>OX383284.1:18750000-20000000 GCA_947523025.1 Dryobota labecula
TGGCTTGCTACACGCTTTAATGTAAACTGAAGTTCAGCAAGCAATAGGGATGATGCCTGGGTAAAAAAAAAAGAAAAACTGTTTAGTCCGTCAGTCAGATAATAAAAAAATATTAGACACGTATTTTTTTCTTTATCATATTGTGGCGGTATCAACAACGCCACATGCGAACTACGCATCAAAGACCTGACGTCACAAATCCTGCATCGCGCTATCAGAGTTTACCGCGCGACTAGCATATACCGGGTGACTTTTTTTACCGTCTCGAAAAAAATTGGGTATACTAGGTGAACGGAGTAGAAGCCTATGGCATAGCAATTTTTTTTTATTTTTTTTTTCAGAAATAAAACTAAAATAAAAGATAAAAATATTGAAATTTGGGTGCGTATGATTTAAATTTAAATATTATTTATCGTATTTGTTTATTGAATTATGTTTTTTGTTAAATTTCTGTGTTTATTGTTATAGTATGATAAGTTTACTTCAAATGTGTGGTATTTATCCACAGATCAATTTCTTTCTAGGTTAAAGAAAAAATAATAAAAACTATGCCATAGGCTTCTACTCCGTTCACCTAGTATACCCAAATTTTTACGAGACGGTAAAAAATGTCATCCGGTATATGTACAACATCCCGACATCAACCGTTCGGGCAGTTGCCCACCAGACACAATACCCGTTTGGTCGGAGGATCCTCCCTTTACTAAAGAGTATGAGTGAACTTTACACCCTGTTCCTCATACCTCTAAATTGGTGACCCCGAACATGGACATTTACCTTCGTGCAACTACTTCAGCGTGACGTCATCCATCACTTCTTTTTTCCCAATATTTCCACGAGATCGAGACTTATGTGGGTGAAATCGCGGGACGTAGCTATAATAAATATAATGGTAATGCATTTGGTAATGAGTAGGTAGGTATTTTGAAGGTTAACATTTTAATGACTCAATATGAGGCTATTTTAAAATTGCGTATCGCTGAAAGGAATGTTTCATAAACAAAAATAATATAATATGTAAATACAGTATGGAATTTGTAGCCGTAAAATGGACCTTGATTTTTATTACAGTTCATAACTTAAGTAGGTACCATAAAAATGCAAAAAAACTCCGCGGTTCTTAATTAGCTTCATTTGACATTGTAATAACTTGACTACCTATTTATATGACTGACGTACCTTAGGTACTACTTAATTATTTAACCTTTAATTCGACTCAAGTACTTTCAGTGTTATTTTCTTTTGTTTCACTTTCCTGCTGATTCCTGTAGTGCTATTCTGTCAAAATCTCACGGTGAAAACATAGGTGAAGTGAGTTTGAAGTGACGTGTAATTCCACCTGATGCTTGGGATTGACACTATTGACAGCTCACTCCACGCTCACTTCACCTATGTTTTTACGGTGAGATAGTTACAGAATAGCACTGCTGAAGAGAAATACAATCGTGACGTAAATAGGAACACTAAGTCCCGTATTACAGAACGTTACTCAATACTCAAGCATTACTTAAAACTAGTTTCAACCAATCAAATGGCTTGAATCTAGTCTTAAGTAACGCTTGAGTATTGAGTGACGTTCTGTAATACGGGCCTTAAAGTTAGAAGTATCGTTTTACACCGGCTCCTGTTTTATTTTATCAACGAACAAATGTAAGTTCTTGTATCTCCTACCTTTGCACACAATGAAAGCTATTTTTACACTTTAACTTTGTACAATTTGGAAGTATACAACTTTAAATTTTGATTATTTTTATTACAAACGAAAATTAAAGGATATTTTTCTATAATTATTTTACTCAGGCTTGGTAATTTTATACGAACATTAAGATCAGCGTAATCTCCTCCTTTAAACTCAAAAATGCGATCGCTTTTCATTGTGTTTTTCATTAAATTTTCGCATACTTTGTTAGTTATCCCACTAACAAAGTCACAAATATTCTGCTTTTTGTAATCAAGATTGACCACGACACGTCCCTTTGGAAAACCTCATACAAAAAAGTCAAGACATGTCGCGAAATCCTCAATGATCAAAATGGTATTCGTTACTCTTAAAGATTTGTTAGAAAAATTGGTTCGTTTTTTTTTTTTTTTTTTTTAATTAAACGTTGCCCCACACTAGGAATTTCTCCTGTATCGTGGGTGCGTTTACAAACATTTAAACTCACATACACAAACAGCCAGACCCGGAACAACTACTTGTAGGTCATACAAATATTTGTTCCGTGCGGGAATCGAACCCGGGACACGCAGCGCAGCAGTCAATCGCTTAACCACTGCGCCAACCGTGCCGCCTAAAATTCGTTTAAGACCTTTAGGATAAAATTACTGAAAGTATTGCGGTGGTCATGGTCTTATAGACTGTGCATAATTAATATGCCGCATTTTTACTAAATAATAAACATCAAACAACTGCAAAATTTGGCTTTAAATCAGAATGGGGACTAAAAAAAGTTGTATACATCTTAATTGACCACCCTGTATATTCGACGAAGGAATATTTTCTCCTCTCTTTTAAGTAGGTTCTCGTAGTTGATTTCAATGGAATTTCTCAACGCTGTTAACATAAATATATTTGAATGGGATGCTACTCGCGCACCAAGGGCGTAGCTAAGTTTTTACTATGGGGGGGGGGGGGGGCAGGCATAGACAAACCAAGAATACTAAGGTAAATTCTGCATGAGCAACGGGGCAGGTTACGTTAAAAATGAAAAACAAAATATCAATCAGTGAATTCAATTTACAAAAAAAGTAGTCGACGAGGTTCTTCACAAAACCGTTTTAACACCTCAGATTCAATTGTATCCTTAGTTTTTTGTACCATGGTTCGGTGTACACTTTGGGGAACTCGTGGCAAAGTAATAACAGCCGCACGGGTCGATCCGTCAGGTTAAGCTACCTTTGCCGGGGTTGGTCCATGGATGGGTGACCATCTTTACATACCGAAACTCCTCCGTGCCTCGGAAAGCACGTTAAGCCGTTGGTCCCGGCTGTCATTCCTGGATCTTTGACAGTCGTTACGGGTCGTCAGAAGCCCAAAAGTCTGACAGCCAGTCTTACCAAGGGGTATCGTGTAACCCAGTTACTGGGTTATGAAGGTCAGATAGGCAGTCGCTCCATGTAAAATACTGGTATTCAGTTGCATCCGGCAAGACTGGAAGCCGACCCCAACATAGTAGGGAAAAGACTAGGCAGATTGATTGGTTCGGTGTACACTGAGCATGCATACTCGTAGGCCGTTCAAACGGTTTTCAGTCATTGTTGATCTCAGCCATGTTTTAACACGACGCAGTGTAGAAAAGGACCTCTTTATATTACTTGTAGTTACAAATTCGTTTTTATTTATTAATAGGCTACCTACGTCATATTACTTTACGGTTTGTGAGTATTCCTGCATCTTCTAGGGGGGGGGACAGCTGAACTCCACCTTACTCTTTTAAAAATAATTGGCTTTTACAATATTTTCAAATAACGACGGACGGAGAAAGTAGGCCTTTCAACAAGTACTTAATAAAATAGAAAGTGGTCAACTAATCTATAGTCTACTAGGCCTAGAACGTTCTCACTTTCACAAAATACAAAAGAATCTCTACAGGAAAAGTTTTTAATCAGTGCGCAAATTTTGACATATTAAACTTAAACGTTTTTTATTATACACCTATTTCTTATTTTGATATGTCTTAGTACAAAAAAATTAAGATATCGTTATCGAAAGGTGTTTATTTTGAAACTGGTATAATGGGTACTCGTCGCGCAACGCGCCACCGCAGCGGCGGCGCGGTCAGTAAACGGAATGCAGAAGTAGGTACCTATCAGCTGTGCGCTCGCCCATTGATATTATTACGAATATTGATTGTATCCATATTTTACTGATCTCAAGCAGGACCAAAAAAAAAGTGTTGAAGGCATAATGGAAATGTGTTCTATTATTGATACTGAACCACCAAAAAAAATTTGCGCACTGGTTAAAAACTTATCCTGTATATATATATATATTTTTTTTTAATATATATTTATAAAAATAACCTATTTAAACCAAATTACATAATTGCCATAACAACTGAAATGAAATGAAATCGTTTATTCTGTAAATAGGATATCGGAATCACTTTTACACGTCATATAAAAAATATAAAAACAAGCTTGGTGAAGTCGACATTTCCTGTCTTAAAACGGAGCTTAGTGGCCACTATTTTCCGTTTTAATGATTACAATAAAACATAAGAATTTAGAACTACTGTTTGTAGTAATAATAACGTATAGTCTTGTGAAGCACAACTTGACGAGCTTATTTTCTGCATTTTCATTCTAAAATAAAAGAAATCACCGAAATAACAATGAGGGCGCCACTGTGCGCTCGATGCAGTCTTAAGCAAGGTACGTAATCTACTTTTCTTTCAACTACCAATCTACCTACCGAGATAAAATATATTTTTCTGGAGTTGAATTCATATCGCTAACTCCATTTTTTTTTTAACTTTTCTTGCTAAATATGAAGTGTCAAAGTTTTACAATTGTACAAAATCCGCGCCATTTGTTTTTTTTTTTTTTTTTTTTTTCACCAAGTTGGTTTTATTTAGCCGATTTTTATTTTCAGTCAGTATCTTTTTGATCATAATGCATACATTTTATATTAAACTTAATGGGAGACATTAAACCTCTGTGGTAAATTTATATCTAAATAAAAACAATGCATTAATGAAAAACTGCAACCATGAGATTTCATATAACATTTCTGCACTGTTTTGGTTCTAAGCAAAAAATATGTCCTTTTGATCGGTTTTGTATTGATTAATGATAACATTACTACGTAGTTGAAAGAAAAAAATATTTAAATTCAACGCTCTAAATATTACGAAGTCTACGCGTAGCAAAACAAACTACCTTGTCTTACGAGTGACAGTGCACGGGAGGCGTAGGTAGGTACAACAAAATACAGAATTTAAATGTTTAAGATAGAAATATTTACTTACTTGGCGTCCTTATTGCATGTCGCAAATAGTTGTCGGTTGCTTCAAGCCTTGTCCCCACTAGGAACATTTGTCGAGCGACATGTGTCCCCGGAGACATCGGGCGATGTCGCCCTACATCGCCCCACGTCGCCCGATGTCTTGTCTCCGTCCACATCAGTTCAGTCGAACCTATCATGCCTCCGGAAGAGGTAGTGTACAGTGCGGCTTATATAATGATGAATGCATCAAGAACAAAAAAGAAGAGAAGATGGTGGATTAAACAGTACTTGCGAAACAAAACAAGTGTATTTAATGATCTCAGTGTTCTAGACGGCTCATTTCATAATATCACTACTCTTCATCGACTGTGCGACAAGGAACAGTTTCAACAATGTCGCGGCGATGTCGTCCGACCTCGCCCGAAATCGCCCGATGTCACCGGGGACACATATCGCTCGACAAATGTTCCTAGTTGGGACGAGGCTTTAAACTATATTGTGGGGTCAACTAACTGTCAAACACCACAACTACGAAATCTTGAAGGTTGGCTTTTGGTAAATGTATTTTTTTTGTTTTTGTTTTTTTAAGTCATAGAACAAAATTTGTTGTTTATGATGTTAGTATTACAGTCCTTCAAGGTTATTAGTGTTTTACCAATAACCCTGTATAATGTCAAATAATGAAATGTCAAGAAAATCAAGAGTGTCGTAATAAACATCTCTAATGTTATAGGATTCTTCCAATACATGTAACCGCAAGTGCAGTCGTCGCTGCTGTGCCAATTGGAAAAGATGAAAAACAAGATAGATGGCAACCGCGTTATCGTCTAGCACAGGGATGGCCAAACTTTTTCCTATGCGGGCCAATATTGAATAAACAGAATCTATGGGGAGCCATGTTTTAGACTTTTTGGCTATAATATATTTCTTAATTGAAATACAAATGTATTTGTATTTTTCGAAATAAAATTATTTATTGACTTGTTTATACAAAATTAAGTGATATGAACTATAGATATTCAAATCAATTACACTATGAAATAGGGGACATGATATTTATTGCAGGTAATCTACAAAATAGGAACAAAGATTTACTAATGTAAGCAAGTACGCGTCACTACACTGCACACTGTACGCGTTGATCAATACGACACTGCACTTCTGTCTTGATGACTTTATGTTTCGCGCGATTTATGTTATTATCTACTTTTGAGTTGATGGTTGCGGGCCGGATTGCAACGATTTGCGGACCGGAGATGGCCCGCGGGCCGTAGTTTACCCATCCCTGGTCTAGCACCATTTCACATTACTTTGTGTTGACTCTTATATCTTGCGAGATGCGATAAACGGCTTATATGCCCCACATAGTGTGTTTTTATTCAATACATAGTTTACTGAAAAGTGTAGTTTAGTGATTACAGTGACAGCCTAGTGGTAGACTTCCAAGTCATAGGTATCAAGTTCGAACCCTGTGGAGTTTCTTGCCGGCTCTTCTCCATAGGAAACGACTAATTGGAACCGTGCACCTAGTTTCTGACATTTCATAAGTGCTGAACAGGCTTCGGGATGCTTTCCCAGTCCTTCCATTTTCTTCCTTTTTTTTAAATTCGCCGCCACTTGCACTCGCCCGTCGCTGTGAGTGCGACAAGGACAACGCATCGCTCCCGCCATCTGACGATGGGAAGAAGAAAAGTTAGTTCGAACTCAACGTCAGCAATAACCTGAGCGCGCGGTGAAAACATACCAAAATATAGTGAAATGCGACTGCTAGTGATACAGTGTGGTAATCTCCTGGCTCCTAGCATCCCGTGTACTCACGGGATGCTAGACCTCTTTGAATTTACCATCCTTTAGCCTGTTTCTGAGTAGGAAACTTCAAAAGCGTCCTTGGCTATACGCGATACTCAATCAAGTGCCCATGTAGGTTTATGTGAAATAAAATATTTTGATTTTGAACCTAAGTACGCACGTTTGTCTTTTCGGATTCATGTGCGTACTGTATAATTATCACTTGCTTAAAAAAAAACGGAGAAGGAAAACATCGTTAGGAAACCGGCCTGAGAGAAATTTCTCGACGACATGCCGTCGAGAAATTTCTCTGCCCATGGGCAGCATACAAACTCTGACACCAGGTTAGTCATTAATCACACGAAAAAGAAACAAGACTGAAAAGTTGCATGGAAAATTTATAATATAATAATAATTTATTTAGGTACATAAAGGTTTTGTAGTACATGAGGGTCTTACGAAGTAGGCATTAGTTATTATATGGTGTTGGTACAATTAATTATTTGAGTGAATCGCTGCTCTTCTAGCTGTATCACTGAGTAATCTGTATTTAGGAGTAAAATTACTTCAATTCCATTTTTATGCACTCGGTCACTGTGGGCTTTCTTAAATACTTATTTTTATCTACACCCATGCTATAAATCCTCTATAAAAGTTTCTGAAACAGTTAGCTTATTGCCAATATTAAAACAAACGGTGTCATAGTAACCATAATATCATCCAAACGAGTGTTATAATGTTGTACTAAATTTCATTATGCAACTCCTTTGCGTTTTAGATCCCTTCCTTACTCGTCAAACAGCCCCATTTATGAATTTAAAAAAAGAACATTGTCATGCACGCGCGTTTTACTACCACAGTGCCGTAATTTCAAAAAAACTTATAGGTTATTCGATTTCACGTCGCATCCCGCCATTTTTGTTCGATATTAGTATTGCAAAGATTTATGTATTTTGTTTACAAAAATGAGTGATACAAGCTTTGATAACACACCACCAGATATTTCTAATGCAGCAAAGGACATTTCTAACTAATTATTACCAGAAAATTCGAGAAAATAATATGAAAAGGCGTACCAAGATTTCATGAATTGGAAAATATCAAAGAGTAGATAACTTGGGTGTAGATAAAGTCTTGTATGCAACTGTACATAATTAGGTATTAAAACACTCATGTAATACTATTATCACACTCGGCTTCGCCTCGTGTGATAAACCCAAATTCGTATTTTAATACCCCTTATTATACAACAGTTGCATAAATAACTATTAAAGTTGGCTTACTAATTTTCATTGAGAACAAAAAGAGTAAATGCATATTATTATTGAATTTTATTTTCTTTCAAGTTATTTTTCTATCATGTTGCGTTTTGTCTCTTTACCACTCTCAGGTAGACTGGTAGAAAATGCTCAAGATATTAAGACCGCCTTTGTACGGCTATTCTTACTTGTACATAAAGTTTTAGTAAATAAATATTCCAGTAGCAGTGAGCGCATCCTCAAAAGCGAGTTTCGTCACTTCCTTGAAACTCTTTATATATTTTTCGCGCGTCTTTTTCTTTTCTTCAAAAACTGCATTGTTAAGGTTCTTTTTCTACCCCTTGTTTTTACCACTTGTTTCTACTACATGTTTTTACCACTTGTTTCTGCCTCTTGTTTCTTAGAAAAAACACAGGTGAAGTATTTTGTCAATCATTACGGTACGGAGTGCGCGGGTCGGAGCGAGTAGCCTGCCTCACGCTGCGGCAGTCGCGCGCCAGCCGCTACGCCGGGACCCGCACGGCTCGTAGCACCGTAGCCTACGCCGTAGCGCTACGACGTCTACAGCGTAGCGAGCTCAACCGATGTAAAGTGAATCAAGTCGTACTTTGTGAGTTGTTGCATAGTTGCACTTTACCAAAAATAATATTTGAACAATGTTTCAAACTTAACTATAACTTGATAGATATTTGAAAGATTTTTTTTTTAAAACAACAATTAAAGTTTCGCAAAAATGTTATATTCGACAGTAACATTTTTTCTTCACTTTGAGCTACTTCAAACAAATCTAGATAATTTTTGTTCCAACATTTTACTAACAATTCCAAAAGTAGCATTTTATTCTAACACAATAATCGATAAAAATCTAATTATTCAACATCTGGTCGTATAAATTACTCTTGAGCCACAGAAATCTATACAGAATCCCCAACAATGAATTAAGATTAGGAGAAGGTCGTTCGGAGGTAATTATCCCAATACCATCGTGACCAGAAAGCTTTATCCATTCACTAATAATAATCGTTTAGAAATCCGTTAAGCTTATATAAAATATTTAACTTTCTATGAAAGTGTGGTTTTAATAATTAACTACATAGGCATAAGTAATAATATAATCACACTTTTTATCACAAGTAAAACGGGATAAACCCAAATATTTCATACTAAATACCCACAAAAAATTAACCATCCAACCATACTCATAGATTATTCACATGTATGCAAGATATAGTTCAGAATGGAAGTGGACACTTATCCTCGGATCCTCTGTCTGAAGTCGCTTGCTAAGCTTGTCTCCTCGATGCTAACTACCTATAGTTAGGATGTCAAGTGCGACACTAGCAACAACTTCTAAGAAAAGCTATATAAAAATATTAAGAGAGTGAAGATATCACTATCTAAATATTTTGAATATAAAAAATATAAAATTTGAATATAATACATGTATATTAAAAAAATTATGTGGGAATGATAGGGCAAATAAAATTCCTCATAAAACTCTATTAAGCTATATTAATTAAAATACATAAAAGCGAAGTAAAAAAACACAACCGTCTTGGCAAAAAAATAAAAAATTATTAATTCTCCAAGTATTCTAAATTCAAACTAATAAAGCATCCCACTCGCTATCGTTTGGATACACAACAGACAAAAATAAAACTTTCTATTCATTTCCTACATAATATGCAATTCATTTACAGTCACATAGCATATTAAAGAACAAAGGGTGTGCTAAGACTCGATTCTCTTTAATTTATGCACCCACAAAATACGATACATTATTATCAAGGACAGCACCCAATACAGTGTGTAAGGGACAGCCCTCCGCAAACTAACAGGCTGCATTCAGCTTCTTATCTTGAATCATATTCCACCGGAAATTTTTTCAGGATTTATTTTATTTATTGAAGAATTTTTTCAGTTAATATTCCTTTACTTCAATGTAAAATTACATTCTTTGTACTCAACACTCCATTTATGTAAATAAAACAGCTAAAATAAAAAAACCAGCAATGGATGTTGAAATACTCTAACGAACGACGCGCGAAATCAGCTGTTCACTTTCTGTCTAGCTGCAGAGTTGATCGAACTTACTCGCTGCGCTGCCGTTCGCTACGTGCGTTTTGCCACGGTAACGATACATTGCGTGTGAGGTAAAAAAACAAATCAGGTTTATTGGATTTCCATAACGTTCCTGAAATAATTTCATGTACCGGTCATCTTAGTATGATATACTGGATTCACCCCATCAGTCTGCGGAGGGCTATCTCTGATACCCTGTATAGGAAACTAAATAGCAAAAGAAATTGTTAATTTCTTATAGAAATACTAGCTTTTGCCCGCGGCTCCGCCTGCGTAGATGTCGGTTATCGCGTAAAAAAGTAGCCTATGTCCGTCTCCATATCCCAGGCTACATCTCTGCCAAATTTCATGACGATCGGTTCAGCGGTTTAGGCGTGAAAACGTAACATACAGACAGACAGACAGACAGAGTTACTTATTAGTATGGATTTTCTAGCAGACCTAAAATCTGTAGTTTGAAACTATAGATTCAGATAATATATGTGCATAACTACCCAATAAATTAAAACTAACTTAATATGCGACAGTGACAAATATCCAAACTAAATGTATCTTTAATAAAAACTTTGTGAATAAGTAACTGGTACCATGGATTGTCGAATTCGATTGCAAAGGAGGTGGATAACACAAAACAGTTGAATGACGCGTGACGTCATGTGACATCCCGGCATGTAGATCAGCGTGAAGACGGCATGGCGGGGACTATCCGACATCACTCCACCTACCATCATGAGACGGAACCTTCTGCTGCCTCGGTGAGTTGCTTAACAGTACTTACCTGAATAAAATATTCCTACGAATATTCAAACAGACGGATTTGGAATTCTTAACCTGCCATTGTAATTTTAGTTTTTGCAGCCCTAAACTTCCAAAACGCCTCATTGAAAGTTTTGGCTGTTGGACACTGGGCGGCGGGAATCGATAGCCGATTCCTGGCCACCGTAGGCGCAGGCTTGCGGACGGCGAGCTATGGGCAGCTCGCCGTCTGGTCAAGGCCTGGGTCGACGGCGCGTTGTGTTCCACGCGTCCCTCAAAGATATTTCAGCACGCACTGACGGGGTCCGCTAGGACCGATGCCTGCCAGGGTTGCGGGTTTGTCCGAATGGGATACCGTGGCCCTAGCACACAGGAAACTGAAGAAACACGGTTTTAGTCAGCAAAAGTCTGACACGCTCTCCCGTCTCGCCCAGAGCGGGAGTTGTTTGATAATTTCCCACACAAAAAAAAAGGCTGTTGGACACTTTTCCGGAGTATTTTTTTTTTACTTCCTTAATTTCATTATCTGACTGCTAGGGCATTAGAACTAACTGAATGCACCAAACTTCTGCCTAAACTGCATCGAGTTAAAAAAAAGTTAAATAGAACACCATCTACATTAGTAGTTAAACGGAACTTATAACACATCTTAGTAAGTAGGTACAGGTATTTCTGCTGAGTATTATTAAACCAGACTTCTGAGAACACACTTAGAAAATATTTATTTTCTTCTAAGTTATAAGTAAAGCATAACAAAACTCAAAGGACATGTATCTTTTGCTACCTGCATGCGTCAAAGAGTGCTGTTAACAAGAATTTATTTTAAATAAGAATATATTAACTTAAACTTAATTCAGAAAACATCAAGGGCCTTACAAATAAACACGGAATAAAGTTATGCTAGGAATAACTTCGGTATAACCATAACTTTTTGATGTTTATGCTTGTCATAACTTTATTCCGTGTTTATTTGTAAGGCCCCAAAGGTATAAAATGAGTGCATAAATAAATAACATTAACATTTTATAAACGACTCTGTGCGTATTTCCTATAAATTTCAGATTTCTGATATTTGTTTTGTGTCTAGATTATTCTTTTTTTTTTCTTACTAGCTGCTGCCCGGGGCTTCGCCCACGTGGCTTGTTCTAAAATAAAAGTAGCCTTTCTAAAGTGAAAGTCCCGTCAAAATCCGTCCGACATAGAGACAGACATTTATTTATATAGCTTATTCTACACCCAAGGAGTATGAAGCAGAGACAATTTATTGAATTTTGGGCAGCTTCATTTATTTGTTTATTAAAACTTTATGCCAAGTAAAACAAATTTTTTTTTTTTTTTTTTTGTAGCCACAGTAAATAATATTCATTCTGTTATATTCTATTCGAAATACGAAAAGACATTTCAAATATCCCTTTGATAGATGTGTCTTGAAAACGTAACTAACGGCAATTATACCTATTATGCATAACGCATTGATCGAACTATAGCAACCGATGTGGTTACCGAAAATCTTGGAGATGATGTAGACATGGAGAGGGAGCGCAGGGCGTTGTCAGTCCGGGCGAACATGCTGGCCCGCAGGTTCGCTCGATGTACAGACGCGGTGAAAGTAACTTTATTCAAAGCGTATTGCACATCTCTGTACTCAGCGAGCCTGTGGTTCAGATATACCCAAAGGGCTTAGAATTCTCTGCGCATCCAGTTCAACAATGCCTTCAGGGCGCTGTTACGTCTGCCGCGCTTCTGCAGTGCGTCAACAATGTTTGCTGAGTCACGCACAGACGGTTTTGATGCCACTTGGCGCAAAAAGACAGCCTCACTGCTAAGCAGATTGCGTGGGAGCAGTAACAGCATCCTGAATGTAATAGGCAATAAGTTAGACAGCCCACTGGTGTGGAGCCTCACCTAGAGGACTAAGTCTCGCTTAGTTATTAGGTACTAACATCATTTTTAAGTTCATACTAACAAATAAATGTAATGGATCATATAGTTGTCTGAATAAATATATTATTATTATAGCACAATTGCGATTTAATATTTGTTTTTGATCTTCTTCGTTTCACTCTTCCAGTGTTTCTCGTCTTTAGCATTTTTGGAGAAAAGCTTCTACACGGGAAAGTAACCGTTTGCATCTTGTAGTATTTATTTATGAATGTAGGTATGTTACAAAGTTTTTGAGGCGAAATTTTTACTTTTTGTTTTAGTGTTTATCAGAGGAAACATTCAATTTCATATTTTTTAAGAACACCGTATAAATAAGTTTGTTGTAAGTTTTCCGAACAGAATAAAATAAATAAATACTTGCTGTCAAGTCGAACTTTTCAATTTGCTCCGAAACCACAATATGTCACTACATACATATCTGCCCTAGTGTGGACAAGGCCTGAGCATAGATTCAAGATAATCTGCATGAGTCGTGAGCACAAACTGACACCTGCGCAGTAATACATTTTTAGGTCTCTTTGGCGGAATGAAGAAACCGGGGACACCGAGCTGCATGCGATTGGTTCGTCAGCCGATACTCGTCGTCTATTGGACTCTCGCGTGTCATTTTTATTTAGCCGAAAGTATACATGTGCGAGCTTGCTCCCACTACTGCCCATCTGTGCTCACGACTCGTGCCGGTTATTATAACTATATACATATGTCGTGATTCTCAAATTCCATTAATGTTTAGAACTAGATAACACTGTGAAACGAATTCCTAATCCCGGCTGTCGGTGCTCGAGATTATTTCGATCGGCGCCTAGATGGTTTAAGGGATACATTAATTCCTAAGCCTAGATTTATTTGGAGTGTTTTACTATTAAATGGATTTTTCTCTTAAGGATTTTAAACGAACTTAACAGAGACATCTGTATTCCCTGAAGTTTTGGACAGATTTGTACCTATAGTCATCATCTGCCTAGCCTTTTCCCAACTAAGTTGGGGTTGGCTTTCAGTCTTGCCGAATGCGGCTGAATACCAGTATTTTACATGTAGCGTCTGCCTATCTGACCTCCACAACCCAGTCACTGGGTACTACGATACCCCATTGTAATACTGGTTGTCAGACTTTCGGGCTACTGACGACCCGTAACGACTGTCAAAGATCCACGAATGACAGTCGGGACCAACGGCTTAACGTGTTTACCGAGGCACGGAGCGGTCTTGGTATGAAAGATGGTCGCCCATCCAGGGACCAACCGCGGCAAGCGTAGCCTATAGTACAGTCAGCTGCAGAGAAATCTCACCCCCTAGCAATGTATTTATTCATTGCTAGGGGTGAGATTTCTCTGCAGCTGACCGTACACCTACATTTCACCGTCCCATGTGATAGGGAGCGAGCCTATTGCCATCAACCAAGCACACATCCAGACACCGGGCTGTTACTGAGAAATTCCTGATGGAAAAACCCAAATACACTTTGCCCAACCTGGGAGTAAAACCCAGGTTCTCATACTCAGGAGTAGCGATTGCGAACAATGACCTTTTTGCCAATTAGAGCGGGTTGTTTCACGTCCACTTGACGCACGCGTATACGTCATAAATGGCGCTAACTATTTTCAAACCAAAAAGCGCTGTTTCACAAAAAAAAATAACGATTACAGTAACCCATTAGTTAACGTCATTTTATTCTTCTACATTTGAAATTTGACGTTCGGTTTTTATGCAGTGAAAAAACGCTTTGTTTTTAACGAACGTTAAACATCATATGTAATCGTTATTATTTGACGTACGTATGTTACGTTAACTAACCGTTTGAAAAAACCGGCCCTTAATATGCTACTGCTATTTATACAACATATCCCGTATTTGACGCTCATCACTAAACACCCCAATTAGAATATTATGTTACAATCATAACACATACACTGAATGGTTAGTATTATGTATAAAACATTGTTTCTTTATAAAATTAGTTACACTGATTGTGGTAGAAAATTGTGGTCACATAACAAATCTACGCACGCACACATGTCGCACAAGTATAAAGGCGGATACAGACATTGCGAGGCATGCGCAGCGCACGGCACTCATCGCATGCTTCGCAATGTGTGGACGTTCATATTGGTGGTGAGGCACGATAATTAATAACATAATTAACACATAATTTATATCGAGGCGTGAGTTGCGAGGCGTGCGCGGCTCATGCCTCGCAATGTCTGTATCAGCCGACGCTTGAAAGGCAATATTGACCAAACGACATTTTGGCAACTTTACACTAAAGAATTTTAAAGTATTTTTTTCAAAAAAAAAAAAAGAAAACTTTAAAATAGAGTATTTTATATGTTTTTGTGTATACTCCAGTAGAGTATATACTAAAAAAGCATTTAAAGGTTTTTTTAATGGGAATAAAATCTTTAAAATGCTCTAGTGTAAAGTTGCGAACATGTCGTTTGGTCAATATTGCCTTTTTAAGCGTCGCCGTCGTGCCTTTAGGGTACCAAATAGGTAACAAACAGAGAGACAGAGAAACCTATTCAAAAATTGTTTTTCTGATACAAGTACCGTATATACTTTCTTATACAATTAGTAAAAAGCTGTTATTTTGACATCATAAACAGACACTTCAATTTTATTTATTTGTATGTATAGATTGGTAAATTAACTGTGAAGCTGTGGCATTATGCTAAGAGATAATTTATACCTTGAAACGTTCATTTTTATGTTTCGCTTTCGCGAATTCTCTCAATATCAGCAAATCTAAAAAAGTTTAATTTAATTTTCTTTGCTATTTTAATACAAATATATATTATAATGACTCTGGTTATTAAAACCTGTCTGATGTTCGTGAAATAATCTGAATTTGGCATTCCGCCTACGACTACTTAAGTTCTATTTTTGCTATAAAAATCAAACCTAAAACCTACGCAATTGAATGACCTTCTAGAATGAAAGTGCAAGTCGATTTTTAACCTGTTAAGGTCGATTCACACATAAGTAGTGACAAAGCTCTTCTCTTTCAATGATATCGCTTTGATAGAGTTCATTCATAACTTTCCAAAGTGCCGGATCGTTGACGTGGTGTGAGAATCTATTTTTATCAAGAAAATCTTTTTAGTTAAGGTGGAAGCGTCTGGGTATCCTGCGAAATTCAAATTTTCTCCTTAAGTTCGTATACTCTGATTGAATGACTATTACAATAATAATCATCTAATCAAATTATATGAACTTAAAATAATAATAATAATAACCGCCGTATCTCTACGTTGACGTCGTGGTGGGGCTTGCGCGCTCCAAACTCTAGGTCTGTGCTGGTAGAGTTTACTTTGCCGGAACATGTATAGGGTGAGGAGCCAGACCAAGAGAGATACAGAAACCCGCAGGGCAGCATGTAGCGAGCTGTTGGGCAGTTGTGACCCCACGGACCCTATCTCCCGGGAGAAGTCATGTTCCTCATCTCTGGCTTGCCTTTATTGGCCAGTTGGAATGAACAAAGACGAGGAACTGAGCTCACACCTCATTCTTGCCTTTATTGGCCGGCTTGAGTGTAGATTCGCAAGAGCAAACATGCTCGGAGGAAGGAAGTATTCCAGTAAGTGCTTGTAGGGATCTTGACCATCTTCCGGGCTCTGGGATTGTTCTGAGAGCCGTGGAATACCTTTTCACTCCTCGGGCACCTCAGGATATGTTGCCCCCTTGTCGCTACGTCACTATGTGCTAGCGACCGTTTTCGGGGGCCCACTATTGAGTGTACAATTCACCCCCTGCCATTTTATCCGTGTATAATAAAACAGGCAGGTGATCAGGCAGGGGCCATAGTCCTTCCATAGTTTTAGGTAACCAGTCCATTTTAACCACCCAAGCCCATAGTCCAATATCTTTGTTTCCGTAATATCTTGCAACAGTCCTACACCAACCGGGGTTTGTCCTTGGGTGCACTTGCATAGTGCGTACAGGAATAATCGTCGGTTGGTGCCTCATTTAATTAAAAAGCGTCTAACGGGCCTCTGCGAGTTGGCTTCGGCCCCTCGTACGCCTTCCAAATATATAAAAATAATAATAATAATAGATTTATTTTTCAGACTACATAATCAACTATGTTAGTTCACACATAAACGCATACAAAGTTTTAAAAACGGACAGTCATACCTGTCCGCTATCACACTCAGGATTCTGTTGCTACTCATATGCACTCTGTGCGGCAGTGACGCCGCTTTCTTGCGTAAAATTGCCGCGAAACCATCTGTGCGTGCCTCCATGAACATGGCGGACGCACTGCAAAACGGAGGGAGCCTCAGGAGCATCCTGAATGCATTATTGTATTGGACCCGCAGAGCATTGACAGCTCTTTGCGTATAAGCTATCCACAGGCTGCTGAAGTAAAATGACTAGCAAAAGGATTTAAACAGCAAAATTTTTACCTCTCTTGCGCAGCGGGCAAAACTGCGGGCAAACATATTAGCCCTGACCGTCAACGCTCTGCGTTCCCTTTCAATATCACATTCGCCGTTCAAAGAATCCGTGACTATTATGCCCCAGATATTTGAATTCACAGACCCTTCGAAGTACAGTGTTACAGAGCATAACTGGTGACACCCTATCCAATGTCCTGCATCTAAAGAGTTAATTGTATTGATGATTATAATATTCTATAAATAGGTTTGATAAGGCCGCGATCATATTTAGATCAACATACAACCTGATACTGACTGACCAGTAAAAAGCAAAAACCGTAAGAAAATTTTAATTTCGCGGGCTACCCTGACACTTCCCCCTTAACTACATATCTCATCTTGGTACCGATGTAGGCAAAGTCAGGGAAATTGATTGTTATGCAAAACCGTCGAAATCACAACTGTCATAAAATTAAATATTAATTATTCACATTTTTTTACTGTAGTTGTAATGGCAACCATTTGTTATTTGGTTTAAATAGTTATTTTTATTTTTTTATCTTTATATAGATTATTTTCTATTTTGTGAATGTGAGAACGTTGTAGGCCTAGTAGACTGTAGACCTGTGTAATTTGTTACCTATTTTCTATTTTGATAAGTACTTGTTGAAAGGCCTGTTACCTTCATCCCGTACCTATTACCACTGTTATTTGAAAATACAGTACAATCTCGGTAATTCGGCACTAATTCAGACACAAGGGTGCCGGATTAGTGGAAAATTCGGATTAGTGGAATATGTGAAAATAATGCCAAATATTGGGACATGTGTGTATATTTCTTATTTCTTATTTGAGAAACAAAAAACTTAATGTTTCTTGAAATAATCCGTTATAACCTTTAGTTTTTTTGCCCTCCAGCCCTTGTTCAAAACTTTCTCACGTAGATATCTGAGAACTATCACTTCTTGTGTAGAAAATCCGTTATCTTCTGCCCAAGTATAATAAATTATCAGCGAAAATCAACCTCAATCAATCTCGTGTTTACGGATTTGGCCCGCACTCGCGTTATCGCCAAGGAAACTGACTTAGCAATACAAAAAATTAGAACTAATACTGTGCCGGATTACTGGACGTGTCGGTGTATTGAAGTGCCGGATTACCGAGATTCTACTGTAATACTAAAGCCGATTATTTTTAAAAGAGTAACCGTGGAGTTTCTTGCCGGCTCTTCTCCATAGGAAACGACCAATTGGAACCGTGCACCTAGCTTCTGACGTTTCATAAGTGCCCATGTAGGTTAATGTGAAATTAAATATTTTGATTTTGAATGACAGTTGTGATTTGAATATATGGACAATTTAAGTTGGTAGTCAATTTGCTTTACCGTTAATTTCCCTGACTTTACATAGATACATTAGGGTGAAAGATAGGAAGGATCCAACATTAAAAAGCCTCAATTTTTTTATTATAAACATAATGGTCATAGGTAAAGTTACTACAGTCGAAAATGATTATACTTAAGACAATATATTGCTGCGGCAGTATTAACTATATCATATATAACCTCATTTGTCGGGTCCCTGCAGACCCATATAATACAATAGCTCTTAGTATCAAGCCAAAAGTCATAAACATTTTACAATGAAGAAATAAAAAACCGCGAATTTTTATTGAATTTGTATTCACATCAGAAGAAAATAGAATCGTCGCCGAGCTTAGAGAGCTCGTCGGCTGGTCGCATTTCCGAGTTCATGCAATATAAACTGCGCTTCGAAGCTTCAGCACTGTTTCAGGGGAAAAAGAATGTAAAAGATTTCAATACTTTATTGTGAAAAGAGGCCTCGTTCTGTCTTCTAACACATATTGAAAGTGCACTGCAATATCTTCTGAGGTTTCAAAGTAATATGTTGGAACCGTACAAAATATTAGAGTAGGATATGTTCATGAAAAATCTGGTTAGGTATAGTTACTTTTGTGTGAATTTTACAGTCGAAACGATGCCTTGTTTGCACCCAGAATTTGTATATGTTATTTCTGCGTATTATTAGAAACTAGCTTTTGCCCGCGGCTTCGCCCTCGTGAATGTCGGAAAATATCCCAAGGGAACGTACTACTGGGATTAAAAGTACCCTATGTGTTAATCCAGGTTATAAACTATCTATATGTTAAATTTTATCCAAATCCATTCAGCGGTTTTTGCACCAATCCGGAATATACATGCAAACAAACAGGCAAAGCAAACGGACTGTTCAACGTATTAAGGTTCACTATTGGTTGGCACAGAAATTGGAGTAAAGATCGCGTTTGCATTCGCCGCTAGAGGTGCTAGTGTAGAGTGAGGTTTCTAGAAATTTCAAATGTGAAACTGAACGTTTACTGTTTACGAGATTTTTTATCGCAAATTGTTACTAATCCATATCCATACTATCCATACTAATATTATAAATGTGAAAGTAACTCTGTCTGTCTGTCTGTATGTTACGTTTTCACGCCTAAACCGCTGAACCGATCGTCATGAAATTTGGCAGTGATATAGCCTGGGATATGGAGAAGGACATAGGCTACTTTTTTACACGATAACCGACATTCACGCGGGCGGAACCTCGGGCAAAAGCTAGTTATTCATAATTGTAAAGATTGTGCCATTTCTGATCAATTATGGCTTAAGATTTTGAGTTACAACTTAGGATCTAATATCATAGCACTTGGAGGAAGAATGATATTTGTCTGCTTAATGGTTGCCAATTTTAGGAAAATTATAAAAGCTTCTACAAACAGGCGCGACACGCGACGCGACACAAAGAGACCGCTCGTCGCGCGGCACGCGGTGTCTTTGTGTCGCGTCGCGTATATTATATTCATTTGATATTTTAAAATGTAATAAAATAAACATTTTATAATGAGTACTTAAACATATCCAAAACATATTATAAAATAAAAGTACTGACAAGACCTTACTCGACAGTGGCGCCAACTGGTGAGCACAAAAACGTTAGACGTGTGTTTACTTCCACTCTTTATTTTCAATTACTTCATCTACTATGGCATCGATTCACACATAACTATAGATATATGTAGGTAGAATCCTTCCAATACGGACAAAAATTTTATAAACTATCTTTTTCGGCATCAGACTCGTTCCCAGACCTCATAGCAATTACTGTTTTCAAAAATATTCCAGTTATAGTTAAACTATTTCACGAAGTCCTGTCTTGTCGCTGTAATGGCGTTAAACATAAGGTTCAAAATGCAATAACCAACAGGACTTCTTGAAATAGTTTAGCTATACTAGTTTATTATATCGTCGTATCCTACGCCCTACGCTAACATAAGCCCCTATGTTTCTTTTTTTATTGCATAATTCAATTCTGCTCATCATACCACATATAACCAGTTCAACAAAACAATTACAAACGGCATTTAAAGGACAAAATGCGTATAAAATATGTAGATAATTTATTTAAAATAATCCTAGCCGAACCTTAAAATACCAATACACATTATAAGAAATCACCAATACATATTTTTTCATATTTAATTTAATTAAACACAAAAAAGTGTCTCCTGAAAAGTAGCTACTATGCAGTTACGCCCCTATTCGTAGGATATGACGATATGTAGGTATAAGATATAATTAAGATATAATAATAATAATAATAATTAGACTATAATAAATAGTAGACATAATTATATTTCCATTAAAATTAATTACTTGGGACCGGTCATATGACGAAACTGTATATAACGAGAAAATTATGATCCGTGTCCTGAAACGCTGCTTCAGCACTAATTTCGATTCAAAACTGATGGATGGCTTACTAAACTCTGTCAAAACATAGCTTTAAGTCGAAATCCATTATGCTGGAGCATCATTTTAGAATAGGAATCTAAATGATATTAAAACAGGTCCACTGGATTGGAATCCGTGTGGTTCTTTCCTCAAAAAACCATTTAAGACACCCAGATTTACTCGTGTCGGTGCGCTCAATGTTTGTCCACTTTTAAACTGGTACTCGTAAAAAAAGCATTTCCTCTCTCCGTAAACATCATTATTACTTAGTTCCTAGCTCTTGTTTCATATTTATTATTGTACATATATAATTATGTCGGAAAACGGAAGGTTTCTCTCGTTATCATCAGCCATATTTTAACTACTGTGGGCGTACTGTGGGTAGTGTTGGTTATTGCGCAATAGAAAAATCGATTTAAACTCAAAAGTCATTTACTCAACCTGAGATAGAATTTTAAAGATTACATAAGACAGTCCCCCAAAACGCCCATCCCTTCAACACTTCCTGGTGCTTTAGCTGGGAAGAAGAAGTGGTAGAACGAACTCCCCAGCAGCACATCTGTCTGTTCAGTTAGAAGAACTTGATTCTATACAGTAATGGGTATGCAAACTAATTAATGTTGATACACGACACAACTATACCAAACGCGCAACAGTTCCTTGACGTCTTCACTGCTTGACCGCCACCGATGAACTCCACTTGTGGAATGTACGGCGATCAGTTCCGCCAGTCGAGCGTTTTGTTGTAGAGTCCGTCATGCGCCGCTAGGCAGCACTGGCGTCCCGATTAGTCAAGACTCGATGGCGCAAACTCCAATAACTCCATCGAACGCGACTAGATGGCGCTGGCGTATCGGATACAACTCGTCTCCGACATTTACATACACACGTTTACAGCACCTACGCCGCTTACTCAGCTTACTAAGTAGTGCCAGTTTAGTCATACGTACATATGTATGACTAAACTGGCACCACTTAGTAAGCTGAGTATCTGGCGTTTGATGGAGGATTTAGATAATCTCCTTTTTAAGTCATTTTCGTGTGTTTTAAAGG
Source organism: Dryobota labecula (assembly GCA_947523025.1). NCBI lineage: Eukaryota > Metazoa > Arthropoda > Insecta > Lepidoptera > Noctuidae > Dryobota > Dryobota labecula. Next base: position 18,771,997 of record OX383284.1, read on the forward strand.
GGTCCAAAGATGGGAATTTATCATTATATATGCATTATATAAAAATAAGCATGAATTTCATCTGCATAATAGATATCCAAACTTAACCGCAAAGTTCGCATCCTTCGTGTACCTAAATAATAAACTATTTTCTAATAATGTATTTTGTATGACGAGTTTATAATAAACTACCAATTGCTTTAAAAGTCGTTAACTTTAGGACTTTTAAATGTAAATTATTCAATTATCTCTTAATACTACTACTCGACTAATGGTTTTATGAATTAAAAGTTTACTTAAATATTAGGAAATAATGATATTCTCTTCTTATTATCTGTCTGACTTAATTTAATCTTTTTAACATTTCCATAGGAACCTTATATCTGACTAATTTGCAATTTAAATGTTATCCTAATTTATTTAATTCAATGTTTTATCAAACTAATCTAACAAACTAATCAAAACCCCGAAAATGTATTTGGACGCCGGAAACGGCAGAATATTAAAACTATGTAACAACTCTGTAACAATATTCTGACAAATAAATGTAAAGGAAAGAAATGAAAAAAAAAGAAAATATTTTATTTGGGACACGCACAAGAAATACAAACAGTAAAAAAAAACCGGCCAAGTGCGTGTCGGACCACGCACAATGAAGGGTTCCGTAGTTGGTATGAATTTTTGACAAGAACAAACTTAACACACAGACAGACAGACAGACATGGCGAAACTATAAGGGGTCCTTGTTTACTACGGAACCCTACAAAAAGAGCATTTAAAAAAACATATTAGAAAAAGACCCGTGATGCGAGGCCAAAAAGGCTCCTATCAGCATAATGATGCGATACTATAAAATTAATACCGTAGCGCTAGTATTCTGATAAGGCTCGCAGTAATGCCACGGACACACCTACGGAAATCTATAAGTCCCACTAGGGGATAAAAAAATATATGGCAATAAAATATAATTTACAGAAACAACAAACAAAAACCGTAATTAACCGTTTTTTGTTTTTTTGCTAACTCACCTGATGGTAAGTTATGTACTATTATTATTTATTTTTATGTGTTTACATATCTCGGGACCACGGTACGAGGGTCCGAAGCCAACTCGCAGAGGCCCCTTAGACATTTAAAATGGAATGAGACACCAACGAACGATTATCCCTATTCGGACTATGCAAGTACATCCAAGGACAACTCCCGGTTGGTGTAGAACTATTGCAGGTTATGAAAACAAAAATATTGGAATATGGGTTTGGGTGGCTTAAGTGAACTGGTTATCTTGGACTATGGAACGAATAGGGCCCCTGCCCGACCAATGTTTTATATAAAATACACAGATAAACTGGCCCCGAAAACGGTCGCTAGCACATAGTGTCGTAGTGACAAGGAGGCAACATGTCCTGAGGTGCTCATGAGGATTGATATGGAGCGGTATTCCACAGCTGTTAGGGCAATCCGGGAAGTACTGTCAACATCCCTACCAGCCTCTTACTGGAATACTTCCTTTCTCCAAGCACGTTTGCTCTTGCAAATCTCTACTCAAGCCGACCAATAAAGGCAAGAATGAGGTGGGACCTCTCTTCCTCATCAGTGTCCACTCCAGTCAGCCAATAAAGGCAAGCTAGAGGTGATAAACAAGACTTATCCCGGTCGATAGGGTCCGTGGGGTCGCTACTGCCCAACAGCTCGCAACATGCTGCCCTGCGGATTTGTGGATCTCTCTTGGTCTGGCTCCTCACCCTGAATCAATTTCGGCAAAGTGAACTCTAACGGCACAGATCTAGAGTTCAGAGCGCGCAAGCCCTACCACGACGTCAACGTAATAATACGGTGGTGGGGCTATTATTATTACTATTACAAGTTGATTAGTCAAAACGATGTACCTACCTATTTTACAACAGTTATTTCTCTAAATCAACACTTTATTTTCAAAACTTCTTTCTTTGTGTCCGCATACCATACCACCAAACATAAGCTTTAATGACCTCGGAGTAATCCGCTATTGTTTCTTCGTAGGGTCAGGAGAGGTCCTTAAAAGATAATCAATGCTCGAAGCGGCCCCGTTGCTTTTTAATAATTCAGTAACGGTGCCTACTGGCTTCGCACCTAATTAACACATTTCTTCTGTTTATAGGTAAAAGCATTTTTTTTAAAGATATATGTACTAATACCTAGTAAGAAAAAACGTAACTTCTTAAATCCGTGTTAAGGCACTATGATCGCTCGAGCCGACTGAAGTAGACTCGCGAAGTTTCAAGTGGTTGCCTCGCGCATTTGGTAGGTATTTAAACATAGTAATTATTTTAATCATTTTACCAAGACAAACTCAGCGAATTGTGCTAGACAATCTCAAACCTTTACATTTATATTAAAAAAATAATAATAATAATAATAAAAAATCTGTAGCTATGAGATTGATTAAACATTACGAAAAGGGGTAACTTTGAGATTTTTTTCTATAGCCAAGTTAATCTAATCGTTTAATTGCGATTGCATTTGCACCAGATCCTTGAATAAGATTTATGTCTTTATATTTTATTTTTATCAGAATTTTAAGACACTGTGTTTATGTTGCCCATGGATTCAAAAAACTTGTAAGCGCTGTCTAATGCTGCCTTAATTTATTTTCGTTGGATCCCAGTTTAATATTTTTGGCGTTGGATCCCTCAAAACATTATTATGTACTTCCGTTGGATCCCAAATTTAAAAAATGCAAGAGAATTACGTTGTACGAGTATTGTCGTTGAATCCCAAAAACTATTTCCGTTAATAATAAAAATAATAATAAAATATTTATTGTTCAAAAGAGCATTACAGAATTAAAATAGCACTAGCCTCCACACTAGGATTACCTGTGTCGTGGTAACTAAAAATCCCAAATGCTTAAAAAAAACTGAATGCGTACTTTCAACAACAAAATTGTTTATAATAAAATGAGAGCATATTTTATATTGACTGACCACTTATAATATTGCTGTCCTCTTTATCATTGCGTCTATCTCTTTACACGCGTAACCATTACATAAAGTGCATACGATTGTCAAAGTTTGCAGTGACTGTAGTTATTTAGTGTAGAACTTAAGAGGCTACCGAGCGCACAGTGGCGCCCTCATCGTTATTTCGGTGATTTCTTTTATTTTAGAATGAAAATGCACAAAATAAGCTCGTCAAGTTGTGTTTCACAAGACTATACGTTGTGTTGTTAATTGTTATGTTTTATTGTAATCATTAAAACAAGCTCCGTTTGTGTGTGTGGTGTGTAGTGGCCACTATTTTCCGTTTTAATGATTACAATAAAACATAAAAATTTAAACTACTGTTTGTAGTAATAATAACGTATAGTCTTGTGAAGCACAACATGACGAGCTTATTTTCTGCATTTTCATTCTAAAATAAAAGAAATCACCGAAATAACGATGAGGGCGCCACTGTGCGCTCGGCGTAGTCTTAAGCGAATCACAAAGTACCTGAATGATCAACTCCCATCTACGTGTTCATCAAAAGATTTGAATTTTATAGACAGAAAAAGTAGCACAGTTCTTTTATAAATTTATATGATGCTCATCAATATACAAAGAAACAATAGTCGGCAGGCCGGTGACACACTGATTTTTAAATATTTGATAAAATTAAATCATTTTTCTTCTGAAAAGTACACATGTTGTTATAACATGAGATTCAATGGTAATAACAAATGGGACCCATCGTTAATACCTAAAAAATGGGATCTTAAACTGGGATCTAACGATAATAAATGAGTTCCTCTCGCGATTAGCCCAAAATCCAGGCAGGCCGAAGGTTTAGGTAGTTTTGTAGCAATATCTAATCCTACATCATGATACATGATATACGACATTTTTATAATATCTGTGATTCCTAATAAGGTTCATTTTACCGTAAAAAGCTACCTATTGACAGAATGTGATTAGAAAATATATTAGTACACGTGTGTAATATATCGAAATCATGACGATTTCGATATAATATGATTGCTATATCGCGTTTTCCTCTTTTTCTTTCGGAAAAAAAAAATTGTAGCGATTTCTGAAAGTCCTTCGTTTCGTTCATAAATAAAATATTTTCCGAGCATTTCAAAGTGTCACCTGGCAAAAACCGCAAAGAAAACATTTGTTACGAAACAGCAAAGTTGGGTTGGCATTTTGACAGTTTTACCGGCTTGCTGGCAGTTTTAAACCTCAAAATCCGCAATTGGGCTCATTTAAAACAGTTTTATTCAGAAAACTGCAATTTTATAACAATACTAGCTTTTGCCCGCGGCTCCGCCCGCGTGGTTGTCGCTTATCGCGTAAAAAAGTAGCTTATGACCTTCTCCACATCCCAGGCTATATCTCTGCCAAATTTCGTGACGATCGGTTTAGCGGTTTATTAGGCGTGAAAACGTACATACAGACAGACAGACAGACAGACAGACCGACAGAGTTACTTTCACATTTATAATATTAGTACCTATGGATGCACTAACAAAACGGTGTGCGTGTATGAACGTAAACGAACCAAAAGGAATATGTAAAGGCTCCTACAAACAGGCGCGACACAAAGGCACCGCGTGTAGCGCGACAAGCGGCGCCTTTGTGTCGCGTCGCGTGTCGCGCCTGTTTGTAGGAGCCATAAGGATCGTAGCAGGTGGTTTTCTGTAGATCGTAGATAGGGTCGCAGCATAATGCTGAGCGATAGCCGTTTTGTGACACATTTTCCCCAATAATTTTCTTATTTCTTTTGTGTTCATGTTTTTTTTTTTGCGTCATGTTTACCGCAAATAAACGTATTTTCTTTCTTTCTTTTCTAGTTTCTGCCTACCCCCATGGGAAGGCGTGAGTTTTATGTATGTATGCACTAATAATAATTGGTATGGTCTGGAAGTAAGTACTTTCCAACTGCTGTGGGTTTACACAGCAGTTAAGAGTTATGCAAGAAATTAATTTGAAATTAATTGATACCCTACTTGTTATATTGCATTGTCTCATGCCTGTTTCTTGCCTATATATAGGTAATTACGATAGTGCGGAATGGCTCGCAAAGGTTGTTGACTCCCATGCGACTCGATTTGTGCCCGTATGCTGGAACGCAAAAACAATTGCCATACATTAAAATCGTTGTCCGTTCCTTTTTTTTTAATCTTAAAAAGTTACGGTGTGACAATCCACGGAAGCGGGTAAAACCCGGCCGCGCCATGAATTCGGCACAGTATAATAAAGTAAGCAGTATTACGTCTCGGCAGTGTCCTTGAAAAATTACCTACGGCCGCTCGGTAGATAAACACGGACTAAGGTTGTGTCTCTTGAGTTGTAACTGTACTTTGCAAGTCTGGCAAAATCAATAATGAGAAAGCATTCTTTTTTAAAACCTTGCGATTTGTTGTAGGTAGTATGTTCTGTACATTAAAATGTTTTTCACAAATCCGGTAGCTTGTGGTGATAGGTTTGTTTGCTAAATCATCTCGGCACACCAGAAGAAGCCATTCGGATAATCCATACTAATAATATAAATGTGAAAGTACCTGTGTCTGTCTGTCTGTCTGTTACGTTTTCACGCCTAAGCCGCTGAACTGATTGTCATGAAATTTGGCAGAGATATAGCCTGGGATATGGGAAAAGACATATACTACTTTTTTACGCGATAACCGACATCCACGCTGGCGGCACGCGGCTGAGCCGCGGGCAAAAGCTAGTCTGAAATAATAATGTATATTATCCATTTATTCGGGTTCAAAATTAAAATATTTTCTATAGAAAAGTTACATAAAAAGGCCTATATAAAAGTCTGCGACAACATAATATGTCTACATGCTCAGGTTAATTCACAAATTGGATAAAATATGACAGAGTTGTATAAAAAATGTATCTTAATTTGTTTAGTGTGTTTGTTTAGTGTGTGTAGTGTTTGTTTAATGCTAAATCCCTATTTAAATTTTGCTTATCGTCAGGAAAATTTTGTGTACTTAGATTAAAATTGCATTATACACCAAATCATTCGGATGAATATGGGATGAATAGTTCAGATTCTACAAACTTGTTTTTGATCGCTGGGTGCGCGATAATTCCTTTTTGTGACAGATCGAATCCACGCGGGTGAAGCCGCGATCAGTTCTGCTGGCTAACAAAAGAGGTTAAAAATAGAAAAATAGACTTACATTGTCGACTGAGATGGTAATTAAGAAAATGTTATTTCTAGTTTCGATATTGATGAATTTAAACATCCATACACTAAACAATACAGTCGATAATTTTGTGCCATATTTTACATGTGGGAGCGTCTGGCACCATCCGTACCCGCACGTAACTATGGCGCACTCGTGACTTGAATATTAGTGTACACCGAGATTTTGAAGCGCATCGATTTGGAGGTTTTGTACGAAGACGTAATACTGCTTACTTTATTATACTGTGACTTCGGTCTCTTATTGTTCGCTGATCGTTTGACTATGCAATTCCCTTTTGTGAGGCATGGCTCAACTGAATTTTAATTATATCCCTTTGGCGAGTAGGCTCGCCTTCCTCCCGCCAATTATGTCTTTATGAATTTGTGTCCTTTATATAAAATATGCAAGTTAAGAATTCGAATTGTGCAGTGTCTTCAAGCTTTATTGTCACAATAAAATGAAAGATTAAAGTATTATGGCAGTTTTTATCTGAAATAAGAAACGATGAAGGTTATCTTTGTGCTTTTTGTAAAAACTGGTAATTGTAGTTTATTTAAAAATTAATACTATCCAGTGACATCGTTGTTAGCAGTAAAAGGAACGCAATTCTTGCATTATTTTCTTTTGAATAAACGAGACTCGACTACTAAGCTATAAAAATGCTTGGATAAAAAAGATCTACATGGGCAAGCCGCTATTAAGTCGCCCAACAACCCAGCCCGAGAGTAAGACAAATGTAACACAATCACAATCTTCATCTTTTAGTGAGGTACATCATATGTCTTAGTCGGCAGCACAAACCACGCATAAAGCCAGTCTTGATGCAAACCATTTATTATCCTCCTCGCTAAAATATTGCCTCTGTACGTCTTTTAAGTGGTTCAAATAGAGACTAATCTTAATCCCAAGTTTCGGTCACGAGTTTGTGAACAGCGTTTCTATTTCATCAAAAAGTTTGTGTTATAATAACTCAATCTTGAAATATGTTTCGACGTGGCCATTAATCATGGCTAGTAACAATCACTAATATAAGCGTAGTTTGAATAAATACGCGCCTTACAGTTTGTGTTACTTATCAGCCTGTCAGAACCATGCCACACGCGACCCGACTATCGTTTGCGTAAGAAAAACAATTCTGTTCTGTTAAGGAAGATTTCCACCAAACGGTTCGCTTCGCATCGGATCCGAAAGGATACGAACGGATGCGGCGACAGCCGATCGCGGCCGGCAGGATGTCGACGCATACGATCGGCTACGTACCGTCGCTTAGGAACGTATCCGTTTCAGCGCCTAGTTAAATAGTTTTATTCATACCATGTTGACGTGTTATAATTTTTTTTAATGGTTAAACTTGACGTAGTATTGTTGGCTATTTCATTAGAAGAAGAAGAAAATAATCATAAAACATAGAAGAGGAAAAGAAAAAGTTGTATTGATGATTTATGGCAAAAACGACAGCCGAAGAGATCCTATCCGATACGATGACAGGCGAACGAAGCCGATCGCGCGTCGCAGCATACTTTCGGCTACGATCGCGTATCGCAGAAGACGCCCGCGGTCAAGCTGCTGTGCGCGACTTGGTAATCTAATCTATTCTAATTTAATTTAATTTTTTGTAATCAATTTAGCGTTTAGTTATTAATTAATTGTGTTATTATCTGCTCATAATGTAGCACATGCTGTGCTGTTCTATAAGTAATGAGGCGCTTAGACTTAAGTTGGCAATGTACAAATTGTAAAGCAATAGTGTACTCATTGTTGAAGAGCCTAATAAATAAATAAATAAATCGATACCTCCCACCCAAAAAGTCGTAACATGTTTTTTTAGTACAATGAGATTTTAGTACTATAATGTAATATTATATAAATACTACACATTCTTAAAAACAATATTTTCATATTTTCACTAAAAAACCGAGTTTCTATAACCCGCTAATAGTCTTATCATATTATGTTCTGCAGCTGATCAACACAAAAATCACAAATTTAAACATACGAACTTACGCGCGGGAGGTGTCGAAATATACTTTAAATACTGTGTAGACGATTTAATGTCGTTTAAAGATTGTAAAATCCGTTCCGATCCGATGCGATACGAACCGTTTGGTGGAAACCATCCTTAACTGGTTTATGTCGGGATAGAGGTATGATACTGTAATAAAGGAATATAACTTTCATTTATATCCGTTGCAACTTCGACGAAAAATCAATCTGGCACTGTGAAGTACCTTACTTCGTGTAGTAGAATCTATGGGTACCAGAAGCACATCAATGATTTTGCATAAAAAATCAATTGCATCAGAAGCTTTGATTTTTATACTTATGACACACAAGGCAACCTGTCCATCAATGACTAAACTCAAACATAAACTCAAAGCAATTATTATCAATACATGTAATAAAATCGTTTCAAATAAATCAATTACAGGCACTTTTGAATTGTCAAGGGGTCGGTCAGTCAGAAAGATGAAGCTATAGTATTCCACCACAAAGCGTAGTAGGTTTCTATAGAGAAGAACGGGCAAAAAACTCCACGGAAACTTAAAACAAAATATTGTTACAACATATTGGTTACATCATGTTGAAATTATACATACGAGAACAATGTAGAAAAACACGCACGTTGACGTGCGCGTTAAAAGCGTCCGTAATAAAAACATAAAAACGATTCAAAAATTAAAATAAGTCGTAGCAGCTAAGAGATGTTCAATCCCTACTGACGGCGCCCGTTCACGAACATGACGCATGGATCATCACCATTCGGCTCAACCATTTTAAAGGGAACTTAATGTGTGTTGGATACACACACGCTACCACGATAACCAAGGAGACACTATGTGCTCTTTGGTGACGTCATTATATATGTTTTTGAATGAAAATTCACCTGTATCTAATTCAGTCAGAACACCTCTCCCTATGAACCCTAACGCAACCCTCTCGGCCAAGGGCTTCGAGAGAGTTGAACCGAATAAAACGGTTATAGTACAACTATTTTTAGCCTCAGGTCACAGGCATACCTAGTAATAAACTGGGTAACAAAATACACGCGATAATTAAGTGACATGTCACGCGGACATCACGCTAATATTAAACACAGTAAATATTTAGTTGCTAGGGTGACACTAAACTCTCAGGGTTCGTACACTCGTCATTAAAATATAAACTTTTGGAAAGACAAAACAAAATGACCAACCCGTACAAATATCTAGTGATGTACTTATGCCAATGTAACCAATACAGTCACATGGGGCCTCAGATTCTAGGAGGCCCAAGCGGGCCACAAACGATTCTTTTATTACAATAAAAAATTCGATGACGTCATGGAAGTTTAAAAAAAACACCGCAAGAAAAAGTGTCCTAATTTCCGCAAATATTTTTTTACGAGGATCACGAGGAATGTGATCGTACCTATGTTCTATAAAACGATGAATGGTCTAAGCTAAGCTTTTTTTACAAAATTTTACACTACCCGTTTCTCCGTGAGAGCGATTTGAAAAAAGTAATGAGTTCGAAAACTGTCTCTGTCATATTCGCAATCAACATTCGTATTCATAATAGGCAAAAGGGGCACTTACATTTTTATTTTTTTTGCATTTGGGCTCAAAGAGACTAGTTACGTCACTGTATAAGCCGATCTGCCGATCTATTCTGTAAAAATCTCACCGTGAAAACTCAGGTGAAGTGAGCATCAATACACAGTGTCAATACCTAGCATCAATGGAATGACAGCTCACTTCACCTGTGTTTTTTACAGAATAGCACTGCTGTTCTGTAAAAATCTCCCAGCTGGCATTTCACCTCATGCTGAGAATTGACACCTTTAACAGCTCACTTCAAGCTCACTTCACCTAAGTTTTCACGGTGAGATACAGAAAAAACTTCTGTAGCCGCGTTGAGCGATTTTTGTTAGGGGAAAAACATATAGGTTCGTGTTGCGCCAGAATGTCAGTTATTCCAAAGTTTCGAGTTTTCACTTCTGTTGGCAATCTTTATGTCTATTTTTTTGTTTTTTGTTTTTTTGTTTTCATTATTTTAAATGCTGTGTAACGTGTAAAACAAGGCAGATACATAGGTACCAACTTCTTCAGCCGCCTTTGTGATCTAGTGGTGGTTCCACCTGTCTCAGACCCAGAGGTTCGGGTTAGGGTGCGATTTCCAGCAGGGGCAAAATTTTCTGCTCGGTTTGTTTGATGATAGGGCTTGTTCTATATCCGCCTGGCTAGTTACCACCATCTTATCTAAGTCTGTCGCCATAACAACAATATTAACAGCATTTGTTGTGTTTCGGCAGTGAGAGGTAAGATATCCAGTTCCTCTGTGGTTGAGGATTCCGGGTGAAGCTTGCTTTCACCGTCGGCCTTATCATCACTTACCATCAGGTTTCATCACCTGATGGTAAGTCTTACCATCAGGTTTCATCACCTGATGGTAAGTGATGATAAGGCCGACGGTGAACGAACGACGGTGGCCGTGAGCTTCCTCGTTGAAGATAAAATAAAAAACTTCATCATCATCATCATCATTTCAGCCGAAAGACGTCCACTGCCTAACATAGGCCTTCCCCAATTGGGGGGGTTTGCCATAATCGCCACGCTTGGCAGGCGGGTTGGCGATCGCAGTATGGTGTTAAAATGCATAGAGAACGCTGCTGAAATAAAAAACTTATACTCGTAACGAGTAAAACCCTGTTTACTTGGGACACCTAAAAGTATTCCTAGGCAAAAAATACACAACGTGTATTTATTTGACCTTTCGACACAATTTCTATATTACCATATCTAAGTGTTGGATTTCAACAAATCGCTTCTGAACATACACTTGTCCGGGAATGTATCCGTATATATTTGCGTTATTTGGCCACTGGTTGAAGAGTCGGACGGTCGAACAAAATATTTATACTTTTCATGGTATATTTGTAAGTCGGCGGCATATTTTTACAACACCCAATTTATTTGGACGTGGACCGATGTGTAACAAGACCACTTTATGAAAAAAAAATATTGAGCTTATGTCATAAAATGATAATAAATCTCGTGACATCGTTCGTAAATATCAAACACAAATGAAAAACTAAATAAGGTACCTATGTATATATTTGAACTTTCGGATATCGTGAAAATAAATTGAGTTATAAATCGACCTGCCTTGACCTTAAGCAAAACTGATGCCATATATTTTTTGCGCCATAAAAAAGTAATAAAAACCATACACCATGGCCAGGGCCTCAAGTCTGCTATTACAAATGTAAAAATGTTTTGTATGGCAAATCTGTCAAAAACTCACAATGAAGAGACCATTCTGACACTATTGTAATAGCAGACTTGAGGCCCAGGTTACATGTTAGCTATAAAAATAAAAGGGAATAGATTTCAGCGGTTGCAACTGGCTGGTTCATTTGTTAGAAAAAACGTGTTTCGTTTTTCGAGCGTAGGGTACGAGTAGCTGTTGAGTGTAACGCTCGATCGTGTAACATGATAAATTATGGAATTGATCATTCGCGTGTAGTTCCAGTGCGGCTCTTTCGACTGGTTATATCCTGTAATGAATGACGGGCATGTGTTTCTGTCAGCTGTTTATATCAATAGCTTTAGCATCGTTACACAATGACTAAATAATTTACGAAACTTCAAAAGATCGGATATCATTTTTCTCATGAACGAGTCAATATAAATTGGTTCTAAGAAAGCCAATAAAGTTTACATACACACATCAAAAAAAGTTTGCATAAGCTGATATATTTTTTTTTAATTGAACTTTATCAAGAGAAATTCTTTGTTGTGTGTTTTCTTTAAATATAAATACCTTGTTTGAAATTAACAAAATATTTTTTATTAAAAAAATTGAGTAATTAATCATAATTATTGCATAAGCTGATATATTTTTTTTTAATTGAACTTTATCAAGAGAAATTCTTTGTTGTGTGTTTTCTTTAAATATAAATACCTTGTTTGAAATTAACAAAATATTTTTTATTAAAAAAATTGAGTAATTAATCATAATTAAGGTAATTGTAACAGAAATTTAATAGAAAGAAAAATACTGTTTAACCAAACTTAAACAACAATTTATTAATAAAAGGCTTATATTCAATATAATATAACTCCTCCCCTGGCTCGAACGCATGTGGTGATCCTCCTGGGCATGCTGAGAATCAAGTTATCCAGCATTTCTTGGGGTAACCTGTCCCATTCTTGGCTTCCCTGAGCTCTGGCACTGTCTGGGGACGTGGCTGACGGTTCCAAACAGCTCGCTTGAGAGCATCCCACGCGTGCTCTATTGGGTTTGAATCAGGCGAGTCGAATCATAATTTATAATCTACCGTACCTAACAAAAAATATTTCGATTTTTCAAAGTGATCGCAAACTTTTTTTGATGTGTGTACGTCGATAGAGACAGATAAACAGTCTCATCTATTTTCAGAATAGCAAAAAAATCAAGCCTACATTCCGAGGGTTGAAAAATGACGCTAGAGATCTGCGACCAACGACCGATCGAAAGTCCCCTGGCTACTAATTACACTGAGCTTCCATTTGTATTTACTTTTGCCGCATTCTCTTCTCGATTTATCGCACCCGACCGAAACACTGCGTCATTACGTTTTTTCGCTCGATTTCGTAAATTTGGTCGTGCCCACACACCAAATTGATTACTATATGTACATGTGGTCTAGCATAAAACCGTCTGATTGAATCTTTGTGTTCCTTTTGTGTAGCTGCAAATAAAGAAAAGATTTTATTGTTTGATTTTTTATTTTTTAATATACAGGGTGTTTGGCAGAACGTTGAACATACGAAAATGGTGGATAGGTGGGGTGATCTGCTACTTACTCAGGCCTAATTTATTTGGCCCTGGCCCCCTGGATATTAAAAAAAAATTTTTTTGCTTTCTTCTAGTTTCACCACTTTCTTAACTTTAAAGTGTAATTTGTATTAAAAATGGGTAAAACAGGCAATATTTTTATTTATTACATCTTTCTGTAAGTTTGAGGAGTCATAACTTTTTTTCTAGCTAACATCTGAATAAAGCAATAATTTTATAAGAATCTGCCAATATTAAAGATAAAAAAATAAACTAAAATATTGCCTGTTTTACCCATTTTTAATAAAAAAATACACTTTAAAGTTAAGAAAGTGGTGAAACTAAAAGAAAGCAAACAATTTTTTTTTTTATATTCAGGGGGCCAGGGCCAAATAAATTAGGGCTGAGTAAGTAGCAGATGACCCCACCTATCCACCATTTTCGTATGTTCAACGTTCTGCCAAACACCCTGTATATTTATTATTAAATATTGAACTAGATTGGCAAAGTTTCGCTTGAGATATAAATCAGTTGGTGAAACTATGGAGAAACTTTCAAGTTTACCGATAGTTTTATTAAAATTTGAAGTAGATTTTATGTGAGTTTGAAAGTTGATACGAGCATGGGTAATATAGTGAGTCATTATATGAACTGACAACTATTTGGCGAGCCGACTAGCGTGTGCGCGGAACAGTGCTAATATTCATAGCATGAACGTCTCCTGATTCTAATGAAAAATAAGTGAATTGAGGTATATAATACCTCACTTCACTTCACTTCATATATTTCACGTCTTGATAAGTTAATGACTTATTTTGTTTTTTTTTTTTATATATACAAACACGTACTAGTAGGGTAGAGAACAGCATTGTCGTCTAAGGGCTTAAGGCAGATATAGATATCTAACTACTTAAACTAAATTAGTTCCTAGACAACTTCGTACCTACCAACACTTCATTGTATCAAAAAATATCTACCTACATATTGTTACGAGCTTGCGGTTCGTGAAAATAAAAACTGCCGATTTAGAAAACCAAAAATGACACTTTAAATAAACAACACTGATAACAACTCAAACACACTAATTATAAAACACAAATGCACTACTGATCACTCTAAAGTCGAACTCGAATATCGCTTGTATCGTTTGAAGTTTCGACTGTGTCGGGTCCGGGTCCATACCGGCCTTATATAGTCCTTAGAAAGTTCCAGAACCTTCTACTGTAGAAACATCTAGAATGTTCGAGTACATACCGGCCCCGACTGACCAGATGTCGAAAGTTCTAGCATCGAATTTTCTAGAAGAATCTCGAGTCTACTAGTTCTACTACTCGATACTAGATGGCGCTAGTGGTCACTAGTTCTGTTATTCGATACTAGATGGCGCTAGTGGTACTTAAACTTGTCTCGATCTACCAGGCATTAATTGTGGCGCGTAACAATATTTTATATCAGTGATCCCATGAATCACCGAGATAAACTTGTATTATATATTAATAGAAAAGTTGTTTATAATTCAGAATCCATTAGGTATCAAATGTAACACGTTGGTAAACAGTTTGCATTATTAAACAGATGTGTTTAGAGCTCATGCATGAATTAATGTTACTACGGATTACAGTCGCGGTTCTGATAAAAGATGATAAGCCTCTTTACGTTTAAATATTACCATTTGTCATATGTAATTCCCAAAACGGTTGGCAAACATGTAATCCCGGTTCGATTCAATAATGGTGTTCAAAAGGGATCGCTGTTTTTGATGTAAACTTTTTATATTAAATTTTTAGGGTTCCGTTGTCAACACAAGCAACCCTTATAGTTTCGCTATGTCTGTCTATCGGTCTGTCTGTCCACGACTTAGCTCAGAGACTCTTAGTACTAGAAATCTGTAATTTGGCATGGGTATTAGTGGTAAATCTTGAAAACAAATTGAGGAATACCACCCTTGCACGTAAAGTGGGGATGATTTTGCTTTTTTTCTTGACTATCCCTTGATGTGGGATATCGTTGGATAGATGGTTCAAAAACCATTTTTTTATTCAGGGTCCGTTTGCGTAATATTAAGCTTTAAAGTGCAAATTTTTGTTAGAGTCAAGGATCCCTCACCCCCGCCAGCTCAATGGTTGTTTTTGGATATATGAAACAATTAACGGCAGTAGTATATATAACGAAGTTAAAAGGCAACTATCACAGCTAAGTAGGTTTTCCAAGTTAACGAGTAATAGTCGACCAAAGTATTTTTGCAGTTGAAATGTATGGGAGAACACGTTTTTCAACTACAATGTTAAGTTGGTTCTTGAGATAAATTCATCCCAACTACGGAAGCCTTCGTTATGCATGGTCCGACACGCACTTGGCCGGTTTTTTCTTTATAGAAACCCACCATGAAACTTCTATTTAAAATTAAACCACATACTAAAAAGGTCTCCTTTCCCCCCAGCTGATAACGGAGATCAACGTGCAGTTGGCGCTATTCCGCGACCTGCTTATCCACATCGGTCAGCCGCACGACTCGCCCGAGCTGCGCGAGCGCGTACGCCGACTGCGTCGCGCATGCGTAGAAGCCACCAAGACCACCAGCACACTAGTTCTACCTAATTGTAAAAAGTTAGTATGGTTTTAGTTCTTTAGAGAGTGACCATTCTTATCGACGCGGAATCGGCTTGAGCCGATCAGAAAGAGCTTTATGTCCATGCAACAAAAGCGGAATAAACGTCATTTGCCACCTTTCGACGCGACTCGACACCGCACAGTGGAACGAATGTATGGGAGCGGTTGGACGTAGACATGTCCGAAAAATAAGAGTAAAATTATGACAAACTAATGATGCCATCTTATTCGATTACTTAATGCCTTCATAAATTGTGGTGATGAATTTCTTCATAACTCCCATATTTCGGGAGTAATTTGAGAAAATGTGAAATTTTACTATGAAAATGAGTGTATCGAGCTCTCTCCCTCCTGATTCCGGGCTTGTTTCAAGTAGCGGTCTCTAATATCGTAATGCTATTACTAAGAGCTATATTTAATACTAAGACACATAGTGCGCCAAATGTGCACTTTCTGGGATAAAAGGAAATGAAAATTTAAAAAAAAAAACGTTTTTTCCCCATTTGTATTTACTTTAAACCGCAGACAGACTTATTAAGAGGTCTATAAATATATTATATATATACAGAAATATATATTAACAAAAATATTCACAAGAACTGATGAGAGTATGACTTTTAAGTAAGTTGATAATAAATTACCTAGTTTCATTAAAAGTACAATAAATAATTAAGATGTAAGCTCTAATTTACTAAGTTACACATTTTAAAACAATAACATCATTTAATTATCTTCGTCATCATCATCATCATCAATTAATTCAAATTCAGAATCGATGTCCGCTAAATCATTTATGTTAACAAATTCGATATCACTTTTCTCAGAATCCGTAAGCTCATAAAATTCCTTAAAAGAAGATTTTTTTACAAACTTATTTCCTTTTGGACGGATACTTGTAACAAGTGGATCAGAAGACAGTAAAAGATTGTGCATAATATCTTCATTGCATGAGATACTGCTATGCTTTCGAGAATGCCCCTCTCTATATTTTCTAAAATCTTTATTTCTAGCCTCAGATGCCTCTTCGGATAGAAAACCAATGGGCACAATTGACATGTTCTGAACTATGTCTGGCCCATGCATTAAAATTTTATGAAGTGAAGAAGGCATATAATACCATGGGTATAACTCCACGTAAAGCTTAGCAGTATCAAAGCAGAACTCTCGGAATTTAGTTACGTTGATCTTCTCTCCTGATGAAATACACTGCAAGATCACACAGATTTTTCTTAAAAGCATAGCATCTATTCCGGTCAGTTCAGCAGATTTAGTGTAGTTTTCAAAAAATCTCCTTGCCGAGTTGCCATTGTTGGTGGATCCACTGCCTTGTTTCACAACATCGAGAAGTAAGCCCGTTTCTCTTCTTACAGCCTCTTGAACTCTTTTCTTCCTGTCATCAACTTGCCTTTTTGCTATATCACCCCTTACTTGCCATGATTTTATGTCTAATTTGTAGGAAATGTGTAATAAGCATTCCATTGAGCGAATCCAAGCGTGAAGGGTGCTTAAGCTATATTTATACATGTCCTCGTTTGCGTGTTTATCTTTGATTAACTCTAAATTATTCATTTCTTTAGGACAAGCCTTGCATATGTCACACACTGAAGCTGCTGTATTGGATATAATGGAATGAATTTTACCATCAATCATTGTCAACAGCAGTTGGTGTTTGACACTAATTCCATCAGTGATGGTGGATGGAGTTAAGGCTTCAATCTCTGCTTCGATTTCAGCCATCTCTCTCTGCACATTTTCTTTGGTTTCCTTTATAAACTTAAACAATATTGGCCGGCAAAATGAAGTGGAAGATGGTCGCTCGTTTTCCCAAATTGTTACACCTTTTGAGACGAGCCGCAGTGGTACAAGACTAATCATAAAATTACTAGCAAGATCGATTTGCTCATCTTCACTCGTCCTTTGATGATAAATGCTTTGGCTAGATGATCCGTCAAAACCCCATTTGCTGGTCAATACGAGCTGTTGATTGGGATCAACAGGGGTTTCTAACGACCTAATAAGTCTTCTTGAGGTTAAATCCATCAAGGCTTGTAATTTGATTTTTGCAGAGCTCTCTGTAACTGTGAGATCTTCTTTGGCCGGATAGCACTTAATTTTTTCTTTAACCAACATGTAGTAACTCGGGTATTGAAGAGCTCCTTCTTGAGTGTTGAAATCCCGAAGAGTGTTATAGCGCCATTTCGATAAGTTCATCGATACATAAAGAGCCAATGCCTTCAAAGGGGATATTTCCCGTACCTGAATTGATTTACCTTCAATGAAGGCTTTGATTTTTGAGGCCTCTTCTGGATTCTCCGTCAAGTATTTCATAACATAAGCTGTATCGCTTTGTCCTGCCTTTTGAAGCGCCCTTTCGGCCGAAAACATAATTTCAGCGCTGCTACTGCTGCATGAAAGACTATCTTCAGTGCGTCTTCTTTTTTGCCGGTTACTAAGGTCCTCAAAAGATTTACGAGGACTAGGATGTGTACAAGTTGAAGCATCAGATTTAGCAGGAGAAATTATGGGCTCGATGACGTCACTTATATTTTCTGTAGAAGGTTCCATATTTTCATTCTGTAATTCCGGCCATTGAATTGCAGCCTGTAGCCAAATCTCATGTTTCTTCCGAAACTTATCTGTGCTTCTTCCAGACTGTGTCCATTTTGCATAAATGCGGTAGCAAAATCGACGACACCAGTCTTTTAAACTTGTTTCAGCACTTTCACATAACTGAACACAACTGTTATCTTTTAAAACACTGAACAAATAGTTAAAGTCGCGTAAATCTTTATGTGCGCGTGCGCATAAAGCAACGTGAATATCAAGATTTGTATTAAAATTTGGAAAATACATTGCGAGATTAGCTTGGATACAACGAGGTGTAAATCAACACTGATTTTAAAGTTACTAATAGTGACCTATTTATATAAAATCCAGGTATCCCAGGTATCCTTTGTTAAATATTGCAAGGTAATTAGTTATTGTGATAATTAGTAAATGATGCATGCTAAATTAGTGTATTAAGAGCCATTTAGTAATTAAATAATAGCAATGTTCTTATCAGTAATCATTAGTGCATCAGTTTTATATGTAAACCTTAAGTCCCTAATTATATATCCTAATTAGCTTATATCTTCTCTAATTGGCTGCTCAGAAATGTTATTGTAATAAGGTAAACCTTTAGAAAAACGGTTTTAATCAACAAAATAAACAAAAAATAAAAAAATTGTGTTATAAAATAAACATCACTCTTTATCCCAGAAAGTGCACATTTGGCGCACTATGTGTCTTAGTATTAAATATAGCTCTTAGTATTAGCATTATGATATTAGAGACCGCTACTTGAAACAAGCCCGGAATCAGGAGGGAGAGAGCTCGATACACTCATTTTCATAGTAAAATTTCACATTTTCTCAAATTACTCCCGAAATATGGGAGTTATGAAGAAATTCATCACCACAAGTTATGAAGGCATTAAGTAATCGAATAAGATGGCATCATTAGTTTGGCATAATTTTACTCTTTTTTTTCGGACATGTCTACGTCCAACCGCTCCCATACATTCGTTCCACTGTGCACCGTGTCGAACTTAAAGCGACAAGTGTACGTGATCGACTCCAGCCGATTTCGCGCCGAAAACTGTAGTCACTTCCTAAATATTAATAAACGCAGGCTATTGTAGACAACTCAGTCCTTCCAAAGTACACATATATCACCCCTCATAGTGTCTTATTTATTTGGGACAGGGCGAAAAATCAAACCATAGCAGCTACAGGAAACTTTATTTTAAAACAGGTATATAATCATTCCAAGGGTGTTCCTGTAGCACCGGCGGTCTAAAGGTTTTCCCATACGGTTCCAATTACAGTGCATGATTGTCTAAGAAATGATATACCTAGATTAAATACATACATGGCCTATTTGAACATAGACTGCGTTTTGTCAAAACGTTTTGTTTTGCTTTATTAAAGAAACAGCGTTACCGTCTGCAAAAAAAAAGAAACACATTTAGGCCCACTTGCACATCATATCACTAAATACGTTTAAGGCGGTATGATCCGACAGAGACCGCGCTTACCAGTTTTTTGATTACATGGGAAACATACAAAAACAGTGTTATAAAATTTTGAATAAAAAAAAGGCTTATCTTATTTAAGGATCTGGCGGACATGCAATCGCTTTTAATAACATGATTAAATTAACTACGCTGGATGTAAAAATATCCCAAATTTATCCATTTTCGTAATGTTTAATCAATCTCATAGCTACAAAACAGGCCTTTTTTCCATTTTTTTATAAAAATGAGATGGTATTAAGATTGTTTAACACAATTCGCTAAGTTTGTCTTGATACATAGATTAAAATAATTACTATGTTTAAATACCTATCAAATGCGCGAGGCGACGACTCGCGACTTCGCGAGCCTACTTCTGTCGGCAAGAGCACCTGATCATAGCGCGTTAACACTAAACGCTTTTAGTGATTTGTGGTTCAAGCGCTCCTTAAGAACCTTTACACTCAATCATTCATGTCGCTGATTAAAACTTGTAACAGCATAACAATCACTTATAATTTACCTTATACTTAGGTACTTTTATTTATTACGCATTATCGCATTATCTATACGAATCTCATAGGAATAACCCTTATCAAAAGATCAAAATAGATTTTGTATCATCGAACGAAGCATGATTGTACCGTTCCTTCAATTTCCATTTTACTGAGTAGCAATATAAAACATAGATATATTGAAAAACACCTAGTTCACCGCTCACCGAGATATGAAGCGGATCCTATTTCATTGCATATACCGAGGAATCGATCACGTAGAAGATCGAGTAGAAATTTCCGATATCTCAATTTGAAAAGGGTTTAACTGTTGTTTATTTATTTGCGGGCACTCTGTCTCTGACAGAACGGATGGTTTAAATCAATATTGAACGGCGGCTTAATCTCGTAATCTTATAACGTAAATATTAAACGACAAAAAGTAGAAAAAAGATTATCAAGTGATGCGAACGTCTGAATCAAATCCCTTGCGGCCTCGAACCTGTGTCTGCCGTTAGATTAATGCGCCACCCCAACTACTTTAGATAAATGGCTGCCAGTTTTACATTTTACCGCTGTTTAGATGACGGCATAGTTAGCCGAAATGTTATCTTTAAAATTGTAACTCTTTGTTCCTGCTCGCTCAGGGATTTACTGAAACGGCACGGTTTAGCCCCCTGGAGTTTCACCATTCCATTATTCTGCTTATGTTATACAAAACACCTTAATAAATAAATCGTGTCGTAAGCCTTCTATATACACTGTAGAGTACATGCTGACATCCGGCCATTTGCATTTCAAAAGGCGAACCAATTCGCCGTCTCTGATGTCAAATCCGGAAGAGAACTAATTTCGTCACGAAAACTTTTATCATTTCACTGCAGAAAGAAAAGAGAATCTGAACACACAATCCTGTTATCACTAGATAGATTGATGGAGAATAAATATATTTACGAGTTTCATCCTGATTCGATTTATTTACTGAGCGGTCTAATAAAAGACCCGGCCTGGATTTATAACTTTGCTTCAATGAGTTTGATTCGTAGAATTCACGAATTAGACAACGCGTTGACTTTATTTTAACTAGAGTTGTTGTAATATCGAATAATTGGGAATAAATTGTAACTAAATAGATTGTAAGACTATCTTTGTATTGTATAAACTCAATCTCCTTGAATTATATAATTGCATAGCACAGGTGTGAGTACTATGTACTATGAAGCTACCATTTACCGGGTAATATGTCTTTTATTGACTTGAATGTGCTCTGGCGGCTGAGAGTATGTCATTCTCACTCAAATGTCTCACTGGTGGTGGCGTGTGTGTTGGATCATTAAGTTCCCTTCAAAATGGTTGAGCTAAATGGTGCTAATCCATGCGTCATGTTCGTGAACGGGCGCCGTCAGTTGGGACTGGTCATCTCTTAGCTGCCACGGCTTATTTTTTTTTTTTTAATTGTTTTTATTACGGACGCTTCTAAAGTGCACATCTTTCTACATTGTTCTCACATGTATAACTTCAACATGAATGATGTAACCCATATTTTGTAACAATATTTTGTTTTAAAAGAGTGTCCGTGGAGTTTCTTGTCCGTTCTTCTCCATAGGAACCTACTACGCTTTGGAATGGGCAACTAGCTTCATCTTTCTGACTGACCGACCTCTTGACAATTCAAAAGTGCCTGTAATTGGTTTATTTGAAATAAATGCTTTGAGTTTGACTTTGGTCTCTTTGAAAAGAGTTCTTCAACAAAACCTGTTCAATACGTTTTCTTTGCGAAATATCTATCACTAGCTTCCGCCAGCGGCTTCGCCAGCGTGATATCTTTATAAATTATAGCCTATATTAATCAGTAATGATAATATAGCATTCAACTGGTGTTTTTTTTTTTTTTTTTTTTGCTGTCCATTTGTTTTGAAGTTTATTCATTGCAAACATACAAAAATACAAACCTTTTCTCTTTATAATATTAGTGTAAATATAGACAAGAACTGCATTTATTGGAGGTTCGCTCAAAGTTAGTGAATCATTGTTTCTTCTTCAACAATAACTTACCTCCGCGTGCTCATAGCTGTATTTTGTCTAGATCTTAAGGACCCTAGATAATCCTAAAACAGCTTGTACACAGTACACAGTCTCGAACAATTATTTAGTCTGCCAAGTTTTACCTGTTCCAAAATTCCAGTGGCTTTCCTTATCTAGTGCAACATTTTGGACACATAATTAGTGTTGTTAGATACATAGTTTAAATAAATTAACTGCGCAAAAAGTTTTGTTTTACACCACCAGTAAAGAAACCATATAGAAAACATAAAGTGGTTCGGGACCACTTTCTAGTGGTTTCTTTACTTCTGTTAAGAATATGTTCTACTGCTACATGTGACTTTAAGTGCCGAAACGTTTGACCACACTTAATTTTAATTTTAGCAAAAGCAACTTAATTTTAAGGCATTCAACTTTTACTTTATTATCCTTTTTCTTTATTGTTCTTTGTGACTAATTTCACGGAGTCTGTAATGTAATATTACTTTCTTTATATCAATGTGAGTCTGTAAGCCTTCTAGAAAAAAAAAAAAAAAAATATATATATATATATTACCTACTTCGTGGTAATTCAGTACTATATTGAGTTTGTTGCTCGTGGTACTACCAGTATTACTACCAGTAGTACCACGGGAAGTTTTTTTTTTTTACCCGTGGTACTACTGGTTATCCACATTTTATAGTTTACACAAAAACCTAACCTAACCTTTTTCACCCAGTTCAAAATCACGAATCATACAATCTGCCGCAGATTTTTTTTTACCATTGTCTAAATATCCACTCGCAGGCAAATTGAACTGAGTGAGTTGTTAGGTTAAAACTGTGACCAACCGCGCGCGAGCGGTGCCGCGACAGCGGCCGGCGAGCGCTACTTCCAAGTTGCTCGCAGAAATGTTTTTACCATTGTCTAATTATCCGTGTTTTCGCAATATCCCTAGGGTTTTCGTGGAGTAAACTATGAAATGCGGACTTCCAATAGTACCACGGGTAAAAAAAAAACTTCCCGTGGTACTACTGGATCGCTTGGTAGTACTACAGGATTTTTTTTTACCCGTGGTACTACTGGTAGTAATACTGGTAGTACCACGGGCAACAAACTCAATATAGTACTGAATTACCACGAAGTAGGTAATTATATTACAGACTCCGTGGAATTAGTCACAAAGAACAATAAAGAAAAAGGATAATAAAGTAAAAGTTGAATGCCTTAAAATTAAGTTGTACTACTGGTAGTAATACTGGTAGTACTTTCATATTACATTTATTTATTGTTTGTCACAGGTGAAAAGATAGTTCTTACAGTATGCATTTTTGTATCACTATAACATACCCATTGGGTGTACAATATTTATAATGTCTGTCAATATTATTGGCAATGTCAAAAATAATTAATAATAATAATACATTTACTATTAATTATTTTTGACATACAACAAACGCTATATTGTCCACATTTCTACTAGGTACTTGGTATCTATTTCAAACCCGATACGTTTTTGGCGCGACACATAGTTTGAATTGTTTGTATATGACAATAGCCTCGCCGCCTATTACACACTACATACACAAGTCCGAATACCGTTTCCGCGCGACGGACACAGGCATAACTCATTGAGATTTCAACCGTGATGTGTGCAACAGTTTCGATCCATAGATAATAGCACACAAAACCGTCCCATTTCTATATCTCTAACTTACTTCAGAACTCTCCGGATTATTTCATCAAAGCGAGAAGCTATTTAATCTAACTTCTGAACGAACTGAAACTAAATCCAGTGGCATAATCTTGATTTTGTAGAGAGCAAAGTTCAATTGCTCTCTACAAACAATTTTCACAAATCCTATTCATGTTTAGGCGTATTTATGGGTTTATTCACGTGAAATGGCCATTTGGATGCACGTTAGTTTCGGCGCGTTGCGGCGCGCGTAAATCATTTTGGGGAAGCTCCTAAACATCTTTATGTGGTGAATGTGAAGAGCTATTTGTTATACAGGTCAACGAGCGACGGCTGCGCGGAACAGCCTCAGCTGGTGCTGCTGTACTTCATGGCACAACTTCTGCTACGGGAGCTCGCCAAGTGCCACCGACTTGTACAGCTCGTCCCAATGGATATGACCTCGTATTATGGTATGTTAAGCTATAGAGCTAACCCACCTTTGAACAGTTAGCCGTAGTTCGTTAAGAGTCTATACAACCTCAGCGCCACCTCACTCTGTATCTCGCTCGCACACTATTGCTACCGCAGCAACACGCGAGCAAGCGAGACAGGGCGGCAGGGAAAAGGCTCCAAGGCGCCGATAGTTAAGGTAATTTCGTTTTACGGTGAAAATAATGGTCACAAAAAAAAGTTAATTACATAAGACCTGCTTTATAGTTAGTTTAGCAAAATGCAAAGTTAAAGTTAGTAAGTTAGTTAGTTTTAATATGCAAAGTTTCATTATCTAATTTGAAGTATTTTTTGAATACCAGCGGTTTATTGTTCTGTTTTGGAGGTAACTTTGGATTTTTTTTCTATCGAGAAATTTTTATGGAATCGTGTTTTCGGCTAACATAGTACTTAACATTAATCCTAAACTTTACCATATATTTATTTCAAAATTAATGCTGCAGTATTTTCGACATAACGGAGGATCATGCTAAGACATTTGAGGTAGTATAGGCCCTTAAGGTAGGAGAATTTTGCAACGGAAATATTCGTTTGATACATAATATTTATTTAAATTATTGTGTAAAATAAAATGTTACCAAATTGTTAAATTTTATTAGCAATTCAAAGTTCGCAAGTTACATTAACGATGGGTAACGTCCAAATCTATTGTCTTTTAATTTCACTGACATTAGAATTTTGATTTTATTATGCACAAAAAGACAGGGAATAAATATCACTCGAAAAGATCCAGGTACCTGTTGATAGCCCGACTACTTCGAAGCCAGTAGCAGAATAATTTTCTTTATTTACTTTTGCATTTGAAATGACTTATGTGTATTATCATGGGCGTAATTTATTCATTATTATTTATTTATTTATTGACGTGGCTAACAAAATGCCTCTAAGAAACCCCTGAAGAATAAATTTCTTACAGACACACATGTATCTCCATCTAAGTGTGGTCGAATATACCACTCTATTATTTCCCGCGGGTGTTGTAACAACTGAATAAAGGATTACACCCGTGTTAGAAGAATGGCCGGGAGGAACCACTTATGTATTAATAACAACATTCTGAACCCAATCCATCTGTCAATTGTAGTCATTACTGCAATATCTCCCCACGAAAGATTGTTGTGGTGGTAAAAGAGGCAATTTAGAAGAGGATATTTGTCACTATGACGTAAAAGCTAAGCCCTAGCCAATAATTACCAAGCTTGGCAGGCCATCTTTTAGTATTATCTTCTAGTCCCATTAAGATGCCGAAAAAAAGTTTTGTCTGGCGCCTAACGACCACGTTGAAAAACCATACACAATAATAGCTTTTCTTATAAAACTGTTAATTAATTATTCAGAAAAGTTAGACTATATTTTTGGTTGATCCGTAAAATTTTATAATACTGTTCAGTCTTCTAATTATGCTAGAACAAAAAATATATTAGCATAACAAATGAAAACAAAGTTTAAACATTACTGAAACTATAAATTCATTTGTAACAAATGTTTTTTTCTTTTGAGATGGTTCAGAAAGGAACCGAATTCGTAAAGTATATTAGAAGCAGGTGTTTATCTTCCCTCGCTTAGAGGCAACTGAGGGTAATGGGATGGCAGACAATAAGTGATTCACCTGTCGATTAGATGAAACGACCCGTTTCGGTTGCTCTTAGAGATTTGGCTAGCGGTATTGGAAAACTGTGTATCGGGTATTGGTTTTTAATTCACCTCATTATGTCTGTTTGGAAATCCATTCCACACACTTTGATACGATTTATGCACTAACTAATGGTCATTAAAGTTCTTATCTTAACGACTATCCACTTAACACTTAATTGAAAACTTTTTCTCGTATAAAAACCAAAAGCCACACTTTCTTTCTACTGCCGCTAGATTGAACAACAAAAGTACCATTTTAATAGCGTGCCGCCGCGAACAATTAGTGGCAATTAATCACTGCTAAAGACACTAACCGCAGTGTTCGACTTGGCCAGAATTTCGGGAATAATGTTCCTTATTTTGCCCGGTTCGGAGCAATATTTACGACACAATACCTGTGAACATTAACAAAGGCGGTGTGGTGATGTTCGATTGAAACTGTGTCGGTACTAGTACCTACCTGCAATTGTATTGAAACTCAGACCAGCTTCACAGACGTTCGTATAAGTTTAATCTCCCCTTTGAAAGCCTATTCAGTTAGAATCCGAAGATAACTCGGAGTTGGATGTCGTTTTGATTTCGATTCCAATTTTTACTCGAGCTAAATGTGAGCTTAGTTTTCAACTCTTGTTGTAATAGTTGGGACGCTGAGGCAATTGAATTTCATGCGAGTATATTTAATGCATTTTTATTTACTTATATATCAAACAAAACGTAATATTTTATGGAATAAAAGCCAAAAGCCGGTTCGGTGTATATTCTACCCATTTCGAATTTTTTATTTGTTTTTCCAACAACACAATATTTAGAATTGGATTGCATGGATTTTAAATAGAGTGCTAAAGCTTTTATGAAATCACATTTATAACACCTACACTCATACAGCTTACTATGTGGAATGTTAGGTAGTGTGAGCACGACTGTTAGATCTGAAATTATACAGCGATGCAGCCAGTCGCAGATGAGATTTATTGCAATATTATACCTACGTGGCGTCCCCTGAGCTGAAATAGTGCAAGTGCGACTGTGATATTGCTCAAAAGCCAAAAAAAAATCACATTGATCATTTGTTACAGCTGAAAAGATATATGAACACTGACTAGCTTTTGCCCGCGGCTCCGCCCGCGTGGATGTTGGTTATCGCGTAAAAAAGAAGCCTATGTCCTTCTCCATATCTCAGGCTATATCTCTGCCAAATTTCATGACGATTGGTTCAGCGGTTTAGGCGTGAAAACGTAACATATTTATAATATTAGTATAGATTAAAGATTAGAATTTCTTTAAATTGAAAAACGGAATGGCACTCTTGAAATTAATGACCGCATCTTAACCAAAAGCAATCGTCGCGCACTTTGATATGGATATCTGTGCGACACGAGCCGCCTATAAATATATAAATAATTAATAATAATATTTGTACCCACTTTAATTTCCTTCTTTTTTTTCTTTTTTTTTTTTCTTTTTGTTATATTTTTTGTTATTTTGTTAAATATTTCTGTACTTTGTAATTTATTTGTGAACATAGCTCATTTTCGCTTTATTTTGTAACTTGTAACGAATTCAACTAACGGTATCTTACACGTCCTTTAACCTTCAAGTCCTATGCTAGTGCTGTGCACTTCTGTAAGTGACGTATTTAAAATACCTAAAACTGTATGTGATCTTTATTTGTGTATGTTTTAGTGAACAAATCGTTGAAGTGCCATATCAATAAATAAATAAATATGACATAGGTACGCGCACAACCAATCAAGTCGTGCTTGTACGCTTGTTCATACAAATGATTGCGTCGATCGCGTACTCGCGCAACTATGTATCTTTTGGTTAGGACGCCCGGTACGACTTTTTAAACTATTCAAAGAAATACCTTCATATCTTTAGATAATTGGACGTAATTAAACGAAAAGGATCCAATCCACACAGTCCTTTTAGAGATATTGATGTTTGAAGTTTAAAAGATATGTATAACATATTTTATATTTCCGTGCATGTGGGCTGGTTCAGAGGTTGATCAAAATGATAAACTTTTGTTTTTTGCTTGGATCTATTTTACTCGCCGATAGTATCGATATTTAGACACGATTTACTAAAATAAAAAAATTTGGTACACTCACCAAGTTTTGGATTGGATCCTTTTCGTTTAACTACGTCCAATTGAACGTAGTTAAACAAGCAAGCAAAATGGATCCAGCCACAAAAACTTACTTTTGAGAAAATTAGTAAAATTGATATATTCAAATAACAAGACCGTAGTTTGTTTTCCAAATCCTTTCCAAATATTGGGTCTTTTTATTTACTTCCTGTATAGTAGTTTTAATAAATTTCATTTGCATAAATATACTTTTTTTTTTAGTTAAAATCTCTTTGGTTCTTTTTTTACAATATACAAAATGTGGGATGGATCGTTTAGTGTTAAGTTGAGGCAATAAAACGCATATAAGAATAAAAAGGGCATTTTATTAAAAAACATAGATACATAAAATTATCAGTTTTCTTCATCAGACACGATAGTACCCTTTAAAAAAATATATATATTCAAATGGCATGGTTCCTGTTTTATAGTAAAAAATCGATTTGACATAAGAGATCCAAAGTAATTTGGATCTTGTAAAACCCGTGTTATCTATGTTTCCATGACACATGGTTCTTTTTGAACTCTGCGAAAATCTATATATATAAAAATGAATCCCTATTTCCCTTGGTCACGGCATCACGCGTGAACGGCTGGACCGATTTCGATAATTATTTTTTTGTTGTGTTTGCTATTGTCAGGAGAAGGTTCTTATGTAAGAAAAATTTAAGAAAGTTAAAAAAAAAAAATTGTAAGAAAACTGTAAATATGGTCTATTTACATTTTTATTGTAATAATAAGTAGGTAACTCTATCTTCTAATGTAACTTTATGGCGTTTGACATAACGTGTCAGTCATCATTTGGTAGGTCTGAGAATAGATTTTATAAAAAAAAAAAAAAAAATGAATGTTTAAGTTAGGTAGGGTAGGGTAGGTAGGGTTGGTAGGGTAGGGTAGGGTAGGTAGGTAGGGTAGGGTAGGGTAGATAGGTAGGTAGGGTAGGGTAGGATAGGGTAAGGTAGGGTAGGGTAGGTAGGTAGTTTCCTTTGCGCGTAGACAAACTGCCACAGTCAAATAGCTTTTGACAGAACGATGTCTGTCGGGTCAGCTAGTGCTTAATATTCTGTTGGTATCATTAACGTCTGTGTTTTTCATTAGAAAAAAGGAACTTTGCGGCTTGGATATTTTTTTGCATATACTAAAGATGGTGTGTAGATGCTATTTTGACGGCTCCTAAGTATACTGAGTCAACTGTACTTCTAATAATATGAACGTTTTTAACACAGGTGGATAGTAAATGATTTAATTGTTTGTAATATCCTAAAAAGTACAATTGCTGAAATTTGTTAGTTGACTCAGTATACTTAGGAGCCGTCGATTTATGACGATAACCCAAAAAACGGTTTTTGTGGGCTGGATCCATTTTGCATAACTACTTCCAATTATGCAATACTTTTAGGTACAACAAAAGCTAGCACGAAAAAGAAGACCCAAAACAAAACAATACATTCTCTTTTGTACCTAAAAATGCATCAAGAACTCTGATCTATCCAGGATTTTTTACAATGTCTATACCGGTTTATTTTCCGCAGAGAATCGGGCGGGTCCGTCAAATTTCGGTAACGTCATCAGTCAGATCCTGCTCTGCAAGCAGATCACTCCTGACTTCAACCAGGAGGAGCTGTGCAGCATCGTGAAGGACACGCAGGAGATCACCAGAATAGTCAATGATATACAGGAGTTTTTACCGCAGCATGAAAATTTGAATCACTTAGGTAATATAATCCTTGAGTTGTGACCATTTTTGTTCATGGAAAGGTGTTGGTATATCAGTTCTATTAGAATACGATGAATTACCGAAGTAATGATTGGTCGGGACTCAGATTTTGTAAATGTTAAATATTTCAAGAGTATAGGTACCCAGCAGTGGGAAGTACATACATATATGTTTTTAGATAGCCATATTTAGTCAAGTGTGTTGATTAAAAAATAAATCGCAGTCATAAGTCAGAACTGCCGACAGAAGTGAAAACACAAAACTTTGGAATAACTGTTCTTTTATACATCCCTACTACATTTTTTGTTGGCATTTAGTTGGGCCACTTACTTCTGTAAGTGGCCCAACTAAATGCCAACAAAAAATACTACTAGGGATATAGCTCATGGAAAGCGTTCGGTGACGATAACGCCAGTTCCATGATTTTTGTTCACCCAAAAAGTACACCTAAATACATAGTATACATATAGCTCTTGGAAAGCATTCGGTGACGATCGCGAACCCATAAGTTTTTCCCCTACCAAAAATCTAAAGAAGTTTTCACTTCAATATATTTCCTGAAACAATGACAAATGAAAAATTTCAATTCTCAATGTGAAACAACCGCTTAAATTTTATACAACCACTTTACAACGAGCACAATGTGAACAATCCCGTATTAATTTGTTATTCCAGTGAATTCAGTGCTACTGCTCTCAGGATTTAAATTTATAACAATATTCAGATCAGATGTGAAATACACTGCATTTATATTTCGCGGAGCGTCGTTCTACAGCCATTAACGTTGAAGCGATTGTGCTTTTAATATCGAACGTAAATGCCGGAAGGAGTTTCAGTCTCTGCGGCGTGGCCATTGTTCTTCACACCTCCCGTCGACACAATACTAAAGTACAAATGCTATGACAAGTTAACGCATTACTAACAAAACGAGGAACACGGAACCCTATTTAGCTAAAAAGTTACGAACACCGCAACACCTCTGCGTCTTTTTATTGACATTAAGAATACTCTGTAACCCAAGTGCGGGAAAAATACTCTTTTATATTCCACCGCGCCGCTAAATATCTACTTACGGAATAAAGCTGTTTCCTCCAACGTAATCTATATAGTTACA
Source organism: Dryobota labecula (assembly GCA_947523025.1). Classification (NCBI taxonomy): domain Eukaryota; kingdom Metazoa; phylum Arthropoda; class Insecta; order Lepidoptera; family Noctuidae; genus Dryobota; species Dryobota labecula. The sequence continues at coordinate 18,802,906 of OX383284.1, forward strand.
GACTATTAACGCTGCGAAAACCCTTTCCGTTGAAGTTATGCATACAACTGGGAAATAAAACGAGTAGTCGCGGAGTCATCGCACCGCTTAATGCGAATTTGTGTAAGGTGTGTTTTGGAAAAAAAAAACCAAGTTAGGGCTACATTCCCCGCTTATAATAAGAGTAGATAATCAAATTTTTGGATTTTTTATTATTCCTACAAGACTGTTTGTATACGAAAAAGTGGAAAAGTAACTTGATTAAACTAAATATAAGAATCAACTACAAGAGTTTACTAACACGACCGTAGCAAATGTATTACGTGACATCCAAACTATCTCGAACACTCAACACAAATAGTGATTTAATATTTCATACGTTACAAATTCACAAGCGAACGTAAGTAACTGTCGGCGTCTTTTGCAGAGAGCAACATCGCGCTGAAGGGCGACGATGTCAACGGACTGTGGAGGAACAAGCGAAGAGGATCCTTGTACAAAGGCATGGGAGTGCTTTGTTGTGTATCGCGGCCCAACTACCTCTGAGGGTGACAGGTCTCGCCCACGCGGCGGCTCAACCCCGAACCCATCACCTCCACGGGATGCTAAGACGGCTACCAACCAGTGACTCAAGTGACAGTGAATGACGCTACTAACTATGCGCAGAATGGGTCCATTACATTGTTTAATTAGTAACTGATTAGCGAATTGACATGTTCACAGTGGTTGATTTGAAATCGTATATGTGTATTATCACGTAAATGTAGTTCAATTATAATTAAGTATAATAGACATGTAAGTACTGCATACATTCATGCATAGAGTTAATTATTATGAATTGCCTGGAATGGGATCAATTGCGTTTAAGTAGTATATAATACAGATAATTAGTATTGTTTTGCACCATAGATTGATGGCTGTGTCGTGTTTATAATTTTCATTTTGTATAGGTTAATTTTTTTTACGCGGTTTCTATCTGTTTATGATAAATTCTGATTTAGGTATCTATCTTTCTTTTGTTCTGTAGTATCTTTATTATGTATTAGGTGTTTTTCAATCCCTCACTACATTATTTATAATCTAGAAAACTATCTCGTATGCTGTTAGATATTCAAAATAGCCTAATGTTTCAGTAAGTACATTCTAGTCGGGTCACAACTTGCCATCTCGTCTTTGTCCTACAAGTTTGTGACTTTTATGTTTGCTAGTCATTTTTATTAAAGAGTAGTAGGTATCATACCTGTTTAAGCTACGCTTGCAGCGGTTGGTCCGTGGATGGGTAACCATCTTGACATACCGAGACCCCTCCGTACCTCGGAAAGCACGTTAAGCCATTGGTCCCGGCTGTCTTTCGATCTTTGACAGTCGTTAAAACTGTCAAAGACAGACCCGGGCTTTCAAAAGCCCGAAAGTCTAACAACCAGTCTTACCAAGGAGTATCGTATTACTCAGTAACTGGGTTGTGAAGGTCAGATAGGCAGCCGCTCCATGTAAAACACTGGTATTCAGCTGCATCCGGTTAGACTGGAAGCTGACCCCAACATAGTAGGGAAAAGGCTAGGCAGATGATGAGGGATTAGACTGGAAGCCAAACCCCAACGTAGTAGGGAAAAGGCAAGGCAGATGATGAGGGGTTAGACTGGAAGCCGACCCCAACATAGTAGGGAAAAGGCTAGGTAGATGATGAGGTATCATACCTGTAAATTCTCTATGCTCTTGTATTATTTATTTTTCATAATTTGATAGATTTAAGTGAATTTCTAGTTTTAACTTGACATCACATCTGTATTCCCCAAAGGGGAAGGCAGAGGTGTATAATAACCGGAAGGAGTCGTGAGCACAGATGGGCAGTAGTGCGGGCAAGCTCGCGCATGTACACTTTCGGCTAAATAAAAATGACACGCGAGAGTCCAATAGACGACGAGTATCGACTGACGAACCAATCGCATGCAGCTCGGCGCCCCCCGGCTTCTTCATTCCGCCAAAGAGACCTAAAAATTTACTACTGAACAGGTGTCAGTTTGTGCTCACGACTCATGCCGGTTACTATACCCAAAGTACGCCCACTTCTTGCTAGTTATGTTATAAGTCCCAGTGGACAAGAATTTCTAGTTTTATCTACCAAATTACCAAATATTAGCTCACATTAGAATACTTCAAGTACTCGATGGCCTAGTCATTGTCGCGTAAATTAATCTTGAATATTCTAGTCAATTATTGTAATACCATGAAATGCTAAGTTAATTTAATTAAGCATGCTAAACAGAATTAACAATTAACTAATAGATAAATAACTTCATACTTTTTAAAGGTAATTACAGGTCTTAAGCCGAGGGCACATCGTACAAAACATCGTGGTTCATTTTCCTCATTTCAATTTCATGAATATGAAAAAACGTTCCATGTGTTAAAGAACTTGTTGTTTTTTGCTGCCGCTTTTTTTTAATAATATGGCGTTATAGATATTTCTCGACGGCGTCTTGTGAAGCCAAGTCAGAGGACCATGGGTGACATAAAAACTCTGACACCAGGGTACTCACAAACACAAAAAAGAAGAAAGAGAAGAGAAAATAAAAAATGTATAATAACTTAATAAGCATTGAATATTTTTGTTACATATCCTTTCTAGTTACTATACTTATCACGTCTCGTAAATATAAGTCAATAACACATGCGTACCACAACGCAAAATCCTCGGTAACGCACCACGCATAATATTGTAAAATGTCACGTAACATGTGTCATGTAACGTTTTCCTACTTCCTGCGTGTCACGTTAGCGTGCTACGCTTATAAACCATAGATGAAGCTTTAAATATCAAAAATCGTTCGCACGATGCAGATTTTTCATGATGTGTGCTCGGGTTTATTCAATTTTTTTGTACTGTATAAATAATTCAATTAATTTACTTTTCAAAATATGCCTTCAATGATACAAAATATCATGCAATCTTAGTTACAACCTAAGTTTCAAACTTCACTTACCTAATTATTAAGAATTTAATAGCTTATTACGTTACGGATGTATCTCAATCATTATTGTATTAGTAAAATGTTGCCTAAATATATCTTTATTTAAAGAATAGTTATTGAATAAGATATAATAAAACAATAAGTATGTTAAACAAGGGGATATTAATTGTTATATCTACATCTGAAATATTTATTTTAATGCAGTGCACTGCAAACACAGGTACCTAATAAATAATTTAAGTATATTAGTAGAAATCACGCAATTAGAGACACGATATCATAAATTTATCAATAGGCACACGACACGTAGACAAAAAGTATTCGTTTATTACTTTTCTGTACTTCATCTGCTACTATTAACTCATGTAGCCTAACGGTTCAATTTGTGTAATTTAATAACTATTATGATAATCCACTTACTAAAGTGAAGACTGTGATATACTCGTAATATATAAAATTATTATTATTATAGAAGAAAATAATTATGCATTAGTAAAAACGTAATTGAATTACAACGCAGTTTTAATTACTTTGACCCCAATTTAAATTGTAGGAGTTAATTTAGGATGCACAACTCGTTAAAAGGCTTTACATAGTCGTGTGAGCCGCGAGCCTTCTGTGTGGTCCGACGTATTAGCTTAGCTTAGTGCTGCTACTGATCCTCTACTACAAAAGCATATTTTATTTTTTTATGTAAAAGATAATTTATGCTTCACTTTATGTACAAGAGAACCTGAATAAATGAAATGTGTTTGACCATAGTGCCATAAACTGAAAGATATTTGGGACTCTTAGACTTTGGGATATTTGGGTCTCTGAAGAAGCACTGTAAAATCGTTAAATGATTGGCATAACGGCTATGCCATGACCATTAACAATACTGTATTGCCGCTTACAAAGACAAAAGACAGTTCACATGGTTAGAAAAGGAAACTTCCAAGGTACCTGCTATTAAACTCGAGCTATTGCACAAACCAGCGTTAAAACTGTACAATCTCAACTTTAAATCAAACCAAACTATTCTAAACTGCACATATTTGATGTGGGAAATACCTGAACAATGGGTAACTTTACCGAAAGTAAACAGGAACACAACAAATAGATATTCGACATATTTCATCCCGCGAGCCAAAATGGCTTCCACACTAAAACCAAAAAACCGCAGTGAAGTTTTGCGGCACACAATTTAGTTACAAAATAAACGGGCTTGTTTTAAACAACGCCATTATAAAGGATTGCCTGGAAATAACACCTCTTTTCTGAATATCCCCTCGTATTAGCTTTTTTTTAGATTGGCAGGAAATCTTAACTTGCGACTTTGCACTCGGTAACATTGAAAGAAAGAAATTTCGAGGGAGAAAAAGTAGCATTTTTCTTTCAGTAATCTTACCTACCTACCTGTTTTGAGATAAGTAAATTATAGTAGAAGTGTTTGTATTAAAGTAGTGAAATCGCACTCTAATTTCCTTAACGTCACTAAACAAAATATACACATTTTCAGTACAAGCGTTTAAAGTTTTGATTATTTTGGAAAGGGTATAAATAAAAGTAGAGTAATTATGTCGGTCATATCTTTTGTTATTCTAGTGTATTAAAGCCAGTGTTTTTGAAAAAATAGGGAATAGTTCATAGTATAGATGGCGTTACTTAGCTCAAAATTGATAATTTTTGTTTAATGACGTTAAGGAAATTAATGTGCGAAATGTGAAATTATAGTCAGCAAAACTGTATTGTCGCTACAGCGCGGCGTTGGGTTGATACGCATAATAGGAGGTAAGTTATATTTTTACTACTAACCCTAGATTTTAAGGCGCAGATATATGCCAGTGACCTTGAGTGGTTAGCTTGCGTGCTCTGTACTGAGCTCACGCAACGCGTCGTACGTCCAGTCAGCAATAGGACTCGTCCATCCAAGAGCGCTGTCCCAAATAAAACGCATTATTAAGAGGGTTGTCACCGGTCCACTAGCCCCACTCCTTTAAAATGTATTATCTCGTGACTGAGAAGGAATTATGAAAAACGGCTCAATCAATTATATCGGTAAGTGTGTCTAGAATTTTAAAATACCTTTTTTAAAGTTTCATATTGAGACACGAAGCAACAAAATTAGATCTAAATAAAAACGGCCACATTCCTCTAGATCGTATTTTGTTGCACTGTTTGAATAATGTAGCTTTCCTCGAAATGAAATGAAATGAAATCGTTTATTCTGTAAATAGGATATCGGAATCACTTTTACACGTCATATAAAAAATATAAAAACAAGCTTGGTGAAGTCCAGACCTTCGAGGAAAGCTACATTATTAAAACAGTTGGTTCTAAAGCGAATGACCACAGGAGAAGAAATACGTGACCACATATAAAAATTACTTCATGGACATCGTGGACAAACTCCCTGATATGGATATAAAGAGATAACTAGAGATTCGAGTTTCGAGATTCTGTCTCGAATCATAATCCTAATCGAATCGGCCTAATGCTGAAGATCTGAAAGTAAACATTTTGGAACAATATCAAGCAAGGAGTGGAAATGAACAGCCTGAAAGCTCAGAAGCATATCATATCAAGAAAAATGGGCAAAGATTGTACTGCAAGAGCTGTAAAAAAAAGGCCACACTTTCGAGACATGTTGGGGTAAGAAGAAAAACACTAATGAAAAAGACAACGGAAGCAAATATATTTATAGCGTTTGTCTGAGCACCGTAAATTCAGATGCTGATAAAAATGTCTGGTGTCTAGATAGCGGCTGCTCATCACACATTTGTGGTAACGAATCGATGTTTACCACCATGATACTGACCGCTCGAAATAACACTGTCTGCTCAAAAGTGAAATGGACTTTACTACTTTGAATCTGGATAAAAAGAGACTGCAAATTACACACCAAAAAATGACAGTGACACTATGGAATGGCATCGTGAACTCGGCGACATAATAGAAAGAGATTTAAAAAAGATGGCTAAAGAAACCTTGTGTGGTTTAAACTTAAATGATGAAGACATGGAAACATGTGAGTCCAAAGATAAATTGTCCAGATTACTGTTTGTAAGACATAATGATCTATACACAACCGATAACCTGGAAATAATCCATAGCGACATTTGTAGACCTTTTGAATGCGATACACTAGCAGGATCAAAGAACTATGTTACATTCACTGACGACTATATAGTCACTATTATCACGTCTACTTAATTATAAGAAAGAGTGACGTATTTAACGTTTTCAAAGAATATTAAAAAGAAGTTGAAACGTTCCATAAGATGAAGACAAAGAACCTGCAGACCGACAATGGCACAGAATACCGCAACAAGAAATTTGATGACTTTCTCAAATCGCATGGCATCTAAATAAAGTTGACCACAGTTCACACCCCTTAAAAAAATGGGATTAGCGAGAGAAAGAACAGATCCCGGCTAAATAAAGTTAGATGTTTGTTAATCGAGGCCAAGGCACCTAAAAACTCTGGGCGAAAGCGGTAGCAACCGCAAACTACCTTATAAATCGTAGCTCTTCCAAAGCACCGAATGGCGAAACACCGTTTAAGAAATGGCTAGGTCGAATACCATGTGGACATCATCTTTACGTGTATGGCAGGAAGACCTTTGTTTTGAAAAAGAACAAACGAGGCAAACTGACCCAACATGCCAAAGAAGGCGTATTCATGGGGTATCCGATGACCTCAAAGGCTTACAGAGTGTACATACCAGAAAACGATGATGTAGTGATAAGAGGGACATAAAAGTCATAGATAAAATGTACTTCGAAGTCGAAGGAGAAAGTCAGAACTATGATGAACTTATTAATGAAAATTAACACTCTCTGATACCTGAAAATTGGAGGCCGCAAAGTGAGAGGCGTGCGCCTGCATGGATTGACACAGCATGTCGTTTTTTTTTTTTTTAATTACCTTTGTTTCCTAAACAGTTGTGTAAAAGCGATAACGTTGGTCATGCGTATATTTTAATTAATAAATCCCTCACACTATGGATTCTAGCCTATCGACAAGGACATTATTGTTTGCTTATTTTCATATATTCTTTTTCCTTTTATGGGCTAACAAAGTAAGTTGCATTTTCGTTTTAATATTCATGATTACAAGATTAACTTACGTATACGTTGTCATCAAGGAATTGAAAATTGGTTTAATATAATTAGGATTCTGCCACCAGCAGCCATGAATATCCTGCTATACTTGGGACATATTATAAGGTCTATGATCGGGTTATTTCAGGAGATATCTTATGCAACAATAGCTTTCAAAATGAACTAATTTCGTGTGTCGGTAGTACTGTCAATACAATTTTTTTTAATTTATTAATTACTTAACAAAAAGTTTATTTTATCGACCAAAACCTCTCTCGTATAACGTCTAATCGTCTCGTCGTCGTTTCATTCATATCAGGTTGGCATGGCAGTGATTCTGCCCAAGGGTGCTGCTAGTGGATCTAACTTTTTCTCTTCATCACCCATGTGAGCAATTTCTGTAACAGAAATTGTAAAAAAATAAAATTTGGATAGATAATAAGTTTTAATAACAAGGAGATTTAATAATACGCAAAAAATAAGTGCTTACGTTATAACATTATTAAAATCACATAATATTCGGGGATTACATCACGCTTGTAATCCCCGAAGGGTTGGGCAGAGGTGTACCTTTAGTACACCCACATTTTGCCAGTTATGTTTAAGTCCTATGTAATAGGGGGCGAGTCTATTGCCATAAACCGGGCACAAATCGACACCTCCCACGCAAAAAGTCATAACATGTTTTTTTGTAAAAATGAGATTTTAGTACTATAATGTAATATTATATAAATACTACACATTCTTAAAAACAATATTTTCATATTTTCACTAATAACCGAGTTTCTAACCCGCTAATAGTCTTATCATATTATGTTTTGCGGCTGATCCACACAAACATGACGTTAAAAATCTCTCCTGAAAAATCACAAATTTAAACATACGCGACCTTATGCGCGGGAGGTGTCGAAATACAGACTCCGGACTGCTACAGAGAAATGCCAGATGGAAAAACTCAATTACACTTTGCCCGACCTGGGAATCGAACCCATGACCTCATGCTCAGCAGTAGCGCTTACGACTACTAGACCAACAATCTTATTATAGTTACGTCAAAATTGGATGTAGTTTAGCACAAAGGACTCAACCCACATTATGGTCATAAATGACCATAGTAAACAGTAAACAGGTTGGAATTTTTTAACCTCACCTGGAGGGAAAGTACTCTAGATACTGGAGATAGCAAATTTTACTCAAAGGAAACATTCCTTAATTTTTTTTTAAAGAAACAAATCTGCATTCAAAGATTTTCGAAAATTCGCACGCCACACTCGAAAATAGAACCGGCTCTAATCCAAAAAAATAACAGTCTGTTTTTTATGGCATCAATGGACAGGGTCAATAATAAGGATCAAATCTCTCTAACAAACAAGATAAATTAAATGAAAGGATAACCATGAAATCTAAACTATAAAAATTACAATAATATAAATTATAAAAATACAGGATGCTTTTTGCATGGATTTTAGCCAGCTCGATTCCCGAGTGTGGCAAGCGAATTTTCGAAGATCTTTGAATGTTTCCTTTGAGTAAAATTTGCTATCTCCAGTATTTAGAGTACTTTCCCTCCAGATGAGGTATATATACCAAACAGATCCTAATGGTTAGTTCTTTCACTCAGCAAAAAAGATCCGTGACACTACAAAGATAAGGTTGATTTTTGTAATGATGGGAACCAACCCACATGAAGGTGGAGGGTACCACATGTGGGTACCTTCCGGTAACTGTTAGGACCTCTTTCGTATATAACAGATTTTTTTGAAAATAATGTGCGTTGAGTCCTTTCTGCTGAACTACATCCTATCTATAGGCCTTTTGATCATTAAATTATGACATCTTTGCGTCGTTCATCAAAGTAATAGTAGGTTTTATTCGCTGAACATGACACTTTTTGTAGTTACTCGTACAGGCTATTAATTATTACTGAATGACATGTGAAAAGAGCCAATATATAGAGGTGAACACGCAATGTGCAGCAACTACGTAGGAAGGGCGTGTCAAAGTTTAACACCTGTGTGCATCACATCGATAATAGATTGAAAAAAATAAAGTAAATTGCGGTAATTAATATAACCACAGCAGTCGATCTATTCTGTTTATAAAAATCTTACCGTGAAAACTAAGGCCTGTGTTCACCAACATTCAAACCAGTGGTTAGAAAATATCTAACCACTGGTTTGAATGTTGGTGAATCCAATTGGTTTATTTAAAATTTCTTAAGAATAGGAGATTGTTCTGCATCCATACATCGTTCGCCCCAGAACCAACAGCAAAGGAAAATTACTTTGCGTGTTCTAAATTACAAGTATATGCCCATGAAGACAAAGTTTAATGACGGAAAACTTGCAGAAAGGATTTATTTGAAAAGAAAACAAAAAGTTATATTTAGTAAGAAACAATCCTTTCAATAATTCGAAATACATGCTAATAAATGCATGTCACTGTTTTTCTATTGCCTTTATGTAGTTAGTTAAGCTAAGAGAATCAGAAAAACGTTTAAGTACTTACCTAAGTACCTTTTAGGTATTTGGTAAATCATCTAATTTTTGTATTAAAATAGGTAGGTAGGTAAATAAGTACTTATTTAGTATTTAACTTCAATGCAAACGACTTTATCCTAATGTTTTTTTATTTTATTTTATTTATTTATACTTAGGTAGGAAGACATATTACCTCATGTATGTAGTCATTTTATTGAAAGATCGGACATCACTAAATTGTCATGTCTAATCTAATGGTCAAAGATGGCGGCATATTTTATGTGATGTCGATAGTCGCTGTTTTAATTGTTCATTATGGAACGCAGAATGTCCGTTTCATACAGATATTCGCAATTAGTCTAATAAAATATATTTATAACTAGCTTTTGCCCGCGGCTCCGCCCGCGTAGATGCCGGTTATCGCGTAAAAAAGTAGCCTATGTCCGTCTCCATATCCCAGACTATATCTCTGCCAAATTTCATGACGATCGGTTCAGCGGTTTAGACGTGAAAACGTAACATACAGACAGACAGACAGACAGAGTTACTTTCACATTTATAATATTAATATAGTAATATAGTATGGATATGGATTATTATATAGGTCAAATGTTTGTTGGTCCTGAGGCCATTTCCGACGATGTCCTTTGAAATATAGAACTGATTAAATATCTAAACAGTTGATTTAAATGTCAGTGAACACAAGGCTTAGGTGAAGTGAGTTTGAAGTGAGCTGTCAATTGAGTCTATTTCTAGCATCAGTAGAGCAATTCTGTAAAAATCTCACGGTGAAAACTTAGGTGAAGTGAGCTTGGAAGTGACGTCTAATTCCACCTGATGCTTGGGATTGACACTATTGACAGCTCACTACACCTTAGTTTTCACGGTGAGATGGTTACAGAATAGCACTGCAGGTGGAATGACAGCTCACTTCAAGCTCACTTCACCAATGTTTTCACAATGAGATTTTTTACAGAATCTACCGGCTGTTGTCATACTCACTATTTTTGACTCCCTTGAATCGTCTTTTCGGGTGATTCTCGTTTAAAACAAATCCTTTGTAGCGACGTGGCAATCTTTTGTTTTGAGTTTCCCGTTTTGATATTGGAGAAGACAATGCGAGAACTTTTGAAATCCTGGAATAAAATATTTAGAACTCAAGATTATGAAAAAACCAATCAAAAAGTAGCATCCTTCAACATGATTTCATGGGACTAAATAAAGCATCACAATAAAAGACGCTGATTGATGATGCGAAAAATTATTTAATTTAAACTTCTCGCACACAATAAGGTGCATAGGCGGTACCAGTCAACCAAGGGTGGTGAAGAGAGAAGATGGCAGGTGCTCTGACTGAGAGAAGATCATCATTTATTCATCATTTCAGCCGAAAGATGTCCACTGCTGGACATAGGCCTCCCCCAAATGGGGGGGGGAATTTGCCATAATCGCCACGCTTGGCAGGCGGGTTGACGATCGCAGTATAGTGTTAAAAATGCATAGAGAACGCTGCTGCCCATTCCCTAGTAAGTCCCTTAGTCACCTTTTACGACACCCACGGGAGGAAATGGGGTGGTGCTATTCTTTACGTCCCGCACCACACGGTACATGAGAGAAGATAATATATTAAAAATATTAAAAACGACATATGAACATACAAACTATGATAATTAAAATAAATACACATAAACAGGTTATAAACTTATAATACATATAACTATAATTATATACCTATATACCTTACCTTATTACATATATCTATATACAGGGTCATTGATAAAACACTTACAACCTCTCAGGGCCTCAAGTCTGCTATTACAATAGTGTCAGAATGGTCTCTTCATTGTGAGTTTTTGACAGATTTGCCATACAAACACTGTCAAATACTCACAATGGCGAGACCATTCTGACACTATTGTAATAGCAGACTTGAGGCCCTGGACCATATTACTATCATCATAAACAACAACTTTTGTTTTATGACTTTTAATATTTCATCAGATTTTTATTTATTTTAATTTTCATACAAAAATAAAAATATTTAAATTCAACGCTCTAAATGTTACGAACTCTATGTGTAGCAAAACAAACTGCCGTGTCTAGTGCAAAACACATAATTATATATTTGTAACCGGAAAGTCAATACTACTTAAGCGCCATTTTGGCCAAAATGGCGCTTAAATAGTATTGGCTTTCCGGTGACGATGTATAAGTTCAAGGGAAAGAGGTTATTGAGATAACTAGGCTATTTGTTTTGAAAATAACTCTGCAATTTTTACTTAAATGCATACAGACTGGTTGAATTCTTACATTGTGATAAGTCGTGATGCTAAATCGCAGCCTTGTACCTCGTCATCATCATCCACAGCCCGACTACACCGACTGCTGAGCATAGGCCTCTCTTTTCTTGTGCCAATCCTCACGCTCCTGTACCAGCCTCATCCAGGTTCTACCCGCGATGGTAACAATTTCATCTGCCCATCTCACCGCCGGACGACTAATGACGCTCAGTATAATTTCAAATCCTACAGAGTAGCTCCCAAAACAAAAAGTACACTACAAAGCACAATCTGTTTTAAATAATTAACACACCGACTTACAAATCATTCAGTGAATTTTTATTCTTGCTGTTTTTAACTGATTGGGGATTTAGAACTATGTATACTTTTGAGTAATCTTCCAGACCAGTAACTGCAGCATCGTTTTTATCTTTATTTCCATAATATTTTTCTACATCATCCATAGTCACAGTAGGTGTTAAACGGTTAGGTTTAAGTCTCTTTTTCGGTTTCAATTGTTGTTCCTCATCATTAAAAGCTTGAGAAAATAGTTTCTCCAAAATCTGTTTTTGAACATTATTATTGCTACTCTGAGTATTGTCGTAATTTTCACTGCGGACTAAATAACTTGTCTGGCCATAGTTTTGTTTTCCCTTGCGATTTGTTAAATGATCGTTTTTGTTGTTTGCATTCGCAACTGTTTCTATTAAATTAATAATTCTTTCTTTTGCTAAGCGTTTATTATTTAAATCATCAGATTTGTCCGACATCTGACCGTAGTTCTTTTTCCCCTTGCGATACGATAGACGGTCGTTGTTAGTTTTTTCATTCGCAACTATTTCTATTAAATTAATAATTCTTTCTTTTTCTAAGCGTTTATTATCTGAATCATCAGATTGGTCCGACGTCTGACCGTAGTTCTTTTTCCCCTTGCGATACGATAGACGGTCGTTGTTAGTTTTTTCATTCGCAACTGTTTCTATTGAATTAATAATTCTTTCTTTTCCTAAGCGTTTATTATCTGAATCATCAGATTTGTCTGACGTCTGACCGTAGTTCTTTTTCCCCTTGCGATACGATAGACGGTCGTTGTTTGTTTTTTCATTCGCAGCTGTTTCTATTAAATTAATAATTCTTTCTTTTTCTAAGCGTTTATTATCTGAATCATCAGATTTGTCTGACGTCTGACCGTAGTTCTTTTTCCCCTTGCGATACGATAGACGATCGTTGTTAGTTTTTTCATTCGCAACTATTTCTATTAAATTAATAATTCTTTCTTTTTCTAAGCGTTTATTATCTGAATCATCAGATTGGTCCGACGTCTGACCGTAGTTCTTTTTCCCCTTGCGATACGATAGACGGTCGTTGTTTGTTTTTTCATTCGCAACTGTTTCTAACAAATCAACATTTCTCTCTTGTTTTAACCTCGCAAAGCGACTATTGTCAAAACCGTCTAAGTCAGTCGAAGAATCATCCGAATCAGAATCTGAAGAAACTATGCGAAGTCTCAGTTTGCGTTGTTTACTGGGTCCCGTATTAAACCGGTGCTGTTTTACAAGTTCTATAACTCTATTTAAATCTAAGGCTTGGGCTGGATAGCTTTCAACTTTATTTGACAAATCCGTTACTGCAATCAAAACTGTAAATAATACAAAAATCGGTATTTTACTTAAATATGAGACAGATATTATTCTAATAATAATATTTGATTGAACATTCCCACTATCTGCAAATGTAGCACTTACCTATAAACATTATCACGAGCCTCGACATTATCAGCAGCGCTCAGTCGAAAACCTCGAGAAAAAATACATTTGATTTGTTATCAAACAAGTGCACTGCATATTATTTTACACGGCAATTTCCAATTTTCATTGCTCTTATCGAAATCCCAAATTTATGAAATTCGCAGCACATTGTTTAACACGCGATTGAAATATACCTATAATGCTACTAACGTTACCCCTGAGTAACATTAGTAGATTATTATTATTATTATTTCTTGTAATTGATAATATCTAAATACCGACTTAACTACATTCTAAAAGCATTTTCTCTATTGATATTGTAAGAAGGAGAGGAAGGTGCATTGCCAAAAAACATCAGGCAAAGCACAAGGAAGTCCACTGTGATTTCTTTGTCAAGTCAAAATCAAAGCATTTATTTCAAATAGGCACATAAATGGCACTTTTGAACGTCAAAATGTACACGAAAATAAAATTGATTCTAGTTGCCCCTTCCAAAAGATAGTTTTGCATGGAAAAGAATGGGCAAGAAACTCTATACCGTTACTCTTTTAAACTGTTTTACAATACTTTGTATACATCAATTATATCATTATATGTGAAGACGATGTACTCCGAATAAAATTACTATACCACAACAGTTGTCTTGTAGAAGGCCTATGACAGTGTATGGAGGGAAGAACTGCGGTCGAGACTATCCGCATACGGTGTGGACTGGCGCTTGGTACAAGCACTACAATCTTTATACAAGGATTCCAGTGCTTGTTTGTGTTAGGATAAATGGGGCATACACAGACTGGTTCTGCATCTCAAGGGGTGTTAGACAGGGTTTTATAGCGTCACCGTGGCTGTTCAACTTGTACATGGATAGTTGTCTGATAAATTTGAAAGAGAGTAAGTACGGATTGAGGATGAATGACTTGCCTGTCAAATACCTCCTCTACGCAAATTATCAAGATCTACTTGCATCGTCAGCAGAACAGTTGCAAGACATGGCGACTGTGATGGATGAAGCATATAAGATGAAAGGGATGAATATAAATGTGAATAAGACGAAGGTCGAACAATAAGGAGGAGGACGACAAGTTCGAAGGTGAGGAAGGTGTTTTAAAGAGAAGAGGATGTCGGTGTGTGATGTGAAAATAAATTATAAGAATGTGTACCAAGTAAGTGAGTTTGTATATTTGGGGAGTCAGTTTACAAGGGATGGAAAGATTGATGAAGATGTGGAAAGGAGAGTAAATGCGGAAATTAAAAAGAATGGTGCTATACATGCGATTGTGTTCAACCAGTCGATGCGCAAAAAGGCTGGACTGACTATTCACAATGATGTACTGGTGCCTACGCTTATGTATAGAAGTGAGTGTTGGGTATGGCAAAAAAAGCATGAAAGTAGAATAAAAGCTGTGGAAGTGCGTTCCTTGCGAAGCATGTGTAACGTGACTATGAATGATAGGCTGAAATATGATGTGATACGGCAACGGTGCGGTTTAAAAGAAGATGTGACAAAATTCAAAAGAGTATGCTTAGATGATGGTTTGGTCATGTTAAGAGGATGAATGAAAGGCGACTAACAAAAGGTATTTACAAGGCAGATATGAGTGGAAACGACAAGACGACGCCCTAGGAGAACATATAGTGACCTGGATTGGTGATGTTCTTCAGAAAGGTCAGGTGAGTAGTACTCGCAACCGGCGTACGTGTATGACCAGATGCGTGAACGAAAACGAAGCAAAAGGAGTATTGTAAGGACCGTAGCAGGTGGCGTTCTATATTTTCTGCCTACCCCCATGGGAAAAAGGCATGAATTTATGTTTGTGTATGTATATTGTAAGAAGAAGATTGCTTTGACTAAGAGAGTAAACCGCGTTACGTTGACTTGGTATTACCCGAGTCCGGTTCTGAAAAGGCTCGCATTCACTTAAATTATTTTCTTTCATTTCACGGAACAGTCTGCATTGCAGACATTCTATTTTAAATAAGAAAAACTATATTGTTCACTCGAGAACGGTACTAAATAAAAGTTATGTGCTGAGTGAGTTGGTAGGAATTAAAATTCAGGAGGAGATTGCTCAGCTTGCAGTTAAAATGGCAGAGAGATGAAATGGTTTTAATAGTTTTCGTCTACTTTGGATTGCGTCAAGAATACGAAGATGGAGAATAAACAATGCTTCACAGATATATCACGCATTGTGATTTGTGAGTCGTAAATGTATCTCAAGGAGATTTACAAGGATTGTATTTTGACGTAAGGGTGGTTGTACTTTGTTAGTTTCGTATGCAAAGTAAAACAAGAGAAAGGAGCGAAGCGTGGCGCCTCGCGTGTTTGTATAATGGGTTTTAGGTAATTTAACCCAACGGCCCTTTGGCATGGAAAACTTGGTCAAAATTAATTATACATACGAATATTCGTAAACGTCTTGATTTAAAAGTCCCGGGAATATAATTATCATACATTTTCATTTCCAGTAAAACTTAAAGAAACGTTCTACCTTAGGCCCAAAGTTCATCGGTATACCGAAACGAACTTAGGGTGGCTGCACATAGGCTTCTTTTGTGCGGGCAACTATACAGGGCGTCCCACGACTTTGCCACATGGAGGGAAAGTACCTTAAATACTGTAGATAGAAAAATTTACTGAATGAAGGCTTCATTTTTATTTTAAAAACAATATGAACTGCATTCAAAGAATTTTAAATAATCGTCTGTCTGAACCAGGAAACCAAGCTCGCTAAATGTGAAAAAAATAACTTGTAATTTTACTGTACCGATCGAAAATCTCAATCATATATATTTATTCTTCTAAATAACATACCATCTAAAATAAAAGGAAGACCATATTATTATTTATAAAAAGGGCACATTTGCAATAAGTTTTTTTTAACAATTAAAATAGAACACAGTTGCTTATTTGCCTGAACTAGGTTGAACCCATGCTTCAGGCTAGGAAGTGCATAAATACTTAATGTAATAAATTAACAATGAGTATAAAGTGAAAACTAAATCTAATTTAGGTTAACAACAGTAAAATTGCATGTTAGACAACAAATAGCTCTTCTGCCTGTGCATATGCGATGGTTAGTAAATATTTAAGTATAATAATGACCGAAGAGCAAAATAAAAACCTTGAAAATTACCGCAGTAGGCTCTTTTTTTTTCAGCTTGACATTGGATTGTCTGGATTTGATACTGACAATAATTGCTGGCCACTAATTATATCACACACGCATTTAGATATTGTCAGCATGACTGATACGATTCTAATTGAGTAACATTATGATGAATGTTCAATATGTTCATCGATATAATAAAATTCAATGGGCCTGTTCAAAATTTATCCGTGAAAACGTAAGTAAAGTGAGCTTGAATGAGCTGTCATTCTACGATGCTAGTACGGATTGACTCTATTGACAGCTAAGTTCATCTAAGTTTTCACGGTGAGATTTTTACAGAATAGATCGGCAGATAAAAAATCTACGTTGCTACAAAACGCTAAATGCTGGTATAAATAAATCCGGCCAAGTGTGTCGGACCACGCACAATGAAGGGTTCCGTGGATGGGATGAATTGATCCTAAGAACAAATTGTTGTTGCTAAACATGTTCTGTTAAAACATGTTTTTCAACTGCAAATTTAAGTTAGACGACTATTACTAGGTAACTTGTAAAGTCTACTTAGCTATGATAGTTTTCCTTTTAACTTCGTTCAATATACTACTGCTGTGAATTTTTTCAAATACCGAAAAACAACAATTTAGCTAGCAGGGGAGGGGGACACTTGACTCTAACAGAAATTAGCACTTTACAGCTTAATATTACGCAAACTTATCCCTGAATCGAAAAATGGTTCTCAAAAACCCGCAATATTTTTGAACGTTCTATTCAACGATACCCCACACCATGGAATAAACGAGAAAAAAAAATATCATCCCAACTTTACGTGGAGGACGGTACCCTAAAAAATATATATATTACAAGATTTTATTTTACCACTTTGTCGGCGTGATTAATATTAATTCAAAAAACATACAACACAATAAACGCACGAATACATACATGATAAAAAAAAATAACACAAGCAGAAACCATAAACAGTTAGTCATATAGATACATTCATACATAGATAGATAAATATAATGTGATATATGTTAATTGACCTAACTAAATAATTAGTACGAGTATGTACCACAACCTATAACTGATCTCAACAAAATAAATTTATATTAACTTAATTTAATTTTAATAACATATTTAAAAATTATTGATTGTTATTTTGTTTCCTAATTTTATTTTTTAATTTAATAATTATTTTAATATTTTGCTGTGCCCTACAGGGTCCGTATTGTACCTTAGCTTTAAGCCTTTGTAACACCTTTTAAACATTATGGAATACAAATAAATATTATATATGAGTATGAATATGAATTTGAAATTACAGCTTTCTAGTACTAAGAGTCTTTGAGCCACGGACAGACAGACAGACAGACTGACAGACGGACATGGCAAAACTATAAGAGTTCCTTGTTATAGTTACTATGGAACCCTAAAAAAAGGTCGAAAAGTGGCTCTTATTGCACCGCTTTTAGGTTCACAATGCAGTGCAGATAAAACGCGTGCATTTTACTTGACTTTACATTCCCTTCCATTTAAAAAAATGGCGGTGGTCAAAGAATGTCATCTAGAATACGTGGTTAATGTGTTTATGTGTGTTAAATAATTTATGCGATAACCTCACCGCCACTCAGCATACTAGTCCACCAAAGAACCTTCATTCTTTTTGATGCTTATAAATTTAGTGAATAATAGAACATTACTTACCAAGGGATGTAAAAGAAAGAAAGCCCGAAATCGCAGGTATTTGTGACCCGAGCCGCAGACGAGGGTTGTAAATATGCAATAGAGGGCTTTCTTTTTTACTACCCGTGGTGAGTACACAATTTTACGTCTTCACCTGGCCACAATGCGAGTTTTACTGTACGCGTAGCGTGCGGTAAAACTCACATTATGGCCAGGAGTGACGTAAAATAATATAAAATTTGATAAAACATGATAAATATACATTGTATTTCATCAAATTATTTATTTTTGTAAACAAATTAACATTAGCTGTAGTAGGTATTTTATAGGGCTCTTTGGCCGCACCGATTCCGTGCCTATCCTTCAAAATGCGAAGGCATGGCACACGAAAAAAAACCATTACCGCGAGCCATTTTTCACAAATACTTATATGCTGTTTACGTATTTATACATCGTTTGATATGCGTGAAAATTTTGCAGACGCATCAAAATGTACTATTTTAATTAGCGAATCTGAACTTAATAACCAAGTCACCTAAATATATAGGTATGTGTAGAAATTATTGTATGTAAGTCGCGACTATTAGATATATTATGCACACGATGGGCGCAGTGGCTAAGCACTTGGCATTCGGCGCTGGAATTCGCGGGTTTTGTAATATGTCTGAAAAATGCAGCCACTATACTAAAACTCCCTCTGCGCAGCTTCTACTCTCTTATACCGGTTATTGGAATCCAGGGTTCCTGAGTATTGGATTCGAGACTGTTATGGGCAGACTTCTTCAGCACTTTCATCAGCTAGTTATTATATCATTAAATGTATTTACCCAATAAAGTCAGATCGGAGCAAATGATGACTTAATAATACTTAGCGTAAACTTCGTTCAAAACCGTCGAGTAGCCAGGCAAAGTTTGTTATGCCACTTCCTCGCCTTCGCTATGCTTTCTGGAAGATACGGCTTCTTTGACAAACATAAAATTACTTCAAGGAATTAATTAAGATAAAATTAATGCGGCGCAAATTTTGAGTGCTTACATTTAGTTAAAAAACAGTTAAGTTTGTACTAGCTCTTTTAATAAGAAACCCGTAGTGAACCCGTAGTAAGCGCAGTAGGTTCCTACTTATGAACCTATTCTTGATTAGCGCAAATCGCAATCAGCACCGCAACGGAAACCACGGTGAATTCATTGCTGAAAAAATTTAATCAATACATAGTCTTGGAATAAGGAAAATAATGTGATAAACAGAGATAATATTTTATTACCGCAAAAAATATCTTCCTGAAATAGACTTCTTCGCGTTACAAGGTAGGTAGTAAGTATTACAGAACATATTTTTTTATGAGTTACCTAATCAAAAATAAAAAGCAAATAAAAACAAACATCACGCTACCTCAACAACGCTGCCGCATTAACGAAATATGCAATAACTCGATTTTGCCGCTTCCGAGAATTATATTTTTGATTATTGAATTTGTTATGAAGTTTTAGTTATTGCATTCTTGATGATTTGATTTGATTGATTCTTACTGAAAAACCGAGTTCCTGAAGGATCATTTAAAAAATTGGTTGTCTGTAAAGTTGGTTTACGGACGATAGTTTAACGTGACAAAGTCATAACAAGGCATTGATGCGGCGCAAGCGTACAATGAGCGTAACGGGACAATGAGCGTAACGGGACATTTTCGTGCATGCAGCCGGCGTTCATCGATTTATTAGACGTTGTCACGTCAAAAAGTTGCTTAGAGAGAGTTAATAGAGTTTGATTCGCTGACTCCAAATATATGTATAACTCAAAATCGTCTAAAATCGAGTTATTGCATTCTTCGTTAGCGCGGCAGAACGCGACAGCGCAGATTATTATTAAAATAAGGTTGGAATTAGTCAAAATCTCAAATAAGTACAAATTGTTAAAAGGTAGTGGCTTAATGCATTTTCCAAAAGCTTTTAGCAATGACAGCTCAAAAGCGATCCTCTGGTAAATAATATAAAAGATTACGAAACATTAGTTCGAATCACGTCAAACAAGCATTATTATTATTGGTAATGGAAAAGAGCCATTAATATCATAACAATAATTGTTATTAAAGGGCTCGGTCAAATAAACTATACATAAATAAGTAATCGGTTAATAGCCATTATTATTTTGTATCTCATGTAAAGAAAACGTTTCAGGCGTGTTCAATGTCATTATTACAAAACATCAAAATGTATCAATCTATTCAACTATCTACTACTATTTTGAATAATTTAACGATGTACAAATTCTGATAGCCGTATTACATAGTGGCCTAAGTGGCTGTCTATAGTTCGATAGAGTTGCCGATTCCCTTGTTCACAAACTAAACTAAATTTAAGTTCAGTGCATCTTTTTCTTTCTATTTCATTAAGAAAAGGACAGAAGACAAATTTTAGTTTAGTTCTGTCAAATTAATCAGCGCTTGACTTAAATTGACGTAATTTTAGTAGGCAAGTTTTTAATCACATCTAAACTTGTATGGAGTAATTTGACAGGACTAAACTAAAATCTATCTTCTGTCCTTTTCTTAATGAAATAGAAATAAAAAGATGCACTGAACTTAAATTTAGTTTAGTTTGTGAACAAGGGAATCGGCACCATTGTTTCACACTTATTGTTGAATTTGTTAGGATTTATAAATGTTTATAGGTTTTGCCATTCGTAATAGTGAACTGAGCTGCTATTCCTTAAAGACTTAAAGTCAGAGTAGGTAATCCATTAAAGTCAGTCTACAGGCTCATTAACTCAAATAAAAATAAAATAGCATCATTTTGCAGATATAAGTTTTTAAACTGTCATGGTCACTAATATTATTATTAACATAAACGGGATATATTCATGGTAAATATCCCGTTTATGTTAATAATATCATTTGCAGATATAGCAACGAAGCTAAAATTCCTTATATTCCTTATTTAAAACCATAATCAGCTCATCAGCTATTCAATTTCTTTACCTCAATTGTTTAGCTCATTATGGAACTATTTCTCTTGATTATGCATTGTAATTATCCTACTACACTTACGAACAAGCTCACATAAGTACCTACCTATCCATAAAGTAGGTTACACACCTCATGCAAACACAACTTGGTGAATTTTCCATTCGATTCGCGTCACAACGTACAAGAATGGTTTCAGTTTTCAGTCAGGCAAGACTGAGGAACTGACGCGACTCGCGAGCAGCGAACCACGGACTGATATGAGCAATTTAACCGCTTTATTAAACTCCATGTTCATCATTTTCTAGTAAAACATGGGTTTTACCTTAAACAAATGACATAACATAACATCATGCCTGTATTCCACGAAGGGATAGGCAACAACAACACAAAACATACAACTGATATCGGTATCAAATGAAAATTATCATTTTGGTTGACTATTTTGAAACGGGTTTTGGTTTTATGTAACTGCGGGCCTAGAATGAATGCTCGGAATAACAATGTTAATACGAACATATTTACAATATTAGTATCACCCATAGATACTTATACAATAACAAATAATAATATAGTGATACTAATTGTGATTCTCCCAAAAACTTAATCCAAAATGCTGAAGGATACCTAGTTGTATTTTCTAAGAAAAATTCGTTAGAATCTAAGTTACGTTTGCTTACGTCGCGCGATCATGCTTGGGCCTCTGTGCTCTTTAACAGTATTTTACTATAATATGGTCACAAAGTAATGTATTACCTGACATAAAACATTTAATTGAACTTCGTTGCCACTCAAAGAAAAAGCCGAACACAAATCATGGATAAGCAGGTCGGTTGGTTACATACGTCTGCATTTAGTAAAAAAAACCTCTAAATCACAAATGGAAGTCGAACATTCGTGAGTACAAAACTAGCTCACTTCCTGTGAGGAAGTTGCCAATCGTTCAAGTTTATAGCTTGGTCAATGTTATATAATTATATACGTTACTATTTTCCTTAATTTTCTTTTTTAGTAATAAAACATTTAATTTTATGTTTGTTAGTATCAAGAACCGGAATAGTCTAGCTAGACGTTAGATTACAGAGAGAGGTCCTAATGGACAATATTATTCTGTTTTTCTTTTATCTTCTTATCATATCGATGACTCATATTTTGTCCGACAAATACGTAGCAACCTGGCCACCTTTGCCTCATTTTTTTTCCTGGAGGGTAAAAGCGGTTTTGCACGATGGGCAAACTGTAGCTGTATTGTAACGAACCTAAAAAAATAAGACTAACGCCCAAGTACTTTAAGTACTTATATACTCTATGTCGATAAGTTGATCTGACCAATCAATTGTGTAATAGAAAAAATAAATCAGGAACAAAGAACAAACTGGGCTGAGTAATATTTATTTATTTATTTATTTAAACTTCATGTACAATAGTGGTACTAATAGTACTAGTAATATCAATGTTTTCAATCTGTGACACCGAACACTGAAAAAAATGCACTCCAATCAAGTAACTTTTTAGCTTGATTGACGATATCTTGTTAAGATTAATCAAAATCTTAGTTAAGTTGATTATCACGATATGATTGCAGCAATACTAGTTCAAATGATTGAACGCTCAAACAAGTTTTTGATTACCCTTAACATGAGATTATTGTAGAAGATTTAATAAAGAGACAAGTTAAAAAAATGTTAACTGTAACAAAGTAAGTTAGTTGTGTCAATCAAGCATTTTAATTACTTCAATAAAGATCGTTGAAACTTTAATCTAATAATCTTGGTTGGAGCAACTATGTTTTGACTTGATTGCTGCAAATAGGTTTTGTGATAACTCCAATCAAGGTCCCGTTTCAAATCTCAATCAAATAAAAGTAGTAGTTGTGATCATTGTGCTTGATAGGCTCAGATGCAAACAAGTTACTTGGTCAATCTAAACAAAATCTTGATTGTGGCAACAACTTTTTTTTTTTTTTTTTTTTTTTTTTTTTTCAGTGTAAGTACAAGTTATGAAGCTTGATACTGTAGAAATCTTGGGGTACGTACAATTTGTTCCTAGATAGGTGAGCACCTTTGCCGTTTCTGTCGGAAAATGGGGCAAGAAACAACCTGTTGGTAGTTACAATGGCATTTTAATAAGCACAAATACACTCGAGTTAGCAGTCCACAGCGCTTATCATTGACGACCTGCACATCAACAAGAAGTAAAACCTTGAAATCCAAAACGTTTTTGTAACAAACGGTTCCAAACGATTACGACTAATTTTAGCACCGTTTGGACTCGCGACTTGATTGATAGAGGAATTAATTGATTGAAAACAATGCTTAATCTCACTAGATAAGTAACACTTTACTTATTTTAAAAAATCTTTAAACTTTAAAAATTGTTATAAAGGAGCGGTTAATTTTACCAACTGCAGTCTAATCTAGGTTCTATCTATCTTCTATACATACAAATAAATAAAATTGAAGTGTCTGTTCGTAGTATCAAAATAACAGCTGCTTACTAAATGCTTATGAAAGTATATACGGTACTCATAACAAAAAACATTTATTTTTTAAATCTGTCTGTCGGTCTGTCTGTCTATTTGTTCCAGCTAATCTCCGAAACGGCTGATCCGATTTTGACGGGACTTTCACTGGCAGACAGCTGATGATAAGGAGTTACTTAGGCTGCGGCTTTATTTTAGAAAAAGCCAAGCAGGCGAAGTTACACGCAGCAGCTAGTGTATATAGAAAAATCAATTGCCGTGTGTTAGTCTCGCAAAAACAGGAAAACTGCTCGACCGATTGTGATGAAATTGTAGTGTTGTGCTGGAGACAATTCCTAACAAAAAATTAAAAGGTATTGCAACCCATTAGTTAGCAGGTAATAATAATAATAATAATAGTTTGGTATATTCATAGATAAAATTTGTCAAAAAAAAACAGCAAGAACTTCAACCTCGCTACAATTCAGAGGCGTTTTAAACACCCTAAAAGCACTTTGTAAGGCCGTCATTCACGTCAAGCATGTCTAGGGAGTCCAACAGCCAATATCGCATTATTCACAAACAAAATTAAAAAGGCCAATGAAGGAAGCTACACAATTTTAATAAAACACGTAAAGTAATGGCTTCGTCACGTGATTATCGCCTACTAAAGCACGTAATACGGCTACGAGTTTATTGAGTTCCATTTTGTGAAGCGTGGCCCCGTTGGCTCACTTAATTTGTTCGGAAATAGTTTAATCAAGCATTGCGTCGGATTTGCAGTAATTAAAGAAGGTGACATCGGGCTTCAGTCGTATATTGCTTCCTCAGACTAGCACCAAGCTTCCAGTTAATTTCCTGCGTACAACTCCGGGGTAGTTCAATCTCGAAACATCCTTCCAAATCTTGGAGACGATTTCGCGAATCATTTTAAAGATCACAGTATATTTTCTTACGTTACACAGTTGATTCTAAATTTAATGTAATCAAAGGAATCTTTAAATGTACACATGGTATAGCTAGCTACCTACATAAATTTTCCTGGATTTTAGTTGAATTTAATAATGGGAAAATGTTGCCTCGGTTCACCGCAGTGTATGCTTAAAATATTTAATGAAACTCTAGAAAATAATTAATTTTAAACGCATAATATTTGAACGCAGCTCGTTGGTAAAGTTTTTCGCAAAAGTAAACCCTACGTATAAATAACTCTATTCGTGCTGGTTCAACGCTCCCTAAACAAAGACAAAGTTTTAAACCCCTAACATGGCCTGATACTTGGCTCAACCTTGCACTTGATCAAAAATTTAGCTTTTATGACGCGCAGGAAAACTTCGGCGTGAAAATATGAAAAGTTGCAATCAAATAAAGGTTAAATTCTAAAGTCTGTGAAGATCGCTTTTAGCGATAAGACCGCCCATTGTGACACCCTATGTAACAGTTCTACATTTATATATGTAATTTTTATGGTGAACATAATAAAGAGTATTCTATCTATCTATATATCTAAAGTTTTTACCTACCTCTATTTTTATAGAGAAATGCTTAGTCGCTTTTAATTTTACAATGCAAAAAGTAACAATAAAATATCGAAGAGATTATTTTTAAAACATTTCCAGCATTATCTACACAATACTCGTACAAAGAAAAATCAATATCGTTATCCGATAGTACCTCAGTTTCTGAGACGCCAATTAACTACCATTGTTATTGTTTTCCTCTGAACTATTCCATTCCTCCCTCATTGTGTTATTTACCTACAAATTATGGTAGTTAAAATAATATCTATTTGAGATAATTGAATTTAGTTCAATGGTTGCGTAAGCATATCTTCGTGGCATGGCATGGTCGCGAGGAAATTCTGTTGAAGACGTGGATGACGTAATGACGACCCCAGGGCGTAGTTCCCTTTAAATATAATTTAGACATGAATAAACCTTAAATGCGGGTTCATTTCCATTCAAATATTTGTCCATAGCGTAATCGGCGCCGGCATCTGGCAATACGAATATTTATGTACATAAACCAATAGACAAAGCTTCGCATTGTGCTTTGTCGTGTATTTTATAAATTCCTAAGAACGGAAACTATCCGCATATACATAAGTATTTGATCTTCTTCTCTTTATTATAGTCGATCTGCTGCAACAGAAGCACATGAACTAACACTATACTCTGTTTAAAATAAGACATTTAAATAAACCCACCTAACCTTTTTTACAGTCCGTTCAATCGATTTTGACTTCTATTGCATTGGTGGCATGACCAATGGCAGCTGCAGTAAACAGTTGGTATTGTAACCACTTCTTTGCTTTTAATGTCATCCTTATGCCTACGGAATAGAAGTCAAAATCGGTTTAACGGAGTAGAAAAGGTTTATTTAAATGTCAAATCTTATTTCAAATGGAGTATAACTTCTGCTCACGACTTCGTCCGCGTTAAATTTCTTGTTCCCCCAACCCATAGCCCGCCCGCGATATTATTTTGTTTTCACTTAGCGTTTTTTCCGACATTTTTCTGTTTACTCAGCTCCTTAGGGTCACTGCGTGATGTTAAATAGCCTATAACCTTCTTCAAGAGTTGGGCTATCAAATGCAAAAATATTTTTTCGAATCTGACTAGGAGTTCCAGAGACTATCCCCTACATACAAACTTACAAACAAATACCTCTTTATAATATTATTATTAGTATAGAAGTATAGATACGAGTAACATAGGCTATTAATCATTTCTCAAAGTTGTAGAAGTTAAACACGACGGCCACAGACTAGTGGACGCTGGATCAACAACTGGTCAGATATTAATGCACTTTAGCCGTCTTTGTACACACGGCTACATATCAAGCTATACTCTTCCAATATAAGCTTACTTCTCATTGTACGGAAATCCAATACAATGCGAGATCAGCTTGAAAATGTATAGAATGGAATAAAATAGAATAGAATGATTTTTTTCTTTATTAGACTAACCAAGACTCAACAAGATTGTTAGTCAAACTTACGACTATGTTAGTAAGCACAGACACTAAACAAAAACAAGGAAAACAATACAAGAAATAACGGTTGGTCACTGTTGCGACATCCCATGAGAAACGGCACAACAGTGACCCACATATACACAGTCCAGGCGACTCGCAACTATGCTTAAGATACTGATGGAGCTGCCCCACACCCTGCGAACCAGGGAAGCGCACTTTTTACGCATTGTTGCATAAAAGCAATCTACATGCTGATCTGCGAACATCCCTGACGCACTACAGAAACGGGGAAACCCCACCAGCGTATAGCTTGTTAAGTAGCCGTGTGTACCTACGCTTAGAGATAACGCCGGCAGGCTTGAAGGTCAACATTCTCACATAGGAGACTATCTGCCGCTACCGGTTTAGAGGTATGAGGAACAGAGTGTAAAGTTCACTCATACTCTAGGGAGGATCCTCCGACCAGACGGGTGTTATGTCTGGTGGGCAATTGCCCAACGGTAGATGTCGGGATGTTGTATATATCGCACATTAATTTCCTTAACGTCATTAAACAAAAATTATCAATTTTGAGCTAAGTAACGCCATCTATACTATGAACTATTCCCTATTTTTTCCAAAAACACTGGCTTTACACTAGAATAACAAAAGATATGACCGACATAATTACTCTACTTTTATTTATACCCTTTCCAAAATAATCAAAACTTTAAACGCTTGTACTGAAAATGTGTATATTTTGTTTAGTGACGTTAAGGAAATTTGAGTGCGATATGCTAGTCGCGCGGTAAACTCTGATAGCGCGATGCAGGATTTGTGACGTCAGGTCTTTGATGCGTAGTTCGCATGTGGCGTTGTTGATACCGCCACACCGGTATCGCGCATACTTTAACCTGGAATTTTCGTAGAGTGAGTGAATGCGTTTTTCGATGCTCTTGCTCACTATGAGATTTTTGCCCGCAACATTTGAGACTGCACTGCGGTTGCAGTTATATTATATATCTTCCCGCGATGATAATGCGGGCTGTAGTTATCCAACTTAATGCCAGTGACCTTGAGTGGTTAGCTTGCGTGTTCTGTACTGAGCTCACGCAACGCGACGTACTTCCAGCCAGTAATAAGACTCGCCCATTCCGGAGCGCAGTCCCAAATAAGACGCATTATTAATTTAATATACATAAAACGAAAGGTATTTTAATAAAACACGTATACTAAAAGATCAATAATTAAATTATCTTTAAAAAGTGAAAGTTTCAGGAAAATACGCTTGAAAGATTTTGCGTGATTCTCAGTTTTGTATCCGCGTTAGACATAACTTTAAAAAATAATTTCACTATGTAATATAAACATAATCTAAAATATTAATTTATTAAGTTATTAAAAAAATGCTCTAATTTAACATTTTTTTTTGTTTCATTAACACGACTCGTTTAGACGTGATCTTATATCATTAAAAGTCGGTTATCGTCACCTGAAGACACTGGTAAGAAAGAAGGAATGATCTTCAGCGTTCGATTCACAACACTAGCCAATTTCATGACAATAATTATGAATGATTGTTAAACCTACATTCAATATTTACATTAACTACATTCGGCTCATTTTAAAGGCTCGCACAGACTGGCGCGATATCGCGGGCGAGACACGCACCGCGACCCTTGTCGCGCCCGCGATATCGCGCCTGTCTGCGCCAGCCTTAACTTGAGTACCCGGAGATCAAAAGATGAACAAGCAATAAGTCTGGGTCAATAAAAATCTGTTATTTCGAAAACCTCAAAGAATTTAATTAGAGAAAAAAATCGAACATTTTTCACTTATGATCAAAAAAAAAGTTGGTAATTAATGAGAAAATAATAACTGCTCTTACGATAGTAATACGACTGAATGATGCAGTATCAATTAATATCTAAAATAATATGTGTTTGTTAGATAAATCTCATACTACCCCAACGTTGCAAACAAATTAATTAAATTTTGAATCACAGAAACAGTAGGTATTGGCTGTTAATTAGCAAAGAAAACTGATATTAAATAATTAACTACTCACAAAGTCTAAACTGTAGCAGAGATGGCCCTTGGGTGGCCCAATGGAAACGGCCGGCGACGCTGGTCTAATACCCGTCGGCGCTCATATACACTTACGTGTCCGTAGGTCGTGGGTTCGAATGTTCGAACATTACTTTGTGTAATTTCTTTCATCGACACTGCTCTCAAAACGGTGAGGAAACATCGTGAGGAAACTGTGAAAATGAAAATGTCCTGACGGTTTTCTCAAGATGTTTTCCTTCACCGTGACTGAACTAAAAATTCGAAGACATGTGACATCTACCAACCCGCACTTGACCTGCTTGGTGGATCATGGCCCACTCCCAGTCACTGAAACGAGGCCTGTGTCCGAGCAGTACGATTTTTTTAGGCTGATTATGCTAAGGTATATGAGTACATTATAATAAATGTATCAATCAACTCAGCCTATCGCAGTCCACTACTCAACATAGGCCTCTCCCATACTGCGCCACAACACCCTGTCCTCCGCCTTCCGCATCGTCTATCCCAGCCACCTTTTTGAGGTCGTCGGTCCATCTAGCTGGGGGCGTCCCACACTACGCTTGCCGATACGCGGTCTCCACTCCAGGACTCGTCTGCTCCATCGGCCATCGGTCCTTCGACAAATATGGCCAGCCCACTGCCACTTCAGCTTGCTTACTCTGCAAGCTATGTCGGTAACTCCGGTTCTCTTCCGGATAATTTCATTCCTGATTTTATCCTTCAAAGAAACTCCGAGCATAGCACGCTGAGCGACTTTAAATTTGTGGACCAGCCCAACTGTCAGTGTCCACGTTTCGGTACCGTATGTCATAACGGGCAGGAAGCACTGGTTGAAGACCTTAGTCTTCAAACATTGCGGTACAGGCGACGAAAAGACTTGACGGATAAATGTATACAAACTTCTTATTTCATTAGATCGATCGTACAAACAAAAATTAATTTCTAAATCTGTACGTGAAATTCGAGTTATATTTAGATAAAGTAGGTATTAATTTAAAAAATATTTTATTTCACGGCGTTTTAGTTTTAA
Organism: Dryobota labecula; assembly: GCA_947523025.1. Lineage (NCBI taxonomy): Eukaryota > Metazoa > Arthropoda > Insecta > Lepidoptera > Noctuidae > Dryobota > Dryobota labecula. The sequence goes on from OX383284.1 coordinate 18,832,719, forward strand.
ATAAGTTTCAGTAACTTATTTAAAACTAAAGCGTCGTGTAATCAGATCACGACTCGCTCTAGCCAGTAACTGAAAATTCAATATCGGAATCTATCAGCACCATTTGATACCCAGTAGATGGCCAGCTATTTTAGAGCAATCTTGAATACTAGATTTTGAATTTCCGTTTTGTAGCGAAATGTACTGACTTAATAGACATATGTATATTTCACTTTAAATAAACACTTGAAACATTTGGAGGGAAATTACTGCGTCTCAAATAGTTTTACTAACTAGGTAAGTTAATTGTTACTTACTGGGGCTGTCTCAATTTATGTATGACACAGTGTTTAAATTAAAATATATTTTTTTGTATTATTTGCATAAAATGTAAGTATATAGTACCACATTTTATACACACCCCACCATTATACAATATTATTAAAATGAAAATTTTATGTTGTATACATATGGTTTTCATTTTAATAATATTGTTGCATCAACAATTAACTAACATTCTTATCATATATCTTCCTACCAAAAATCATCAGGGGATGGAATTGCATCTATTTCCTTTACCTCTTTAAGCACCTCCTAGATTTACCCTATAAACTTCTATCTCTATCCACGCACAGATTAAAACAATTAACTTTTGCTTTTGAGGAGGTTTTACGTGTTAAAAGTCCACTAGAGCGAAGCCCAGGAGCAGACCTAGTACCTAAGTACTATAAAGCCAAACCAGGAATAATTAAAAGCTTCTATTGGTACTAATTCACACAGTTCCTAATACAGATCGTAATTCAGGGTATTACAATCACTGACCGTACATTGAGACTGTTCACCGCAGCACCGCAGCCAATGGGAGCGTTTCAGCCATTACCGATTCATATCATCGAAGATTCTATTGAAACATCGAATACGACCCATTTATATATTAAGTCACGTAGGTACTGAATAAATTATACTATTTAAATCCTACCGATAGACCTACGTATTTGTCGATTAATATTATGGGCTCTATTATGTAATTTTACAATATTTATCGAAGCATGTATCGATATTATAATGGACACGACTAGCTATGGCATAGTATTCCATGTTTGTACAATGTACAGTGGCCAGCATATCAAGCTACACGAAATTGACAAATTTCTCCAAACGATTTTAAACTTTAAAATGTTTGTGATTAAATTCAAAATCGAACGAGAAAATCTGACAGTTTGTGGTAACTTGATGTGCTGGCCGCCGTACAACGTACTGAATATTTTTGAGAATTCATCGACCTTCACAGAAACCGAGACTGAAAACTTGAGATTTTGTTCGAAATAGATGATGCTTCACTTCATTGTGTTTTAGACAAGATACAACAGCTTCTGACAGTTTTATGAAAATAAACAACCTTTTAAATGGTTTGGACATGAAATACAGTATCTCTCAAATCTAAGTGAAATCTTAATAGATTTCACTTAGATTTGAGTGATACTATATTTGTCTTCGATAATACGAGATTAGTTAGGTTCGTTAAAATAACTGTTGGATTTTAATTTAGTTAATTTTTTTTGCCATGGGTTTGCTCTTTACTCTAGTCTAGGTCTGGGTGACAGAGCTTACCCAGAAGAAGCCTGTTCACTCTCACTTTGAATAGATTATGGTTGTATACGTTCGGAAACACAGACGCAGGCAGAGAGTTCCACTCCTGTGCTGTGCGCATTATAAAAGACGTTTGAAAACGCTTAGTGCGAGTTGGTGGAATATCAGCTAGGTAGGGGGTGGTAACTTGCAGTGCGTCTAGATGTCCGATGGTAGAAGGAGGCCGGTGGACTGAGGTCGTGAAGCATGGGCACACTCGCCGAAGTAAAATCTTTAGAAGACCAAAAAAAATATGAAGCCAAACATCTGTTTTGAATCGTTTCTCTACCCGGGGCGGTTTCCCCCACGTGTTATTTATTTGACGTTTAACGTAGTGGGTGTGTGGTGTGCTGTGCTAACAAAGTTTACGTTGCGCAGGGTCATAGCACTCGACGTCAAACGTCAAGTCAATCTACTCCGCTACTGTAGGCTGCTGGCTGGCTATGCCTGAAAATAAACATTATGTTCGTGTCCTGATACTAAGCTAAAGGGAGTCTAAAGCTACGGTTTGCGAGAAGAGCGGTGGCCGTCATAATATAAAGGCCGTCATGAAAATCTTATCATTTTCACCAGTATTTGACATTAAGGTGTCAAAAAACGCTCTGTATTTGGACACCCGTCATTGTGAGAATTTACACAGGGGAAAGCAAAGATCCGCAGAGGTGAAGGTACTACTGACTGCTTTCAGATACACAGAACGGTCGTTTTTAGGTTTCCGTAGATAACAAGGAACCCTTATAGTTTCGCCATGTCCGTTTGTCTATCTGTCTGTCTGTATGTCTGTGTGTCCGCGGCTTAGCTCAGAGACCCTTAGTACCAGAAAGCTGTAATTTGACATGGGTATACATACTAATCACGCCGACAAATTGGTAAAATAATATCTTGGTTACTTCCCCTACACATATAGAGGGGATGATATTGTTACGAGCTTGAGGTTCGTGACAATAAAAACTGCCGATTTATTAACCAAAAATGACACTTTAATTAAACAATACTGATAACAACTCAAACACACTAATTATAAAACACAACTGCACTACTGATCACTCTAAAGTCGCACTTGAATATCGCTTGTATCGTTTGAAGTTTACTTGCCGCTTGATCGCTTGTTTTTCGACTGACTCGGCTCGCTTTTTTTTTTTTTTATCTAGGGCATCTCAGAGTGTAACCACTAAGGTTCCGACTCTTCAACCGGACTTTCCTGTGGCTGCCTTAAGCTCCTAACGAAACTTAATGCCTCCAGCCAGGGCGTAAAAACTATAAACTAAACGACTGCTGCTCGCTAAGGGCACCCCCTGTGGAGTACGAACGTCGGCTTAGGGCAGCTGAGTCGAAGGGAGGGTGGCAAGGGACCGACGGTGGCTGGATAAAATCAGTGTTTTGATTATTATCGTGGGGAGTTTGGATTACAGTCAAGGGTCGGGGAGGAGTATTCGTTAGTCGGGGATTTCGCGCGGGGCCTCGGCGGCGAGGTCAGAATGACGATCGTGTATTGTGTGCTCTTATTTTGCGAACTGTACTATTTCCCTACGACTCTCCTGGAGGAGAGTAGTGTGGTCGTCTGGGTCAGTGCATGCCTTGGACGGCGGGTCGAACTAATTTTTGAGGGGACATAACTTGCGGCCTTCACAACTAGAGCATTGCGATGAGTGGCTGCTGAATCAAAGAAGCGCTTTGAAGTGCGCTTCATGAATTGGGCTATCGTGGGGATTTTGAGTTCAACGTGGAGGTTAGTGTTTCGAACGAACCAGGGGGCTCCCGTGATTTTACGTAAGACTCGGTTCTGTAGGGTTTGCATCTTATGGATGAGATGGGGTTTGGCGTGTGCAAAGACAGGACTCGCATAGGTCATGATGGGGCGGATGCACGCGGTGTAAATGCGCAATTTGCACTTGAGTGACAATTTGCTTTTTGCATTTAGGATGGAGTGGAGCCTATAGAGAGCGAAGGCTGCGCGAGCGCGTACCTTCTTTAGGTGCTCAGAAAAGGAGAGATGGTGGTCGAGAACCACACCTAGATATTTGGCTCGCTTCTCCCAGGGGATAGGCTTGCCGAACATGGTGATCGGTCGGATACTAGGGGGGCGGTGGCGCGGTTTCGTATAGAGAACCGCTTGACTTTTATCGGGATTTACTTCTATGCGCCACATTCTAAACCATTCGCCAAGCTTGTTGGCTGCGGTCTGGAGAGTGTCGCGGTCCATACCGGCCTTATATAGTCCTTAGATAGTTCCAGAACCTTCTACTGTAGAAACATCTAGAATGTTCGAGTACATACCAGCCTTAAGTAGTCCTTAGATAGTTCCAGAAAGTTCTAGCATCGAACTTTCTAGAAGCATCTAGTTCTGTTACTTGATACTAGATGGCGCTAGTACTCTACTAGTTCTGCTGCTCGATACTAGATGGCGCTAGTGGCATTGTACCAGGCATTAACTGTGGCGCGCAACAATATATATTTTTTTGTGTCTATCCTATGATGTGGGATATTGTTGGATAGGCCGTTCAAAAATATTGCGGATTTGTGAAAACCATATTTGGATTTAAATTCATACCAACTACGGAACCTGCATTTTGGCCGGCTTTCAAAACATTATTTTACATAGACGAAAAAGTGTCAGAAAAAGACTATGATCTACAGAAAAAACAGGGTTTCGCTATTCTATCTCATTTGTAGAAACTTGTGACTCTTAAAAAAATAACTTCTTGAGAGATTAACTAACGTAACTTTAAACTGGACCTTTTACTGAACCGACTTGGTCACCGCAACAGACTCCTGAAAAATACAACTTAATTTAGCAGCTAACCGTACTTTATTTCAAGTTATAGTGCGGTCCCGTCTGAAAATAGCCCCTATTTCTCACCACGTAGGTATTGTTACTGGCGAATAATAAAGTGCACAGTCAAATAGGGTAACCAGAGCAGGTTTTCTAAGGTTTTGCTATAAGTTTAAAGCCTTAAAACAGTACTTTGTTAACCTAATAAGGTGATGTTTTTTGCATACAAATTTTATTTAATAATAAATAATTAATAATAATTTTATTTTATTTTATGCTTAATATTATAAAGCAGAAGAGTTTGTTTGTTTAAATTTGTTTAGTTGAACGCGCTAATCTCAGGAACTACTGGTTCGAAATGATAAATTCTTTTAGTTTTGGTCAGCCCATTTATCGAGGAAGGGTAGGTATAGGCTATATAACATCACGCTACGACCAATAGGAGCGGAGCATCAATGAAAAATGTTGCAAAGACGGGGAAATTTATTCCTTTTGAAAGCTTCCGTTGCATGCGATGCGTAAACGGTAAAGGCCCGTACAGACTAGTGCGATATCGCGGGCGCGACGTGACACTAGTAGCACAATTTCTTTGTCTGTGCCTGTCGCGCACGCGCTATCATATCATGTATGACGGAATTGTTCCTAAAAAGTTTAAAAAAAAAATTGTATGAACCCGCTAATCTCAGGAACTACCAGTCGGATTTGAAAAATTATTTTTGCGTTTGATAGCCCAATTCTTGAAAAAGGTTTGAGGCTATATAACATTACGCTAGGACTCTTAGGAGCCGAGCAAAAAGTAAGAAAGAACACTAAGCGAAAACGAAGTAGTAGCGCGGGCAGGTAATCCGATGCAGCGGGGGTACAAGAAATTTCACGCAGACGAAGTCGCGGGTAGAAGCTAGTAAGAAATATAAGAATAGATAATAAGGGCCTATTGCAGATGCACATTGCGTTTTTATCTCATACCAAAATCCGTAATAACAATCGTATGATACCGCATTGCACAGAAACCCGTGCTTGTCCGAATAATGTCGTTCTCAAGGGCTCTAGTTCCGGGGTGAATTCTCTTAGGCAAAACGGATTCGCAGAATGTTAATGAGGAAAATAACCCGTTTGCTAAATAGTTGACTTTTGTCTGATTACCATACAATTAAAAGCCTCTCATAAATATTCGATCTTTATTTACATATCAAAGATTCCAATAAATAAACGCTAAGTAATTTATACATGAAAAAATCCACAAAATGACTGAAGTGTTACACCCGCTGTTTATTTTTATCGTTACAAAACTTAGGTTAATAATACAAAAACATAAATTTAAAAAAAAACTAAATTATTTTTATGTGAAAATATTATAACCTAACTTAATCGTACAAGACATACTACACAACAACGTTTAAAGTACTTTACATACTCGTAACATTAAAGTAAACTTATCACTTTACAATTATTATTGCACGCACCACATCCTAAGTCACAACATTACAGGCTTGGTTTTCATGGATCACCTTTCAGGCGCAATAATTTCATCGTAGACATGAGGCCCGCGGCATTTCTCGCAAACCACTATAAAATTCTGAAAAGGTAAAACAAATATTAGTACATCAACATTTGTATGAAAATTATTTTTGGGACTAACGGCACGACGCCGGTACTTTTTCCTACTAATATTATAAATGTGAAAGTTTGTACATATGTTTGGATGTATGGATGCTTGTTACTCAACCACGCAAAAACGACTGAATGGATTTGAATGAAATTTGGCACATGGCAGAGATAGTTTTTAACCTGCATTAACACATGGGATACTTTTAATTTCGGTAGATATTTTGCGACATCCACGCGGGCGTAACCGCGGGCAAAAGCTAGTACATTCATATTTCTGCCAAGCCGTGAAAAGGATCAAATAAAACGCTGTGATCCATTGGTCCCTTGCCAGCAAGTCGAGCTCAAAAAAACTATAAAACGTTCCTGTCAATAGCTTAAACAAAATGTTCGGGCCCGACTCGACACAGAATAATCTCAAAGTAGACTGCAAATATTAGTTAAAACGAATCTCTTTAGCGCTAATCTTCAAATTAAAAATATTGTCCTGTTGGGACTGAAAACTGAATAATTAAATATTTACAAGATTATATTGAAGTCGTAGCAAATCCATGGCTCGTTCGTAATTGTTCTGTGATTTCGGGACGTGCTTCTCCATAAGCTCGACAGTTCGTTGGGCCAAGGCTTCTAATTCAAGAAGTCCTTTTGGTTCTGAACGTTGCCTGTCTCCTCGTCGACCAATTCCAGCACCCCAGTTGTGATGACTCCGAGGTCCTCGCACACTGCCACGCTCTCCCATCGCTCTGGCAGGCTGCTCACACGGTTCCGTTAACTTCACCATAGCTACTTTTCAATAATGATAATCGAAGTTTACAGACCTCGACTTTTAAAGGAGACCAACTAATTACCAAACATTAAGTGCATGTAATTAGCTAATTTAGACGAACGAGTAAATAAGCTAATTGATCAAGAATATTCACAAATTTAATTAAACACAACAAATAACTGAGTCAATAACATAACAGGGCTTGCCCGAATGTGGTTATTGTTTTCAAAAATATGAAAACAACACGTGTTAATCAAAGGGCCGGATACTCGTAACAATGGACGTCCCGACAGGTCAATTATTGTAAAAAAAAAAAAATAGACAATAGGCTGAATGCGTTTGTGCGCACTGTTGACATCCTTATATTACCGGTTGAAGTTCCAGGTAGCCATTATTATAGTTCATTTGCTGTAAGCGATTAGGCGTAACAAGTAAGTAGTTAATGATGGTGAAGTTACCCCAAAACGAGTCGTTCGCGGTTCTACCAGTGGCGGAGTTGTGGGCAAGGTACCAGAGTAACTTTTACGCACGCGTTCCTCCGTCTACACTACTGGAGTTGGAAGAATTCGCAGACATAGCAGCTAACTATATAAGCACCATGTCAAACAATTATCCGAATGTTCGTCAGATCGCAATGAATCAACTGCGGCAGCTTTTCAATTTGGTATGTAGTTTATTTGAGTTGTGCATTTTTTTTTAATTGTATTTTAGAAATGATTCTAGATCACACCCGCGTGGAACCCAATAAAGGCTCCCGAAGACTGGCGCGACGCGACGATGAGACGCTATTCTGTAGAACAATTTCCATGAATTTTTCATAGAAATTGTTCTACTAGAGTCGCATCGCGCCTGTCTGCGGGAATTATTAGTGTTTTTTTTTTTTTTCTGTTAAAAAGTTTTTATTTTTCACTTTTTAGTTATGGTACCTGCCCTACAACAATTCGTTTACCACTACTTGCTACACCGCACAAACAACAGTGACATTTTTTGTTGGCATTTAGTTAGGCCACTTACAGAGGTAAATGGCCCAACTAAATGCCAACAAAAAAATCTACTAGGCAAGATATACGAAGTGGATTAAATACTTACGTATTATCAAAGCTAACTCAGAAACTACCCAAGCAAAGTTAATAAAAACGGTTAATAACCATTTATAGCCCGAGTTGTGTTTGGGATTATTGGAATTGTCATGAGATGCCGATTCCAATAAGCCCAAAGACAGCTAGGATACATTGTTTTATAACCGAGTTCCGGTGCATACCTTCCGGCTTCATCTTCAGATCAGTTCGATGGTACCATTTTCATCAGAATTATTTATTTTTTGCTTCATAGTCGCTTAGCTATCTAAATCGAGATATCTTATCGCCACCCGTGAAATACTTATCATTGTGGAGTTCCGGTGGCCATCTGTGGTCTTCTTCATCAGTTCCACTTCACTAAATGATCTTTCTGAATGCAAATGCTCGATTTGTTGATGAAAATACAAAAATCACTAAATTTCTATAATATTTGTGGAGTTCCCTCAATTCCTCATGGATTCCATCATCATAACTTGATTCTGATAAAAATGGGACTAATCTCGTACATCCTTTCAAAGAAAATAAAAAAAGTCCAAATCGGTTTATAAACGACGGAGTTTTGAGGTACCTAACACACATAAAAATAAAAAAAATATTAAACAACCGAATTGAGAACCTCCTCCTTTTTGGGAAGTCGGTTAATAAAACAGATAAGTACCTTTCCACCTGATTGACCGACTCGCTGATTATATTATCATCCGACACACTCAGTGAGCTGCGTCCAAGGATATCATATTATTAACTTCTATGTATTTTATTACACGATTAACAATTGATGGAGCTACCTAACAGTTTTGACATTCAATCAGTAACTTGCTTGAACTCTTCAAGAATACAATTATTAATACCTCCATTAGTTTTTCCTCCGGACTAGCCTCCGAGTCCGAACTAACAATTTCCTTGAGTTAGTAGAACAAATTACAAGAAGTAAAACGAAGCTTTATGCACTCGCTTTTTTATTTTTTATTTTATTTTATTTGATTGAATGAAAGGTAAATTGCGGTTTACGATATATAACGTATTAAAAAAAAAACTACTTACTAGATCTCGTTCAAACCAATTTTCGGTGGAAGTTTACATGGTAATGTACATCATATATTTTTTTTAGTTTTATCATTCTCTTATTTTAGAAGTTAGGGGGGGGGGGGACACATTTTACCACTTTGGAAGTGTCTCTCGCGCAAACTATTCGATTTAGAAAAAAAATATATTCTAACCTCAATATCATTTTTGAAGACCTATTCATAGATACCCCACACGTATGGGTTTGATTAGAATTTGATGCGGTTCACAGAATACATCTACTTACCAAGTTTCAACAGTATAGTTCTTATAGTTTCGGAAAAAAGTGGCTGTGACATACGGGCGGATAGACAGACAGACAGACATGACGAATCCATAAGGGTTCCGTTTTTGCCATTTGGCTACGGAACCCTAAAAATAAAAAACTAAGTTATTTAATAAAATCACCTTTTTTTTTTTATACAAGACTTGATTATTTTGTTCCAGGAATTTAAGCTGCGCTGTGATGTATGTGGGACGGCTCACTATCAAGATGAAATCAGTGCGCCTGAGCGATAGTTCACGAAATTATGGCAATACAAGCATTATGTAGCGTTACATACACATTTAGGTATGTCCAAATAAATTATCACATTATGCTGGCTCATTATTCCTGGCTCTTGTGATACAGGAAATCCTATACAGATGTTAGAGTCTTGAAGTGTAAATAAATAAATAATAATTATTATTACGCCAAGCAGCCAGGTCGAGACATGTATCGGGGACATCCAAATCAGACCACCATAAGGACTATTTTTGCTTGCAGCACTCGACCGAAGCCGTTAGAATAACGCTTACATAAGCTTATCAACCTGGGGGTCTTTTAGGCGCGAAACACACGGCGGACGGGGCGGGCGGGCCGGTCAATTTGACCGCGAACGATAGTGCAAAGAGAATCCTATACTACCAACGCACATAGAGGGCAAAAAGACCGCGCCGCTGGTGCTTGTCGGATGATGTCTCTCGCGATCATTAGCGGTCATAATGACCGCCGTCTGCAGAGCGCCTTATTGTTGTATTCCTATTGGTCGAAAAACGATGGTCAGACATTTGTGATTGTAACAGAGCCTGAGAAATGTATTTAAACAAAATATTCCTAAGTATTTTTGTTTTATTAAAAAAGGGGCGTTAAACAGATGTGGACACCACGAACACGGGATTTTGTTTTGAAAGTGTGCCGATTCGGATGTCCGTGATAGTACCAACAATGGTGAAGAACATTTTATATGGATAAAATACGTTCTGACGTATTCTGTAAAAAAATCTCATCGTGAAAACTTAGGACAAGTGAGATTTTTACAGAATAAACCACAAACACATGACATGCTACACAAATCACAGTGCTGCATCTGCGTCTTGTTTGTTGACACTGCAATTACTCAGTATCATGAACTCGAGAATACGCAAGTAAGCTATAGATTTTCTGGTCACGAGGTAGATATAAGTGGACGGCACGGTTGGCGCAGTGGTTAAGCGATTGACTGCTGCGCTGCGTGTCGCGGGTTCGATCCCCGCACGGAACAAATATTTGTATGATCTACAAGAAGTTGTTCCGGGTCTGGCTATTTGTGTATGTGAGTTTAAATGTTTGTAAACGCACCCACGATACAGGAGAAATTCCTAGTGTGGGGCAACGTTTAAAAAAAAAAAAAGTATACGGGGTTATTGGTAAAAAACTAACAACCTCTCAGGACTAAATTACTAACATCATGAATAACTTTTGTTTTATGACTTTTATTAATTATTTATTTAACAATTTAAAGAAAGGAACAGAAAAATACGTACAATGGTGATGCTTATTTCTAATGATATATCTTCCAGCATACCTGCGATAGGAAAGTAGATACAGAGATGTAGACAACGTGTGTAAGAGTAGAAGAGAAAAAAATATACATAAAATCAAAATAGCTATACACTAATATAAATACTTATAAACATAGAATAAGAGAATATATTTACATACATAATTCTAAAATAAATATCACTCAAATATTTTCATAGAACTACAATGTAGTAGAAAATAATAAATACTTACATAATAATATGCAACTATGACAAAGTGGAAAGATAGTGATCTTTTACTCTTCTTTTAAAGGCTGCAGTTTGGCAGTCCCTAATGTTAGATTTTAATAATTCATCAGATTTTAATTCATCAGACTTTCATAAAAAAATAAAAATATTTTATTTTTATTTTTTATTCTACTATTAGTTTGCTCTTGACTTTAGTCTAGGTCTGGATGACAGAGACAAAGTCTACGATGGAGTGAGCTTACCCAGAAGAAGCCTGTTCACTCTCACTTTGAATAGATTAGGGTTGTATGCGTTCGGAAACACAGACGCAGGCAGAGAGTTCCACTCCTTTGCTGCGCGCATTATAAAAGACGTTTGAAAACGCTTAGTGCGAGTTGGTGGAATATCAACCAGGTAGGGGTGGTAACTTGCAGTGCGTCTAGATGTCCGATGGTAGAAGGGGGCCGGTGGAATGAGGTCGTGGAGTTCATGGGCACACTCTCCGAAGTACAATCTGTAGAAGACCGACAAGCAGGCAACCTTGCGGCGATGAGCCAAGCTGTGAAGCTTGGCATCCACCAGTTTTACGTCGCCAATGAGCCTCTTAGCTCTGCGTTCCACCGAGTCAAGCGCAGCAAGTTGGTACTTTGCTGAGCCATATATATTTAAATTCAACGCTCTAAATGTATAAAATAACGAAATCTTGAAGGTTTGTTTTTGGGTAAGTAAATTTATTTTGTTTTGTATAGTACAAAGTCATACAAAAGTCATACAACAAAGTCATAGAGATTGTTAGTTTACCAATAACCCTGTATAATGTACTTGGCAATAAACAAATACTAGATACTGGACTCTGAGTACCTAGAGACCTCTAGACTAGTTGGGTCAAGTGGACATCCGTTACAAATCATTTAAGCGTATGTTCACTTAACTAAACTAGACGGTAAATACTGTTAAACTGACCCTTTCTTATTTTGTAAGACTACAAAATTATGTTAAAATCTTTTATTAAATAAAAAACGCTATTAAGAACCTAAATCTACACATCGTCGCCTTAAAGTGAAAACCTCGGGAATGGAATTTCGGTCATTTTTATTTTATTACATTTTTGGAAAGAAAACCGTCCTGGCTTCATACAAAAAAGTTTTGCAACCTATAACGCCATCTATGACGAGTTTGAATACTTTATTGCACACTAAATACACATATTTCAAAAGTTGTAGTAAAAAAAATTACAGGGCGCAGTTTTTTCTTCCCCGGTATATTTGCCTTTTTCGCATATACGAGGTTTTCACTCTAAGGCGACGATATTTATCATTGGACGTCATATGATAAAAAATGCAACGAGCTACAAAAAGTCTTGTGACAAATCCAAGTGATAGGAAACACACCATCCACGTAAGACATTCATAAGTATTTTACGAGCGGTCATTAAACGAATTTAGTATTTTTCAGGTACTGCTGCTATCCAACCTCTGCATTACAAAGTGATGTTAACAGGATAGTACTACTGTCTACTGGTAGGAGACCGAAAAAATCTCCAAACTAAATGTGGTCTATGGCGCGCGGCGGCGGCGCCTACGCCGCTAGCTGTTAGCTTGCGTAGCAACTTAGCTACGACCCCGTCAGATTTTATACACTGTGCCTATTTAGTACTTAGTGGCTAGGAAAACTTCGATGGGTGAATTACTAATTTATGTGTACCTTGAATATGTAAGTCAGAATAAAATAATGGTTTTTTTTTTACGATGGGTTTGCTCTTGACTCTAGTCTAGGTCAGAGGTGACAGAGACAAAGTCGACTATGGAGTGAGCTAACCAAGAAGAAGCCTGTTCACTCTCACTTGGAATAGATTAGGGTTGTATGCGTTCGGAAACACAGACGCAGGCAGAGAATCCCACTCCTTTGCTGTGCGCATTATAAAAGACGTTTGAAAACGCTTAGTGCGAGTTGGTGGAATATCAACTAGGTAGGGGTGGTAACTTGCAGTGCGTCTAGATGTCCAATGGTAAAAGGGGGCCGGTGGAATGAGGTCGTGGAGTTCATGGGCACACTCGCCGAAATACAATCTGTAGAAGACCGACAAGCAAGCAACCTTGCGCCGATGAGCCAAGCTGTGAAGCTTGGCATCCACCAGTTTCACGTCGCCAATGAGCCTCTTAGCTCTGTGTTCCACCGAGTCAAGCGCAGCAAGTAAAGAAAGAAGCAAGATGCAACTTTCGGAAACAAGACAGATACTTAATTACTTTGTTTTCCTAACACAACTTGTATTTTGTCAATATTTTTGATACAGTGAAATGTGTTTACACCGTTCACATAATAATAAATTCATAACTATTCTAAAAACTTACTTTGTTATTAGTATTAAACGACATAATAAATTTCGTATGATGCATATTGATGCGGCCAAAGCAATAGCAAGTCATAAAAGCAGAAATAAAATTGTCAATGTTAAGTTTGTGGAGGCCCGCCCTCACAAAGACGAATTTATGGCACAAAGAGGCAGCATTACGGCGGCTCCCGAAGTAATCCGGATTGAGCCAGCAATTATAATACTTATCCTATTCGGTATTTCATCTCACCACAGTAAAATGTACCCCAAATTGTCCCGGTTTCATTCGCGACAGATAAAAGAGATCTGCGTTTGAATCAATTAATTTCTGTTCCAATTCATGTATTAGAAAACAATGTATGTATCTTGTGTCGTTCCTTATTTGACAGTTCTTGTAAATTACCCCATAACCGAATGCAAATTCTACTTCGTAGTACGAAAGCTAGCCCCCAATTATGTTAGTTAGGTAGTTAGTTAGACATTGGTGCTGATTCCCTTGTTCACAAACTAAACAAAATTTAAGTTCAATGCATCTTTTTCTTTCTATTTCATTAAGAAAAGGACAGAAGATAAATTTTAGTTTAGTCCTGTCAAATTAATCAGCGCCCGTCACTACTCCATACAAGTTTAGACGTGATTAAAAACTTGCCTACTAAAATTACGTCAATTTACGCGCTGATTAATTTGACAGGAGTAAACAAAAAAGAAATCTTTTGTCCTTTTCTTAATGAAATAGAAAGAAAAAGATGCACTGAATTAAAATTTAGTTTAATTTGTGAAGAAGGTAATAAGCACCAATGTCTACACTATATATGGTAACTTAATAACTAAGATATGATCTAACCAAGTATCGCAGTATCACGATGATCGAGAGGTCTAAAATAGAAGCAAAGTTGTTTACTGCTAAAGTTGCTCAAGAATTGGTAGGGATGCTATCTATAGGTAGTGACTGGCCAAACAAATATATCCAGAAGCAACGAATAGGTACACCCAAAAATAAACATTGTAAAGAAAGGCGTAGTCTTTCCAACAATAGTTCTTTACAGTTAAAATTGCAGTCGTAAACAAACACAGCGGTTTTAGCTCTGAGTATAAGCCGGAGAATTGCGGCCAGATCCCGGAAATATACTCGCTACAGCCGGAAAGTTCGGCTAAAACCAGCGATGTGACAACCCTACTTAGAGTGGTGTAGTAAAATATTGACATTAGCCTTTAGTTCACCGCGCCACCGATACCACGATAAGCTAATGAATTTTCCCCCAAACAAGTCAGCAGGGTGCTGATAAATTAAACTTGTTGTTTATTATCAGAAACAACTTGTTAACAAAGTACGTTACCAGAAATGTTATTGATAAATCATTGAAACTTAGGTCTTAGTTGGATAGCGACCGATACCAAGTCAAGTTACCTGTAAAATGTTGCGTAAATGTTCCTCTTTAATCAAGTTACTACTAGTTTGGTATGAAACAAATTGTGGTCTATTTTCAGCCACCTCATTTTTCTCCCGGCCGTCTCTGGCTCTGGTAACTATTCTTATTAGCCGGTATTTGCTTGCCGTGCCAACAAACTACATCAACGCCCAAACTTTGGTTAAGTAGGTATTCACCTTTTTCCGATGGTCGAAGTTAAGAGAAGCTAAGAAAGTACTTACTGTAGATAGATAGTGTTTTTCAAGGAAAGAGAAGGCAGTTACTTTTTATTAGCCGTTCTGTAAATACAATAGTAGGTAATTCCTGTATTCCATGTCTAAGTTCCTTTTTTTTTTGTACCTAAATCATACCATCGGTAGCAACCATTTTGCACGGCGGTGGGTAATAATAAGCTACCCCATGAATGAAAGTATTATGAAATTGACGAAAACGGAAGGTCTATTAATACAAAAAATCAATACAGGACCCTATCAATCAATCTGGCACCATTTGAAACGCCGCAAATGAGAAAGAATAATATTTTTAGATTAGGCTGCAGCAAGCTAGTGTAATTATTATTCTGATAAGCTACGAACTCATCAATCAAAGTACTTCGGCTGCCGCCTCCGCCATCTCCTCCAATCTTTAGACTGTAAGCCTTTACTCACTTATAATATATCGTCCTGTGTACACAATGCTTATAATTTCGGTGTTGCCACAATGAAGCAGATTGAATAATTTGGGGCGCGTTTTAAACGTAATTTATTTGGAAGAAAGATACAAAATATAAGCAGTTGTCATGTTTATGCATAGATTTAAGAATATGAATTTTAATGATAAATAATAAAACAGGTCTTAAGTGGACCATGAACGTTTTATGGGGCTATTATTTTGACTTTATGGGAAATAAATCACAGGACCGCATAATATTTGCTAACAAACAAAACATAAAATATTAAAGATTATAAGTATTTATAATACAATGGGTATACCTAAGTGAGTTTCAAAGCCTTTATTTCTTTGTAATAAATTACTCTAAATAGACCTTAACATGTGTACAATTCAAAACGACTGTAGGTACTTAGTAATAATATTTCTTTTTCATTTAAAACTGCTCCGACCTCGTCTTAATAAAGTTTTGATTCGTTTAATTAAACCTTCATGCTTCACAAAATGTTAAATGCTCAAGTTAAATTAAATTCACCATCGACGTTTCATATTTTGCTTAGAAATAATGTAATTAGCTTAAATTAGAAGAGATCTCGAACATTTACGAATTAATTTACCAACTTCAAATAGAGTTGGCGATTTTATTGTATTTGTTAAGTTTGAAAGTAATCACTTGGATGCTCAATTTATTTTCTGTTTTCATTCAAGACAAAGTGGTAAAGGTCATGGCACATTTACATTTTATTCTTGTTCCTATCAATCAATAGGGTAATAAATAACAGGCACAATGAAAAAAAAAAGAAACAAATGTGGGAGTAAACAATTGAAAAAAAAAAATAACACCAGGCACAATGAAATTAATAAATGAAGAACGTTTGAGAGTTACTGAATGAAAAAAAAAAAACTCATACTATAGCAAAAGTGTCGGTGTGAAAGTCAAAATATAACGTGCGATAAGGAACATCGTTCCAAAAATTCTTGGCCTTATCAACAGACATCAACGTGTCCGTATGGATTGAGAAGCCATGTCTCATATCTATTCTGAACCTACCTTAGTTGTAAGTCAACTCGTGTCTCGTAAATAAAATAAAAGTTGCTTCATGAAACCGCACTTTAATTAGGCTCATCTATTAAAATATTTCAATAAATTCAACATGAAGTTTCTAATTAGTCTAGTGTTGCTCGCACAAGTAACTACCCTACATAAACCTAAAATAATATGATATAAGCAGTCGGACTACCAAGTCTGAGGCACAAATTGCTTAAAAAAAGGTGAAGGAAAAGATAGTGCAGTTAGGAAACCTGCATGCCAATTTTTTAATTTATTTTTTTTGGTTGTGAAATTATCAAATAACTCCTGCTCTGGGCGGAGCGGGAGGGCGTGTCAGCCTTTTACTGACTAAAACCCACCCGTGTTCCTTCAGTTGCCTGTGTGCCAGGGCCACGGTATCCCTTTCAGACAAACCCGCAACCCTGGCAGGCATCGGTCCTAGCGGACCCCGTCAGTTCATGCTGACATTTCTTTTAGGCGCGTCGTCGACCCGGTCCTGGTCCTTACCGGACGGCGAGCTGCCCATTGCTCACCGTCCGCAAGCCCGGTACGGTAGCCGGGAATCGGGTAATGATACCCGCCACCCAGGGAGTCTCCTGCGGTGACTAGGGGCGTGAAGGCGCACAGACTGCCTCTCCCTCACGCGTTCCGCCTCCTCCTTCGCGAGCGTTACTGCTGCGCCGGAGGTGACAGCCTCCCATGCCCTCTCGCTCCATATCATGGCCTGGACCAGGGCCGGACGCAAGAGATCGCCGCCACCGATCGCTTCCGTGAGGACACGGCGGAGCTCCACCCAAGCCGGGCAGACCTCCATCGTATGCTCCACCGTGTCCTGCGGGCGATCCACACAGTGGTAACACCCGGGCAAACGCCGCATACCTGAGAGATATTTCTCGACGACATGTAGCCAAGTCAGAGGCCCATAGGCAGCATAAATATCTGACACCAGGTTAGTCACTAACCACACGAAAAGAAGAAGCTTGTTAGAAGCGTCTTTAGCTTGTTAGGGGTTTAGTGAAAAACACATTTTTCGTAAAACCCCTAACAAGCTAACACTTACAGACCGATGTGAATTATTTTACGTTCAACGCGCCTCTCATGTAATAATCTGCAACACCAGTTGCTGAAATGTTGGTGATCCGTGATTGAGAATTAAGATTTTAAGGTGAAATCACTCCAATTATTTGAGAAACACCGCTAACGTAAGCCGGCTAAGAAAAGGTATTATTACGTGCTAAAAAAATATTTTGCTCTTTATAAACCCGTAAAGCAGAATAAGGTAGGCATAAGCTAACGTGTATGTATCCATCATTTTGTACTGCGGCATTTTTTTGCGAATGGCCTTCAACGTTCGCAGCTTTTACTGGTTCGTCGGACAATGGCGAGTACAGATGGCTCCCAGCCAACCATGGAATTTCAAGCACCACTGCATCTTACCACCGGAATTTGAAATATTGACTTTTGAACCTACCTGTCCTACGAAAAAACTGAATGTATGCGTAAAATAAAGGTGACGCTGATATCTTGGCATGTATCAAATATGTTGGCGTATGAGAAGGCCTTGTGGAAAGCTTAATTAATGTCACAAGAGTAAAAATTACACTTTGCCTCAATTGGGATTTGAGCCTACCTTAATTTTAGAACAATAGACTTACAAAACTATTACTTAACAACATGCTATGAAGCGCACTACTGCCTTCCCTGCGTGATGTTACGTTATGCTATAAGGTATTCCCGCTATAAGTTGATAAAGACATCAATTACGTGATAGCGCAACTAATTATGGTGAAGTTGCACATTCTACCCCACATTACATATCAATCATGGTTGACGATGTTGTCGCATAACATGACGAGCAGAAATTCTTTGGATGTCATGAAGGTAGGTCCTGCCATAACCAACCGTACAAATTCCATATCTATCAAATATAATAATAATAAAATATATATAATATATTCTTTACTAAAATTCGGGTAGATGTACCTACCCAAATTTAAAGAGAAAGATAGTGAAGTGAAAAGATAACAGTCAGTAGGGTTGGTGGTTTTGGGATATGGTCAGATTTCCCTGACGCTTCATCTATGTATCTATCGTCTTTCGATATGTATTCGTAAGCACCCAAATTGAACAAATACCTAACTTTGTTTAAAACCTTTTAAAATTCCTCTCATGAATAGACGTGTAGTGGTTCAAGAATTCAGTCAATCCTTTTTTACCGAAGTGATACTAAATTAAACTTTACGGTTTCACGGTGAAAGCCAAAAAATCTAAATGGTGTAAATGTCACGCTAAGTTTAGCCAGGACCGAGTTACCGAAAGGCTTCGGGCAGCTTTAAATGTTGCCATTTGGGTTACACCTCATTTTATGTAGTTTCTCTCAGTAGAAAAACTATTGTTGTTTTATGTTTAGCTTTCAGATGAAATTTTGTATCTTTCTTTTCAATTTAGCAGCAAAAAAAATCACACTCATGACCGCGGTAAAGCTAGAAAACGACACAGCAGACAAATGACCCAAGGAAAATAGACTGTACTTTTAAAATGAAAAAGAGACTTCATTACACTACCAGCATATTTTTCACGTTGTAGAAAAAAACAAACGTGTGCCTTTTTGACGGAATACCAAATGTTACTGTGGAAACTGGCGTGATGTGGCTCTTGTACATTTATGACGCGACCATGTTGCGCCATATTGGTAATTGATGTCCGCGCGCCACATACGAGTAACACTTTTCATTCTATTTTTAAATCTAACTCGTGGAGTTGGAGCTGGTTGAATTTGAATCTGGAAGAGAAAAAATAAATCTATAATAACTACAATAACAGAGCATGGATACAGTTTTAAGGAGACTATGAGTAGTACCTAGAACTGGAATCATTCTTGCTAACTGGTGTTTTCACTGTGGTTTTACACAGATAAGTAGGTAGGTAAGGGTAGGTAGGAGCCTACCTAACAAGTGTTATCCTTTCTTGAATGATCAATGATTTTCCAGTAACAGCTAGTCATACGATTCATCATAACCAATAACTAGCAACCATAAAAATATAACAATTAAAACCATAGCGTTACATAAAATCATACCTAGAACAAATATCTAATATCAGTTTTATGGCAGTTATAAAATATTTACCGTCTGTCAGACTTATGAAACATCGTATTTTCGGTTGGTTGCCCACTGTCTTCCAGCCTTGGCGAAAAACTTAGGTAAGCTTTTTAGATATTTAAAGGGCAATAACATTCCTCGGGCGTAGGGAAGTGTAGCGATGTAGCCACCGTTACGTGGGCCATCATAATTTCTTGCAGTACGACACAAATTAAAGGTTTCCCCTCGCACAGAAAAAAATCGATTTTGTAGAGTCTATATTTCTGTAATAGTATCTTTCTAAAACTCATTACCTACTTAAATTTTTACACCGAGTAGGTACTGTACTTAACGACCAACTCAGGGGCGTATTTACCCTAGGGCCAAAATTGACTTATTATGCCTGAAGAAATTAAAAAAAGCCTACCTAATTAACAACAATTACAACTCATTTGGTTGTAAGTTTGATAGACATCAAGACGCGGGGTTAATATAAATAGTGTTTATTGCTTTATATGGCGTTTTTAATTTTTTCATTCATTATCATCATTCTCAGCCCACATCAACACACTGCTGGATTTTATTTTATGACTAGCTTTTGCCCGCGGCTCCGCCCGCGTGGATGTCGGCTATCGCGTAAAAAAGTAGCCTATGTCCTTCTCCATATCCCAGGCTATATCTTTGCCAAATTTCATGACGATCGGTGCAGCGGTTTATGCGTGAAAACGTAACATACAGACAGACAAACAGACAGAGTTACTTTCACATTTATAATATTAGTATGGATTACATGTTTTGCTCTTTTTAACCGACTTTGTTGTATTTTTTTTTTTTGTTTGTTATCTCAGAACTCCGTCGTTTATGAATCGATTTGGAAAATTCTTTTTTTATTTGAAAGGATATACTTCCAGATTGGTCCCATTTTTTCAAAATCCAGTTCTGCTGATGGGATCCATGAGGAATTGAGGGAACTCCTCAAATTTTATAGGCAAACATATAGCGATTTTTGTATTTTCATCAACAGCTCAAGAATTTGCATCCAGTTAGTAGCATTTGATGAAGTGGATCTGATGAAGAAGACCACAAATGGCCAACGGAACTCCTCAATGATAAGTATTTCACGGGTGGCGATAAGATATTTCGATTAAGATAGTTAAGCGACTATAAAGCAAATTTAAATAAATATTCTGATGAAAATGGTACCATCGAACTGATCTGAAGATGAAGCCAGAAGGTGTGCACCGGAACTCCGTGATAAAAAATGTATCCTAGCCGTGTTTGGGCTTATTGGAATTGTCATGAGATGCACTCGGGCTATAAATGGTTATTAATCGATTTTTATTAACTTTGCTTGGGTAGTTTTTGAGTTAGCTTCGATAATACCTACGTATTTAATCCAATTCGTAAAGGTATCTTGTGTTACTGTTGTTTGTCCGGTGTAGCCAGTAGTGGTATTCGAATTGTTGTGGGATAGGTATCATAACTAAAAAGTGAAAAATAAAAAACTTTTTTAACAAAAAAAACAACCGACTTTAAAAAAAAAAACACTAAAAAGTGAAAAATAACTTTAATTTCGGAAGTCGGTGGCATAAAACGAAAATACAGAACCAATGACACCGATTTCCGAAATGAAAGCTATTTTCTACTTTTTAGTGTTTTTTTTTTTTTTTTTTTTAAATTGTTGTTTTTTTTTTTTTGTTGAAAAGTTTTTTCCATAAATTTATGGGGCGGCAAACCCTACAGGCCCAGGGCGCTGAATCTCAAAGTACGCCACTGGACCAACTGGTGATAACAATTTGCTTATTTTCGCTCCACTCACGCATCATTAATTGCTCATAAGTCTGTCAATTTCTGCCTGAGTTCGCATAAACTCAATCGCACAAGTTGAAAAGTTATCGTGTTCGACGAATTCAGCCAATGTAACTTTGGAGCTGTGTCGCACTGTACACACGTATTCACACTTAGGTATTATTTTCTTCAGTGTACGTAGTTACCCGTTTATGTGAAACATTAGTGCGGTGATATTCTCTTGAGTAATTCGCGAAAATTTGTTAGAAGGCTTACGGTTTTTGGGGAGCCTTTATTTTTTTCATAAAAGGCAATATTATTCTGTTTTCTAAATTGTGTACCTATTTTAACAAAAAAAAAATGCTTTTGTATTTTTATGTAAATTATTAACATTTTATCATTTTAATGTGAATATTTACTGCAGATCTCTTGAGGGTTGGTAGAATGTTTGGAATTTTACCTACACAGTCTGTTTGTGTAAAGGTAGAAATTCGTAGGTACCTTCCACATTAGTACGAAATATCTTACTCATCATTTTTCCTCAGGCATTCATTCATGATATCTTAGCCATTGGAGCATGACCTTTCTCATTTCCACAACGATCGCCCAATCGAAAAGAAGCCGTCACAAAAAAAAGTAACCAAAAAGCTTTGTTAAAAAATCCAAACCTAATCAAAACTGACCTAGTTTACCTATTGGTTGAAAGATAATATGAATATTAAAAAAATGCACAAATAAATCTAAGTTTTATGATATTCAGGATACTATTCTGCACATTGCACAATGTAAAAAGAGAAACTAGGTAATTTTAATTAAAAAAAACCAGCCCAGGGCATGTCGGACCACGCACAATGAAGGGTTCCGTAGTTAGGATGAATTTATCCCCAGAACAAACTTAACTTTGTAGTTAAAAAAATGTTCCTCCATACATCGATATTATGTCACGGTCAATTCTCCAACTGCAAATGTAAGTTAGTAATGACAATTTTTTTTTATAAAACTACAAAAAAAATATATTTTAATCTGAATATATACTATTTAACGATGTTGGGACTTTTTCCTTTACTTGTGCTGTGAGATCTTACTTCTTGCCAAATTTCATGATACTAAGTCAACGGGAACTACCCCTATAAGTTTTGATTAATTTGCGAGTATCAAAATATGTAGGCCGTATTTTTTATTGCGTTGACTTAGAAGCTTGATTTTTTTTAGAGCTCCAAGCCTGTCACCATGTTCGGCAAGCCTATCCCCTGGGAGAAGCGAGCCAAATATCTAGGTGTCACCCTCGACCATCACCTCTCCTTTTCTGAGCATGTAAGTAAGGTGCGCGCCTTCGCTCTCTATAGGCTTCACTCCCTTGTCAATGAAAAAAAGCAAAATGTCACTCAAGTGCAAATTGCGAATTTATACCGCGTGCATCCGCCCCATCATGACCTATGCGAGTCCAGTCTTTGCTCATGCGAGATCATATATCATCCATAAGATGCAAACCCTCCAAAATCGTTTCCTCCGTAGATGCACGGGAGCCCCTTGGTTCGTTCGGAACACAAATCTCCATGTAGAGCTTAGAATGCCTACAATAGCCCAATTCCTAAAACGCTCTTCCAAGCGTTTCTTTGACTCTGCCGCCACCCACCGCAACACTCTCGTTGTGCAGGCCGCCAACTACACCCCCTCCCGCATTAGTACGACCCGCCGTCCAAGGCACGCACTGACCGACCCAGACGACCCCACCACTCTCATCCAGGAGAGTTGTAGGGAAACCATTACAGCTCGTAGAATATACACGAACACACGATCCAAATTCCGACCTCGCTTTAGAGGTCCCGCGCGAAACCCACCCCGACCTACTATTATTATCGTCAATAATAATACTCGTAATAGCCCTCCCCGTCCCTTGCCGCCGCTTAACGATGTGCCAGCATGTGGTTTAGCTGAGCCTGTAATCCAAACTCCCCATGACAATAAACATAACCCTGATGTTATCCAGCCACCGTCGGTCCCTTGCCACCCTCCCTCCGACGCTGCCCTAAGCCGAGGTCCGAACCCCACCTGGGGTGCCCTTAGCGAGCAGTCGTCTAGTTTATAAGTAGCTTTTAGTAAAAACTCCCCTGGCTGGAGGCGTAAACTTCTTTTAGGAGCTTGCGGCACCACAGGATAGCCCGGTTAAGGAGCAGGAACCCCCAGTGGTTATACCTCCGAGATGCCATGCACAAAAAAAAAAGAGCTCCAAGAGACCGTTGATATTATTTTCAACTTGATACTTCCACGTGTTTCAAAGAAAAACTCCTCTTCACAGACAGACAGATGGATGGACGAACGGACAACGAAGTGATCCTATAAGGGTTCCGTTTTTCCTTTTGAGGTACGGAACCCTAAAAGCAAAGATTCAATAGTCAATAGCAGAATAACAGTCAATGTTTTACTGGTCGCATACTTAATTAAAAGTCAGCCAAGTGCGTGTCGGACCATGGACAATGTAGGGTTCCGTAGTTGGTATGAATTTATCCCAAGAACAAACATCAACATTAACATCGTAGTTGAAAAACATGTTCTTCCATACGGAATGTATGGAAGAACATGTTTTTCAACTGTAAATGTAAGTTGGTTGACTATTACTCGGTAACTTGTGACGCCTACTTGGCTGTGATAAATTTCCTTTTAACTTCGTTATATACACTACTGCTGTGATTTTTTTTACATATCCAAGTACAACCATTTAGCTGGCAGGGGGACACACACTTAACTCTAACAAAAATTATCACTTTAAAGCCTAATATTTCAGAAACGCATCCCTTAATCGAAAAATTATTTTCACAAACCCGCAATATTTAAAAAAAAAAACCCATCCAACAATACCCCACAATATAGGGTAGGTGAAAAAACAAAAAAAAAACACTTTACATGTACAGGAGGTACCCTAAATTACTATTTTTCCATGATTTTATTTTACCACTTTATCGGCGTGATTAATATGTATATCCATGCCAAATTATAGCTTTCTAGTACTAAGAGTCTCTGAGCTAAGCTGGGGACGGACATACAGACGGACATGGCGAAACTATACGGGTTCCTTGTGGACTACGGAACCCTAAAAACCACATCAAACACAATCCAACAAATTACCTATGTTTCAGTCAACACATACCAGCATATCACCAACACAAACTTCTGCCATGTTTTTGTTTTAGGAAAACATAACGTGCCTACAGCACTTCTCGTAGTAATACACAGGTCGAGTTAAATCTCAGCGTTGTTCTAAAATATTCAGGCGTGCCGTGACCCTACCAAACTGCGCTGTTTGCTTACAGAACGATCTCATTCGAACTCGGCAGTTTTTCTAAGATCTTTTGCCCATTTATTTATTTGTCCATACAAGCTGTAGTATATACCTACGCAATTTATGGAAGTTTATTTACTGGTGTGTATTATCACGACTATATGTACGCCTGTTAATCTTGATTTTAAAAAAAACAGGATTGTTTCAAGTCTAGTTTTGATTACGATTGTAGGTGACTTCGTCAAGCTTTTACCAAGTATTGCGAAGTAACAACAGCAAAATATAAATGTTTCTCCTTTACCGTTAACCTGTGTTTATGTTACGACTACCTAATGAGTATTTATGTACACCATTATACCTACTTACCTACCATTAAACGAAACATCTTTATATTACAATGCAGGAGCAAATACAACATCCCTTTGTACTTAGTGTTCTGTTAGATACTTATCGTTATGACGATGACATGTCTTGGACATGGATGTGAAAGACAAGACGAGCCGCTCATTAATTAATTAATAAGTCACGTGCATAATACGACAGTTGCAGATACTGTGCACACAATGACCGAATATAATATGAATGTATAGATAGATATACATGGATATACCGACAGACGCAAAAGTGAAAACTATGTAAAGAATCGTGGCATAAAATCTCATTTGGTTAGGTAGATTTGACTGTTTGACAGAGGTGTCCTAAATAGTGCAAGAGTTTTCAGTCCCGGAAAAACTTAAACTCCATCAGTAGGGAAGAACCGCGAGCACTAGAACCAGGGCTGGGCAAAATACATTCTTTGCTTTAATAAAAAATACAAATGACAAAATACTTTCTCGCATGTATTTAAAAAACAAAATACAATATATTTTCAAACCGTGTATTTGAAATATAAAATACAGTATTTTAACTATTTTTAATTAAAATACAAATTACAAAATTCTGAGTCTTTTAACATAATAAATTGTCGTAGGTAAGTGGCCTAATGAAAGAACGACTTTTGAACTTGCACACTTGAAAGTATCATATTGCTTATGTAATTTTGGAATATGGTACAAGTACTAGGTAGGTACATAGCCCTGTTTTAGTTCATTTAAAAGTCAGCTTATTTTTCATTGTCATTAATAAGATCGCTAAATATATTTATGTTTTGAAGGCACATGTATTTAAAATACTAACTAAAAAATACCTTAGCGTCAGGTATTTGATAACAAATTACATTTTTAGGAAGTAATTGAAATACAAATATGTATTTGTATTTCAATTACAAGTAATTCAAATACTGCCCAACCCTGACTAGAGTATAGCTAATTTGAAGAAAGGGACAAAACATAATGCACTACTTGAAACTATGAAATTACTGAATTTCTTATGGACATATTAAAATCAGTAATTACGCACAGTTTCAAATCAAGTTTAGGGAATACGTACTTTGGAACCTAATACTTACCTACCTATAACTTTATTTTACGCTCTTTTGAATTGTCCAAAAGAACTAACTGTGGTGGTAATCGTAATTTTCATTGGAAGATGAAAAAGACAGTTAGAGTCTCATAACTAATTTAGATTCGATAATACCTATTGTTAGATTGGAACTAGGGCATGGTTTAATCATTCCCAGAAATGCGACCATGATGTTGTACCTCTCCACGACGTGGCATCTGGATGATAATAGTCCAATTTATATTGTCGACATCGCTATGTAGAAAATTAACCCTGACCCCTCTTTACAAATTATCTCCATTCTCCACTATTTCGGACTTGAGACTTGAGAGTCGCAAACAAAAGGTTAGGCTGAATTTAAAATTAATTTGCAAGGAATTCATGACATTTCTTGAAGTTAATACCTAATACTTTGTTAAGAATTTTGTTTATTTAAATAAAGAATTTATTTCTCTTTAATTATTGCTTAAAGTTGCGTACGTATCTACTTACCATGTTTATTAAGTAGTTTGTTTATTTATATTAATCATTTATTTATTTTTATTCATTATAGTTGCGAACCTACCTAAGTAGAAACTCATTGTAACTTGTACGCGGTAGTGCCAATTACAATTGAAAATGTACTCATAGTGTAGGGAAATACAAAAAACATTAGAATATTCGGTAAGTAGCAGAACTTGGCAGGACTTTCGCAGGAGGCTCTACCACATGTCCAAACTACTTCGACCTAGGCTAAAAAGGTTTAAAAATGTAGATTTACCTACTTTTAAAACCTTTTTAACCTAGGCTACGAGCTGCTACTTAAAACCCCATAAGGCGATATGATCCTACAGAGACCGCGCTTACAAATTTTTTAAATCCATGGGAAACATAGAAAAGCGGCTAAGTGCGAGTCGGACTCGCCCATGAAGGGTTCCGTAGCAGCAAGCGCGGTTTACGATTTATGACGTATTAAAAAAAAACTACTTACCAGATCTCGTTCAAACCAATTTTCGGTAGAAGTTTACATGGTAACGTACATCATATATTTTTTTTTTGTTTTATCATTCTCTTATTTTAGAAGTTACGGGGGGACACACATTTTACCACTTTGGTAGTGTCTCTCGCGCAAATTATTTAGTTTAGAAAAAAATGATATTAGAAACCTCAATATCATTTTTAAAGACCTATCCATAGGTACCCCACACGTATGGATTTGATGAAAAAAAAATTTTTTTTTGTTTCAGTTCTAAGTATGTATGGGGAACCCCCAAAATTATTGTTTTTTTTTTTCTATTTTTGTGTGAAAATCTTAATGCGGTTCACAGAATACATCTATTTACCAAGTTTCAACAGTATAGTTCTTATATTTTCGGAAAAAAGTGGTTGTGACATACGGACGGACAGATAGACAGACAGATAATGACGAATCCATAAGGGTTCCGTTTTTTGCCATTTGACTACGGAACCCTTAAAACAGTTATAAAATTCGGAAAAAAGATATATCTTATTTAAGGATCTGGCGGACATGCGATCGCTTTTAATAAAACGATTCGATTAACTTTGCTGGATAGAAAAACATCCCAATGTTACCCCTTTTCGTTAAGAAATCTCCAGTTTACAAAACAAATTTTTTTTTTTTCATTTTTTTTTAATACAAAGGATAGGTAGTAAGATTGTTTAGCACAACTCGCTGAGTTTGTCTTGATAAAATGATTAAAATAATTACAATGTTTAAATACCTACCAAATGCGCGAGGCAACCACTCACGACTTCGCGAGTCTACTTCAGTCGGCTTGAGCGCTGGATCATAGTGTCTTAAAACACATTGGCAGCCGTCCGACATCGACATTACAGTTTGTAAGTATATAACTAGCGATCAAAAAGCAACTAAAATAGTCGCTAAAGACATGGTCATCGATCGATTTAATTGTCTTTTAATACTTTTCAGTATTCTTATCTTAATTATACGTTCCCAGTTTTACTCTTAGTTAAATCTTTTCCATTCCAGACGGAAAGTTTTCAGTTGATTCTTGAGAAGTTCGTAACTAAGTACCAACCTACCGCGGCTTTGATACAATCCTTTGACAGCAAATTTTATGGTTTTTGACAAACGCTAAAATGGACCACTGTAACAATATTGTTATACTGATATTGTTGTTGTTATTGTTGTTGTTGTTATTGTTGTTGTTATTGTTGTTGTTTGTTGTTGTTAGGACTGTTATATTTCCCCGAAAGTATGTCCACATGTCGCTAGTTAACTCCCATGTAACAGTGGGCAGCCGGCCTATTGCCATCAACCGGACAGAAATCCAGGCTCCGGGCAGCTACTGGGAAATTCTTAATGGAAAACTACATACCTAATACCTACTGTCCGAATATTTAGGTATATTCAAGTTTTTCAAAGATACTAAATAAATCACGGTTCTTACACTAACTTAAATCATTATATAAAGCCACTTACTATCTTCATATTTTAATAAAACACTTTATTTACTTTCAACACACTCAACACTTTTAAATTTTTAGCGCGCTATTGCGTTTGACACATATTTGACAACTGCTACACACTATTCCATAGACTAAAGATAGATTTTTTCGTGCGACAATGCAGAATAGGCGCTTAGTCCACGTGTAAATTGTCTACCATTTTCGTCACGCTAACGTCAATTCCTTAGTGTCAGACGAAAAAGCGTGAGCGGAAAACGCTTGGATTTTAGATTATATAAGTATATAATCTAAGGCTTGGATGTTGTCTAGACCCCCTGGGGATCAAACACAAAATCTCACGCTCAGCAGGTGCACTTGCGATCACTAGACTAACGAGGTATATAGTCTAAAATAATGACTTGAGGTTCCTACACGTCTACATATAAACATTTATTAGGTGATTAGGTGGACCGATCAAATGAAATCCGCAGTTGGAGGCCCTGTTAGTGAATGCACCAGACTGTCATCTAACAGAACCAGTTACGAGTTACGACAACACCTGCCATTGGACAAAGTTCATTGTGACTACGACCGCTCTGTCAAGAGCGAAGCGAAGAAGAAGAAGTTTGATGAAAAAAAGAAAGAAAGAAAGAAAATATATTTATTTGGCAACAACAAATACACAATATAATATACAGCAGATAAAAATAAAACAAATTCGCAGGCAAATGTGCCTCACGGCTGCGCCAAAAAGGCAAAAAAAGGGTGATAAATGGTTTGTTTACATAAATCTACTTACCTTTCCATAACCTATTAGGTAGATACTCGTACGTCATCATAATAGATTAATATACAAACTTTCATACTTACAATACTCCGTTTGAAATAAGATTAGACATTTAAATAAACTTTTTTTACAGTTCGTTCAACTGATTTCGACTTATACGCATGACAAAAAAAAAATATCTACGCCCATGCTATAAATCCTCTATATAAGTTTCTGAAACAGCTCATTGCCAACATTAAAACACCCAGTGTCATAGTAACCATAATAGCATCCAAACGGGAGTTATAATGTTGTACTGAATTTCATAATGCATCTCCTTTGCTTTTACGAGGATGATGATCCCTTCCTTACTCATCTGTTTGATGAGTAAGGAAGGGATCATCATCCTCCCTTCCATTCTCACTACTCAATTCGTGGTATCTTTATAAATTTCAAAAAAAGAACATTGTCACGCACACGCGTTTCACTATACTACGAGTATACCATAGCGTCATATCCCGCCATTTTTGATCGATATTAGTATTGCAAAAACTGTTTCAGAACCTTTTATAGAGGATTCATGTCGTGGGTGTAGATAAAGCTTGTATGCAACTGTAATAATTAGGTATTAAAACAGTTGCATAAATAACTATAACCAACTATGAAATGCAATAATAACCTCATTGATGAAATGGACCTGAAACTTAGTGGTAGCAAATTGTTTCCTAATATTTACGCGAACACTGTTGATTGAATAAAAGTTTCCGAGCTGAAAATAGTTTGATTTAATTTCAAGTTCAGTGTTCGTAGTCTGTGGCCTGCCTGACTTAATACTTATCAGGTTATAGGTAGGCACCTACCATAGACATTCGAGATTCGTGAAACGTTAGACATAAGCAATCGAATAATAAATCATCATCTGCCTAGCCTTTAGAGGTCGGCTTCTAGTCTAACCGTATGCAGCTGAATAGCATTATTTTACATAGAGCAACACGATACCCCTTGGTAAGACTGATTGTCAGACTTTCGGGCTTCTGACTACCCGTAACGACTGTCAAAGATCCACGAATGACAGCCGGGACTATCGGCCTAACGTGCTTTCCGAGAAACAGAGTCTTGGTATGTAAAGATGGTCACCCATCCACGGACCAACCGCGGCAAGCGTAGCTTAACCTGATCGATCGACCCTTAGCCACAAGCCCCTCCAAACAAATAAGGTTTGTGTATACATGAGATATAGAAAGAAAAACAAAAGAAAATGTAAAATAAAAATATATAAAACTATAGCTGACCTGAAAACTAGTTGTCCTGTCCAACAAAAATCCCATGAAAAATGCAATTTCAGTTTTCCAGAATTTTCCCATTTTCCACTTTTCATATTTATCTTTCCGTAAGAACCTGAATCAATTTTTTATTTTTTTTCTGTTTAGAGGTTTTAGTTTGTGTCGGGGGTTTATTTATTTTTTAATCTATCTTTTAATTGCTGCTTTTCAAACTTTATACATTACTAGCTACTGCCCGCGGCTTCGCCGACGTGGGCTTTTCTGAAAATAAAAGTTACCTACGCCTTATAACACCAGCTATCTGTCAGTGAAAGTCCCGTCAAAATCGGTCCAGCCGTTTGGAGATTAGCCGGAACAAACAGACGGGCAGACTGACAGCCATTAAGACAAAAAAAATTTTTTTTCGTTATAAGTATCGTTTATACTTTCTTAAGGCGCAGATATATGCCAGTAACCTTGAGTGGTTAGCTTGCGTGTTCTGTACTGAACTCACGCAACGCGTTGTACGTCCAGCCAGTAATAAGACTCGCCTATTCCGGAGCGCAGAACCAAATAAGACGCATTATTAATTTATTATACATAAAACAATAGTTTATTATGCAATTAGTGAATAAAGGACGGATTTAAAGCGAGGGCCATAGATGAATCACGAGCAAGTGAAGGTTTCTCACGACTGAATCACGATCGTAGGGAGTGATTCATGA
Organism: Dryobota labecula; assembly: GCA_947523025.1. Taxonomy (NCBI): domain Eukaryota; kingdom Metazoa; phylum Arthropoda; class Insecta; order Lepidoptera; family Noctuidae; genus Dryobota; species Dryobota labecula. The sequence goes on from OX383284.1 coordinate 18,863,833, forward strand.
TGATTTAATCACGAGCGTAGCGAGATTTATTATTAAGTAACACTAAACTCTATGTTCGTATATCTTACAGTATTCAAAATAGCGCCAATTTACTAATGACAGCAAAGAACACAAAATAGTTTTTACTCTAATGCTAAACTCCTTGTCCAAAATGTCGACAATTTTTGCACAAGGAGTTTGTATGTCCAGTATTCTTTCAAGGAGTTTGTATGGAGTATTTTTTCACAAGGAGGTTGTAGCATTGAGATGCGAGGTCGAATACGTGTGTTCTAAATTCAAACACCAAAATTAACAGTGCTTTTTATTCACTGTTTTCAGTGAATAAAATAAGCTTTTTAGAGGGGGAATGGTATAAAGGGTATTTTAATAAAACACGTATACTAAAAGTATTGATACTTAAATTATCTTTAAAAAAAATGAAGGTTTCAGAAAAATACGCTTGATAGATTTTGCGTGATTCCCAGTTTTTTATCCGCGTTACAATAATTTAATTTCACTATGTAGGTAACACGGAAAATAGTGGCCACTAAGCTCCGTTTTAATGATTACAATAAAACATAACAATGTAAAACTACTGTTTGTAGTAATAATATCGTATAGTCTTGTGAAGCACAACTTGACGAGCTTATTTTCTGCATTTTCATTCTAAGATAAAAGAAATCACCGAAATAACGATGAGGGCGCCACTGTGCGCTCGGTGCAGTCTTAAGCATTTAAATAGTAAAAAGCTGTTATTTTGACATTGCAAACAGACACTTCAATTTTATTTATTTGCATAGATAGATTATAGATGTAGATGTAGGTATAGACTAGTTACGATCGACACGTGCCTCGCTGAAATCTGCGCACCTGTACGTATTTTTCCCACAGTGAAGCTAGGTACTCATTTATCCTCATTTCTCTTTTCTACTCCCTGACCCTGATCACCATCTATCTATAACCTATTCGTTGAGACCTTCATAACCCCAAACACGATACCTCTGGTGTAAGTTGGTGAGGGAGTTGGATACCCTGCAAATTCCCGGTGATGCTGTGGCATCAGTTCAAGGTTACTATGTTCTTCTAATATCATTGAAGTAACAGAATACCAAATTTCGACTCAATCAGACCTGTGGAAGATGCTCACATCCATTCATCAACTAGAAAAGAGCTACTAATCTTCAAATCCCTTGTTCACAAACTAAACTAAATTTAAGTTCAGTGCATCTTTTTCTTTCTATTTCATTAAGAAAAGGACGTAAAATAAAATTTTGTTTAGTCCTGTCAAATTAATCAGCGCCTGTCACTACTCCTTACATGACGTGATTAAAAACTTGCCTGCTAACCCTGCGTTCCGAGTTGCGATAATATCGATATTCGCGTGCTAAAACCCGTTCCGAATTAGCGTGAGCGCGATAACGATGTCCCGTGAAACGTAATAGATGACGTCATGACATTCGCCATCTTGCGATAATGCCGACCATGCCTTTTACTAATATCGCCGTGAGCGCTGTCAAAAATGTCAGTTGTGCTGTTTTGTCTTGAGTCGCATCATAGCAATCGTGGCATTTTCAAAATCGTACTTCTGGCTACAGTTGCTACCTAACCTAAGAAGAAGAAATTTTTGGTGTACACACAGAGAAATACTCTAATATCGTTTTGAAATTGAGTGAGCATCGTGAGCGCGTTCACGAGCGTTCCGAGTTGTTGACAGCCCTCGGCTGTCATAATCGTAATATCTAAATCGGAACGCATGTGAGACGATGTGAGCGCTGTGAGCGATTATAGCCAATTCGGAAGGCGGCCTAAAATTACGTCAATTTACGTCAAGCGCTGATTAATTTGACAGGACTAAACAAAAATTTATCTTCTGTTCTTTTCTTAATGAAATAGAAAGAAAAACATGCACTGAACTTAAATTTAGTTTAATTTGTGAACAAGGGAATCGACACCAATAATAATCAAAATCGATTCCTCTGTTTGGGAGCTACAATGCCACCGACAGACACAGATGCACAGATAGGTACACAGGCGCACAGATACACAGGCACACAGATACGCTGATACACACGTTAAACTTGTAACACCCCTGTGGTTTCGTCTGGGTTAAAAAAGAGGATATGTGCTTAGACCAGATAACACGAATACACGATAGAAGTAAAAACTTACGACTGGACCCGAGTATAAGCAATTCAGCACCGAGTTATACGCGATTCCGCGTTAGAAAACGACTGGAGCCGAGTATACCGTATACTATACGTGAGTATCACGTATACTGTAGGTATACGTGATTCAGCGTCACTGGCCGATTGGAGCCAAGTATACCTGATTCAACGTCACCTACCGACTGGAGCCGAGTATATGTGATTCAACGTCACCGACCGACTGGAGACGAGTATACCCGATTTAGCGTCACCTACAGACTGGAGCCGGAATATACCCGATTCAGCGTCACCGACCCAAGCGTGACGGTTCAGTTTCGTTCACAGTTCAGAAAGACCGCAAAGTGCGCTTTCACTTCAAAAACTCGAATTGATCATCGAATTATGTAGGTGACCGTACTTAACTAAGGAAAATTATTGTTGAAGGTACAAAATGAGTTATTGCGGTGTTGCTTTACATTGGGCTCGTAATCTTTCACTTGACTATCATATTGCCGTCTTCCAGAGGTTTCTTACTAGGAACCTTGTTTTGTTCTTCTTACAACAATATAGTTATATACCGTTCCTAGGCATGTTTGCATTAGGTAGGTAAGCAGCTTGTGACCTGGGGCATACCTACGTGCAGGCTAAATAAACTAACAAAATTGGCTACTTTTTGACTAAGCGCGCTCGCACAAGGCACTTTTTGTAGGTCCTACAATCGGTCAGTGTTTTTTTTTTTTTTTTTGTATGACCTACGTTTTGTAGGACATGTGCGTTGGTACACACGGCTACATATCAAGGTATACATTTCCAGTACCTTAAGCTGATCTTGCATTGTATAGGATTATTTCCGTACAATGAGAAGTCAGTGGTCGGTGGGAACAATGCTAGTGTATATAAAAGTAAAAAAAAGAGGCCAAGTGCGTGTCGGACCACGCACAATGAAGGGTTCCGTAGTTGAGATGAATTTATCCCAAGAACAAACTGAACATTGTAGTTGAAAAACATGTTCTTCCTTATAGAATGTATGGGAGATCATGTTTTACAACTGCAAATGTAAGTTCGTCGACTATTACTCGGCAACTTGTAAAGCCTACTTAGCTGTGATAGTTTTCCTTCCAACTTCGTTATATATACCTACTACTGCTGTGATTTTTTTTCATATATACAAATAACCATTTAGCTGGCAGGGGGGGACACTTGACTCTAACAAAAATTAGCAATTTAAAGCTTAATATTACGCAAACGGATAACTGATCGCTTTTCACAAACCCACAATAATTTTGAACGGCCTATCCAACGATACCCCACACCATGGGATAAACGAGAAAAAAAAATATAATCCCCACTTTATGTGTAGGGGAGGTACCCAATTTTATAAGTATTTCAATATTTTACTTTACCACTTTGTCGGCGTGATTAATATGTATACCCATACCAAATGACAGCTTTCTAGTACTAATACTCTCTGAGCTAAGCTGCGGACAGACAGACAGACAGACAGACAGACGGACATGGCGAAACTATAAGGGTTCCTTGTTGACTACGGAACCCTAAAAAGTTATTACCAACGACCAAAAAGTAGCACTGCTATTGCACACAATACATAGGTGATGAAGGTCTAGAGATACAACACGTTTGAAAAGGAACAGGGAAAAGATGAGACGCTTGAATGGGTACTGGGAAAATTCGAGTCCTACTGTACACCATTTCAAAATAAAACGATGGTGAGACATACATTCTTCAGAAGAGAAAAGGAAGACAATGAAACGTTTGACGAGTTCGTGACGCCGCTGAAGTAGCTATCAATGGATTGCTGTTTTGGGGAATTAAAAGAAAGTCGTCAACTTCCAGAGGAGAAAAAACCTGTTACAGGTGCCTACAAGCATGGCTTTAGGTGTCCAGCCTACAAAGCTCAGTGTAAATAATTATGTTTTAATAAAAGGATTTCTTTAATACGTTAAAATCGCGACAATCTAAGAAGTCGTATTTGACGTTTCTCATTCTACATGCCGCGATAACTTTGTATGAGCTAAATGAAACAGAAGAGATCAAACTGTTATTCGATTTCTTACGTAGACGTACATAAGAAATCGAATAACAGTTTGATCTCTTCTGTTTCATTTAGCTACCACAAAAAATCGGCCACCGATTGTATGCCGTCTGCGAACGTTCTTATGAAAATGGTGCTCAGAAGTCTTCGACTCGAGAATAAGACCTCTTTAACAGAGAGGAGGTCTAGCTTTATTTTTTTACTAGCTTTTGCCCGCGGCTCCGCCCGCGTGGATGTCGGTTATCGCGTAAAAAAGTAGCCTATGTCCGTCTCCATATCCCAGGCTATATCTCTGACAAACATGACGATCGATTCAGCGGTTTAGGCGTGAAAACGTAACATACAGACAGACAGACAGAGTTACTTTCACATTTATAATATTAGTATGAATAGTATGGATAGTATGGATGCAGTTAACAAACTGCATAAAAGAGAAGCTATTGATATTTAACATAGCATAACTGGCGAGATGTGGGTGTAGGCGCCTGGCTAGTAGAGTTTACTAGGCAGAGGTGCCTACCCCTTCTTTGAAAACAACCGTGATGTTATTTGAAGTACCCACCTGTCTACTATGTACCTACCAACTATATGAAGCCATATATCAACTGTACGGACAAAAAATACTATAGTCAAACTTTAATTAATAAACCTTGACTTCTTTATACCTACCTTCTTATTAAGATGTTAAGAAAAGAAAGACTAAAAATACATTTATTTAGCACAGACTAAAAGACGTGTCACACACAGAGACAATTTTTTTTGTCGCGAAAATAAAATTGTATCTTTTACTTGAATAAATTCAACATAAAAATGTGTACCAATCTACCTACACTTCAAAAATAAATTAATGAATGGAAAATACGGCAAACTCAGGTTTAACTACCATTTTTATTGCATCACCAAATTTTAATTGGAAAAGGGTAAATAGAAGCGTAATGGGATCTCTTATGTAACAAAGTGAAATATGAATTGTTGCGAGATTCTTATGAAAAGCACTTACCCCGTTCAGTAATAGTACATTATGATACGTGACTGTGTGCTATGTTGATTGCGCGAGCCGTAGGCGAGCGCGATAAGTAAGCCGAGAGTGTAATGATCAATGCTCACGCGTTTCATACGACGTTTTTCAACACTTGTGAGGAAAAAAACAGATTTGTATTATTAACTGTATGGAAAACGGCGCTGGTTTTGTTTTTCCGCGCGCCGCGCTTGCGATGTGTCCGGGAAGCGTCCGGAAGGGGTTTTCAAAATGTGTCCGGGTGAATCCCAGACACTTTGTGTTAGGGGAATCCCAATTAATTGGAAGATAAGCAATAAATTAAAGATTTTTACAAATTCCTGATGGAATAGAAGACATTTTAGCAAAAATTGGAAAGTCTGAAAAGTACCAAAATAAGTAAAAAGAACTAAACCAAAAATTATAATTAATATTTGATGATTTGATGCCAAAAAGAAGCGTGTTCCTAATTATTCTGTTAGGTACAGTGGCCAGCACGTCAAGCTACAGGAAACTCAAATTGAATTTTAAGCTTTAAAATATTGATGATCAAGTTCAAAGTCGAACGAGAATTGTTGACAGTTTATGGTAACTTAATGTGCTGGCCACCATACCAGATCACTTACGGTGATCTTCACTCTAGGTATTCTGATTACCTATCTCAGAAAGAGAAGAGTCTTTAATTTTATTTGACTATTTTATTTGTTACGCCGTAGTCGTATTTGTTATGTTTTGTTAACATTGTTAAATAAAGCGCAAACAGGTTGTTTAAATGAATAAAATACTTTTTTTAAGTGTCTGGGAAAGTAACTCAAATTCACCTAAATGTCCGATTTTGGTGAAATTGAGTTTCTTTCCCAGACACGACTAAGTTTTCGGACACAAAGTTTACATTCTAATTTTTTTTGTCCGGTTTTGTAAGTTTTTGTCCGGCGACGGCAATTTAGGTTATGGCAGCCCTACACGTAGGTACCTATTCATTTCCATTTTTGTTTAGGTACATTTACAGGACATGCAATTGACTGTTATGTAGCTATTCCGACCTAGGTACATAAGTCCAGTCCACCGCACGAAAGTGGTACATGAGGCGATGCGCTAAGGTAGCCCGGAAAATTCAAATTTTCTTAGTTTTTTGCAATTTGCAGGTTGTATGTTGATTAAAATATCATTCGCCACCGTAACAAACATAGCTTTATAGAAAGAAAATCATTAGAATCAGCAATACAACTCCTTAATTCTGTACCTCAGAGGTATACAATAGTAACTCCACCTTTTTCGAAAAGTTGTTTCTTGCACCATTAAAATCGCAGGAACCAGTTCTACATACTGGTCCTATGACATCTGTGAAAAGAAATATCCAATCGTATATGACATTAAATCCACTTACGACTAATGGGTATAGGACCTCAAATGACGATAAGATTCATCTAATAATAATAAAAAATACTGTTGAACTCAACAGTATTAGTTTTGCAAAACAATAAAAAAAAATCAATAGTATTCGAAGTTTCACTCCGCGCATTTTTGCCTCTCCTGTAAAATTTTCGGTTCATCACCAGAATTTAGAATTGGCCTCAAATGTCATGATTTCATGAAATAGTCAATCAATAGGGTAATAATTATGAACTTAGAGAGTTGTATTGATGATTTATTTGATTATTTAGATAAATATTCTAATCATTCTAATTCTATAAATAAATATTTGATACGGCCGCAAATCCTATTTAGATCAACGTACAACCTTATTGGGGCATGCATTCCGGAATTTCGTAATTCCGGAATTCCGTAACAATTTTTCTGATATTTCAATTCCGGAATTGAGAGGAGTAATATCGGAATTCCGATATTCATAATTTTTTAATATTTTGATTATTATCTTATCTAAACGCAACCAGTCTGTGGAACTTTCCACAAGCCGCTAGACGGCCAATGTTTAATTAGAGTAATAAGGGAGAAAGACGTTTAATTTGTTACTAAAAATGATTAAAAGACTGATAAAAATTATAAATCTTGTTTGATTTGAAGCAAACTTTAAAAGTTACCAGTTCCGGAACCAGTTCCGGCATCCCGGAATCAGATCTCCAGTATTGGAACTCAGTTCCGGAATTGAGAACCTTCCGATATTGCATGCCCTAAACCTGATACTGACCTAAATATAGCAACGTAAGAAAATTTGAATTTCGCGGGCTATCCTGTTACCACCAGAGCGTGCGGTTGACTGTACCTACCTACTACTTTTCATTTTATATATACATAATTGTTTACAAGCATTTCCGCATTGTTGTTTTTGTGACCTCTTACAGAACGAATGCATTGTTGATGCTGAATGGGTATAAAAAGGAAGTCGTTTTCTTGTTAGAACCTTGAGACTTCTTCCTATTTCTGTTTGATGCTAAAGTTAGGTTCTATTTCATTTAGTAGCAATGCTACCTATTTATCTTACATCCTCTTTACATCCGGATCCGTATGGAATGTTCCCGAAAAATACCATAGCTTGCAAAAGCCGACTTAGAGATGATTTTAATAAGATCGCCAGCATCGTCTGTTAACTACCTAGTTAGTTAAATTTGTATAACTAGGTATAAAGTACAAGAATCGAATGGGCCTTGTAACTTGGATCCCAATGCATAGGTACCTACAGTGAACAATTTTTTTTTTTTAGGGTTCCGTACGTCCGAATGAAAAAACGGAACCCTTAGAGGATCACTCGTGTGTCTGTCTGTCTGTCAGTCTGTCACAGCCAATTTGCTCCGAATCTAATGTAAAGAAAAAAAAATTGGTTTACATACGAATTTCTATAACTAAACACGGACGTGTACCTAACGTAAATAAACGGGTCACTTTTGGTGGACGAATTAGATAATTTAAAAAAGGTTTTACCATGTGACACATTAAATTAAAGGGATTACTGTGAGGGCCTCATATATTAGTTTATTGTTTTAAAATAAATAGGTTTAAAGTTATTTATGAAAATTGATTAAAATTGACCATTCCCCCCTTATCTTCGAAACGCCTGAGCCTAAGTTTTTGAAAAAATACCTTCAGAAATTAGTCCTTACTTACAGATATGAAGAAAACATAAAAAGTCCATGGTCTGCAAATAACATGGTAAATTTCTCAATATTATGCGTACAAACTAACATGTGCAGTTGGAATGTATGGGAGAACATGTTTTTCAACTACAGTGTTAAGTTTGATCTTAGGATAAATTCATCCCACTACGGAACCCTTCATTGTGCGTGGTACGACATGCACTTGGCCGGTTTTTTTACATTGCCTCACACTGGATTTCTCCTGAATGAAGAACGCACCCATCACCCGATGGGGTGATGGGTGCGTTCCCACCAACCAGCAAATCAACAGCCTAAAAACCACCCTGCAGGCTATCCGGGCCGTGCTGGTATTATTATGGTATGGTTCAAATTATAACTGAAATATTTTGACTACAAAGTTAAATAATATAAAAACATAGCAAGAAAATACTTAGTATATTTACATCTCTGTTAAATGCAATCCATACTATCCATACTAATCTATACTAATATATAAAGCTGAAGAGTTTGTTTGTTTGTTTGTTTGTTTGTTTGTTTGAACGCGCTAATTTCAGGAACTACTGGTTTGAATTGAAAAATTCTTTTTGTGTTGGATAGTCCATTTATTGAGGAATATTATAGGCTATATAACATCACGCTATAACCAAAAGGAGCGGAGCATAAATGAAAAATGTTGCAAAAACGGGAAAAATTATTCCTTTTTGAGAGTTTCCGTTGCGTGCGCTGCGTAAACGGTTTAAGTTACGCAAATATCATGTATGATGGAATTGTTCCTCTTTAAATTTTCTAAAAAAAAGTCCGCGACAGCATATGTCTATTTTTTAAGATTTACTCACTATAACCTTTTTTATGGTAATCAAATTTGTTCGAAATTAATGCATTATTTGCGAAGGAGTTTTCATAAACATGGTATTAATCCTTATCCAAATAAATACGTTATTCATCTCAAGTATTTAATTTTGAACAAAGTTGCCCTTACATCATTTCATTTCAATGAATATCTTAGGAGATATAACTGTTTTATAATAACTCCGCAGCAAAAGAATGTTCAACTCTGCGAGGTAGTCTATTCTAAAGCTGAAGAGTTAGTTTTTCCGTACCCAAAGGGTAAAATGGGACCCTATTACTAAAACTCCGCTGTCCGTCTGTCTGTCTGTCCGTCTGTCACCAGGCTGTATCTCATGAACCGTGGTAGTTAAACAGTTGAAATTTTCACATATGATGTATTTCTGTTGCCGCTATAACATTAAATACAAAAAAACAGAAAACAATAATATTTAAGGGGGGCTCCCATACAACGGACATGATTTTTTTGCCGTTTTTTTTGCTCCGCCCGTGTGGATGTCGGTTATCGCGTAAAAAAGTAGCCTACGTCCTTCTCTATATCCCAGGTCGATCGGTTCATCGGTTTAGGCGTAAAACGTAACATACAGACAGACAGACAGACAAATAGACAGACAGACAGACAAATAGACAGACAGACAGAGTTACTTTCACATTTGTAATATTAGTAAGGATAAGGATTTGTATGGATGGTACGGAACCCTTCGTGCGCGAGTCCGACTCGCACTTGGCCGGTTTTTTGTTTTTTGAACGTGCTAATCTCTGGAACTGCGAGTTGGATTTGAAAAAATCTTTTTGCATTTTACAGCCCAATTCTTGAGGAAGAATTACATTCCTATTAACTAGAACACCATTTAAAAAAATTGAAAGTTTATGCGAATACGAAGTAAAAGCACGGGCAGGCAATCTCTTGCGACGGGGTGTGTCGGGGGACCAAGAAATTTTACGCGGACGAAGTCGCGGGCAGAAGCTAGTATTATAAATGTGAAAGTAACTCTGTCTGTCTGAAACGTAACATACAGACAGACAGTGTCTGTATGTTACGTTTTCACGCCTAAACCGCTGAACCGATCGTCATGAAATTTGGCAGAGATATAGTCTGGGATATGGAGATGGACATAGGCTACTTTTTTACGCGATAACCGACATCCACGCGGGCGGAGCCGCGGGCTAAAGCTAGTTAACTATAACACAAAGTCTCAAATTCAGATAATTTATGTAAACAAAGGGGATAACATATCAAAAAAATATCTTCGTAATGGTAATTCATATAAAATGGCGAAAAAAGAGGTTCCATTTTCTTTTAGGTACTGATTTTAAGAAATAATAAGTAAAAATAATCATTCCGTAATTATTTTAATAATTTTTCGGTTTTAAACAAACTTATTAAAAAAAGGAGATTTTCTGGTATAAAATATTTTATGATACTGGTAACAATGCAGGAGATACAAACATTTTCAAATTTTTTACATCTTCAACTACACTAATATTACAACACTCATTCATAGATTGATATTGTAAGTAGCATATCTAGCCACATTTTGGATGAAAACGGCTGTAAACTGTTTCAAGTGGAAATCGATTTGGGGAGGCCTACGTCTAGCACTGGACTTAAAAGGGCTGATTATGACGATCATATGCCGTGTCTGCCACATACTACACAAAACATTACTTGGCACCGGTATTTTGTTCGCATAGTTCTTATAATTAATTCACTTTAATTTTAGCGACGTCTATTTACAAAAAAAAATATGATAAAATGTTTTTCACCACTGTCCTGTCATTTTGACAGTGACATTTCTTGACATTACTTTGTTTACATAAATTATCTGAATTAGAGACTTTGGGGTATAGGGATCTTTGGTGAACTGGTTTTCTTGTCACAAGCCAGAGATGGCGCCACGTGTAACAACACAATTCTGTTTAAAATTCTTTAAGTTACTGTTTTTATTATTGAAAAACCAGATAACGTGATACCCACAATGTTTTTGTAAATAAGTTCAATTTTCTACACCGTTCAAAGTAACCTAACAAAAAAAAAACTGTCTGTGTGTTGTACTTTATAAACACGGTCACGTCGCTAGCGCAGTGACATCTACACTGATACGTAGAAACAATCCCAGCGCGAACGAAGGCGAACTAAACTTGTAATCAGTAATTTAAATATAAATAATAATCAGCCATTAGAGAATACAGATAAATATAATTTATAAGACTTCATACTATTATTGTATGTATGTTTTTGTATTTTAATTGTTTAATTTAATTATAAAAATCTAATTAGAACCACAAAGGCTGTATAGCTTTATACGTTTACTTGCCTGCAGAACTAAACGAAACGTCGTGTGAATTAAAAAAAAAAAAGTAAGTGAATTAAAGTGACGGTCGACAGCTCATCGTTACGTTGTTTTCGATGATATTTTTATAGTTTAAAAATCTTCAAAATTAGTGTAGTGATCTAATTAAACAAACTAAGATGTGGGATCCAACTCATGTTCAAGTAACTATTCAACGGGCTCGAGGACTTTTGATCAAAGGTAAAAACGGTGCGAATAACTGTTTTGTTACCATCGCTCTCGGTAAAGATAAATTCCAAACTTCCGTCAAACACAAAGCGACTCAGAATGTCGAATGGATAGAAGAATGTGAGTTACGAATACCTTCACAGGGGAATACGGCTGAGATTGTTCTAAAGATTTACGATGAAGATTTACTAAAGGACCATTTACTAGGTCAAGTATCGATTCCGTTAAAAGACCTCGATGTTTACGAGCGGCCAAGAAGCCGTTGGTACACCCTACAGGGAAAATCTGGTAAAGAAAATGATAAGCCAAGAGGCGAGTTAGAAGTGAAAGTGGCTTTCACTGTAAAAGAAGGAAGTTTGACTGATTTGAGTAAGAAAGATAAACATAGGTCTTCTTTGTCTAGTATCGCCCAGAATGTCGGTGGCAGTCTCATGAGTATTGGTAGCATTGAAAAACGTAAAAGCCTTAAAAAGTTTGCTAAAAATCTTGGTTCTAAAATGAACTTAAATAAGAAAGATAAGAAAAGTGATTCATCATCTCTGAGTGGTAGTATTGGGAACCTCAAGAGTTCAACACTTTCAACCCCTGATCATTCCACACCTAAACGTTTGTCGGGAGAAGCTGACCCTGGGGTAATTAGTGAAGATGATGATGAATTTGCTTTTGATGACTTATCCCATAAAAGCTCTGGTAGCTCACTTAATGTGCAAACTTTACCACGAGGACATAAATACACTCCCTCACCTGTGAATGCTTCATTGGAAAATCTTGGAGGTGGTGAATTTTTGAGAAGATCTACAAGTAGTAACTTGGCAGTGCCAGAAAAACCAATCCCACAGAAACCTGTTCGCCTGAGCCTTGACACTTTTACTCCTCCACAGCTGCCAGCACAGGTCATTGACAAAAATGATGAGTGGTCACAGAAACTTTACTCAAAGCGGAAATCTAACAGTCAATTAGCTATTGATAGAGAAAAGTCTTCAAGTCTAGAAAGAAATAAGAAACTTGACAGTCCAAGTTCCTTAAAAGAGAGACCAAGCCCTAAGTTCTTCAAGAAATTTGGCAATAATAATAAACAAAAGAAATTGTTGGAAGAACGCATTATTGTTGGAGAAGAAAACATTGCAGAAGAAGATTCTATTAATCCAGCATTCAACAACATTCCTAAATCAATTGTGAAGGACTTTGATGGGAAATCGCGAGAAGACTTGATGGTCATGGTTTATAATTTGCAAAAAGATGTTGAGTATCAGAAAAAGAAGAATAAAGACCTTGAAAACTATCTTGATGAACTGCTTCTAAGAGTAATGGAAACAACACCAAGAATTTTACAGAACCCTTATTCTAGAAATAACAGCATGCATTTTAGAAACAAATAAATTTTATGCAATTGCCTAAAAAATCCAGCACATTATCAATTGCATGATTGCATAAGATTAATGTGGCATGCTTCATTCTATTCAATGTTTGTGTAATACTGATATAATTATTTGAAGAAACTTTCTTTATTCATTATTTAGGTTGCTTTATTAATTATTTAGTATACTTATTAGAATGAACAAGATTTATAATTGGAATTATAGTTTTTCCATTAGTGTAAGAATTAGGTTATCAATTTTGTATGACCAGTGACACCTGTATCTAAATTAGTAGAGAGTGGTGTGTACGAATTATAAAGAAGTAATCTAAATGCTTAAAAACTTTCACTCCTCTATAGATCTAATCACATACAAACTTAGTGCCTTATGTATTTGAATAAGTCTGTGATAGGTATTTTTATTTGAATTATTTGCTTGTTTATATGAAAGTTTTGCATGACTTTTATCTTATCTGCTATTTCCAAATCTCAGGAAACAAGATGATAATCACTATGATAAATGGTCTATGTAACAAAATTACTGCTGGTATTGTATTTTTGTAGAAGGTCAGATTCTAATAATTGATGTTTATTAGTCTACAATTTTAATTGAGTAATCAAAGAATGTGTAACAATTACCCACTGCCATGAAATTTTGTAAAGCATTTTATACTTCTCATTTTTATACAGAAATTGGACAATTCTAAAATTTGTGCCAAAGTTATTTATATTTAAAAAAAATAACTCCATTTTATAACATAAAGTAATAGTAACCTACATTGTAGTATTGTAATAAAAAGACATTATTTTTAAACATCAAAAAGATTTTAGATTGTGATATTGAATGTGTGTGATTGTTCATATAAAAATTAACAAACGTTAATTGGAATTATGTGAATTGTTAATTTCTTAATTTTATCCAACATGCTTCATTCCTATATAAAAGTATAAATGTTAATGCTTATTGCTTCTCCACACAAACGGCTGATCTGTCTTACAATCAGCATGACACATTTGGCATGTATGATTCATAAGTAGGGGAGACTGGGGACACTTGATCCCCATTTTGGTTTTTCGGTCATATTTTATAAAATATTAGTTTAATGCAAGATATTTTTTCATTATTACCTAGAAAATTTATCCTCCTACCTTTTTGCATCATTCAATTGTGAAATATAGCTGTATTTCCCTGTTTTTAACTCGTTTTCCCAGAGCACTACAAAATGATCAAGTGTCCCTTGTTCTGGGACACTTGATCATAGTATCGGGTAGACATGATTATGGGGGATAATTGAACAAAAATACTATTAGGTACAAAATATTTTGTTTATTTAATTTTATATATATTTAAGTCCGCCGTTGTACAGTTTTTACTTGTGCATAAAGATTTAATAAATAAATATTTATTCCTTTTCCAAGTATTTGGCTAACTCAGCCTCTTTGTTCGCCAAAATTTTACACTGTCGGTACCTAGTTAGGTTCATACGCTATCTCACTTTCTTCTTTTTGTTTTCTCGCGTACCTCTTCAATGTCTTAAGAAGCACATCGAAGTATTTGGCGGTACCTTTTATGGTTTTACCTTCTAGGACAGCTTTGACTGCTGCTTTCAGTGTAATTTTTTTATTGGTTGGCGCTTTTTTACATCTTCCTGCCTTTTGTAAGTTTTCGGCATTTTAGAACAAATCTAAAACAAACAAAACTTTATGTAAGTATCTTACCTACATGAAGTACGGGACACTTGATCCCGTGATCAAGTCTACCCGTGTTTGCCATGATCAAGTGTACCCTTGACCGTTAAATAACAAAAAATGATTTTTTATAGGCAAAATAAAAAGTTAAATAAAGAGAAAACCTCTCTACAGTCACTTGAATAAACTAGTTTTAAACAGATTCACCTGTAATCCGTAATTTATTTATATAAACATCTCAAAATAACAATCAAAATACTCACAAAAAAAGATGTCGCCTCGTCGAAAACAAAATAACGCCACTGCTCAGTAGTTGTCGATTTTAATCTTTCAAAATTACATTGGGACACTGACAATAACAGTTAAGATTTGTGTAGTATGTATCGAAATAAAAAAATGCTTGTAGTTTTTTAGTTATGGCCTGGGGAACAAGTCTCCCGAGGGATCAAGTGTCCTCAGTCTCCCCTAGGTATGTATAATAATAAGAATGACTAAGGCATTGAATGTCTTCGTAGATAGCGCAAACAATTCCTAAGCCTTAACAAAAGTGACTCGAAACACAAGTACCTAAGGAATCCATCCAAATGTAATTCAATGAGGTTGATCATTATGTATTTGTTAGTCATTGATGTATAAAAGAAGGAAAATTAGGTACGCACTCCTCGACGTGGACCGCATAACATATGCCGACCGGCACAAGTTACCTTAGTCACAACCGAACTCGTGTTTGTGTAGCACATGTGCAGCACGTTAAGTAAAATTACCGTAATCATCTAAATAAGCAGCAACAATCCCTTCAAATAATTCACATACCAAAAACAAGTTCCACGGGATTACTTTCCACTCGTAATCACAACTTATTTTCTTTAAAACTCTCCTGATTATGATTGCTTTGTAGGTCGCCATTTGTTTCCGAGTTGATATAATAATAATAATGACAATTATTGCTATCTCGTTCCCGCTATAGCCCGCGTCATATCTCTCGCTTTTTCGGTTATTGATGCATGACGTAAGACTTCGGTAAACGTAGTCTGTTTACATGCAATTGTTTCTAGTCCAATAATGTTTACGTGACATTAGAGCGGTGCCTTATCTTCCTCTTTTTATACATCAATGTTGTTAGTATTAAAATATGTTTCATTTATTTATAGTAGCATTAACATGCATATATCAAGTATTTTTTAGTGCAAATCATATTAACTTTTCATGTAATTTACGTAAATCATACTTATTTTGTAAGAAATGCCTTTGTGCAATAATTAAAAATTAGTGGGTAGATTGTTTTTGTTGATTGATGTCTATACATTTTTATGTAACTAACATTGAAGTATTAATAACATAAACATATATAGATATTTGTAACAATTAAGATATATTTTTGATTCATGGTGATCTGAGGAATGTTTAACATAAGTTAACAGTGTCATAGACTTATCTATGTTAAGTAGGTAGGTAAATAGAATAGAAGTTGATTTATTACATGTTATTATTTTCCCTTATAATTATTATGTGATATTTGTTCAAAAAACAAACGGAACAAATTAACAGTAGACTGTATTTTAAATCTAAAAGAGAAGTAAAATTATTAAATAAAAAATAAGGTCTTGTGTTACTGAATTTTTTGATAATCAATAACTAGATTATTATTTATTTAATTATACCGAATAGATAATTTATTTTTATATTAGGTTGAACTACCTACTCTTAAGTTAATTTTATTAAAAAGTTAAGAGGAAAGTATGTTTAAACCATCAGATATAATGTCTACTTTTGTCCAGAAACTAATTTTTTCAATAAACTTTTTTTTCAAATCATGGCTTTTATTTCATTTCGAAAATATAATTTTAATACACTGCCATATGTGGGTTAATTTTGCCAGTGTTTTATAATAAAACACTTAATTATACGAAATGATTTTTAATTATTATAATAGTAGTAAAAATCACTTAATTTTAACATTTCATTTATGACGTCGACTTTTGGCTGGTGCTGCTACAGGAGCTGCTGTTGCATAAGCCTTCTGTGACAACTTGTTCATGTAGTAGATTGTTATTATGGAGAATATCAAACTGGAAACAAAAAAAGTATTATTATAATCATTAGTTCTTTTCATAAGATCAATACAGTACCTATTGTGGATGTTTCTTTCTCCACATTGTGGGGAAACATAATTATTATGGATACACCTATAAATACATATTTTGTCTGATTAAACTGTAGCCAGTCTTTCCTATACAATATGTCCCAGAATTAATTAACCAGCGTCAGGCACTAGTTGGCTGACATTTTTTGTTCTGTGTCTGTATTGTGTGCCTTTAACTGCATCAATTTTTTTTTTTTATGCACACCACCAAACACTCGAATTAGAATATTATGTTATAATCATAATACATATGTACCTACTGTGAATTTTTATTAACTACACAAATATATAAAATTGAAGTGTATATAAAAACTTTTTACTAAATGCTTATGAAAGTTTAAACAGTACAAAAAAACAAAAATCTTTTTTTTTTTTTTTGCTGGGTCTAGTGTAGTAGGTGCTTCGTCCATTTTGGTTTGTTTTGACTGTACAGTGGAAGTGTGACTGTAACTTCCATAGTTTTAATTATTATTGGGATAAAAATTATAGTAAAAAAGTATATTAAAAATCGATTCAGTAAATGATTCTGAACAAACTACTTTCATAGTGTGCATTTATTCAGTTACACATTGTATAGGCCTCTCCCAAGATGCAATTCAGTCTACATTAAATTATTACTGAACAGTATTAATTACAGTTTCATCCAGTTTACTGTTATTTACAAACTTTGTTGTTTCTCTGTCAATCATTGTGATAATGACATGATTGTCGTATAATAAACAGCACCGTATAAACCAGTTTCTAATTGACAACAACAAAATTTTGCTAAGCTTAACATACAATGCTCAAAAATTTTATCATCACATTTCAGAATTCCTCCACATGGATTGGCCAAAACAAGCTAAATATAGTTTACCATGTAGTGAAGCAGATCCTGTGCACCATGCCAGCAGCAATCAATGATATTGCCATAGATAGGACTATTTCTGGCAACTTCAACTGGAAGTTTTTGCCAAACATTGTTGCTTCTAAGTTACCAATAGCCTGTGTGTATATTAAGGATAATTTATCAATAAAAATATATTGTTACAAATATAAGTACATGTGTAAAAGTAGTATTAGGAGCTAGAATTATTTGACATAGAGCATAGATAGCCTTGCATCACAACAAATAAGGAAAGTGAACTAAATAATTTAGTCTGTCTGTAATGTCTAACTGTTATTGATAGTTTGGATGTTGGTTTAGCTTATTCAAATATGTTTTACCTCGACCTTTCTCTACTAACAGTAATTATTATTGATCTCAAGGCTAGGCGGGTGATATTACAATGGTAAAACATCAGTTGATAATTTATTACCTACTTAACCAATAGAAGTTTGTAAAAAGGATACAGTTACGAAGAACAAGAACATCAACGAACCAAGGTAGCCCCCAAATATGATAGTAACTGGGGACCTTATCAGCACCGGTTTGTACATCTGCATTCCCGAAAATATTAGCAGGGTCAAAATTGATGATAACACGAAAGACGTGGCACTGTTTACCGCTGAAATAAT
Source organism: Dryobota labecula (assembly GCA_947523025.1). Lineage (NCBI taxonomy): Eukaryota > Metazoa > Arthropoda > Insecta > Lepidoptera > Noctuidae > Dryobota > Dryobota labecula. The sequence goes on from OX383284.1 coordinate 18,882,113, forward strand.
GAAAATTTAAGTTAAAATGTGTTTACATGTTATTTCTACGAAAGTATATTATTTATTCAACAGTAATACTCAACCCATTGTAAAGTTTCACTAATTTTGAATATATTTCAAGAAGATTTCGGCACTATAAAACGCCGCATTGAACACAACTTCTGACAGTTAACCAAAATCCATATCCAAGCAAGAGCAGAAATGACAGAATAACGTTTTTCAGTTACTTTGAATACGAATCTTTTGAGCAATTTGATAAGAAACCATTACAATATTCGTGTAAAAACATTGCATCTTATACAAATTTATTAATAGGTGTGTTTTATGAATACTTTCATACAAAACGGATCAAATTATTATAATAATTAAGGCACCAAACAAAAATAATCACGGCAAACCATTGTCACTTGTCAGCATGACAGATGGCAGACAGATGATAGCTTGCTTGTGTTATCAAAAGCAAAACAAATTCGAAAACATGACATTCCATTCCATCTTCAAGTTTTTGATAATGATTGATAACAAAAGTAGATGACGGTCTTAACTCTGCGTATCTAAGAAATAATTCGTTAATTGTTACGTAAAGTAGTTAAAATGACACACGTTACCAAAACAATGAACACCAAATTAGTGAAAAGTTTGATTCATCGTAGTCTTGTAAGTAAATTAATTCCTTCGATATAAACTCATTGCTGGATTATCAATATTGTATTTAGAATTTACTTTTGCGTTTTGCTAGAAAATATAAATAAACACTTATTACAGTGCTGAATGTCTTTTATGATTCTTATCTGATCCATCTACTTACAATTTTTTCAGAGTACAGCCATACCCCAAATCAGGATCTATGAAGTGGGCCCAAGAGATGGCCTTCAAAATGAATCTAAATTTGTTCCCACAGACGTTAAAATAGAACTCATAAATAAACTGGCTGCAGCCGGAATAAAAGACATTGAGTCTGCCAGGTATGTTTCTTTTAATTTATTACTTGTTAATATCTACTTATAAAATAATATTTTAAAAGCAGCATTAGTTGTTACCTAGGTCTACTGCTAAACATATTTTTTTTGTAAAATTTTTGGGTTCTGGTCGATGACCAAAAAAACTTATTCACTGAGAACAGTGATTAAGATTGATTTTAACATAATTATTGCTAGAATCAATGGTGTTAAATTAATATTTGATTCAATTTCCCATTCAGGGCCTTTATCCACAGCCACCAACACAGGAAACAAAGCTCTAAGCAACTGCTCCATCAAAAGTTTGTTAGTATTCAAAAATGCATAGTTTAAACTCCTATCTTTTGCATGAAATATTTTTATTTTCACCATTCAGTTACTGATATTTACCTACGGCTAGCAGCATGTTACCAAGATTTTCCCTTTGCTGTTTGGACAGAATGATAATTAATATTGTGTTGCTTACATTTTTCATCATTTATGTAACTAAACAAATACCATTTGGTTTGCAACAATAACAGCAAAAATAATATTCTGTGGATCATATTCCCCAGTTCTGAACAATTTATTAAATCAATGTAACACTGATTGGTTTTAGGCTTCAGTCATGCCTGTGTAACAGTTAATTTGCATAATTAACATTCACCCAGTCATAAAAAAATTGTTAAATATTCTTCTATTGTTAGCTTCACATTTGCTTTTGAAATAATAGGTGGGTACAGAAAATAATTAGGTATGCATGCAAATTATGTTACAACATGCCTGCATAGCAATTAAAAAATTTCAGCCATTTGCAAATTTTAAGTATAGGTCATAGATCCTCTTTCTAAAGATGTGCAAATAAAAGCAACTTAGAAGCTTGAAGCAATAACTTGTCAATACCCAAAAAAAAAGATACTAAAACCCTACCTTGATACCTTGCAATAATCCTAGTTGGTCTAAAGATTGCAAAATTATTATTTAGAAAATAGTAGCAATGTTAAACTAAGCTTCATCATCATCATTCAAGCGAAAGTCGTCCACATACCGAGGCCTCCCCTGAACATCACCAAAACAACAAGCACCCTAATCGCGTAACACTATCATACACAATCTGAATGAATTTGAAGGATGTTGCTAATCCATTGCTTCATATGTTCCAAAAATGTGTCTACTCAACAACGTAAATAACGCAATGAATATTGTTGAACTGTCAAAATGAAAACCATTGCTACTGTTGCTGTTGGTGTGTTACGCAATTACCCTGAAGTCCTGTGTAGAAATTTGTGCAGGTTAGTTGGGCGATTGCCACTTGTACATCAGACAACTGGGTGGCAAAATTATTTCAGAAATAGAAAATACGGTCAAAAGCCGTAGACAAAGTCGTAAGTCACAGTCAACACGTCAGCCGCCTTGTGTATTGTAAAAAAAAACACAAACTATAGGTAGGTACGTCATTTTCCGTTGCTGGGTGGATCTTGCTATAACGCGCCACCTTCAGAGTTCTGATATTCATGTTGTTTCTAGCGTATTTAGCTACTTACCGACTATTTTAGTAGCATAAACTAGCATAGGTTCTTAGTATCTACCTACCTACTTGTAAATAAGGTCATCAGCCGAACCTTTCCACTGCCAAGTATCTAAGCATTGTCGTTCATCTGTTTTCTAATTACCGGCGAATCACAGGCTCGTGGCTTTGTCTCCAAGATCGGCATAGCGGCAAACTGTTTACCAAACGATTCATGTAAAATAAAGTTGGTAGTTTCCGGACCACCCCTTGCTTTGACCCACTTCTCTAGCATCAGCCAAAACAACGAGCATAGCTCGTCTCATGCTGTGGTAGGCATTGATGTATAAAAAAAGGAAGATAGGGCACCGCTCAAATGTCACGCAAACATTATTGGACTAGGAACAATTACATGTAAACACACCCATACATCTACATTTCTGCATCATGTTCTTACTCTCAAACTATTCTGCACAAGTCAACAAAGGAACTCCTATTTCCGTAAGAATGTTAAATGGAAACTTAACCGAGAATTCCGAAAAGGGGTGCAAAAAATTTGAGTTCGCCTCGCTCACTCTTGCATCCTACGTTCTTGCTTTTCGTAAATAGCATAAAGAGGAGATGTAAATGCACCTTCCTGAAATAAATATCCTGCAGTATAATTACGCACTAGAATAGTACCAGTATAATTACGCAAGTTTATACATGTTTTTTTTTTTTTTTTTGGCTGTTATTATTCATACTTTTCAAAATGTTGACGTGGGGTCTCATTTTGTTTTGCTGCCCGGGCCCCCGATAGGTTTAGTCCGCCACTGATTGCAGCCTGTCCTGACTAGACCTCGACTATGTGACCCCCCCTGACTCGAAGGCTAGATCCGCCTTGTCTATCCAGTTACATATCGACTGCTTAATGAAACTTCTTGTTTAAATAGTTTGTCGTAGCAACAGCAGTATCGAACTTATCGCGTTATCAACTTGTGTATTGCCTCTTAAGGCGTTGAGAACTTTCCACGATAATAACCAATAAAGACTGATTGATTCTTGTTCTGATTTCATTTTTAACCGACTTCACAAACAGGAGGAGGATCTCAATTCGGTTGTTTTTTTTTATGTTTGTTACCTCTGAACTCCGTCGTTTATAAACCGATTTGAAAAATATATTTTTTTATTTAAAAGGATATGCTTCCAGATTGGTCCCATTTTGATCAAAATCCAGTTCTGCTGATGGGATCCGTCAGGAATTGAGGGAACTCCTCAAATTTTATTAGCTTACTTATAGCGATTTTTGTATTTTCATCAACAAGTCAAGCATTTGCATTCAGAAAGTATCATTTGTGAAGTGGAACTGATGAAGAAGACCACAGATAGGAACTCCTGAATGATAAGTATTTAACGGGTGGGTGGCGATAAGATAGCTCGATTAAGATACTTAAGCGACGAAACAAATTTAAATAAATGGTTCTGATCATAATTGTATCATCAAACTGATCTGATGATGAAGCCGGAAGCTACGCACGTAATACCGTATTAAAAAAAATCATACCCGTGTTTGGGCTTATTGGAATTATCATGAGATGCAATCTGGCTATAAATGATTTTTAACCGACTTCAAAAAAAGGAGGAGGTTCTCAATTCGTATATATTTATATTATATATGTTCGGGCATAACTTATTTGTTTATAAACTGATTTTTATATTTTTTTTATTTGGTAGATGAAGCATGCACGGTGGTCTCGTTATGTTTTATGAACTTTCTAGGGTAGTTTTTGAGTTAGCTTCAATAATAAGTATTTAATCCACTCGGTGTATGTTGATGATGTTATAAAACTTCCTGTCACTGTTGTTTACATACCAAGTAGTGGTGTACGAATTGGTGCGGGTTAGGTATCACAAAAAAACTACCGACTTCCAAAAAAAAAATACCACAAAAACGTATAAAATAACTTTCATTTCAGAAATCGGTAGCAAAAACGAAAATACAGAACCAAAGACACCGACTTCCGAAATTGTTTTTTTTTTTTGGAAGTTATTGTTTTTTTTGTAATAAAAAGTTTTTAAATTCCCTAGTAAAACCTTATATCTTAATCGAATCTTCTTTATATTGAATCTTATTTGCCGTAAACAATTGTCACTACCACTGGCGAACTAAGGGTTGGTGGGGCGGCAGGAGCAGCTCTAGGGCCCACATATCATGAAAAGTACTTTTTAATCAAATCAATTAAAAGTAACGCGGTGCTTAAATTTTCCAGCTCGCTCTGCTCGCTCTTGTCAACATTCTCGAAATTGTCCGGCGTTTCTATGCAGAAAGATTCGCTCGCTTTTGCATCCTATGTTTTTCTAATTCTCTATATTTATTGTATAAGTTGACAAAGCAACTCCTATTTCCGTATGAATGTTCAAAAAATCCTAACGAACAGAGCTGAAAAAAAATTCGAGCTCGCGTCACTCGCTCTTGCATCTTACATTTCGATGAAAATGTCCGTGAATGGCCTATTACACGTATTATTAAACGTTTCCAGTTTCTTTCCGACTCCCACACGAAATTTTTAAGGTCATCAGATAACTTGAAGCTTAAAATGCCCATGCATTCCACAACTTTCCTTGACAAATCCTTTACTGTCCAGGCCGCTCGTTTGTGGAATGCATTGCCGGATACAATAAAACGCGCGCAATCGCTGCCTACGTTTAAAAGACTCGTGAAGGAACATTACTTGTTGTTGTGATTTTGTTCTCGTTGTTTACTGTAATAATCTAGTCTTCATTTGTTTTATTTGCTTATTTAGTTAGTATGTATGTATCTATGTATCTATTATATATCTGTGTATCTATTATAGGATATTGTACTGTTATACTTTTTATTTTTGCACCAATGACAACCCCATTTTATGTCCATAAATTCACTGTCCATGCCAAGGTTGCCTGGAAGAGATCGCAGTATGCGATAAGGCCGCCCATTGTATATTTTATAGTGTATAAGTTTTCTTTTCTTTTGTAATGTGTAATCTGATGTACAATAAAGTATATATAAATAAATAAAATAAATATTGTGTAGATGAAAATACACTCCCTGAAAAATAATCCTGCCGAGTCTCATATTGTTTTGCCGCCACTGATCATTACAAATCATTGGACTCTCTACCTACTATAAGTCAGTATTTGGGGATACTCGTAACAATGAGATCATCATTTAATAAGGGATCAACCTATAGGGTTAAAATGCTGTTTATGACGTAGCTTAAACAGTAACCTAATATTGATATATGGCTAGAATCTACATCAAACAGCGGAACGGTACTGAAATGACATTGGTGAGGAAGAACAGACCTAAAATTTGTTCAAAATTTTGTTAACAGTTTCGTGAGTCCAAAATGGGTGAAACAGATGAGCGATGGAGTTGACGTCATGAAAAATGTACCAAGAGCACCTGGAGTCAACTACCCAGTGCTTGTACCTAATCTGAAGGGATATGAAACAGCTGTAAGATCTTATTTACGTAATATTTGTCTATCTTGCAGCGTATTGCTGGGAACTTTTATATTATTAGGTTTATTCTATTAGTTCACTGCTATGTTTAGCGGACGCAAATACCTATAGGTACGGTTTAGCAATGGCACGGAAAGTTTTTGGCTTTACCAGAGATGAACCCGATATAAATCTTAGTCGCCATCTCAAAAATATCTCATTGGGCTAACGTCACGTGACTAGAGGCTAAAACTGATGTAAGAAATGTTGAGAAACTAGATCTAAATTATTATAACAGAGAATCCTACTACCTACCTATTTCATTGTAGGTATCGGTGAAAAATACAATTAAAAGAATCTCTTGATTGTGTGTGTTTTTATTTCTAATACAGAAACACTGCAACGTGGAAGAAGTAGCGATATTCCCGGCTGGTTCCGAAAGTTTCTCTCAGAAGAATCTAAACTGTTCCGTAGAAGAAGGTTTGAAGAGATTCAAGGTGGTGGCTGATCAGGCTGTGAAAGACGGCCTCAGGGTGAGAGGCTATGTGTCCTGTGTCGTCGGCTGCCCTTACGACGGACCTATACATCCAAAAGGCATCGCCAAGGTGATAAAAGATTATTTGGAAATAACTATGACAATAACAATACACGGAACAGACTATTGTTCCTTAACTACACGCAAGCGTTTATTAGAAGATTTTACGTTACCTCGTAACCAAATACACATTTCGTTCGAATAGATTTTTTGGTCAAAACGATGAACAACCTAATGTTTTGCGTAATTTCGAAACACATGCAACAGGTGTTTTTCGAGAGACGAAATATTGTTTATAAATAAATTGGTTGTCTGTAAAGTTGGTGTACGGACGATAGTTTAACGTGACAACGTCATAACAAAACATTGATGCGGCGCAAGCGTACAATGAGCGTAACGGGACAATAAGCTTAACGGGACAATGAGCGTAACGGGACAATGAGCGTAACGGGACAATGAGTCATCCTTTTTCGTGCATGCAGCCGGCATTCATCGATTTATTAGACGTTGTCACGTCAAAAAAAGTTGTTACCCGTAATATAAACAATTTCTTACGTCATTTGTAAATTCCGGACCAACATTACCAACTCGCCCAGACGGTCACGGTATTAAATTTTATAACTATGTTAAAGTAATTCTTATCGTACACATGACATCTTGCACCTTTAGGTAGTGTAAACAAACCATTTTGCAATTCTGAGAGTTATTTCATTTCGATATATTAAACACCACGCTCATTCCAAAGGGGGTGAACAGTTTTTTATTAGCATTCCTTAGAAATAATTATATGACTTTCTATGATAAGAAGCATAAATGAACTAGTTCTGCTTGTAATAACAGAATGATCTAGACATTATGACAATAATATTTCATCCATATAAAATTATCGTTTGTGATACTTGTGATCAATCATTTACATGCACGAAATGTACATATTTGAAATGACTATGGTTATCGAAATAATTTTCCTGTTATAAATATAACGTGTAATGTAGTTAAGTGCAGATCAAATTTTATGCATAGAACTTAAAATATTAATTGGTCAAGCAGTAATTTATCGAGACAGTTCCTTTTAACAGATTTTTCAACCTTCTAAGTCAGCTAGTTCACCTAAATACCGGTTATATTGTTGCCATCTCCACAAAGAAAAAATTATGTCTATTATTATTAATAATAATACCGTTCATAACAGATAACAGAACAGCTGTTCGAGATGGGGTGCTATGAGGTCTCCCTGGGGGACACCATAGGCGTGGGCACCGCGGGATCCGTTCAGCGACTGATGAAAGAAGTACTGACAGTCGCCAAGCCTGAACAACTGGCACTACACTTCCACGATACATACGGACAGGCTCTGTCGAACTTGCTGGCTGGATTAGAGGTAGTTATGTTATGATTTTGAGACTCAAAAGGTTGTGATAAATCGTTTACACCTTTAAATGCAAGAAATTGTTTACTGGGTTTTTTTTTTGCTGCTGGATGCGAAAAGCACTTGACTGGTCGATGTGGTCATCCTTGGGGCGGCCTGTGTTCAGCAGTGGAGTACTTTCGACTAAATGATGATAAAATATTTGATTAGCCTTTCCATAATGGCTTATTTAATAAAGCTAAGCAATTTTGTTGGTAGAATTCAATTTTAATATTGTTCAATAGTTTTCACGATGATTATGACTGTGATTCGAGTAGGTAGACCTAAATGTTCCAATAAATAGAAATGACCTAAGGTCAAACGTCGATATTAGACTCAATGAACTCAAGATGAAATTTTATCATCGTATAAAAATTGTGTGACGAAACCAGGGCAAGTCGCTATGATTGCCGCGGTCTACATATTGAGTACTGATTGCCCCACAGTTCAGTTACAAACCGTCAGATGCCAAACATATTTCCTTATGCGATAAATTAATTTAGAAGCATTTTAAGTATGTTACGTACTGTTATTGACTTTTTACATAAATATTATGAGTGGTACATATTAATGTTCGTCGGATATATAAATAATAACACTTCTAAAATCTTACTTATCAAACCTTTTCAAGCTTGTTGATACGCTTACAAAGACAACATTACCACCGTCGCTGATAAAAATTATCAGTTCCTATCTAAAACAGCTGGATATATTCTACTGTACAAGTAAATAAAAATAATATAGTGTTAACCAGTTTCTTAGCTACAGCACACACCCGCATAACTCTAGTTACGTCATCAGACAAGCCTCTTAACATAACTTGTTTTTGCAGTTCGATATAAAAACCGTGGACTCATCTATCTCGGGGCTGGGCGGGTGCCCGTACGCGCGCGGGGCGAGCGGCAACCTCGCCACAGAGGATCTGGTGTACTTCCTGTATGGCCTGGGACTCAACACACACATCGATCTCGTCAAACTCATCGAGGCTGGGCGATACATCTCTAACTATCTCGGCAAACCCACCGAGTCGAAAGTTAACCGTGCAATCGGAGATAGGTTCAAAAATCACAATGATATCGCAAAAATGGCCTCGTGCGATGTTTGACCATGAATAATTATAATCAGTGTAAATGTAAACATTCTGAAATTGAAAACAAAGACTCGACAGCTAATGTACATATTAAAATATATTTTCTATGTTTGTATAAGTCTCGAGAAATGCAATTTATTATCAATAAATAATATATTTTGAGATACTGCTGTTTGTGTATTTTAGCCTTCATCCAGGACATTCCGGTGGTCATGAACGTAGTCGTAAGTACATATCTACGTACAGGTTTTATCAATTATCATGCGGAGTGGGTGCGGGACTGCGGGTGCGAGCCGGCGGCGCAGGCGCGCGCACTCGAGCGGCCACCGCGCAACGAGCTGCTCGCTTTATATTGAATTGACCTTATTTATCCGATTTGATCTTGAGCGAGAGGTCGATAAACCTTCGCACAGTGCCAGTGTGAACCCTACGCGCAGTCGGAACCGAAAGCCGGTTTCGCTTTGTTTGTTTTTATGGAACGAGCGTGACAATGAACATGGTAGAAGTAAAGATAAACGACGATGTCAAAGTTGGTGGCAGCAATCCCTGCTTCATCATAGCGGAAGTTGGACAGAACCATCAAGGCGACATTGGAATAGCAAAAAAGTTAATAAAAGCCGCTAAGGTAAGCCACTTTTCAATACAATTGTAGCAGGAAAACATTTGTTCGCTTTGTTTACGTTGAAAAACAAAACAAAGAGAACCAACATTCTCTTCAAACTTGTAATAAGTATTCGATAGCGCTTTGCGACAATACCTACACAATAGATATTGAATACTAAACTTTGATTGATGCTATAATGTCCACTTACTATGCTAAGTAGATAGAATCACATTTAGATGCATGTGCTGTCCTAACACATGTTTTAACTAACGATTACCCACTCGCTGGCATTCACACTCGGGTTCATCGTTTCGTAATCAGTATTTTTAATTTCATAGCTTAGCATCCTACTTTCCTCGCCTACTTTTAAGATTGGATTATATCATAATATCGTGATATTGTAAAATTTTCCTGGTAATCTGTTTGTACGGATGATGACATCAAAATTAGACGGCTTAATAAGATTTGCACTATCACATAATTTATCGTATTTTTGATCTCGAAACATGTATGGATGATGCACAAGGTATCGTGTATTACATAAAGACAGTTGCCATAATAGTACATTACTTACCAAGGGCTGTAAAAGAACGAAAGCCCGAAATCGCAGGTATTTGTGACCCGAGCCTCAGGCGAGGGTTGTAAATATGCGATAGAGGGCTTTCTTTTTTACTGCCCGTGGTGAGTACACAATTTTATGTCTACACCTGGCCACAATGCGAGTTTTACTGTACGCGTAGCGTGCTGTAAAACTCACATTATGGCCAGATGTGACGTAAACCTATTTCTTAATTGACATTACAGGATGCAGGTGCCAACTGTGTCAAGTTTCAAAAGACCTGTCTCAACGAGAAATTTACAAAGAAATACTTAGAGCGACCGTACGATAACCCCAATTCATGGGGCAAGACGTATGGTGATCATAAAAGGCATCTGGAATTCTCTGAGAGTCAATACAGGGAACTGTTCAAATATGCACATGAAGTAGGCATATTATGCACAGCCTCGGCTATGGACATGGTAAGTTATCATTCTGCATATCTTAATTAGTTTTAATAATTGGTGGCGCGATACTGCACGAAGCTAATTAAGCCAATGAAATAGTTCATTGACCACTAACTACAAGATTCTTAAAGCAGTCAAGCTACGAATGTCCTGGAAGAAATATCTTCTAGGAAGTTAGATATAGACACAATGCAAAATGTATGCATATCGCACTGACATCCACGCTAATATTAGTTGCAGTTTCGAACGGAAGTTATACTAAATATTTTATGTGTGTTGGCAATATGTGGCCGAACGAAACACTTTCACGCTTTATGCTATTAAATCCATTATTAGAGGTAGAAAGACATTTCCACATCGCTCGTACGACGTGATTAGGTATTATATTAATTGCTACCATTTGGCCAAGACATTATTTTTCATTATTCATTGATTGCTATAAACATTGGACTCTTGAAGTTTAATAGGGAAGGGCATAATAAAGAACACAAAAAGATAAATACCTATCCATGTCTATAATGTAATCTCTTTATGACTATCAACAAATCTTAAGTACTATCTGGTGAGTTCAGGCAAACGCAAACTACTCGTCTTTGCACTTCCGAAATCACAAAAGCCAACTGAGACCGCAATATTTAACCAAAAGTTTTCATAAAATTTCAGGTTTCCTTCGACTTTCTAGTCAACATAAAGGCGCCATTCATCAAAATCGGCTCTGGAGACTCGAACAACCTGTTGTTCTTGAAATACGCCGCCTCCAAGAAGGTCCCACTCATTATCTCAACAGGGATGGTCGATAAGTCCGCAGTTAAAACGATTTATGACATAATATCGGCTACACATAAGAATTTCTGCCTGCTACACTGCATATCGGCGTACCCTGTTCCTTATGAAGACTGCAACTTGACTGTGATCCAAGATTATATGAACACTTTTGATATTCCTATTGGTTACTCTGGACAGGAGGTTGGCACTGCAGTAGCGCTTGCTTCAGTGGCTTTGGGAGCTAAAGTAAGTATTTTATCTATCAATTTAGTCTTATCCAACGCTTCTCTTTCAAATAGCATTAAAAAAAAAATTGGTTGTCTGTAAAGTTGTTTTACGGACGATAGTTTAACGTGACAACGTCATAGCAAAACATTGATGCGGCGCAAGAGTACAATGAGCGTAACGGGACAATGAACGTAACGGGACAATGAGCGTAACGGGACAATGAGTCATCCTTTTTCGTGCATGCAGCCGGCGTTCATCGATTAATAGACGTTGTCACGTCAAAAAATACGATCCCTATTTCACACGAAAAATATATAAAAATATGTTTTTCCTTCGTGTGTTTGTGTATATTTGTACTTCGTGTTTCAGTCCTGTTTACCTCGCCTACAGTTATATGGTATAGATAGCGTGTTTAGATAATAAAGTGCGGTTTATCGGAAAGATGTCGAATAAACACACTACATGCGATAACGTTTAATATGATGCTGTCGATACCCAACATAATTATTAACGTCGATTTTACTTTCCTTTGTCTGGCTATAAATAATTTTCCAGACGGACAAATACATGTACGGTGTTCATTCGCGGCCGTAATTGGCGCGCCAACTCTTAGCAAAACTTACATTTTCGTTGTCTATATGAACATTGTCCGGTGATACGCGAAGAGTTTAAGAGCGCTGTGTCGGGTCCACTAGCGCGACTCTTAAAAAAATATTATCTCGTGACTGAGAAGGAATTATGAAAAACGGCTCAATTAGCTGCCTCGATAAGTGTGTCTAGAATTTTCTAATACCTTTTATAAAGTTTCATATTGAGACACGAAGCAACAAAATACTATCTAGAGGAATGTGGCCGTTTTTCTTGAGATCGAATTTTGTTGCTTCGTGTCTCAATAGGAAACTTTATAAAAGGTATTAGAAAATTCTAGACACACCGAGGCAGGTGATTGAGCCGTTTTTCATAATTCCTTCTCAGTCACGAGATATTTTTTTTTTTTAAAGGATTGGCGCTGGTGGACCCGAGACAGCCCTGACGATAGTTGATAATTATTTAGTCTGTTGATTGAAGTGCCATATTGCGTTGTTTATTGTATCTGTCTGCTTTACTTGATTAGGCAAGGGCAGGACTGATATTTTTATTAAACAAAATACGAAAAGCGATGTTCTGGGTCAACAGACGTGTCGTAACCGCACACAGATAATTAAATTTCACTAGGTTTCACCAACATTGACCTACCTAAATCGCTGACTGACCCTATTATCAGGAATGATTCTTCAGCAGAAGTAACTATACAGTAACAAAAACTCTTGAAAAAAAGTATGTAGTTTTTTCCCAGCTTAAACTAGACAGCCATTTTTGAATATCTAATAGGCATCTTTTAAATAATAAATAAATAGTAATTAGATGCCGACCTCAAAAAGGCTAGCCTTTTCTCAACTATGTTGAGGTTATCTGCCTAGGCAGATGATGATATAGTAGCAGTAGTCAGAAAATGCCGTTTTTTTTTTTCCATTTCAATGCCCCACTACCCTTTCCCATCTTTTATATTAACATAAGTATGCTGATTTAGCACAAACTGTGTTGTTTTCCACTTAACCTTCTTCCCTGCCCAGGTGTTGGAAAAGCACATAACCCTAGAGAAGACGATGAAGGGCACGGACCACGTGTGCTCACTCACCCCGACAGAGTTCCAACAGTTGGTGCGCGATGTACGCGTTATTGAGAACGCGCTCGGCACGCCCATTAAGAAAGTCGTCACTTCAGGTGTGTAGACCTACCTTTGTATGATAGTTCAAGGCGGTTAAGTTGCAAATAGATTGTGGTTGGTTAATATAACTAGTTGATGTTTACACATAACATAAAGCTTGTAATCCCCAAAAAGGTAGGCAGAGGTGTACCTATAGCAAACCCACATTTGCTAGTTACCTATGTTTATGAGCCTATACTACCTCAAATAGATTAGCATGATCCTCCGCCAAATCGAAAATACTGCATCATTAATGGTGAAATAAATATGTGGTAAAGTTGAGAATTAATCCATACTAATATAATTGTGAAAGTAACTCTGTCTGTCTGTCTTTCTGTCTGTCTGTCTGTCTGTCTGTCTGTATGTTACGTTTTCACGCCTAAACCGCTGAACCGATCGTCATGAAATTTGGCAGAGATATAGCCTGGGATATGGAAAAGGACATAGGCTACTTTTTTACGCGATAACCGACATCCACGCGGGCGAAGCCGCGGGCAAAAGCTAGTTCGTTATAAATAGTAAATCCAGTAGTAATATGGAGTTATAAAACAGGTGTTTCCCAGCTGACCACCAGTCATCAGTCTATATTTACTAATGACATGATAACTTGAGCTAATTACCACTTTACCTTAGATAGCGTTCTTCAGGGACTGGGTTTTGGAAAAGTAACGTGTTTTTAATAATAACCTAACCGACACTGTTTACGCCTCCATGTTTACGCTTACACGACTCATACTGAAATTGAACATAACTTTTTTGGAAAGCTATTTGTGAAAATAAACAGCACATTTCTAAAGTACCTATCAGTTCCTGAGAAACTGGTCGAGTTATTGCGAAATAATTACCTACTAGGCAACCGCAGTTTCATAATCATAGAGAATGTATAGCTGATAAAGTGGCAGGTCTTTCGTCATAAGTACATACCTACATCTTAAGGGCTATTTACAAGCAAAGTAATGTTACTCAAGCTTCAGTAAATATTTATCTTTTAGTATGTAAATATGGAAAATGCGTATCATTTGATAGCCACTGACTCTTAAGTCAAAATATAAAGACGTGTAAGTATATGAATATAGATACTTAGGTACAAAGTTTGAGTTGGATGTGTATGCGCATGCACGTTAGTGCTCTGCGACTGATATGACTACACAATATAATTGAATTGGGACTTAAATTATAACTAGCGAAGTGTGACCTCTACCAAAACCCTTCGGAAAATACAGGCGTGATATTTTGTTATGTGCTACATAGTCATTGTGATTTTTTAGTCTCAGATAAGAAAGATCAATCAGCACATGTCTTGGCTTCGGACAATCAGAATTCAAACTCTAATGAATAAACAGAATACGTTTGCAAATACTAAGAAAAAAATCACCAAAACGCCGATAAAAACGCTACGCATTGCTATACGAGTAGGTAGATATATCGCACATTATATCAATTTATGATTTATCATAAACTATTACAGTATTTTTACACGAAGCGACGCTCGCTTCACTTGTATCAGGTATATGTCTATAGACAGTAATTATAGACCCATATCGGTACTTACGACTCTCTCAAAAAACTTAAGATTAACATAATTCCTTACAAAATTTTACATTCTAGCTAGTAGGTAACCAATTTGGCTTCAGAAGTGGTAAAACCACTCATGACGCTTTATTGGAACTAACAGATACTATATTGTTAAAAATATTGATAATAAATGAAAAACATTGGCTATCTTTTTAGATCTATTTAAAGCTTTCGACACTGTCTCTGTCCCCATACTCCTCTCAAAGCTGGAAGGTGTTGGAATACGCGGCATTGCCCAGGATATCTTCAGAAGTTATCTAACAGGTCGTGGGCAGTACGTAAAAATTTTTAATCACTTAAGCATAAAGGAGATGGCTATCTTTGGGGTACCACAGAGCAGCGTGCTTGGGCCGAACCTCTTCCTAATTTATGTGAATGAGCTGTGTCCGATACGGCTCTAAAAATTCATGACCGCAATTGAAGTGAAACTTGTAAAAATGCCGAACTTGCTCTTAGTTTTAGATAAATGATAGGTCTCGCTGCGCAAGTGCAGCGAGACCAATCATTTATCTATGCTTTTTTTTTGATCGATGATGCTCTTAGTATTGTCATGAAATATGGTTAGCCACAAATCTTCTTACTTTGAATGTCAATAAAACTAAGTTCATCGGTTTTTCCATAAATAAGTCAGGTCAACCCCTAACATCTATTGCCTTCACGCTCACTCTTGTATAAAACCTAGTTCTGACTCAAACTGTGGTTGCCCTCAACTAGAAGGCTCCCAAACTGCTAAATATCTTTGTGACAACACCAAGATATTTAGCAGTTGTTGAGATGCCATTTAAGGTGACAGCAAACTACAAAGTTGGCTGTCACCTTAAATGGCATCAGCAAATTGGTTCTCTCGTGGCACGCCTGAGAAAACTCTTATATATTTTTAAGAAACTTATAGGCTCAGCGGATTTTAGGACCTTAGTAAGCATATATATTTTGCACTTGCTCAGTCAGTGTTAGGTTATTGCCCGACGGTCTGGGGTGAGGCGTATAAAACAACAATGTTGCGGATTGAAAGAGCTCAAAGAGCAGTTTTGAAAGTCCTTGTGAGGAAACCAATCCGCTTACCTACGTCATCACTTTACTATCTCTGCCAGGTCCTAACGGACAGACAGTTGTTCATTTCTCAAGCAGTACTCCGCATACCCAGCTGAATTATAAACTAGTTAGATCTAACAATAAATGCCGTTCTGATCGAGTATGTGATGTAAAGCCTCGTACGGTGGCCAGCACATCAAGTTACCACAAACTGTCAAATTTTCTCGTTCGATTTTGAACTTAATTAACAACAATTTAAAGTTTAAAATCGTTTGAAGAAATTTGACAGTTTCGTGTAGCTAAATTCAGTACTTAAAAGAAAATGGAACCTTTTTTTCGCCATTTTATATGAATTACCATTACGAAGATATTGTTTTGATATGTTATCCCCTTTGTTTACATAAATTCTCTGAATTTGAGACTTTGGGTTCTGGTAATCGGATGCATATTTACCTAAAGTTAATTATTAGCTATGAAAGTATGGAAGCAGCTTCTTAAAATATATTTTTTGTAAGAAAATATCCCGTGATGCCAGAAATACCGGCAATGCATAACTAGTCGGGTGTATATTATGGAAGCGACTTCTAAAATATTATTTATAAAAAAAAAACCGGGATTCTTGGATTGCATAACTATTCAGATGCATATTTATTTAAAATTATTTTAACCCCCTATGCAAATATGTGTATGTAGGGTGTAAGAGTAGGGATGGTGTGTGTTAGTTAAAATAAAAATAAAACACCGGAACCGCAGGATTTATTCGATACAAAAGCGCTTTCCATAATACCAAACATCTCAACTTTAGGTGAATATGCATCCGAATATCTGATCTCTAGTACACGCACGCACTTATCGCTTGTAGTAGCACGGCACTTATCGCAGAATTTTTTTATTTTTTAAATATTGGTTAAATTACCTTTGTTATGTAATAGTCTTGGAACAACCTACCCTTTCACTAGGAGTCGGGCATTGGTAGCTGCGCCACAGTTTTAACAATTGCATCTATCATCGCTGAACATCGTTTGTCTTTGAATGTATTTGTTTTTTGTTCCCATTATACGATTATTATTATCGTGGTTACCAAGTGTACAAAATCGCTGTGAATGTGTGTTTAAGCGCAGGAGCTCTCGGTACCGGCCGAGACACGAGCGAAGTCGGAACTGTGTGTGTTATGTGCCGACGCTACTCATCTTCACGCATTCACACTCGGTAACCAAGTACGAAACAAAACGTTGAAGGCAAACATCGGTGAGGAATCTGGCATGTCTTAGAACCAAAAATTCGAAGACTATACTCACCCGCGCTGGGCCCTGGCGTGATGAAGTTACTGTCCACTACCTCTCACAAATAGGACGCCAGAATCGCGGCAGTAGACATATTACAAGCTGATTATGTATTAGGAAATATTAATTTATCCTCGAAATAAAAAAAGCCCTAACTTAATAGCCAATGTTAATTGTAACCCATCTTTACAGAGATCCCCTGCATCGATAAACTTCAGAAATCTCTCGTGATGGGCAGCACTAAGAACAAGGGTGAGATCCTCTACCCCGGAGACGTCAAAATCAAGGTTGCGGAACCTAAGGGTTTGAATGCTCTCCACTTCGAAGAGGTCATATACAAAACACTAGTGTATGACAAGAAGGAAGACGAACCACTCAACCAAGGAGACTTCTGCTAACTATGCTCAAAGTACATAAGAATAACCAATAATTCTAACATAACATATCATTGTATTTAAGTTACTCTCTTCGAACATATGAGAGGTCTAAACCACCCAATATGTAAATGGTTTACGACCTTCTCAAGAAACAAATTTATTTTTAAGCAAATTATTATATCTAGTACATAACCATGAGATAACATAGGGAAAAAACGTAACTACATCGTCACCACTGTGTTCAAAATTATAATAATAACTTCAAAACGATATCGTCGAAAGCACAATGACAGCATAATCATTCGAATTTATTTAACGTCTCAAAGTGTAAATTATGTGAATAGAATATACATTAAGTTTAGTATACGATAACATAGATTAAAAACCCTAATCCCTAAATAGTTTATATTTAATACAGCTATTTTTCTATATACCAGATTTATTAAAGTTTTACTATTATGAGCTGCCTTTTATTTACATTTACGTGGCTGACTTTGAGATGTATGGACAAGTATACCTATACCTACCTACGCAATGAAAAATACTCGCTTTGACGTCATCACCCATTCATAAAGTTATTATTGACTCTGACTGTTATATCTGTAACAGACAGGTTATGTTTATAGCTGTTTAAATCACTACACAGATGTGGATAGGATATATATTTTGTCATGTCTCCGCAGAGTAGGCAGGTCCGTCGTCAGATCCCAGATGCGCCAGCGCAGGTTATGCATTTCGGTGCGACACGCTCGCGCTCACGTATCCGGCTGCGGTGCGACGAGATACTCCTTGACGCGTTTTATTAGCAAGTCGTGTTTTATTTTTATAGACGGTCAGCAAGCGGGCAGTGGTTCAGCGGTGTGTGGTGTAATAGAACATAAGTGGCGCAGCGGCGTGCGCGCTGCGTTGGCTCCGTGCCCGGCCGCCGCCAGTCCCCGGCGCGCCGGCCCGCCCGCCGCCTGCCGCCACCTAACGCACTCGCCGACTCCTGTCTATTGCGTAGGATTACATGATCGAAGCTGCTCACGAACGAGCTACTCCACGAACGCGATCCTTTCCAAACCTAACTACTACGGAGCTTGCGCCGCGAGGCGTTGGCAGAAAATACTCCTATGATAAAATCGCGTTTGTGTTTTCGCGCCTAGAAAGTCTGAGAATTAGTAGCGAGTTCAGAGCAGCCGATTTAGGTCGCCCGGTTCAGTGCTAGCAGCGAGATATTTTTATTGCCACTGTTGGGTGCAGACGTACGAGCGCCTGAACACGTTGCTGGTTAAATAAATTATTATTTATAGAGTAAAATCGTAAAGTTCATTCCATAAACATTTGCGTGTGTATGTGGTTATTCCTAGTTCCCTCGGGTATGATGCTGTGTTACGAGTGGTGGCATTGACTGCGTGTGAGAGGAGTAATGTGACGGAACTGTTTTTGTTAGCGGCATTTAGGTGAAATCTTTGACATTTGTAAAGTGCATTTGTGTGTGTTAGTGTGAGAATGCATCACTTGTACCCTTTGGCGAAGGGCGACCCGCTGTGCCCGCTGGGCTTCCACCCGCAGGTGCGCTGGCCCACGCGCTGCAAGCGTTGCTTCCGCGACTACAAGGAGCACGGCGGCGTGCGCAAGAAGGAGGACGACTTCACGGTGTCCACGCCCAGCCTCTCCTCTTGGAACACGCCGTCGTCACGGTCAGTGTGCCAACACCCTGTAGTATTTAGTATTAAGTATAACTATCCTATCAGATACTGGGCCGTACCGAATATCATCATATAATATAACCGAATTGACGGAATTGTCAAATGAAATTTAAATTATATTCTAATGAATAGTACCCAAACGGGAAATTGTTATCCAGTTTCCACTAAGCCCTTCCTACGTAACCTACGCACACCGGTCTACCATTTCAACTCGTAATTGCTAGTGGGTGGACATGAAGCGGTACTAGACTGCTACAACGAACATCTGTGGTGTTGCTACACTTGAAGAAAGGTTTGATAATCGTAATAAGTTCTTGTTATCACAGAGGGCGGTGCCATCTTATTCATGTCTTCCTGGGACTAAAGTCTTTAGCCATAAAGCACATTTTGATAATGACCCACAACCCTAATCTATTCAAATTGAGAGTGAACAGGCTTCTTTTGGGTAAGCTCACTCCATCGTCAACTTTGTCTCTGTCACCCAGACCTAGACTAGAGTCAAGAGCAAACCCATAGTAAAATAAAAATAAAAAAAGTAAATCCAATAAACATGCCTAAAATCTCTTCGTAGTGACATCGTTGGGTATAGGTAAAACATTAGAAAATAATAAAGCTTCCGAAAAACAAATTAACTTCCATCGATCTGTGGTTGATGTAATACTAACTAAGCTGTGTAAAAAATTAAAAATACAAAACTTCCGAAAAAAATACTAAGTTTCCGAAAACATAAGTATATGTTCACCGCTCGCTTCGCTCGCTCGGCTCACGTTTCTGCGGCAGATTGTAGGTATGATTCGTCATTTTGAACTGGGTGAAATAGGTTAGGTTAGAACTGTGACCAACCGCGCGTGAGCCGAGCGAGCGAAGCGAGCGGTTCCGCGGCAGCGGCCGGCGAACGCTAAGCTGGTGGAAAAATATTACGTCAGCAAATATTGTACTAATTTTTCGGAATTTTTAGTATTTTATTCGGTCGTTTCTTTATTTGTATTCGCTTATAAGTTGTCGGAAAGTTAGTACCTATTTAAAGCAGTTTTCATATTTTGAGTATGCTCAGATTTAAAAAAAATATCGGAGCTTTTATTACTAGGCACCCTAAAACATTGACCTGACATAAACAGACACATACCTAATGATAATTATTAGTTCAGTTAGCAATAGTTATCATATTGGACGTGTGAAACAAAGCATCACTTAGCTGATGCTACTTAATAAGATGAATAACCGCTACTAGGTAGGTACAAATAAAATAACCTACAAATAAAAGTTTTTTTAGGTAGTTACCTATATGTAGTTCACAGGTAGGTTGACCAATGGGGTACCAAACCATTACCTATGTAGGCCGGAATCGGAAGCCTGATAGAGGAACCTATTATATAGAAAGTTAATCTTACAATTTTACGATCGATGTCTTACTTTGCCATGAAATTAGGTCTCTAATGACTTAATGAGATAGCTTCTCCTCGCAAAGCCTTATTACTTTTGAACCACTAACAAATTCTGATAAATAATATAACAATTTCTGATTCCGGCCATTTAGCGACATTTCTTCCGTTCCATCAGAATTCAAGTCAAAGGGACACAAACACAAATATACCTACACATGAATAGTGACATTAATGTTTTTTTCTTTCGATTGCCATATCTTTCTATGGTGCTAAAATCTAGTAACATGTGTGTATCTCAAGATAATTCCAAGTTATGTTCACTTTAGAGCGAATGCACGCTCGTATTTTCCGCTTTGTTATTTTACTGCTCACTAATTTTATGGCGGCTATTCGATTGCCTTATAGCAATTTGTCGAATAATGTCCATACTTGTATTGGTAATACATAAAATTTATGTATGCAATTTGCATTTTCCTCTTACGTATTGCTATCCACTATGTAGGTTCATAACGGTAATGGTCATAGTCAGAAAGAGTGTCACGGAATATGAGGTAACCCTGACCTATAACAATTATAGTTTTGGCCGTTCTACTTTACTACCTGTCCCCAGTTGATTCTTTCTAATATTTAACAAAAAAAGATGGCACAATTCCAAATTCCTGAGCGTTTTTGCGGATTGTTTGTACTTCGCCCGGTTGCTGAAGTTTGACGCATGCCGCCTTCGTGTGTACGTACGTTCTATCACTATACATACATCTAGTAGTACGCACAGTTTATGATCAAATCATCAGTTGTAATGTATAGTTACCAACTACACAAATCACTGCAGTCTAATCTTATTGTGGCAAGGTGCAACGAAAAGGATGTTGTGAGACCGCACTCAATATCAGTAAGATGATTCATAAGTCCATAACTGCTAAAAGCTTTCAATTTGATCTCTATAAGAGCTGTTAGCCATGGCGTTCATATATGAAGACTAGCTTCTGCCCGCGACTTCGTCCGCGTGTTATTTCGGAGCCCGAGCCCGACCTATCACTTGGCATCCCGTCGCTTGCCCGTGCTATAACTTCGTGTACGCTTAGCGTTCTTTCTGACTTTTTATCTTTTTGCTCGGCTCCTAAGGGTCGTAGCGTGATGGTATATAGCCTATAGCTTTTCTCGATAAATGGGTTATCCAACACTAAATGAATTTTTCAATTCGAACCAGTACTTCCTGAGATTAACGCGTTCAACCAAACAAACAAACTCTTCAGCTTAGATATTTTAAAATTATGATATCTCCCAAGATGTTTGATTGAAATCAAGTGATGTCAAGGACAATTTTGTTAACATTTAAATACTTGTGATTAAAACATATTTATTTGGATAAGTATTAATATTAAGTTGATAAAACTCCTTCGCGAATAATGCATTAATTTCTAACAAATTTGATTACCATAAAAAAAGATTATAGTGAGTCAATCTTAAAAGATAGACATATGATGTCGCGGACTTTTTTTTAGAACTTTTAAAGAGGAACAATTCCATCACACATGATATTTGCGTAACTTAAACCGTTTACGCAGCGCACGCAAAGGAAGCTCTCAAAAAAGAATATTTTTTCCCGTTTTTGCAACATTTTTCATTTATGCTCCGCTCCTATTGGTTTTAGCGTGATGTTATATAGCCTATAATATTCCTTGATAAATGGACTATCCAACACAAAAAGATTTTTTAATTCCAACTAGTATTTCCTGAGATTAGCGCGTTCAAACAAACAAACAAACAAACTCTTCAGCTTTATAATATTAGTATAGATAGATATAGTGTAGAAGATACTACTACTTACCTACGTAAAATTTTGAAGTTTAGAAGTCGTAAATCTATATCTATACTAATATATAAAGCTGAAGAGTTTGTTTGTTTGTTTGTTTGTTTGAACGCGCTAATCTCAGGAACTACTGGTTGGAATTGAAAAAATATTTTTGTGTTGGATAGTCCATTTATTGAGGAATATTATAGGCTATATAACATCACGCTACAACCAAAAGGAGCGGAGCATAAATGAAAAATGTAGCAAAAACGGGTTTTTTTTTTCCTTTTTGAGAGCTTCCGTTGCGTGCGCTGCGTAAACGGTTTAAGTTACGCAAATATCATGTATCATGGAATTGTTCCTCTTTAAATGTTCCATATGTCTATCTTTTAAGATTGACTCACTATAACCTTTTTTATGGTAATTAAATTTGTTCGAAATTAATGCATTATTTGCGAAGGAGTTTTCATAAACATGTTATTAATCCTTATCCAAATAAATACGTTATTCATCACAAGTATTTAATTTTGAACAAAGTTGCCTTTATCAACTCTGCGAGGTAGTCTATTCTAAAGCTGAAGAGTTAGTTTTTAGGGTTCCGTACCCAAAGGGTAAAATAGGACACTATTACTAAAACTCCGCTGTCCGTCTGTCTGTCTGTCTGTCTGTCTGTCCGTCTGTCACCAGGCTGTATCTCATGAACCGTGATAGTTGCACAGTTGAAATTTTCACAGATGATATATTTCTGTTGCTGCTATAACAACACATACATGATTTTTTTGCCGTTTTTATTGCTCCGCCCGCGCGGATGTCAGTTATCGCATAAAAAAGTAGCCTATGTCCTTCTCTATATCCCAGGCTATATTCCTGCCAAATTTCATGACGATCGGTTCAGCGGTTTAGGCGTGAAAACGTAACATACAGACAAATAGACCGACAGAGTTACTTTCACATTTATAATATTAGTAAGGATTAGTAAGGATAAGGAATTGTATGGATGGTACGGAACCCTTCGTGCGCGAGTCCGACTCGCACTTGGCCGGTTTTTGTTTTTTGAACGCGCTAATCTCTGGAACTGCGAGTTGGATTAAAAAAAATCTTTTTGCATTTTACAGCCCAATTCATGGAATTCTTCAAAGGAAGAATTACATGCCTATTAACTAGGACACAATTTTTTTTTAATGAAAGTTTATTCGAAAACGAAGTAAAAGCAAGGGCAGGCAATGTGTTGCGACGGGGTGGGTCGGGGGAACAAGAAATTTAACGCGGACGAAGTCGCGGGCAGAAGCTAGTAGGACATAAAATCATAAATATTTAGACTTTAATCAAAAAGATATATCATGCACATCTGCCTACGTGCTCTAAACACTGTGCTTAGTTTGTCAACATTAACGAACTAAAATAGGAATTGTGTATCAAATAAACACCTCTTTGATATTCCTGTAAAGCGTTTACTTGGCTCAGTTTTGGAGATCAAACACGTGTAATCACATCTTTCGTTTTCACACGACTTGCTTCGTTTTAGAATTTACCATCAGGCAGATAGCTACTGTGTACCTTTGTACGTACGTCAATCAGCGTAACTGATGTTGTTGACGTATTTTCCGTCTATAGAGCAGCCAACTTTGGTGTTGCTGAGTCTCTCGATGGGTCCATTTACGTAAAGATTGAAGAGACGAGGCTAAACTACCTTGCCTTACTCCACATCTCAATCTCTACGCATCGGAGATCGCGCACGCCCACTTTAAGACATTAACTTGGTTGTTGTACCAATAATCAAAAATGTTAACGAATTCTTCTGGGAGGCTGGTTTCTGTCCTCATTTTGTGCCATAGCACATCATAGGACACCAAATTGAAAGCTTATGAAAGGTCTAAAAAGAAGGCGTAGACTGGAGTCTTTCTATCGGTATAGTAGGTACCGGTTTACAGTGTGCTTGAGGCATAGAACTGCCGTTTCTTTCGACAGCTTGCGCCTAAAACCGAACTGACGCAAGAAGTGACACAACACTAAATTCCCTTATTGAAAACTGAAGCTTTGTTAAGGAAGGTTTAAGGTAGTCGTTGTGTCAAACAAAAATCCTCGTCAGCACGACAGCAAAGGCCGTGCATCAAACCATTTTTACAGCACACTTGATCGGACACTTGTCGGCACGATATTGCAGAATATTTTTTACATACAACGCTGAAGCTCTTGGCCTTCATCTCACCTGATGGTAAGTGATGATAAGGCCGAAAATGTAAGCGAGCTTCACCCGGAATCCTCAACCACAGTGGAACTGGCTATATTACCTCTAACTGCCGAAACACAACAAACATTGTTGTTTTTGGCGAGACTTAGATAAGATGGTGGTAGCTAGCCAGGCGGACTTAGAACATGCCCTACTACCAACCAAACCGAGCAGAAATTTTTGACCCCGCTGGGAATCGAACCCGGGACCTCTGGATCTGAGACAGAGATTGGGTTCGGCTCATCATGTATCCACTAAAAAGTAAGAAGTTTTTTTTTTAATGTTTTGTTATAATTAATGATTTACTTTGTTGTACACAGAAGTCGTGATGAAGACAATGGCGTGGAAGTGGAGAAGGTGGGACGAGGCTGGGCGTCCAGTACTAACCTCAGCACAATCGACACTGCCAAGAAAGACGCCTTCTCCACGGGTAAGCAATTTCTCTCTCCTTTTCCTTCCTAATATTGAACTCGGCTTCGCCCGCATGGAGGCCGGAATTATCGGAATGTACCTACTATCGGGATAAAAAAGTATCCTATGTCCTAAACCACACAGGTCATGGTCTACCCGTGTGCTAAATTTCATTCAAATTCGTTTAGCCTTTAAGGCTTGAAAAGGTGTAACACAGACAGAATTACTTTCGCATTTGATATTAATTTGGAAGTATGGATGGATTAGAATGGATGTAAGTATTTATAACACTACCCATTTTTTTTTAATATTTCAATTCTTGACTAAACTTCTCTTACTCGTAGATACTTATGTACCTCACCGGTGGCATCTAAAGTCGAACTAATAGATCAATATATCTATACTATAATATACTATATACTATACTATAATATACTATATACTATACTATATATACTATATACTATACTATATATACTATATACTATACTATATATACTATACTATAATATTATAAATGTGAAAGTAACTCTGTCTGTCTGTCTGTCTATCTGTCTGTCTGTCTGTATGTTACGTTTTCACGCCTAAACCGCTGAACCGATCGTCATGAAATTTGGCAGAGATATAGCCTGGGATATGGAGAAGGACATAGGCTACTTTTTTACGCGATAACCGACATCCACGCGGGCGGAGCCACGGGCAAAAGCTAGTAATAATATATATTGACGGCACGGTTGGCGCAGTGGTTAAGCGATTGACTACTGCGCTGCGTGTCGCGGGTTCGATTCCCGCACGGAACAAATATTTGTATGATCTACAAGTAGTTGTTCTGGGTCTGGATGTTTGTGTATGTGAGTTTTAATGTTTGTAAACGCACCCACGATACAGGAGAAATTCCTAGTGTGGGGCAACGTTTTTCAAAAAAGAAAGAAAGAGAAAGAATATATCGAATGCATCTACATGTAGAACTCATTTCCAAGAAAGTCAACGTTCTACGTTAAAAGAACAAAACAATCTGCTAGGTAATGGTTAACACTTAAATCAAACCGTGTCTGCCTACAGTTTCATTCAGCATAAAAATAGCTACAAATTATTAGAATCATGCACTTAATACACATAATAATAGAAGCTGACTAAATTACTATTCTGACATTTTTTTTTTTTTTCCTTTATAAACGTTGCCCCACACTAGGAATTTCACCTGTATTGTGGATGCGTTTACAAACATTTAAACTCACATACACAAACAGCCAGACCCGGAACAACTACTTGTAGATCATACAAATATTTGTTCCGTGCGGGAATCGAACCCGTCACACGCAGCGCAACAGTCAATCCACCACTACCACTACCAAACCACTGCGCCAACCGTGCCGAATTAAGGTGTACATATATGTCTTCAACTATATAAAATCAAATGAAGGAATGTAAGCATAGAATTTTCGTCTGTTGACCTTCTCTTTTGTTCGTTAATACCTACAACAAGAAAATATCAATCCAGACACATCTGCGAACGCGAGCCAAGACCATAATGCTACACCTGTATTAGTCATACATTGTGGATCCTAATTTAAACGTCTCACATTCGCATTTTGATAGTTGCTATCTAATTTAAACATTTACTTAACATAGGTACGACGTACGTGTGAGAAATCCTACTATTATAATACCTAGATATGTGAATGTTTGGTTGTTTCTACTCGATAACACTATAATGGCTGAATGAATTTAGATGTAACTAGTTAACTAGGCACACGGCTAGGCTATGGCCTGGATTACATTATAGGATATCTTTATTAATTTACATGTAAATAATATTCGGTTGTATATGAAGCTGCTCATTCGGATTCGGATGTACTGAAATAAAATGAAATGCACAAAATCCAAAGACCAAAGAAAATGCAGGATACTTATATAAAAAACCGGTCAATAGCGAGTCGGACTCGCGCACCGAGGATTCCGTACCATCAAAAATAATTTCTGATTTTTCTCTATGCTAACTATGGAGATAAGGGGTGGAACGGTAATTTTTTATTTTTTCTTCAAATGTCGAAAACTATGCAACATAAAAAAAAGAAAAATGTTTGAGTATTTGCAAATAGCGCTCTTTCATATGATACCCCACATGCCCTAGTAGCGCACTTCGATTTTTTACGACATAAGTTCAGAAGCAGTTGCAAAAAAAAAAATCTTTTATTATTCCATATAAATATTCTAAAATATTTCTTATAAATATTCTTATCAGAAAAATAGTAAAAAACACTTTTCAATATTTATTTATCAATATTAATTGGTAAGAGTTAGTAAAAATATAATAACCAAAACTAAATAAAACTAATAACAAAATAAACTATAATATGGCGTCGAAAAATTCCTCCGCATCGCTTTCAACTGGTAATGAACCCAAGAGACTAGCTGCATTGCCACGTTGCATACAATGTGCAATGCTTAGCTTCTGGCCAAGGTAAAACCCAACCATTTTTTTTTTTTTTTTGCGGATGGGAATTCATCAACTGACCCCTCCCGCTCTGGCTAGAGCGGAAGGGAGTGTCAGACTCTTACTGACTAAAACCCACCCGTGTTCCTTCCTTGGCCCTTTATGTTCCGGGGCAGCGGTACCCCTTTCGGACAATCCCGCTAACCCGGCAGGCTTGGGCCCGAATGCTCGTTGTTGCTGACATCTCTTTGAGGCGCGCGTGGAACACGTACGCGCCGTCCGGCACGGGCCTGGTCCTGATCGGACGGTGAACTACCCATTACTCACCGCCCGCAGGCCCGCGTCTACGGTGGCCGGGAGTCGTCACGCGGCTCCCGACGCCCAGAGCGTCAACCGCGGTGGCTGGGACGGGAGACTCTCTCCCTCTCCCATCCCGCCACCTCCCTCGCTAGCATGACTGCTTCGCAGAAGGAGGTGACTGCTTCCCATTCCCTCTCGCCCCGGACCATGGCTTGAACCAGGGCCGGGCGCGAGAGGTCGCCGCCGCTGCCGATCGCCTCTACGAGGATACGACGGTGCTCGGCCCAAGCAGGGCAGACCACCACTGTATGGTCCACCGTGTCCTCGGGGCGATCATCGCAGTGGTGACACCCGGGCGTATCCTCCCGCCTGATAATTTGCAGGAACCTCCCGAAACATCCGTGTCCGGAGAGTACCTGCGTCAGGCGGTAGGTGAGGACGCCGTGACGCCTCTCTAGCTACTCCTCAAAGAGGGGTCTTACCGCCGCTGTCGCGGCGTGCCCTGCGCTGGGTTGCGACAGTCGCTCTTTCCATGCCGCTATGAGATCGCGCCGGAGGTCCGTCCGCTCCGCCTCAATTTGCTGCGGAAGCGGAGTTTCCCCCCGGCATATTACCTCCGCACGCCACTCATACAAGCGCGCGAGGACTATCGCCTCCAGATCCCACGGCGGCAGTCCGGCAAGGAGGCTTGCTGCCTCGCCCGAGGTTAGCGGTAGGCCCAGACAAGCTTTACGGCTACCACCTTTTGGGGCGCGTTCAAATAGTGGCTGGCTCTCCGCCGCAGCAAACGCGCCCACACCGGGGCCCCATATGTTGCCATAGACCGCACGACCCCCACGTAAAGCCTCCGGCAGGAGGCGTTTGGACCCCTCAGGTTGGGCAGGAGCCGCTTGAGGGCGGCCCCGGTCCGTTCTAGTTTGGGGGCCATACGTCGGAAGTGCTCCACGAAGTTCTACCGGCTGTCGAGGACAAGTCCCAGGTACTTCATCGTGGACTCGACTCCGATGTGAACCCCTCCTACCGTTAGTTGGGATCCCGATGGTGGCCTGTTCCGAGGCCCATGGAAAGACGTGACCTTGGACTTGTGCAATGCCACCTCGAGACCCAACTGCCGGATCCTCTCCACGAATATCGCAACCCCGCGTGTCATCGCGTCGGCCGCCGCCTGATGCGTCCTCCCCTGCGCCAGGACCAGCGTGTCGTCAGCGTAGCACATCACGCTGACGCCATCAGGGAGGTCGGCCCGCAGGGAGGATGACCTACAGGAGCGGCCCCAGAACCGATTCCTATGGGACACCGCACGACATCTCTCGCCGGTTGCACTCCCCGTCGGGACCGGGGTAGATGACGGCTCTGTCCGTCAGATATGCCTCGACTATTCGACGGAGGTAGGTCGGCACCCAGTGATACCGGAATGTTTCCCCAGTGCAACTCCAGGGCAGGGTGTTAAATGCGTTGGCGATGTCGAGTGACACCGCCATGACAACCCCGCCCCGAGCCACCGCGTCCCCCGTTGTGAGGGCTCTGTCGCGCATGATAGCGTTCACCATCGAGCGCTCCTGTCGGAAGCCGAACTGGCTATCCGCAAGATCCGGCCCCGTCCTCATCAGGTGCCCGACGTGGCGGCCTGCAATCACTCTCTCAAAGAGCTTGCCGCCCTCGTTGAGCAGCACAATGGGCCGGTATGCGGGCGAAAAGTCCGCAGGGCGCCCTGGCTTCCGAATGAGGACCAGCTTCCCCGGCTTCCAACGGAGTGGGAACTGGCCTCTCTCCATACTTGCGCTTAAGTGCGCCTCCAGTCGAGGCCCAAAAGCCGTTCCTCCCGTGAAGGGAACAGAGCGCTCACCACCTCCTCCACCTGCAGGGGGTGGAGACTCTGCGTCAGCGGGGGGGGGGGGGGGCAGGTGCGGAGTTTATTTTGTAAGGGCGCCCCCATGGGTCTCTGTTCAGAGTCTCCACTAACTCCTCGCGGGCCGTATCCTTGGCCCGCTGGACAGCGTCTTGGAGGGCGGTCTTCGCCGCTCTGTATCCCTCGTACACCTCCGCCTCCGTGGCTTCCGCATTCAGAGGGCGGATGCGGAGCTCCCAGTCCATCCGCTTCAGCGCCCACGGCGGGCCACTCGGGGCCTGTTGGACCAGCGCGCTAGAGGTCTGGGTGGAGACGTTGAACCGGATATACCGGTGGTCGGAGTAGGTCTCCACCTCCTCCGGCAAACGAGATGTAACCACAGACTCACCCCGCATCCGCACACACGTGGGAACAGAACCCTGATTTAGGACGACCAGGCCTGATTCCAGAGCCCAGTCCTCCACCATCCTGCCCCGCACATCAGTGTAACGGGAACCCTAGGCCAGATTTTTGGCGTTGCAGCCCCGAGCACTAGCACGGTGAAGGGATGGTTTCCAGCGACGACAACTTTCAACTCTGTTAAAGAGTTCTGGAACTCGGCGAGAGTTCGGTTCGGAGAGAGTTCGGTTCGGAGAGAAGTACACTCCCACTACTACGATCACTCCGAACCGTGCTGCTACGCACCCCTGTCCCTTCATGACACCTTCGAGACGGAATGGACGGGGTAACGGCGGCGGTCGACGGAATTATGGTCACTGAATCGCTCAGGAACTCCACCCAGTCATCCTTGGGCAGGACAAAGTACGGCTCAGCGACCACGGCAATGTAAATCGACCACTGCGCCATGCTCTGGAGCAACAGGTCCTGAGCGCAGGCGCAGTCTTGGGTCACGGGAAGTGTCAACCAGCCTTTTGGAGATTTAATTGGAAAAAACTTCAGCACTGGGAACCTATGGGCCGAAGGTTTCATCCCCAAACGGGTCGAAAATATAGTTACCGATAAGGTTACTATACTTTCGCCGCTTGAGGAGCAGCGCCAGCCAGGAAGATCTAAAACTATTCCAAATTTCAAGTTGATAGCATTAGTAGTTCTTGAGATATGCAGCTGTGACAGACAGACAGACAGACTGAGTCGCACCATAAGGGTTCCTTTTTACCATTTTAGTACGGAACCCTCATCATTCATCATCATCATTTCAGCCGAATGTCGTCCTCTGTTGGACATAGGCCACCCCCAAGCACCGCCACCTCGACCGGTTCTGTGTTTCCCGCATCCAACGGATTCCTGCGGCTTTCATAAGGCTTCCAACGCTACGTCTTCCGGTACGCGGTCGCCACTTCAGAACCTTTCGGCCCCAACGGCCATCTGTTCTGCGCGCAATGTGCCCTGCCCATTGCCACTAAAGTTTGGCAATTCTTCGAGCTATGTCGGTTACCTTGGTTCTCCTTCGGATCTCTTCATTTCTGATTCGATCACGTAGGGAAACTCCAAGCATAGCCCTCTCCATTGCCCTTTGGGTGACTTTTAGCCTTCTAATAAGGCCCATTGTGAACCCTAAAAACTATTAATTTAGACGGTTATTTTATTAATTACTGATGTTTTGGCACCTGGATCGTGTTAAATTACTCATTTATTTATTATCTTTCCAGCATCAAACAAGCCATAAGTTCAGATGATTAATATTTTTGCTCACACATCCATCAAATAACAATGTATTGGATGCTATAAAACCACTTTTATTAGTGCAGCTAGCAATAAAGTCAGATGATTTTTATTAACGATGATCTTTTAAATTATTAATGTGTTTACTACCTCAATCCGTTAGATTTCAGTCTGAATGTCAAGGAATTATAATTTTAGATATTGACTTGATACATTGCTCCCATTTGTTTCTCTGTTAGTTAGATTAACACACACGTAGCTAATTCTATTTCGCAGCTTTCAGAAAAAACTATAGCTCAGCAATTGCTACATAATGTGCGGATACCTATCTAAGTTGGTTATAGAGTGGTTGGGGCACCAACAACTTTATTACCTACACTACTTTCAAAACGCGTTGTAATAGTAGCCTACTTACGCCCGGCCGCCAGCTGGTTCGGCTAATAAAAGCTAAAGTTTCAAGTATCTAAGCCAAGGCGGCGTCAAACGCAAAATGATTTAAAAGTTGAAGGCGAAAGACCTACGAGTGAGGTGACAGTTCAGATGTAAATATCAAAATGAACTGAGGCTCAAGTGTGAGTTTCTTTTAACCAACTGGACTTCACGCATCGACCGCGTTCGGCGCTCCGATTGGCCTCCGATTGACCCTACACCAATTGGAGTGCTGAACGCGGTCAATGCGTAAAGTCGAGATGGTTAAAATAAACTCACACTAGGGCCTCTGATAGACGTTACTGATGGCTCGAAACTCGTAGCTTAATTCTGGGCCGACTCTAGTTTGATCGCCATCGACACACTATTAAGAAGAATTCTTCTTCTTCGTGTCGATGGAACGAGAGTTTATAAAAAAAATTGGCCCAAAACTTCGCCACTTCCACAGCGTTGTCGTGCAGTGCAGAGATGACTTTGGCTGCATTTTTTGGGGAACAGAGTGCAGGATAGGAGGACCAAAATTGTCTAATCTAATCACATCCACCATTGTTGTCTAGGGTTCACAAGAACTAGTGCATCTTGGACTTCGACGCCGGACCTGGGGGCCAACGAGTCCGATAGCACGAACGCTGTCACCGTCAGTCTGAAGCTGCCCAAGAGAAGGCTCACGGGGCCAATACCGTCTCTAGATACGGGGCAGAATCATACTACAGGTATGCATATAATTTTGCTTGCTGGGGAATTTGTTGCGCCACTTCTTCTTTCCAGCTAAAACACTAGGAAGTGGTGAAGGTCGGGCGTTTCTTGGAGACTGTCTTATGGAATTTTGACGTTCAAAAAATTATTCTTATTCTAGTTTGAATAAATTACTTTTGAATTTGAAACACTCGATAATGTAACTCCTGGGTTTCGTTATTTCAGTGTTAGTTTATTGGAATTGCGCCTGCGCAGGTTAGACGTAGGTACCCCCACATTTCACCAGTTATATTATAAGTCCCATGTAATAGGAGGCGATCTTTTATCATAAACCAGCACAAATCCAGACTTACTCTCCTTATCTATGGAATAACCCAATAACACTTTTCTCGAATGTAGAAAAGGGTTCAAGACCTATCCAAGATCGGCTATCATTCGTACTAAGCCAGAGAAAAATTACACTTGGGATTATTCAGGAAAATTCACTGCAGTGACACTAACCATGAATGTAATAATTGTACACAGACACGGTGACGCTGCGACGACCGTCGCCATCTCCTCCGCCGTCGACAGCACCGGTGCAGGCACCAATTACTATAAGCAAGAACGACTCGCTAGCTGAACGCGTGCGAAAGGTAAAACATTTATCGTAATCATCATCAATAAAAAATCATTACTTAATTAGTTTGTAAGCAAATACGTCGGGCGAAAGCATCAATTTCGTTGACCTTTTTTCTTCCTGCTGAAGTTTAAGCTGGCTGGCATTAATAAGTGACAATTATAGTCACCTACCTACTTTACATGTTAAATTAAAGTGTAAGGGTTTGATGTCATAACTTATTATTGAGGTAGACCCCTAAAGGCTACAGCGTGAAGTTGTATGGAGGAGATATATTTTCATAAATATAGGTTATTACAAACAGTTTATTGTTTCCTTGTATTTCGATACATAACCACCTTGCATCTGGGCTTTTGTTCCTTTACAACTAGAGGGACAAAATCACATATGTAACAGTGGTCGTTGGAAAACCACGAAACTGATGCCTTCGGGCGAAGGCATCAATTTCGTGGTTTTCCAACGACCCTGTGCGCAAGCGCAACCCTTTTGGAAAGCTTCATAACCTTGACCTATTTTCATGTTGAACAAAATGTATTGGGTTAAAAAGGTATTGCGCTTAATTAAATGTTACATTCATAATTTTAAAATGTTTTTGAAAACACGAAACAAGAAAAACATGCATAACGCTAAAAATATTATTTTATCGTGTAAGCATCAAAAGTAGGTACCTACGGCCGAGTTTAGCAACAACAGATTTCCTCTACAAATATTTATAAAGTTCGACTAGTTTAAAAATGTACTGCCCAAATAACACTATTGTCTTCACCTTGGGTTCATAGACGTGTGAAGTACAAGTGGGTCAACGATAGAACCGTCTGATCGTTACCGCTACTGCCCGTAGCTTTCAACCCGAACTGAACGCGATGCGCCGCCCAAAATAAACATAAAAGGTCACCATGAAAGTTAGTGCTTGGCAATGTGCTAGCTTTATAATTAATTGAGGAAATGACCTATTATTTGTTTCCTTCTTAAAAATATAGATTCCTATTAATAGAGTATTGCAAAATAGTTACTGAAAATGTTTTGTAACGAGGCCTTTAATTACCGATTTTAAAATTGATTGTATCGTAAATTATCATGACGGAAAGTTTATTTGATTGACGTAGGTGTTCCCAGAAAAGACGGAACTTATCTAGAAATATCACTTTAAAATTATTTATTTACCTACTCCAATTTAAATTTATCCAGCAATCAAAATATCCGGTTATTATTTCCAGATGAATTTAATAAAATCTCAGAATAGTTTTGAAAAGGAATCAAGTATAGAAAAAGAAAGAGAAAAGGAAAGAGAAAGACGAAGTTTATCCAGAAGTAAAGAAGTACATCAAGATGAAAAGCCTGCGCGGCATAAAGAAGACAGCCACAGAAATTCAACCAAAGACGACGTCAATTTTATGATACAGGTGACTAATAAAGATATACAGCAGTTATTTATTTGTCTAAATCCTCTCTAAATTAGGATTTAGGGCAGCAGCGCTTGCTAATTCGTAAGTCTGAATAAAGAATTCCAAGTTTAATAAATTCAAAAGAACCGCTTAATTATGATGACGACAGGAAACTCTACGATACAAAATGAAGTCTCGAGAGCTTTACAATGAAAATTCTATTTTACTTATTCAGGTGAAGAGCTCTCGCAACTCATCATCGAGCTCGAAGCCCCCCGTCCGAGGCGGACCCTCGCGAGATAAGGAGGAGTCTGATGACGACACCAGCACCGCGGGCACTGTCACCACGGAGACCACACTCATCGACGTCAACGTTAAGGAGTATCAGGTGAGCGAGGACTTGGTAATCCTTTATATGGATAAAAGCAGATTTAAGATCACATATATTTATGTCACTAATGTCTACTGCTAAGTATTATTTGCTGTGTTTCGAATTAAAGGGTTTGGGAGCTGATGTAATGATGATGTAATTACAGTCCCTTGAGACATCTCACTCACCCTTTTCTCAATATGGACAAAGCCTCAGCGGCCACCGCCTGCTTGTGTACTATCAAAAAAGCTATTCAGCTCCTTTTGAGCGAGATTATGTAGTCAAAGTCCATCTTTGTGCTCCTCGGAAGCGTAAAATCAGTAAAAAAATTAAATATCTGTAGCTGTTTGAGGAATTTTGCCAATCCATTACGTGCATTGGTTCTATTAATACATTAGCCCTATCCTGATTTGGCTTCATGTGTACGTTGTTAAAACAGACGTAAACACTACAGCTATCTTTATTACCACGCACCTGCATTACGAAACTCCAAGGTCCTATAGTTATATTATAGTTTATAATCCAAACGAAAAATACGTTATTTCAGGAACAAATAGAGAGTTACAAACAAGAAATGGACACGCTAAGGAAACGCTGTGAAAGGGTCGAAAAAGAAAAGAGCGACATTTTATTGCGAAGGCTCGCGAACATTGATTCAGTTAATAAGTACAGTTCGGGGCGGTCCTCGGAAGTGCTGAAACTGCAGCAGAAGGTGAATGAGCTGTCGACACAGAATGAAGACCTGAAGGACGAGAAGAAACATCTTGCGTTGAGAGTAAGAGAAGTGGAAAGTGAACTTGAGGTAAGCAAACAGAATTTCCTCCCAGACATGACTTATGTACATGTATTTTTATCTTAATAATATTCGTTTTGGACTTTAAAACGGTCATATGAGTTTGTTTCGGCCTTTCTTCTCAGGGAACAGACAGCTAGGCAAAGCCGGTGCCATCAAGTTTTAAAATATTGACCAAAAAATTGGCGAGTAAAAGGGTCTTAAAGGATCTACTTACGGAAATCTTCTTTTCGTATCGATGGTACCCTTTTTCGTTGTTTTATTTTTATTATTTTGTATTTTATGAGCCCAGTAGGTGGCCACGATGATTGCGGCATCAGTGGCATTCATTAGGTCATTCGAGGTGCAAGTGAACGGGCACTTAGGACACTCCAACAAGTGGGGCATGGTCTGATCAGAAGCACCGCATTACGGAAATAAACATAATTTTTTTTTTGAATCTATTATTCCTGATCGTATTAGCCGTTCTGAACTCTCTCATGGTCAACTTTGGTCTGTACACAAACATTTAAACAAACTACCTTCACATCCTGGGGATGTTATTGCTTTTTTTTTTTGCAATAATATGATAAGCTATCGCCTTGGTGTGCCGATCCGCCTTGAGCAAGCGCGATGACCACTGCTCATGCCTTCTCTATACGAGAAAAGTAGCAGTTCAGCAGTGATAGCCTAGTGGTGTGACCATAGGACTGCCAAGTCATAGGTCTTGAGTTCGAACCCATGGCACGCACTTCTGACTTTTCGGATTCATGCGCATTGTATAATTATCAATTGCTTAAAAAACGGGGAAGGAAAACATCGTGTGTAGCATGGGCATGTGTAGCCAAGTCAACGGCCCATGGGTGGCATATAAACTCTGACGCCAGGTTAGTCACTAACCACACGAAAAGAAAAAGAAGATGAGAAAAGTTCTTGGCATTTGGGATAATAATAGGCTGGTTCTATCGCCGTGGACCTTGTGTTCCTAACCACTTATATTCATCAACTTTTAAATTAGTCTGCCTCGTTGCTCTAGTGGCCGCAAACGCTACTGCTGTGCCTGAGGTCCTGGGTTCGATTCCCAGGTCGGGCAAACCTAACCCACAACCTAACCCTTAGGAAAACTCATCATCATCATTTCAGCCGAAAGACGTCCACTGCTGAACATAGGCCTCCCCGATTGGGGGGGTTTGCCATAATCGCCACGCTTGGCAGGCGGGTTGGCGATCGCAGTATGGTGTTAAAATGCATAGAGAACGCTGCTGCCCATTCTCTAGTAAGTCCCTTAGTCGCCTTTTACGACACCCACGGAAGGAAATGGGGTGGTGCTATTCATTATGTCCGGCATCACACGGTACAGTTAGGAAAACTAGCGTTATATTATGTTATAAATAAACCATCTTCTATTTAATTTCCAGTCTCGCCCCTCAGTAGAAGCACAAACCCGACAGATAGAACAGCTTCGCGCAAAGCTGCTAGCTGCCGAGACGTTGTGCGAGGAGCTGATGGACGAGAACGAAGACATGAAGAAGGAGCTGCGCGACCTCGAGGAGGAAATCGAGGAGATGCAGGATAACTTCAGGTAAGAAGAAATTGCACGTACAAGTAAGGCTGCATCTAGGATCTAGGTAGACTGGAAGTTAACCCCAAACTTAGCGGTTGGAAAAAATCTAGATAAATGAGAATGTCGATTTTGGCGCCCGGTTGCGCGCCGGCTTTGCCTAATCGAGCCGACCCCAACTAGCCAGTAGCTTCTCGTAGGACCCGGAAGTTCGTATGATACTACAAACAAGCTTTAGAGAGAAACTCACACACTTAAATATGAGTGACAAAGATGGCGGTCTAAAAAGTCGAACTTTAACAAAAACGCGAAGTGGTAGACTGGAAGTCAACCCTAACCTACATAGTTAGAAAAACCGGCAAAGTGCGTGTCGGACTACGCATAATGAAGGGTTCCGTAGTTGGGATGAATTTATCCCAAGAAAAAACTTAACATTGTAGTTGAAAAACATGTTCTCCCATACATTCCAACTGCAAATATCAGTTGGTCGACTATTACTCGTTAACTTGTAAAGCCTTCCTAGCTGTGATAGTTTTCCTTTTAACTTCGTTAGATACTACTGCCGTGAATTTTTTCACATATCCAACAACAACCATTTCGCTGGCAGGGGGGAGACTCTTGACTCTAACAAAAATTAGCACTTTAAAGCTTAATATTACGCAAACGGATCCCTGAATCGAAAAATGGTTTTGACAGACCCGCAATATTTTTGAACGACCTATCCAACGATACCCCACAATGTGGGATAGACAAGAAAAAAATATATCGTCCCCACTTTACGTGCAAGGAAGGTACCGTATTAAATTTTCTTTTTTAAGGTTTTATTTTACCACTTTGCCAACGTCATTAATATGTATACCCATGCCAAATTACAGCTATCTTGTACTAAGACTTTCTGTTCTAAGCCGCGGAGAGACAGACAGACGAACATGGCGAATCTACAAGGGTTCCTTTTTGACTACGGAACCCTAAAAAACCAAGTGAATGAAGACTGCGTAGACGCTTATACCAACTGCTTGGTCTGCAAAAGACGTGTATAAGAAATATAATAAAACAGTGGACTTTTCCTGTCCTCTCAGTGTATGAAACCCTTTCCGCCTTATTACAAAACGTGGGTTAAGTTAAACGAGACACGCGGAACACTTATTTATAGACGCAACCACGCAGATGTCGTATGACTAATATAAGAAAGCAAAAATACTTTCGCAATCTGCTTGTCTAACGTAAACATTGTTAAATGTATTATGAATAAGTATGTTAATAATGCAACAATATTGGTTCGACGTATTAACAAAAACTGAGTTCATTGTACTAATGCGTTGTAGCTAAAATAGTTTTGGCCGATAGTGCGCTCATCACTCAAAGATTTCACCTTGGCGCATTTTTCAAGTCCATAAAATAATAAAAATAGTACTGATCATTGATCTATTGTAAGGTTGCAAGCAAATCATGGATAGGGAACTGTGCCTGTTGTAACCGTAACCAAATAGACAGCATTATGCTGAGCGATGGCCGTTTTGCTTGGTGTGACGCATATTTTCCCCAACTTGTTTGTGTTCTTTATTTGCGTCATGTTTACCGCAAATAAACGTATTTTCTTTCTTTTTTATTCTTAGAAATATTATAAATGTTTTGTATGTTTGTAGGTATTTTTGTTTGTAATGAATAAACTCAAAAACTACAGGACCGATTAAAAAAAAAACACCAATAGAATGCTATATGTATACTATCATCACTGAGTAACATAGGATATTATAATTTACTAGCTTCTGCCCGCGACTTCGTCCGCGTTAAATTTCTTGTTCCCCCGACCCACCCCGTCGCAACACATTGCCTGCCCGTGCTTTTACTTCGTTTTCGCATAAACTTTCATTTAAAAAAAATGGTGTTCTAGTTAATAGGAATGCAATTCTTCCTCAAGAATTGGGCTGTAAAATGCAAAAAGATTTTTTTAAATCCAACTCGCAGTTCCAGAGATTAGCGCGTTCAAAAAACAAAAAACCGGCCAAGTGCGAGTCGGACTCGCGCACGAAGGGTTCCGTACCATCCATACAAATCCTTATCGTTACTACTATTATAAATGTGAAAGTAACTCTGTCGGTCTGTCTATTTGTCTGTCTGTCTGTCTATTTGTCTGTCTGTCTGTATGTTACGTTTTCACGCCTAAACCGCTGAACCGATCGTCATGAAATTTGGCAAATATATAGCCTGGGATATGGAGAAGGACTTAGGCTACTTTTTTACGCGATAACCGACATCCACGCGGGCGGAGCAAACAAAACGGCAAAAAAATCATGTCCGTTGTATGGGAGCCCCCCTTAAATATTATTTTTTTCTGTTTTTTAGTATTTGTTGTTATAGCGTCAACAGAAATACATCATAATTATGTGAACATTTCAACGGTTTAACTATCACGGTTCATGAGATACAGCCTGGTGACAGACGGACAGACAGACAGACGAACAGCGGAGTTTTAGTAATAAGGTCCTATTTTACCCTTTGGAAAACCTAAAAACTAACTCTTCAGCTTTAGAATAGACTACCTCGCAGAGTTGATCATTATTTTGCTGCGGAGTTATTATAAAACAGTTATATCTCCTAAGATATTCATTGAAATTAAATGATGTAAGGGCAACTTTGTTCAAAATTAAATACTTGTGATGAATAACGTATTTATTTGGATAAGGATTAATACCATGTTTATGAAAACTCCTTCGCAAATAATGCATTAATTTCGAACAAATTTAATCACCATAAAAAAGGTTATAGTGAGTCAATCTTAAAAGATAGACATATGCTGTCGCGGACTTTTTTTTTATAAAATTTAAAGAGGAACAATTCCATCATACATGATATTTGCGTAACTTAAACCGTTTACGCAGCGCACGCAACGGAAGCTCTGAAAAAGGAATAATTTTTCCCGTTTTTGCAACATTTTTCATTTATGCTCCGCTCCTTTTGGTTGTAGCGTGATGTTATATAGCCTATAACATTCCTCAATAAATGGACTATCCAACACAAAAAGAATTTTTCAATTCCAATGAGTAGTTCCTGAGATTAGCGCGTTCAAACAAACAAACAAACAAACAAACTCTTCAGCTTTATATATTAGTATAGATAAAGATATCACGCGGACGGAGTCGCTGGCGGAATCTAGTAGCTAATAATTACAAAGATTGTGCTTGTCAAATTCTTACGCTATCTCTACTATAAAGCTCTGGAACGCGCTACCTTTTGGAATTAAAAAAGCTGAAAACAAATTTACTTTTAAAAGAAAAGTTCGTAACCACTACTTAAGTCAGACTAAATAACTCTCAAATGATAGTCTAGTCATAGTAATTATTATTAGGTGGTATTTGTTAAAATATCTATTAGTTTATTTTATTTGTATATGTGTATTAGTATCAATAAAACTATATAAATTCTCTTAATCAAGAAGTTAGTATTTTAGTCATTATTTTTGTACCCTACCACTGTTTTTATATTTAACCCAAAGGTTGACTGGTAGAGAATGCCTTGTGGCATTAAGTCCGCCTATCTACCACTATTGTACATGAAGTTTAAATAAATATTGACGTTTAAAGTTTAAAAGATATAACATATTTTATATTTCCGTGCATGTGGGCTGGTTCTGAGGTTGATCAAAATGATAAACTGTTGTTTTATGCTTGGATCTATTTTACTCGCCGATAGTATCGATATTTAGCATCAGTTTGGTACACCTAACTCATTAATGACCAGGTTGTGGATTGGATCCTTTTCGTTTAACTACGTCCAATTGTCAGTCTAAACTCATGGTAGTTCTGCCTGAAAGATGGCGTTGCTTTTATGGGGACATAATAACATCAAATATAATGTAGATGCAGTACAAACTAAGCGAGTCCAATAGGGCACATTCTTTCAAATCCTTTTGGGATTATATAATAGGTCAAACTGATGTAGGAGCATTAAGACTAAGACACTCAAAAAGAGGCCTATGTTAAGTAGTAGGGGAAGTCAGACTGAATAGTAAAGGCTAAAGCAGATTGATGCTGCGCCGCAACGCAACGTATTGCAAATATCATATTTCATCACTTTCATACATTTTCTATGAACCAACGCAGACTACAAGCGGGCCGCACCGCACTTTTGTGTATGAAAATGCGTTGCGCTGCGGCTGTAATGTACGCTTGGCTTAACATCGCTGTTTTATGTTTCCAGGGAGGACCAAGCAGATGAATACTCGTCACTGAGAAGGGAGTTAGAGCAGACCATTAAGAATTGTAGAGTTTTATCGTTTAAGTTAAAAAAGACTGAAAGGAAAGCTGATCAGCTTGAACAGGAGAAAGCTGAACACGAGAAGAAACTTTTAGAGGTAATACAACTTAAAGCAAAAAAGTACCAGTTCATTGGAATTGGAACACAGAGTTGCGGGACACTGTTTCAGCAATGTGTTTTTGTCATGTTGCGCGAATCATAAGCCTCGTATTCATGGTAAACATTTGTTTAGCAACATGGTTGCATAAACATGTTGCCGAGTTGCTGTCAATATATTGCGGGCAATACTTGTGTTGCGGAGTTGATCACGCCATGTTGCAGAGTTGACGCCCGGCGACCGAAAACATCAGTTTATCAACAAATGTTAACGTGTGTGGACGTGTTTGCAACTGTTTATAAACATGGCGGTAGTGTGGAGCAACGATAAAATTATGCAATTAATAGAATTATTTCACACAAAAGCGTTATTATGGGATTCTTCTATCAAAGAATACAAGGATAGAAACAAAAAGAACGATGCATAACAAGTTTTTTTTTTTTTTCTCTTTGCCGGAGATAGTTTCGCACCCACCATCTTTTTATCTTTTTTTTATTAGAAATCTTATACACAGAGAACACAACAACACTACTTCCTCGGGCAATATTTTAACGCAGACTGGCGTGTGGACAACCCATATTGATTTAAACAAAGTTTCCAGCAGCATTCTCGCCGTTCATCAACAACGTTGATCAACTGTTGCTAAACAAATGTTTACCATGGCTTTATTCTTAATAAACAAAATATGCGCACCAATGTTTCTAGCAACATTTGATTTTGCGCAACTGATGCTCAACATAGTTTCCAATAAATACAGGGCTTTGTAGAACCAGTAAATGTTAACCATGACATGTTACAGAACATTTCAAAACAAATATAAAGTTCAGAAACACAAAGAAAATTTATTACCGACGTTTACGTCTATTCTTGGACGCGGTTCATGGTGATTATAAAATAAATCGTAACTAGAACAATGTCAATAAATCTCATAAATGTTTCTATCCGACTTGCTGCCAGGTATCCAATTAAGTCATTTCTGTTTTGGTCGACCTTGCAACAGTAATCAATCATTTTTGGATTATGATAGATGTCTGCTGGACATAGGGCTGGCCCAAATTGCGCCAACATAACCGGGTCTCCTCTTATGAGACTGAATCTTTGCACCGTAGCCGTAGCGTTTTGTGTTAATTTTTTCGCAACATTAGATAGATAGATAGAATACTCTTTATTATGTACACCATAAAAATTACAGAATAGGCTACTTTTGTTTCAAATGTTGCAAAAAATCGTGAAATTGGCAT
This sequence comes from Dryobota labecula, assembly GCA_947523025.1. Classification (NCBI taxonomy): domain Eukaryota; kingdom Metazoa; phylum Arthropoda; class Insecta; order Lepidoptera; family Noctuidae; genus Dryobota; species Dryobota labecula. The sequence goes on from OX383284.1 coordinate 18,924,844, forward strand.
TGATCTGATCGTTGTGGGGATGCTTGCGCTATGTCCAGCAGAGAGCGTTGTCCGACTGAACGATGATGCTGCTAAAAATTACTCTATTCAAATTCAAATTATTATTTACTAGAATGTAGGTACAAGTCAAGAACTTAAGACTATCTTGGCCCGATTACATTCTACCATTACTTAGGCTAGGCGCAAACGAGCCACCGCCTTTTTCTGCGGCGTTGAATACTGCTGTAATGGGTTGCAGCCACCGGCCACACGTGTGCTACGAATCCATAATTATAAAACGTATGAAAAAGCATGTGAACTGCTTGTAGCTGGGCTACTGGTGGTTGTGGCCGGTGGCTCGTTTGTGCCTAGCCTTATGGTGTGCAAATGTGTCATTTTAACATTTAATGTATTAAATCACAGTTCAATTTAAATTATTAATGTTCAAGAACATACATTGGTTAACGACAATATAGAAAAAAAAAAAAAAAAAACAAATTACGAATATAATGCGTTTTAATACTATTATTGTGTTTACGCTGAGGAACTTTGTTACAAGTTATGTGTGCGTAATTTTGTATAATTAACTGTTTTACGTACCATAAACCCTGAAACGAACCCAAGCGGTCACATTTATCTATTCCAGATAGTTGGTGGCCAAGACGGCATGCAACGTGAGAACCGCATCAAAGACTTGGAACAAGAAGTGGCGCGGGCTACTGAGGTGGCGTTGAGGCTACAGAGAGAGTTGTCTGAAGCGAACGCGAAGTTGTCTGCAGCTTCGGGAGCCCCGCCCGCCATCGTTAAGAAGAACCAACTTAACGATGGGGTCAGTATTTTGTTTACGCATATATTAAGGCTTTCATCCCGGGAATCTCGGTCTCGAAAATTTCGAGAGTCTCGACGATTTTTTGGTATTTTCAAGACTCGAAACTGATATTTTCGATCTCGGGAATAACGAGACTTTTGAAACTTGTACAATGGTTTAGGGAAATACCTAAAACATTTTTACAATTACTTAATATCCATCCCCCCCACTAGCGTAGAAGCAGTGAAATCTTTTTCTAACACGGGTTACTTTTGTAATAAATTCAGGTCTCCTCTATCTGGTACTACATTAAACGCCCTTTGTTTATGTGTCCACCATAAAAATGAAACCCTGTCATAAATATTTTTTGATTTTATAATTTGAATTTGTAACTCAAAGTTATACAATAGTTTTCCTTTTAACTTCGATATATATACTACTGCTGTGAATTTTTTTACGTATCCAAATATAACCATTTAGTTGTCAGGGGGGGGGGGGGACACTTGACTCTAACAAAAATTTGCACTTTAAAGCTTAATATTACGCAAACAAATCACTGAATCGAAAAATGGTTTCACAAACCACGACACGGTTGGCGCAGTGGTTAAGCGATTGACTGCTGCGCTGCGTGTCGCGGGTTCGATTCCCGCACGGAACAAATATTTGTATGACCTACAAGTAGTAGTTCCGGGTTTGGCTGTTTGTGTATGTGAGTTTAAATGTTTGTAAACGCACCCACGATACAGGAGAAATTCCTAGTGTGGGGCAACGTTTTAAAAAACAAAAAAAAGCCCGCAATATTTTCAAACAGCCTATCACACGATACCCCACACCACGTGATAGACGAAAAAAAAAATCATCCCCACTTTACGTGTATGGGAGGTACCGATATTTTTTACCCCTTTGTTTAAGTGATTAATATGTATACCCATACCAAATTACAGCTTTCTAGTACTTAGAGTCTGAACAAAGCCGCGGACATACAGACAGACAAACGGACATGGCGAAACTTTATGGGTTCCTTGTTTACCACGAAACCCTAAAAACGATTGCCCTTTTCCTATAGGGGTAGGCAGAAACTGTAGAACACCGCCTGCTCCAATCCTTACATATCCTGCTTCTGCTTCATGAGCATCATCCACGTTTATTCTACTGGTCATATTTTGATTAGGTTTTATATTAATTTTATTCATAAAAGTAACTTTCAGCATAAACTGATTCGAAATGCGATCGTGCCATCAATTTTTATATCCGTCACGGTCAGCCTTTACCGAAGCGGTTTTCAAGTCACTAAACTTTATAACCAGTCCCCCCCCTATTGTTACTTTTATCCAGCAGACTTTCCATGTATAACTATGAAGATTGCTACCAAAGAGGCTTGGTTTACCTGCAAAGTTTGTGTACTGACAATCAAAATTATGTGTGTTTATAGAAAGTGTCGCGTTCTTCGCTAACCCGCGGAGGTAGTCAAGAGGACCCGGCGCAATTGCTTAGAGACCTTCAAGACTCACTGGAGCGCGAGGCTGACCTTCGAGAACAACTGAAGAACGCTGAGGAAGAGGTACACCACAATCGTTTACTAAACAACCTCGTCACTGTAGTCTTGCTTTGATCTTTGATATTTCAACATAATGTATGTTCGCATTACCATTTCGAGAGATGGTGATGGATATGGATTTCTTAGTGTAAACACGCTACGTTCACCGCAAATAACTCTGTAATCTCCACAGATGGCAGCATCAAATTATGCTTAAATTATATGCTTCACCCAATTTTACAGTCGGCTTGGAATGCAGTAAACACCTACACAAATAGTTAAACTTTAACGATAACTCATCTCTTGTTAACAGTTAAATGCCATTACAGCCACTTATTTCTCCGATCATTTAGTTCCACTAGAAAAACAACGCATTCATTAGGGCATTAGCTCTCGTTCGACGGATGCCAGCTGGCACGCCGCCAACACATGTCTGACTCAACACCGCGACACTCATATGTATTATTGTATATCACATTGTTATCCTCTATATGCCTATGTTGCTTGTTTGTAAAACCGATAAATAAGGAATATTATGTTCAAACAGGCTAGTCGATATCGGCCAAGCGTCGTCGGCAGAAGGATACGTCCAAAACACATTCCACAGTCTCCCCGATCAGATCCCAATTCACCTGAAACACCTACCAATGATAATGAAACGCTAGAACCAAATACGATTCAAAGGATACTTGAAATGCAACTCGCTTTAGAAAAGAGTTTGTCATCTCTAGACAGCGGTCCATCGTCCATTGGTTTAAGTCAGATCACTCAATCTCCCCAAGATCTCATTATGAGTTACTCTGAGGGTTGTCAAACGGATACTATTTTAGTGCATGATGTGATGACCGACACTAAAAAGATTACTCTTGATTCGACTGTACAAAGTACCGTTGATATTTTGGAAATGTACACCCAAACGGAAGTAGCGTTTATGAAAAATAAATATATGCAAACCGAATTCATGGGAACGAACAATTTTGTACAAACTGACAAACAGAAACTAAGAAATGCTAGTGTACAGACAGCAACTAAGCTTTACAATGATAAAGGTCTACAAGCTGTCAATTCTAAAGAATATTTGGATGCTAGCACAGAAACCGTTCCAATCAACTATGAGGATAAAATATTTGACAAAGATGTACAAATGGATACCTTAGAAGTCAACTCAATATTCTGTAGAGATAAGTCTGAAAGTCCTCCTCTTACTCCAGATAAAACACCTGAATCTCGCTCCCCCTACCCCTCGCCCTTCGTGTCAATGTTCAGTCCGTTGGCTGTAAGAATTTCCAACATAGGTACTTATGACCAGTTTTGTCAGTTTTAAATGTCGGTTTTCTTCATCCTGTATATTGTCCTTAACAGAATCCTGAACAGTTGTCGTTCTTACAGTAATTTAGATTAGATATTCAATAATGTTAACTAACGAATATTTACAGGCAAATAACTTACGTAAAACTGCGTCCCGGGTCGAGGACGACAATGAGTCCTTGCTTCTACAGCTGAAGAAAATGGCTACCAAAGCCAGAAGTACGTCAAAATACTTATATTGTGAAAAATCGATTGTGTTTTTCTAACAAATACCCTCTCTCGAACCACCGCACATCAGAACCCGGTTGTGATTTATCATGCTCATTGTTACTTGACTACTTGCGTAACCATTAACTCGTAACATATTACCTTTGTTCCTTGATGTTTACTAACATGCTTGTCAGTGTATTTGAATTACACGGCGTATTGATGGTAGCCATTTTCTCCAGTCAGAATTAGACCTTGTTGAATCTTTTACAATGTTTGGGTTTATAAATTTATCCACCACATTGTTCAACATCCGTGTCCGGAACAATGACTCATTACCATAAAATTTTACTAATTTTCATCAAAAACCTTTGCATAATATACTAAAATATTTATAAAGCTTTGTATTTTTGGAGCAAATTTCTTACGATTTTTTTTAAATAACGCAACACAAATTATTTGTAGGTCGTAAGCTGTCACCAACACCTCCATCAAATAAACTCAGTATTGATATTAATGAAAAAGATGGAAAAACAGATGAAGAAGATCCAACTGAACTACGACTCTTACTTGAACTTAACGAACAGGTGCTCACACAATATCTTCTAAAATGTTCATCTTTATATTATTCCTCAAACCGAAACTCACTTCCTAACTTTACATCCTTTAACATCTTTCAGGAAGCATCTGTTTTACGGCGAAAAGTTGAAGAAATGGAACAGGACAAGGATTCCTTGAAAAAGCAAGTCAAAGAACTTACTGATAAAATCGCTAGTCAGCCCAAAACTAATTCAACAGTTACGCTTCGTCGAACAACTAACACTAAGACTAATAACTTAGCAGAAGAAAAAGTTAAAGTATGTAACCAAGCAAATGTGAATAATAATAATAACGTAACATTTTTGGTAAGCTAAAACTAAACTTTACCCTTGTAGGTGTTAGAAGATGAGATTGATGAATTAAGGAAAAAGCTTATAGAAAAAGAAAGAGACTGCGAGAGGCTACATGCTGAACTCAGTCTGGCCAAGAAACCAAAAGCTTCACTTATCAAAAGCAAGTAAGTATAATAATTATGTTCCCAAGGTAACAATTATTAGAAACCAAAAAATAAAGATCATAAAGCTAACTAACGAATAATTCATATTGTAGATCGCTCGATGGCGACCAACAGAATGTCGACTTGAAGAGACAACTCCAAGTAATAGAACAAGAAGCAAATGTTCTTCGTTCTAAGACACAGAGTTTAGAAGCTGATAACGAAAAACTACAGCTAGAAAACAAGAAATTACAGGTACTAGATCCCATTCCAGATGTTTTTACTACTTCTGGAAATAAATATCATCCGTATGGTTATTTATACTACTTTAGACATAAACTGACTCATTTTTCACAGCTACTGAAAAATGCAAAATCATTAAAATCTGAAAAATCTGTAGAACAAAGCGCAGCTAAAATAACGCAACTAGAAAAGGAATTAAAAGAAGCTTCAGCCAAATTAAAAGAATTAGAAAATAATAAAGATGACAAGACAGAGAAAAAAGTAAGATTTGGTGGAGAAATCAATACCAAAAAAGACGCCGATGCATTAAAAGCAAAGCAGGAAGAGTTAGATAAATTGAATTTGAAATTTAATAAGGTAAATAAATAACTAGATTTAGTAATACCAGTTGTTATTAGTCTCAATATTAATTCGATTCTTATTTTCACAGCTTGAGAAAGAAAAAGCCCAATTACAAATTTCATTGAAGGCGTTGAAAGAAGACGCCATCAAATCATTCAGGCCACGGGTTCCAAAGAAACCAACTGATTTGACTACCAAACTCCAAATGAAAAGAATGGTTGAAGATTTGGAAAGTGAAATTGGTAAGCCATTTATTAAACATGTCAACATGACGATGACGTAATTCTAGATTTATGATCAATTATGTAGGTGATACAAATATTTTAACTTTACAGGTGAAATGTATGTCGTCATGAAAAACGCCGGACTCTCTGGTACTGAAATAAACACCAGAGCTCAAATGGAGAAAGATATTGAAGATATTAGATCAAAATTATCAAGAAATGACTCTGAATTTACAAACGAGAAGAATCGCTTGCAAACGGAAATTGCTAAACTAAAGGATCTCAATACAAAGTTAGAAACAGACAAATCAGAAATAAATAGCAAATTAAAAACGCTCGAAAAAGACAATAGCAGTATATCTAGTCAAATCAAAACACTGCAAGAAGAAAAGAAGAATTTAGAGTCTCAAGTCAGTAAACTTAATAATGAACTGAGTGAGTATCATCCCTATTATAGTAATTTATAGCCACAACACCATAAGCAGCAATACACATAGCAGCATTACAATATGTTATGATACTAACACTTTTATTTGCAGAAAATGCATCATCCCTGAATACAACTATGTCTGACTGCATGAAGAAAATAGAAGAACTTAAAAAGGAAATAGATGTAAAAGATAAGGAAATTGATAAGCTGAAAAAGCAAGTAGAAATTGTAAATAAATTAGAACAAGATAAACAAAAATTGCTCAAAGAGGTTAGCAGATATGCCTTGGATTAACCTAATGTTAATTTAATATCTAAATCTCAGCTCACTTACATGATGTTTATTCTAGGTTGGAGATAAGGCTAAGAAGATAGGCGAGTTAGAAAAGAAATTCAAAGAGGCAGAGGACAAATGCAAACGTATAGAAAAGCAATTAGCTCTACGTAAAGACAAAGTGGCTAAATTAGAAAAAGAGGTAATATAACACATTTTTAAGTCAAGTAAATCTATATTCATTCATTTCATATCTTCTCTCATACTAATCATTTTCTCTATCATACTTTATCAAAAATAGCTTGTCCAAGAAAAGGAGCAAGCTGAAGTATTAGCCAACAGTCAGCGGCGTATATCTGTAGACTTTACTAGCGAAAAAGATCAAATGCAAACAAAACTTATAAAAGCCGAAAGCCTACTAATAACACTAGAAACAGATTTGAGAGAAATGAAAACAGACTACGATAGCAAAATCACTAATTTGGAATCGACGATATCTGCAAAAGATATTCACATAAAACAACTGGTATTTTGATGAACTCTTTTGATAGGCACGCACAACACCAACGCATGCCCCCATTTTTGTACCAAGTTTTGTCAATTTTGAGTGCCCCGTGATGGTTTACAATCCCTAGAAAAGATCAGCAGCTTGTCTATAGATATTTAGAACATGAGCATGTATTTGCATTACCCCGTGCCTCTTAGTTTATTCCTATAAGTTGCTATAGGTATTAGACAGTGAATCCGGCTTTTTAGATATTCAAAAAAAACTTTTTCTTTAATGCAAATTATGATTGCAGGAAGATGCCTTACGAGATACATCGAACCAGAAATACGACGAAGCGATATCGGCCGTTGAAATGGCACAAATGCAAGATAAATTAGAAAGAACTACTAAGGAACTTGAAGAGAAACAAGAAGAATTAGCAAATGCTAAACGAGACCTGGAAAAGACTGAGAAAGAGTTGTCGACCATAAAATCTGAAATGTCGCAATTGAAGTCCAGTATATCGAAGTTGGAGAATGAGAAAAAAGAACAGGAGAATAAATTACAAGCTGAAAAGAAAGAATCTGGTTATTGGGAGAGCAAGGCTTCAGAACTGGAAACTGACTTACAGGTGAATATTTAAAACAAAATCATATTAAAAAATTGCCGTCGCGGGACGCCTGGCAGATGTGAAACATCGAAACTATTTTGTATAGAAAATATGAATGAAAAGATGGTTTATTAAAATAAATAAATATGGCACAGCCAAAAATATTATCAACCACCAACCAACGACAGCCCCATTTTATATCCTTTGTTATGTATTTTTATATTATATTATATTTATATATTGTACACCACAATGTATAAATATAATATAATATTCAGATTTTATTTTGAATTCGTTTTATAACACTAAGTTGTCATAATTTATCTAAGTAAATTTGAGATTAGTATGTGAAGTTTAAAGTTAAGTTTTTATATGTCTTGTTTAATTCTCTGCGGTAATTTAAGACATTCTTAACTTGGTAATGTAGATATCTTACATACCAATATTATGTCTTAAGGATAACGTCGAGATATCTTGAAGATAAAAGGAAGAATACACCAAGCTGTTGCTCATAAATCGTACTGAAGTTTATCTGTAAAGTAGTTTGAAGTGTTTCTTAACTTATGATGTAAACCTGTGCCCACTTTTGCTTAACTCTCTCTTGGTGGATATCCTCAAGATATCTTGTGGGTGGATTTGGTTTTAACCAAGACAATAGCCAAGAATTAAGTTATTGACTCGAAGACATCTACAATACCTTTTTAGGACATGACATGGCTACTTGGGTAATTTAATACCAAAATTGAAATGGGAAGAGAGTCGCAGATTTACGAGCGTGTGGTGCCGCTTCGCCTGACCTGCCGCTTTAGGTGTTCCACATCAAAAATCACTACATACAACTTTCACTAATCATGTCGATTTTTAGGCTGAACGCAAGAAACTGGATCGTATGCGTAAGGCTCACGATATAGATATAAAGAACAAAGAAGCAGAATTAGCTACACTTAAAGGTAAACTAAAAGTTTTGGAACAATCGTCAGGCGCAGGCGCCAAAAAGATTACTGATCTCAAACAGGAGTATGAAGAAACAGTTAAAAGTATGTATATAACTATACATCTTGAAGATTCCACATTAACTGAAAGAATATCTATGTAAAATATTTGTTAATTTCCAGAATTAGAGCACTCTCTTGCCTTAGAAAAGGCGGAATATGAAGAGTTGACGGGTAAATATGAAATATTGGAAGAAGAACACGTTGTTACTAAAGCAAGACTTACAGTGGAAAAAGAGCAGGCACAGGGGTAATTAACATGCCTAAGATATCTGAAGTCCTTTATATCGCAATAATATTAATACTTGTATCTTTTTGCAGTGAACTAATGCACGTTCAAAAAGAATTGAGCGCAGCATTGGCTGAAATAAAAACCCTCCAAGACAACTATGACACGCAATCTTCAGCGTGGACGAAAGAAAAGACTGAACTACAGGTACATTTCGTCTTTCATTCTACTGCAGGTTATATTCTTTTATTATAGCATAATGACATTTATTCCTACCTAACGCAGAGCTCAATATCGTCGCTACAAGATCGGCTGTGCGGCGGTGGTTGGGAAGTGGAACGCGCGCGGCTCAGCGCTAAGCTGGAGCAGAAAGAGCGTGAACTACGCACCACCCATGACCAGCGAGACGTTCTGCAACACCATCATGATATGGCTAAGAAAGAGGTAAATCATCTTGAGACTATAGATGCCAATACATTCCACTAGCTGCTTTTATGACAAGTCTTTTACAGTTCCAGCAGTACGGTTATGGAATGCCTTGCCCGTCTCGATAAGGCGTGCTCAATCTTTGTCCACTTTTAAAATTCTGGTTAAAATCACTTCCTCTCTCCTTAAACATCATCATTACTTAAAGTTCCTTGCTCTTGTATCATGTTTATTATTTTATGTATATACTCGTATATATATATTTATATGGATAAATATCTATATCGACGGTGAAGTACCAATACCTCCTAACTTACATTTTTCTAGAATTCACTTTTTTATCATTTTGAATTTATAGGCGTCATTCGCGTGTTTTAGAGAAATCTCCTTAGTGTATTTTTAGTAGTTAACTAATATGTGGAAATACCTACAACTAAACCAACGTGCCTGTCTTGTGGCATTACCTCCATGCATGCTTCCTCATTCAGTTTGTGTACATTTTTGAGTTGGTGCTATTGGCACTTCACCGTCGTTAAGGTTTATGTAATTATGTATTTATTGTATATGTAAATGGTACACCTCTGACTACCTGCAGTATTGTCTCTCCTTCTACTATTTGATCCATCCAAAGGTTGTCTGTAAAAGATCGCTTTTAGCGATAAGACCGCCCATTGTGACACCCTATGTAACAGTTCTACATTTATATCTGTAATTGTTATGGGGTACATAATAAAAAGCATTTATCTATCTATCTATTATCGACAACTTGTATCAGAACATGTTTTTTTTTTGCTACTACTTCCTGTTGCACGCTATTTTGAACTCAATTAATCATTGAAAACGGCTCGAGCATATTGCTGCTCTGTGTGCGCTAACCGAAAGAGATCAGTAATAAATGATTATACTTTTATTTGCAGTTGGAGGAAGCGAGAAAGAAATTGGAAGACTACGAACGAGTCTCCAAGGTACATAGGACTTTAACAACCGAGAATGCTGAATTAGAGCGAGAATTGTCATCTCTGAACAAAAGACTTGAACAAGCTGACGTATCGAGGAAAAATGAGCTTGCAGAGATGAAGGTTAGGTACGAAGGACAAATGAACACCATGAGGGATGAACTGAAGTCTTTGCATAACCAGGTAAGCAAAAAAAAAAATTATTGCCAGAAACTAACAAAAAAAAAAATACAATAAATCCGAAGTAAAGCTACGCCAGTATTAACTTTAACCATAAATTTTTCGGGGTTTGAGTTTAGCATACTTAACACCAGGTTTTCTAATAGGGGAGAATATGTTCATGCCTTAAATGCCAGTTTTAACAATACCAATATTTTGAAGGTATCGAGGTTCAGGCGAGAAAGAGACAACTATAAGCAAATGTTGGACGCTGCTCAGAAGACGATGACTGAAATGAAGCACGGCGACAGGGGTGCTAGAACACCGAGGCTTTCCATTTCTAGTACTGATGAAGTAAGTTAAATAAAGAGAGAAGAGGCTCAGAACGGAATTTGATACAGTACAAAAAAATACATATTTTAAAAATATTTATTAAACTAGCGACCCGCTCCTACTTCGCACGGTTTTTACGACTTGGCAAAACATCGAAATATATTTTTTGCTAATGTATGATACACCTATGCAGGGTGTAAGGAACAGCCCTCCGCAGACTGATAGGGTGAATTCAGTATATCATACTAAGAAGACCGGTACCTGAAATTATTTCAGGAATATTATGGGAATCCAATAAACCAGATTTGTTTTATTACCTCACACGCAATGTATCGTTACCGTGGCTAAACGCAGGTAGCGAACGGCAGCGCAGCGAGTGAGTTCGATGAACTCTGTAGCTAGGCAGAAAGTGAACAGCTGATTTCACGCGACGTTTGTTAGAGTATTTCAACATCCATCTGGTTTTTTATTTTAGCTGTTTTATTTACATAAATGGAATGCTTCGTACAGAAAATGAAATTTTACATTAAAATAAAGAAATCTTAACTGAAAAAACGATAAAGAAAATGAATATTTTCCTGTGCTTTCCAGTGGAATATGATTCAAAATAAGGAGCTGAATGCACCCTGTTAGTTTGCGGAGGGCTGTAACTTACACAATGAGAGACAATATTGGAAGGTAATACCTTCCGGAATAAATTTTCCAAATGGTGGTGAAAACAACGTAGTGACGCAGACAGACACGAAAAGCGACTTTAATTTATAATATCGTTAATTTGCGAGAGGCTTGACATAATTCAAAAAGAGCAATTTTTGGGTATGACGATTTAAAAGTTTAAAAACAGCAGTATGAGTGCGACGAAGCATAAAGTCACACCTTTCTAGCTCCCTCATTTTAACGCTTAGCGTAATGTCTTCATCTTGTAGAAAAAAAGAATAAAATTTGCCGCGTTCAGCTGTATACTTAACTCAAAATTTCTAATTTTGTTGTTACGTCACCCCTCTTGCCAATGAGCGACATGTATAGGAGATAATATATGGGAAAGATGTAAATAATGGATGTGTTACAGGAGGAGTACCGCAACAAAGTGGCGACATTGGAACAGCAGACTGCGTGCTTAGAAGATGAACTGTGTGAGGCAAGACTGTTGGCTTCCAAGCTTAACACGGAACTCATCAGCGAACGCTCCGCAGCTGAAGTACGGTGCTCCGAAATGCAGTCTAGGCTCAACGAGGTAAACCTGCACTTATCAATCGTCAATTTCTCATATGTCTTGTTTCGGAGGTCCCCAGATAAATTCTCAATATGGTAGCTATTAGCTATTGTTTGGAAAAAGATTTCTATGTTAGCAAAGTTTTTCTTACCTCATCATCATTATTTCAGCCGAAAAACGTCCACTGCTGGACATAGACTCGCCCAATTGGGGGGTTTGACATAATCGCCACGCTTGGCAGACGGGTTGGCGATTGCAGTATGGTTTTAAAAATGCATAGAGAACGCTGCTGCCCATTCTCTAGTAAGTCCCTTAGTCGCCTTTTACGACACCCACGGGAGGAAATAGGGTGCTGCTATTCTTTACGTCCGGCACCACACGGCACCTGTGTGTTTTCTTACCTGAGTTTTCACAAACGCAATGGATCAGCATCCGAAACCCGGTTTTTGTGTGATAAACAGATACACCCATTATTTATTTTCAACATCACAGTACGAAGAAGAAAGGTTGCTGACATCGGGCAGAGCACGCGTGGCAGGCCTGGCTTCGCGTATGGAACTAGCCTGGCATAAAGAACGAGACGAGCAACAACGGTTGCTACAGGAGACCTCCACACTTGCCAGGGACCTAAGGCAGACTCTTTTTGAGGTATGGCACTTTCCTTTTTAAGAGCGTTGTCACCGGTCCACTAACGCCACTCCTTTAAAAACATATTATCTCGTGACTGAGAAGGAATTATGAAAAACGGCTCAATCAACTATATCGGTGAGTGTGTCTAGAATTTTCTAATACCTTTTTTAAAGTTTCATATTGAGACATGAAGCAACAAAATTCGATCTAAATAAAAACGGCCACATTCCTCTAGACCGTATTGTAATTAAAGTTAATCAATCTTTATATTGACATTGTTTATTCTTATGATTATGTTCTTAGCATTTATAGTGTATCTTGTACTTTTGCATGCCTTCTGGTTAAATATGAATGTTGGTAATAATATTTTTTTTTATGTCACCGTGTTTTGTACCCATATTTGCAAAATAAATATCTTATCTTTTTGCTTCGTGTCTCAATATGAAACTTTATAAAAGGTATTAGAAAATTCTAGACACACTTACCGATATAGTTAATTTTTCATAATTCCTTCTGTCACAAGATATGTTTTTAAAGGAGTGGTGCTAGTGGACCGTTCTTAACCGAGGAAAAAAAAAAGGTCGTTCTCAAGTCGATCTGTATTTTTTTTTAATGACCACACATACCTTTTTACAGAGTAGTTCGATTATGACAATTATTTCCCTACCTACTTTGCTGGACTTCTAATTTGGCTATGCTATAGTGTATAGACAGTTCCCGAATACTGCATTCATACTAATATTGTAAATGTGAAAGTACCTGTCTGTATGTTACGTTTTCACGCCTAAACCGCTGAACCGATCGTCATGAAATTTGGCAGAGATATAGATATTCTCCTGGGATATGGAGAACGACATAGGCTACTTTTTTACGCGATTACCGACATCCACGCGGGCGGAGCCGCGGGCAAAAGCTAGTAATATTATAAATGTGACAGTAACAGTCTGTCTGTCTGTCTGTCTGTCTGTATGTTACGTTTTCACGCCTAAACCGCTGAACCGATCGTCATGAAATTTGGCAGAGATATAGCCTGGGATATGGAGAAGGACATAGGCTACTTTTTTACGCTAGTCCTATATAATTGCGTAACACACTATCAATCAAAATCTGAATGGTTTTGAAGGATATTGCTAATCCATTGCTTCATATGTTCGAAAAATTGGTCTGCTCAAGAACGTAAATAACGCAATGAATGTTGTTGAACCGTCAAAATGAAACCCATTGCTACTGTAAGGGCCTAATTATATGCGTCCGCGTCGTCGAACGGCGCGGCCGCTGTACTGCGAGATTACACGAGACCATACACATCGATTATTTCATAGCGGCTCGGCCGTTCGCATGTTCACTAATATCTTGTTTGCTCGAGACCGGGCCGCGCGTCCACGCCGCTTCACCTGTTTAGGCCCTTAGGCTCGTCACTCAAGACTCGAGCATTACTTAAAACTAGATCCGAGCCATTTGATTGGTTGAAACTAGTTTTAAGTAATGCTTGAGTCTTGAGTGACGTTCTGCAATACGGCCCTAAGTGTGTTCCTCAATTACGCTGATCTAGACGCCCGCCTATATGATGCATACAAGTTTAGTACGGTACCCGAGCGTTAATAAGACTGACAAAGAGGTATGAATGACGACGCGCGACTTTCTACAAAACCGTGTATCTTTTAATTCTGTATAGGTACCTTATTATCGATTGTGTATTGGATCACCATTGCTCTTTGTTTCGTCTCAGACCCAGGTACGTAGGAGAAAATCTGGCACGAAAATCCGCTAAATTATAATACTTATCTGTTTCTAGATAGAACGTGAAAGAGAGAAGGAGAGGTTAGACATGAAGAGAAGAATAGAACAATTAAAGAGAACAACAGAGGAAGAAACTGAAGAGGCTAAGAAGAAGGTACTACCAACTTTATAATTTTATATTATTTGAGAAATGATTTACTGTATTTACATATACATAGAAACGAACGATGGATTGTGTGAAAAAGGGGGTCACATACTGGTATTAGTACTAGAGATGACGGCTCAAGATATACGAAAAAAAAAAAACATGCTGCGCTGACTAGGGATGCAAGAAGTGCCAAAAAATATCGATATATATTTAAAAAAATTGATATCGAAAAAAAAAACACCGATATATCGGTGAAATTTTCTGAAAATATTTGAACTTTATGAAATTCTATTATGTTTGTTTTTATTCATATAAATACCAAACAGGGAACATCAATTTCAGCGGTTTTAGTCAGTGGTGACAACGGTGTTGTTATTGGAAATATATCGTATTTGATACATTTTCGATACTTTACATTTTATATCTATACTAATATATAAAGCTGAAGAGTTTGTTTGTTTGTTTGTTTGTTTGTTTGAACGCGCTAATCTCAGAAACTACTGGTTGGAATTGAAAAATTCTTTTTGTGTTGGATAGTCCATTTATTGAGGAAGGCTATAGGCTATATAACATCACGCTACAACCAAAAGGAGCGGAGCATAAATGAAAAATGTTGCAAAAACGGGAAAAATTATTCTTTTTGAGAGCTTCCGTTGCGTGCGCTGCGTAAACGGTTTAAGTTAGGCAAATATAATGTATGATGGAATTGATCCGATTTAAATTTTCTAAAAAAAAGTCTGCGACAGCATATGTCTGTCTTTTAAGATTGACTCACTATAACCTTTTTTATGGTAATCAAATTTGTTCGAAATTAATGCATTATTTGCGAAGGAGTTTTCATAAACATGGTATTAATCCTTATTCAAATAAATACGTTATTCATCACAAGTATTTAATTTTGAACAAAGTTGCCCTTACATCATTTAATTTCAATGAATATCTTAGGAGATATAACTGTTTTATAATAACTCCGCAGCAAAGTAATGATCAACTCTGCGAGGTAGTCTATTCTAAAGCTGAAGAGTTAGTTTTTAGGGTACCGTATCCAAAGGGTAAAATGGGACCCTATTACTAAAACTCCGCGGTCCGTCTGTCTGTCTGTCTGTCCGTCTGTCACCAGGCTGTATCTCATGAACCGTGATAGTTAAACAGTTGAAATTTTCACATATGATGTATTTCTGTTGCCGCTATAACAACAAATACAAAAAAACAGAAAAAAAATAATATTTAATATATGGCTCCCATACAACGGACATGATTTTTTTGCCGTTTTTTTTGCTCTGCCCGCGTGGATGTCGGTTATCGTCTAAAAAAGTAGCCTATGTCCTTCTCTATATCCCAGGTCGATCGGTTCAGCGGTTTAGGCGTGAAAACGTAACATACAGACAGACAGACAGAGCTACTTTCACATTTATAATATTAGTATGGATAGCTTTTGCCCGCGGCTCCGCCCGTTTGGATGTAGGTTATCGCGTAAAAAAGTAGCCTATGTCCTTCTCCATGTCCCAGGCTATCTTTGCCAAATTTCATGACGATCGGTTCAGCGGTTTAGGCGTGAAAACGTAACATACAGACAGACAGACAGACAGACAAATAGACAGACAGACAGTTACTTTCACATTTATAATATTAGTATGGATAAGGATTTGTATGGATGGTACGGACCCCTTCGTGCGCGAGTCCAACTCGCACTTTGCCGGTTTTTTGTTTTTTGAACGCGCTAATCCCTGGAACTGCGAGTTGGATTTGAAAAAATCTTTTTGCATTTTACAGCCCAATTCTTGAGGAAGAATTACATTCCTATTAACTAGAACACCATTTTTTTTAAATGAAAGTTTATGCGAAAACGAAGTAAAAGCACGGGCAGGCAATGTGTTGCGACGGGGTGGGTCGGGGGAACAAGAAATTTAACGCGGACGAAGTCGCGGGCAGAAGCTAGTCGATTTATAGATGTATCGAAATAATAGATATCGGCAAAAAATATCGATATATCGAACAAAAAATATCGATGTATCCGATATATTGATATTTTGATATTTTTTCTGCAAGCCTAGCGCCGACCCCAAAACATTGAATTCAGCAGCCGTTCTAATAACTAATTCTTTTATTGTAGGTGACAGAATTGCAGTGTGATCTGCTAGAGTTGCGAGATGCACATGCGAAGTTGCGCACTGCGAATGAGAAGCTACGTCGCGATAAGGAACGACACGATCGGGATCGCGACCAGAACAAACTTCTCGTTGGTTCGCTCAAACGTGCACAACAGGTAAATATGTGTAACAGTTTTTAGTTTTCTTCTTTTTGCAGCTTCTTACGGTCCACACAGGCGATCAAAGCCACCAAAAGAACGATATAAACTGTGGGAAGAGAGGTATCCACCACCTCAAAACTTCGTAAAGCCCCAAGAACACCTGCCTCCCAGTTGCGAATTGCAGTTTCCTATTTGGAAAGCTCTGCATCGATTGCGTACTCAAGTAGGCCGCTGCAAACATAATCTGGCGAAGTGGCGCATAGTCCATTCACCTAACATTCAATGCGAGTGCGGAGCTTCTGAACAGACTATGTCCCATCTGTTGGTGTCCCAATTGTCCGTTCAACTGCACCCTTGCGACCTAAACAACGCCTCTGATGCCGCAATAAATTTTGCCCAAACTGGCCCAAACAGTATAAATGTACCATCTAGACGAAAAGAAGAAGTTTTTAGTCGCAAGCGCTACTGCTGGGCCTGAGATGCTGAGTTCATTCCCGGGTCGGACAAAGTGTTATTGGGTTTTCTGGAATTTCTCAATAGCAGCTCCGAGCCTGGACTTGAGCTCGATTGATGGCGATAGGCTTGCCATATATTGAATGGGACATAAACATAACGATACCTTAATTCGTAAGGTGGCTAACTCCGTAACAGTAAATTTAACAGGGAACATTAAAAAATATTTATTTCAATATTATCCTGAATTTCTAAAATCTGAAGATACTGTCGGTAAATAATAAGTAAATACGCAGTTTTTTTTTTTTTTTGTAAATGTGCAGTTTTACACTATGTTTTTATTTTACAACCTGATTTAGGAGGTGCATCTGGTTATCCGTTCTACCGCCTGGTAAACAGATAGTTAGTTCTGCTTTTCGCCTTTGATTAAAATATGTTTTCTCTTGCAGGAGGATGATAGGATAATAACGCAGCTTTTAGAAACAATTGACGACCTAATGAAGCAGAGCCCAGAGTTGTTCCGCAATGAACCAGTCAAACCTGAGAAGAACTTGATGACGCCAACGCCACCAAGACGAAATAGGGTAAGACGTCTAATCAATAATCGTTCAGATTTTTTATTATATAAGTAGGTAATAAAAATGTAGTAACGAAGCAAAAAAAGTGTCTTTGGCACCTTTTTCAAGAATCGTTTTCGATGTTCTTCTTAGAAAATATAATACTGGAGAAGGCATATTAAGCGCAATACTCTGACCAAAAAAAGCCTGTCACTTTTGGCGGGGGACGCGGTAGATAGGTACTACAATAAAAAAACTGCTCGCCCGGAAAGAGAAGTCCATACCATTGCTGATTTGACGTATACTTTCGTAACGCGAAAGAAAAATATTTTATACCATTCCCCCTCTAAAAAGCTTATTTTATTCACTGAAAACAGTGAATAAAAAGCAAAAAACTCTTCCAGCATACCTGCGATAGGAAAGTAGATATAGAGATGTATACATATTGTAAGTTATTACATTCTATAATGTAAGTTTGGCGTATTTGTACGCTTTTTACAAGATTTAACAGCACAGCCAGGCATTTTCACGGAGCTCCACGCGCCTTGAGAACGATTTAGGAAGTACGTTAGAATCGATTTGGAAGTAGTTTTTATGAACGTACTAGAACATTTGTTCTTGTACTTCTACTGAGGGGCAAGGGTTCGTAAGGCTTCTCCAGTGTTATATTCTCTAAGATGTTCATAATTCTATACTTGCCAAACATAAGTTTCTTATCTACAATACCTTTAAATCCATGTCTTTTACCCCCAAACCTATTAAATTTGTCTTCAGTCGTCCAAGTCTCGATCTCGATCGGCGACGCCAGAGAACGGCGCGAGCGGCGTGGAGGCGGCGTCTACTGCGGCTCGCTTGCGTCGCCTCACTGACGAGTTACGAGCTTCACGAATCGCAGAACGGCAACGAAGACACCAAGCCACTGCTAGGAGGTAACGCCCTCCTTTCAGATACTTTAACTTTTGATTTTGCATCACTGTTAAAATCACAGTGATCTTTATTGTCGTTGTCATGAGGTTGCTGTTGGGTTGCTGCCATTGATAGTCTGTCAAAATCACTGTGATCTTTATTGTCGTTGTCATGAGGTTGCTGTTGGGTTGCTGCCATTGATAGTCTGTCAAAATCACAGTGATCTTTATTGTCGTTGCAATAAGGTTGCTGTTGGTTTGCTGATAGTCAGTCAAAATCACAGTGATCTTAATATTGTTACGGTTGCTATTGGGTTATCGGTCGCTATCGGTCAGAGGAAAATATACCTGGGAAAGGACTATTCTTCTTCGATCACATAATATCATTGTCTTTGGTTTGATTTATCTGTCAATTTCTTTCTCTTCTTTATTTTTACCCATCATCAATGGAAAGTCTACATTATTTGTAGAGAATCAACAGATCCTCTGAGATTGACTATTTAACTACCTAACGTCTGGCGCAACCTGGGCAATCAATCCTGCAACCAACCAAGCTAATGTCATGACATAAGCTACTCTCGAATAGAACCTTTTGGTAACAAAATAGTGATTTTGAAAGACCTAGATCACTTTTTGACTTCTTCAAATGTATCCTCAGAGCAATGTCAACGGAGCCTAGAGATACGCTATCAGTCTCTCCAGCCACGCGCACACCGTCCCGTGCACCATCGCTCAAGAAACGCTCCATTTCACTTGAGCAGACTACTAAAGACCAGGTGAGTCGCAATATTTCCAGCAATGAGTTCAGTGCATTAAAATTGCCGCTACTAGTGGCGAAACTCAAATGTAAGTCCAGTTCATGCCGATACGAAAGAAGATATTAGCTTGTTTTAAATTGATATATTCCCTTGTTACCAGAGCTTGATATGGAAGTCGGTGGACGAAAGCAGCGTGTCGTCGATGCAGTCGCTAGACGGAGACGCGGATAACCGCCTGTTCACCATGCAACGTGATGCTAGTCTAGACAGGTATGAACTTGGGTTATAATGGAGGCCTTCTTAGCGGCGGCGGAGGCGATGAGCTTCACCTCCGCAGAAGCAGAGGTTAACGGAAGCGGAGGTTGAAAGTGGAAAAAATAGTAATTCA
Source organism: Dryobota labecula (assembly GCA_947523025.1). Classification (NCBI taxonomy): domain Eukaryota; kingdom Metazoa; phylum Arthropoda; class Insecta; order Lepidoptera; family Noctuidae; genus Dryobota; species Dryobota labecula. The sequence goes on from OX383284.1 coordinate 18,944,466, forward strand.
TAATTTATTGAAGTAATAGAAAGGCAAAAATCTTTATTTTAAATAGGTACATTCATAGTACACTTTAAAAAAAATACAAATTTTACCTAATAGTAATCAAAATTAAGGAGAGGCAAATTATATTTCACACAAAACAGTTACGCGGTTTTGTCACCTTCCAAACGATTTCTTAGGGGTTCATAAATTAAGCCAGCTACACTAAATACGAGGGCGGGTCAATAAGTCCGTGACTTTTTGAATTTCTGACCTCTTTACTGAAACAGCAACACTGCTCCTGTCAACAGGCATTGTCAGTTGACTCCTGTCAAAATTTAAACTTGCTGCGTCAGTTAGTTTGTGTTTGACAGCTATTTTTATCAGACTACTCACTAATTTGAGGAGAAAATGGAAAAAAGTGAATTTCGTGTGCTTATTAAGCATTATTTCTTGCGAAAAAAAACCATTACCGAGACCAAGGCTAAGCTTGATAAATACTATGGGGACTGCACCATCGATTTCAATGGTAAAAAAGTGGTTTACTGAATTTCGTTGTGGCCGTACAAGCACTGAAGATGCCGAACGTCCTGGACGCCCAGTTGAGGTCTCTACACCCGAAACAATCGAAAAAATTCACGATATGGTGTTGGCCGACCGAAGATTGAAAGTGCGAGAGATTGTGGAAGCCGTAGCGATCTCGCATGGCTCAGTGGTTTCAATTTTGAATGATCACTTGGGCATGAGAAAGCTTTCCGCAAGATGGGTGCCGCGTTTGCTCACAGTCGACCACAAACGCAATCGTGTAACAACTTCACAGGAAGCTTTGGCGTTGTTTAATCGCAATATGGAGGAGTTTTTGCGCCGTTTTGTAACCGTGGACGAAACATGTATCCATCACAACACACCAGAAACCAAACAACAGTCAAAACAGTGGGTTTCTAAGGGTGAATCGGCGCCAAAGAAGGCCAAGGTGGGTTTGTCAGCCAATCAAACTCAAACTCAAACTCAAAGCATTTATTTCAAATAAACCAATTACAGGCACTTTTGAATTGTCAAGGGGTCGGTCAGTCAGAAAGATGAAGCTAGTTGCCCATTCCAAAGCGTAGTAGGTTCCTATGGAGAAGAACGGACAAGAAACTCCATGGACACTCTTTTAAAACAAAATATTGTTACAAAATATGGGTTACATCATTCATGTTGAAGTTATACATGTGAGAACAATGTAGAAAGACGTGCACGTTAGAAGCGTCCGTAATAGAAACAATTCAAAAATTAAAATAAGCCGTGGCAGCTAAGAGATGACCAGTCCCAACTGACGGCGCCCGTTCACGAACATGACGCATGGATCAGCACCATTTAGCTCAACCATTTTGAAGGGAACTTAATGATCCAACACACACGCCACCACCAGCGAGACATTTGAGTGAGCATGACATACTCTCAGCCGCCAGGGCACATTCAAGTCAATAAAAGACATATTACCCGGTAAATGGTAGCTCTATAGTACATAGTACTCACACCTGTGCTATGCAATTATATAATTCAAGGACATTGAGTTTATACAATGCAAAAATAGTTTACAATCTTCAGCAGCTCCAACATGATTGTCAAATGTTAATTAACTAGCTGAGGTTGTGGAGCAGGACTAGCATTCAGCCAAGCATTTTTATCAGCGATGTAATCCCCCAACTTATAATATGCCTGCCTGCATAGTGTGCGTTTTATAAAAGATTTAAATTTAGTCTCATTCAGTTGAAGTATGTGGGGAGGAATTTTATTGTAACATTTTAAACAGTACCCCATGAAAGATGAGTCTACTTTAGCCAGTCTGAAACCTGGTTGAGCTAATAGGTCCCTATTTCTAGTACTATAATTATGTCTTTCACCTCTTTTTCTAAAAAGATGTAAATTTTTCCTTACGTACATGATGTTTTCGTAGATATATTGACAAGGTACCGTCATGATGTTAATATCCTTAAACAGTTCCCTTAGAGAATCGCGCCTGCGGAGATTATATATGGCTCTGATGGCTCTTTTCTGCAGAATAAAAATAGACTCGATGTCTGCAGCCCGTCCCCAAAGTAAAATACCGTAAGACATTATACTATGGAAGTAACTGAAATAGACTAGCCTCGCGGTATCTACATCAGTAAATTGACGGATTTTTCTGACAGCATATGCTGCTGAACTTAGCCGTCCTGCAAGAGATGTTAAATGAGGACCCCATTGTAGTCTTGAATCCAGCGTGATCCCCAGGAAAACAGTTTTATCGACGAATTCTAGTTTCTCTTGATTCAATACTATCTCACAATCACTACTTTTGACATTTGGTAAAGAAAATTTTATGCACTTCGTTTTTTTCCCATTTAATACTAAATTATTAGCAGTAAACCAATTTTGGACCTGCAATAGAGCGTTATTTACGTCGTCAAAATTTGTAGCACGTCTATCTACCTTAAAAATTAAGGAAGTATCGTCAGCAAATAACACCATTTGTGGTTGAATTTTTAATAAATGGAGTAGATCATTTATATACACTAAAAAAAGGAAAGGACCCAATATCGAGCCTTGTGGAACACCCATTTTTACTTTTAAACCGAGTGAATTGATACCATTTATTTGAACTTGCTGTTGTTGCAATAAAGTTATGGCGACTGTTTTTTGGGATGCACGCGGGATAATCCACATTGACTACCTTCAAAAGGGAAGAACAATCAATGGGGAATATTATGCCAACTTATTGGACCGATTCAATGACGAATTGAAAAAAAACCGACCTCATTTGGCCAATAAAAAAGTTCTTTTCCACCAAGACAATGCAAGGGTGCACACATGTGCAGTTGCCATGGCAAAAATCCATGAATTGGGCTATGAATTGCTCCCTCATCCGCCCTATTCTCCAGATTTGGCTCCGAGCGACTACTTCTTGTTCCCAAACCTGAAGAAATGGCTTGGTGGAAAAAGATTTGACTCCAATGATGAAGTCATCTCGCAAACAAAGGCCTATTTTGAGGACCTCGACAAATCATTTTTTTTGGAGGGGATAAAAAAATTGGAGAAGCGTTGGACAAAGTGTATAGAGCTCAAGGGAGACTAGACTTCGTTGAAAAATAAAATTATTTTTTTATCAAAAAATCTGTGTTTTATTCCAAAAGTCACGGACTTATTGACCCACCCTCGTAATTGTTCACTTGGCACTGAACTTGACGGCGCGCGGCGCCGATAAGTACGTGCGAACGATTGGAACGAAACGTTGATTCTTGACCATTTCGGCCGCAACACGCAGCCCTCGGCCGCGCCGTCGAGCGTCACTGCTCGCGCGTTGTATTACGGCGTAAATAAACCTCCAACTCCGCAAACATTTTGCGGAGGAGGAGGTACGATTTCTTGTGGAACTTTCGCAGTAGCGGAGGCGAAGTTCCGTTACAACCCTAGTATGAACAATAACTCCTCAGCTATGAAATACTGACCCAAGAGCAACAAAATTAGAAGAATATTTTTAATATGTGTAAAAAATAAGGGATTCAATTTGACCGAATTTTGCACAGAAAACACCCTTTTAATACCTACTAGAATAATTCTTGCAATAGATGCTTCAAAAAACATTAAATTTATTTGATTTTGATCTTTTAAACGTTTCTTTCACAGCCGGTTATCTGGCGGATCGGTCCAAAGCGAAGTACTTCCCTCAGAAAAGAAGAAAAAGAAGAGCATTTTCGGCAAATTAAAGAAACTGACCAAGTCCCGTTCTATTGACGACCAAGTAGCACATGACAGCACAGAACATGTGGAATTCAGACCTATTGGCACTGTTTCTCAGGTAACAAACCGTTTTATCTTTTATTTGGACGGACTTGGTGAAGGTTGCAGGAATCCACTTGACAAAGTCAAAGTAATTTAATTGCCCGAACATCCTATGACGGTACATATGTTCATACATTTAAGAATAGGTCTATATGTTTCACCATTAACTGATATTTAAATATTAGTTATAAGATAGAAGAAGAAGGGTGCAGAACCAGTCGCTCAGGCAACGTTTAGTATCTATCCAGCAGTAGAAGTTTTTCGGCTCTAAGATGATTATGATTATTAACAGCTAGTCAGATGAACCACCCTACCTAACTTTTCATTATGTATCTGTATACTTTTTTTAAACATACTCGTTTAAAACCAGCAGGGTTCTGATTCAGACATGAGTGCAGCGGGAAGTAAACGCGACTTACGAGGTCGACTATCCGACATGTTCAGCAGAAAAGGACAAATCTCCCGCACTAACAGGTTTGTCTTAAACTCCCTAAGCTAACAATATTTTTTAGTCGACTGCCCCAAAAATAAGGTTAATGTTTTTCAGGTGTATGTATATTTTTTGTCTTTTGGTTTTGAATTCCTAGGACGGAGTGGATTTCAAGTAAATTGTAACTTATTTTTACTGATTTTAAATTAATTTGCGTATTAGAATCTTGTAAAAGTGGCTTGTGGAGCATCAATTTGTCGGCTTATGCCACAAATCCCCCCTGAAAATCCCCCTTAGGAGGAAAAGTGAAATCTATAAAAAACAGTCTAGAATTCAACCCTGATAATCCCGCTTAGGGAGGAAAACTAGAATTGAAAAAAAAAAAACTTATTCCAAGACCTTTGAAACGACCCCTGAAAGTGATTTTTTTTACATTAGGGTTCAGTTTTCCCCACTGAGGGGGATTCTCTCAGGGGAGATTAGTGGAATAAGCTGAATTATCAGGGGTGAATTCTAGACTGGTTATTATAGATTCCACTTTTCCTCCTAAGGGGGATTTTCAGAGCGATTTGTGGAATAAGCCAATTTGTCAAACGTAATACTTAAGTTGACATGATTTCATCGACTTTAAGAAACTTTTAAAGAAATCATTCTGTTTCTGTCATCTTCAAATAATTGAAAGAAACAGAGCGATTTTTTAAATACGTTTAGCCCTAAACGTATTTAGTAACTTGTGGTGCAAGTGGGCCTAATTAAGTATTTGAAAGCATGTATAAAATTAACAACTATTGTTATAGCAAAGAGCTAAGTCCAGAGCGGCCGGTGAGTGCTATGGGCAGCATGATGAGCACGTCCTCTCGGCCGCCGCTACGGAACGCCAGCAGCACCACACTGACTCGCGCGTCGCCAGCTAAACCGGTACGTTAACATTTCGTACTAACTAATATAGCACTATTTAATTATTTATTCAAAAAATATGGAAGTAAAAAAAGTACTGTACAAAGGCGGACTTAATGCCAAGGCTTTTTCTACCAGTTAACCTAAGGGTGATGCAGAGACGCAACATATGGGAACTCGAATAAGAATAAATACTAATACATAGATACATACATTTAAACAGAATAAACTTTATCAGAATAGACTGGCCACTACAAAAGCCAGAAATCGCAAAAAACTTTTCCCATAACAGTCTAAACGTTCTAAACTATTGAAGGACATTTTCTTCAGAATTACCGAAATCACAAGCAACAAACTATCTAAATTCTGTTCTCAAAGTAAATAAAATTATAACGCGTCGACATCCGAAGTTTATTATATTTTTGGGAGACTCATTTCCTACGAAATGTATGGGATTTTTTTTTTTGCGATTTCGACTTTTCTAGTACTCAAACTTCAGTTGGTCCGATAGAGCTTTTTAATCCTTTTATGAAACAGGATCAGTTGGCATCAAAAAAAGGTTTTTGTGAAAATGGCCCATTTTCATGCTGACTGTATTTTTTATTTTTTTTATCTCTCAAAAAGTCAACACCAAGATTACCTCACCCTTGTTCAGAGTTATAATGAGTACCACGATAATATGCACTGCAGTGTTGTACTCTTTGATTGTATCGGATTTCCTAGCTTTGAGTTTCAGAAATGCAATGCATATATGTTAAATCCTGAAATGCTGTGATGTTGATATAGTATTTCTGTATCTTGATTTATTTGTTGTTATTCGCAGAACGAAGTGCCGAGGCCAGCGAGCGCAACGCCAGCGGCAAAGAGGAAAGGGAAATAACTGATACTATAAAGATTTCGCTTCATTATAGTGTATTTATCCATTTTCCTATGATTTTTCCACATAGCTTGTAATATCACAATACATATCAATAAAATAAATTATTCTGTATAACTATCGATAGAACAGTACCACTCTATCGGCGTCTAGCTGTCTATTCAATAACTGAGTACTTTTAAAAGCGTATTAAGAACTTTAGCCACTTATCGATAGTTATGCAAGTCTGATTGCCACCGTCACAATATAGTTATGCGAACCGTGACGAGACCTGAATTCCTTTCGTCTTTAGTTTCCTTGTGAGCATCGCGAGGACTCGCGTTTTAGTTATGTACTTTGTAACTTTATAATAAAGCTGTTGAATCAAACTATTTTTTATTTCGAGTTCAATAAAATGCGAAATTAAAATAATGCGTATTAAACTAAACTTCTATTCAATTTCAATCATTTTTACATTTGACATGAATGAAAATAATATGCATTCTTACAAAAACGAAACAACAAAAAAGACCAAAATAAAATAGAACCTCGTTCGTGTGGTTGGTCGCAATGTGGGCTCTGTACGGGAGTGTGGCGGCTAGCTCTGGTCCATCAGGTTGGAGTCCACGGCCGCGCCGCCCGACGAGTCCTTGAGGATGGACTCGAAGATGGGCTGCAGGTCGGGGAACGACTTGATCTGCGTCACGAAGTCCATCAGGTGGGGATTCTTTTCTGTAATGACGGAAATGATCACGTTTTCTCTAAGTTGCTATTTGAGGTACGCAAACGCTTTAAATGCTAACATTTCTCCGCCATTTGAATTCAATTTTCAATGATCCTTCTTTCCCCGTACCCTTTATTTGTTACGAGTTGGCTACGAGACCTAACAAAAGTTGAGTTTGTTAGTTTTTAGGGTTCCGTACCCAAAGGGTAAAACGGGACCCTATAACTAAGACTCCGCTGTCCGTCTGTCTGTCTGTCCGTCTGTCACCAGGCTGTATCTCATGAACCGTGATAGTTAGAAAGTTTAAATTTTCACAGATGATGTATTTCTGTTGCCGCTATAACAACAAATACTAAAAAACAGAATAAAATAAATAATTAAGGGGGCTCCCATACAACAAACGTGATTTTTTTGCTCGTTTTTTATAGATAATGATACGGAACTCTTCGTGCGCGAGTCCGACTCGCACATGGCCGATTTTTTATTTCTTCCACGCAGCAACGAAACAAGAGATCGACGTGATTTTTGCATTGAGATAGTTTATGCACCGAGAAGTGACATATACTATTTATTTTTAATATCCTATGGAATAACCTACGGAAGCGATGCCTCGTTGTAAAACCTATCGTAATTCTTATATTTACCTGCTTCTGGTATCTGTAATAGTGCGGCGGCAGCTCTGAGCGCGGATCTCTTCAGTTCGTCTTGTTTCTCGTACTCTTGCTTCACTGAGTTGGCCTTCACCTTCATCGTGCACGTCGCTCTCAGTGGCTCCACTAAACTTTCTAACCCTGAACACAAACAAAGGAATATCGTGTAATTTTATTCTACATCGTGTTTCTTGATTTAATATTATTATTTTGTGGATTTATAGTTAGTATAATTCTGAAATCGCCAACCCGTCTTGAGTGGTGATCAAAGCTCGTGTCTTGTCTGTATTAGAAGAGGCCTAAAAAGATTATTCAAGAAGAAAGGCAGCGAGGCCAACTCGAAGTCGTTTAACTAAGTCACGAGCGAAAGTTCCTGTTCCTTGTTATTACTTTTCCTACGGCATTTTTGCAAATGTCTTTTTTATTTGTTTATTTCAGTAAGTAGATCTTTTAAAACACTTTTACATGTACATTTTTGGGTCAATATTTTAAAACTAGACAGCACCGGCATTACAAAATACTGAAATAAACTCAGAGGTATTTTGAAGTCCAGCCATTCGACTTACTCTGCAACACAACAGCGGGGCACAGTTGCGCTAGCCTGGCGCACATGAGATAGGTTAGCATCTTGATGTCGTAGTGATCCCGCAACCCGTCCTCCACGTGGCGCAGGAACTCGAACACGTCTAGCCGGTCCAGGCACGTGCCCAGCAGTGTGTACATGCACTCGAACGCCGCCTTCCGTAGGTCGAGACCATCGTCAACTGAATGCTTGAAGGGACCCATTTCTACTTCGCGGATTAGTTCTTTCTGTTGGCAGAAAACAATTTCTTCATATTTTAAACATTTCTAAACTGATGAAACGTAAAAGTACCGTCCTACACACTATTTAACACAATGCCGGCGGCGTGATACGTTTTATAAAGTGTGATATGAGCATATAGCAATAGACGAGTCACTAAATAATAAGGAAACAACGATACACTTATTAGATCCAGTAGTACGAGTAAACAAGACAGAATAGTTATTTGTGCAACAAGAGAGCAAAGCAGGTTTTTGCTGTGAGTGTTGATTTTGAATCCTGAGTAAGCGAAGGATTCTATAATTAAATCTCAAGCGTAGCGAGTGTTTCTAGTTTAGAATCCTGAGCGCAGCGAGGGATTCAAAGAAACGAGAAGCAAATAACTTTGGTCTCGTGTAACACGTAGAACTTTTCACCTCAGCAGCGAGAACATATGGTAGGTACGTTATCCGTTGCAGTTACAGAAAAACGGTTTCAGGAGACTATGATGATTTGCAATTTTACGGTTATCGTTATCCGAACGTTTGATTGTTTGTTTCCTTTTTGGGCCTACTAGGTATCGAATTTGAAAATCGATTCGAATCGACTTGTTTCTATCTCTCGCTTTTTTCGTATCGAAGTGAAAGTGACAGAACAAAGTGAAGTTCAAATCTTTAGAATTTTGTGAGTGGACCCAGCACTGATAACGACATTTAAAAAAAAGTTTGTCTCACTCTCGCAGCAAAATCTAATTTTGCTCACTGTCTTTGAACAACAAAACCTGCTTGTTTGAGGTGCTAAGGTGAAAACATATTTTCGCTATATCCTTCGCGTATATATGCAAAAAAATTGTCCGGCCCCCGTTGTTAGCTTACAACTGGAGCCCAACAAAACGGCTGTCACGCTAAGATTTTTTGTAAAGTATTACCCGTATACATTAGATAATACTTCATATGGTATACGCTGATAACGAATATATACCATACTCTAACAAAGAGTGGTTATAAGAAATGTCGGCTCCATTTATGACCGTGTTTGCGCAAGCCAGAAGATTCAATACTCAAAATTAATCCCATAATCTGAGTCTACATGCAGCAGATCTACATCAGCTACACACACAGCTCCACTTGTCACATACCTTCACTTTGGTCTCGCTGTAGATGGTAGGCAGCACTTGCGGCAGCAGGTCTCGTATGAGCGAGGGCTTGTTGTGCGCGGCCGAGTTGAACGCAACCAGCGCCACGCGCCGCACTCCCAGCTCGGGGTCGCGCAGAGGTACTAACAGCTCGGACATACACATGCGGAGTAGTGGGTCGATGGCTTGAGGCTGTACGGACAATACATTCGTTATTGTAGGGCTTTTATTCAGGGCTCGGAAACGTAATTTAAAATAACGTTTATAAAACGTTTCTAACCGTTCTCGTTCTTTTTTGTACAACATTTTGTTCGGAATTAATAAGAAATGAGACCGTTTTCAAAAAAGGTTTATTCCGCAGGCGCACCTGCGCACGGGACTTGCGCCGACAACCCATGAACATTTTTAGTTAAATTGTACCTTATCTTCATTTCATTACATCATTGCATCCAATGCGCTTGCCGCTTACGTATTGAATAGGGTTGTGTTGCGAGTTTCCTATCGATCAACCAAAAAAATGGAAATAAAACGGTTAAAAACGTTTTATTAACAGAGAACGATATAAATATTTTTCTTCTTCAAAAACGTTATTATAACGTTCCGAACGAACGTAACCGAAACAAATCGTTTCGAAAATTATACAGTTATCCGAGCCTTGCTTTTATTAACTTATTGAATCAGGCGTTACTTTGCGGAAATCCATGACTATGTTATAGTTAAACATATAATAAATCAGCCTACAATATTCCCACAGCTGGGACATAGGCCTTAAGAGTAACAGTATAACATTTTAGTTTTAATTCCGCAATAACTAGATCCAGGCTTGGATGCAGTATGCAGCACCTCTCCTTCGCGCCCACAAAAGTATACACATGCAGAAGCAGTTATTATGGTGCAACAAGCAAATCAAACCTTACTCGTTTGTACCATAATATCCACCTACACTAATCTACACTAATATTATAAAGAGGAAAGATTTGTACCTATTTTTGTATGTTTGTATGTTTGTAATGAATAGGCTCAAAAAGTACTAGGCCGATTTAAAAAATTCTTTCACCAATAGAATGCTACATTCTTCCAATTTGACATAGGCTACATTTCATTTTGAAAAAAATTAGGGATCCTTGGTAAAATTTGAACAATGTAACCGAAGGTGTAGAAAAATGAGTCTTAAAATGTCTTTCGTCGAATGCGCTGCCGAAACTATTAGCGATAGAACAAAATAATGTACAACAATAATGAAGAACATCATAATGTCTACAAAAAACTACTACTACTACTACAAAAAACTCTACCCCGTGCGAAGCCGGGACGGGCTGCTAGTTTTACATAAAATTATAGTTTTTATTATTTACTTTTTACTAGAAACCCTGTTTCGCACGCTTTTTAGAACTTAAAAACAGTTTTTTTTTTTTATTTTTTTTTTTTTCATTGTAAGTTTCTATATTAATCTAACACATAATCCTTACGTAATAAATTCTCTAAACTATTATGAAAACCGCTCGTTCGCCCAATAACAACCAAAAATATGTCGTTTTAAAGCTGTTTTTAACCGACTCCAAAAAGGAGAAAGTTATCAATTATATTGTTCTTTTTTTTTATTTTATTTTTTTATAATTTATGTACACACAGTTAAATACATAGAGATACGACATAATTATAATTTCAGTACAAAGGTACTGCTTATTTCTTAAGAAATTTCTTCCAGCAGACCTGCGAAAGGAGAAATGAAAAAGAAATGTAGACAATAGTGTGTGAGAACATGAAGAGAATGATATGAATATGCGAAGTCTTAAACTAAAATATTAAATATAACATATACTTAAATAAAGCTACAAAAATATAAATACATATATCTGTAAATATATACATAAAATACTCACAGTTGAGAGGAAAGGTAATGCTCTTTTACTCGATGTTTGAATAGAGATATAGTTTTTAAATCGCGAATGCTAGGCAGAAGCGAGTTCCATAATCTTACAGCATGGACAGAGAAGGAATAAGAATAGTAGCTACTTTTATGAGGATGAGATTTAAGGAGGGATCTAAGGTGTGTGTGTTTGTTATATGTTTAACAATATCTTCGCGAATTATAAACGGATTTCAATAATTCTTTTTTTTTTTCTGAATTCTTGATGTTATTGAATAATTGCGTTTCTCATCTGCTGCCATATTGAGACTAGGAATCGATTATAAAATAATACTAACCTGATCTGATATCGTGAATTTAACAGCAGTGACGGCGGTTGTCCTTGTTAGTGGCTCGGGCGACTTGAGGAATTCCTTCAGGTATGGTAATAAGTCTTTTGGCTCTAGTAAACATAATTTTCCTAAGCATTCGGCGACCTGAAAACGATTAAGGTATTAGCAAATATTGCTAAGCAAATTAACAAAAATCATATGTCTTTAAAAACACCGCTTCCCATAGTTATTTTCTTACTCGTATCAACAAAACAAAACGAAAAATAGTTTAAAATTTAAACAATTATTCGTTTTTTTTTTTTTTTTTCGATAAGAATATAACGGCTTATTCCACAAATCCCCCATGAGAGAATCCCCCTCAGTGGAGAAAACTGAATCCTAATGTAAAAAAATCACTTTCAGGGGATCTTGGAATAAGTTTTTTTTTTTTTTTTCAATTCTAATTTTCCCCCCAAACAGGATTATCAGGGGTGAATTCTAGAATGTGTTTTTATAGATTCCACTTTTCCTCCTAAGGGGGATTTTCAGGGGGGATTTGTGGAATAAGCCAAAATAACTATGCGAAGCGGTGTTTTTTAATAATAATAAAAAAGAATACTTACAACATTACGAGATCCTTCCTCCGCACACTGACAGTGTTTAGACAGCTGCACCCAGATTTCAGGTATGAAAGGCCTCAGAGCTTCGACACCCTCAGGCGTACACGATTCACATGAGATTATCTAAAAACAATCACATTATTAACAAATAACATCTCGAATTCACGACTACTTTAAAGTTTAAGTAAGATTTAGTGTAAGATTTCAGTAGCAATTTAACCTTACTCATTTATAACTTTTTTTCAATATTACTTATTCCTAACACGAGACGCATATTTCAAAAAGCTTCAGATCGTAAGTAAAATAAGGTACAATCACCGACTGAAATATTGCTACATCCAAATTTGTATTTTACGTAAGCCTACATGGGCGCTTTTGAAACGTCAGAAGCTAGTGGACGGTTTCAATTAGTCGTTCTATCGAGAACAACCAGCAAGAAACTAGTTATTTTTTGTGTTTTTTATTTATACATACAAGTGTCTGTTTGTTATGTCAAAATAACAGCTTTTTTACTAAATGCATATGAAAGTATATACAGTACCTATACCAATTTTATTTTTTTAATAAATTGTCTATCTGTCTGTTCCGGCTTATCTCCGAAACGGCTGGACCGATTTTGACGGGACTTGCACTAGCAGATATCTGATGTTACAGGGAGTAACCAAGGCTATTTTTATTTTATAACAAACCACGTGTACGAAGCCGCGGGCATTAGCTAGTTAATTATCTTTTTATTTACTTACCTCCCTCAAAGAGTGTAATAAAAGGTATTGTCTTTTCGGCTGCGCTTCGATCTCGCCTAGTATGAACGGTAGGAACTCGGGCAGATTTCCCACAGCCACAGACCCGAGGGCGTAGCTAGCAGCAGACTTGACCTCCTCAGATGACGGCGTGAACGAGTTTAGGAGCACCTCCTTCAAGTTCGGTATGGAGCTTAAATCTCTGCAAGAAATAGTTTTAAACTTTATTCATGCCTCGTGTTTATAGTTACGGTCACATTAACGCAACTGATTATTTTTAAGCAGATATTTCAGTGCAATTTAGTGAACATATTTTATACAAGTAATCAAATCTGTTTCTTAGAACTCCACCAGTAAATTCCTTCAGATGAGTTTCAGCCCTTATACTTATGTGCTTCTTTACTTTTCCATTGTTAAGTAACCAGAAGAAAAATCGCTCCAAAACTTTACTACCAGAGCTAGCCCTATAACTTTTATACTCACAGATGTCGTCCGATCTCAGCAAGTGCCAGTAAAGCGAACATATGATGCGCGTCAGACGTTGGCTGCGCGGCGTCGCGAAGGAAACCGCGCACTACTTCCAGTGCATCCGACCCGCCTTCTACTACTACCGCCGCCACGCACTTGGCTAGAGAGTGGAAGGCCTGAAAAAATAAAAGAAAGAAAGAAAAAGTATTTATTGTGACTCGCACAGGAAGATCACAAACTAATAAACACACAATCACAAACGTATGAAAAAAAAAAATATATATATTAAATGAATATGGTTTAGAAACTAATAATAGGGCAATGACTTATTTAGCATAGCATAATCATCAGCATAATCATAGCCTATAATGTTCGCACTCCTCGGACACAAAGCTCTGCTTGAGGCCTGTGTCCTGTGTAACATAGAGAAATATAGAATAGAATAGAATAGATCTTGTGGCGCTTGAATGACATTGACAAGCAGGTGTTGTTGGTAAACATTTGTGCATTAGTATTGAAAAAACAAGATGGCGGTTTAAATTCATATTTTGGCCACGTGCCAAAAGATCCTTATACAACGTTAAATACCTGCTTGATATGATGTGCAGAGGCGTTGTGGTCGTGTAGGCGATGTACTGGCGCAACTAGCAACGCCAACAGTTCGCGGCGAGAGCATCCCGCTACGTCGGCAGCCACCAACGCGCTTAGTACTCCAAGCATCGCTTTGAGGGCGCCGCCTACAAAACACATTTTGGTTTCACCTCTTTACGACCATTATTAAAACATTCTGATATTTTCCAAGATTTAAACTGTCGAGTTGTAAGACGCAGATCGCTTGCTAGAGTTTGTTAGGTACGCAATGTCTTCTCAACTAAAACACACGGCAGTGGTGAATGGTGGTTATGTGGGCTGTCTTTTGACATTAAAAAGTGTGTACCATTCAGATTTGAATTACTGGTTTTTAGGGTTCCGTACCCAAAGGGAAAAACGGGACCCTATTACTAAGATTCCGTTGTCTGTCTGTCCGTCTGTCACCAGGCTGTATCTCATGAATTTTGACAGATGATGTATTTCTGTTGCCGCTATAACAACTAATACTAAAAATTAGAATAAAATAAATATATAAGGGGGCTCCCATACAACAAACGTGTTTTTTTGCTCATTTTTATAAATAGCTAGCTTATGCCTGTGGCTTCGCTCGCCTTAATTTAGAAATTGACAATCAATTCGGGTTGTACTCTGCTTGTAACTCTTAACACACTACTAAAGTTTCTTTATTATTATAATTCAATCATGATTCGAAAGACACGTGGCGCCATCTATTATCATAAGAACTTTATTGTTGTTTTCCTCGGGAACAGTACTTATTTTCGGGATGAAAGGTACCCTATATCCGTTTCTGTATACCTGACAACGTATATGCAAAATTTTAGGATGATCGGTTCAGAGGTTTAGGCGTGAAAAGGTAACAAACAAACAAACAGCATTTATAATATTAGTTAGGATGGTACGGAACCCTTCGTGCGCGAGTCCGACTCGCACTTGGCCAGTTTTATTATTTTGAAAACCGGAATAAAATGAGTTTTGATTATGAAATGCCTGAGCAAGGGCCAGTTAGAGACGTGTGTGAGCGAACCTTGCAGAAGCGGCGACTTCGCCAGCGCGAGAATGTTGGGCGTGAGCGCGTGGCGCGCCTCGGGCGTGAGCGCGGCGGGGCAGCGCACGCAGGCGCCGCGCACCAGCGTGAGCGCAGTCTGCGCGCAGTGCAGGTCGGCCTCGCACACCAGCGCCGGCACCTCCAGCAGCACCTGCGCACGCGTCGCGATGTACCACATGCAGCCATACTACGCGGCATGGCTTTCTTATCTACCTTTTGGTCATTTTCTGCGGGCTGCAGTTGAACGCTACATGAACCGCAGTAGAAAACTACGCAATGCAGTTTAATTTTCATATTCTTGAGACTGCCCATAAAAGATACCAAGCTAACGAATGGCAGAACAATAGTATATTATGCAATTAGTGAATAAAGAACGGATTTAAAGCGAGGACCATAGATGAATCACGAGCAAGTGAAGGATTCTAACGACTAAATCACGACCATAGGGAATGATTTATGATGATTGAATCAAGTGTTTGAATCCCGAGCGACGCGAGTGCTTCATGGTCCTCAATATAAATCCGTTTTATTCAAGCGTTGCATACTATGAGAAAGAGAAAGATTTAAGCGAAAATAGAGATTTAATGAAGAAAATAGGATGGTTATATTAATTAAAATGCACATTAAAATTGGAACAATTTTGGAGTAATTTTCTTATTTTTATTAGGATGGTCAACCTGTAAAGCGATATTTATTTCCTGTCGATGTTCAGAACTTTCTGCTGGAGGAATCTTTGGACGTTGAAGGGTGTGGAGTGCACAAGGTGTTTTTTTTTTTTTATACTTTGCCCCACACTAGGAATTTCTCCTGTATTGGGGGTGCGTTTACAAACATTTAAATTCAGGAAAAACTACTTGTAGGTCATACAACTCGCAAGGAGGTGGTATAACATTGAGATGGATGTGCTTTTTATTCACTGTTTTCAGTGAATAAAATAAGCTTTTTAGAGGGGGAATGGTATAAAGGTTTTTTGCGAGCTAGTCTCGACATATCAGTAACAGTGCGGCAATTACATAATTGACATTTCTGTAATCTAATCGTGATACAGTAAAACATACCTTGCTTAAAAGCTCTATGCTTATGGAGTTGCTGTAGTTCTGTACTAGAGTATCCAGAAGGACTAGAGTGGACAATTTCAGTGCTCTTTGATTTTTCCTCAGGAAAGATCCAAGTATCGGTACAGCATCAGACTGAAATAAACGATGATGTCAATATATCATTTTCCAATAAATCTATTTTACTACTTTATTTTGTAAAGACAGAACTATAAATTAAGTCTTACCAAAATAGGTGTCAGATCAATTCTGAGCGGAGATGAGGCAACCTTAGTAAGAGCTTTCACTGTAGTCAAGCGAGTAATTTCATTCCGCAGTCTTTCTAAGAAGATTGGCAGACAAACGGGAAGCTCGTGCTGCAAAAGAAAAAGTTGTTTAATTTTACACTAGCGACCCGCCCCTGCTTCGCACGGTTTATACGACTTGACAAAACATCGAACATTGATATGCAAGTTTAATATAATATATTATACTAAACTTTTTGGAATATATTCTCAAACTGATGGTGATCAAAATCCGTTGCATAGTTTAGAAGAATAACGCGGTCTCACAGCTAGACACGAAAAGCGCAGTGGCGGATTTACCAGTAGGCTGAGTAGGCTTGAGCCTAGGGCAGTAGATTTTAGGGGCGGCAAATTTGGCGACCGATTTTTCTATTCTTCTCTCCTTCTTCTCGATCGTATTTCCGACGCTAGCTAGACGAAGATTCCCGAATTGAATTCTTTTCTTAGGAAATCTGTACATATAGGTCCGTAATTGTACCTTAGCTTTAAATGATAAATGATTTTATTTCTGTAAGTAGGTTTTTACAAACACTTTTACACGTCAATCATATTTTAAAACTAGATGAGGTCGGCATTTCGTATCGGACTACGCCTTTAAGCCTTTGTAACACCAGTTAAACATTATGGAATGCAAATAAATATGAATATGAATATATTATCTTTGCACCTTACTCAAACGAAAATTATTGAATACATCAACAACATACTTGCAAATAATCACCAAAATGGCAGAGCAACTGCCCGCAGGCGGCGATAGCTCGCTCTTTGACCTCTTGGTCCATGTCCGTGGCACGCAGGCGCACCAGCGTCACCTCGTACATGGCTGGGATGAACTGCTGCAGCTCTTCAGGAGGAGGCTCCACGCTCAGGGAGTCTGCGTCTCCTTCAGAGACCAGGTCTGAATGAGGGAAGGATCTCGTGAGTATTTATTTAGGATCTCCAACAGAAGATATACACAATACATGACACGTAAATAATGGGCAACATCGAAATGCTAATAATTCCCGTATTTAAAAACGTTTAAAAACTAGTCGCAATATCATCTCAACGAATCAATGTCAAAAACTTGTCAAAAAAATTGGGAAATTACCGAGGGTTTTTAACAGATTGAGACTGAGATTAGAATGCGAATGTTCTTGAAAATACGTGAATACTCAGGTATTACGAAGGTGTACTGTACTCCTTCGCTTGTATGAAGTATGAGTAAGACTTGTCATGTCTCAGTGTGTAATTTTTGTTTTGATGATTTGTGTTGCTGTATTCCTTGCAGAAATATACAGTCTCCAAGTTTCCAATCGTCTTAAACAGACTGAGTTTTTGCAAAAATCCTGATGATATTAGCTACAAAAACCTTTCATAGTTTCACATAAACTTTTTTTTTACAATAATTATCCATTGAAATATTACGCACATACATAAGAAACATTCTCTATTCATCATAGCAAAAGACAGAAATTATATATATATATTTTTTTTTTGTAAAAAAAAAACATTTTCGAGCGCTAGTAAGCAGGCGGCCAAGATGATAGTCATCACCCTTACCACAAAAAAAAAAACAAACTAACTTCTTAGGCCCACTACTTGCTCGACAAATCACTAAACATGACCTCTAAACGAATGTAAAAAACCGTTCTATTTCTATCCATTGTTTAAATATGACAGAGACAGAATGATGTGATTAGTGGTGCAAGTAGGCCCAATTGCGAACCTACCCAGTGGCCGCATGACCTTGACGAGCGTCTGCAGCACGCGCAGCGCCTCGGCCGTGACCTTGTAGAAGGGGTCGTGCACGCAGCCCAGCACGGCCGGCAGCAGCGCCGCCACGTGCGCGCGCATGCAGCCGGGGTGGCCGCGCACCAGGCACACCACGAACACGAGCGTCTCGATCTTCATCGACGAGGCTGTGCTCTTGTCACTGTTCAATGCCAATCATGGGCCAGCAAAACAAACACATTAAAAAAATATGCAAACGTGTCGGGATGCGATGTGGTAATCAATTCATCATCGCCATAGTAGTAGTCGTAGTCGATATAGTATGGCCGTTTTGGATTGAGTCGTTAAGAGCGATCATCCCTCGCGGGCAGGCAACGTCGCATTTCTAAAGGTTTATCGTGATAATTTTATTAAATTTAAATCATAGTACTATTTTTTTTTCAGTCATGCCCTAAATCGTTGTGTTTTTTTTATAATTATTTTTATCATTAACTTTATAGTTACTACAAATATTTAGTTGTAATACTGCATATAAAAATGAATTGACAATTTGTCATTTTTTATGAGTAAATAACAAATTAAATGTAAAAAAAAAATTGCATACATACTTATAAATACCAAAGAACTAAGTGCTAGGTAGAAAAAAATTGTACTTCATTTTAAATTTAATAAAATAATCACCTCTAGATATGCGACGTTGCCAGCCCGCGCGGGATGAACGCTATTAAGGCCATTTTTTTTTTTTCTATCCCTCTCCCTCGCACTCGGTGGGCTTACGGAGCGCGCTAGTGATGTGGGTAATAGTAGCAATTGTTTTGTTACTGACGATTATAACTAAGACTCAGTTCAAAACTGCCCAACTAAAGCAGTTCATTTTTGAACATAGGCCTCTCTCCCTTTTCCATTCGCACGCCACTGAATTAAATCCTCGGCTACTGCCATCCAGCTGCTACTAGCCAACCTTCGGCAATAGTCGCACCACCTAGCCTGACAAGTGATAAGTCTAAGATTTTCAATAGGTCCAGTCCTGTAGACCGAATTTCGGTCACGGTGGCCAGTCTCAACAGAGACTAGCTAGGTATGCAGGAGATATTATACTGCACTCTCTCTTCCTTCACTCTCATAGTTCGATGCCAATGGGATGGCAAACCGACACGCGCGGGGAGTGATCAGGCGCAGGACTAACGGCGCAACGTGCTTTCTGAAGAATGGGAGTGTCATACAACCAACTTCCAAACTCTTGCTGCTATGAAATTCCTAATGGGATAACCCAATACCAATAACGCTGTTCCCGACTTGGGAATTGAACCCAGGACCCCAGCAGAACGTAAAGCAGTCGCGCTTGCGACCAAGGTCGTCGCCAAGATTCCAAAATTTTAACCAAAATCCTAACTAAGAAGCATCATGGGAGAAAATCGCCTCAATGTTCTGGCCATGATTACTGTACACAGAAAACTTATTTATGAAAACTTAAAAAATCAAATGAAATGGTCGAGAAGTTTACAAAAAACCATGGAAGATTATGTTTTAATTAACTCAAAAAAAGTGTCTTGCTCTTCCACTTTACGTGAAGTAACATGAATGGAAGATCATCATGTCAGTATGTCTGGAGTTCTGTGGGATGGAGACTGTGATGTTCCTAATTTTATCCTTAGCTAATGTAATTGGCAGTTTGTCGTTTTTTTTTTTGTTTGCATGAGGTTGGGATCGTGACAAAATAGGTCATGGACTCACGTGAGCGCGGGCGTGAGTGCCCGGATGACGCGCGCGGCGTGGTCGGCGAGGCAGCCGGGCGCGGCCGCCAGCAGCTCGCGCAGCAGCGCCAGCGCACAGCCGCGCGCGCGCACGCTCCGCCCGCGGATCACGCGCAGCGCGCCGCGGACTACGCCCGAAACCTGAGATTCAAACAATTCTTGCATTTCATGTACTCATTTTATTATTTACTAGCTGGAGACCGCGCGGTAACGGGACAATGAGCGTAACGGGACAAGGGGCGTAACGGGACAATGAGCTTAACGGGACAATGAGTCATCCTTTTTCGTGCATGCAGCCGGCGTTCATCCGCACAATGAGCGTAACGAGACAATGAGGGCAACGGGACAATGAGCACAACGGGACAATTAGTCATCCTTTTTCGTGCATGCAGCGGCGTTCATCGATTTATTAGACTTTGTCACGTCAAAATTATCTAATAAATTTCGTGAACAGCTCCGTAACACTTCAGGTTGTATTGGAATCAAGTTTATTCCTTAAAAAATGCACGTGAGTAATTGCATGCCGAATAAAACGACCACAGAAAAGACACTTACCCTTTGTAACAACAGTGCCTGCGGCGAGTTATCGGTGGGCACGATAGCCATCTGTAAAGCCGGTGGTGGCCGGGTGGCCCTCAGCAATGCGGTGTACGCGCTCAGAATATCACACTTCACATTCTCTTCGCGTTCTAAAAAAACATATTTTTTTAAATTATATGTTTGTTTAAAAATTGTTGTGTTGTGTTTTGTTTTTTCTTCGTCCGCGTAAAATTTCGGCCCCCGATCCACCCCGTCGCATCGCGTTCCCTGCCTACGCTATTACTTCGTTTTCGCTTAGCGTTCTTTCTGTTTTTTTCTTATTGCTCAGACCCCAAGTGACCTATCATGATATTATATAGCCTATAACCTTCCTCGATAAATGGACTATCCAACACAAAAATAATTTTTCAATTCCAACCAGTATTTCCTGAGATAAGCGCGTTCAAACAAACAAACAAACTCTTCAGCTTTATAATATTAGTTAGTATAGATAATGGGGATGCGCTAAAGTAGCCCGCAAAATTGAAATCTCCCGTTTTTTTTGCAATTTGCAGGTCAGTGTCAGGTTGTATTTTGATCAAAATATGATTCGCGACAGCAAATATGTATTTTTATTTTTAGTATTCAACGGTAATACACAGATTGAATTTTTGTAACAAGAAATAAAAAATTGTTTGCTAAGGTCTCGGACACCAAGAAATGTCCCGTGAGAAGTCAATACAAAAACCTCTAAATCATCGGTGGCTATAAAACAGCACTACTTAGAAAAAGTGTTTTTTGCAATTTAAAAATAAACTCAAGGTTTTTTGATACAGAAATGTTATTATTCAATGGGTGATTTTTTTAATGACCCTATGTGTGACATCTCAACCGTTTAATATAATTCACATTCTATGCGAATAAATCATTTGATTTGATCAAAACAACTCCCTGCAAAACGTAAGAAATTTTTTATTTCGGACTACCCTAGCGCTAAGACCAGCGATCATTAGGAGGAAGTGAACTATACCTTTGAATCTAGCGATCAAAGCTGGTGATACAGTTTGGTACATTTCACCGAGAAGTTCGTGACGCGTTGCAATAACTGATTCTAAGCACTTGGCCGCCGCACGCCTCACCTGAGAACAAAATACAATGGCACTTTTTAACGTCAAAATTTACACGGAAATAAAATTAATTCTAGCTGTCGTACCTCGACATATTATAGTTAAATTCCAGGGATAGGCAAAGTTTTTCCCATGCAGGCCAATATTAAAAAAAAAAAAAACAATCTAAGGAGGGCCATGTTTTAGACTTTTTGGCTATAGTATATTTCTCTATTGAAATACAAATGTATTTGTATTTTCCGAAATCAAATGATTTATTGACTCGTTTATACAAAATTAAGTGATATGAACTATAGATATTCAAATCAATTACACTATGAAATAGGGACATGATATTTATTGCAAGTAATATACAAAATAGGAACAAAGATAGTAATAATGTAAGCAAGTACGCGTCACTGCACTGTACGCGTTGATCAATGCGACACTGAATTTCTGTCTTGATAAATTTTATTTTCGCTCGATTTATGTTAAGTTATTATCTACTTTTGGCTTGATGGTTGCGGGCCGGATTGCAACCATTCGCGGGCCGTAGTTTGCCCATCCCTGCATTAAACCATGAACATAACTGACGAAATGTGGGTATACTATAATTATGTTCACCTCTGCCTAAACCTTCCGGGATTACAGGTGTGATGTTATGTTATCAAACCATTTTTTTTTTTTTTTGTTTCCTAAAAAATACCTTATAACTAATGTTAGTATAACAAAAACACACAATCAACAACACAACACTGGCAACACATACCGAATTAAATGTCCGAGGCAGGTTGCACAGAGAACGATCAAGCAAGAGATCAACTACCTAGTTGACAATCCTCCCCACAAAATGCCTCAGAACAGGGGAGTAAGGACTCTCCGCCACAAATTTTAGGATACTATTGTTACGTTACTGACCCGCGTTCGATGCATCAGTGAAGCAACTTTTTTGCGCATGACTGCGTGGAAACCGTTGGTTCGGTTTTGCGAAAACATCTCCGATGCACTGCAGAACCGGGGCAGTCCCAAGAGCATTATGGTCATACCGAATACATTATGTGGAGCTCGGCTAAGTCATAACAGCCGCACGAGTCGATCCATCAGGTTAAGTTATACTTTCCGGGGTTGCTCCGTGGATGGGTGACCATCTTTACATACCGAGATTCCTCCGTGCCTCGGAAAACACGTTAAGTCGTTGGTCCCGGCTGTCATTCGTGGATTTTTGACATTCGTTACGGGTCGACAGAAGCCTGAAAGTCTGACAACCAGTAGTAGTCAGGGGTATCGTATTACCCAGTTAAGCTTTATACGCTCTAGGCGGTTACCGCCTCGGCGGCACGCCGCGCATCCCGCCGCAATGTGCCATATGTATGAGAACCGCCGAGTCTATACGCACTAGCAGGCGGCTGACCGCCTGTTTCTGCGGTTGCCAAGAAAGCGCCACCTATCACTCGTGTTCATTCATTCAATCAGATTATAGTACAATCCTAAAAGTCATGATTTCAACAAATATTCATTCAATCAGATTATACGAACTTAATATAGCAGATTTATTAGCATACCTTCCAAGACATGTCATCATCATCAGAGTACTCTTCAGAATCGGATTCTGGTTCAGCGTCAGGTGTGAAGGACTCGTCTTCCATCTCCTCGTCCTCACCGCCACCTTCTTCCTCCTCATCTTCGTAGTTATAATTAGGATCGTAAGTAATCATTTTTAGGCATAGGTCGATTATCTGTAGAGGGAAACAATTTTTTTGAACAAATTTTCTGCTTTTAGGCTTCGCCGCAGTTGGGTAAAATAGAAAAAGCTGGCCAAGGGCGTGTCGGACCACGCACAATGCAGGGTTCAGTAGTTAAGACGAATTTATCCCAAGAACTTAACATTGTAATTGAAAAACATGTTCCCTCATACATTCCAACTGCAAATGCAAGTTTGTATGCACAATATTGGGAGATTTACCATGTAATTTTGAATTCTTTTTTCTGGATTTCCTGTCTATAGGCATTAAACCATTCTAAGTAAAAAAAAAAAAAATCGGCTCATTAGTTTCGGAAATAAGGGTCAAATTGTCATCTTTTTTTCTTTAATAACTTTAAAAACCAATTATTGTAAAATCATAATAATAAAAATCCACATATCAAGTCCTTTCATTTGATATGTCACATGGTACAGTTTGCAAAACTTTTTTTTTTTTTTCTAATTTGTCCCCCTAAATGACCCCAATATTCAAGTCATTAATTTACGTTTCACATCCATGTTTGGGTCACAGAAATTAATTTGTGTACTAAATTGCAACATAATCGGTCTAGTAGATTCAGAGCAAATCAGCTGTGACAGACACCTATAATTTTTTTTGAGGTACGGAACCCTAAAAAAGCTAGGAATTAGAATGATACAAAGTTTTAGACAAAGGCAGCTAAGTAAAACCTTTATATCTGTAACATGATTGACAAAGATTAATTGTGAGTCATTCTGTTTATCACAGAACACTAATGTTTTGTGCCAAACAATTGAAAAATAATGCTCTTATCGAAACAGGTCCTTACCGTAGGGATATGGGGCTGCACTTCCTTTGGGCACTTAAGTACAAAAGCTTCGAGCGCCTGCAGGCAATGCTCGCGGAGCTCTTCGTCCGCATCAGTTGAGTATTCTAGGACCTGAGGCGCGACTCGCCACAGCTGCTCGCCAAATCTATGACCAGCTTGGCGACTGAAAGATGAGGCATTATTATTGAACTGCGAATCTATAGTTAATTACTACATATTGGGAAATAGAATCTCAGATATTTGTCAAGTTTTGGGAACACAAACTCAATGTCATACATGATAAACTTGAAATTCCATTGCAACCAAAATTTACTATGAACCTTTTTATTACATAGTCAATCAAAAATCAACTTAGACTACATAGAGCTAAAGTAGATTGTTGATTAAGTGGCAATACATATAAATTATCTAAGATTGTGTATTAAGGTAAAAAATATTCGAAAAGAAATTATGTTCAGTCTTACCAAATAGATGCAATACACTGTATATGGGTGCGGCTGACGCTGGATGATGTAGAAGAACTTAACCCCTCCAGCAGGTGATCAATAAGTTTGTTGTACAAAGATGCATTGCAAGACATGACCAGGTGTGACAATGCAACTATGGTGCGTTTACGGACAGCCTGTATAAATGAGGTTGCTGTTAGTGTGAGACTATCGACTATGGAGGTTCACATTTTAGTAACAATATCAATAAAATCTAATGTTTATTATACAGAATGACTCTAAAATGTGCTTTGGTTTGTTATAAGTAGATACAAATGTCAAAAGTTTAACACAAAGAAAAATAATTATTTAAATTATGTTTATTATCATTTGCTTATCTTGGAATTAAAAACATTGATTTTTTACACTGGTTGTGATCAGAATTTGAAACACTTATTTTTTTTATATATTTTGCTCAATGCATACCTGACGTGGTGATGCAAGTTGTGGCAGAAGTGAATTGAGCAACATGGGGTGGAAGGTTATGAGCAAGCCACCAAATCTACTCAATAGATCAGCCAGTATGTCCAAGGCTTCAAGTTGTACTGAAACATCTTCTTGCTGAAACATCAAAATCTTGTCAAAACATTTTTAACAAAACAGCACCCAAATTGCATAAAACAAAAAAAAAAAACCAAACACACACTTAGGCCCGTATTACAGAACGCCACTCAAGACTCAATCATGACTTAAAACTAGTTTCAACCAATCAAATGGCGCAGATCTAGTTTTAAGTATTGCTCGAGTCTTGAGTGATGTTCTGTAATACAGGCATAGATCTCAATGATTTTGAAGCATATTGCTAATCCATTGCTTCCTACGTTCTAGAAATTGGTCTGCTCAACAACATAAATAATGCAATGAATGTTGTGGAACTGTCAAAATGAAACCCATTCCTACTGATAGTGTGTTATGCAATTACCTTGCTGTTAATGAAAACAAAAAACATTACCCTCGTTTTAAGACAGTTGGGTAAAAACAAAGGATAGTATTGAAGATACCATCATTTTACTGCAAATTTAAGATTTCTTATTTAATAAAATAAATAGGCCATCAATGGGATGGTATATCTAGATTTGAAAATACACAATGTACAGAATTGAAAATAGATTTATGGTAAAAACTTCTTGTTCCCTTTACCTCTATTCATACATTAAGCATGAGATACTCATAGATAACTTATTCCTATTCCAAGCTTATGTGTTAGGTTAGTTCCTACTTAGGGTTATCAGATCAGGTTAAGGCATTTGATTTTGGTTGATATTACCTTGTCTAATATGATGATGGACAGTGACCAGGAAACCATATTTGAAATTATTATTATTATCAATCAAATGAGAACTACTTTGTTTACATCAATTATAATAAAATAAAAATATTACCCTTATTGTGAATAGTGTCAATTACCTTCTCAATAGCACTGCTGAGTTTTCCAGTAATTTTCTTACATACATTTGCAGCCAAAGTGTTGGAGCCTAATGGTAGTTCAGATATGACAGTCTTTAAGCCGATGCTGCTGATATCTCTCAGTTGTTCAGTGTCTGAGAGCATGTTTGCACACAGTGTGTCCACTATGCCTTCTACTTGATACTCCTTTACTTTGTTCACAAGAGGACCGAGACTGCAAATTATACATACTATTATTATTTATCATCATTAGAGCTAGTGTGAATCAGTGAATGTTGCAAAGTTCACATACCATTTCACAGCTAAATTTTGCACTTCACCATTCTTGTCTTCGAGGAGACGGAGGAGCATCTTTACGACTTTTCTCTCAGAGTCATCGTCAAGTTTTATACTGTCTTTTTGTAATTCAGTCATCAAATCATTAGTAGCCATGAACCTGAAGTCTTTGTCGTTGGACGTCATCTGGAGACATTTTGGACAATAACATTATTGATACGCAATTACGGAACGATTCTACTCAGTGTTATTATGAGAACGCCGGCTTACCTTCTCCAGAAGATTTGCAATTTGATAGGATACACTAGCCATTTTGTAATGTGTTCAGTCTCTGTAATCACAACAGAAAACTACAAAAGCCAAATAAAGATAAAGTTATCAATTTATCATGAGTAATTGGTGAAGAAAAAACATTTGAACGATTATTCGGGAAATAAAAGCGACGAATCGAAAACTTGCTTCGTGGTGCTTCGCTAAAATTGTATAGACAAAATAGGACAAATTTAGGACTTGTCAAAATATAATCGATTTAACAAAATATTAAAATACACAAATCGAATACAATTAAAAAAAAATACCACAATTTATTTAGTTTTTGTTCAGGCTGTTATTTACATTATTTCCATTTTTAATAAATACAAATATCTACACGTTACAAATACTTTTCAATGTTTGGATCAACAAATAAGAATCGACTAAAAACGATGCAAGGGTACCTTAGACAATCAATCTGGCAGCAGTTCAATCTGTGATTTAGGTTCACATCTTCACTAAATGAATGATAGATGGCCGATTGATTGTTGTTTTTTGACTGACGGACTAACGCAAAATCTTCATACGTCTTGATATCTGGCATCGGTTCGATCCAGTTAATCTGTTGTAAATTTAATTGAGACAAATCAAAATGGATGGACCAAACTGAAACTGAAATGGACGAGAACGAAGGGATTAGCCAGACGGTGACGCAGACGTCTCCCCCGCACATCTCCGGGCACAATATCACCAAAATTGCAAACTACATTTGCCAGGGATGGAATTCATTCCTGGCAAATTAGTTTGCGATTGGGAATTTGGCTAGTGTAGTACTGACATATAACAGAGAGCGTCCACTGTCTGTTCTTGCCTTATCTTGCTTATCTCAGATGATAGTGTGGCGACTTTAGTCGAGTTACCAATAAAAGAAAAAAATGGAAAAATTAAATGCTGCTTTGTTTTGACTTTTAGTTTTTTAGGTTATGTTGAGTTCACAAGCAAGGATCAGTTTTAATCCAATTAATAAAACCAATAACACACCATATTATTATACTTGTATGAAGAGGAACCCTCACAAATAAGATAATGGATAGTCTATTTGTAATTAACAGGTGTGTAAATCTTACAACTGGTAAATTTTGGGTCCAGACAGTTATACTTGCTGTATTGTAATCTGAAATATTCGCATTTCTTTCACAGATATAGAGATATAAACGAAGATGTAGTCGTAGATGTAGCAGAACAAGAAGCAAAACATTTGGAGAAGTTAAAGAAAAGAATTGCTGAAAGGAAATCAGCTTATGCTACTAAGAAGACATCTGATGTGATAACTCTCAAACCCCAAAAAGCTGTTGAGGAACCTAAAGAAGTTCATGTGGAGCTTAACAAAGGAGAAGTGGCTAAGACAGGTCAAGAGACTAAAACTGACAGCAATATCAATACAATTAAAAAACAAGACAGGATAAAAACAAAACCTTCCCATGAATTCAAGGTGTTAGGAGTAAATGACTTTGAAAAGAAGGCGAAGGTATGTTTCACATTTTCATACATATGCACTAAATTCATACTAATATTATAAAAATGTGAAAGTAACTATGTCCATGTGTTTTACACCTAAACCGCTGAACTGATCACCATGAAATTTGGTAGAGATATAGCCTGGGATATGGAGAAAGACAAGCTACTTTTTTACGCGATAACCGAAATCCACATGGGCGGAGCTGTGGGCAAACGCTAGTATAAAATAAAATGATTGTACTACAATCTACATAAAAGTAGTTTGGAACTTAAAACTGCACTGTACTTTTAATCATTCAAATAGTATCAGTAATTTATAGTAATATAACCCTCATTGGAGGATCAACTGTCCATACTAGTAAATTGCTTATCATGTGTCCTTATACTCGTATAACATCAATCCAATGTACTTTTGTGTTCCAGGTCTCAAGAGTACTGCCTTTCTGGCTATCACATCCATTTAACATATCAACAAGTTTGAAATCCTCATCATGCACTGTAGAAGATCAAGATTGGTTACACAGTACGCTAAAGGCAACATTATTAAGTGAAGGAGTCACTAAATTGTTCCCAGTCCAAGAAAAAGTTGTACCTTTTATTTTAGATGAGCACAAGTTAACTTATCCATTTTGGCCCCATGATATTTGTGTTTCTGCCCCTACTGGGAGTGGGAAAACACTGGCTTTCGTCTTGCCAATAGTTCAGGTATAACCACATTCTAATAAGTTATTAATAAATGTCTGTGACTACCGCCAGACCACCAGCACCAATCGCTTCCATATTTGGTAAATAATTAGTACTCAATTGGTTTTAATTAGTACTCGTACAACAATATTGGTACCTTACTAGTTTTCGAGAAAATCTACTTTGAAGGTGGTCCGGGCGGTAGTCACGCTCCCTTCAGCAGGACCACCATAAGCGCCAAAAAAGGGGGCATGCTACAGCTATTCTAAGTATATAATTAATAATTAGTACCCATATAAGAGATTAATTTAGTAAAAAAAAAAAAAAAAACAATACTGGAGTATTCATAGTTACCGAGAAATCAAGAATGATAACTTTCGCGCTTGTTCAGCAGGACCACGACTTTGAATGTTGATTTCAAGTTTGAGGAGCTTGTCGCTTTCCTCAAACCTACATAGAAAATTAATACCCAAAATTCAAAATTAATACTCCAGTAGTTTACGAGATATACCATGCCATTGGTGGGGTGGCGGTAGTTACAATGTTAAATTTTCATTTCAAGATTTCCCTATTAAAAACTCTGTAATTTATTCCCAAATTTATACAAAATAAGTAAATAAGTTATAGTGACAAAAAATTCAGATTCCTAAGTGTTTTATTTTAAGAGAACTTAGCTTTCATTATTTTTCCATACTAAATCTCCGCGTATAACCCGACCTAATTAAGTTGTCAATGGTATTGAACTGTTTAGGAGATGTACACTCATGCACATAAATTAATGGATGTAGGTGATTATGTGGTCCTGCTGAAGCGAGCGTGACCACCTTCTAAGTCGATTTTCTCGTTAACTCGTAAGGTACCAATATTGTTGTTTGAGTACTAATTAGTACTAATTGAGTACTGATTATTTACCAAATATGGAAGCGATTGGTGGTCCGATGGTAGTCGCGGACATTATTAATTAAAGTTTCAATACCAATCAATTGTTGAACTTTTTTATGTGTTTCAACTCCAAATAACTTATATTTTTTATATATTTTTTTTTTTTTTATGTATTTTCAGATCCTAATGAATGAAATTGGATGCCATGTAAGAGCCTTGGTTGTTTTACCAGTCCAAGAATTGGCAGCACAAGTAGCCAAAGTTTTTAAGAAGTATTGTATGAAGACAAGATTAAAGGTTGCCTTATTAGGAGGGTCCACACCAATGCAACAGGAACAACAAAATGTTGTTAGATACAGTAAGTGTCAAATTCAATTTAATTCAAAAACTGCAGATAATAAATACTGCTCAAATTGTTTTAACCAACTCTTGCAAAATATTGAATATTGTGTTTAATTTCAGCTGAATCATCTGGGTGGGTGAGTGAAGTAGACGTCATAGTATGCACAGCTGGACGTTTAGTAGAACATCTACAAAACACAGAAGGATTCTCCCTGAAACATTTGAAATTTTTAGTTATTGATGAAGCAGACAGAATCATGGATCACATACAAAATGACTGGCTGTATCATGTAGACAAACACATCAAGTTGGAGAATGAGCTAATGACTGGGCGTCATTCAAATCTTACATGGTCCAGTCTTGTTGAACAAAAGCCTCCACCACACAAATTGCTCTTCTCAGCTACCTTGTCTCAGGACCCTGAAAAGCTAGATCAGTGGGGTCTATTTCAACCAAAATTGTTTTCTGCTGCTAAGTCCAACAATTATGAGAATGAAGACCAAATCAGGTTGTATGCTACACCAGAGGAACTAACAGAGCAGTATGTTACATGTGATGCTGAGCACAAACCACTCCTCTTGTATCATTTCTTAGCTGATCAAAAATGGGACAAAGTATTGTGCTTTACCAATGCAGCTGAGGCAGCACATAGATTAGCTGTCCTCCTCAACACCTGGGGAAGTGGAAAATTCAAGGTAGCTGAACTATCCTCAGCTTTAGACAAATCAACAAGAGAAAGTGTGTTAAAAAAATTCACACAATCAGAAATTAATGTGTAAGTATTAGAAGTGTGATATTAGAAACTAAATTGTGCACATTCTTACTACAAAATTACATTTTATAAATGTTTGTTTGCAGCTTAATTGGAACAGATGCTTTAGCAAGAGGTATTGATATCTCAGACTGCAATTACGTCATATCTTACGACCCCCCCAGAAACATAAAAACGTATATTCATAGAGTGGGACGCACAGGCCGAGCAGGACGTATTGGTCACGCTGTTACTATCCTGTTACAGAATCAAGTAAACCAATTCAAGGTACCTACATAAATACAGTACTCTCTAAATACATAGGTACCTCTCTAATTTGGTAAAATTGAATGTAGTGCTGAAGTATGAGAAATAACTTTCTTGCTTGTGCAATGCTTTTAATTTTTTTTTTTTTCAGGAAATAATTCAGGGTGGTGGAAAATCTGAGCTCCCTCAGATAAAAATCGAAACGGATGTTCTTGATCGTCTAACAAACAGCTACCAACAAGCAATGAGTGAAACTAAAAGGCAAATTCATGCCGAGATTGATACAAAAGTGAAGAAATCTTTGGAGATAAAAAGAAGATTAAAATCAAAACCACAAAAGCGAAAGCTTAATACGTGAAAATCATATTTGTTGTAACAAAACATTATGTGTAAGACAGTAAAAATATCATAATATCAGACTTTCTTTTTATTTATTCAGGTAGATAATGGTGCCAAAAAATCAAAAAATTTAGTTTATTCCTGTCAAACGACGATTTACCATTCTGAAATTTACTAGAGTAAGTGAAACAACTAACTACCTACCTATATTTTAGTTTAACTATACTATATTAACTATACTTAAATAATATTTATTGAAAACTAGCTGACCTGACAGACTTCGTTCTGTCAAAAACTATTTAACTGTGGCAGTTTGTCTACGCGCAAAGGAAATATAGTATAAACTTCACTACTCTACCTACCTACCTACCCTGCCCTACCTACATACCCTACCCTACCTACATCAACCCCCTCTATAAAACACATAAAACCCTATAACAACATGTAGGTAATCAGTTTTCATAATTTCCTTACAAAATGTGAAATATAATATTCCCTATAAGAGGCTGCACCCTACGCGCTTCCGGATCTAAAAAAATTCACGGGGTAGGGCAAACAAGTACGGTGGCACATCAAGTTACCACAAACTGTCAAATTTTCTCGTTCGATTTTGAACTTAATTGTCAACTTTTTAAAGATTAAAATCGTTTGGAGAAATTTTTCAGTTTTGTGTAGCTTTACGTGCTGGCCACTGTACCACGTGGAGTAACGATTGTCAAATTCGATTTTAGATATGTCAAAATTATTTTTAAAAGAGATTTTTTTGCAGAATAGCTTTAAGATTCTCATAACCAAAAGTAAGGAATTTTAGTGATAGTTTAGTTCGGTGTACAAGAGTATCTGCACCATTATCATCCCTTTATGAATGTATTAGAAGATGATTACTAGCGAAACTCGCGCTCCGGCGCTTGATAAATGCGTACAGTTTGGGGGCGTATGAAACGCGTCACTGACACTGGCATGGCCACCATCAGGAATTTTAATTTTGATAACACAAAAATTAAATCGGTAATTAGTCGTTTGTCGCCATCGCCAAATATCAGAATTTGTCGTTCACTGGTTCAAAAATTATAATGGTTTGTAGGTGGTCGATCTGAAGAGCATCTCCCCACCTTGTTCACATTTATATCTTAAAAACTAGGGCACCTAGCGAAGATCTGTTTCCTCCCAAATTTAGTCGCTAATTAGACGGAATCAGTCGCCAAATACCTATCAGAACCTGTCAGTCACTGGTTCAAAAGTTATAAGCGTTTCTAGGTAGCCGACCTGAAGAGAATCTCCCCTGCTTGACCGCATTTATATCATAAAAACTTGGACACCTAGCGAAGATCTGTTTTCTCCCAAGTTTTGTCGCTAATTAGTCCTCCGCTAGGAGTATATGTATTCTGTGAATTAGTCGCATTTTTTCGCCAAGTCACAGATTTAGTCGGGTCTTAGTTTAGATGATAATTATAATGAGTTCAATTTATAAGGTAGTTTTTAAGTCCAAGAGCTAGATCAAAGAGTTTATGAAAAACTAGCTTTTGCCCGCGGCTCCGCTCGCGTGAATGTCGGTTATCGCGTAAAAAAGTAGCCTAGGTCCTTCTCCATATTATATCCCAGGCTTATATCTCTGCCAAATTTCATGACGATCGGTTCAGCGGTTTAGGCGTGAAAACGTAACATACAGGCAGAGTTACTTTCACATTTATAATATTAGTATGGATTGCCAAGAAAAAAATATTTCTATTAATACGTGTAATATACTTCTAGTTTTATCGGTCCTTATAAGACAAATCAAAATTATGCGTGAAAAAACGTTGTGTGCCTATGCCCTAAATTTTGATATGACCATAGAGTAATAGTAATAAATAATTTAGTCGATTTCTATTTGTGTTGACATTTTAAAAAAGTTTAAAAAAATTACATTTGTTTGACGTAAATCTACGTTGAGTACGAAATATCGAAGTTTCAAATCAACAACGAACTGGAATATAGTGAAACTCGAATACTTTTAATAGTTTCGCTAATTTTCATATTTTGTTGCCACAAAATCGACAGTGTAAATAATCATGACAATAACACTATCTCAACTAAAAAAGTTAAATACTTCTTGTAATAATGTATCTAACATCGAAGCTAAACTACTTTACCCAAAATTGATCCTTTTTGAAAATAACATAAGTGTAAGAGTAGTGAATTTGCTAGGAAACAATGAAGAAACTCAGGAACCAAGTGGATACTATTCATTTGAACAAGAAATTGCGGATAAAATATTGCTTGACCACTTTGTGTGGCTTGTTTTCAAGTCTGGTGATATTACAGCAATAGACGTGGTAAAAGGCATACAAATCAAAGTTACGAATGATACTAATATTAGCTTGAAAATCTGTCAAATTGGAAGAATTGAGAATCATTTGTATTTCATCAGTGAAAGTGGAGATACCTTTGTTATACCATTTCCCACTTCAGAATTAGTAAAACAGTTGGGTGAAAGTACAACTGAACTTTCCGTTCCTTTTAAGAAGGCTCATGTATCCCACTCGAGTATTAAGACAAAGTTTGATTCAATATGTGGTTTGAATATTTACATTGAAGAAGGCTATGTCATGGTCAGATGCCCAGTAACTGGCTTATTGGAAGTAATCTCCACTGGAACAAAATTAAATCATATTGTATCATGGAGAGACCAGGCAATTTTTGCTAATGACACTAATATGTGGATTGTTGACTTGAAAGAATCTCAGGTTGTTTATGAATTTGAGAAAACAGAAGCAAATTATTACCCCATGCTGGCCCAAAATGATTTATTTTACTATCTGCTATGGAGCAAGGAGGAGGTAAGCTTTTTAATAAAAATAAATCATTACATTTATTTTCCTTGTTGGAAGTTCGTATTCCAACTTGATAGTATTAAATAAGATAGGTACATATATTAAGATTGCCTTTTTGTGTACTGGTACACTAATTGAAAGTAAGCTATAGATGTTATATTTAAATAGTCTATTAATTCGTTGTTTCCGGCATTCCAGGTACAAATTCATTGGGCTGGATTTGCCCAATCTCTAAATCACGTTGGGAATGCTGACCATTCACTCAGTTTTAATCAAACACTTACATCTCAAGATACTCTAAAGGCGCAACTGAAGACCTTGATAGACTCCATAACAACTGCTGCAAAACCAGGGAGTGTATTAACACAGCTACAACCTCTATTTGAGGCTATTGATGATTTTATATTTCTCGTTGAAATGACACAGCAACTATGTCAACAAAATATCACGTACAAATCATTGTTATACCCTCTTCAAAAGAGAATATTTGCAACAAATGATAATGATCTGATAAATTTGATGAGTGACTTATCAATTAAAATAGATTTGATTGAATATATTCATTTCACGGGCAATAATTCTTATGAGAATGTTAATATATTTGATCAAAACTTCAAAGAACTTTGTATTACATTTATAACTAAATATGATTTTGATATTGCATCTATTTGTTGGTTGAAATATTCTCAATTGAAGTTTTCTGTAACTTCTGATGATGTCGTAAATATTCTAAATGCTATACACAATAGTACCAAATTAGCTGCTATCATTATTTGGTTAAAGAACTTTATTCCATCACTGTTAGAACAAAATCCATTTTACATTGACCTATTTGTCAGATGGGCTAGCGAAAGGGTTTTTATGCTGGAACAGTCTGCATTTTGGCCAAAGATAGGGTTGAAATTTGTTGAAGAAATAATAGTTATCCTGGAAACATCTCTAAAATCTATTTCTCTAAGACCTATATCAATGGACGATCTTGATATTCTTAAAACAAGAATAACATACATAATGGAATTGAAGGATAAATATAGAATCAATATGTTACTGAATGAGTTGAGCTCCCAGAGTCCAAATGAAGTAGCTTTAATAATGTTACGCCGCTGTTACACTGAAGACCTAAAAACATTTTTACTGAATTATTTGCCATCATATGCTATGCAGCATTTGTTTGATTTAGATGATATTCTAAGTTCATACATTGAGAATGAAGCAGCAAGCAGTGGTGGTGGAATTGATGGTACACGCTTACAGATTTTACTAGAATCTTTTCATTCCTACAACAATAAACTTGAATGTTTACTACAAGTTTTAAAAGTATTAGATGTCCCATGGAACTCAACTGTACTGGAATTAGCAGTAACAACTGTTGCCAATGCTACCAAAACCTTTACAGTATCTGATTCAGAGAGACTACTTTCCCAAGAGGTACAAAAAGAAATAAATTACGCAAATGTGAAAGTGGTGCTGAAGAAATATAATTTTCCAATGACATGTACTGATTACATGTTAGTACTTCACAAAATTGTGAGTGTACCAGTAATAGAGTTGGATGATTTGAAAGCAATAACAGGCGTCATGTCTGTTTATTCAAACTATGGTAATGCCCTATACATTGAAAGATGCCTTCAAGATTGTGAAACTAGAATAGCATTAAATTACTTTAACAACTTATCATCAAAAGAAAAAAAGTTGTTACTTAAAGCTGTGGTTGCAAAGTATGATCAAATAGTTTGTGGAACCACAAATAATTTGACTATTGAAAGAAACTATATAGACTTCATAAAGGGAACACATCTCATAACAGAAATTGAAATAAATAATATTGAAACACTGTATAATTTCAAAAACTCTTATAGTTTGTTACTCAATATGAATGATATTTATAATGAAAGAGCCTGTGAAGAAGCAGTTAACTCTTGGATATGTCAAGATGGAGCCACTGCCAGCTCTGGTCGTGGTGGAAGTGTTATTCAACTAACACATGCATGTCAGTCCCAGTACTCTGTACTTATGGCCTTGTTACGAAGCACTTCTACTTGCCATCAAGTGAGGAAACTTGTAGAATATCTCCTAAGAACATTTTCAACACAAGATGTATCAGTTGAAGACTTTATTGCAGTTTTATCTCAATTTCAATATGGAGAGAACTGTGATCTGTTGTTGAATTCTTACAATGTTCTAATTGAGCTAGCTGTTAATTGTAACGAAGAATATCTTCACAATTTAATTAAACAATTGTCCCTGTTGAACAATCTTATAAACGCCAGTATTATTGTGAAGAACTTATCAATAGCATGGAAATTCCATTATATATTTTTGCCCATTTCATCAAGTACTGTTATAAACGAATTAATTAATTTCTACAAAACCATACAATATCCAGATAGTGTTGATAATGAATTTCCCAGTGTTCACAGCAAATGTGATTTTACTTCCCTGCGGATGGTTTGTAACTGTTTAGCTATCTCTAAAGCCACTAAACCAACATGGCAAGATGACAGATCTGAGATAGCAAAGAGGCTTCTAGCTAAAGTTGTTGCATATCAAGTGCTTGACGAAGTATTAATGACGAGTTTATTACTAGTCATGAAAACCTTTGAGGAAGATAATTGTGTTCTTGAAGTTCTAAGAGGTCAGAATGAATTTTTACCACCTAACATAATCGGGTATCTTTCATTACCTCATATCCGTCGCACATTTGTATTAGATAATGATTCAATATGTAAAGAAATAGGAAATTCAGTATCCTATCCTCCTCAATACATTCTCAAGTCTAAATTCAACATTAACTTGTCTGATGTTGCTTTACCTGATAATAGCGAAGAAACTTGGGATGTCAAAGTTATACTGTTTTATGTCCTACTACAATACCCTGATACCAGTTTCGACAGACTGGTAGAATTGTGTCGTGCATTAAACATTTCAACTAACGACGGCCTATCGCTTCAATTAATAGCTTTACTGTCGACTTGGGAATTGAAATATAAAATATTCACAGATGATTTGGGCCACAGGCAAATATTCCTGGAAAATGATGAAAAATATTTAAACAAATGTTTCGTTGTTTGGGATAGTATAGAAAATAGGGAATTTTTAAAAGATATACTCAATGATTTTTGGAAAAACGGCGAAATCACTCTACATGGTCGTGCGGTATCTATAAATCCATATTACTATGAAGTATTTCTGTGTATTTACCGCCTAATATTCGGCTCAGCTATCGAGGTAAAGAATACAAAAGAATACTTTCTTCTGCACTTCCTAAAAGAATACAAACGTAAAAGTACTCCCAAGCAGTACGAATACGAACTCTTCTCTGTGAAAGGAATGTTTCCTGAAATTGGTCATTTCAGGTTACCATTTCATCTCTTCATGCGAGAAGATATGTGGGCTAATTTAAAATCGGAAATAACGTTAGAAACATACGAACGTTGGATACCCGCAGTTGCTTTGCTTGCTCTTGACTCAGATTCACAAACAGCACGAGACATGATTTGTAGTAACGCCGTGAAGCAAACCATGACTTCACGAAAGCGTAACGATGATGTAGATTCAGAAACTAAAAATGAACCTTGGCGTTTAACGAGTCAAGAAGAACCGCTATTACGTGCAGCGCATCGATGTGTAAGACACATTGCTAACATGGAATGGGCAGGAGCCTGCCTTTTCTACGTGCTACAAGGATGTGCACGGGGGGCAGATCAAGTGGCTGCTGCTCATTTGTGCTACCAATTTGCGCAACGTTGGGCTGCCCTGCAACCTGGAAATCGTGCTGTTCGACAAATGGAACGTCTGCATGCAACTCTTTCGACGCGACATGCATTATATAAAATTGATTGGGCATGCGAAGAGCTCGTTCGTCTTTCTACAGAGCCAGCTCAACTCATCCGTAATTTATACTTACATCCAGATTTCGTCTCCAAAATGAGCCGCCATGATGTAAATCGAGCTGTTAATGAAATTGCAGATAAAAACTGCATAAATGTTAGTTCAATAAGAATTCAAATATTAGAAAACATACTGGACAAAGCTAACGGCGATAGCAAAACTGTCGCAGTTTTAAATATAAAAGAGTTAATGACTGCAAAATATATACTGAAAGCAACATGCCCTAAGATGGGGGCGATATACTTATCTCGGATTGCATTTGATGATGAGAGTGACAACAACAAGTCGAAAAAATTGAGAGCTCTTCAATGTTTAATGAGTGTAGTAGACTCTGACACTGCCATCAAGGTAGCTAATCGTGAAAGAGATGCTTTATGGCTGTCGCTCTTAGAATTGTTAAGCGTTGTCAGCTTAGAGAGCATAGATATGCCGTGGGTTGCAGCTACATTTACGCATGACAAGCTTCGTGGCCTGGAACAATTACTTCAAGGTTCTGACGGAAACACGGATGGATTAAGAACGGCCGCTGAACTTGCATGTAAATTCGGTTCTTCGCAAATTATACGCAGTCTTATTCCTCTTCTTCTGCGTGCAGGTCTATTTGAAGAAATGATTCCATTATTATTGAAACTAACACCTCAACTAGATAGCGTAATATGCACTTCCTGGCGTGCCGTTATTTTGTCTCCATTCCAACGCGCGGACTACCCAATAACAGAGCGTCAAAGAACAAAGTGTTTGAATGCTATCAATTTATTACCAATCTGTCCTATTATTAAAGATGAAGATTTGGTAGAAATATGGAAAAACTGCGTAAGATGTAAAGTATTTGGATTAGGTTGCTTGATTTTACCATACATGACTTCTGAAACAAGACAATCATTACCTGAACTACAGAAAATTGATAGGAGAAATCTGATAGCTAGTTTGAAAAATTTACATGCTGATACTTACTTGGTATCTGGTGCAATGCATGTTATTGAAAGAATGGCATCAAGAACTTACAGATAATCAGTGCATAAAAAACTGTGCAGTTAGCTACCAGTCAAACCAATCAAGTTTTGTATGTACTGAAATGCAACCCAATGTATATTACTTATCTGTTCAAGTATGCTAGGGTATGTGTCATAGCAATTGTGGTGTAATTAGCAAACATTACCCACACTTGCTCTTCTAAAGATCACATAGATGTAATATCACATACCACCAAAGCATCCATGCACGATACACCTGGTTATCACAGAGCTGCTTATCACACAGGGTTGACCTCTGAGACAAAAAGCTCTTACATAACCCATTAAAATTTATTATTTACTTACTGTTAGCTTTTAGTTTATCACATATTTATTATTATTTAGTTAATAAGTTATTAAATGTACTGCATTGTATGTATGTGTTAGTTTCTGCCTACCTCCATGGGGAAAAGGTGTCAGTTTAGGTATACAGGCTGGATTTTTGAGATGGGGCAGTAAGGGCAGGGTATTAACCGTAGTTACAGAAAATCGGTTTCTGGAGACTTTCACATTTATAATATTAGTATAGATGAGAACAGAATTTAGATAGTTTGTTGCTTAATATTTCGGTAATTCTAAAAAAAATGTCATTCAATAGTTTACAACATAAACTGTTATGGGAAAAGTTTTATTGCGATAACTGGCTTTTGTCCTGTCTAAAAAATCCACTCCGTATATGAACTGCGTTCTGTGATTTGGATTGTAGATATTGCTTCTAGATCAAGGTCATCATTTGGGCCAGTCTCCAATAATCTTCTGATCTACCTACTGTATTTCGTTTTTAGTCATATTTTTGCATGTATTTAATTTTATTTTCAGATCTTTTTTAAACCATTATATACATATTTAGTATTTGCATTTCTTGTTATTATTTTTAGATACTAATATACAGGGTCAAATTTAATTAGCTAGCGAAACTCCGCAGATGTGATAAGTATAGATGTGATAAATAAGATATAACAAAAAAAAATAGTTTTTTTTCTGGGGTCAATGACACAGTTGGGAAAATCTGTTTTTGTTTTATCGTGTTTAGATATCGATAGCCATCACGTCTGCGGAGTTTCGCTAGCTAATTAAATTTGAACCTGTATAGAGTACCTTTATAACACATAGAGCCTAGTTTTAACACGTTAGCTGCCATGGGGGGTCCAAATGACCGGCACTTGGTAGAAGCGTTTGGGCCATGGGGGGCTTAAATGACCGGCACAACTAAGGTGAACTTGAACACCTTTTGCTCGCTGACGGCCATGCGTGTAACGCAAAATACCATTACAAGTGGCCGGCGCGGCCCCAATGATCACTTTAGATAACTTGGCCTCAAAATATTTTTATAATTTTTTGGTTGTATGAATGTTTTTGTAGCGAGTCAAACAAAATTATGATGTAAATTAAAGACAGTATACTTTTTAAAATATTTTTATTATTACAAATCAAGGACTAGTGTTATTTAGAGACACATTATGTTGTGTTGAGATCAAAGTAATTTAAAATTAAAAAACAAACAGAAAATTAATGATTTTTATCAAAACACGGTCTGCACAAATATGGCTTGTCTGGGCAAACTGAACAAAATGTCGTAACCTTTTTGGTTTTGTTTTTGGCAATTTTTCTTCCATGCGTTTGTGAATTATTTTTGTAACAACCTACACAACGACGCGGAAGAAATGTAATGCGGGGCAGCGGGGAAGGGACGCAGCATGCACTATCCTAATATTTCTTTATTTTTCACTCATCAGTAGCGCGCTCGCTCGGGCGCAGGATGGACGTTCTGGCGGGGATTTTTACGCGACTAACAAGGATGACCGGCGATTTGACCGGCGTGGCTCCAATGAAAAAAATATTACATTTGCGCCGCGCCGGGTGTAAATGACCGGCGGATTAAAAACAGCACATAATATACAAAAAAATATATAAAAACATATATTATATATAGAAATCTTATAAATAAGTCATTTCACGTCATTTAAGCGACTGATGAAAAACGCAAATGTATTCGGATTTCCATATGGCAGGCAACGTGTTAAGCAATTTTTAATAAAAAATACATATTAATTTACTATATAATTTTTATCTTATGATGCGACGCGCGCTTTGCTTGTGGTATTCAAGTGTACAAACTCGTTGTAAATGTGTGTGTCAGCGCAGGAGCTCTCAATACCTTCTGAGACGGTGGTGAAGTTGGAAGTATGTGTGTGGGTGTGTGTTGTGCTGGCTCTACACGCACACATTCACAGTGTATTTGTACACTTGGTTACCACAAGTAAAGCCCACGTCGCTTCGTAAAATAAAAATAGTGTACTTTATTTACATACAGATTTATGTCTATAATAAGGATTAGAAGTAAATGCTAAAGATTTAATATATGACACGGCTGGACAAACCATCTCAAACAGAGGAGCATATATTCCGTGTCTTAGGGCCAGCTGTTCTGGAGTTTCATCAGCATTATTTTTTTTATGGGCAATGTCTGAAGTATCATCTCTCAAGAATAAAATTAATAATGTTGACTTACAATGACTAATTTTTGCTGCCAGGTGCATCGGGGTTTGACCTGAAATAATGGACAATATTGTTTATTATAGCTATATCATAGACTTTGATATTAACTGATAATAGAGATGTTTAGATTTCTGATACAGTTTTAGAACACTGACGTTTTTAAACTGCTGGTCTTTTCAGTACCTAGTAATTAATGGTATGAAATAAAATTTGAATCAATCAGTGTGGTTCTAACCCAGAATATAGCAGTCATGTCTTGTTAGTCCTTTATCATAGGAATATTAATGTCAATCATACAATATTGTGTACTTATTAATAAGTTTGCTGTGTGTGAGACAAAATATCTTGTTTTCTCCTACCTCCATCAGAAAGAGCCCCTGGATCAGCACCAGCAGCTAAAAGTCTTGCAGCAGCCACATAATTATTCCAGTTAGAAGCAGAATGCAAGGCTGTCCACCCAAGCTGTGTTTTAGTATGCACATTGGCCCCAATGCTCAACAAGTATGATATGACATCAGTATGGTTACTATAAGCTGCACGGTGAAGTGGTGTGTATCCATCGGCATCTTGTGCATGAACAAGACCTGGCTGTTTCTTCAGCAGCTCTCTCAATATACAGATCTCTCCATGTTCTGCTGCC
Organism: Dryobota labecula; assembly: GCA_947523025.1. NCBI lineage: Eukaryota > Metazoa > Arthropoda > Insecta > Lepidoptera > Noctuidae > Dryobota > Dryobota labecula. Next base: position 18,986,425 of record OX383284.1, read on the forward strand.
CACAGTACATAGTCAATGGGATTGGCTGTAAAGAACACACAGATACCAGTTATTGATCCAAATAATATATCTACTATATATCACGAGCATATAATATTTATAAGATATACACCTTTTGGATCCTTGACTTCTTCGACATCTTGATCAGGATCGTCCCATCCAGATACAAACATTCCCGAAGTTTCTGGGTTCCTTTTGCATTGCTTTATTTCATCGTGTACTTCTGCAAAGCTTTTCACTTCCCTATTTTCGTCCTCAGAATCCGACATTATCTTTTTTCTATTTGTTTTGATTAATAAACCAGAAACGGATAGCGAAAATCAATCACAGCAATCCCACAATGACAATGACACTGACAATTGACTGACAAAGTAAGCAATCAATCACTACTGTCATGCTTGTCATTGTCAAAATGATGTTTGCTATTTTATTCTGTATTTTATCATAGAGATGTGACTTTTTCTAACTTATTTTATGCTCCGGTTTGTGAAACTTCAAGTAAGGCCAGTGCCTCACATGTGCACAAAGATTTGTACTCAATTTTCATCGGCAAATTGCTTATAACCAGCCCGAGGCGTATAGGCGTCATTCCATGGGTGTACTGTTTGTGCCTTTCGATTACGCTCACGGCACTGTCTCGCTGGTGATTTCAAACTCAAAATCTCACGTCCACATAGATTTTGACATCGCTAGCAACAAATCGGCTGATAAAATCTGTGTTGTCGTGGCATTTTGATATCACCAGCCAGACAATGTGTGTACTTAGAGAAATACACAAGAACGCCAGTGTCCCACCACGGGTGCCACAGAAGACGTTATAGAACTACATTTCCGTTGCTGCGCTTTTAATAATAAAAGCATATCAATAAGTATAAATTCCACAGAGCCCTGAACCACCGGCGCTGCACCGGCAGCGTTCACTGGTGGCGTGGCGTGGCGCTAGGACCCCTGTCGCAGCCTGTGCGGGCGCGTTTATTCTGATTTTTTAACCAAATGTTGACCACTGAATAAAACCACAGCGGCTGCACACGCAGCCACACGCTCCGTATCACTTGTCATGTTCGAATAGTGGCCAACAGGCCGCACCAGGCCGACACATGCCGTGGGAATGCTCGGCACGGGCCACGACAGGCGTAGTAACGCAATGCGTGGTCTGTCAGTTAACGGGCCGTAGGACCTCGATTTTACACCTTACACCCCTTAACGGCTGAACGGATTTCGATGAAAGGCACACAGGTAGACAATGGCCTAGGCTAGTTAGGACATAGGATACTTTTTATCCCGGTAGTACAGTGGTCAGCACATCAAGCTACACGAAACTGTCTTTCTCCAAACGATTTTAAACTTTAAAATGTTGATGATTAAGTTCAAAAACGAACGAGAAAATTTGAGTTTGTGGCAACTTGATGTGCTGGCCACCGTACATTCTCTTGGAATAATTTCTGACCTCCACGCGGGTGAAACCGCGGGCAAAAGCTATTACAAAATGTTGTATCTTGATTTTGAGTGATACGCACTTTTAAGGTTAGAAAGTGTGCAGAGCAGCGGGCCACGATGACTTTTAAAATATTTATAATTAACTTCTCTTTATAAAGTAGTATCGTACTACAACTAAAATAACATTAAAAATAAGGATATTTTTTGCTGATGACTTATTTAAAGTCAAACAACTATCTTTAATTTAAGTCACTTTTAAAAACAAAATACTATTCTGGCTCACGGCCTATTAAAATGAAATGCATTGGAAATTGTATTAAATATTTTTGAGGTTCTAATTACTTAAACTCTCTCCAAAATAGTATATACCTATTCAAAATCAGTTTGGTGCTGCATTTAGTGAAAACATATTTGTAGAAACAGACAGACAAACTTTCATATCTATTAGAATACAGCGAATTTACAGTTTTTTTTTTTTTTAATGTTTAATACTATTTGCAGCCTATTATTTGAATAACAACACTGACCATCCGCCATGATTGGAATTTAGAAATAATTTCAACATGGCGCCCGGTTGTTCAGAGTGTGTGTGTGTGAAAGTGCAGTGAAATTATGTTATTAACTAGAATTTTTAGTGATTATTTTAGTGTTTAAGTGAAAAGTGTGTGCTTTAATGCAGTGGTTTTCTTATCATGGCTTTGGATTTACGCCTGCATTCTCCTGCAGGCGCGGAACCTGTTGTTTATACATGGCCCCTCACTTCAGGTCATGGCTCGGTAAGGAAATCGTATATTTTATTATCGTGTAGTTAGTTACAGCGACGCTAGTAGGAGTACTAGGTTTCTATTTTCTATTTTTCAATAGACTTGCGTTTTAATAAATGGTGATGTAACTAAATTGTTTAGGAGGCTTGCTGCTCCTATTGTACAACAAGTGACTATCCACCACTAAGTACTTGCTCGTGTTTAGTTGAATTGTGGAGTGACCGTTTAAATTATACAATGATACCAATAAAAGTTCCTCAATGTACGTATATTGATTCGGGCAATAACAAGAAGTTTATCAAATATTATCTAGACATAGGTAAGCTCTTCTTCACGTCACATGGGTATTGCAGTAGAGTGTATTGACCTCGTGTTTTGTCAAGGTGTCGGCTTTTTTTAGATATGTACACACTGTTGCGTAGTTTTCATTCGTCATTTATTTACATTTTATACGATTAGAGCGAGTTTCCGATTGTGTTTCACTAAGTTTTATGTTGATAGTATATTAGTTATTATTTATTATCTTTCTAATGTAACTCTTGCTCATAATAAGAGAAGGAAGCTACTTTAATATACTCATTACTTTAGCTAATTAAAAATCTGCTTATTTGATACTATGCTTACTTTTATAAACAAATATAAATGCAAACAAACAAGCAATATTGCTATTATTTATTTTGGAAGCTGATACCATAATGATAATAAAACAATGGTTTTGCCTTCTGAACTTATTAATTATTGTTATTTCACACTATTTACTAATAAATAAAAAAAAATATATACATGAAAAAAATCCATTAATATTTATTAATAATTAAACATTTAATTTAATATTTTTACAAGTCATTAAAAATATTGAACGTTCTTAAACAATCCATACATGCATTTTTTGTATATATTTTCACATTCTATTCAACATTGTTAGGTATTTAATTTCTAAGTAGAAACATGATGTGGAACTGATTACAAAGTTGTTGATTGTTGATAAGATATTGTTTTTTTTTTTTTTTAAATACCTACATATACACAACTTTTCCAAGTACAGATTATGTAATAAATGCCATGAATAATCAGGTTCTTGCTGTTTTGATAATTTTTTGTGTCACTATGCATGATGCTTATCTAGATTTAATGTCAATAAAAAATCACTATATTTTTAAGCAGTTGTTGTTTTCATAAAATATAGGCCATCTTGTTTTAAACTTTTTTTTCCATTATTTTAAGTAATATAATATCAACACTCCTTCCGTTTTCCCCATAAATATTAAAAGTACTTAGTTGGAAATATCTTTTGTCTACTTTCTTCATGATGTCAGCAAGGTCAAAGTTTCTTGCATGTGATCTAAGTCAATTCATCACAGATAATTTAATGAAATACAATATTTCCAGTATTATAAAGCCTTAAGAAGTGCAAACCTAAATGAACTACTGCAATGAAATGCACCCATTCACTTTTTTTAATTGCTTGAAAAATTTCTCACAAAAATTGTTGCTAACAATTCCTATTGTGTAAACACACATTATATTCTTGATAATAACATAACATGTTATTATTTGGCCACTGCTAGCAAAGGCACATACACAAACAGAGAACAAAAGTTATTTGCTTTAATAAACTTTTAAAAGAAAAATGTAACAAAACAAAATGTGTATCAAAGTCAAATTGATGTCAGATTTTTGTAATGAACCATTGACATCCAAATAGTCACTAAATCATGCTTTGATATTATTGATTAAATTGGAGTTTGATTTTACTCTGACTGTAACTTGATTATTATATATTGGTTTTTATTTCCTTCCGCACAATCAAAGATAGTACAATTATAACAAATTAATTGTGATGTTTATACAATTCAAAATGGTAATAAGTTTAAGTATATTTATAAAAATTGTTAATAATAATATTTGGTCCTAAAGTCTCAACTTTTAATTTATTAGATAAATACTATGACAGTAAAGGATAATGAAATAGATTTTTGGATGTAAAGTGCTCCCTAAATATTTTTATAAATTTATTTTGAGTTATATTATTCATCATTAAACATTCAGTCTACATAAATAAATGAAATGGAAGTGTCAGTCAAAATAACAGCTTTTTCCTAAATGCATATGAAAGTATACGTGGTAACAAAAACAAGTTTTTAAATTTTTTGTCTGTTTGTTCCGGATAATCTTCGAAACAGCTGGACCAATTATGACAGGACTTTCACTGGCAGATAGCTGTTGTTATAAGGAGTAACTTAGACTAATATTATTTTATTTTAGAAAAAGCCATGCTGGCGAAGCTGCAGGCCGCACATAGTTATGCAGATATTATCAAGTGTGTTGTTTCTGGTTGGGCTAAAATATTATTTTAGAACTTATGGGTAATTCTGTACAACAAATTCAAAATTAATCTTATTTGTTTCAGGACAAACACGATGGGGCCTTGGAGATAGTAGAAACTATAAGGTAGTTATTTTATATTATTTATATTAATACCTCAGACCAAATAAAAAACCAAGACAGAGAGCTGTGAACAATACAGTGAAGCATGCCATAACTACACCTCGTGCTACAACCATTTACAATCAAACTACACCTCATTAAGTGCGCACATGTTTACTAAACCGGCCTCACGTCACTGTTGACAGTGCTCTGTCTTGGTTTTTTATTTGGTCTGAGGTTAATACATAAAGAGAATATACCTTTACATTGTAAAGTATTAAATTAGAGGGTTATATCGCACCCTTATAGGTAAAACCGATTATCTGTTAGGTTAGGTTCATATCAGATAGTCGGTTTTCCCTCTAAGGGGACGATATTGGCTTGGTTCTGAGCACCAGCCATTCTATCATCATTACCATCTGCTAAACGTTTTCCCAACTTTGTTGGGGTCGGCTTCCAGACTAACCAGACGCATCTGAATACCATTATTTTACATGGAGCGAATGCCTATCTGACCTCCACAACCTAGTTATTGTGTAATACAATACCCCTTGGTAAGACTAGCTGTCAGAGTTTCAGGCTTCTGATGACCATGTTTCAACTTTCTGTATACAGCATTATTTCTGTCTTTTACTCATAAATTACATAAGAAAGAGATAGAATCATATTGGAGCTATCAAATTGGGTCGAATGGATTTAAATGTAATGAAAGTCTTAAATGAATATTCCACACAAACTATTGCTGAAGTGTATGATAACTAACAATTAAAAGCTGGTGGTGCACTTCAGAAACGGCGCCGTAGTAAAACTAGGAAACTGTTCATTTGACCTTGACTCAAATGGCCCTGTACATGTATACGATACGATAACCATTATAATTTCCGACATATATAGCGCAGATTATTGCATGCTATTTATTACGTAAGTCGAACGATGATATTATAAGTAGGTACTTATATTTCCGCCTGCATTGATACGACCTTATCAATTATTTGTTTGCTTATGTTTAAATCAATCTGTTTTGCGGTCGAGATCACATTCACAACAAGCATTAAAACGTGTTTGCAACCTACGCTATGCTCCGCTCCTTCGAGCTATAACCGATTTTAATATCACTAGCATAAAACGGCTAAAGAAAGTATCACGTGAAAGGCTGTAGGATACACGTGTGCGTTGTTTTGAGATCGGAGATAGGAAACACCTGTCCTGTCGGGCACGAGCCACCGGCTACCATGCACCGGCACGGCATGCGTACAGCAGAGAGGCTATCAAACATAAAATTTAAAGCTTAAGGCGCAAGCGTCAGGTTAGCCCGCGAAATTCAAATTTTCTTACGTTTTTTTGCAATTTGATCTAAATATGATTTGCGGCCGTATCAAGTATTAATTTATATAATTATAATAATTAGAATCAGTAATACAACCCCTTACTCAATACTAAATACTTTATTGCATTCCATATGTATTACATAGATGGTATAACAGAGTAAAAGATCAATATGGACCCTGTCGGGCACAGCAAAATTAGTTAGTATAATCCTAAAAGTCATGATTTCACGATTTTTTACGATGTCACGGGCTACCCTGACGCTTTCGCCTTAAGGGGGAAGCGTGTCGTATGATTTATATCATAAAAATCATCAATACAACTCTCTAAGTTCATATTACCCTATTGAATGGTTGGCCTCAAATTTCATGAAATCATGACATTTGAGGCCAATTCCAACTTAGAGGAGTTGTATTGCTGATTCTAATGATTATAATTCTGTAAAGTCATATTTGTTACGGTGGTGAATCATATTTTAATCAACATACAACCTAACGTTGGTGCCGATTCCCTTGTTCAAAAACTAAACTTAAGTTCAGTGCATCTTTTTCTTTCTATTTCATTACGAAAAGGACAGAAGATAATTTTTAGTTTAGTACTGTCAAATTAATCAGCACCAGCCTGTCACTTCTCCATACAATTTTAGACGTGAATAAAAACTTGCCTACTACAATTACGTCAATTTACGTCAAGCGCTGATTAATTTGACAGGACTAAACTATAATTTATCTTCTGTCCTTTTCTCAATGAAATAGAAAGAAAAAGATGTACTGAACTGAAATTTAGTTTAGTTTGTGAACAAGGTAATCGGCACCACTTACTGCAAATTGCAAAAAACATATAATATTTGAATTTCGCGGGCTACTTTAGCGTATCCCCTTAAAGATCTCAATTACCTTGCAAGAAATTATTTAAAGTGAAATCTAAATATATGATTATGTTATGACGGCCACACACAACAAGGAAAAAAATGTTGCTTTACTATGCGATGTGCGTGCTCCGATTCATTTTGGCGCGATGGTGATTTTGGTGTTTATTTATTGCTAATTTTAAAATAATTGATAATTTATTTACTAACAAACAGTACTGTAGTTTGTTCACTTGTAACTATGATAAATTATCCATACTAATATTATAAACGTGAAAGTAACTCTGTCTGTCTGTCTGTCTATCTGTCTGTATGTTACGTTTTCACGCCTAAACCGCTGAACCGATTGTCATGTTTGGCAGAGATATAGCCTGGGATATGGAGAAGGACATAGGCTACTTATTTACGCGATAACCGACATCCACGCGGGCGGAGCCGCGGGAAAAAGCTAGTTATATTGAAATGTACAGTCAGCATATAAAGTACGTATACACGTATGGTCCAAAACACGATGTTTTGAGATTGTTTTTAAATTAAATACTACTGTAATATTGTTATTCGAAAATTATTATTAATATGTACATAATAGCTGTGTTCTAAGAAATAAAAATGTGGGCGTAAATATTTCACTTTGCTACTAAATAAAATCAGACATAGCTACAGCAAATAAATGCTCAAAAATAATAATTTATAACGTTATATAGCGAATATTCGTTGAAATATAACTAAGTTGCTGGGGTTATATTTAATTAGGATTAAAACGAGAACGAGTCTTGCAGGTCGATTCGGGCTCGAGTAGCCGGGAGCGCGAGAACCTTCACTATGACCTCTTTTTGTCCGGACGCGCTCATTCACCCGTTCGCGACCTTGAAATCGATCCCTATTATTTCGAAATAAGGGCGCGGCCTTTATAAATATTTCTTCATCTTATAAAATTGCCGTGCTAAAGTATTTTGAATGCCGTGTCTGCGTGTTACTAACTCATATTATATATACATCTAAATACATCTACAAATAAATAAAATTGAAGTGTTTGTTTGTAATATCAAAATAACAGCGTTTTACTTAATTCATATGAAAGTATATACGGTACTTATAACAAAAAATCAATTTATTTTTATTTGTCTGCCTGTCTGTTTGTTCCGGCTAATCTCCGAAACGGCTGGACCGATTTTGACGGGACTTTCACTGGCAGATAGCTGATTGTATAAGGAGTGGGCTACTTTAGACGCGCGCAAAGCCGCGGGCAGCAGCTAGTTATTATAATAAATTTATTGTTTTCATAATAATATTATTAAGAGGCCTGTTACATTTTTGAGGGTTATTTTTTTGAGGGATCTCGCTCATACGACACGTAATTTTGAAGAATGCTGAATGAAAAAATGCTTTATTGAAAAATGTAATCTGTATTTCCCGTAATAAATAATATTAGTTTAATAGGTAATTATTAAAAACACATTTCTATTGTGTAATTTAATTCATTCATCTCAAAAACAGGTTCTCAGAATTATCGAGCTGAATGTATTAAATTACACAATAACCTCCTTACTAATAAACGTTGTATAGCGTCTGTATAGTTACACACCGATTTCTCTCTTTCACTCGTCAGTATTTTGACTTTCGATAGAAGAAGACAAAGCGTTGTGTAACTATACAGACGCTATACAACGTTTATTAGTAAGCAGGTAGAAATGTGTTTTTAATAATTACCTGTTAAACTAATATTATTTATTACGAGAACTACAGATAACATTTTTTAATAAAGCATAATTTTCATTCAACATTCTCCAAAATTACGTCTCGTCTGAGCGAGAGAGGAAACAAAATGTAACAGGCCTCTTAAGCCATTGAGATGTTTTCAAATGTAATTTAAAATGATTTTACTGTATAAAGCAAATAAAAAAACTAAACAGTCATAATAATCAAATCACAGAGTTTTGCACGAGTTGGTTGATATGAGGGGTCAAATCGTGGATGTCAGGTTGCATGACCTCGTTTAATAATGACACAGCGTTCGTTAAACTTCATACTCAAATGGCAGAAAGTAGAGTATACAAGGTGGTCTAACGTTAGAAGATAAAATCGACACCTCCCGCGCATACGGTTATGTTTAAATTTGTGATTTTTCAGGAGAGAGATTTTTAACGTCATCTTTGTGTTGATCAGCCGCAAAACATAATGGGGTTTATTTATAAACGCTGATTAAAGTTAAGTAATGATTAGCGACTGTTTAACCATACATTTTTGACGTTTGAACGTCACTTTAAGCAACGTTTATGAATAAACCCGAATATGATAAGACTATTATTAGCTGGCTAGAAACTCGGTTTTTAGTGAAAATATGAAAATATTGTTTTTAAGAATGTGTAGTATTTATACATATAATATTACATTATAGTACTAAAATCTCATTTTTACAAAAAAAAAAACAACATGTTTCGAGTTTTTGCGTGGGAGGTATCGAAATGTTCCGTGGTATCTCATATCAATACATAAGCACCGATTACAAGTGATTTGAAGTCCATTTTTCTTAGTATTATCTGTATAAAATTAATATTATTTTGTGAGTTACAAATAAGGTTCGTTGAATTTATGATAAGAGACCATTTTATCGCAGAGTCAAATTATCAACAAAATAAAGTCTGACGTGGACGGTATCTGTCAAATACGAGAGTAGGCACAGGCACATCATACAAGCTGACGTATTGGTAATTAATGTGAGTTTTGACGTTGTTGTATCTATACATATTACAATACCTATTTATTTAGCATTTGCACTTTCTCGCTTTTATCTAATTCGTATTAAATCGTAATAAACTTGTCTTCAGGCTTTCTTAAATTACGTTCACTATGCAGGAAAAGCAAAAGAGAATAGAGTTTTAGAAAAATCAATCACAAATAGGAATCTAGTGTGAAGCTAGACTTGCATTTGCCGGCGGCCATGACCTTGACCAAACGACTGATAAAGTACAACACAACATGCTTTACTTTACAACCTAGGATTGGTAGTCTATCCGCAATACGATGCTAGGCTTGCTATTGTATTTTATTTATTAGTTTAGGAGCGTAGTATAGGTAGTGTATATTTAAATTCAAAAGAAATTAATTAGGTATACATCATTAAGGTATACACACAGGTAGTACATTAAGGGAAATGTATTGTTTACTAGATTGACACACATTTGCCGTTATAGTCATTTGACACGATCACACGACTGATATAGAATTACATTATTTTGAATATACGGACATTATATTTTATAATCCATACTAATTTTAAATGTGAAAGTAACTGTCTGTCTGTTTGTTACGTTTTCACGCCTAAACCGCTGAACCGATCGTCATAAAATTTGACAGAGATAATATATATCCTGGGAAATGGAGAAGGACATAGACTACTTTTTACGCGATAACCGACATCCACACGGGCGGAGCTGCGGGCAAAAGCTAGTCCATACTTCCGTACTAATATTATAAATGTGAAAGTAACTCTGTTTGTCTGTATGTATGTATGTATGTATATTACGTTTTCACGCCTAAACCGCTGTACCGATCGTCATGAAATTTGACAGAGATATAGCCTGGGATATGGAGACGGACATTAGGCTACTTTTTTACGCGATAACCGACATCCACGCGGGCGGAAGTGCGGGCAAAAGCTAGTTATGTATAAAGTTGAAATTCAATTTGCTTAGCAATCCGTTTCACTGACTGTACATACACTGCGGTTGTACTATGTTGCCAATGAAGGTTTCTTTGTTGCAGGTGGGTATGCGACGACCTGCCGGAGATGAAAGCGGCACTGGAGAACAACATCTTGTGCGACTTCGACACCCACTCGTACGACAGCATGAGAGCCCTGTGCGACCGTTTCAACCGCGCCATCGACTCCGTCGTCGCTCTGGTGAGATGTTACTTTGTTTATTATTGCCATACGCTCAAAAATCTTATTTAAAACAGCCCAATTAATAACTTCGGGCTGTTTTAAATACATACAAAATTTCATCAAACTAAATCGCCAATTAATGAACCGCTAATGTTAAAATGACATGATGAGTTCATCAAGACATGTTTAGGAAAAAATTGCAATATGTGAGTATAATACTTAGGTAACCATGCAGTAATATGAATATGATTACCGAATTGAAAGTTATAAGCCAGTTCATCACGTTTACTGCGATACGTGGTATTATGAAAACAAAATTGCAACATACTCGAAACCTTATTGCAACGGGCTTTAGTGGAACAAACGGTGTAGTGACCGAACATTGCTATCATGCATTATTACATTAGTTAACCGCGATATAAAGTGGTTCCTATCATGTATGCGTTATTGACTACATAATACTGTATTTACATAGCTGGAAATACTATGTGCCAGTCAAGAAACTTGTTTTTTTAATAACGGTCTACTACTACATTGATGAAAAATAATAAAAAAAAGTAGTTAAGCGTTTAATCATAATTCATAGTTAAGCCTGCCTGCCTGCCTGCCTATACAGTTATGTTGGGAATTAGGGATGCCTTCTAGTATAATTACTAAATAAAAGCGAAAAAACAAAAAAATTGACGAAGGGCCTGTGACCTCCACAAATAAATGACTGAGCATTGGCAATGTGGATATTCTATCGGCGTTTGCATAACGTGACCATACGTCCCGTTTTGAACGGGATCGTCCCTTTTTTTTTTTCAGTTCTTCGTCCCGGTGTCCCCGAAAAAAACCTGGGAACGCAAAATTGTCCCGTTTTCAGAAACCCCGCGATAATTGGCGAGCCGCGTATATTCTTTTTTTTTAACTTGCCAAGAATTTTATTATTACTTAAAATTATTCCCAGCTGTATTGAAACAATTTTTTTCTGCTGACAAATATAAAAATGTCTGAAAATTTTTCTTGCTTAACTTTTTAAATTTTTAATAAATAACCTTGATAAATAAATTAAAAAAAGTGTTGTATTTCATTGGGAACCTAGGCTAAAAAAATCGAGTTTCCTTTATGAATCGGCCCTACTAATTGACATAAATAAACCGATGTCCCGTTGTGATTCAAAAAATAAATGGTCACGTTAGGTATGCACCACGAAAAATAATGCAAAATTCTCAACACCCTCGGATGAGCGGTTGCGATAATATATTACATCATTACGAATGAGCGATATCATTCAGGTAGAACAAGTTACCCACGGAGATAAAAATAAACACAATCTCTGTCGAATAAATAGCTCCCTTGACATTGAATTTCACATTCAGAAGCCTTCGTTATTTTGAACGCAATGCGCTATTATTGTAATCTAATTTAACAAATAGTTACCTACCTGTTTATACATTAGGCTTGAAGTTATGATAAAATAATTAATTGTTTATGGATATTTAAACAGTTAAACTTCCATGTGGCAGCGGCATAAATAAAAATAGATAAATTATTATACTATTCTCTACTTTCTCAGAACAGCCTGCAATTAAATGGAACGAAGTATTTCTGTTCTTTAAATACGGTTGGTATACAATGTGTACTCAATACAGCTCAATAAAAACAAGACCGTCATTTTACATTCTAATTATGAATGGGCTTCGAAACAGCTTTTTTTTTTTCTAAATACTGTTGTATTTATATCAGGTAACAAACTATTGTGTAATAGACATTAAAAAAAAAACGCGTACCCATTCTCAAAGATAGAAAAAAAGAGTGCGTGCGCAATCCTTATTTTTTTGCAATATTGCTGATAACGTCAGTCCTTGCCTGGGCAGGTATACGTAATTCACATACATACATCGGAAATGTAAGTGGCCCTTTTTTTTTTTTTTTTTTTTTTTTTTTTTTTTTTTTTTTTTTTTACGCTGAGAAATGCATTACGCATGCCCGCTCGTCGGGGGACGAGACGGGGTATGTGGGACTCCCTGCCAAAATGGCAGAATACCCACTAAAACTCAGCGGAGTTCCCTCATCGCCTTGATGGGAGGGTCATGGGAAACCGGCACAGCCTTTACGTCCACAACCCTCCCGGCGCATGCCCGCCTAACTGGCGGGCCCCGCATGCCCCTCAGCCTGGGGGCGATATGGGAATGACCGGGAACACCTGGCCATTCCCGTCCGACACTGGTAGAGGCCTGTGCAATACAGGCAAGGGTGCCCCCGCACCCGTTGCCTGCTGGCCTCCACCTGGGACCTCGCGCCAGACGATCTCGCGTCCAGGCGCCCCTGGTCCCCCCGCAACGGGTCAGGTTAGTGGCCCCGCCGCCTACCACTTTTCGGCCGCAGAGGATAGGGAGAGCGGCCAACGCAATACCGACACTCCTCTTCCTCTGCGGCCCCACCGCGTCCGCCATTCAACGGTGGCGACCCCGTCAAGGCCGCGGAAGGTAGGGAGAACGGCTCACCGCAATACCGGCACTCCTCTCCCGCCGCGGCCTCCCACACTCAGCCGCGATGCCGCCCATTCGACATCGCGGCCCGCCTCAGTTGCGATGTCGCCAAAGCGGTACCGCAACCTACGGCCGCTACGTCGTCGGCTTAGCCGCAAAAGCCCTGACGAGCGGCCCCCTCCTCGGGTTCCTCTTAGCTTCACCGTGGCCCTCCAAGCCACGGCTACTGAGCCCCCCCGCCTCGACAATGCGGGAACCCACCGGGGGGGAAAAATGTAAGTGGCCCTGTATCAACTTAGTTATACCTTTGTTAACTGGCAAATTAACTACGCTCTGTGACGGTAACACAAATGTTCCAACTCTGCTTAATTTTCAGTTACGGAAGCATCATCAATGTCACCTTAGCTATTAATACTCTGTAATGAATGACTTAATTGAGTTCTACCGATGACATTCGTTTCATGGACATTTTTACAATTAAGCGCTTTCCGCAGAATTCCAATATTTTGTGCTAGGAAAAGGATAAATAAAAGTACAGTTAACAGAAAAAGTAGATGGGTATTCCGGACATTAGTTTATTTTATTTTTTGGAATATCTGCTCGGATGTTTGCACGGTCAAGTCAGCCAAATTACGTACGGGCCCTTTTTTTTGAAAGCCCAGTTGACTTTATAAATAAAATGTCGCGTTAAATAACCAGATGACTGATGGCGCCGAAGTAGCGATACATTGTATACATTTACTAATGGCCGCGTGTCCACCGCACACCACCACCACCGACGTCACGTTCGGTTCGAATAATCTTGTTTCTCGTTGACGTCTAGTTGACGTTGTGCGGTGGACAAACAGTGTACCTACGGGACAGAATTCCGTATGTGTATTTCCGGACCATTAACAATTTGGAGATCTTCAAATCGAGATTGAAATTGACATTACAAAAGCAGTTTTGCTCTACCTTGGGTTTCAGCACGTCACACACCCACCATGAGGTGGAGTTTACGTCAAACACATGCTTTATCCATGAATACTTAATATTATAAATAAAGCGGCTGAACCGATTTCGATGAAATTTGGCACAAAGGTAGACATACTTTTTATTCCGGTATTACGTTCCCGTGGGATATTTCCCGACCTCAACAAATGCAAAGCCGCTGGTAAAAGCTAGTACGAATATAATAAAAAGGTGATGCCTTCTGTTCGTCCCCTGACCTTGTTGAGTTACTTTAAAACAAGTAGACAAATGTCACAGAATGTCACAGTTCACTAAACTCTCGTGACTTTAATAGTTGATATGTCTAAGATATCTAGGCATTCTAGGGTTAATTTATTCGTAAGGCGCACTTGAAAACCGAAATAACCTTCCAGAAATTATTGTAAACGTGTTCTAGATGACAATTAAGCTATAATAAAATAAAACCGAAACTACCATAGGATGGAAATAATTAAATTCTAATAATACGCATAGAATTATACTAACCCTGTATAACCTAATCTGGTCTAAAAAGGAAACACGGAAATCAATTATGTATCTCTCTCCTTGAAGATGTTTATTTTTGTAGAGCTGCAAACTACAGCCAAATGTTGAGTCAGCTTGCTAGAAACAGCGGACATACCGCGTAGTGTAGCATGTGCGAAACGGTGCGGTGAATGTGGGGCAGTGAGGGGCAATAGAGGCGAGGGGGGCGCGGGCTGCAGGAGGGAGACACGAGGGCCAAGATGGCGGCGAGGACGCAACGATCGATGTCCGCAGACGCCGCGCGAGGCTAACTCTATTTATACACGTTGCATACCATTTTCACTATGACATGGAGAATTGCCTACTGAGATTATCTTTCAAAACAAAACAAACGTTTTGTTTTTTTTTTTATATCTATTGTGAAAAAAAAAATACAACTTTGTATGAATTAATTTTTAGTGTTGATTTTTAAGAAAATAGATGGAAAAATGAAGACATAAACCTACTTAGATTTTTTTTGTAAATATTTTATGTTTGGATCTTTAATACATTACCAGTTAGTTACTGCAAACACTAACATAGCAAATAATCAAATATATATATATCTTGAATTGAAAGAAAATCTTCCCCAAAATGTTTGGTTCAAAAGTTATTTTTACATCAGTACATGCAGGCCTAACTTATCGTTTGTAAAAACTCCGCTATGACCTAAAAAAATTACAGGTATAATCGTAATCAGACAATAATCTGTGGTTAGTATCGATTGATTGAATTGCTTATATATATATTTTTTTGTGAATATGTATCAAGATACTACACACAACCTTGATTGAATAAGCTTAAAAATAGGTAAATCGTAGACATTTATATAGGTTTATAGCATAAACAATTTTGTAAAAAACTGGCATACGATGATTTTTTGAAATATCACAAGATTCGCATAAATATGAAGGCATTGCATACTTTTCTAGAACGGCCGTTTTGTAATAATAGAAGTATCCTTTTAGTAGAGGTGATGTCATTTGTGTTACTTGGTTAGAGGACCAGCATATTGAGAAGTTTAACGTTACGTCTATACTTCAAACGTGACTCGCATAAATACTGTTACGTCTCTACATATCTATCATTATCACCAACCTGTACTGTATGAGTTAATAATGTAGGATCGTTATTTTAAGGTACGACAAGAATAGGTCGTTTTTCAGGGTTCCGTACGTACGAATGAAAAACCGGAATCCTTATAGGATCACTCGTGTGTCTGTCTGTCCGTCTATCACAGCCAATTTGCTCCGAATCTCTTGGACCGATTAAGTTGAGATTTGGTACACTTATGAATTTCTGTGACCCAAACAAGGACGTGTAACGAAAATAAATGAATTTTGATTTTATACACTTTTGGGGGGTAAATAATAAAATATATTTTTTGCAAACTGTACCGTGTCACATATGAAATGAAAGGGATTGTTGTAAGGATTTCAGATATATATTTTTTAAATAATTTTAAAATAAATACTTTAAAGTTATTTAAGAAAAATAGATGAAAATTGACCATTACCCCCCCTATCTCCGAAACTACTTAACCTAAAATAAAAAAATAAACAATACATAAAATAGTTCTTTACTTATAGATTACACGAAAACCCGTAAGTATAGTAGTAGTAGTATGGTCTTAAAATAACATGGTAAATCTCTTAATATTGTACGTACAAACTTACATTTACAGCTGGATTGTATGTGAGAACTTGTTTTTCAACTACAATGTGAAGTTTGTTCTTGGGATAAATTCATCCCAACTGCGGAACCCTTCATTATGCGTGGTCCTAAACACACTTGGTCGGTTTCTTTTTTCATCTTACCACGAAGAACGACATTTCTTCGGAAATGTGCTGCTGAATCTACTATACCTAATTGCATTAGTTGCTTTGCCAGTAATAAAAATACCTTGAGGTACATTTATTTACTATCTTGACATATTGAGTAGGTCATTTAAATATGATCGAACTCTAGTCGCGTGCATAGACACCTTTAAGTTCAGTGTAGTGACCTCGGTCACGTTTATATATATCTTCGAAATAAAATCTTTCTATTGGTCTAGTTCCCAGTTTAAATTCGGATATTTTCATTTGCAATACAGAATGGAGAAGAAGTTTAGTCAGTATATTCTGTTAATCAGTCAACTATTATCTTATAATTTTGTTTTCGTTCTTATTTGCTTTGCAAAACATAATTGATTATTATGAGATATTTATTGTTGTTATTACTTACAGTTAGCGTTTTTAGTGTTCCGTAGCCATAGGTATTAGGTATGGTATGGCAAAAACCCTTATAATTTCTTTGCTATTTAAGTCAATAGTTTTTGAGTTATGGGATATTTTCGGTTGCAACCGCCAAAATAACTTTATTTAAATACATTTTTCTCGAGAAATACCATGAAAAAACTTATTACCACAAAACTTAGTTTTGGGCCGGTAAGTCAATACTGTGCGTCTGTGCATGCGTAAATATTCATCTAGACTACGGAACCCTTCACATGGACCGACACGGACGTGGCCGATTTTTTTGTATGTTTGAATGCCGTTCACGAATCGAAAAAAAAAAACAATTATTAATCCTGTTTTCCTAGCATCAAATATTTGTTATACTAATAAATCATTTTTATACCGAATGTATTGACTTCCGCCCAATTTCTATCAGATATCTATCTATTGGGTATCAGTAAACTCGTAAATTCACTTGTGGAACACAATAATTGGACCCTGTTATGCAGAAAAGATCCAGGCAACGTTTCATTTAACGTTGGTTGGATCTTTTCTGCATAACAGGGTCCAATTTATGGTGGTTAACACTTCCTAAGTTATTTTACATAGGTACCCAGGCAGGTATTTTTGGTGAAGAATGGACTGCTAATCGCATTGTTAATTGATTGACGTTGTAATATTTTTTTTTTATCCTATTTTATCCCAATTTCCCTTATTATTAAGCGGGTATCTGTAAACTCGTAAATTAGTATGGAATATAATAATTTACGGTGGTTACAAAAACACTAAGTCATTTTACATAGGTAGGCAGGTATTTTTGGTGAAGAATGGACTGCGAATCGCATTGTTATAGTGAGTGGCTCAGTACGGGCCACTTGCGGGGGCGTTGACCGCAATATTGAGCGAACGCGAATGTCTCGCGTAGTGTTAATGACCTTTTTTTTCGGCTGCGCCAGCGTCTTCATTCTGGCTGAGGTTTTTTAAGTAATTTAATTTTTTACATCAACTTTTTATGTAATTTTAGCTTTTTTTCTAAATTTTCTTTGATTACCTCCGATTATTATAAAGCCACTCTACCAAGGCAACGTTCAGGGCCTCAAGTCTGCTATTACAATAGTGTCAGAATGGTCTCTTCATTGTGAGTTTTTGACAGATTTGCCATACAAACACTGTCAAATACTCACAATGGCGAGACCATTCTGACACTATTGTAATAGCAGACTTGAGGCCCTGTAAACGTTTTAGGTACTTACCTATTTAAAAAAAAATGTCAATTTAAACTTCAATAATATTAGAAAACTTAATGTATGTGCTGTGACGCAATATTAAAATGTTTCAAGACCAATCATTTTATTTTAAATCATAACAAACAACGCTTCTCTACAACCTTTCAAGTAATTTAGTGTAATTTAAATAATTATAAAATTATTTTATAGAAAGTACAATGTAATTGATTTGATAAGTTTCTAATCATTCAAATTCTTATTAATTGTACGATAACGCTTCTCTCTTTGTTACTAATTGATAAACGTATTAACTTTTCCCAGAAGTGTCATAGACGAACGATAACAGAATTTAGTTGCGTTAAATTTTAAATTGGTCTAATCTGATACCATCAGCAACGTTGTAATGAATGCTTTTTATTTATTTACTAGCTACTGTCCGCGGATTTATATACAAATAAATAAATAGAAGTGTTTGTTTGTAATGTAACTTTTTTTTTTTAATCCACGCAGGCGATCTCGCTTGCAACATCTAGTTAAAAATAAAGGTAGCCTAAGTTACTCAGTAACATCAGCTATCTGCCAGTGAAAGAAGATTAGCCGAAACAAACAAACAAAGAGACAGAAAGAAAAATTTAAAAAAAATATTTTTTGTTATATACTTTAATATGCATTAAGAGCCATTTCACAAAATTTTAACGCTCGAGTTTAGGTAAAAGACGGCAGCGCTGTGTATGTGAGCGTAACTATCCACACATACACAATTTAAGCAGTGTAACGCGAGTGTCGAGACGGACTAAATAATCTTGAGCCATTATAATAATAATGCGGTATTTAGAGATTTATTAAAAAAGTTATTTTATTTATTCAGTCTACTAAAGCTTTCTAGACTAATAAAAAAACACAAATATATGTTTTGAAAGTATATAATAAAAATGAACAGGAAAACAATCACATCGTACAAAATATAAGTGTTGGTCATTATTATTTGACAATAATGACTATCACTTACGTTAAATAAATATTCGTCGTAAAGGCATTGATCTTGCTTTTCTAGGGTCTATAATTTCCGGCAATACGCAATCTTCGTAAAAACGAGTCAATTTGGGAAGCATCAAAATGTTGTGGTCGTAGTATAATATCACGGTTACGATATGAGCACTCGACAATTGAGATGCGGGAAAAAGTAGCACAGGTCCTTCCTCGATGGGCGCTCGCGCTGTACTAAACGGTGCCCACTTGTGCATCGCAATTTATTCTTTTTTAGAGTGTTTAAAAAAAGGATATTGTGGCTAATTAAATGAAGGGATTTTAATCAAACTTGAGAATTCGATTTGTTAAAGAACATAGTTCATTTTGAGATGATTTTTAAAATGTTATTACGCTTTATTCAAACAAAAAAATCGCAATATAATTGCGAATAAATCGTAAAAATTGTCCTAAGTCTTTATTTTTTTTACCTATTAATGTTATTAATAATCGAAATTCTAGTACTTCATTTGTCGACAAAACTATATGTCTGATGCTTTGTGTATTTTTTTCAGTCAAATTTATAAATATTAATTATAGAAATAGGAGTCTGAAATTGCCTCTGCGCTGATTTTTCAGTAAACTAGTTCTGGGAGATTAATAACTACAAAGTACACAAATAAGTTTTTGTAAATGTGTTACATGAAGTGTGAATACGAAAGAATCATCTATTATTTACATATATTCACCAATACCAGAGAATTAACTAAGATGGTAAATTAGGCGACTAAAATCTTAGATATTCGCGCGAAAACGTAAAATGGCTCTTAAGTAAAAAGCTGTTATTTTGACATTACAAACAGTCACTTCAGTTTTATTTATTTGTATAGATCAGCGGATAAACTTGCCACTGGCCAGGTACCTACGTATACTTACCTATCGCTGCATATGTAACATAATATTAGTAAACGGTATGTTATTGCATGCACTGCGCTGAATTAACGTGGGGCCGCTTTCTAATTTTCACCGAGTAAGTAGATAGTGAGTGACGCAATGGTTTAGCGCCATATGGACTGTTTGGGCAACGGGCGGACCTGTGAGAACTGATTGCATCACACTTCTGAGATGCAACGCATCCAAGTCTGTGTGCGTAACGCACATTGTATGTAGATTGACTGATGTGCGTCGTATTATGACAAGTAGTATTGACGTTAGGTACCTATTTAGTTTTATTGTAAACGGTATTTTAGAATCGAACAATAATGTACATATTATTTAATTATATAATTATAATTGTGTATTTTTTAACCGCCTTCGAAAAAGGTGGAGGTTCTATGTTCGACTGTATGTATGTTTTTTTTTTTAATGTATGTCCATCGATTTCTCAATCAATTGTGGACCGATTTTGAAAATTCTCTTTTTGTTTATAAGGGTATACTTTCTAGGAGGTCCCATATAAATTTTATTAACTTTGCTTTGACAGTTTTTGAGTTAGCTTCGATAATACGTATTTAATCGACTTTGTGTAGCTTGGTGATGTTATAATACTTCCTATCACTGTTGTTTACATAGCAAGTATGGTATACGAATTGGTGTGGCGTAGATACCATAACTAAAAATAAAAAACTTTTTTACCAAAAAACAAAACAACCAGTTAGCAGTTTAGCCTCTGAAACGCATAATTTAATAAAAAGTTTTTTACAAAAAAAAAAAAAAAACCGCCTTCCAAAGAAGCATTATCAAATCAAATCAAATATATAATCCTCAATCTGCCTAGCCTTTTCCCAACTATGTTGGGGTCGGCTTCCAGTCTAACCGGATGCAGCTGAATACCAGTATTTTACATGGAGCGACTGCCTTTTTATTAAATTATGCGTTTCAGAGGCTAAATTGCTAAAGTATGATAAAACAGCCACACTAGGTGTACAAATTATTACAGTACCTAATTATTAATAGACCAAAACCGGAAGTTACGTCAATTTTCTATAAACGGACGTGAAAAAGATTGTTTACATTAGACTTGGTATTGATTTCCCGAGCACGGCTGCCTCCCCTGACCCCATTACCTCCTTCCATTTAACGGGAGCAAATTATGTGGGGTACGCACCCACTTTGTTTCAACATTATTTATACCAGTAGTGATATTAAACTTTAAAGAGGAAATAAACAAAGCCTCTCGATAGAACTATAGTGTTTATTGTGTCACGTACACCTCGTGTACACAATGTAGTAAGGTAACATAATGATGAACTAACTATACCTACTATAGAATTGTATGTTCAACCAGCGCCACATGCATGGCCCTTCTGTGAACATTAGTAAGCTACTTACTGCACAGATAATATATTAAATACATGAGAGCGGATTTACTAAATAAAGGTGTGCACACACAACATAGCTATGTTATTAACAGCTATTGCATAAAATATTGAGTAATATATCAAATGGAAGGTTATTTCGATAAACCGCTTTAATTCGCTTGATCTTTTATGAATGAATGAATGCATCAGGCAAAACGTAAACAAATGCATTATAAAAGATTCGACAAGAAGGTCATGCCCGCAGTCGGCAACTTGTTATTCCTCACTATGTAAATGATTAGTGACTTAAATGGTAAATGCGGCGTGTAAAGGAAACAAAGGATAAACTGCATAAATAACGTTCTAATACAGGTTGTTTTTTTTTTTCAAGTCAATTCGTGTGTCAGTGTTCTGTCCTAGAGAAAGACGCTGAAAAGAACCGCTATTATTAAAGAAAAATAGAGAAAAAAAATAAGCAAAGATTTTTTTTTTTTTAATGTTTCCTGCTTATTCGTGACTCGTAAGTATTCATGACAAGTTAAAAACAGAGTTCAGCTATGCTAAGAAAATGCAACGGTGGCCACTTCGAACAGTAAGTCTTTGATCATGGTCAAAGTCAATATAAATTAGTATTTTATAACATAAATAGTAACTTTAGACCTATGTTGTTACATGATTTAGTTAGTTACTAGCTTTGGCCCGCGGCTCCGCCCGCGTGGATGTCGGTTATCGCGTAAAAAAGTAGCCTATGTCCTTCTCCATATCCCAGGCTATATCTCTGCCAAATTTCATGACGATCGGTTCAGTGGTTTAGGCCTGAAAACGTATCATACAGACAGACAGATAGACAGACAGACAGACAGACAGATAGACAGACAGACAGAGTTACTTTCAAATTTATAATATTGGTATGGATGTGATCTAGAGGGAGAATATAAAAAAAAATCCAAAATACATAGGTTTTTAAAATAAATTTTAATCTTTCATTTGCTTTAAAATTTAGTTCATTGTTCCTTTCAGCGTATTCTGTATGACCAGGGCCTCAAGTCTGCTATTACAATAGTGTCAGAATGGTCTCGCCATTGTGAGTATTTGACAGTGTTTGTATGGCAAATCTGTCAAAAACTCACAATGAAGAGAGGTCTCTTCATACTTACATGTTTAGAACTTACCTATATATATTTTTTTTAAACAGCCTGTATAAACACAAAACAGAATAAATAATAATGTGGTTCGTACCAATCGCAGCTGGGGTGTGATAAAACTATTTTTATCGCAAGATAGGTATTGATTTTTTTTGTGCAGTAAATGCCGCATAACTTATTTAAAATGCGAGAAGTTATTGACCTCAAGCTTTAAGTTCAAATTGGCAGGTACCTACTCTTATGTTGCTACATTTATTAAACCTTGAACCGAGAATCGGACTCAAGGCCATCGACATTGCTCTTAAATGACGCTTTTGCCTGTATCGATCGGTCATTTTGCCATGTTCGCAATGTCAAGGCTTGAAGGCAACTTACTATTGTAATAAGCTTACAGTATAATACCTACATATAGGAATTTTATTACTGCATGGTGGCCTAGTTGCATTGGATTGAATGTCATGCATTAATCGGCATGCTTCTCTGTATCAAAATTAAATAAAAAACACACTTGGCCAGGAAACTGAATGGGAAAACCGTTGTGATACTTATCTGTGTTCTATGTTAGAGGGTTTGGTTTCCGCACTTAGTCCTTAAGATGGACCCAACCATTGTGCGTGGGCCATGGCGGCCGTCGGTGGTTATTCGAACCAGCCCACCTCCTTCCAGAAGCTAATCACGTCTCCTGGTCTGTTCAGAACATCGGTAAAGGATCTGAGTACCCCGACGGTTTCTGTTCTGATCTGGGTGACGCCTGTGCATTCGAAGAGCACATGCGCAAAGGTTTCATCCGCCTCCATGCAGGCCCTGCACAGAGGGCTGTCCGTTATCCCTATTGTGTGAAAATGTTTGTGATACATATGATATTGTTCGTAAATTACTGGGATCCCGTATTTATTGACTGCCTCGTTGGCCTAGTGACTGCAAGCGCTCCTGCTGAGCATGAGGTCCTAGGTTCGATTCCCGGGTCGGATAAATGTTATTTGGTTATTGGGTTTTTCCATCTGGAATTTCTCGGTAGCAGCCCGGAGTCTGGATTCGTGCCCTGTTGATGGCAATAGGCTCGCCCCCTATTACACGGGACTTAAACATATCTGGCGAAATGTGGATGTACTACAGGTACACCTCTGCCTATCCCTTCGGGGAATACAGGCGTGATGTTATGTTATGTTTATGTACTTATTATGAAGATGATTGATGGATACCTTTTGGGTATTGAACTCATCGATGTACTGAACAAATTGTACGCCCCTATGTGTATGTATTATAAACATGTAGATATCGGGAGCGGTCCCGAATAGATGATTTATCGATGTTATGCAAATAATTGTTATTATTTAATTACAGGAAAAAGGCACTTCGTTACCAGCCCAGCGGTTGAACAAGTATCCGTCAAGGGGTTTGCTAAAACACATACTCCAGCAAACATACAACCAAGCAGTGTCTGACCCGGATAAACTCAACCAATATGAACCCTTCTCACCTGAGGTCTGTACTAACGGTTATTTATTACGTAATCCGTATTGTTTATAACCGCGGTCATTATGTCGTGTTGCCAAGTTTGACCTGAGCTATTAATAGTTTATGAATTTAAAAATATACTACTTTTTGTTCAGCAAGTGAATTGAACAGCACTCTAATTGCATAACAAAGTACATCACAGACTACTTGCACTATAGTCTCCCGTTTCCTCTTAATCCATTCAAAGGTTGTCTTTAAAAGATCGCTTTTAGCGATAAGACTGCCCATTGTGTCATCCCTTGTAAAATTTCCACATATAAATCTGTGATTTTTATGGTGTGCAATAAAGAGTACTATTTATCTATCCAATGTCGTAATCGTAATAAATAAATAAGTAGCTTTTATTTTGACAATCTAACCTTCCCACACAAATGAATATCCTTGCGACCCGTTTGTGTAGGAAATCCGCCTACCTACTCAACAACAAAATCAACGCGTTGTTAGATATTATTGGATTAGGTATCAACTTATCAAGTTAATGAAAGGTTTGCTTTGGCGTAATACGCTCGTAATTGCAATATAGCTTTCAGTATCAATATCTTCAATATCATGTTTCAGTATCTTCAATTTAATTTCTGTTGTGATCATGATTATGTACCTAGTTAATTATTATGTGTATAATCATAGTTAATTTTGTCAGAAGTTAAAAGAATTTACTGTTAGCACTAACACAATTAAAATTAAGCGGGATTTAAAGGAATCAGGGCCTCAAGTCTGCTATTACAATAGTGTTAGAATGGTCTCTTCATTGTGAGTTTTTGACAGATTTGCCATACAAACACTGTCAAATACTCACAATGGCGAGACCATTCTGACACTATTGTAATAGCAGACTTGAGGCCCTGGAAGATACTGTTGATAATGTGCTAATATTATACGAATTATGTTTGCTATTATAATTTGTGGTAAAAAAAATGTAATTTCGACAGGTATACGGCGAAACATCTTACGAGCTGGTATGTCAGATGATAGATCAAATAGATATAACTGCCGACGATGTGTTCGTGGACTTGGGCTCGGGCGTAGGACAGGTGGTCCTACAAATGGCGGCCGCAACACCTTGCCGCGTCTGCCTCGGAGTCGAAAAGGCGGAAGTTCCTAGCAAATATGCTGAGGTAAATATCACTTTAAGACAGCACCATCTATAAAACTATACATTGATAAGTATCGGTAAATAATATAAAAAAAATACTTTTCAGAGTATGGACGGTCACTTTAGAATGTGGATGAGATGGTATGGAAAAAAGTTCGGAGAGTATAAATTAATCAAGGGTGACTTTCTACTGGATGAACACAGAGAAAAAATAAATGCAGCGACGATAGTTTTTGTGAATAACTTTGCATTCGGCCCGCACGTTGACCACCAGTTAAAAGAAAGATTTGCTGACTTGAAAGACGGTGCTAAAATCGTATCATCGAAGAGTTTCTGTCCGCTGAACTTCAGGATAACGGACAGGAATCTCAGTGACATCGGGACCATCATGCACGTCAGCGAGATGTCTCCACTCAAAGGATCCGTCTCGTGGACGGGGAAGCCAGTCTCTTACTATTTACACATTATAGATAGGACCAAATTGGAGAGATATTTTCAAAGACTGAAAAATCCGAAACTCAAGGTCAGCAAAAGGGTCTGTTCCAATCACTTTACCTTTTATAAGATTATTAAGATATTTTTTTGTTTCTAATGTTTCCATGATAATTTGACTGTGAAAATAATTTGTTTAACAAACTAGTGACTGAACAATAAAAAACTCTGGAAATTTGGTAACAATTTGAACAAGAGTTTCAATAGTCAGATAGTTTTTACATAACTTATTTAAACAACCAATCGTCATGTTTGTGAGCTATAATATGATTTCCATGTGTGCCATGTCAAGCTATGCAATAGAGATTTGTAGAAGTGTGAAGAGTTATTGAAAAATGTATGAACTATGAAAAAAAACTATGTTTTTTTCCTATCTGGGTTCCGTAGTTTAACTAGTAATTTCGTCATGTTCATTTGTCTAAACTTTAACCTTGTTAAGTACTTATTTAATCTTTTTAAAGCTACAATATTTTCAGGCATTTGATCTGAACCTTTGTTTTAAATTATACCAACAGACGTCAATGAATAAGTTTGGAAGATATGGTGTACCAAGTTATTTAGCTGTTGGCCCTGTTTAACCTGTTCCTTGGCGACTGCACAAATAAATTGGTGGCAAGTTACAGATTTCAGTGAGAATCTCTTATGAGAAATATTAGCTTTTATGTTTCACTACTACTGTAACTATGGACAGTGATTACGGAAACCCAAGTGCAGGTTTTTTACTATTCCACATAGAGAGGTAGAATTGCTTTTCTGGTCAGCTGTGTTGCATGTTTGCATTGAATAATGCCATATGGTTGATGATCTTTCGTTTTTTTTTTCAATTCTGTTCTGGTCTATTTCCAAACTGACCTAAGTAAGGCTTTTCCATTTTGCTCAATTTTGTGCATCTTTTATACATGCGCCGTTTAAATGTGTCCCTTTAGCAATCCTTCCAACCACTCCCAAAGTATTGTATTCTGCTGCTTTATAGCTTATCATTGCTTCCTAATTTAACGAAATCATAAATAATATTACATTATTTTTGAATTTGTGTAAAATTCGGCTTGTTTTGTTTAATTCGTGGATTTGAAAAATTCCAAAAATCACATTGTAATGATGGGTTTTGTAAATGTGCGTTGATATAGACATAATGAACCTAGAACAATAACAGGGAAGCTAGTTATTTTCTGTCTACCCCCAAATAAAAAATGTAGTTGCAAAGATTCATGTTGTTGTTCCATGTTCGTTTTGGACTTACGCACTATTATTCGAAATGTGTTTGTTTACACAAATAGCTTAATTTTTCATATTTGTAACTGTCTGTGTTGAACAAAACATATTATATAGCTTACTTTTTAATTTGCAAAGATTGTGATATTATACTTTATACCTAGACTGTATCTCCTTATTGTAAACATAAATACGTCTACCCGGGAAGCTGCTTAATCGATGTCAGGGTAGTGCAGGTCAATGGATATCTTTATTTCAGAAAACTAGATGTTAATCGACGGCAAAGAATGTAAACACGTGTGGATTATTTAGACGATTACTTTACTGGTGTTGCTTTTGTTAGGGCACGCATAACGGATGTGAGGAGGGCGAAGGGAGCGGGAAGAGACACCTGAGCGCACCGCCGACGCGCCAGCCGACGCCTGACCTGCTGAATGGCAACAGCAACCACAGCACTATTTCGCTGCCCGAACGACGAAGGAAGGTGGCAAGACCTAGAGCTGTGAGGTATGCAACTAAAACATAATAATATAATTTAAAAGAGTGTCCATAGAGTATCTTGCCCATTCTTTTCCATAGGAACCTACTACGCTTTGAAATGGGCAATTAGCTTCATCTTTCTGAATGACCGACTCCTTTGACAATTCAAAAGTGTCTGTAAATGGTTTAATTGAAATAAATGCTTTGAGTTTATCCATACTAATATTATAAATGTGAAAGTAACTCTGTCTGTATGTCTGTCTGTCTGTCTGTATGTCTGTATGTTACGTTTTCACGCCTAAACCGCTGAACCGATCGTCATGAATTTGGTAGAGATATAGCCTGGGATATGGAGAAGGACATAGGCTACTTTTTTACGCGATAACCGACATCCACGCGGGCAGAGCCGCGGGCAACAGCTAGTATTATATATATCGACGGTTAAAAGGTAATACTGTACTGTACTGACGGTAAAAATGAGTCGAGTGCCATCCTACTTATAATAAGACTAAGTAGGATGGCTTCAAGACTCATTTTCGAAAAAAATGTTCTATTACCTTTTAACCGTCGATATGTATATAAGTCAAGTACCTCAAACATAGCAATTTTACCACATTTTTTTCGCAAAAACTAATATAGAATTTTGGCAAAAGCATTTACCTATACTGTTATAAATTGTATACGATTATCATACACCCAGGACTTGATTTTTCTAACAAATTGTTTAAAATACTTACAAAAGATTCATCTAAAGAGAGAAAATTACGAGCACAGATAAAACTGCCACATGTTTGGTATCTTTACCTACTTACCAGTTTCCATAGAATTATACATGCTATCGGTGGGCAGGTAAAGTTGATATGCCTTTACGAATATTTAAAATCTATTATTCAAGCAATAATTGAGGCCATGAGAGCCAGAGTGGCCTAACTGTCATTTTTCAATTCATTTTTACTTCTTCAAAAAATGCTTTCGAGGTAATTTTAGAGCAGTTTTTTAGGCCACTCTGGCTCTCATGGCCTCAGAGAGCTAGAGTGACCTAACTGTATTTTTATCAATGCTGATTTTATTTAAAAAAACTGCTTCCGAAGTAAATTTAGAGCAGTTTTATAGGCCACTCTGGCTCTCATGGCCTCAATTCATTTCGACCTCGCCGCCGAGGCCCCGCGCGAAATCCCCGACTAAATAGTCCTCCCCGACCCTTACCCGTAAGCGAAGCACCAGCACGCGCTATAGCTAAGCCTGTAGTTTTAGATTCCCCTGATAATAATCATAACCCAGATTTTATCCAGCCACCGTCGGTCCCTTGCCATCCTCCCTCCGACTCTGCCCTAAGCCGAGGTTCGTACCCCACAGGGGGTGCCCTTCGCGCGCAGTCGTTTAGTTTATAATTTTTTAAGCCCTGGCTGGAGGCATTAAGTTTCGTTAGGAGCTTAAGGCAACCACAGGAAAATCCGGTTAAAGAGTCTCAACCTCTCATGGTTGACTCTGAGATGCCCTATTTAAAAAAAAAAAACAATAATGTGCAGATATTAAGTAACAAAAAGTGGCAACCAGGCTAGTAGGTAAAGTTGCCATAGGATTCCGCATGATTTTTATACAAGGGCTATCATAAAAACTCCACAGCATTAGTTTGGTATCTTTATTTATTAAAAAGTAGCTTCTGCCCGTGACTTCGTCCGCGTGAATTTTCTTGTTCCCCGACCCACCCCGTCGTATCGCATCGCGTTCCCACACTATTACTTCGTTTTATCAGTCAATCGGTCAATCAGTCAGTACCGTGTGGTACCGGACGTAAAGAATAGCATTACCCTATTTCCTCCCGTGGGTTTCGTAAAAGTCGACTAAGGGACTTACTAGAGAATGGGCAGCAATCGCCAACCCGCCTGCCAAGCGTGGCGGTTATGGCAAATTCCCCACCTTTTGGGGGAGGCCTATGTCCAGCAGTGGACGTCTTTCGGCTGAAATGATGATGATGATGATGATGATCAGTCAATCCATTCTCGAGATATCATCAGAAAGACGTTTAATACTAATAATTTTCTTAACAATTTTTATTTCGTGAATTTTTCGAATTTTTAAATAGGTAGTTATTCTGCTATTCGTGGTGGAGACAAATCCAATAAATCAAAGATCATAAAAATCGGTCCAGCCTTTCTTGAGTTATAAATGGTGTAACTAACCCGACTTTGTTATAATTGGGCATTTATCTTATAGCTAACTTGTTTTGGTTAAATTGAAATGCCATCGAGTATAGAAATTAAACTAAGTAAATGTTATCTTCATCATTGCACACGCACAGCACATATTTGTCTGAGATTTCCGAAATTTTCAACAATTCGGTTAACGTCACAGCTGAATCTTCCGGTACCCCGCAATCTTCGGATATACGTTTGGGTTTCACAAATATGACGTCATCTTTTACACGTGTAGTTTTAAAATAGGATTTTGCGCATTTAAATTATGAACACTTTTAATTACCCCTGCATAATATTTCCAAGATTTCTTTAATATAATATCTAGACAAAATCGTGTCTCCTATGTTGAACAATATTTTTTTCTGTTTAGTGTCAGTCAGATTTTGTTTAGACTTTTTTAGTTGTGACTTCTTAAATAGCAGCAGACATTGTTTCCTCTGAAACATTATAATGTGTCCAACCAAGTTTTCGTATATTTATTTTTTTGTCGCATTTTGAACTGTGAAGGGAAAAAAATAAAAATAAATGAAAATCTTTATTTCTTGCACGTTTAATCCTACTCATTATAAACGATTTAAAAATGTTTGTGTCAACTCTAGCTAGAGTCTGGCCAACGAAAGTTGAGACTGAAAAAGCGCTACATTTGTGGGGGATTTTTATTTATTAATAACACATGTTGACACTAGAGTTCTAAATTTGCTTAAAGAAGGTAAAGTTGCCACGTTTCAGGTATGCTGCAATAGTCGTTGCAATGCATATCGCGAACGCGCGTCATATGACTTTGTTGTCATAGACGATTAATTTGCAATGATTGGTATCAAACGCTGCTCGTGAACTGCTACTTTGTGAATATCCAAAGAGAACTAGTATCTGGGAGTACGGTAATAGCCGTCAAAACAAGGTGTTCTCGTTATACCATGTCGGTAAAAAAGGGTTAGTCCATAATGTTGTACATTATAAAACGTATTATTAAACAGAGGCGAGAACGGTAGGACGCGAGCGCGCGCGGCGGTGGCGAAGAGACGCGTGGTGCGGCGCTCCAGCGATGAGAGCGACGAGGAGTCCAGTGGCACCGACGACGCGCCGCCCGCGCCCGAGCCCGCGCCGCGCGAATGGGGCGCGCCCTGGGCCTCGTCTTCCGATTCCAGTGAGTAGCTCTTTCAGTATATCTTCAACATTACCCATTTAGCATGAAGCCAATATGGCATCATACCAATGCATTGTCGGCGCTCTGGACGAATGAGGTTATAACAATGAGTTGTTGAACAGACCGCAGCCGACGGCCTGCCAGCAAGCGAAGCGCGAGCGCGGGTGGCGCGCGGCGCCGGGCAGCGCGAGCCAAGCGCCGCCGCGCCGCGCCCGCCGCCATCGCCGGCCTCGACCTGCTGCACTCCACCACGCTCGCCTCCACGCTGCACAACGGCGCCGTAAGTATACTTACCCGAGTCGCAGGTACCGTATGTGAATAGGGCATCGACCGTCTCTTATATCATTTTATAAAAGACAGATCTGTTGCTCTTCAATTACAACAAATCTGTTTTTGAACTTTTGTTGATTTCACACGCGGTTTTTTCATGTGAAACATCTATTGGCGCGCCTTGGCAGTAAAACCGACTCGTATGCCGTGGCGGCAAACGGCATGACGCTGTCACGCCGTGATGTCCTCTCTACGCCACCGCTCTCGATTCCTTTGTGCGCGCGTGCATATTATACAAATTTTCCACCATGGGTGTGTCGCTTACATGGTTTTCGAGGGTGTTAAAGCCAATAGTGAGATCAAAATGATAATCCAAGATAGCGGCTGGATTTTTTCAATTTTCCATCGTGGGTGTCGTTTATGATTTTCGACGGTGCTAAAGCCGATAGTGAGGTCAAAATGAAAATCCAAGATGGCGGCTGCGAAAATTGCTACTGAACAATGTCGTACAGTCTTTATTCGACTCGATAGTCAATCGTTTCTTCAAAACACATCGCGATTGGTTCTTGGTATTGCGTTAATTAATCAGTTATCAATGGGTTCATAATAACAAACAATGTCCATGCGCATTTTCATCAGTAGCTAGCTTAAACGTGCATGTTTTATTGATGACTGCCTTGGAGGCAATTTCTACTCGTGTGGCGTGACGGCAATGACGTTCTCTGCCGTTGTTCTCCCTCTCCGCCATGTTTCACATTTACCGGGCGTCCCGCGACGGCCATTTTTTTTTTTTTTCGCAAAATTACTTATTACGATTTATTTTCTTTTTTAGGGACTCTTGTCTATTTTTTATTTTATTGTGAGACTACGCGTCGCGGCGTCCGAATGCGGTGCGTCGAACTCCTAGGTTCTATCCTTACGATGGTATTCTCGCTCGTCAGGTGACAGCGCCGCCCCCGGGCTGCGTGGAGCAGCGTCTGTCGGCGCTAGGCGTGGCGCTGCAGCCGGCTTCGCGCCTGCATTCTGAGCTGGACATCCCGCGCTCGCCACACACGCCCTACAGTCTACAGCTCCTGCTCGACATGTTCCGCGACCAGTACCTCGCTTTCATCACGCGCATGAACACGCCTGAGTACGCCCTCGAGATACGACACCAGATCGAAAAGGAAAAGGTATGATCCCCATTTCCTTTTTCGTTTTTATGCATGTTTTGCTTTATACTTTTTGGTGTTCTTACAAACAGCGTGTGCTTTCTATTGAATGTACCGACTACCCGAGCAAACGGGTGACGGTTTTCAGTGACGCAATCCCTGATAGTATGTGCGACAGACGCGGTCTATTAAATTGACAATTATGCAGTCTTGGGTTAGAATTACTGCCTCTCTAATTAATTGATTAACGAAATTAAGTATCAGTATAAAATTGTATATGTTCATGTGCGAGTAATTAAGTATTTTTTTAACACTCTAGTGCGTTTTATTCGACCTCCATAAAATATCACTTGAATGTGAAGTTTCTTTTAAAACATGATTACAAACAATTGCGTGCACCTGTCACACTTATATATTTTTTTTTTTTATTACATTTTCGTTAGGATATACTAATGTATTCCAATTTCGAGCAGATATAAGAAAGGTTGGGGCAACGTTGCGTGTTTAATGCAATTTTCTTGTCAATGACTCCAAAAATCTCCGGTCTAGTAGCAACTGTGATCTTCGTGTGATAAATCTTCAAAATCGATAATATCTATGGCATATTATTAAACAGTAAGCCGTATGTCGTTTGTAAGACCATGAAAAAGTCAGTGTGTATAAATAAATAATTTAAAGCCAAGTGTTCGATACAGGAGAGGAACCAGAAACTGAAGTCGCGTGCGTCTCAGTTAGATAAACAGATCAACGTGCTCATAAGCGACAGTGTTGCTCTGTTAAAGGCGCGCATGAGTGAGCTGGGCATTCACGCCAATAACACAGTGGATCTGTTGGCCAAAGCGAAGGAAATTGTGGGCAGACATAAAGAGTTGCAGAGCAAGGCTAGCAAGCTGCAGGCGCAGGTACTCATGTTTATTTATTTGTGTGTCGTAGTATCGTGCATTGAAAAGAATCTGCTTTTATTGTAACGTCAAATATTATAGTGACCGGATGCCACCTCGCTTCTGTCCCTAGGTACTTTCGCTCTTATAGCTCACTGTCACTCAGTCATGCACCTGATAGATAGCACGCTCTCGGTATCGCGACGGCTTAGACTCATTTTCGAAGAGTACGTACATCACTACAGTTGATAAAAAACGGTACTCATCATTTTCATTATTATATTCAGTTTTACATTTGTATGACCTTTATTTTCATGTGATACTATCTATATAATTTCGTTTATTGTGGTAACTTCATTATTTAATGTTATTGTTTACATTTTATAAATGTTTGTACTTTTTTATCTCATTGCTTTATTGAATGTCATTTTTAGGGTTCCGTAGTAAACAAGGAACCCTTATAGTTTCGCCATGTCCGTCTGTCTGTCTGTCTGTCCGCGGCTTGGCTCAGAGACTCTTAGTGCTAGAAAGCTGTAATTTGGTATGAATATACATATTAATCATGCTGACAAAGTGGTAAAATAAAACCTTGAAATAAAATTTTAGCTTTTATTATTGTTTTTATCTCATCTGTCCCATGGTGTGGGGTATCGTAGAATAGGCCGTTCAAAAATATTGTGAGTTTGTGAAAACCATTTTTCGATTCAGAGATCCTTTTGCGTAATATTAAGCTTTAAAGTGATAATTTTTGTTAGAGTCAAGTGTCCCCCCTCCTCCTGCCAGCTAAATGGTTGTATTTGGATATCTGAAAAAATACACAGCAGTAGTTAACGAAGTTAAAAGGAAAACTATCACAGCTAAGTAGGCTTCACAAGTTACCGAATTATAGTCGACCAACTTACATTTACAGTTGAATAACATGTTCTCCCATATATTCCGTATGGAAGAACATGTTTTTTATTCAACTACAATGTTAAGTTTGTTCTTGGGATAAATTCATACAAACTACGGAGCCCTTCATTGTGCGTGGTCCGACACGTACTTGGCCGGTTTTTTATTTTCTATGTACGATATTATGCCTATAGCTTTTATGTTAAAGTACGTAATGTTAGTATGATACGTATTTTTTATAATTTTTGACTATTGTCACCATTTCATTGTAATTTTGTTATTTTTTAGGTGAATAATATAGAAACTGATCAAGCAATGCTCGTCAAACAAAGGACATTCGAGATAACAGAAAAGTATCGTCAGTTGGGCCATATACCGCCCGACGTTGAGATCACTCAGAACATAGCTCATGATTGTATATTGAAAGAGATATCGGCTACACTGGCGCACCGGAAAAGGTTACACGCACAGGTAGGACATCTCCAAAACGAAATTGTTCAAATGGAAAGATCAAGCGAGCAAAAAGTAGCTCCGCCAACTGTACCTGTTGCTACTGTTAAACCTCACTCGGTGAATTCTAAGCCCAGGAAATCTAGAGAGCATAGATCGCGGTCGCAAGAGTGGCCTGATGTCCCGGACGTTGGGAAAATTGAGGAACAGAACCCAGAGATTCTCGCTCAGAAGATATTAGAGACCGGACGGCAAATCGAGGCCGGTAAGATCACTAAGCCAAACGTTATAGTGAATGGGTACCCGAGAGAAGCGGAGAGGCACGTCGATCATCATCGACACCCAAAGGCGGCTCCGCCCATACACCGGGCGCAACCGCAGCGGTCGGGCCAGCCGCCGCCAAGCATCGCACACCGGCAGTCGCCTGTCAAGCCGCAGAAACCTCTCAACGTCGTCGGCAAAGTTCAGGAGTCGCCGAAGGTGATCAACTTCGAGGACAGACTCAAAAGCATAATAACGTCGGTGCTGAACGAGGACCAGGAGCAGCGGAAGGCGTCGCGACCAGCGCAGAGCCACACGTACACTAATGGATATGTGAGATCGGGCGCGCCGCACGGGTCGCATGGGTCGCACGGATCGCACGGGTCGCACGGGTCTCACGGGGCGCACGGCGCGCACGGGTACCCGCGCGGCTCGGGCCCCGCGGGCGCGCCGGGTTATGCGCGCTTGCCGCGTGAGCTGCGGCGCGAGCGTTACCCGTACGAGCGCCGCGACGCACCGCGCCACGCGCACGCCGCGCACCTGGAGCCGCGCGGAGAAGCCGGCTCACAGCCCGACTACACGCAGGTGAGGCCCGCCCCCCGCGCCCCGCCCCTGCCCCCCTGTGCGCGCAGCTGACCGTGTGTGCTCCCGCAGGTGTCGCCGGCCAAGCTGGCGTTGCGGCGCCACCTGTCGCAGGAGCGCCTCGCCACGCCCGGCTCGCGCACCATCGGCGACCTCGTCAACGGAGAGATCGAGCGCACGCTCGAGATCTCCAATCAGAGCATAATCAACGCGGCCGTCAACATGAGCGCGCGATACCACGAGCCCGCCGCGCCGAATCAGCCGCTCGAAGGTAGGTTTTCACCATATGAACTCCACTTTAAAGTTCCTAATTAATTTGACGATTGAACTAGGTAATTGAAACATACACGGACAAATTGCAAAATAGACGCGTGACGGTATACTGTTTGCAGGGCTAGCGGCTTGTTTGCAAGCCCGCGTGCTGGCGTCCGAGTACTGGCGCGGCCGCGGCGGGGCCGGCGCGCCGCCCGACGAGGAGCCGCGCCGCCGCACGCCGCCGCCCGACCCGCACTCCAACACGTCCACGCCGCTCGTGGACGAGCTGCCAGGTACGCGCGACCCGCCGCCCGCGCCCGCGCCCGCGCCCGCGCGCGCAGACACACTCACCGCCCGCTCCGTTACAGAGGGCGAGGCCGGCGAGGAGGTGGACGAGAGCAAGTGGCAGGACCGGATAGCCTTCCGGTTCGACCAGATCATATCGTTCGCGTCCACGGCCATGGAGGACAAGCGGCGGCGCTCGGACGAGGCGTGCAACACGTCGCCCGACTCGGGCATCGGGCACGGCGACGCGGGCGCGGCGGCGGCGGCGGGCGCGGCGCGGCAGGCCGGCTCGCCGCCCGCCGCGCACTTCAAGAAGCGCTTCTTCCGGCGCGAGCGCTGGGGCGCGTGGGGCGGCCCCGCGCCCGCCGTGGACTGGGAGCGCCCGCCCATGTGACGCCGCAAGCCCTAGCGCCGCGCCGAGAGCCCGCGCCCCGCGCGCCCCCCGCGCCCCTCGCGCCCCCCGCGCCGCCGCACGCACTAGCGCAATTACTGTAACTAGCACTGCCGACAGGGGACGCTCGTTCGATTGTATTCTATGTAAATAGGGTCGGTCCCGCCCAGCTCGACTCCCCCTCGGGTGTTGACTGTCGATTTTTTGTTATTTTTTTCGAATATATAATGTAATTATGTATATTACTGAGTTTATTTTACGTTTAAGATGTGTAATTATTTAATGGTAGTTTTATGTCGCCGTTCCGTTGGTGAAGTCGAGACGTTTGCGCCGTGGCGGATTGTATTTCATGTGTTCATTTAGGTCTTAGAGTCTGAAATACATGATTCGGTGACTTTGCAGCGGATCATTCTTGCGCCGGTCGTTTGGTGAATGTTTGTTGTTTTATGTGTTTTGTTTGTCGATGTTACGGAAGCTCTTTTCTGAATAATGTTAATCATTTCTTTGGGAAATCTTAAATTTTTTATATTGTACTTACTTATATCGAGTTTGTATAGAATAGATCATTATGAATTTTCTTACGTATCGATTTGGAGATGTATCGCATTAGGAACTCTTTAGTAAATTATAGCGCAATTATCATTGTAAAATGTATCGAGAACTATCTCATAATGTCATATTCGAAGCAATGAGGTCGTCTATCGTCCTGTGATACAAAGCAAAGCACCATTATTGTTATCTGTTCAGTATCTGTGTGATTACAATAACTTAACTAATTCGTATATTTAGAGACAGTACTGTTTTGATGATGACCATTTTAGGTAGTTCATTAGATTGTAAAGAGAATCAATTTTATTGCTAGAAGCCAGTAACTAAACTGTGTAGTGTACTAAAAGCTTAAATTATGATAAAATAAAACAT
The DNA here is from genome assembly GCA_947523025.1 of Dryobota labecula. Lineage (NCBI taxonomy): Eukaryota > Metazoa > Arthropoda > Insecta > Lepidoptera > Noctuidae > Dryobota > Dryobota labecula. Next base: position 19,023,435 of record OX383284.1, read on the forward strand.
GGCTCTTATGTTAAAGTAAAGTTTTCCCAGAGAAACACCATGGTGCAGATAAACAGTAGATATTGCATAGTATAAATTGACACGCTATTTTTGTAAGGGATTATTTAAGATAAGATTAAGTACGACTCATTTCCAACTCCGGAGTAACGAGTGCACGCGTGCTTCTGTCTATATTGTCAATAGAACGGGAGTATTGTGCGCATATCGTTCGTGTCTCTTTATGTTATCAATCTCTATAAATCGCTGCTTAAGAAACAGTCTGCTGTTTAAATATGTTTCAAGTTGTCACTATGTCCCGACAACTGTTCGTAATAGTGTATGCTGTTTCTTAAGCTACGATCTACGATACTTTATTTTTTACTTTGTTTAACTTAATGTTTTGTGATTTTGTGTGATCTTTATATGTTCACATAAAATAGCTTCATTATGTTGGATAATGAGTTCAGATCAGGCTATGTCATGACAGTAATGTATTTAGTAATTATTCAATATTTGAAGTGTTATTAAACTGGTAAGTAATTCTGGCAGTCAACTTACAGGCGCCGTAGGTTGTCACAAGCTCGACAACTTTAGGATTCTGCAATCTAAAAGTCGTAACAATTTTTTTTTTTTCATACTCAAAAATCATAAAGAATGTATTCGGAAACGAGTAAAAGATTGTTCTCACAAAACGACCTCGGTTAAAATAATCGGTTAAGTACGTACTTTATCGTTTACTTCGACTAAATATGCACATAATGTAGATATATTTCGTTATACACGTTATAGCTATAATCATAAAATAATAGGACCAAAGAGTTTCTGGCGACGTGCCTAATTGTATAAATTTTGTCCATGCCCCCGAATAATCAATTATTAATTTATTACTATGTTAACATTGTCTATCTCGATCCTGTTTATGAAACTGCTGAGTTATAGACATGACCGCTTTTAACCGATTTATTAGTCACATCAACTAATTTAAAAATGACCAGGCAATTGCAATTTTGTATTATTTCAATATAATGTCGAAAAATATAACTTCAAGTATAGTATACAAAGAAGGGGATGTCTAGCGAAAGTTTAATGGCACTGAGACTTTGTCGCATGTCAGTAACGGTAGCTTTATTCTTGTTGCGAGACCCACTTCATAGTCCAAATAAATGCGAATTTCACCGATGAAGTTTCATTTGTGAAATTCTCCCTTAATCTATAAGAAATAAAATAAGAATTTATCATACTTTGAATCCAGCCCTTCTTTGAAACTGTGTGCTTATTATTCTAAAACATATCTGCGTTCCTTTGGGGGTTTATATACAAGTTACTTTGAAAGCATCTGTTGACGGGTGACGAGCCACAAGTAACTTAGGAATAAACTTTTTTTCGCTCATGACGATTATCCGCCTCTTAGGAATAAGATTTAACAAAAATAAGCAATTTGTTATGTAATGGGGTTTCTGAAGTCATTGTTGATATTCGAAAATAGTGAATACTGTTTTATAGTTTCAGTCGATAAAGCAATTAATTAAATATTTGTGTGTATTATGTAATTCGAAACTGTAAAAATGTGATCGTGACGTAAAAGTGTAAGAACCGACTTGTTTCCTAATTAGCCCAATGAGCGTTGCTATTATAAGGGAGTCCAAATATAACACTACCCATAATCTAAAGTAATATAGAATAGTATACAAATCTTGCTATTAAATAATTCAACATTAGCCTGGCCTAGTTGTTACTTTATACATTTATATATAAAAGCACTATTTCTCCAAATAGACCGGGTCAAACTTGGATGTTTACGCCCAAGCTTAAAAGTTATATCTGTTATAATAGCATCAGTCAAAGGGTAGTGCAGCCTTATATTTTAAAATTTAGACATACGTTTAGAAGTCAGAACGCGCATTACGTATTAATATCGGAAAGCTTAGAAAATATATTCGTTTCAGAATAAATTATAGGTAACTAGATCGTATTTATAACGATAAGCATAAGACTTGTTGATTAAATTATGTGCACTGACGTAAGAAAATAAATTGTAGGAAATAAATCAATGTACGGCTTCCAAATTCAATCAAAGCTCGCAAAAAATAAACATTACATAAAAATTCAAAACACAAGAATGAATCAAGATATTTGGAAGAAAGTTGTTCTTTCGGAACTATCAAACGTTTGTATTAGTTTTATTATTTAATATTACGGCCACGGCCAGTAAGAAAGACGTCAATGTCGGTTCTATTTTTTTAAGTTATTTTTGTACAGTATTTTTACTTACTGTGCACGGTGTAATGTTTTTATTAGATAAGACTTTGAAAAAAATAAAAAATAACACGAGAATTGTATGATTGTAATAGTTAATTACTTGAGCAGTTTTAATCACTTGAGATCGATGAATATTACATTCTGTAAATGCGAATTTCCAGACATGTTTATAATACATAGGCGACTCTGAAACAGTAATATCTAAGTTTTAAACCAAGTTCATGTGATAAATGGAACCGGTTGTAGTTGAGTTATATATAAAGTGTCGTTTCATGTATTTTAAACATTGGGGTGCACTGGTTTGATTGTGCCTGAAAAACTCATCAATGCCGCTCCAAACCTCAAAATTATGTATTTGTATATTGATAAGTAAGCTTAAAAATCTAATCTGAAGTAGGTACCAATAGAAATATAGTGTAATGTCGGCAATAAAACATCTATTTTGGTCGGATTAACTCGAAGAGTGATTACATTATTCAGTTATGATTAATTTTATTTTTGATGGGGAATAATGAGCTAATCTGTGTGACGTTATAGTGTCTAAAATAGTACAAATGAGAAGACTTATCGTCGTAAGCCTCTGACTATTCAACATGCAAATGCTAGGTTTGAGATGTATCCCTGTGTACTAGTTTTATTTTGTACTAAAAGTTAAAAATAAACGAATAATTATATTGTGTTTTTATTATTTCCTGTTATCAGCACCCACACCAATGCAAGTGTTTTTAAATAATTGGATATTTTTGGAAGGATTACAGTCATACTGACAAACTGTTTATTGTACAGAAAAAATTAGGGTCTGTTCAGGACGTACCACAACCATAAGTCCACACAACGACAACCATATCACAGCAACTAAAACATGTACATGACGAGACCAAATATGAAATGTGTAGTTCCATTTACACGTACTACTTCGCTTTCAACGACTATCACGTTACATCAATACCGACGACATCGGCATGGCCATATAAAAGCGACCACTCTAGCTTACAGACTCAAGCGGCTGACTACATGTACATCGTGTGTAACCATTGACATAGTATAATAAAGTAACAGTATTTCGTCTTCAAAGAAAACGGCCGAAATGACGCGCTTCGAAATCTCAATGTGTATCTGTATACCAATAAGCAAGTCTCGCGGCAGTTACGCACGGACGCGGAAGGTGCCACATTTATTTATCGACTGTATTGTTCAGAGTATGGCCCCTATTCTTCTTCTTCTTCGCTTCGCTCTTGACAGAGCGGACGTGGTCACAATGAGTTTTGTCCAATCGCAGGTCTTGTCGTAACTCGCGTCACGATCTCCCTCCATCTGGTTCTGTTAGATGACCTCCCGCGTGGCCTATTACCTTCTACTCTGCCCTGCACCACTAAACGCTCTATGGAGTCATTATTCCCCCAGTAGGTATTTATTGTTAGTATAGCCCCTATTACACTATCAATATTATCATGATCCTGGATATCGTGATATTATCATCAGTAAAATTATCGATGTGGTAATCATAATTTGACATCAATACTGGATCACGATATCGAGTATGGGGCCTATCACACTATCAGTATTATCACGCGATACTCGCTATCGTGATCCAGTATTGATGAAATATTGATGGTATTGATGTCAAATTATGATGACTACATTGATAATTTTACTGATGATAATATCACGATATCCAGGATAAATATTGATAGTGTAATAGGGGCCCCTATTAAACTGTCAATATTATCATGATCCTGGATATCGTGATATTATCATCAGTAAAATTGTCGATGTAAGTAGTAATCATAATTTGACATCAATACCATCAATACTGGATCACGATATGGAAACCAGGTTTTTTTTTTAATTCCAACTCAGACGGCAAGGTAAGCCCATAAAAATATCAATAATTTTAGTTTATTATGTATTTCTGTGTTATGTAGGTAGTTTTATATTTATTGAAGCGTAGTGAGCATAACGTCCTTGACAGGTACTTAGTTGGTGAGTATCTATCTTTTTCCAAAAGAAAAAAAAGAAAAAATGAAACGATAATAAGACTATTTATTTTTCTCTATGGCAATTGGTGCCGATGACAAGTTTTAGGCGCAGAAGGTCTAATTCTTAAAATGGCAATAGAGTCACAAATGGACTGGTTCTCAAAATGGCAAATTCTCTAAAAGCCTAATTCTCTGAATGGCCAATTCTCTACAAGCCTAAAGTTTCGTGTAGCTTGATGTGTTGACCACTGTACGTACGTAGAAAAACAAATCCAAATCGATCCAGCCATCTTCGAGTAATCGGGGAACATACTTACATAAAAAAATAAAAAAAAGTTCCGACGAATTGAGAACCTGCTCCTTTTTTTGAATTCGGTTAATTAAGTAATACGTGTTATTTATTTTTTTTATAAAAGAAGCTGGTAATAAGTCATTTTAGTCAAAAATGCATTACCTGTTATGTCACCATTTTTAAATGATACAAAGAAATTATACATATTATAAATAAACAAATCAGAAAATTCAGAAAGTTTTTAATTTAATGTATAGGTACGGAAAATGTGCCATTTTGATAATCAGCCATTTAGACAATTGGCCATTCAGAGAATTGGGCCTTTACGAGTATTGGCTATTCACAGAATTGGGTTTATAGAGAGTTGGTCATTCAGAGAATTAGGCTTTTAGAGCATTTGCCATTTTGAGAAATGAGAACTAGTCCTTGTGCGATTCTGTTGCCTGTTGTTGCCATTTTGAGAATTAGGCCTTCTGCGCCTAAACCGATGGCAACACTATTCACACTGCGGCATGGAATTAGTTTATACTATAACACTGCGATTACTCTACAGTCCGTATATTCCTTACACAGTTATTTTACCTGTGACAGCAAAATAAGGACTATCAATAATGAAGATCTCAATGAGGACTATCGCGCTTGAATTCACTGCTAGAGGCGTTAGTGTAGTCTCTAGAAATTTCAAATGTGACACAAGACGTTCACTGTTTGCGGGATGTTCTATACTCAGAGTTCTATAGCAAATTGTTACTAATTTTATAGATTGTGCCATTCCTGATTAATTATGACATAAGATTTTAAGTAACAACATAGGATTTAATTTCGTAGTATGTACTTGGAGGAAGAATAATATTTGTCTGCTTGCCAATTTTAGGAACATAATGTACCTAAATATTCATTTGATATTTTAAAAACGAATAAAATAAACATTTTATGAAGTGATGAGTAACATATCTAAAACATAAAATAAAAGTACCGACAGGACCTTACTCAACAGTGGCACCAACTGGTGAACAGAAAAACGATAGCCCCCTTAGATAGAAAGAAGATATATTTTGGCATATGGAAATAAATATAAAACTTCTATTCATCATCTATCAAATGTTTTATAATAGTCCGAAATTCTCCTTCAGTTCATGCTTTATTCATATTGTGTACCCATATTCTTTTTCTTCGATTCTTTCTATTTTCTTTTTACTCTTCATCAAGTGCTATGGCAATGATAGCCAACTCAAGTATACACGTGAACCGAGACATAACCGTGCGCTACACTACGGATTCAAAATGATTGAACTAGTGCCGCCTAGCCGTCAACCAGCAGTCGGCGAGCCGTAAGCGCGGCGTCAAATCAGAGGTAAAATAATTGTCAAAGGACTGTACTAGAATATGGAATTAGCATGTACTATGGAATTGGAACTAGTATGTATTATCGCCAGCACATCAAAGCCGCTTTCCGAATTGGCTATAATCGCTCACAGCGCTCACATCGTCTGACATGCGTTCCGATTTAGATATTACGATTTTGACAGCCGAGGACTGTCAACAACTCGGAACGCTCGTGAACGGGCTTTAGCACGCTAATATCGATATTATCGCAACTCGGAACGCAGGGTTTATTGTGTGTAATATCCCTGTCACTGTCAGTCGATTTGATACACAGCAGAACAGCAGTCTGGCAACTTGGCAAGTTTAATGAAGGAAGTGTGGCAACATAGGTCAGCGCCGTCACTTCAGTTTCTTTTTCCTTCGTTTCTCGGTATAAAATTTATGTTGATTTTAGTGATTACAATAATATGATACAATTCATTAATGAAGTGTACAAACTGTAACGAAAATATTAATTGATAATGCAGTTTGTGCATGTATCCACCCGTTAGTTTTATGTTTTATTTACGGTCTAAACTTGTATGTACAAATGAAATGCAATATTCGTGAACTCGCTCAACTGAGCGATCAACCTTGTGTAATTGAAGGGAGATTAAACTATAAAAAGATTTCCAATGGCGGTTATCGTAATCAGTCAGGTCTGTATAAAACATTCTCTGGAAAATGTATTTGGTTTTCCTCAAAGCTATTTTGGAATGAGTCATGACAAATGTCCCTTTCATTGTGTAGTGCTATAAAAAGAACCAATAAATTATAATATTCTTTTATTTATAAATACAAAGTGACATACATAAAATCACATTAATTGTGTTGATGTGACTTGTGTTTGTTAATAGTTCATATCATTGTTTGGAGGTGTCCAACTTCTTAAAATTATAGTTTCTAATCACACGTCGTCGTAAGGGCAAATAATATAGAAATTAAGGAGGGTCATTTTACTAACATAAACTTAAAAAATGCTACACAAACATTCATCTATAACCAGTAACCAAATGCAGCATGAATGATTTTCATAATCACAGTTACTAACTTTGGTTTTATTACAGAAAACTTGCTTTATTATTTCAATATTTCATGAGCTATTTGCACTTCTATCTTTCTTGTAAATATTATTTTGTTTATTTTATTTCAGTGTTCAAAGAGAGATGGTTTCGGCTGATAAATAATTATTTATTTTATTTTAAAATAAGTGAGATGGGCAAATTTGATACAAAATGTCCAGCGGGAATGTTTATATTAGAGAATTCTTCAATACAGATGGAACACGGGCAGAGTATACCATTTTCATTTTCAATATCATTTATGTAAGTTTATTAATTTATTTGGATATCATGATAAAGTCATTTTATTTTAAATTGCTATGCATGAAACTGGCCCAGTAATGTATAAAAGTTTTTGTCCCTAAGGGACAACACACACGCATGCTAATAAACTTGGTTGACAGTTTTGGATATTAACTGTTGTTTCTAATATCTATAACAATGATTACAGAGATGAACCTGAAAAACGACATGTATTCGCTGCCCGTGCTGAAGACAATGTTGTACAATGGGTCATGAAATTGAGGGAGTGCTCTTATGAATACCTACGAAACAGGCTGCACGCTCTACAGTCTAAAATATTTGCAATAACTGGGAAGGTAATCATTTACAAAAAAAATATCAGTCATAGTAGAAGATTTGAAATATCTTGCTTGTCTTATCTGAAATACCTTAATACAAAATTATTTTATTAAAAGATTAATGAAATAATGGTACAATTTTGTGATAAGATAAAAAAATTTGGTGTATTAATTATTTTCAATCTATATGAATAATTATATTGCTCTTATTTTTCCATAGGACCCTCTTCTGCTAGTACCAAGAAATGAGGGAGCATGTTTGTGGGCACCCGCAGTTCCATTCTCAACGGCACCTGCTTGCACTGTGAATACTAGTTCATTCAGTTGTCATCTACATACAAATGGCGGATTTACACTCGAAAGAAGCAAATCAGATGTTCAGGCTCACAGGCATTTCCATTCAGAATACAGCAAAAAAGCGACTTTTTATACTGATGATCACAAAAAAACGACTAATAAACAAGAAGACAGTTCTAGTGAAGTGTACTCTCTCGAGAGAAGTAAAACAGCAGCCCTATTACCTGGCAGTATGAATCCAATTAACACGTCTATATTCGACAATCGTCCGATGTATTCTAGAACTGCGCCGAGTCCGCCCGTCAGAACGAAACTGTCGCCGAGTAGTCGACGAGTCGAAATAAATCAAGAAGTTAAATTTTTTGCTGAACAAAGTAGACATTTTGGTATAACTGGAATCTTAGATGAAGCACCAGTTCCGCCTAGAAGAAAAGTTTCACCAAAAATTTTAGATGTCCAAAATCCAACTATTGAGATTACAAACAATAATGCCAGTAGAGACCAAGCAGATGGAAGTGAAGATCTGATTAAATTTTAGTGTGCCTTGTTGCTCGAAAGGAATCCCACCTATTAATTAATTAAATAATTAGTTACTTGCCAATTGTATAGGTAACCCATAAATAAAGTATACCTATTGTTTTGTCGAAAAATATGGAAATTATTAGATTTAAATGTTTTTTATTTTATGTAACAGAAAAAGTGATTTGACAATTTATTTTCATGTTCATTTTAATAGTTTTTTTTTACATAGACGCGAGGACCTGTGTAGTCATAACATTGATTTTTAGAATGTACAGACACCAGCACATCAAGCTACTACAATCTGTCTAATTTCTTTAATATTATCACACCTACAACATAAGGTTCAAGGTTGATTGCGAAAATTTTACAGTTTCGGATAGCTTGACCTGCTGGCGTCTGTACGTAAGAATACATAAGTTTTTTTTTTATTAGATAGATTTTGTAAGTTTTATACTTATACAATATCTGAAACCAAAAAAATAGTTTTAATTCACAAAGTATAGCATATTTTGAAAGCTATTTTTCTATTATTCTAAGATATGTACAAAACAAACTACATGATGCTAAGTCCCGTAATATTATTTCAGTATCAAGACTATTGGAACAAAGTAGGTAATATTGTGTTTGCTTGAATAGTGCTTTTTTTGAAAAATCCTTGTGTACATTATGCGGTGCTGTGCGTATAGAGGCGTCCAATAAATATATTTAATGTAATCGATGATTTTTTCTTTGTTTCTCATAATCCACATAAACTTTTCCTTTCTCAGCCACAGCCCAAAGTCTGGATTTGTTGGATGGTTAACACTCGTCCCCTATCTTTATATATACCATCACATAACATAACATCGCGCCTGTATTCCCTGAAGGGTTAGGCAGAGGTGACCTATAGTACACCCACATTTCGTCATTTTATCTTTATTTATAGGGTTATTGGTAAAACACTAACAACCTTGCAGGACTGTAATACTATCATTATAAACAACAGCTTTTATTCTATGACTTTTTACATAACATAATACATTTACCAAAAACAAACCTTCAAAATTTCGTTCTTCTAACACGTTTCAATTCTGTATTTTGTTGTACCTACCTACTACGCCTCCCGTGCTCTGTCGTCTGTCGCCCTTACCTTTTGCACTAGACACGGCAGTTTGTTTTGATACGCATAGAATTCGTAACATTTAGATCGTTAAATTTAAATATTTGATAAAATAGAATCTGATGAATTATGAAAAGTCATAGAACAAAAGTTACGTTAAGTTTATGATATTAGGAATATAGTCCGGAGAGGTTGGTAGTGTTTTACCAATGACCCTGTATATAATTTTTCTGTACGTGTGTATGTCATTAAACTCCTAAAGGGTTGGACGGATTTTGCTGTTTTTTTTTTGTGTTTGAGTGGGTTCCTGGATGGTTTAGATCAGCGGTCTCCAAACTTTGAAGCTATAATGATTTTTTCAGTATGTTCCAAGGGCCAATACATTTTTCATTTTTCTGCCCTTAACTATATTTCTAGACTAGTCGCAAAGTGCGCTACCTAAGCATTTCAATTACTATTGTGTATTGTGACACTTAACGACATCTAGTGGCGAGAAGTGATACTATGTTCTATTTATTTCAGCTACCCTCTAACAGGTGGCAGGTTCGATAAAGTTCTGGTTCTGGCTAGTGGATTCCGATCACTTCGAGATGGCAGTAATTGCATATAAAAAGGCTAGCGGCGCAAAAATAAGCGTTCAAAGATAAATGGAACTTTCAGTATTTTTTTGTGATTGAGTCCAGTAATAAGGCGCTATAATGAAACCATAGCTGCTTTCAAAGATTAAAACATTAAACGACACTATGAACAGTATATAGGAAGCCAAATATACAGGAAGTTTGCGGACGGAAACATTTGAAGCTTTGAAGCGCGGACTGAAATCGCAGCAATCTTTGTTTTGTTTACCAAAGCGAATACTGAACAAGAGTCTGCAACTCGCGCCAGCTTTAGTGTGGAAGAAGTGAAAAGAAAACCATTAACCGATGGAGAAATGATAAAAGAATGATTGATTGCAGTAGCCGAAGAAATATGCCCCGAAAAGGTAAATTTATTTAAAAATGTCTGTTTGTCAGCCAACACCGTGGCTCGGTACAAGACATCGCAGAAAATATATCATCTCAACTGTCTGACAAAAATGGTCATCTTAAGTGGTTTTCTCTAGCCTTGGATGAGTCAACGGACGTGTCAGATACTGCTCAGGTGTTGATTTTGTGTATGAAGAACTTCTGGATATTGATAGTATTGACGGAACGACAACTGGGGTAGATATTTTTAAGGGAGTTGAAAATGTCATTCATAAAAAGAACCTTCGATGGAAAGACTTGAAGTCTATCACAACTGATGGAGGCAAAAATATGTTCGGTAAAAATAAAGGAGTGGTTGCACTTGCATCAAAGGCTGTAGAAAATGATGGTGGTTCAAAACCATTAGTCTTACATGTATCATTCATCAACAGTCCTTGCGCGGAAAATGTTTGGATAATATGTCTGAAGTTCTAAAACCAGTCATATCAGTTGTTAACTTCATCAGATCCACTGGGCTAATCACCGACAATTCCGCGAGTTTATTGAAGAGATTGGAGAAAATTACTTACCATGTCTCCTGAGATACAGGTTAACTAACTAGTTCAGGAGGCAGAGCTTTTTTATGTAACAGTGAGTCTTGTTTGCAAATAAACGAATTTATTATTTATTATTATTATTATATCATACCTACTGCCGTACGCAGGCATAGTTGCGGAAAAGTCCTTAAGCGCTTTTTTGAACTTCAAGCAGAGATCGAAAATAGTGAATGGCTGTGGAAGTTAGCATTCCACAGAATGCTAACTTCCTAACGAACTGAATTTGAGATTGCAAGGAGAAAATCAGCTTCTCCCTGATTTATACATCAATATCTAATCCTTCAGGCTGAAAATAATACTATTTCAATCGCAATTACGTAAAAATGTTTCACAAGGCACATTTTAAAACGTAAAATATTCAGCCACACTACAAAGACTGAATTTCCCGTCGATACTCGTTTGAGAAACGAGTATCAAAATTACTTTGATGTCATTGCGAATGAAATTAAGCTTTTTCAAAAAGCTTTCTTATTTTTTCCTGCCTACTCGCAGATTGCTTCGGGTGAAGCACAGTTGTAGTTTTTTCTGGGCATAGAACTATTTAGGTACTTTTACGAATGAAGCTATAATGATGGTACGGAACCCTCGGTGGGCGAGTCCGACTCGCCCTTGAACGTTTTTTTTTTTTTTTACTGTAATTGTTATAGTTCGAGGAAATTATCAAATAACTTCTCTGGCTCTAAGCGGAGCGGGTGTCAGACTTTTAGTGATTAAAACCCACCCGTGTTACTTCAGTTGCCTTTGTGCCAGGGCCGCGGTATCCCTTTCTGACAAACCCGCAACGCAACCCTGGTAGGCATCGGTCCTAGCGGACCCCGTCACCAGTCCTGACTCTTTGTATATTTTGACTGCTGGCTGTGACCAAAACTACAAACGTAGTATTCAGAAAAGTTTTATTAAAATGTGGCTGGTATTTTAGTATATTGTGTGATCTTACGACTTCCACGCGAATGTAGTCGCGGGCAGAAGCTAGTTATTGAATATAACGAATCGAATAAAATGCAATTGAACAGGTGAAAATAAAATAAAATGCGTAATATTCCTCTATCTCGTCTCGGTCTCGGTCGTAACCCGATAGATAGCGAGTCACTGTCGTCCATATCAAGCAGTGCCACGTAACGTCATTACGGGATCGCTATAACTATGAATTTTTAGTTCGCGATTATCATGTCGCGGCGCCGGCTTATTTAGAACAATTTCTGTTGTTGGAATTCAAAGTTAAGAATAGGCGTTTTTGTTGTTTGAATATTACCCATGGTGTATTAAATACCTGTAATATATCTATATTATTTGACAGTCGAAGAGACTACTGAATGTGCTATTTTTCAATGATGGTAGGTGAAGTTGCTCTTCCGATCGTCCGAAGGGAAGCCGGTAAGAATGGAGTTGTTAGCGCGCTACGCCACTGATGTTGTCATATATTATATTGACAAGGTACCATATCAGGCGAAATGTAGGTTTAGGTACTACTATTATATCTTTGTCGAACATTTCAGGGTAAAAAAACGTTATACTTATGCCTTCTGTCGTTGTGATTAGGAGTAAACCCGCTGGTAGGGACGGCAGCCGTGCCGCCGGCACAGTGCAGCAGTGTATAGCAGCCCTTACGCCTTCGCAAGTTAGGTAGTATTTAAAAGTCCCATAAAATAGAAGAAGACGAGCCTAATGCCAGTAACCGAGCACAGATCCTGACTCAGGGCTACATAGGTACTTACTGAGCAAATCCTAATCGAAAAACCCAATAGTTACACCATGCCCGACCTGGGAATTGAACCCATGTCAGCCGCCGCGCTTGCAACCACTAGACCAGCGAGGCAGTTCTTTAATGATATCGTTAGTGATTTCTTAATAGTACCAGTCTTATAGGTGGGTATTTCAAGGATTTCAACGGCTATTAATATAGTGATAGATCACGTTCATCTACGGTGCAGCCGTGCTAATATTTTAACGACAGTTTCTCCGACAATATTTTCTTATATCGGCTGAGGTCTTGAAGTTGTTAAGTAAAACAAAAGATAATTAGGACTGTTTATTTATTGTGTACATTGCTTTTAAGCTTCATCAACACCCTATCTAAATAACATAAATACATTAAAATTTATCGTATGACGTCCCAGTTAACATAACTATGACGTTTATACATTTGAGGCACTCTTGTTTTAAGGTACATACAATACTTAACTTATTACGTATTATGTAAGTTGTTCAGTCAAGACACTGCTTTGACTACAGTCGACTTGATCCAGTGACAGACTTGTCCGGTCGATGGCAGAGTCAAAAGATAGAGATCAGTGACCTAACACAAATTGTAATTTGCTTGGACCAAATATCACTTAAAAGACGTGATGTGTATGTAAATAAAAACAATAATAACCCTTGAATACGCTAACTCATTCACATGTAGTCGAGACACAGCCATCTTATGTTGCATCTCAGCTCATATTTCAATCAGAACAGTGTGGGCGTTTTTGTGGACGCTGTTTTGATTCTACTGTTTGCACACAAACTCACTGTTTGCATTGTTTTTATTTTACGATTTGGTTCCATTTGAAGTTAACGTACCTTCAGGATATTGCTGGGTATGTTAATTATTATCATATTCATATAAAACTTATTATGTACATACGTTACAATATTATTAATGAAATTCTAATTACGCCATTATGATGAATGTCATACATTTAAAAAAATATTATCATTCGAAGACACTTTTATACCTACATAATTTATTGTGTGACTTTAAAAGTGTATTTTTTTAATGTTATAGATATCTTATTTAATATAAACTTCAATATAAATAACATTTTATTCGAAGTAGTGGAGGCACTTGATAGAGTTAAGCTAGTCACATAAACTTACGCGCACAATCGAACTCCCAAATATCTATTTAGTTTGATTAATATGATAAATGCGAATGTGTTAGAATGTTTGTTTTCCAAATACGAAGAATTTCGCAACGAATCTCTCTGGTGAAACAAACCGTCTTGCCTGTATTTAACGAGTCAACAGGCGCGTAATTGGGATCGGAGATTATTTTTCTCTTAGAACTACAACTAGGTTCTAAAGTAAATATACATAGCTATGACGAGATTCGTTTTATACGGAACATACTACATACATTGCGTAGGCACCATTCATAAAAGTTACGTAGCCCACGTGTCATCCGTTAGATTAGCTCGCCGGAATGCGAAAAGAGGCACTAGTTTCAGGAGCAACTGCGCAATTGGCAGCTCATTGTCTGATTGTATCTTGATACCGTGTGTGAGCGCATCACCGCGGTGATGTGGCCGGGGCCGGTGACTGTTAGTGGCCCGCACCGAAGTCGCGCAGGTCGCGGTTGCCGAGCGGCAGCGTCGGCCGGTAGTTGTACAGGAGCTCCATGGCCTCCACTCCGCATGACGCCTCACCGCACTTCAGTTTCCGCATCGATGCCAACTGAAATCCAATCAGTTATGTCATTAGTTACAAACGTTTTTATAGATATCTTTTAGGTATAAAGTAGCTCAAGAGGAAGTTATTTAAAGTGTTATTAGACAGAGTCTGATAGAACATAGCGCATATTTTTATTAACCGACTTCAAAAAAGGAGGAGGTTCTATGTTCGACTGTATATATATATTTTTAAATGTACGTTCACCGATTTCTCCGTCAATTGTGGGCCGATTTAAAAAATTCTTTTTTGTTTCAAAGGGTATGCTTTCGAGGTGGTCCCATTGTAACCAAGTCAGAATCTGATATGGGGATCCCATAGAAATCTAGGGAAATCTTCAATTTTTATAGTAATTTCATCGATTTCACCGTCAATTGTGTACCTATTTTGAAAATTCTTTTTTCCTTTGATAGAAGAAGCTTGCGCGTTGGTCCTATATAAATTTTATAAATTTTGAGAATAGGCAGTTTTTAAGTTAACTTCGATAATACGTATTTATTCCACTTTGTCTATCTTGATGATGTTATAATACTTCCTGTCACTGTTGTTTACATAGCAAATAGTGGAAGATGAATTGGTGTGGGGTAGGTACAATAACTAAAAAGTGAAAAATATTAAAAAAAAACACACAAAAAAGTAAACCGACTTCAAATAAAAAAACACTACAAAGTGAAAAATCACTTTAATTTCGGAAGTCGGTGGCAAGAAATTTAAATACAGATTAAATACAGATTAAATTTTTTTTTTGACGCCGGTATTTTTTTTTTTTTGTGACAAAGTTTTTTATTTAGATTACTTTATATACATTCTAGCAAGCAATACAGCGTTACTGTAATACGCGTTAGAAAAACATATTCCGCCTAATGAGTATTTGGAAAGTAGTAGTACTCGTACCTAGCTGCTAAAGTAGGTCGTGAACGGACGTCTGCTATTATTTAGTCCGCGGATACTTGAACGCTGGGTGCATCGGAAACCGGTACATACATATCGTTTAGTGGTTTCTGTTGCGTCATATATCTACTATTCATAATCCGATTATAAATTTTGAAAAGTCTACTAAGTACTAAGCATAAAATTAATGACATAATTATGTGGGTTGTAGGTACTTAAGTATAAGTACGAGTATGTTTAAAGTTTTTGTGTTTCGTTTTTTTTTAAGAGTGCTTATGTTATCCATCAACTAAATGGTCATTATATAAGTAAGGGATATATTAATCAGATTTGAGACGTTTTCCCCTCCTCATAATACGACCGATACCTACGACTATTTAAAAAGAAAGTTATAGCAAACTAGCAACCAGACAGTGAAACGAAATCCAGCTGTAAGCCTTATCAGGTACCCTATTATGAGGAAGGAATTTCAATTTATTTTAAGTTTTGTCGTCATAAGGTATCTAGATGTAGATATCTGCTTATGTCAGCACTTGAACATTATCAGCCTATTAAACAAATGTGACGTGGAATCATTATCATTTATCAAGCAATACAATTAAAGAACACCTCTTGATGCGATGCAAATGGTTTGTTTGATATGGCTTAGTATAATAATTCCAGCCTATTATTGTCCCACTGTAGGGCACAGCGTCTTCCCATACAGAGAAGTCACGAGCATTGATTAGTCTCACAATGTTTTTTCTTCACCAATGTCAGTAATGTCCAAAATAAACTCAGAAAATGTCTTAGTATTCAACTTGAACTCACTTGATCAGCGGAGACTTGAACAGGCTGCTTGAACAGGATCCATGTGACGGACTCGGTGCAGGGAGGGGTGGTGAGCGAGCCGGGATACGTCCAGTAGGCGACCTGCGGCGGGAGCAGCTTCAGCGGGTCCAGCGGGTCAGACAGCGTCACCTTGTCGTTCTTATGAGTGATAAACGGTAGCAACCGAATCACTTTGTCCAATTCATCATGTTTTGAACCACACTGAAACATAAATAAACAATGATTAAAGCTAAACAACAACATAAAATTACACCTGTAATCCTCCAAGGGTTAGGCAGAGATACACCTATAGTACGACCACTTCGCCATTTTTTTTTTACATACAATGGGGAAGCTCTTGGCCTTCATCTCATCTGATGGTAAGTGATGATAAGGCTGAAGATGGAAGCGAGCTTCACCCGGAATCCTCAACCACAGAGGAAAATATACTAAAATAACAAACTATTTAATTGCATAACGAATATCCAGACAGAGTTGTACCTATACGACATACTGATTGTTCGCACGATTCGCTACACTCATAGTGGCATTGTTGAGGAACTTGTTCATGAAGTAAAATTTAAATGAGACTTATTGTATTCAGATTGCGACCTGTTACCGCGGATTACATTAAAACAGCTGAAGTAGGTAAGTACTAACTATAGATAGGATATCAAGTATATTTGTGGCGGTATCTATATGGCCACATGCGAACTACGCATCACACTGACGTGATGTCACGCAAAATCCTGCATCGCGCAAGCAGTCTGCCGCGCGACTAGCATATAACAACGTCCCGACATCTATCGTCGGGTAGTTGCCCACCAGACACAACACGGGACAAAGGGAGGATCCTCCCTTTTCTATGGAAGATGGGTGAACTTAACACCCTCTTCCTCATACATATTGATAAAACAGGAAAATTATTTAAAGAAGTTAAAAGTATATTTAATAAGTACCTAGATGGAGTCATCTAGGTACCTATTTAATCTACTTTCAACTTCTTATGATGTAAGTATGCATACTTACATCATAAATACCTATATAAATAGGTACTTACGTATAATGCAACTAACTCATTGACATGTGCACTACATTAGAACACAGTGCAGTTAACAGGATTTCGATGTAAGGCTTCGGTGACATAATCGCTTTCTTCGTGCGAAGTACAATATTAACTTAGTGAAATCGCTTTACAGTATATTGATCTCCATGAGATTAATGACTGTTATAGGTGAAGCTGAAGAATAGTGCAAGCTTTATATCATTTCAAATCATACGTAAATAGGTTAAAAAAATAGGTATTTACTTTTAACACTTCCTAGTCCGAAGACCATTATAATCGAACTCAAAGAAATAGTACGAAAATATCTATCTACCTAAGTCATTGAGTTAAATATATAGATCAATGATCTAATTATTAGAATGGAAGTTTTAAAAGACTACTTTATTGTTATCTATTGTTCTACTGATTAACCGGAATAAAATCCGCATGAAATCTTCACATTCATATAACCTAAGTGATGGTCACAAATCTGAATCCACATTAAGGGCGGTGCATATAAAATGTATCGAGTGTTTACAAACTACTCTGCTGAGCAATTGTAAACAGTTTGCTCAAAATAATGTAGCTGTTAGTTATTTTGAAATTGTGGTAAAATGTATTCGCTGAGTCACTTCGATACGCATTCATTAAATCGGTTTGTTACATTTTGTTACTTGTAAAATGTAACAGCAAACATTTCAAAGAGTATGACGCGCGAATAAAGTGACTAGACCAAGAAAGCGACGTGAAATGTTCTTAAAAGAAATGTTTAAACAGTCTTATTGTCATCGTTGTAACGCTATGTATACCGCTGTTCGCTTTTGCAAGAGAAAGTTACTCCGAGTGCGAAAAAGCGGCTTGTTATCGCACTCATCTCCCACTTATAAAAGGTAACCGTGTATGAAATCAATTCACATTATGTTTTTTAATCTGCCAATATTGAACTCTCTTATATTGTGGATCTGCATTATCGAACATTTTAGACACATTGGACACGTTTACGACAAACATAAAGCCTTCTATAAGATTTTTTGTTCCTACTTAAATCACGCCTTGTTTCCCCGAAGGGTGGAGGTGTATCCATAGTAAATACATCCACATTTCGCCAGATATTCTTAAGTTCCATGTTATAGGGGGCGAGTCTATTGCCAACATCGGGCACAAATTCCAGACTCCTACTAATAGGCAATAAAAACCTTTTGTAACTTTCGCGACTATATATTATCAATTCACATCTCATTAAATATGAAATGAAATTGGAGCCTTTGTAATTGTAGTAACAATCACTTTCTTTAGATCGAGACCCGCGGTAGGCAGTAGGTCAAACAAAGTTGGAAGCAAAGTCAGACATCGCTTACCTACCCTACAGTGAAATATTGGACAAGCTAATTTACGTTAATACTCAGGTACTTATTCCTAAGTATTAACGTAAATTAGCTTGTCCAATATTTCACTATTTCCTTAATGTGACCTTTATCGGTATATTTATGTCTTCTTTCATTCATTTACATACACATATATTGCGTAATATAATTAAAATGTATGAAAACCTATGCTGATAGTACGAAAAGGGTGGTTAGGTAATCCGTTTGACTGACTCATTAAGATAAATAAACACTACACAGTTACTTTTATGGTATGGGACCAACAATTCGGTAATTGATTCATATAGACACCGTGGCAATTCTTCGAGCTACGGCGGTTACCTTGGTTCTCCTGCGGATCTCTTCATTTCTGATTCGATCACGTAGGGAAACTCCAAGCATAGCCCTCTCCATTGCCCTTTGGGTGACTTTTAGCCTTCTAATAAGGCCCATCATCATCATGTATAACATCTACACAGTCTAATTTTGGGCATGGACGGCAATCGTTCCATGTATGTGTATATAGTTACATAATTATAATTGTGCAGTTTTGATGACGTTAAAGCATTCTCACCATTAACAATACGCCTAGAACGGCGAGTCCATCAGGTTGCCCGGCGGCCTCTTGGAAGCTGTTGTACTTGGTGGTGTTCCAGTGTACCAGGTGCAGTTCCCCAGAGAAGGAGCGGCCATCCACGGTGTGCTCGGAGCCCTCGCCGTTCACTGCGCCCCAGTGGCAGTGCCACTGCTGTAGCTTGTACACGTCATTACCAAGCGGACCCCCACGCAGCTCTGGAAATAAATGGGCTTATTGTGAACATAACTGTTAATAGTAGATTGTTTTACAAGGGGCTAAAATAGCTTTAGCGAGGGAGTAAATAGAAACCGAGTTATAATGGGTTTTTAGCGCCGTGTGTTACACTCTACTTTTCACTACGATTGCGAGAAAATAAAATAATCCAATACAATATTAAAAATAAATTAAAGGAAAATTCTAAATAATTCGCGCCAATGTCTTTTTTTATTTCTTCTGTAGCCGCAACGCATTGCATGCATTCTACCAAAGAGATCGCCGATTTTAGTTCCATTTTCAGAAATAAAATGTTGTTATTTTTTATGAAACAGTCGAGTCTTTATTCATGATTATTCTACTTACTAAAGACTTTTTCGTTTTTGAAGGCACATCGTCATTTGACGGACAAAAATTAAAAAAAAAAAACTTTTTCCCCCAGAGGAAGAAATGCTATTTTTGCTTCGCTCTGGTACGCCACAATGACGGTCTTTTTGAGCAAGAGAAGTGAAAAAGAAGTTACACCATCGTAGTCAATGTATGAGCATAATATGTATAATATTATATCGCGGAACTTATGATCTATGTGCTACAAGCACAGGCAACACAAACTAAGTAGAGCAAAATTGACATTTTCCGGATGAAGTTTCTTGCCCGTTTTGCTCTATAAGAGATCTACGTTTAGGAATAGAGGCAGCTAGTTCAATTTTCTGACCGAGTCGGCTCCTTGACTATTGAAAAGTGACTGTAAATGGTGTATTATTGTAATAGAATCTATACAAATAAATAAGATTGAAGTGTATGTTTGTAATGTTAAAACAACAGCTTTTTACTAAATAATGCATAATATGGAAGTTTATATGGTACCTACTTATACAAAAATAAAAATAAAATTTTTGTCGGTCTGTCTGTGTGTCTGTCTGTTTGTTCCGGCTAATCTCCGAAGCGGCTGGACCTTCACTGGCAGGTAGATAACTAATGTTATAATGAATAATTTATATTTTTGAAAAAGCCACCCGGGCGAGAGCGCTGGCAGCAGCTAGTATTAAAATAAATGCTATGAGTTTTTGATGATGCTATATGCTTATTGTTTACCTATCTTCCTCCACGACACTAAATTAGAAGGGGTTGATTTGAGATAGGCTCTTTGAACTTAGTTTTGACTTGGGAAACCATAACTTTTTTAAATATGAACATACTGGAAAGGGTAGAAATCCGACGCCATCCTCTACAACAAAGTAGGCTACTAAAGTAACCCTAACTTTTCAGGATATTTTTGTTGCACATGATTGTATCTATAGGTGTTCACAAAACTGCGTGGGACAGGAACGAGCACGCGGTGAGTCATCGCGAGGGGTACGTCCGGCGCGTCGCTCGTCGTGTCGATGGAAATGCAAATTGGTCCTCACTTTGCACGAGGACTTGCAACTTCCTTTTACACGTTTATATCATCCGAGTTGTTTCAATTCCCATTGTCGTTTATGCACTGACAAACATTACCAACAATCATTCATGTTTATAGGTATACCTAGGAACATCGTATCAAGGAAGTCAAGGCATATCCAATTGGATGTTAATAGGACACAAGAATAATTATGTGTCATTAAAATACTCCAAAAATTGGCAGATACAAAATGAGTTTGCAGTGATAACCTTGGGCAGAGCTGTTTTTTGTAGATTCGTTGTGTTCAAATAATACAATAAACATAGGTTTCCTGAATCGATAGTTCTGGTTATTGGATGGAATATTCGATTTTTGAGTCGATATTGTACGAATGTAAACATTTCCATTAATAGTCAGCCTGCATTGTCTCTGTGGTCCTCCACAACAATCTGTTACAAGTGGCTATTACCCCATGCAATCACTCCACTCGAGAGGCAAATTGGCGTCTGCGGTGTGGTGTTATTAGTACTTTGATAGGTGGACGTCACTGCTCATCATCATGATGTAACCCATTGTTAAACGTAACAAAATAAACATAGCATTAGTAACAAATTAATAAACACGGACATTCGGATTTGTTTATTTATTTGTCTATGACCTTCGATGGATAAGACATCATCATAAGCGCGGTGTTAGATCACTATGTTAAAGACGATGTGGAGTACAATGTAGCAAGTTTTGTATTTAACATTCTAAATACTTACTCTTAACTTTATGTTTTACAACCGTAGATTCGTATCGTTAAAGAAAATCAGAATATAGGATATCTAATAGACCTATGTACGTTTTCGCGGACTAACTATAATGTATTTATAAGAAAAATTTCAAGATCTACCAATGTGCAATGGTGTTTCTAAACATACCCGAGTCATATCCGTTCTCATCGACTCGCCAGCAGTAGCCTGGGTTAACGATGGAGCGAGGATGGTTGACGGAGTAGCGGAACTTGAGCGGGGGCGCAGAGCCTCCACTGCTACTCTTCGACGTATCGATGTCCACGGGGCTCTGTCGGGCGCCACGCGCTTCTGGGAACTTCTCGGTCCAAGTTGAAGGACCTAAAAAAAACAAATTAAATATTATAAACAGAGCTTCCTTTCTAGCCGGTTGTGATACAAGCAGGTACAGAATTATCGTTTGCGGTTGCAATATGGGTTTTCCAATCTAACAAGAGTTGAACGTTTCTCGTCGTGTTTCTACGACAATTTCGTTTTCCTTTAAGTCTGATGCATCGAGAAACGGTTTTTTTTTTTTTGCCCCACACTAGGAATTTCTCCTGTATCGTGGGTGCGTTTACAAACATTTAAACTCACATACACAAACAGCCAGACAACAACAACTACTTGTAGATCATACAACTATTTGTTCCGTGCGGGAATCGAACCCGCGACACGCAGCGCAGCAGTCAATCGCTTAACCACTGCGCCAACCGTGTCGCCAAACGTTGACTCTATTATGTCGTTAGCCAACTTAACTAGTCGTTTAAGGCGTTTAAGGGCTCCCATTATATCGACAAAAAAGTTGTTAAATTGCTCGTCTGCACAATCTGCTACTTAATAATTTTAACTTGTTGCTAGTTTAGGGTTTCAACTCTCGATCATGTTTGGCGACTGATGTGAATTGTTATTAGATACTACAATTGAAGAACGAATGCCAAGAGCAGCCTTTATAGGAATCATTAAAGGCGTATGGAAATTACAAAATTTTCGTTGCCATATTAAAGGTAAGGATTGCACTGAAGATTGAAGTGCACAGCAATTATTATCAATAAAACAGATCAACGATTAAAATTTCTCCTACCTAAGCGCACTTACTGAATCAACTAACTGTTGTTTTTTGTCGGCCATTCATTGACACACTAACATAAACATTAGGTCGATTGTTAGCGGCCCAGAACTGCGATTTACTGACCAGCTGATCTGGGGCCCAAGTCTGCTATTTTTATAAATTCGTCACTCCAACACGATCCCATTGTCATTTTGATAAAAGTTCGTAATCTGCTAAATTCATAATGGTCGATCATTGGTCGGTCAATGGTCTCGTAATAGAATTGTATTATAATGGCATTTTGAACATTTATAAAATAAAAATAAATAAAACAAAAATAAAAATCTTTATTACAGACTACATAGGCCCACATTGTGTTAAGAGTCTAAATTAACTTACAAACTATGCTAGAAACAAAAAAAAGGTGATGAAAATAGACTACAGATAGTTTCATCAAGCCCCATGTAATACATGAAGCTTGATAAACCTACACATGGTAGGCCATGGTATCCAGCCTTTCAGCAAACACCCTCAAGATACTGTTGGCGCTTCCTCCTACTCTGCGCAACATCGACGCCACCTTCTTACGCATTATTGCGAAATAGTCGTCAGTGTGCGCATCGGCGAACATACCTGACGCACTACAATAGGGTGGAAGCCTCAACAGCACCCTAAAGGTATTATTATATTGTATTCGCAGGGCATTGTTTGCTTTTTGGGTATGACTAGCCCAAAGGCTGCTGGTGTAAAATGTTTGGCAGTAAGCCTTGAATAGAGTCATTTTTACTGGTACTGAGCAACCAGCAAACCTTCGAGCCACCATATTTCCCCTCACAGCCAATGCCCTGCGCTCCCTTTCCATATCTGTGTCGTCTTTCAGGTCTTCGGTAACAATGTGGTCCAGATATTTAAATTGGGTTACTCTCTGTAAAAGTGAACCGCACAGCGTTACCGGAGGGATATAATGTAGATATTATGATGGACTTTTATTTCTACCTCTAAACACCAACAGCTTACTTTTCTTAGGGTTGTACTTTAGCCCAAACTGCTCGGCATACCCCTCACAAATAGAAAGCAACTTTCTCATTCCACAGATAGAAGGGCTCAGCAACACCATGTCGTCTGCGTAGCTCAAGTTATTTAAACTGACTCCATCTATGTGGCATCTAGTGCTTCCAAAATTACGGATTTGCTAATTACGTAACTAGTTACGCATTTTGATGCTTCAATTACGTAACTACGTAATTACGTACTTAACTGTTTTGATTTTTTAAAGCACGATAAATTCTGGGCTTATTACGTATTTTAGAAGTAAAAAATCAAACAACTTCAAATGAAAAAAAATATAATATTAAAGAATTAAAAGTAAATTACAGATTAAAATGATAATTTTAAAATTAAACTCAAAATCAAAATCGTCAATCAAATCAAAATGTAATATTTTGATTTGATTGACGATTTTGATTTTGACTAAACTCAATCAACAATTCAAACAAAACATGTACCACGCACAAATGGTTTAAAAGTAAGAAACAATATAAAATATGGTTATTTTTCCAATCTTTGTTCTTGATAATATGATCTCATAAATGATAACGAATGCAATGTTCTGTCACCAAGGGAACTTCTTAGTTTAGAACAAAGATAGCCGGCAGAAGAAAATGCCCGTTCTGCTTCAACACTAGTAGGCATTATACATAGTAAATAATTATAAGCTGCTGTTAGGAAAACTTCACGACCGCCGCCAGTGCTATCGTAGATACACATTTCAATTCTGATGATGGATTCAAGATCTGTGTTTACTCCAGATTTGTTTACTGTAGACATAGTTTTCTGTATTTCTTTTTCTAGTTGCTGTGCAACAGTCAACTCGTCGCCACAACCATCATTAGCATCATTGTCATCTGCTTCGGAATCTAAACTCATTTGTGTACTTGTAGGCGGTGTAAATTTGAGCCTTTCTAATAAGTTTGCAACATATGTTCTAATATAATCCGACGTCGGTTTTGTAAAAGTTTCTGTTTCTTCGGTTTTATAATATTCTTCATTATTATGCAAATACTGCAAGACACCAGACACATTTGTTCGCCTTTCTTTTATTCTTTTTCTAAGGGATACAGCAAGCTTGTCACTGAGCCCATTGGACTGAACATCAAGCTTATTTAACATAAACTGAAGCGCAGCATCTGCTGCTAACAAATTCGAGTCACGGCGACACAATGCCATCACTGTAGTTTTTATTATATCTAAACTATGATGAATGTTATGTAGATCTTGTATTTCTGTGTCTGTGAAACTTATATTTGATTTTAAGTCTAATAAAGCCTTAAATAAACTTGATTTCAATTTCAGAAATCGTCCAACCATATCTGATAAGCTGTTCCATCGCGTTTTGCAGTCTAGTATAAGATCGAGGCTTTTACCATGCTCTTGTAAAGAATATTTTTGCAACAAATCGGTCTTCAGTGGTGATTTTTTGAATGATTTAACAAGTTTTCTTACTTTTACTATAATATCTTTGTACAGAAACTCTGGTTCTAGAACTCTAGGTACTTCTATGAAAAGTCCGCCATCGTTTTCTTCAATTTCTTCAGTGTCAGTATCTGAAGCTTCATCTTCTAGTTCTGGTTCAGTAGTTGTACTTTTCCGTGTCTTATATAATACGTCCAGCACTGCAAGTTGTATTCCGTGAGCAAAACACAACTGATGGTGACCATCAAAATTTTTGCCCATTTTAACCATAACACTGGCTCCGTCCGTTGTGAATGCAATTATATCTTCAAGTTTCAAATAAAAGTCATTTAGATGATTTTCTAACAGTACAGTTCCAACGTGAGCTGGCATTGAACCCTTTATCCTTACTAGTCCTAAATTTTTATATTTAGCTGGTTCTAGGTCTTTATTATGAATATTTATATTCATATACCTCCGGTTCCGGGTAGAGGTCCATTCATCAAACGTTATAGTAAACCGTTTTTTTTGGGACTTCATATCTTTAAACTGATTTATTAATTGTTTTTTTATGGCACAACTCTGTTCCAGGACAATTTTGGTAATAGTTGAAGGAGATTTCGGTAGATCATAGCCAGATTTTTTGAAAACATACCTTAGATCTTCAGAAGTACAAAATTTGCTTAATGGGATGCCATCCAATGCTGCCATTCTAGTCACTATAACGTCCAAGGAATACTCAGTGGAAAAGTAATCCGTTAGTTTAGTTTTCTTCGATGGAGGTTCTAAACTTTCTCTTGCTTGAAAGCACGATGAAGTACTTGCCCTTTGCGCATCTTGCTCTTGTGACATCTCGCCAATATGTTTAGCACGCATATGTGTATGTAGTGCTCCAGTAGCACCACCAGGAGTCTTCAAAAATTTTTGACAATGTTTACATTGGACACTTTGCCCATTTTCAGCCCTCAAAAAGTGTTCCCATATAGCTGATTGTGTGCGTTTGTTCAAAAACTCCTTATAAATAGTCTTCTTTACTGCAGACCTAAAACAATATATAAATATTTCATAATTTAATAGTTAGGTAATACATATAAATAGCATCTATAGTTAGGCACTACACTTAAAACGGGATACATTTACATACGTACCGTGAACTCATAATCAATGTCTATTTGCACAGACATCTAACAAGCAACAATAAAATAAAATCGCACATATTTTTTTTTTTTTTTTAAACGTCGCACCACACTAGGAATTACTGCTGTATCGTGGGTGCACTCACAATCATGTAAACTAACATACACAAGACACCCAGACCCGGAACACCTATCTGTAGGTCATACAAATATTTGTTCCGTACGGGAATCGAACCCGTGACCCGCAGCGCAGCAGCCAATCACTCAACTACTGCGCCAACCGTGCCGTCAACAATATAAAATCAACTACTAAATTATATGTATAAACTCTCACACAATACCCTAGAAACAAAATAAGTAGACAAGTAAAGTAATGTTAAAATAGGTACTTACATTTTCGTTGAAGTATCTCTACTCGTGTATGGTGATATCTACTTAGAAACTTGTAATGAAAAGCTTCTGAAAACCAAGCGTCAAACTTTGCGGCACATACACAAAATCACAAAAGTCAATAAAATAAGCTTAGACCAGGCAGGACAGTATCTCGCAGGTGTACGTAAGACGACTGAGTACCGAGTATTGAGATTGTTTCTAAATTCACGAAAGTAAAGAAAAATGTAGGGAGTTCCCTTAGCTTGCTCAATCCACAATATTAAACTTTATTATCTACGAGGTAGATCAAATACTTGCGAAACACTTATAAACTTTGATTGTGTTACGTACCGAACTATCCACAACCAACGGGGATTCCCTTCGTTTCCCGATTGGTCAACAATGAACTCTATTCTGTACGACTAAGAAATTAAATCTTGCGGACTCAAATTGGAAGTTATAAAATAAACCCCGGGAATTCGGGGGATACCCACAGAAAGGGTTTTGGTGTTGTCATAATGAAAGTCGTAGGTTAACTAAATTAAGGTAAATTGTAAATACACAGATAAACCCATGCCTTTTTCCCATGGAGTAGGCAGAAACTATAGAACTAAATAAATGGGTACCTAAATTAATTAATATTATCCTATAGTTACGTTATTACGGACTGCAGCTCTTCAGTTACGTATTTGTGAGATTTCTAAAATCTGTCCGTAATTACGTAATTGCGTAATTACGTAATTACGTAATGGAAGCCCTAGTGGCATCCGACATGTGTGTTGCTGAGCTCAACCAGTAATTTATTAACATAAATGTTAAAAAGTCTTGGGGAGGTAAGACCTCCCTGTCTAACACCACTCTAGTTTGTAGGGGTAAGACCGCGCATTTGACCATTTTACAAAGTTTCTCTGCTTATCGTACCACATAGATAACGTGGATACCAACGAAGCAGGAACGCCCGCCTCTCGAAGCTTTTCCCACATGGCATTATAGGAAACCAGGTCGAAAGCTTTTGACCAGGAAACATGCATACACTGGTGTTTTTCTATCTGTATAATACTTGACAGTATGCTTCAACGCAAAAATGGCACTCTCAATAGACAACCCGGCACGAAAACCAAACTGTGAGTCGTGTAACTGGGTATATTTACCGAGGTGGGCGTCAAGCACACTGTCAAGTACTTTAGCTATAACGGTTGCCAGTGAGATAGGCCTATAGTTACCCTTGTCTGCTATGTCCTCTGTCCTGTCCTTCAAAATAGGTATGACTATTGTATCCAGTAGCTCTTGTGGTAAATGAGAATGTCCCAAGCATAGATTGAAGAACATAGTCAACACTCGCGGCAGATGTATACCGGCGTTTTGAAGATGCTCGATGCTGAGCCCATCGTGACCAGGACCCCTCTTCATACATTCAATAATAGATTTTATTTATTTACATGAAAATCGAAGGGGTGATCCTGAACGACAGTTCTCAGCATCGTTCATCCTCAACACTGTCCCAAGAGGTGAACTTATTTTAAAGTGTTCTTTGAAGATATTCGCTATCTCAGTGAAGTCATTCCTTCCCTCCACACTAGCCGAAACACTTGGGGTATTATTATTTAGGTTTTTAGTACCTTTTCAAAATGACGTGAAACTTTATTCATGCCAGATTTCATTTATACATCTTCTTATATATAAAATTCTTGTGTCACAATGTTCGTTCCCGTACTCCTCCGAAACGGCTTGACCGATTCTCATGAAATTTTGTGAGCATATTGAGTAGGTCTGAGAATCGGCCAACATCTATTTTTCATACCCCTTAGTGATAAGGGTTGTCCACCCTTAACATTTTTTTGACAGAACGAAGTCTGTCGGCTCAGCTAGTATTTTTATAGTATTTATTAGTGTTATAAGCAATCTGAAGTAGTAGGAAGTTGGAAGTTTAGTAGGAAGTTTCATTTGTCATTATGTATGTACGAGATTACCAATTCATTCAATGGAGTGTCAGTGGCTGACCATTGGAAAGTCATAATGACGTCATTGTATTAGTAGATTACCAAACTTGTCAAAATCAACAATTATGAAATCAATGATAGACCATTCTGACACTATTGTAATAGCAGACTTGAGGCCCTGATAACTGGATGACGTAAAACGATACTGGTTATAAATAGAAGATTCATGTTTTATTTTCTCGATTTTTTTTTTCCGAAATAGCGATGCCAAATGATTGCTGTCTATGTATAGCAGTGGCACATTACTACGGACAATACAGTCTACTTCCGGTTTAGGAACAATCCTTACACATTTTCATGGTTCAATTTCTTTCATCGCATCATAGTTTCAAAGTGAACTGGCAAATTTTGACTGAAATCTTAACTTAGATCTTGAAGCTTGATATATTAGATTATTTTTATTATATATACTATGTATTTTTTTTCCTTCCCCGGAAGAAAAACGGTAGTGCAAATGGCAGAGGTAGTTTTATCTAATCTTTCGGTCTCGATTTCGGTCTGTATAAAAATCTTGTATTGGAAATACAAGATTTTCATGTGTGTACATAATTGTTATAATGATATAGGTAGTATAAAGTGTAAATATTTGGAACCTTTACTTTTTCACCTGAAGTGATATATTCGCCTACAATTTATGTAAATTAAGTAAACTTCACATAAATAAAACAAATATTATTATATACCTACCTCTTTGTTTGTGTACCTAAATATTATGTCTTGTCTTATTTCTGTATATGTATGTTATGTACCTCTACCTACCTAAAGCTGACAACTTAAAATATGGCATTGCGTAAACTAAACAAAAGGAAAGGAAAGTAGGTACGATTGTATAATAGAATCTACTTATTAAAATTCTAGAGTCATCCGAAAAGGAATTCCCAAGTTTGGAATAGCTTTCAATTCCTGTCATCATCATTAACAAATGGTATGCTACATTTTTCCAGTCTGCATATGAGCCCTCAACATTTGACTATAACTCTTGGGACCCACCACCTAGAAATGCTGACCACGATGTCTTCCTATGCAAACTGCAACTATCCCTTGATGAAATACATAAAGAATTAAAATCACTTGATTCAACCAAGGGTCCTGGTCCTGATCAGATTCCTTCGGTTTTTCTGAAAAACACATGTGATACATTATGCTATCCTTTACTTATATTATTTAATAAATGTTTGTCATGTGGTATTTTCCCTGAAGTTTGGAAACATGCAAATATTGTACCAGTTCATAAGAGTGGTTCCAAGCATGACGTAGCGACCTATCGACCTATCTCTATACTATCTGCGTTTTCCAAGCTATTTGAGAGACTGGTACATAATAAATTATATCCTGCTATTCGCAGTGTTTTAATAAAAGAACAGCATGGCTTTGTTAAGGATAGATCTTGCGTTAGCAATCTCCTCATTTTCACGTCCCAACTGTTTGATAGTCTCGATAATAGACAGCAGATTGATGCGGTGTACACAGATTTTCAGAAAGCTTTCGATAAACTTGACCACACACTACTACTTAATAAAATTGCTTACAATGGTATCAGAGGAGACCTTTTACGGTGGTTTATATCTTACATAACTAACAGAACACAAAAGGTGGTTGTTAATGGCTTTGAATCTGGCTCTTTTCGGGTCACTTCCGGTGTACCACAAGGTTCCATTTTAGGCCCTTTATTATTTATTTTATACATTAATGACTTAAAAGACTGTTTCCAAAATTCTGAATTTCTTCTCTACGCGGACGATTTAAAGGTCTTTAAAATTATTTCTGATAAAGTCGATTGTTTTAACTTCCAGCAGGATTTAGACCGTTTCTCTAGCTACTGCTCTTCCAATAAGCTTTACCTCAGTCTTCCAAAATGTCATGTTATAACATTTACCAAAAAGAAAAATATTACTGAGTTTGACTATCGTCTTGCCAATACGCCTATTAGTAAAGTAGGTTTTCTCCGCGATCTTGGTGTTCTTCTAGATTCGAAGCTCCATCTGGATGCTCATATAGAAAAAATTGTTAACAAAGCCTACCAAATGTTTGGTTTTGTCATGAGATCTTCTAGGGATTTTCGTCGATCTTCCACCTTTTTGCACTTATACAAATCAATAATTAGGCCACAGTTAGAGTTTGCAGTACCTATTTGGAACCCTTTTTACGTAAAATATAGTGAACAATTAGAACTGGTACAACGTAAATACCTTCGTGCAATGAATTTTAGATGTTATCGGAATAAAATGTCATACCACGTACTTCTTAAAAAGTATGATCTTCTGACCTTAAAATCAAGACGGAAACTTCTGGAAGTTATGACTCTGTTCAATGTGTGCCGTAATCATTTTGATTGTCCGGACTTAGTTAGGAGTCTGTGTTACCTGGTTCCTCGAACAGTTCATGTACGTGAGGTACGTACTCGACGACTATTTGCTACTCGCCTCTGTAAATCCAACGCTGGCTCGCGTTCACCACTACATCGTTTGGTTGAGACATATAACAATGAGTTTAGTTCAATCGACATTCTTTTTCTTAGTAAAAATGCATTTAAGAAGCAAATCCAAGCAACCCTAAAGGATCAGCAAATTAATGTATAATGACGTAATGATTAATATTGTACGCACACAAATTTACTTTTTCTTTTGTTTTTTTTTCTTTAATAAATTTATAAATCCAGTTATGAGTTCTGGAATAATATTTGTTGTATTGGTATTGTATCTGTGTTACTAGCTAGTTTTTAAATACTTTAAATAGTAATCTGTGGAGAACGTTGTGGGTAGCATAATTGTTTAAATTGTAATATTTAAGATATTATGACTGTTTCTTGTTGTGCTACTGTTTGTTTTTCCTTAAATAAATAAATAAATAAATAAATAAATAAATAAATAAAAGTATTGCGGTTAATTAATTTTTAAATTGATTTGTTTTATTGTCATGCAATAAACTGGTTATTGACTTGAAAATATTTTACTATATATAACTTCAACATAGACATGCAGATATTGTGACTAATAAATAATGTAAAAACTAGGTAGGTCCGCAAAGATGTTGAAAAAAGTTTCGATGTTAGAAAATATCGCGAAAACACCCACAAATTGGTAATAAAAAACACGTGTATGTGAGCACATGAACTATATAGCGTCATTGTCGCGTCATCCAGCGTCGTTTAGTTTACTGATACAGCCAAATGGGCGTGGACCGTAACTATTAAAAACTATTAAATTGAGCATTTGTAAATATTGTGGTGACTAGTTAGCCATACATTCATAATATTACAAATGCTCAATTTTGTGACTCTTTGTAAATATGATTATATGCTAAAGCGCTGATAAAAATATGATTTCTGGTTTTCTGTACGTGTCCAATGAAAGCTTGTCAAGTTTAGATTACAAAGAATTTATAAAGACAACATCAAAATCATATTTTTCGTAAACTTAATTTGCAAAGGTGTCACAACGTCAGCGTGAAAGATGAGTGAGTACCTCTCGACACACGGGCGAGACTGACAGTTTGTTTAACTCATCACATTAGTGTTATCTTATCAGGAAGCAGCCGCGGTCGGCCGCCGCGCGCCGGTCTACTCAGAAATGCTAACAGAAACATTTTTATAGTGATGAATCCCTGTCTTATTTATGACTACCGAGACATGTTTGACGAAAGTTTGTTTTCGTGGTTGGATTGCGAAAATATTTATTAAAAATCTGCCTAGCTTTTCTTTCCGTAACTATGTTGGGGTCGGTTTCCAGTCTAACCAGACGCAGCTGAATACCATTATTTTACATGGAGCGACTGCCTATCTGACCTCCACAACCCAGTAACTGAATAATAAGGTACCGCTTGTCAGACTTTCGGGCTTCTGACGAGCCGTAACGACTGCCAAAGATCCACGAATGGCTTTACATGCTTTCTGAGGCACGGAGGAGTCTCGGTATGTAAAGATGGTCACCCATCCATGGACCAACCCCGGCAAGCGTAGCTTCACCTGGTGGATCGACCCGTGCGCGGGTGTTATTACTTAGCCATGAGCTCATCAAAAAAAGCCAATGCAACGATTTTTTTTTTAAATTTGTGTTTTTATTTTTACGTGATTATTAGATATTATTTTAAAATTGTTTGAGATATTTTGCAAAAAACCTTTACTTACTTATTCTATGAATGACCCGCCCGGACGCGGCGACAAAGGCGGCGCGAGCGCCTGATAATTAATCATCATAAATCAAGTTATTTTTTTTTAATAATGTACTTAAATAAATATATTATCGTTCCCATGGCTTCTTTACCACCTATAGGTGTATATCTTAAAATATTTCGTGTATGAATAGATACACCTTATATATGATAGCGAAAATATTTATTGAAAAGTGAAAATAAAGTACTTAACCCACTGCGGAGTGAAGCTTTTAAAACCCTGGATAATGTTTTTAGATGAAGTAGCGATATACCTACTCGAAAAATATTGTTAAGCGACGACTGATGTTCGTCCCACGCTGGTTCCGATCCATTTTGGGATCGTAATCATGAACTTCCTGAGTATGACACGAGGTTTTGAGAAAGTTTCAATGATAATTAATGTTCAGAAACCTCGTTCGCGATACCGGTACAAATATTTTTTTGCTTATTATTAGGCCGTCAATCATGTAACGATGTTCTTTGGCTAGTGATTTCCAAGTGTTATGCCAAATTGTATTTGTATGGTGTTATTAATGAATAGCTACTCATGTTTATCAACAAGACTTCATCAAATTCGTAAAACCTTTTCGAAAATTGGCAATTTTAAATACTCTGTTGTTATTGCTCTTAAATGAATTGGTTAAGGTCGGTTAGAATGATCAAAACAAAAAATTGCTTAAACTAAGCATAAACAATATAAAGGCATCCACCGATTCCACCTGTATTTTTTACAGTTGAAGGAACACAAATAAATCGTGAAGGCTGTCCAGTATAAATATCCATAGATAATTTAGCCCACATTGATGGTAGTGTTCATGAAAATAAATAATGTACCGGTCATTTTACCAATTGAGCACACTCGGGTACCGGATGCGCGTGTGTCAATAACAATCGCCAATACCAATATTGATCATATTTACCTATATAACCGCATCGTATTTATAGTATAGTGTTCTATCTATAGTCTAGGTATATGTTCTTTCACGTCATCCGCATGTCAGTCAATTGAAGGTTCAGTGCACGGATGACATCTATCTGCGCTGGGGAAATGGGGTTCTGCACATCCTTTATACAAGGATCAGATAAATTACTGCATTTTAAATTAAAATATAAACTACGCATCATGTTCTATAAAAGTAAATATTATTATTTATATCATAGGAATAATGCCTACAATGCTGCCTGCGTTTGCGCGTCATCAAAAATTCTGCTACTGTTTTCACAGATATGAGCGTTTTTCGTGGAAGGTTTGATCTATGTTTATAATAAATCTTCCGATGTGCTTAGCCATAATTGAACTAATCCAAACACCTGATTCATTCATTAAATTTAATTGTTGTGATGACTCAATTCCTATTAATAACGTACGTACACTATGTAACTTAACGAAAAAAAAAATACCTTTGCCGATTGTAGGTACTGAAGATATTTTTTTAAAGATAATTATTAACTTACATACATTTTCTATGCTTGGTTCGTGTGATCTTTGAACCTTTGTCGTGTACTTGATTCTACATCATAATCAAATATACCTATTGACCTATTCATGTATCAAATCTTATAATCCACTGACCTCATACAGTTTAGTCAGGGGCGTATATAGCTACCGCTGTATCAGCCGTATCAATAATGCGGGGCCCCCGGGCTACAGGGGCCTTCGAACCAAAATTCGTGAAATGTTATCCACAACCTCAAATTATTGATAAGAGGCCCGTAATTAGTAAAAAAAAAAAAATGAAATATATCTTTAAGAATTTAAAATCCTTATTTTACTGTGGAACTCCCTCCCTGTACTTTTAAGTTTTAAAATATTTTTTTTGTTTACAAGCGAGTGATTTTGCTTATTTTGTAAAAAAAAAAATATTACCCTTCTTTTGGGATTCATCGCAGACGGCGAAAAAGGGCCCCCTAAAAGTTTTTGATACAGGACCCATTTAGGGCCAGTTACGCCATTAAGTTTAGTGCTATCAATTAAATCGGTAAGTAACACGTAGAACATCGCTCCTTGCCCCCTCTGTTTACGTAAAGCGTGTGTACAATGTCATGGGTTAAATATACTTACTATATTGTTAATACATAGAAGCTATTTTAATTCCACACTTTTCAGTTTGAATTAATTGAACTGCTAAACACGTTTAGCACAAGTTACGATCGCAAAACATCTGTTTAAATAAATAAAAACGTTGTATCGACTACGAGGTGGTAATTATCACGTGTAGGTTACAGTAACCGATAGCCCGATACCACATGTACCTACCTAATCTTTTCGGTAGAGTAAGTTTTTTGAGATAAATTACTGTTTCCTGTTGGTTGGAATCGGACGTGTTTACGAATAAATTTTATTCTCAACGATATTTTTGTCCATTTTTGTGTAAATATAAGACAAAATCTCTGCTTAGTTAATTAAATAATGATTAATCAATCGGTTGGAGTAACTGTGAGTGTGTACGTCACGATGCGTGCAGTCGCCTCCGACCTCGGCGCTACTTATCTTCCACAGATTTATTTACCCACTTTTACGAATGCCCTCGGATTGTCGCCTTCACAGACTCAGTGTGCTCTCTCCTTTATGTACATGTTTTGTTAATAAAAACACCTGTGCCATTTTCGGCAGGAAGTCGCGTTAAATGTTAAGGCTCCGTGCATGAAAAAAACTCTCTTTTGTCAATTTCTTATGTAATTGTGAGAAAGCTTAAAATAATCGAAATATTAAATCTGTGTGACTATAAAAGTACAGTTTTCGTGGTGCTAAACCATTCGTGTCAGTCACAGCATCTGTTAATAGTTTCATCATTTTTGCGCTCTCGAAAATATAGTTTATTTCGCCGTTGATTTACTTAATGAAGATATTGTATAATCATTAAATAAAA
Source organism: Dryobota labecula (assembly GCA_947523025.1). Lineage (NCBI taxonomy): Eukaryota > Metazoa > Arthropoda > Insecta > Lepidoptera > Noctuidae > Dryobota > Dryobota labecula. The sequence goes on from OX383284.1 coordinate 19,058,948, forward strand.
TTTTGATTATATTTCAGAGATAGCTGAAAACTAATTTGTTATTTTTTAATATCATGATATGATTTGCTAAATAATAGGAAAAAATATATTACTGACTGGGTCTACGAAAAAAAAAAGATTTTTTAGATATTATTTTTCTGCTATATTTTGTATTAAAATTGTAAAAGTGGTTGAACCACATGCAAGTAGACCATATAATAATGTTGATGATATTTTTTAATGTTCAAAATCAAAAGTAGTTTCTTGTAGAAAGATGCACAAACGTCAGTCTCGCGTCATTTTTCGGAAAACTAGTTGCGAATATTAGTGATTTTCCGTGAATACTTAATTTATTTGAAAAATCCGTTTCAGCCACATGCAAAACAAAGAACACGACTTTTCAAATCACAAATTATTTTGCTTAATTATTTTTCCCTTCACAAAATTGATCAAAATCAGACGATTTCGTGCACGGCCCCTTAACTTCACTTGTTGTTTTCAATACTCACCTTTAGTGACTAATTAGGTATAACCCTGTGCGGTTAGGGAAGTGGTAGGACCTTTTGAACTGCTCGTGATGTTACTTTACTGAATGGTTGTGACGGTGAACGTTTGGTATCTTTTGCAGTGTCACGGAGACTTATAATCATATTTAAACAAGATAATAGTGTCTGTTGTAAAAGCCTTAACAATCCTCACTTCGCACCGGTAATGAACTACAAGTTGAACCAATTATACAGGGTGTGCGTACATAAATTGACGTTTATTAATTTAAACTTTCTTATTAAAATAAAAGCAATAGTATCTATCGCATGTATTTCTTATTACGAACTACTTTGATTAAATTAAGAACATTTTTAGAAGGTTTATTTATAATCTGACTCAGTACCCTAATTGCGTAACACACAATTAATCACAATTTGAATGACTTTGAAGATATTGCTAATCCATTCCTTCACATAATACATAACATCACGCCTTGTTTCCTTGAAAGGTTAGGAAGAGGTGTACCCATAGTAGGTACACCCACATTTCGCTAGTTATGTTTAAATCCCATGTAATCCAGACACCGGGCCGCTACTGAGAAGTTCCTATTCCCCAGGACCTCGTGCTTATCAGTAGCGCTTGCGACCACTAGACCAACGAGGTAGTCCATTGCTTCATATGTTCGAAAAATTTGTCTACTTATCAACGAAAATAACGCAATGAATGTTGTTAAAATGTCAAAATGAAACCCATTGCGTAAGTGTGTAACACAATTACCCCGCTGGTCCTAGACATTTTGAAAACTGTTTTGTACAGCTACAAAATTCTGGTCAGCTCTCGTACATTTAATGAGGTCCTTAGCTTTTATTCCCTGTACACAGGCACCCTTAATAAACGGCCAAGTGCGTGTCGGAACACGCACAATGAAGGGTTCCGTACTTGGAAAGAATTTATCCTAGGAACAAACTTAATATTGTAGTTGGTAAACATAATCTCCCATACATTGCAACTGCAAATGTAAGTTTGTACGCACAATATCGAGAGATTTACCATGTTATTTTAAGACAATAGACTTCTTATAGATTTTCCTGTAATCTATAAATATAGAACTATTTCCTGTATTTTTTTCAAAATTTTAGGTTCAGTAGTTTCGGAGATAAGGGGGGAATGGTCAAATTTCGTCTATTTTCAATTATAACTTTAAAACAGTTTATAATAAAGTTACAAAAAAAAAAAAAAAAAAATTGAGACAATTACAGTTTGCAAAACTTTTTTTTAAATTTTCGTGTTTTCCTCCTAAAACTGACCCCAATATTCTAAATTCATATATTTACGGTTCACGTCCGTGTTTGGGTCACTCAAATTGATTATGTGTACCAAATTTCAACTTAATCGGTCTATTACATTCGGAGCAAATTGGCTGTGACAGACGGACAGACAGACAGACAGACACACGAGTGATCCTATAAGGGTTCCGTTATTTCCTTTTGAGGTACGGAACCCTAAAAATAACTAGGGCACTGACTGACTGGAAATGTCCTTACGACTTCATGACCCCGAGGCGCAAGCGGCAATTCGAATCATGCGCAAGTGAATTGCGAGTGCGAGGTTCAGAACTTTGTCGTAATTTAGCACGACAACCTAAGATTTTATAATTATTTCCTTATTGAGTTAACAGTTGATAGAAAATATTAACTGTTCGTTGAGCGATTAACCTTCATTTCCGTAATGGAGCGACACGGACGAGGTCGTCAGAGTCCGGCAAGCTTCGGATAGAGGAACAAAAACGCCTACTGACAATGTTAATCAAGAGAAACAGTTAACAATAACAATTTATTCTTAATTCATCACGCATGTTTTTAGAGGTACTAGCCATTAATTATGTTTGTAGCTCAGCTCTCAACCCAAGGAAAAAGAATCTTTACAGTAACACGTATTTAGTGTCAATTGGCTGAGGGACGAATACGCCTCCAGTCTCATCATTGTTCAATAATGGCTACTCTGAACTCTAATAACCTAACATTAGCTACACGCTATCAACCTGCACTACCTATAAAACCTATGTAACAATCATACACGTATCACGTATATGTACAGAGAACATCCTGCAGTTTTTTCTCGTCGTTTTTTAAGTCAGTGTGTCAGTCAAGTTGTTCTTGATTATAGTGTGTATATATGCTGAATGATTACGATATAGTAGTTATAAATTGCAACATTATAGATGTAACGAATACTTTTGTAACAATTTAATTTAAAAGAGTGTCCATGGAGTTTCTTGCCCGTTCTTCTCCATAGGTACCTACGCTTTGGAATGGGAATGTAGCTTATTTTTTCTTACTGACCGACTGCTTGACAATTCAAAAGTGCCTGTAAATGGTTTAATTGAAATAAATGATTTGAGTTTGAGTTTGAGTTTGAGTTTATACTTTTACGGTCTACATTTTATACCATTTCGTTAAACTTGCTTTTACTCAATACTCAAAAACTAAACTCAAAAGCATTTATTTCGATTAAACCTATTACAGGCACTTTAGAATTCAGTTCGTCAGAAAGTTGAAGCTAGTTGCCTATTCCAAAACGTAGATTTCATGTTAAAATATTCTTTCAGCTTGTGATACGAGTACCTATTGATTTGTAATTTTTGTCTCAATACAATGTAAAAAATATCAATTTCCGTTCGACTTTAATCTATACAAATAAATAAAACTGAAGTATCTGTTTTTTTTAAGTTAAAAACAGCTTTTTATTAAATGCATAAGAAAGTACATAATTACGGACCTATAACAAAAAAAAAATTAAAAAAATTGTCTGTCTGTCTGTTTGTTCCGGCTAATCTCCGAAACGGCGATAGCTGATGTCATAACGAGTAACTTAGGCTACTTTTATTTTAGAAAAAGCAACACGGGCGAAGCCATGGGCAACAACTAATAAAATAAATAAACTGGAAAAATCTGGCGCCGAAGCAACACATTTTCAAAACAACTTATTTCATAGATCGGTTCTAATTTCTTTTATGTTATCCTGCATACTCTATTAAATTGTAATGATAGTGTTGGTGGAATTAATTATCACTTATTTTTGACTGACTGATCTAGCTGTTAGCGTATAGTTGGCGGACATGGCAAATACAATCGTATTGTAAGCCGTCATTTGTTGTAGTTTAGTCATGTGGAAATATTTTTTGCCCCGAATTTATCGACTAGTGAATTCGATAAAATTAAAGTCAAATAGTATTGATTAACTACGGTACAATAATTTGCTGAATATATAGTTGTTATTGACTGTTACAATAAAACGTAAAATATTGTGTTTATATTTTTTGTTAGCATTTTTTTGAATATGGTTTGGTTATGTAAAATTGTTTTGGGATTGTTTCAGCATTTTCACAGAATACCTACTACGGAAGTGTGAAAACTAAAATTTTTAGGGATGCCACAGAAATAGCTTACAGTTATTTAACACTAAATAAATGTGATGCGAATGAACTTTGATCTACATTCTAGCTAGACAGCAAGTACATCATCATCATCATCATCATCAATTCAGCCGAAAGACGTCCACTGCTGGACATAGGCCTCCCCCAAGCACCGCTACCTCGACCGGTTTTGTGCTTCCCGCATCCAGCGGATTCCTGCGGCTTTTATAAGGTCATCGGTCCACCTTGTGGGAGGCCTTCCAACGCTACGTCTTCCGGTACGCGGTCGCCACTCCAGAACCTTTCGGCCCCAACGGCCATCTGTTCTACGCGCAATGTGCCCTGCCCATTGTGACTGCAAGTACATGGCAAGTTAATCCATAATAGCTGTAGGACCTTAAGGATTGTGACAAGACAAAAGGAGCCACTTCATTGACATCATCTGCGCCAAATTGTCACGTTTCTCGTTATTGTAATCGTTTTTATATCTAGTTGGCCAATTACTTAGCTGTACACTGCCACACTGAGTGCTTAGGTAATGGCGGCTTATACAGATGAGATGGATTGCATATTTATTAAATGTTTTATTCATCCTAAGTCTACAAATGATTGGAGGAGGACAAAATATCTGTCTCGTCTATTTCTGAGACACACGTGGAATTGTTTTGAGGGCTTTGTAGGAAAATATCAATTGTGTGCCCTATGCAAGTGTTTGTTAGTATCTGTTCCTTGCACGTGGATATTTACCATAGATACCAAAGTTTTTCTTTGTTATTTTATACATTCATTACCGCAGATGCACATTTAATAAAAACGGAAGCAACACAACAATAGGGATTATTACTAAAAACATTTTTCCTTCATGTAGATTATTAAAAAATATTGAACACGTATTTTTTTATTTTTGTACGTAATCAAAAAATTAAGGTGATACATTGAGTTCAACTGTGGCATGACGTGACTCTGTGCTAGATTTAATACGTAGTTTGTTAGAACTGTGAAGTAACGAGCCCCCACTTAATGTGTTTTATCTAAGTAATTTTTCTTTATGATAAACAAAGAATACGTGTCTAATATTTTTTTATAATTTGACTGACGGACTTAACAGATTTTTTTTTTTAATCCAGGGAACATCCGTATTGGTACAACTGAAAACGTTTCCCGGGCTTTTTTTTTTTTTGATTACGTCTAAACGGGTCAAATTGTCATTCTGGTGGTCAACAAATGACTCGTTGACCACCAGTAAGTACCATCAAACATGCGTAGGTAGTATAGGTATGACAACTGCGAAAGAAACAACTATAACTACGCATGATTCGATAAAATAATCAAAAAGAACCTTCAATTGATCGTGCTAGGTTTTAGAATCGGATTAATAGCAGTTGAATTTGGGGCAGTGTTAAATACAGCGCAGTATTTATCCTTTTATAAGTTTTTTCTTTGAATTGTTATTCTTACGTTGATGAACCTAGTTTTCTAGAGAAGTAACAAGCGCAATTAAAAGTATATAAAGTGAGTCAGAGACATTAGAATGACGATTGCATTCGATCGATTACTGTCATGAGGCAATTGTTGTGAACAGGCATAATATCCTCGTTTCAACACCCTGCGCAACTTTACAGCTACAGGAAACCAAATCATATCGCGTATTAAACGGTTTTTAGGGTTCCGTAGCCAAATGGCAAAAAACGGAACCCTTATGGATTCTTCATGGCTGTCTGTCTGTCTGTCCGTCCGTATATCACAGCCACTTTTTTCCGAAACTATAAGAACTATACTGTTGAAAATTGGTAAGTATATGTATGTATTCTGTGAACCGCATTAAGATTTTCACATAAAAATAGAAAAAAAAAAAATTTGGGGTTTCCGCATACTGAAACTCAATTTTTTTTTCTTCATCAAACCCATTCGTATCGGGTATCTATGGATAGGTCTTCAAAAATGATATTGCGGTTTCTAATATCAATTTTTTCTAAACTGAATAGTTTGCGCGGGAGACACTACCAAAGTGGTAAAATGTATCCCCCCCCTGTAACTTCTAAAATAAGAGAATGATAAAACTAAAAAAAAAATATGTAAACTTCCACCGAAAATTGGTTTGAACGAGATCTAGTAAGTAGTTTTTTTTTTGATACGTCATAAATCGTAAACCGCAATTTACCTTTCATTCAATCAATTATATTATGTTACATGCTGCTACGGAACCCTTCATGGGCGAGTCCGACTCGCACTTGGCCGCTTTATAATAACTCCCCGCTTTGTTTATTTAACGCACTATAACGATTTTGTGAAAAACAATGCACACTTTTATGGTTGTGCATAATGCATCGTGAAAAATTAATGTAAGGTTTACATAGATAAGAAGTTAAAGACGGATTGTAGAACACGTCTTGTTGTGGTCATGTTACTGACCAATAAAATATGTTACGTATGCTGAAACACGGATTGACGTTGACAGACCAGGAAAAATTATAGGTCGACAAACGTGTAATCGCCCATAGAATTTACATTTATTTTCTTAAGAACGCTATAGTACATTACTTACCAAGGGCTGTAAAAGAAAGAAAGCCCGAAATCGCAGGTATTTGTGACCCGAGCTGCAGATGAGGCTTTTAAATATGCGATATCGCAGGTATTTGTGACCCGAGCCGCAGGCGAGGGTTGTAAATATGCGATAGAGGCAGGTATTTGTGACCCGAGCCGCAGACGAGGGTTGTAAATATGCGACAGAGGGCTTTCTTTTTTACTGCCCGTGGTGAATACACAATTTTGACGTAAAAAATATAATCACATTTTGAAGTAAAAATGGTTTTACTGAAACTTTTACAATATATTATACCTATTATATTATACCGGCAAAAATTGCGACGCGGTGTGGCGATACACCGCACTAGTTCCTTAATTAATACTTAGCATCATAACAACTACAAAATGCGATGCGTCCACTAATGAAGGTAGAAAGCAGAAAAGCCGGCCGTTCTAAATGGTGATGAATCTATTAAATATTATAAAACTAGTCGAAACATGGATCTAATGTAATGTCTTCATTTAGGGGTAACAACCAGCCAAAACCGTATAACTATCGTTTGTATACAGGAAGCACACAATACCTAATTAATTTTCCAATATAAAGTATGTTTTTTTTTTTAATCTACTTTATTGCTTTTAAATTAGTGATTGAACTCTTTATTATGCAAAGATTCTGCCTTTTTTTCGTTATTATTAATTTTTTTTATTGAAAGGAACAGCAATCAGTTACATTATAAGAACTTATAACTAATTTAACAAAAAACGTGTTAATAATAATATAACCCACCATAATATAACGCTGTTCACTATTGTTTTAACAAATATTTGTATGATCTATAAGTAGTTGTTCCGGGTTTGGCTGTTTGTGTATGTGAGTTTATATGTTTGTAAACGCACCCACGATACAGGAGAATTTCCTAGTGTGGGGCAACGTTTAAAAAAAAAAAAAAGAAAAAAAAATCGTTGAAATTATATTTAAACTCTTGTATCTTTTTGCCAATAACAAGTTGGGCGAGTTGAATTGTATTAAAATTTTTGCTAATTTTCGTGTACTTTTTTAACGTCTAGCCAGGGCCTCAAGTCTGCTATTACAATAGTGTCAGAATGGTCTCGCCATTGTGAGTATTTGACAGTGTTTGTATGGCAAATCTGTCAAAAACTCACAATGAAGAGACCATTCTGACACTATTGTAATAGCAGACTTGAGGCCCTGAATGTAAGTTAAGTTTATATGGTACTAGCTTCTGCCCGCGACTTCGTTCGCGTGGAAGACGTAAGAAACCACAATATACTAAAATACCAGCCACATTCTAAATTTTTTTCGACACCTCCAACAAATATCGTTATTGTACACAAATTATATACTAAAACCTTCCTCGAGAATCACGCTATCCATTGGTGAAAACAGCATTAAAATCGGTGCAGTATAGTTTTGAGTTTTTCGCGAACAGACAGACGCGGCGGAGGACTTTGTTTTATAATTATATAGGGGTTTATTCATAAACGTTGCTTAAACTTAAGTGACGTTCAAACGTCAAAAATGTATGGTTAAACAGTCGCTAATCATTACTTAACTTTAAGCAACGTTTATAAATAAACCCCATAGTGATTAGTCGGACGTATGCACATTGCACAGTTTAGACGTCGCGTAAAAGCTGCGAACGACGACCTCGCGTTGAAGCCGCGTAGAGGCCCGTAGCAGCAGCGTAGGCGCGCGTAGTACCCGCGTTGAAGCGTCCTAGAGGCTCGTAGACGCAGAGTAGAAGAGCGTCGTAGCTGCGTAGGCGCGTTTAGAAGCAGCTTAGCCGCCGCTTAGATGCTACGCTAGCGATACTCTTTTTAATTATTTGCAAATTTCGCAATACAAAAATATAATTAATTAATTAATATTGTTCGGGTTTTTACTTTTTCCAATAAAATGCTGACGAAATTTTGGGATTCCCTTGATGTCGATATCGATCGTCTTCTTTTTTCTCTCCTGTTATTTGATTTGTTTCACCGAATTAACGTTCTTGTTGAAATGCTTCGAGTTGAATGTGTAATCTATATATATAAAAATGAATCCCTATTTCCCTTGGTCACGGCATCACGCGTGAACGGCTGGACCGATTTCGCTAATAATTTTTTTGTTGTGTTTGTTATTGTCAGGAGAAGGTTCTTATGTAAGAAAAATTTAAGAAAGTTAAAAAAAAAAATGTATGAAAACGACCATATTTACATTTTTATTGTAATAATAAGTAGGTAACTCTATCTTCTAATGTAACTTTATGGCGTTTGACATAACGTGTCAGTCATCATTTGGTAGGTCTGAGAATAGATTTTATAAAAAAAAAAAAAAAAATTGAAGGTTTTAGTTTGGTAGGGTAGGGTAGGTAGGTGGGTAGGGTAGGGTAGAATAGGGTAGGGTAGGTAGGTAGGGTAGGGTAGGGTAGATAGGTAGGTAGGGTAGGGTAGGATAGGGTAAGGTAGGGTAGGGTAGGTAGGTAGTTTCCTTTGCGCGTAGACAAACTGCCACAGTCAAATAGCTTTTGACAGAACGAAGTCTGTCGGGTCAGCTAGTATAGTATAATTTAGAATTCCGCTAAAATCTGTCTACTGGGTTAACGAGCTTTACTCACGAAATTAAATTGTATTGCCATTTATATTGGCTAAACCTACGTTTAGAAGTAGTAGGTATGTAAAAATATACACTGTAACAAGTTATTTAAAGAAGTTATATAGGTTATGTAATTAAGTAACCTGCTACCATGCCTTACTTACGCTTGCCAGACGTGGATCTTTAATAACACAACCAAAAGTAAAATACAAGTTTGCCAAAGGGCCATGGAACGAAGCATCCTAAACATCAGACTAAGAGACAAACAACGAAACACAGCAATCAGAATGAAGACACAAGTCATAGATGCCCTTCAACACGCTCAAGCACTGAAGTGGAGATGGGCGGGCCATTTGGCGCGATCAGAAGAAGACAGATGGACCATTCGAAAAACCGCTTGGAAAAGCCCACTTGGAAAGCGAAGAAGAGGTAGACCAGCAGAACGTTGGCATGACGAGGTAGTGGAATCGACTGGAAAATCATGGCTTGTGATAGCAAAAGCACAGCACAGTTGTATAACAAAATACCGTCATGTATAAAAAATGTACACTCATTCAATGCATTTAAGAAGCAATTAGCCCAATATTTAATAAATAATTTTTTTACGAATAACCTGTAATTAGTAGGCAATTACAAATAATAATGCATTGAATCAGTAAAACACCCAAAAAGTTAGTGTTGACGAACTCGATACTGTATCTATTTAGCGTACGGTAAACATTGTTCTCATGTAAGTGACTGTCTTTTTGAGAATAAAAAATATCTTTTAAACCTAAAAACAAACAAAAAATGGAAATTATTGGAGGAGGCCTATACCCGTCGAGGGGTCCGTAATTAGTTAAAGTATAAACTTTACTTTTTTATTTAAATTTTTTGTAACTAAGGAATATTAAAGTCTTTTTTATTTTTATTTATTTTTTGTATTTAATTAAGTAACGCCTAACAGCAGAAAGAGCATAGTTCCCTGCTGTGGTTTCTCAATCTGTCAGAATAGAGGGATTTCCCGGAACAGGTCATAACGTTTAAAGTTAACTTGATTTCTGTATTTATTTATATAAATTAAAGCTAGCTAGTGGGTTTGAGTGACTTAGCTATAGGCGGATACGGGATAAGTTATTTATTAGCACACTAATAAAGTAGGTATAATTTTTTTTTTTTTTTAAACGTTGCCCCACACTAGGAATTTCTCCTGTATTATGGGTGCGTATACAAACAGCCAGTTTATTTTTGCCTTTTCTAGAATTGGGTAAGAGATGTCCTCTACATCCCGAAAACCAATTGTAGGATAATTTGAGTAAGATTTATTATTTTCTGCTGTATTTGAACCATTAAAAAAGATAATAGGAACGAGTTATACAATAAGTCTGATTGATGGCTGTCGTTTAAATGTGAAATCGACGAACATGTAACTACAAGCTAATTTGGATAACAAAATTGTCTCTGAAACAATGTAGCTGTAACAAAACCGAAAGATAAGTGAATAAAGTCTGACATTTCGAAGATTTTTAGAAAACATCTTCAGACATTAGTTGCGGTGAATAAAGCAACAACCGTGGACCTTTCATGGATCTCAGGCTACTTACCATAATTATTATTTTAGTTCTGTGAATACAAAGATATTGTTAGACCGCATTGTGAAACGTTAAGGCATATTACTAGTACTATTAATGAGTTACGCGACAGACATCGCTACCACTTGCTGCCTCAATGATTTTGATTGCAGCTCATTTGAAATATTTCTATAATCATTGTATGTCAGTTGCAATAATACAATCCTATGGCATAATTATTTTTGCTAACACGAATCTCGATGAACATAAAAAATTAAGGGCCTGATAGTTGGAATAACTTTCATATTTGAGCTAAACCAGCGACAGATGCAAAAATTTTATCCTTAAGGTAAATTTTTACTGTTAATTCATTTTTACATAGTTTTCCTCGTCTTGTCTGTATCAGTTCTGCCTGAATTTCCGAGACTTGTAAGTATTTTCGATCTTATGCATCTTTTTGGCGGCGAACTGGTTTGCCTCCAGCGTTTCGCGTTAAAAGTTGTTAATACAAAGAAGGCAATTGGTGTATCGTACTAGTGCAGAAGAAGTTTCATTAGTGGAACCGGCTTGCCGTACGGATTTAAGTAGGCCAGCCATCGCCTCACGCGACTCCATGGTAACTCTTGGCACCATTATCGGATTTTGCATATTTTTTTTGTTTTATTATTACAAATATTTATTTCGGTTTTCCAGCATTGCTAACGTGTACTCGTATACGAGTACGCTAAGTTCACGTACGTTATTAAAGTCAACAAAACGCAATAGACGGTTTGGATAGCATTATAACTAGTTACCAGGGCCTCAAGTCTGCTATTACAATAGTGTCAGAATGGTCTCTTCATTGTGAGTTTTTGACAGATTTGCCATACAAACACTGTCAAATACTCACAATGGCGAGACCATTCTGACACTATTGTAATAGCAGACTTGAGGCCCTGATTTGTGGTGGAGATGAGTATATTTTATATTGTCCATACTAATATTATAAATGTGAAAGTAGCTCTGTCTGTCTGTCTTTATGTTACGTTTTCACGCCTAAACCGCTGTCATTAAATTTGGCAGAGATATAGCCTGGGATATGGAGAAGGACATAGGCTTCCGAAATCCACGCGGGTGGAGCCGCGGGCAAAAGCTAGTTGTTATAAACTAAGCATAACCAGCGGTTAACCGTTTAGTAAATAAGATAGCAATATTCATTCATTTTGTACCATTAAATTAAACAAAAAGAATAATCGCATTCCAAATAATTGTCGGTTCATGAAATCAACAGGTGTTTAATATGTATGAATGAACGAATTTAGATAAAGTATGAAGAAGCGCTGAAACCACGTCAATGACAAAGTTATTTAGTTATTCACTGTCATGTTTTATCTTTCCACGGTAATGTACTGATAAATAATACGCTTCTGCTCTGATTGCAGCGGAGTGCATAGCGAAAGTATCATCTAATGTCAGTTTAACTGTTATCAAAAGTAAACACGGCTACCAGGATGGGAGCCCTTCGTGTATCTAACAGATAAAAGTCAATTAACTTCCTATTATTTCTCTTCTATATTTACACTTTTGAAAATAGGTAGATATTTATTTATCAACCCGGAACACGACCTTATCAGAAAACACATTTTAAACACAAAACTCGAATTAAACGAAAACTGATAGCAAAAGTTAGCTTTTCGGTGTTTTATTTACATGGTGTCACGTGCCTCGATGTAAACAAACCGGTCCGCGCCGCTCGCTGCACTTAACATTGAAGGTGGACTCACCGTTCTCGCCGCTGTATCCCCAGTCGTTTTCTGCCATTGTTGCCGAGATGTGTATCACTGGTGATGATTGCTTCCTTCCTAGAGGCGCGTTGCGAGTCAAGTGTTTCGCGGGGTAATGTATGTCGCGTGTCCGCGGGGTGCACGAGTGAACGTGGTTGGGTCGTGACTGCGTGCGAGTGTTCGCGGCGGCTTGTCTTTATAGAAAGGCCGTGGCCGGGTGTGACGCGGAGCGGTCGCGGACGCGGGCGCGGGTCTGAGGCGTCGCGCTCGTTGGGGAGGCACTGGCACGCGCGCGCTCCGCCGGCCCACTGCGCGCGCGCCGCCGCGCATGCCGTGCTCCGCCCCACCGTATGGCTTTCTACTGTGTTTCTACTCACCATTCGCAATTACTCTATTTACTCATCAAATACATTAACCACAATATGTCAATGTCAATAATACGCTACATTTCCATGCACATGCGTTTATTGTGTAAAGTACGCCGCCCCCGTAGCTTAGCGCTACGAACCGAATTTTCAGTGGGCGGCTATAAAATCGATGCCGGAAAAATCGCACGCTTAGGCGCCCCTAAAACTAGAATAATTTCAAGCACGATTCGAATGGGTATTTGTCGGAAATAAATGGTACTGACATTCGAATCAAGTGGCCGTGTACTTGATCTTGTATAAAAATAGATAAATATTAATGCACTTTTAATCGACGTATTTTTTTTTTTTTTTTAAGAAAAAAGAGTTACGTCATCATGAGAAAAGTTTGTCTTCGGATAATTATGAGAAGGTATTTTTTAGTATTTGATAAGTGATTAAAAACAAGTAGATGTAAATAAAATCATGTTTCTTTTCACGAAAAATATGCAAAAAAAAGTTTTAAAAAAATACACATCTAAAATAACTCAGATCAGATTTGAGCTATTTATTTTTTCCACTAAAACAAAACTGCGAAAGAAAAACTGAAAGCGTACTGTGCTGCTTGAATTTTCCGACGATCACGGTCGTCCCGCATCGTATGTATGTACTTAGATATGTATGTTTATTGTAATCATCATTATCTGCCTAGCCTTTTCCCAACTATGTTGGAGTCGGCTTCCAGTCTAACCGGATATAGCTGAATGTATGTTTATTGTAATAAAACACAAAAAAACAACTTTTTCTCTTAGGTACTATTTAGTTTAATCACATAAACAGAAGGTAAAACTACTAACCCCATCCTGAAAAAAAAGCAACATTTTAGCCGGGCACGGATGAAGCTGTAGTGTAGTATTACCAGAAACGGATTTTGAAAATTTCAAAGATTTAAGATATATCAGATCCTTAATAAATTATTTAGTCAGTCAGACAATTTGAGTAAGTGTGTAATGTTGTTCTAAAGTAAAAATAACTTGTATGTAAGTAGCTTTAGGTACAGTGGGCTGCATCAATTACCCCATTTGTATTAAAATTTGCTTTCAAGAGGGTACCCACATCGTGACGCTGACTGAATTAGATACTAGTTAGATACGATAAGCAAAAAAAAGTTTATGTTTTATATAATATGTTTTATTGATAAAAGTGAATTTCACACATTATTACATCCTAACGTATGATTTAGGTCATTTTATCTCTACAACAAACAAAAGTATTATTTTTTTCGTTTTTGTTTTAGGTTTTCGGTCGAACATAAGCAAATCCAAGTATTATATTTTTCGTTTTTAAGTTCCGTGTGGTGCCAAACGTAAAGAATAGCACCACCCCATTTCCTCCCGTGGGTGTCGTAAAAGGCGACTAAGGGACTTACTAGAGAATGGGCAGCAGCGTTCTCTATGCATTTTTAACACCATATTGCGATCGCCAACCCGCCTGCCAAGCGTGGCGATTATGGCAAATTCCCCCCTTTTTGGGGAGGCCTGTGTCCAGCAGTGGACGTCTTTGGGCTGAAATGATGATGATATGCAAATCAGGCCGAATTTCGTTTTCGTTTTCGGTCGAAAAACTCTAATGTTTCGATGAAACTCTAATGGGTATTTAAATAAAATTTCCCAAATGTTTTTTGCAGAATTCAAAATGACTACATAGGGTACCTAGACAGAGTTTAAGGAACATAATACATAATTAATTATTTCCGATGATTAATAATTATTCGGTTTTCAGGAATAAGAAATCAATAGAAATACTTTGGTTTTGCTTGATTGCTGATTCACCAAATAAATAGGTAACTAACTTTCTAATATGACGAATAATTTAAGGTGTATCTACAGTCATCACTGAAGTAAATGATAATCATGCAAAGTTCCGAAATACCTGTATGAAATCTCACTGTTACTATTTTGGAAACCTTGAAATGGTTGAGCGAAAACACTTTATTACAGACGTATCGATCATTATCAATTTATGAATTTGGTATGTTTGATAAGCTCTAGCGATAAGAGATTTCAAAATTCCGAACAATTGGTTGACTGTACGACCTTAGTCATTATTTCAGAGAACTTACTTGAAACGGAAAAACATGAAGAATACCTATAGAATAAAAACGCTTGCCAGGTTTAATACAAGTATCTTATTTACTAAAATAGTTACATATTTACTTATCTTCTAAATTAAATAATAATATGGATATGATAAAATTACCTAAAACATATATTAGGATGTAATAATTTAACTATATAAAACAGAATCTTTAATTTGCTTAACGTATTTAATTAGTACCTATGTACGTACCTAAAGTTACTTACTTACAAGTTATTTTTACTTTAGATCAACTTAAAGCAACATACAATTATATAAACTGACTTACTAAAATGATTAAATTCTTATAAAATACTTAATCTGGTACATAATCATAAATCTTATGAATTTCCAAAATCCGTTTCTAGTAATTCGTAAACACTACAGCTTCATCAGCGCCCGGCAAATGTATTTTTTTTTTCAGGGTGGTAATTTTGTCAGCAATTTTAGTTACGCTGTGTTTTTCCTTTTCCGTCTTTTACAACTATTTATGTGCAACTTGCACAAGACTTATCAGTTGGAATACTATAGAGTTTGTTGTTTAATCGTATTTGGTAATTATTTTGTTACTTACTTGCATTTTTGTTTTTGAGAAACCTTTGAAAAATGGAATTTCGGGTTAAAAGTTCCGCTAGTTTTGGGGCCATTTGTGCCGAGACAAATTTACACAAAATGAAGCAGATAATAATAAAATGAAAAATCGTTTTAGGATGAGAAGTGAAACAAAAGCAAAGCCGAACGGGGTAAGAGCTTCGTTGATCTATGGCAGCGTGTAGCTGATGATATGCATCAAAGATAAAAAGTACAAGCCCTCAGTATCATTCCTACTTACGAACTGTATAGGGAAAGTTTTTTGCGATTTCTGACTTTTCTAGTACTCAAACCTCAGTTGGTTCGATAGAGTTTTTTAAACCTTGTAAGAAAAAGGATCGATTGGCATCAAAAACTTTTGCTAAAATTGCCAATTTTCTTGCTGACTGTACACTTTTTTTAAAAACTATCTAAAAATATGCCACCTTTCTAAAACAGTGACATTATGTTCTGTTTTTTTAATAAATGAGACATGGATATTGAAACCAGTATTTTTGCACAATGTACAATCCAAATCCATTTTCAATAACTGCATCAGTAATGATCACGAGTTACTACCGCAACCTCTTACATCAACGATGGAACAACCAACCCCATGACGGGGTTTGTTGTGCCATGTTCTTGACAAGAAGATATTAGCAACTTAAATATGACCATTTAGTTTAAAACTAGAATACATTTTGCCTATACATATCCGAAAGTCTTAAAGATCTGTAGACCTTGTTTTGACGGCTGTTTTTACGCGTTGTTTGTTTGAAAATCGGCACTTTGAACCCTGGCCTCCCTACAGGGTCAGTCTTCTAATAATTGAATTTAACCGTTTAAAATTAAACAATTATTATTTCATTAATTTTCACGCGAGAATCATTTTTTCTGGATTTTATCAGTTAATTTAATATGCTTTTATTTATTGAAACGACGTTTTTTTTTTTTTTAAGAATTGTTATAATCCGCCCATTGTCGAAAACTAGAATTTTTTTTTGGCCATACATGTATTGGAATTGGATTGATTGATTGATTGATTAATTAATTGGAACCGAACATAACCGAAAATTACCGACAACCGAAAACAAAAACCAAATTCGGTCGGACTCTAATACCCATACAATAAATAAATAACTATGTTTAAAATAAATTTTAAAAAGTCAATTAATATTGCATCAAAATATGTTATTTTCATGGGATTGTCGTACCTACTCTGAATTTTGAAGTTTGCATTTTTTTATTATTTTAACATCCTTAGTGACTTTATGTTTGAACATCTTTTAGCTAAATTCAAAGTGCAACAACATATTTTGTGATAAAAACTTGAAAATCCAATTATAAACAAAAAATTAAACGGTCACACATGCAACGGATCATTTACAAAGGTCAATACATTATTTACAAGGTTATGAGTGGTTTTCATTTACAACACGTCACTTTATGTATCAAGTTGAAACGCCTTACGAAGAGCATGGTCTCTTGTGGTTAACCAGCGTGACGTATTATTTATTTATAAAGTTCATTGAATGCGATATTTTTCCTTTTGAACTACAGTAATCGTGCAGATATTGTTAAGGACAGTAATATTTTGCATTGATTTATATTTGCAATTACGTGACCTCTGTGATAACCTGTGATCTAGTTCGTCGTGGTACGCGTCGCAACAATACAAATACCTATACTTAGGTGTTGGCTGATAAGTTATACGTACCTACCTACGTTCTTACACGGTAGACTCTCTGTTTACCTACCTAATAAATCATTTGGTATACTTATGTTTATTTATATTTAATGACTAGTAGTTTTTGCTGTAAGTAGGTACCTATTGTTATGTTTGCAGGTCAAAACCGAAATACTTATTATTTAAATTTCTCTACCTCACATTTTTCGTCAATAAATAGAAAGTGAAGGCAAACTGACAAAGACGGAAAGCATTAAATAAAGCGGAAAATCTGAGAGCAAAGTAAACATAACCATGTGCGACCACAACGTGTCAGGTTTAAAGATCAGAACTGTATGAATAGTAAATAATAGAAAAAAATCGCAGTAAAAAATCAATCAATCACAAAACAAGCAACCAATCAAGCAAGCAATCGCGAATTTGCTCCAGTTAGTAAAGTCATTTTTCATTATTCATAATATAACGTTATGCCTGTATTCCCCGAAGAGGCGCACAGAGGAGTAACTAGAGAACACCCTAATTAGATACCCCAGTTATGTTTTAAGTCCGGAGCCCGGAGTATAGATTTGTTCCCGGTTGGTGACAATAGGCTCGCCCCCTGTTACATGGGAATTAAACATACTCGTAGGTAACTGGCGAAACGTGGGTGTACTATAGGTAAGTCTAACCTAACCACCTCTGCCTACCCTTCGGGGAATACAAGCGTGATGTTATGTTATGTTAGGTTTTAAATCCCATGAAATAGGGGACTATGGACTGCTTCGGAAACTGATTCAATGGACCACCCAATAACACTTTGTCGACTTGTAGCATAGCTATTCACAACGGTACGATACGGTTTCGTACCGTATCGAACGTCGATGTTATCGACGGAGTCTTCTAAACGCTATTCACAAATCCGTAACCGTACAACTTTGACAGTTCAAATACGGTATGAATTAGACATAAATTCTTCCAACAGGTGTTTGCTGCTGGAAGTGATATCGAACAACATTGTTAAAAAAAAACGAATTTAGGCACTATTTGAAGTAAGTACCTATACATACATAATATATTAGTTTTTTTGTTGTTTTTACAGCTTCATAGAAATTTATAAAGACGTATATCATATAATTAAATGTGATATTATATATTGTAATTTTATTAGATTAATGACAGCAATATTTTAATTTCTATTTACTTTATTTATTTTGAATCATGCTACTACTCATATTTGATTAAATACTTAGTTGTGCCTGACGGGGAGTCCATGTGAACTTTATAATTATTATTAAGACCTTCTAAACATAATAAAATTATGACATGTGATATGCAATAAAGATTTAATTTTAAATTTGCATTTAGGTGGTTACATTCGTACGTCTTAAATTCGTTCTAAACTTTATTTTAAATTATTTGGGTAAGATGGACTTAAGTGATTCTATTTTGATGACGTGATTCTATTTTTACGTGGTTCGTCTAGCAGATTTTTTCTTCTACGGGCTGCGTCCGGTCCTGTCCTGAGACACGGCCCCGGGCGAGGTCTTCTTACCCTTGCATGCATGCAATGAGCATCTGCCGCTGCTCTAATGACATTCTTTTCTGCAAATATGTATTTTTAATTACGTTTTATAACATGAAAATGAGCAAATAGCAAGAAATAGTAATTGTTACATACTGATAAAATAACCCACACCCATTTTTCTGCAAAAAAAAAAACTTCTTTTGCACAGATACTATAAACTACTCAGTTTTTTTAAGGTATTTAAAGGTATTCTTAGTAAAATCATTGGTTTCTGTTTTTTTTTTTTTTTTTTTTGTTAATAGTTAATATTCTATAGTTGCATTGGTGAAATACTCAATAATAGTATATTTTGTATCGAGGGACTAAACGAAGCCATAACATACCAGAGGTGGTTTGACTCCCGAGCGTGCGAGGGGAGTCAATGAAACCGAGGGTATATTAAGTTGGCGTCTCGAGGTGCAAACTGTACTTTTCACTTTGAGTGCGAGAAAATTAGTCAATTTAGTACAAAAACATTTAATAAATATCATTCCTCCAGTCCATAAAACTTTCGTAAGTTTTTAGGTAAATCTTCCGCGATTTTGGCAGCAAAAGATTACCTATTATGTCTTTTGCTCTTTGCTCGACGTCAAACTCTTCACTGTCACTGGACATTCTTAATAAAGTTATTTAAAACCGAACAAAACACTTAACAAAAATTCTGAAATTTTCGCGGTCAGTTTTTTCTTCTAACCCAGTCACAGATTAACAATTTAAAACGCATGGCGCCACTTTCTTTGCGGAAAAACCATGGAAGTAAAACTCTCAACATTTTCGCAATGAAGATGGTTCACACTCCACAGATATTTACTGGCTGTTTGAGTTTGTCTATGTCACATGAAGGAAATTAAAAAACGAATTACTTTTCACTCCCTAGAGACTAAAGTGGCACTTTAGTCCCTCTTCGTAGGGCTATATTGGTGTACTTTTAGAGCATGAGAAGTGAAAAAATCATTTAAGTACCTCTTTAAATTTTATACCAGAGTTATCTATTTACTACCATTTTGTACTTTCCACACGGATCTGTGAATAGCGTTTTGCCAGTTCTTCGGTACAGAAATCAGGATATCGAACAAGTGTCATAGTCGATACGGTAGCGAATCGTATCGGTGTGAATAGCTATGCAGGACTCCGGCAGCCAGCCTTGTAATAAAATCTCTTTGGCTATACTATTTGTATCTGGCTGGTTTTGGTATCATTGAAAGTTTAAATTTTAAAGAACATAATTCCAAATTCAAATTAGGAAAATGTGTGATTTTCATTTGTTTTTCGTACTGTCAAGATGAGTGAATCTAATGAAGAAATTCGATACATTTTAAAATTTTACTACAAAAAACGTAAAAATACAACGCAAGCCGCGAAAAAAATTTGCGATGTTTATGAACCTAGTGCAGTGTCTGTGAGAGTAGCAAAAATTTGGTTTAAGCGTTTTCAATCCGGAAATTTTAATGTCAAAGATGAACGTCGCTCTGGTCGCCCTATTACGGATAAAATGGATGCCATTTTTGAAAATGTGGAGCAAGATATCAGAAGTTACGACGTAACTGAAGAACTGGGAATTGACCACAAAACAGTTTTAGCACATTTGAAAAAAATTGGGTACACAAAAAAACTCGATATTTGGGTACCTCACGAGCTCACTGAAAGAAACCTAATGAACCGTGTACTCATTTGTGATTCTTTATTACGACGTAATGAAACCGAACCATTTTTCTAGAAGCTGATAACTGGTGATGAAAAGTGGATCACGTACGACAAGAACGTGCGAAAAAGTCGTGGTCAAAGGCCGGTCAGGCTGCACAGACTGTGGTGAAACCCGGGTTAACTCGCAACAAGGTGATGCTGTGTGTGTGGTGGCACTGGAAGGGCATTATTCATTATGAGCTGTTACCACCAGGCAGGAACATCGATTCTGAACTCTACTGCGAACAACTGATGAGATTAAAGCAAGAAGTTGAGAGAAAGCGGCCGGAATTAATCAACAGAAGGGGTGTGGTTTTTCAACATGATAACGCTAGACCTCACACATCTTTAGCCACTCAGCAAAAATTAAGAGAGTTTGGCTGGGAGGTGTTAATGCATCCGCCGTATAGTCTGATCTTGCACCTTCAGATTTCCACCTGTTTCGGTATCTTCAGAATTCTTTAGGCAGTCTCAGGTTAACATCACGAGAGGACTGCCAAAACCACTTGTTGCGGTATTTTGATGAGAAGTCCCAAAATTTCTATAGCAATGGGATCATGTCCCTACCTACAAGATGGCAAAAAGTTATCGAACAAAATGGTACCTACATACTATAGTTAAATGTAAATAAACAAACAATGTAAGTAAAAAATGCGAAGAAACTTTTTCCCCAACCTATTATTAAAAAAAAAAAAATCGGAGAACTAAGATAAATAGTTCACATTGTGGTATGTGATAGCTGAATATGCGGTGTATCGACCTCTTAACGGCGGACCACTACTTACACCACACCCTGTATGCCAGTTCCATGGAACTACTGGGAGAAAAAAAACCCAGTAGTCCCATAATGGAACTAGAGAATGGAACTACTGGGATACGGCGAGGACGCGGGGGCATTGTCATCAGTTCAAGATTTGTCAACATAACACACACACATAATCAGCCTATAATGTTCCCACAGCTGGGAAACAGGCCTCCTCTCTGTCAGAGTGGGCCATAATCCACCACGCGGGCCCAGTGCGGGTTGTTGGATTTCACATGTCTTAGAATGTTTTGGTTCTAGGACATGCCGGTTTCCTCACGATGTTTTCCTTTGGCATTTTGAGAGCAGTGGTGATGAGATTAAATGCTCAAAGTAAAGTGCCTGCCTGGGTTCCAACTCACGACCTCGACTCGTAAGTCGTGACCGATACCACTGGGCCACCACTGCTGTTCATGATTTGTGTACCAACATGAAAAACGACACACCACAACAACCACCAAAACACCAAAACACAACACACCAAACTATCCAACAAAACATCCACACAAAAAAAAAATATCGATTAAATACCGATTCAGCCGTATATAAAAAAATAAAATAAAATATTAACTGACAACCAGGGCCCATAAATGTTAGTTACAAACTTAAGCATATGTTAGTAGGTGCAAAATAAAAGTGGAAAAAATATTAATAATATCACTTCATCAACTCGCACCTCTCACATGCAGATTGATGAATCGTTTGAACACGGCCGTGTCCAACCTATCTGCTACCATTTTCAGGATGCCGTTGCTACTACCCCGCACAGTTTTCAAGACTGACGCGCTTTTCTTCCGCATAATTGCATAGAAGTCATCTATATGCGCGTCCGCAAACATACCTGATGCCAATGAGGTTATGTCCTATATAAGATCATTGCCTGATGCACTATAAGCACGCGGGAGCCGCAACAGTGCCCTGAAAATGTTATTGTACTAGACTCTGAGGGCATTGTAGGCTTTTCGTGTGTACTTAACCCATAGACCACTCGTGTATAGATAGATAGATAGATAGAATACTCTTTATTATGTACACCATAAAAATTACAGATATTTAAGTAGAACTGTTACATAGGGTGTCACAATGGGCGTGAGGTGGGATGTGGCAATGGTTAGTCTAACCAGACTGGTAACCGACTAAAATAAGTAGGTACTACTTGGAAAGTTCTAGCTTCATGAAGGTGGAAAGTAGGTAGATTATGTACCTACTATAAAGTACTTTGTGTAAATATCGGGTGTAAAATAAACTTACGTACGTAAATAAATCAGCAGCAGTGTAATAGGTACTGCATTTAATGTGTTTACGAGTTAAAAATACGAGTATGTCCCAGAACGGAGCGAGAGAAAGGTGCTCAAAATATCACGCGCAGCTCACTTGGATAAATATTTACTGTAAGTATCGAATAAATAGAATATAAATAAAACGAATATTTAAATGAGGTTTTCAACCTCTTTTATTTACTTATCTCCGAAATTCTGAATCATCGAGTCCTTTTCTTTGTGCGTAAAAATACCTACTTTGCTGCGTATGCTTGTTTTTCTCAGCCTCTCCGAAAATATCATCCTAAAATAAGTGCCACACAACGACGAAACACAAAAACAGCTTTCATTATTCTAATATACATATAGAATTTTAATTACCTGTCTTTCTAGACGTTTTCATCCTATGATGTGTATAGGTATACCTACCTACGGAAAATCATAACAATCATTACCTAAATCTGTTTCAGTTAGTTGTTAATGATTTTGTCCGTATTATTTAAATGTTGCCTAAATTAATGTCATGTTTTTACATTTACATTCTTACCTAATTAATAATAGGTTGGTTGAAAACATTCTTCATTTTCCTTCATTCTGCGATTGTTGAATGCCCTTCATTTAAGCTTTTCGTTGTAGTTTAACAAGTAGAACTGAGTGGTGTAGGTTACACCAGCTACACCACCAAAACGGCTTATTCCACAAATCCCCCCTAGGTGGAAAAGTGGAATCTATAAAAAACAGTCTAGAATTCACCCCTGATAATCCCGCTTAGGACGGAAAACTAGAATTGAAAAAAAAAAATATATATTCCAAGACCCCCCTGAAAGTGATTTATTTTACATTAGGGTTCAGTTTTCCCCACTGAGGGGATTCTCTGGGGGATTAGTGAAATAAGCAGGGGTGAATTCTAGACTGGTTTTTATATATTTCACTTTTCTTCCTAAGGCGGATTTTTCAGGGGGGATTTGTGGAATAAGCCCACCAAAACGCACAGGGATCGCAATTTTACCTCCCTAGTAACTTTGTTTTAGTGATAATTTCGTTTTAGTGATGAACTGGCTGGTATGAAATTTTATAAGGGTCCAATTTAACACTCCTGATTAAATTAAAATAACTAATTAAGCATTGTTTTTTTTTTCGTTTCTGATAGGGTTCGATAGAGTTTGACAATAGGTAGTTGCACAAATTCATTTAACATTTAATTGTATTGTTCTAGCGTTTAAAGTAGTTTTAAATTAAATTGAGTAGATAAGTCAAAATAAACCGAAAATATTTAGTATTGATATTTACCGAATGTGCCAATTTCCTCTCTAGTGGTTTTAATAAATATTTTTGTTAGGCGCTTCAAAGTATTAATTGTTTTGACAGATGATATTGCGCTTGGGATAGTTCCAAAACGGTTACAACACACGAAAAGAAAATTCCAAAATTAATTGTTGATTGAGAAGTCAATCAACAATTAATTTTGGGCTACCCGATAAGTCGAAGGACTTATCGGGTAGCCCAAAGTCCTGCAACAGAGAATAAGAAGGATCCAACAAGGAACATTTGAAATAGTTTTTATAGAATATCCTGTGTGGTTGAGGATTCCGGGTGAAGCTCACTTCCACCTTCCACCTTATCATCACATCAGGTGAGATGACGGACAAGAGCTTCCCTGTTGTGAATTTAAAATAAAAAAACTGTGGTACAGTCAGTAATTGAGTTTTGTTGCTGACCGCGCCAACAAGTACCTAAACTGCTTAACAATTATTGTAAAATTTAAATTCTACATAATTCTACAAGGGTAGCAAAGGTCAGGCGGTGGGTAGTCAGTCCAGTCACCTCGCGTAATATATCACAATCCCAAATATGGCATAAGACATTGAATTGTGCACGTTCGGAAATAAATAATTATATTTAATAATTTACTATGCGCACAGCCAGTGTGGAACTCTCTGCCAGCGTCTGTGTTTCCTTCCACTTATAACCCGTCTGCCTTTAAAGCAAGTGTAAACAGGCATCTTCTGGGCATGCTCGTTTCATCTTAGACCTTATCCAACGCTTTCCATTAGGCGAGATCGAGGGAAAAAGCATTCCCAATCCATACTTCCATACTAATATTATAAATGTGAAAGTAACTCTGTCTTGTCTGTATGTTCCGTTTTCACGCCTAAACCGCTGAACCGATTGTCATGAAATGTGCCAGAGATATGGCCTGGGATATGGAGAAGGACATAGGCTAGTTTTTTACGCGATAACCGACATCCACGCGGGCAGAGCCGCGGGCAAAAGCTAGTCAGTAATGAATAAAAATGGTTTAAAAACTAAGCGAATATTGGCGAAAATTTGGATGAAGAAGAACTTTGTATGACGCATAACTTAACATGACTGTTAGTTTCTATCGTCAGATATTGCTGCTTCAAACATTACCTAAATGTGTCCATTCACCCATAAACCAATATACCACGAATACAATTTCCTTAATGTCTCCAAGCACTATTTGTAAGGGTTTATGAAAATGTCATACAATTTCCTTAATGTCTCCAAGCACTATTTGTAAGGGTTTATGAAAATGTCAATGATGTACGTTTTTCCCCCTTTTTAGCGTTACTATGCGTAATCGTCTCACTATACGTCGCGTAGGTATACTGTTACGAATATTCATGCAACTACGTCATAATCAATACTTATTGTTTTTCGTACATTCAATCTCAACAAACAGGCAAACCATGAAATAAGGTTATTGTTTAAAAGATAATTGTTTCCTTTGGAAATACTAGCTCCTTTAGTCATCCCTTTAGTTAACTTAGTTATTACGATTTCGACACAATCATGTGACTAGTTGTGGTTACGTGTAGCTGGTCAAGAAGGGAAGCCGTTGTCGTCTGTCGGAGTAAAACGACAGTAGAACATTGTAACCTCATAGATCAGACAATGATGTGTTGTATCTAAGATTTTTACGCTTTTTAAGATCAATGATAAATGATTTTATTACTGTAAGTAGGTTTTTACCATTGACATATATATTACTTATATCAATGGTTTTTACAAACACTTTTACACGTCAATCATATTTTAAAACTAGATGAGGTCGGCATTTCGTATCTGACTACTCTGAGAAGAAAGACCGAAACAAACTCAGAGGTCACAGTCTCTTTTAAAGTCCAGACGTAATCTTGGTCAAATCATGTGAAGACCATGTAGACTGGTGTCTGAAATGGTCTTTTGAAGAAAGAACCACACAGATTGAGTGGACCTGTCCATTCAGTGCACGCATTTGTCAGTAATCGTGCAGCTCAACTCAGAACATAAGGAGCTCAACGATTCGACAGAGACAAGAACATTCTAATAGTGTTTAAGTTTTGCCGAAACAATAAAATGGTTAAATGAACGCCGACGCATTTTGACTGGGCTGATGATGATGAAATTGATAAAATAGTAATTAAATCCAAGTCCTGAAGTAAGTACCTCCTGGTCTACTTGGTTATTTAAAATTACCTTTTTTCATAAATATATAGGTATACAAAGCGTCTCGGGACGAATTTGGTTTTACGACTGTGTGGGATAAAATAGCTTTCAGTCCATTTATATTGATGCACTTGATGACTGATAAAAATATTACTTCAGCGCTTCGTGCCTCCATATAAATGTTATTTTTCACATTTTAAACCACTGGTTATTGCACTTTATGAATCACAGCAATACCAAATACCGAGGCTACGTAATGGTTTGGAATTGTTGAACAAAACAATGTTTTTGCTCTTATAACCGCAAAAGTTTCAAAGGAAAATATTAGAACTATTTTCCTGGGCTATGGCAGACATAGAGGATGACAAAACAGTATTTTTAAAGAAAGCTGTCATTTCTCAGGTAGCCAAGAGGTACACACGGCTACATATCAAGCTTTACAAAGCCAGTTTACGTTGGTCTCGCATTGAATAGGATTTCCGTACAATGAGAGATCAGCTTATACTGGAAAGTATAGCTTGATATGTAGCCGTGTGTACCTACAGGATAGCGAACTCTATTTTCAGTAAGTTTAAACTAAGATTATTTGTTATCACAAATGAAAATCATCAAATATTTTTAAATAATTGATTATTATTCAGGCTTGACCTTTTTGTATGGAAAATAACATCTGCCAAATCTCATCAAGCTTGTCATCTAGTAATTTAAAAAAAAATCGCATACTTTATTGATGCTAGTGAATAATAGTGGTGCCTTCTACCCGATTTGGGCAACAGCGACTGCATTCGATTACTCTTCAGGGTGATTGAGAGCTTAGATGCTGCTCTTTCATGTGCTCTCATGTGAATAGCATATCCAATTTTGGCCGAGAAACTCCGGGCACAAAGCGGACATGACAGAACACCGTTTTACAAGCTTTTATTAAACGTGCCCTGTTTCAAATTTGCCCCTGTCTCCCGGGAGATAGGGTCCGTGGGGTGGCCACTGCCCAACAGCTCGCCACATGCTGCCCTGCGGGTTTCTGTATCTCTCTTGGTCTGGCTCCTCGCCCTAGACATGTTCCGGCAAAGTAAAATCTACCGGCGCAGACCTAGAGTTCGGAGCGCGCATGGCAAGCCCCACCATGACGTCAACGTAGAAAGAGATACGGTGGTGGGGATATTATTATTTTAAGACTATTAGCTTTTAATTATGTAAATATTACCCAACAGTGGATGTCAATGGGATAAAAATAGAAAAATGATTAAAATAATAACTTGCAGTTATTAAAAACCAATGTTTTAGAAGCAGAATACTTACCATTAATATAATATAATATTATAATATTTTTATTCAAAAAATTACAAGGTATAAAAATTAGTACAGTTTTGCTAAAATGTAAATTATATTCCTAAGACTTACGTGCCTAAACTAGGTTATCCATTATACTGATGATGGTTAGGTTTAATTCATATCCAGCGACTAGTTTTGCACTGCTACAAGCTTCAAGATTTTCTAATCATTATTAAAATACATACAGGTATACATCATAATAAATCCATGTAATGATGTTAGATTTCTTCCCGGATACAGGCGCATTACTTTCACTCACTTAACTAGGCAGCTTATCATGACGCAGCTGTTTAAGCTATTACATCTTGGCTTTTAAAACATTTCTTATATATTACATCAGAAAATAAGTACCTACTGAAGCCAAAAAACTGCACGTAATTAAATGTATTAAATTAAATATAATGTCCTTTACAACGAAATATAAATAATTTATCAACTAAGTCTACATAAAAAAGCTCTGTTATATGTACGTAGGTACTGCAGTTGTTTGTGCTTTATATTTTTTTATATATAATTTATACTAGCGACCCGCCCCTGCTGCGGTTTTGACAATACATCGAGATTTATTTTATACTAGCTTCTGCCTGCGACTTCGTCCGCGTGTAATTTCGGTCCACCCATCGCGTCGCATCCCGTCGCTCGCCCGCCGTTCTTTCTCCTCCCCGACCCTTGACTGTAAGTGAAGCGCCAGCCACCGTCGGTCCCTTGCCACCCTCCCTCCGACTCAGCTGCCCTAAGTCGAGGTTCGTACCCCACAGGGGGTGCTCTTAGCGAGCAGCAGTCGTTTAGTTTATAGTTTTTACGCCCTGGCTGGAGGCATTAAGTTTCGTTAGGAGCTTAAGGCAGCCACAGGAAAGTCCGGTTAAAGAGTCGGAACCTTAGTGGTTACACTCTGAGATGCCCTAGATAAAAAAAAAAGCGTTCTTTCTGACTTTTGTTCTTTTCGCTTGGCTCGTAAGGATCGTAGCGTGATGTTATATAGCCTATAGCCTCCCTCAATAAATGGGCTATTCAACACTAAAATATATTTTTTCTATTCGAACCAGTATCTAGTTCCTGAGATTAGCGCGTTCATCCAAACAAACAAACTCTTCAGCCCACGCAACTTCGTCTGCGTCACCTAAGAAAGAGAGTGGTTTAAGTAATGAATTTTCTACTTATTTTGTTACGGAGTTATTTTAAAATTACGATATCTCCTAAGATGTTGATTGAAATCAAGTGATGTTAAGGACATTTTTTTTTACTTTTAAATACTTGTGATTAATAACATATTTATTTGGATAAGGATTAATATTATGTTGATAAAACTCCTTCGCAAATAATGCATTAATTTCGAACAAATTTGATTACCATAAAAAAAGGTTATAGTGAGTCAATCTTAAAATATAGACATATGCTGTCGTGGACTTTTTTTTAGAACTTTTAAAGAGGAACAATTCTATCATACATAATATTTGCGTAACTTAAACCGTTTACGCAGCGCACGCAACGGAAGCTCTCAAAAAGGAATATTTTTTCCCGTTTATGCAACATTTTTCATTTATGCTCCGCTCCTATTGGTTGTAGCGTGATGTTATACAGTCTATAATATTCCTCGATAAATGGACTATCCAACATAAAATATTTTTTCAATTCCAACCAGTAGTTCTTGAGATTAGCGCGTCCAAACAAACAAACAAACAAACTCTTCAGCTTTATAATATTAGTATAGATAAGTTTTATAGTAACACATAACCTTCCAAAATAAAATCTTTAAATGATGGTGAAAACCGCATCAAAATCTGCTGCGCAGTTTAGAAGAACAACGCGCACGCGGATGGACACAGACAGACATGAAAAGCGATTTTAATTTATAATATGTAGCTTTTGCCCGCGGCTTCGCCCGCGTGGATGTCAATTATCGCGTAAAAAAGTAGCCTATGTCCTTTTCCATGTCCCAGGCTATATCTCTGCCAAATTTCATTACGATCGGTTCAGCGGTTTAGGCGTGAAAACGTAACATACAGACAGACAGAGTTACTTTCACATTTATAATATTAAGTATGGATGTATAGATATAGATTACATATAAGCACATAATCATAATGTAGGTAGCTGTATGTGCTCATGTGTACGAGTACGAGTCTACAACTCGTCAAGTAAAACATCAGGTAATTCTTATTGAATTCCAATTACCTGAACAAGCTGTTGAATAAAAATGTTTTTGCATCGTTTGGAATCTTGTAAACTCTGTCTCTGTTTGGGAAAATCCTTATTTGGAATGATTTATGGACTTTTTCTAATTCTTTCCCCTACGTCACACTGTTATTGAATGACTTTTTTGTTCACTTCTTGTCCGCTTCTCGCCGCGTCGTCCTGTCATCTCCTGCGCTGTTTCAGTTTATTGTGTATCTGCAAATTTTCTGTTGTTTGCTTGCTTTTCCTAATTTACGGCGTTTTTTATTGTGTTCTCCGAGGCCAAGACGGGAATACAGAAAACCGCTATTTTTAAACTTTACGAAACTTACTAAAAACCTTTAGGTCCATTGTAAACATGAGTGGTAGGTACTACTTGTAAAGAAACACGTGCTCTGCTCTAATCTGTCCGGCCTGTCCTCACATTTCTTTCCAATGAGGAAAATTACATTAAATTACCTTGTTAGCATAGTTACACGGAACCTGCATAACTACTTACCTACGTGTTTCGTCAGTGATAGGCCTGAGGAGACATTTTATGTACGATGCGACTTTTTTCAGTGTGAAAATAAATAAATAATCTTGGTCCATGTCCTTTACACGGTCAGTGCAGGAGATAGGATTTCTAATGATTGAGCCAATCGTTTCTACCGTTACCAAATGCTCGGCAGTGCTGTTATTTTTGTTTTCAGTTATTCCTTTTTAACTGCAGCTTCTTTCCTTGCTTGATGATTATTATTAGGAAAGCTAGATTTTTGCAGTACGAACTCATCAAGGTAAGCTTGGAGCATTGTCTACATAGTTTCCATTCACCCATCACTTGTTCTTCTAAAGGTTTCGTTCCAAGGACCACATCACCATCACAGCGTCAAAATGTGGGCAAGCAGTGGTTACATGTCGCTGCAACTTCTTGCAAATGCGAAGTGGTTGAATTGTTGTCGCTAGTAGTTGCGATGTGGTTATGTTGTGGCTAGTGTTTGCACACAGACAGATCAATGTGTTTGCGATATGGCCAGCCACTAGTGCGCGGTCTCGCTGGTGGTTGCGTTGAGGCTGCGACGTGGCCTTGATGTGATCGGTATCGCCGACACGGTGAATTTTGACGGTCAAATGTTGTCTGTGAGAATAAACAATTTTTCATTTTTATACAAATTAGCGGCCGTCCACGTGGTGTCGTTTTGGTGAAGTTGTGGTTGTGGTACGTGTGATCGGCCCCTTAGACTGCATACAAAGTCTTTCTAAATAGGTACCTACTAGTAAGTTTGGACTGAGTTTTAGATCTAACGCAGCCATTCAAAGTTTTGCAGCGGAAATAGCGTGAACAGGGTAATCGGAGTTGCTGCAACAATTAGCTTACAGGTTAGCGAATAATGAGTTTCATTACCTAGTTCACTGTTTTATACGGGTGTTCCGTTACGCCATATCGAGACTCGTTTGGAAAATAAACAAACTAACAATGCCTGTACGTGTAGTAGGGTGTGGTTCCTATAAGGGCCAAAAAACGGGTCGTTTTATTTAACAGACTTGTTACAATTTTCTAAACATTTAATTTTTATGGTTGACGCAATTTTACTTGATAACACTATCTTTCAATAGACAATAGCAAGATTCTCATTGAAAATTAGAGCGTAGGTAAGCAGAATCAGTACCTACTGGAGAGTTTGCATAAAGCTACAAAGAGGACCCACAACAGTATTTAAGTAGATATATTGTATTTGTAAAGATGAAATTAATTGCCAAACGTGATAATTTTCATCACCATCATATCATCATCATGTTAAAGATTTCTAGGAGAGTAAGGGGCCTTAATTGGCTTGTCTTTTTGTATTCTTTTCTTCCTCTATTTTTATCCTCATACACTGTTTTTGAGGGCAGGGGGGGCTGGTAATCTGTGTGACAGGTTTTCCTAGTGTAGATATTAAATTCCCACATAATTTTTATTATGTTTATTTTAATTAATAGATTAATTAATTTAATTAGATTAATTTAGGTATTTTTTTTAAGTTGCACTTGTTTCAATGTCGAACAGTTTGGGTCTAAACTATTTTTTTTACTTATTTTATGTCACGAAGTTTTACCAATTTCATGTTATTTTCCATATGTAACTAAAACGAAAAACAGACCATTGTGGAAGAGAAATAAAAAATGTTTATTTATTTTATAATATGAATAGCTGATTTATTATAGGTTATTATAGTAACGATGACCACTTCACTATTTATCTTAAAAGTCTGAATAATAATTATTAAAGTCAACAACATATTTATGGTTGGTTCTGAAGTGCCTACAGTTTTATCTCGAACAAAGGGTAATTTTATTCCAAGGTGGCGTAAACTTTCCTTGTATTAGTGAACCTTTATTGATATTGATTATTTATTACAAAAACAACAAGAGGAAGTTCCTGGGTTTCCAGGTTTATTTTTCAGTAATGCGGCCGTAATGTCGACCCTGGGTTGAGGAACAACGCGGTTT
The DNA here is from genome assembly GCA_947523025.1 of Dryobota labecula. Classification (NCBI taxonomy): domain Eukaryota; kingdom Metazoa; phylum Arthropoda; class Insecta; order Lepidoptera; family Noctuidae; genus Dryobota; species Dryobota labecula. Next base: position 19,090,719 of record OX383284.1, read on the forward strand.
AGAAAATGATTGACAAGGGCGACGACGATTAGGTGTAACTACCAAAGGGCACTATATATATATTTCTTTTCTTTCTTTCTTCTTTCATATATACCTTTAGTCCTCCAGACCGTATTTCGGCCATGGCAGCCATTCTCAACGGAGATTAACCTTCGGCGCAGGAGACAATAAAGTGCACAAGTGAGCGCGCAGACACATGTGCACTCTCTCTTCCCTCACTCTCATAGTCCGATAGAACGGCAATCCGACACGACCGGAGAGAGACCAGGCGTAGGACCAAAGGCTTAACGTACTTCCCGAGGCAAGGGGAGATAACCGCCAACTTCCAAACTCCGGGCTGTTACTAAGAAATTTCTGGTGGAAAAACCGAATAACACTTTGCCCGATCTAGGAATCGAACCAAGGACCCCACGTTTTACACGATGGGTTAGGCAGAGGTGTACCTATAGTACACCTACATTTTTCTCTGTTTAAGTCACATAGGGGAAGAGTCTAATGCCATCAAACGGGCACAAATCTAGACTCCGGGCTGCTAATGAGAAATTCCATACACCCAATAACACTTTGCAGGACCTCATGTTCAGCAGTAGAGCTTGTGACTACTAAACCGACAAGGCAGTCAGTTAAAAAAGAAACTAAATAACTCACACGTTAGTTCGTTAATTTTTGAACTGACTGCCAGAAAAGCCACTGTAATCTTCGACAATTCAGTCATCCCGTTTAGCTCCGATGTTAAGAATCTTGGTGGTTTATGATCAGAGTGTCTAACTTTCAATTCATCTACGAAGCAAAATGTCTAAAATTAATGTCTACACAGCAAATTGCCCAAGCTGTAAGTCGCCTAGAGATCAAAATGTTTAACAAGCAAAATGCCTAAAATGCAATAATTTCTAAGTAGTCGAGATGGTTAAAATAAACTCATACTAGGGCCTCTGAACTGTAGGTTAGGTTAGGTTAGAACTGTGACCACACAACGGTACTCCCTTTCTTCTCCTAAAATAATAGACGTATATTGCAAGGTAGGCATTTTGGTTCATACTTAGTCAGAATAAGGTTTAATTCAAATACTGTATAGACATATTGCAAGGTAGGCATTGTGCTTCCTAGTCAATATAAGGTTTAGGCAATACTTGGCATAGACGTTTTGATTGCTAGTCAGCATGATCATAAAGGTTACGGTCGCTCTATCGGATGAAAAACCTTCTCCCATCACACATAAAGGCAATGCTTGTACAGTCCCTAATATTTCCCATGGTGATAATTATGTGTATGTACCCGAATGCAGATCTCCTCAATAAACTTCACCGCCTTCTTAATAACTGCATTCGTTTTCAATCTTCGTACTAAGTATGACCATGTAACCGCGCATCGACTGCTTTTCAAATGGTTACCCATTCGTCAGCGCAGAGAGTGGGCTCTGTCTACGTTGCTCACTATTTTCGACAAACCCTCTGCTCCTTCTTACCTGACTTCCCAAATTCAATACTTGTACTCTGCCCATACTAAAAATCTTCGTTCCACCAACAATCGCCTTCTACGATGTCCTAGTTACCGATGTGGCTTCATTCATTCTTCTTTCTTTGTCCAGGCGATCTTTCTTTGGAATGCGCTCCCTCTGAACATCAAGACGGCAACCATCCGGTTATCTTTTAAAGTGAAGGCTAAAACTTATTCGTAAGAAGTCGACAGAATCATCCCATCGCTGATTTGCTGGATTCGTTTTCTCCTCTACCTATGGTTTTTTCTCCTCACAAAGTATATTTTGTTTATAATGTATGTATGTATTTATTCTTTTTCGATTTATCCATCCCCTATGTTGCACCTGCCATGTTTTGTCTCTGCATCACCCTAAGGTTGACTGGTAGAAAATGCCTCAGGCAGATTGGACAATGGGCAGATCACAATCGGTATGAAGAAAGTAGAAGGGAGTTATAAAATTGACTGAATGATACTTTTACCCTTTAGTCAAAATTATTCCAAGTACCTACTTTGTCTTCAGAATGCGCTCGTTGTAGATCTCTTAGACCTCCTCCATGGCTCTCCTTCCGGGAAGCGAGATCGAATTCGAAACCGATCCCGTCAATTTATTTAAAACAAAAGCACAAGACGCTATGATTATAAAGGTTTCAATTTTGTGTAATATTGTCCTCCTTTTTGCGGAAATTAGGGGGAATTACATATATAGACGCAACCTACCTTGTAGGATATACCGAGCTTTGAAGGTCCCTTCTGCTTATGCGTGACTGAGAAGGAATTATGAATAACGGCTCAATAAGGGACCTCGGTAAGTAAAGGAACACGAAGAAACAAAATACGATCTAGAGGAATGTGGCCGCTTTTCTTTAGATCGAATTTTGTTGCTTCGTGTCTCAATATGAAACTTTATAGAACGCATTAGAAAATTCTAGACACACTTACCGAGGTTCCTTATTGAGCCGCTATTCATAATACCTTCTCAGTCACGAGATAATACTTATATATTTTAAAAGGAGTGGAGCTAGTTGACCGTAACGTTGTACGTCCTCTTAAATATTCCGCATAAGTCTATTCCATAATCAATTCCTAATACGTCTGTTGAAATCTACTAAATATGCTAGGCGAACCAACAAAATTTATCTCTTCGCGCTAACAGAATAGCAAATTGGCGTTCAAATTTGAAGCACAAAGATTTATGCACGACCACGGAGTCACGGACAGAAGACAAATCAATTGAAGAATATATTACCGAAAGCATATTTGCTTAGCTATGTTAGTAATGGTAAGTAGGTACTCGAGTATTAGCAAACTTGGATAAGCTAGAACGCACGAGTAGGTTGGTCCCTATATTGCACCTTCAGTGAACAGGAAAAAACGAAATTCAAATTTTCTTATGTTTTTTGCAATTTGCAGGCCAGTATCAGGTTGTATGTTGATTTGCGACCGTAAAAAATCTGTATTAATCGAATCATAATCATTAAAATCATCAATAATAGGACTATCGTTGCAATGGCTTTTCGGTGAAACGGACGCTCAATTAGATCGAGCGTCCGCTATTCGAAATTGTGGTATATCGATGCTATGGAATTCCGGCAATTCGGACGTTCGATCTGATGACTTCGTGGAATTAGCCATCGGGCATATGACATTCGAAATCAAGCAGTAAACCCCTAATTTGGGTTTAGAGCCACTAGACATTCGGTGGATAGGACTATCGTTGCAATGGCTTTTCAGTGAAACGGACGCTCGATCTAATATTCGAAATTGTGGCACATCTATGCTATGGAATTTCGGCAATTTGGACGTTCGATCTGATGACTTCGGGGAATTAGCCATCGGCCATATGACATTCGAAATCAAGAAGTAAACCTCTCTAATTTCATAAAACTTAACAAAATAATCACGAAAACCTCTAGAAATGCGACGTTGCCAGCCCACGACGGATGAACGCTCTTAAGCTTGTTCTTTCCGAAATTGATTGCAATCGTTAGATATTTTCTCCTATACCTAGGTACTGTAAAGAGTATGGAACAAAATCATTAAAATTTTGATCTGCAAACATTAAAGCAACATTGGCAATATTTTGACAATAAATATCTATATTTTGTTACAGCACTCCTACCCGATACTTGGATCATTATCCAGGCAACCAGCCGTCGCAGAATTTTATCACTAAAACGATTCTAATGATCAGATCACAGATGCATTGTGTTTTAAAATTAGGTATTACGTAAACGGATCACAAAAAGCAATGATTTTGCTGTCAGTATTACGAGTACTTAGTATATATGGAGGATGGGTAATCTAATTTATTTAGTCTGCTAGATAAATCATAAAACTAGTTTTTACCAGAATCATCTATTTATTGAATGGGATGTCCGTTCAATAAATAGATAGATATTTCTGGTAAAATTTAAAATGACATCAAAATAAAGCTATCTACGTATTGATCAATGCTCAGACATGAATGATTTTTTGCGACAGTAGATAAAGGTACCTACTTCTTAGTAAGGTAGGCCTAGCATCACGTCTAATTGATACGTGGTTTTAATATTAATGTATTTTGTCAACGTCCCTATATGAATTTACACAGAATTACGGACACAATATTGTGTGTAAATCGTTCATCCGTTTTCACAAAGCCTTTTGTCACATTGTTTTGTGCCTATGGAATGGGGCCCCATACACTCGTGTGGTGTTTCGTCAATTACATGGGATAATGGAGGGTACGCCCATCGTTACGTCTTCGTACCAAGTTATTATCATAATAAAATGGCTAAGAAAATATTATAGCTGCCCCTTCATTACAAACGATGACATTTTTATTGTAGTGATCGACGACCACGTCTTTTTGTGACGTCAATTGTTTGCTTTTCAGGGGGGTTATTGCGTAACACACTTACGCAATGGGTTTCATTTTGACAGTTCTACGACATTCATTGCGTTATTTACGTCGCGGAGCAGACAAATTTTTCGAACTTATGAAGCAATGGATTAGAGTATTATTTATTATCCTTCAAAATCATTCAGATTGTGTTTGATAATGTGGCACGCAATCAGGGGGGTGATTCCCTATTTCCTCAAGTTCCAAGTTCCCCAAAGCTTTTATTATTAACTAAAAGTTGTACGACTCTATCTTGACCGAAATTATGAATGGTACAGTCGCCGAATCAATGCTGACGTACGTATTGTTATCTCTCTTTCACGCCCTAATAAGTTCAATTCCTCTGTTGTTGAGGATTCCGGCTGAAGCTCGCTTCCACCTTCGGCCTTATCATCACTTAGATACCATCAGGTGAGATGATGATGCCAGGTGATGCCCTGAGAAAATATCTTATAAAATAAGGTTAATTTTAACTATAGTTACTGATTTTATGGTTCCGGGTGGTGTCGGACGTAAAGAGTAGCACCACCCCATTTCCTCCCGTGGGTGTCGTAAAAGGCGACTAAGGGACTTATAGGTACTAGAAAATGGGCAGCAGCGTTCTCTATGCCTTTTTAACACCATACTGCGATTGCCAACCCGCCTGCCAAGCGTGGCGATTATGGCAAATCCCCCCCTTTTGAGGCCTATGTCCAGTAGTGGACATCTTTCGGCTGAAATGATGAATGATGATGATGACTGATTTTATTTCATTCTAACACTTTTGGACTCGTCAGTACGAGGATTGGTCATGTGTGAACTTTACAAATAATTTAATTTTATATTTTGGGGACGTTGAGAATGAATGCATGAAAAATCATTTTGGGGAACTTGGAACTTGCGGAGATAGGGCATCACCCCAATTAGGGTGCCGGATTAGACTTCGCTAAGGATAAAGGTGAGTTGAATGCGTATCACCTAAAATCAAGTAAACTTAGCAAATACTATAAATAAAGCCACTTTGTGTACACAGGTCACAATAGGCATACAGAGTATGCATTGAAGGTGCAACAAACCGATTGTATGTAATTGTATGCGATTCAATGAATTATTTATTTTGTAGTGTACGTTCTCAGATTATGGGCAGATAAAACCGAATAGTACCTACTTACAACCTTTAGATAGCCCTCTAAAAAATAGTAGATCCCGAGCTTTAACGAGGGAGTAAATAGAAACCAAGTTATAATCTCACTCTACTTTTCACTACGATTGCGAGAAAATAAAATAATCCAATACAATATTTAAAATAAATTACGGCCACTAATTCAATTTGCAAATTAGAGAAAAATTCTAAAGAATTCGCGCCAATATCTTTTTTTTTATTTGATTTCTTCTAGATACAGCCGCAACGCATTGCATGCATTCTACCAAAGAGATCGCCGATTTTAGTTCTTTTCAAAAATAAAATGTTGTTCTTTTTTTATGAAACAGTAATAATTCATGATTATTCTACTTATGACTAAAGACTTTTAAGTTTTTGTAGGCTCATTGACATTTGAAAGATAAAAATTAAAAAAAAAACTTTACCCCTAGAGGAAGAAATGCTATTTTTTCTTCGCTCTGGTACGCCACAATGACGGTCTTTTTGAGCAAGAGGAGTGAAAATTAAATTAAGTGACCAGATTTTTATGTACACTCAAAAAGTTCATTGAAGCCGCCACGGAACAATTACCATTGGCAAATATCATAAAAGTCGCATCACCTGAGTTGATTAGCATAGGTACATTACAGTGTACACAGCACATCACGCATGCGAGGCCTGAAGCCACTTCATCACGACGAACTCAGTGAAGCTACGCCACGTATAAGCTCTGACACTAATGTATGAGGCATAACAGCATACAATGTGTACTTATGTGCCTAATCTGTAATATATTTCGAAATATAAACTATCAATCTTACAGGACAATAGATACTAGGCACTGAATACATTTGAATAATTCCGAAAAAAAAAATCTAATCAAATAAATCTGCGGCGTACGAATGATTGATTTAAGTCTTTTAAACGCATATAAAAAGATCGTAAAACTAAATGATGAGACGATTTATTTTATCGCTTGCTTCAACTTCAAAAGCATCAGTACTACATTAGAATTTAATTATTTACAGGAGAGAAGCAATGAAAACATGAAATAACTTAATTAAATAAATAAAACTATCATAAATAGACTGAAGGTGTTTATTTAAAGAAACCAATACGCGATGAAAATACCACGTTACATATAAAATGGAGTAACGAAGAAAATAAATTTTATGGAAGCATAAAACTAAAACATCTTAACTCTATGATTTAAAAATACAAAACAGTTGGCCTGTTCATATAAATAGAAAGACTAGTATTATATTATCGATCACTAAAAATATTATATACTAGCTGCTGCATGCGGAATCACCCGCGTGGCTTTTTCTAAAATAAAAGTAGTTAGCCTAAGTAACTCCTTATAATATCAGCTATCTGCCAGTGCAAGGCCCCTCTAAATCAGTCCAGCTGTTTCGGAGATTAATCGGAACAAACAGACAGACAGAAAAAAATATAAAAAATTGATTTTTGTTTAAAGTACCTTATTTACTTTCATATGCATTTAGTAAAAAGAGGTTATTTTTTTTCATTACAAACAGACACTTCAATTTTATTTATTTGTATGTATGTATAGATTCTTACATATTACCTAGGTACATATTCTTACATTTTTATTTACCTACCTATCCACAACTTTTAGAACGACGAATGGTTCCGTTCTATTTCATGGATAAAATGGTCGTCATCCGTATTTAAAATGAATTTAAAAATCATTTATCTATGCACTCGTACTTATTACTGACACTTACTTATTTACTTTGTGTTACTCGTAGTTACTGTCACAAGAGTACACCGGTATGTATCCAACAAACACTTGTTCTTTTACTTAAAAATAATACTTCTAATACTCGTAATAATACTGTAAATCCTAATAAATGCTTCAGCAAGGCACTTTATGCACCAAATACTAACCTAAATAAAACAAGACCTACAACACTACATTTTGGCAAGATTATGGTTCTTATAACTATAGCTATCTGCAGTCTCGCAAAGTTGCTCAAAGGTAATTATTTTAATTAAATGTATGGACAAAGTGGTTTCCAAGGGGTATCTCTACTCTGAACTGTATACCTACTTAACTTGATATAATTACTTACAATCAACAGGCGATGCTATTTGCGGAGGTAGTGACGTATTATATTGATTGTGCTCAAAACAAAGATATCCGTTCAAACTTAACTTTTAAGAGCCATTTTACGTTTTCGCGCGAATATCTAAGATTTTAGTCGCCTAATTTACCATCTTAGTTAATTCTCTGGTATTGGTGAATATATGTAAATAATAGATGATTCTTTCGTATTGACACTTCATGTAACACATTTACAAAAACTTATTTGTGTACTTTGTAGTTATTAATCTCCCAGAACTAGTTTACTGAAAAATCAGCGCAGAGGCAATTTCAGACTCCTATTTCTATAATTAATATTTATAAATTTGACTGAAAAAAATACACAAAGCATCAGACATATAGTTTTGTCGACAAATGACGTACTAGAATTTCGATTATTAATAACATTAATAGGTAAAAAAAATAAAGACTTAGGACAATTTTTACGATTTATTCGCAATTATATTGCGATTTTTTTGTTTGAATAAAGCGTAATTACATTTTAAAAATCATCTCAAAATGAACTATGTTCTTTAACAAATCGAATTCTCAAGTTTGATTAAAATCCCTTCATTTAATTAGCCACAATATCCTTTTTTTAAACACTCTAAAAAAGAATAAATTGCGATGCACAAGTGGGCACCGTTTAGTACAGCGCGAGCGCCCATCGAGGAAGGACCTGTGCTACTTTTTCCCGCATCTCAATTGTCGAGTGCTCATATCGTAACCGTGATATTATACTACGACCACAACATTTTGATGCTTCCCAAATTGACTCGTTTTTACGAAGATTGCGTATTGCCGGAAATTATAGACCCTAGAAAAGCAAGATCAATGCCTTTACGACAAATATTTATTTAACGTAAGTGATAGTCATTATTACTTGACATTATTGTCAAATAATAATGACCAACACTTATATTTTGTACGATGTGATTGTTTTCCTGTTCATTTTTATTATATACTTTCAAAACATATATTTGTATTTTTTTATTAGTCTAGAAAGCTTTAGTAGACTGAATAAATAAAATAACTTTTTTAATCAATCTCTAAATACCGCATTATTATTATAATGGCTCAAGATTATTTAGTCCGTCTCGACACTCGCGTTACACTGCTTAAATTGTGTATGTGTGGATAGTTACGCTCACATACACAGCGCTGCCGTCTTTTACCTAAACTCGAGCGTTAAAATTTTGTGAAATGGCTCTTAACCAAAATTGGCATCTAAACAAGTCATTCCTTTATGTGGCATGATAACATCTGTCCCAAAATACAACAACACTATGTATCAGGCGAATGCAATCTAGGGTTTCTCTTTCTTCTCAGTTTCTGGTTGGGTATGTCTACGTAATCAACTACTTCCCAGTTTCCTTCTGGTTCCTCTGGCATTTGTGGAGGGAGTGCGGATCTGACGATGGGCACCCCGGAATTGTCTAGCGACAGATAGGCGCGGATCGCTGCTGCTGCAGCCTCGTCATCGGGAGAGGACAAGGCTCGCGCGTTAAACGGGCCGCTCACGTCCTCGCTTGGAAGCTCCCAGATGTGATACTGCGCTGTCATCTTGAAGTTCTGTAGCAAAAATATGAGGAGAAGTAAAGTAGTGTCTTCATGTTTAAATAGTTACTTGTCTATTATACTTACCTACTCGTACACGTAACTGTTCTACCAAATAAAATAAGTTGACTGACTGTAGTGGAAGCGTAAAACCTATACACTCTTTATGGACTTATTTGGTACAATCTATACTAATCTATTTATACTAATTTATACTGATATTATAAAGCTGAAGAGTTTGTTTGTTTGAACGCGCTAATCTCAGGAACTACGGGTTGGAATTGAAAAATTATTTTTGTGTTGGATAGTCCATTTATCGCGGAAGATTATAGGCTATATAACATCACACTACGACTAATAGGAGCGGAGCATAAATGAAAAATGTTGCAAAAACGGGAAAAATTAATCCTTTCTGAGAGCTTCCGTTGCGTGCACTGCGTAAACGGAAGTTCGTAAGTTACGCAAATACCATGTATGATGGAATTGTTCCTCATTAAAAGTTCTAAAAAAAAAGTCCGCGACAGCATTAATTTGTCTATCTTTTAAGATTGACTCACTATAACCTTTTTTTTTTGTCTAAATGTTAAATTTGTTCGAAATTAATGCATTATTTGCGAAGGAGTTTTATCAACATAATATTAATCCGTGTACAAATAAATATGTTATTAATCAGAAGTATTTAAATGTAAACAAAATTGTCCTTGACATCACTTGATTTCAATCAACATAATTATAAAATAACTCGCAACAAATTAAGTGTATAGGCTATTTAACATCACGCTACGCCCCTAAGTCGAAAAAAACGCTAAGCGAAAACGAAGTAATTGCGACGGGGTGGGTTGTGGGCCGAAATTTTACGCGGACGAAGTTGCGGGCAGAAGCTAGTTATTATTATAAAGACGTGTAATATGGTGCCAATTTCCTAAGTAACGGCTACGCGCCTACGCTTTGCGTAGCACTTATTTAACACTCTTATGGTTTAATGTAAAGTGACTAGCTTTACCTATGTATTGTGCATGTTAAACACTTCATAACGAACTGCGGTTTTGCGGTTCATTCATTTGAAATAGCTCCTAAATTGCTCTTTGTGTGGAACCCTATACCTAATGATTTAAAATAATTATACTTAAGTTTTCAAATGTTATTATTTCTACAATATGTCTGTCGGTATCGATTTCCGTTAGTTTTGATACACAAACCCTTAATTGGAATGTTTATACCGAAGCTCACATTACGAACAAAATAGGAATTCGATTAATTGGAACAATTACACTCACTTTAACAAATGGCAGTCGTTTATTTGGTTTGTATTCATTGGTTGCAACACTTCGTTTATTTTTATTAATTTTTCTTCTGTTCTTAAACCAACTTGTATATATCTAAGTTTGTGTAACATTATTTTAATACATACCTAGAAAATTTGTGTGTTTTATCATCTAATGAAGTTAAGAGACCGTATATTTTATTATTAACACCCTAAATCACGAGGCTACGTCAAGAGTAGGAACTGTTAACTCTCTGTTATCAGAAGTTTAAACTAAGGCTAGTGATAAATCATTTATTTGAATAAAACATCATGATATAAACAAGATTTCCACGTTCACCGACACGTCTTATTCAATTATGGATGATATGAGTTTTATCATATCACTGTTCAAACGGTCGAAATCTGTCGTGAGAAAACTGTGAGCACTTGAGAAATAAAGTACCGACCACAAGATTACGATGACTCACAGCCAATTAAAATATTTATTTGCTTATCTTAATTCTTATTATTGAACTCTATTTATAAGCTCCCTTTCTTCAAAACGATCACGTTAAAATAAAATATAAAGAACATTCAAACTCCAGATAATCACACATGGAAGCCAGATGCGAATAACTTTGTTTATCTTTGTATAATCCTTGAAATGTGAAAATTACTTCAATTTTATTTGAAGTGTTCTGTAAATTCTCGTATCAATAAAATACGTATTTCCCTAAGGTCTAATTACTTTTATAAATATGGGCAAAAATAATGGAAAAGGTAAGTATCGTTTGTTCGAAAAACGATTTGTATCCTATCCTTTTTGAACTTCTTATGGCATGTTAAAACGTTCAATTCTTATGAAGCCAAATAATTGGATCAGCTCTCGATCTTATAGGTAGGTAAAACTTTATGTTGGTAAGTACCAGCCAAAGAAAAACACAAGAATCGTAAAACCTTCAAGACCTTGAACAAGACGCCCACAGGGGCCCTACGCTGATTGTAAAATCTGAGCACGCGCACTGTTCTCCCTAAGGTGCTGGTGGAAATTGCTGATGATTATAACAATAAACAGATTTGGGTTCGAACATTATCAAAAACTTGGTAAAAAAAATGCTATGTTTAAAAAATAATTATTATTTCTGCATTAGCATCTAATATTTTTTGTTATGCTTAAATTTGAGAATATGGAAAACAATGGGTGCTATTAAATGAGATTGGTTCAAATATGCTATAATTATGCCATTTTGGAATTTTAGACAATGTTTAAAGATGGTACTGATCCATGAAGCCAGAGCTTGGTAAGTCATAATTAGCATGTTTGCGGAACTTCTTGGTAGATATCGACAGTGCAGAGAATATAATAATATTGACCTACAGGTAACGTAAGCTGTCGTCAATTAGCGACAGCCTTGATAGAGTACAATGCTTGCCCTCGCCCGCTTCCGTTTGAGGCTTATCTAGGTTCTAATGCACTACATGCGTGTTCTCCGAACATGCTTACATGAGGTTAGTTCTCAAACTTAAATTATACTGTAGAGCATCACTCAATTACGAAAGTACAGTTGACGATATCAATCTTAACAGATCAACTACTTAAGTGATTGAGTGATCCTCACCTGACGAGTGGTGACTTTTATCAAAAGTCAACATGTTTTTAAAATTTTACAATGTCAAATCTTGTTGAGTAACTTGCGTAATTTATCATAGTCCAATTTAAACGTCTAGATAAACCATGACTAATAGGCCCATAATTTACTCGAAATGAGCAAATATCTTTGAATTTCTATGACGCACGGAAGAAAGTCTGAATGAGGCGTATGTTTGACGGCCAAACAACACTAAGCACTACATAATGGTTGCCGTCTGACGCAGGCGCATACAAAATATTGTCTAATAATAAAATCCAGGCTCAAGTTGTATGGGCCCGCCACAATTGTGGCGATAAGTCCCCCTCTTTAAGGAGTGACTAGAGAGGCGCCACGGCGTCCTCACCTTCCGCCTGACACAGGTCCTCACCAAACACGGTTGTTTCGGGAGGTTCCTATTCAGGATAAGGCGGGGAAACGCCCGGGTGTTACCACTGTGTGGATCGCCCGGAGGACACGGTGGAGCATACGGTGGAGGTCTGCCCGGCTTGGGCAGAGTACCGCCGTGTCCTCACGGAGGCAATCGGCGGCGGCGATCTCTCGCGTCCGGCCCTGGTCCAGGCCATGGTTCGGAGCGAGAGTGCATGGGAGGCAGTCAACTCCTTCTGCGAAGCAGTAATGTTCGCGAAGGAGGAGGCGGAACGCGTGAGGGAGCGGCAGTCTGTGCGCCCTCAGTCGCCCCTAGTCGCCGCAGGAGACACCCTGGGCGACGGAAATCGGTAGCCGATTCCCGGCCACCGTAGGCGCGGGCTTGCGGACGGCGAGCTATGGGTAGCTCGCCGTCCGGTAAGGACCAGGCCTGGGTCGACTGCGCGTTGTGTTCCACGCTTGCCTCAAAGAGATGTCAGCACGTACTGACGGGGTCCGCCAGGACTAGTGCCTGCCAGGGTTGCGGGTTTGTACGAAAGGGATACCGCGGCCCTGGCACACAGGCAACTGAAGGAACACGGGTGGGTTTTAGTCAGTAAAAGTCTGACACGCCCTCCCGCTCCGCCCACAGCGGGAAAAGTTATTTGATCATTTCCCACCCAAAAAAAAAAGGCTCATGTTATAGAGTATCTTCGTACTAGACTGGCGAAAACGAAAGGTAACGTATGTTGGACGTAAGCAGTGCCGAATTAAGCAAGCGCGGGGCCCGTAGCTAATTCTATCGAGCGGCCCTAACATCTGCAATGGGTTCTAAAGTATAACGTGGAAAAAAAAAAACAAGAGAATGCCAAAATAAAGACCATGTAAAAATTTGAGTCCTTAATATTGATATTTAGAAAACACGAACCAAAATTTTCTATTTAAATAACATGGGATTTTTTTTTTAAACTTTAACTCTAGTAAAAATAAACTTGGAATAAAGTTATGCTATATGCTAGATATAAAAGTTAAAAAAAATATGGTTATACCGAACTTTATTCGGTGTTTATTTGTAAGGCCCTAGAACTTTATATCGTTTCACGTTTTTGTGATATCAAGTAAATTCAATATACCATCGTCTTGAATAAGTTTTACTCAAAAAATTACGCTCAGGCGGAGGTTTGGATACGCGGGGCTCGTAGCAATTGCTATTCTTGCTACGTGGTTAATCCGGCACTGGACATAAGCACGTGTAGACGCCGCGGTTATGCTACGACGGCGCTACGGGGAAGCTGCGTAGGCCCACACACATTACGGACGCTACATAGACAGACACTTATACGTAGACGCAACGCATACGCTGCGGCACACTGCGAGTGTGCAGGACGCCGCAGGTAATCTTTAGAATACAAAATACTAATGGGTACCTAACGCACATAATGCAAGTTGCTACTTTATAGTGTAAGCACGCGTATACAATTTTAAGATATAGAGCCGATAAAATCTGAGTTAAGAGTAGATCAAAATAAAAAACCTCAAAGATGGCCAAAAAATCAGAAGTTTTATACGATTAGCAATTAGTTTCCAATGAGATAATTCCTTGAAAAAAAAATAATTTCACAAGTTAGCACTACATTATTTTCTCGTGCCTATCCCTACTTATAGAAAAACCGGCCAAATGCGAGTCGGACTCGCGCACGAAGGGTTCCGTACCATTATCTATAAAAACGGCAAAAAAATCATGTTTGTTATATGGGAACCACTTAAATATTTATTTTATTCTGTTTTTTTGTATTTGTTGTTATAGCGGCAACAGAAATATATCATCTGTGAAAATTTCAACTGTCTAACTATCGCGGTTCATGAGATACAGCCTGGTGACAGACGGACAGCGGAGTCTTAGTATTAGGGTCCCGTTTTACCCTTTGGGTACGGAACCCTAAAAAGCCTCACAATAATAATGACAAATTAGCATTTCTTGGTGACTGTATGAATATCATGCCATACATAGGTATATTATTAGTGTAATGTACTAAGAGAGAACAATCACGTGAGATGACGCGGCACTGTTGACAAACAACGAGATTACCCCTGCCTAGTGCCGTTTATGTGCTTATTAGCCTATTTATATCAAGACAATGCACTGTTAAATTAACTAAGTGTGCCCTACCTTTTATAGAGTCTTGTAACAATGTTTAGGGCCTGGTTCTTGTTATAGGTTCTTAATGATCGTTGATTATGTGGTGAGCACGAATATGGAGCTGTAAGTATGAGTACTTTGAACAATTTAACACGTGCAAAGTACCTGTCTCTGTGTACCTAAAGATACGTACAGCTACTTATGGCGAATTCATATTTTTTTGTACTTGTAAAAATAATAATATGAATCTAGTATAAGGCTACTAGTGCACGCTAGGGAGATCAATGTAGTGCACTGCGTGTACGTTTTGTATGAATGTGCAAAAATAACCTTTAGCGTTTTATGTGCTTTTGAAGTAAGTACTTAAATATGCTATATTATTGTACCTATACGCCATTTATTATAACATTAGAAAAATAACTGTTCTCACCCTTTCGTTATTTCGATGTAGGTAAACGTTTAATAAACTCCGTTATTTGAAATACAAAGCACTGTAATCTATTTACCATTTGTTCGTGAACGGGCGCCGTCAGTTGGGACTGGTCATCTCTTGACTGCCAGGGCTTATTTTTAATTTTATATTTTGAATTGTTTTATTAGTTTTTACATTGTCTCACATATAGAAGCAACAAGAATAATGTACCCAGTATTTTGTAATATCTTGATTTAAAAGAGTGTCCTTGGAGTTTCTTGCCCGTTCTTCTCCATAGTGATCTACGTATTGGAATGAGCATCTAGCTTCAACTTTCTGACTAACTGACCGTCTCTTTGACAATTCAAAAGTGCCTGTAAATGGTTTAATTGAAATAAATGCTTTGAGTTTGAGTTTTTGAGAATTTACATTAAAAAAATAACTCTAAAGTGCAGTAATTTCAACAATATTACACAATAACTGTCGTTATTTAGCCGTTATTTGTCTAATGCTATAGTAAATGGAGTATAATTAACAAAAAAACAAGATAGTTCGCGGAAAAGTAGACCCATGTTCTGAAAACCACGATCGGAGGGTACGAGAGGAGGCTTTGCCGAAAATGTTAATCTGTTAATTAAATTCCTCTACAACACGATTATCTGTTTATAGTGTTTTGAGTAGTAAATTATTTACTTAAAAAGGCAATGGTGCCGATTCTCTTGTCACAAAATTCTCTAAACTAAACTAAAAATCACCAAAATTTAGTTTATTCAAACGACCATTTCCTATTCTGAAATTGACTAAAGTGACACAACTTAACTATATTTTAGTTTGACAGCTCTAAGATGGTACTGAGTTTTTAAATTTAGTGAAAATAGCAATTTTGCTATTCTGAATTTGACGTTTTTAAACAAAAAATAAGATTTTCTAACTAAATCTGACTATTTTTAATCGCGATTAAAAAGGTGTGGAATAAAATTAGTTTTCATGAACGAAAATTCACACCAATCACCTCGACTTCTGGTGCAAAACCAGTACTGTATATAAGGTGTATCTATTCATACACGAAATATTTTGAGAGAAACATCTTTGTCGTAAAAAAGCCACAGCAGCGAATTTTTTTTTTATCTAAATTATTTATATTTTTACATAATTATTATAATTTCAAAATTGCTTGAGACATTTTGCGAAAAAATCCTCTATTTACTTATTCTATGAATGACCCCCGCCTCGACGCGGTGACGCCGAACGGTGCGGTGGGGTGGCGGTACGAGCGCGGTGAATTTTGATAATTAATCATCATAATATCAAGTAATTTTAAATTATTTAATTTTTTAAATAATATACTCAGAATAAAAAAGAAAATCATTTCCATGGCTTCTTTACCACCTATAGGTGTATCACTTAAAATATTTCGTGTTTATCCCTATTTTTTTTCTTTTCTTTTGCTTATATCTCCAAAATGGTGCGTCCTATCGCAAAAATAATGAAAATTTCGAACCCCTTTTAGAAACGCTTAAACCGCTATTATTCTAAATGTAGGTAATCTTTTTTTTTACCTCACAAAAAGTGAAAAATTCCATAAAAAACACTTCGCGGCTGCCCCTCATGCGCGCCTCCGGCTCTAAAAAAAATCATAGGCAAACAAGTACAACGTTGCGAAGCCGAAAAAAAAATACCACGTGGAGTCACGATTGTCAAATTCGATTTAGTTGTGTCAAACTTATTTTTAAATTTAGAGAATTTTGTTTGCAGAATAGCTTTAAGATTCTCATATCCAAAAGTAAGGAATTTTAGTGATAGTTTAGTTTAGTTAGTTTAGTTCGGTGTACAAGAGAATCGGCACCAATGGAATGCCACTACCTTGACCCAGTAATATTAGGTAATACAATAAAAATATACAGGAACTAAATCTGTGTAAGTGATAAGCTATGGAAATGACGATTTTCCGGATGACACAGCTTATCAATTTTAAGATAAAATTGATAAGCTGTGTCATCCAGCAAACAATGGCGGGAAGTGTTAGTGAAGAGCATAGTATCTCATGGAGACATACAAGCAGCGCCATCTTTCAATTTAGGTAGAAACGACGAGTAAAGTGGTATCGAAGATACTCTACAGTTATTAAACCCTACATTGTAGATACCAGTCACTTGATACCTTTACTCGCCGTGTGAGGGCGTGGTAAAGCATAAAAGAACTAAAGTCGCGATCACGAACAAATATTATGCGGGTTACAGACCAAGAGCTAAGCTAAGTTAGTTTAGCTTAGCCTGCACAGCTGACGCAGTTTTTCATACTTGTAATCATAGTTTGCGCTCTGCACACAAGTATGAAAAATTACCTCAGGTATGTGAGCTAAGCTAATCTAACTTAGCTCTTGGTCTGCAACCCGTATTTTGGTAGTCAAACTACGACGGACAGCAATTTTCCTAACGGCTGGTACGTATGGGTATGGACCATGGAATGTATTACCGTCGGTCGCGGCAGCGCACAGTGGACGAAAAACAAGGTTCCTTTCGTAGGATTTTTGAAAAATAGAATAGTTTATTTGATAGTTTCAAGTATACAGTTTGTCGAATTCATTAAAACATTGAATAAATTAGTAGTTACGGGTTTTTTTTTCGAGTCTATACCATAAAAAAATGACTTATGTATATTTCAAATGTATGAAAATGGTATTAGTTTTCCTCATGACTTTTTTCTGTCTTGGATTGTAAAGCTGAAACCTTTAGGTATTGTTGCCGAGCCTATAAAAAAGCTAACTTACCTTTGACCTTGACCCCGAACTTCCCCGTTCAAAAGATATGAATGAATTAAAAATGCATATTTGGATGATGTTTTAACACGCGATAATGTACCTCAAAAATAAGTTATTTTTTTATTTTTTTTACCCATTGTTGATCCCTGATAGACAACAAACCTATATGATTATCGATCTTGACGAAAAGCGTACTTATTCATAATGTATGAATAAATTAATAATTGAATTTACACAACAAATAATGCGATAGATATGAGTGAATGAATATATGATATATTTATTTGCAAGAATATAGGTAGCTAACATAAGTTCTTAAGATCTATAGGTTTCACGTAAATATTTGTACGGCTGAAATGCCGAATATAATGGAATATAGTAAATGCCGAATATAGTAGGTATTTGTTTGCCGAATTTTACTCTTGGAAATACGATTACGATAACAATTCGCTATAATATCAGTAGCTATTAGCCAAATTATGTTCGTAGATAAATAAGCTAGCTACTTACGTATATTTCAAACAGTATGCAAGAATATTTATCATAAAAACATTACTAAACACGGCGGCCTTATGATCAAAATTTGTGCATTCCAAAACTTTCGTTACTTTTTCACTGACATATTTATCACTTTTCGATAAACTAACACTCAATACGAAATCCACATTTATTTCTCAGTAATTCTGTATAAGATTCTTCTATGATTAAACCGTTTTCTCATTGAATCCATTACTTTACGCACGTATAACCTTGATGAATGTTTACATCGCGCCATACCGCCACACGACCACAGAGTACAGACGTATTATGTATTTTTTTTTTTTCGTTCGTTTAGTGGTGTTCCCGCTAAAATGTATTAGTAACGGTCAAAGAATTAGTCGATTAATCGAATTCTACAGCCAGATCGTGTTGCGAGTACAAAATAAATGTCAAATATTTCGTCCAATTGCGAACGTGACCCTGAGAAAAGTTATGCACCAATGGTGTTCATTAGATTTCGATTGTTTTCTTAGCACAAACGGTGTATCGTGCGACATTTCGGAGGATTTCGTTTTGTTTTCACATTGGTGGTACTTACGTGAATTATTTTAAAATTATTATTTGTGTCGCATTTTTATTTCGTGTTGTAATTTGGTACAATTGATTGCTTTAAGAATTTGAGTGAAATTTCGTATTTTGATTTTGTGTTTGTTATCTTTAGGTAAAGACTCATTAAACGTTCAGTTCATAAGTACTTTTATTATATTAAATCATATGTTTCGGTTTCTATTCACATAGTGAATCACATTAAAATTAATATTACGTTAGAAATTTGAGATATAGCCTGGGATATGAAGAAGGACATAGGGTACTTTTTTATGCGATAACCGACATCCACGCGGGCGAAGCCGCGGGCAAAAGCTAGTGTGATGATAATATTAACAATTTTCAAGTGAGGCATTTCTCACCTCGGGCAGACAGTGATGCTGCAAGCAGTAGTAGTCTTGATTTCCATCGTTGTGACACCAGGTGCCGTCTGGGAAGTACGGGTCTTTGCCAGCATCGTTGAGTTCAACGCGTGGTGCGTAGAAGCCGCCTCCCGAAGAACGCCGGCAGAACACTGCGCATCCCATCCACATACGAGCTGGTATAGTGAAAAACAAGATTTCTTCTGTAAAACACATTGGGTCTTACAAATAAATACGGAATAAAGTTATCCTAGGAATATCTTCGGTTGTATTTGGGATTAAGTATAATTAGTCAACAAAGCTTGAAGATGACTCACTAGGGTCATGCGGCGCCTGCAGGCCTCCTCCACGAGAATCCAACTCTGGCAGAAGAGCTGCATACTCCGCGCACTTGCGTGATGCCAGTTCACTCGATCCTACACGGGTTTTCTTTCCGCAAACCTGGATCAAAACGAATCATCATTTTAATGTGCACTTGTCTCCAAGCAAACGACATTTCTCTCCTGTCTCCAAGCGAACGACATTTATCACTTAGGCTCGCTTATTTCAGCTCTACAGTATTCTATTCAATCCTAAAACCCCCTCTTATCTTAAAGAACGTGTCAAGTTCCTTCATGACACACATAATAGATATCTGAGATCATCGGAAAGCTTGAGACTAGAGATGCCAATGCATTCCACTAGTTTTTATGACAAGTCTTTTACAGTTCAAGCAGTACGGTTATGGAATGCCTTGCCCGTCTCGATAAGGCGTGCTCAATCTTTGTCCACTTTTAAAATTTTGGTTAAAAATCACTTCCTCTCTCCTTAAACATCATGATTACTTAAAGTTCCTTGCTCTTGTATCATGTTTATTATTGTGTGTGTATATATATATATATATATTTATTTATATAGATAAGTATCTATATGCTTTGTGTATATGTATTTATTGTATATATGTAAGTGGTACACCACTAAATACCTGCAGTATTGTCTCTCCTTCTACTTTTTGATCCATCCAAAGGTTGTCTGTAAAAGATCGCTTTTAGCGATAAGACCGCCCATTGTGACACCCTATGTAACAGTTCTACATTTATATCTGTAATTTTTATGGTGTACATAATAAAGAGTATTCTATTCTATTCTATTCTATTCTATTCTTGCACCACAAATGACTAAATGCGTTTAAAACATCATTCTGTCTCTGTCATCTTCAAACGATTGACAGAAACTAAACAACGTGTAACGCTAAACGTGTTATAAACACACTAGGGCCTGTTTAAATACCTAACCGGTGTTTTGAATGTCGTGAACACAGGCCTCAGCGCTGAAATTATTTGGTGATTTGTGCAAACGGGCCTTAGTCTTTAACCGATCTTGTCGTTAACATAATATTTCTAGAAATAAAAGTAAAATAACAGTAAAATTTAAAGAACCTTGGTATCATCACAAAGCACAACATCATAGGACGCCCCTTGGCAAGCGTCACTCGTTGGCTTCGTACACACTCGACGCCGCTCGCGGAAGCCTCGGCTTCCTTCGGAACATCCAGACTGGCAGCTGGCCTCCCTCCACGGACTCCATGCTGCGGTCACGGAAGTGTCGCCAGCGCCAGGCTTCGGTGGAGGCGTGCTCGATGTCGGCAGAGCGGCCGCAGGCACACACTCGCCTCCTTGACACCACTGAAGCATCAGTCATATCAAAGTTTGAATAAAATAAGGATGATACTGGTGAAATTATTTCATGAGATTATTAAGTGTACGTTGCAGTAATAAAAACAAAACAGTAAATAAGAACAATTTTCTTTAACCAAAAATCTACGATTCTATAGGTATGAAAGCAATACATTCATACTTTATCATAGAAACCTCGCTAAGTGCAATCTTCTACCCATTGAAGTAGTAAAGTGCATTGATCGGAAAAAGGCAATATGTAAATGGCAAACGTCGAAATATCATTTTGATAAATGGCGCCCAACAGGGTCCCAGAGGACGCTTCAAAACCCTGTTGGGCGCCGTCGTTTCTCTGTTTGGTTTTTTATTGTTACCTTTAATTGATCGTCGTATTGTTAATTAATCTTAAATAATTCAGCATGGCATGGAACTATAAATTGAAACAAAGATCTGACCATGTGCATTCCGCAAGGCGTGCCGGGCAGCGCGGGCCCGGCGTAGTAATATCCCGCTCGGTGCGGCGTGCGGCACGCCAGCTGAGAGCAGTGCTCGCCCGCGGGGCCGCTGGGAGATGGCGCAGCATCGGCGTCGCGCAATAGGATCTTGCACATGAAAATAATATCATTAATCAGTTCAGAACCTAAAGTTCTATACCAAATAAAACGTAGCAGTCAGATTTATATGGACTTAGTGTAGTTCAAACTTCTGATAGCCATTTTTCAGTGTCATGTCCAAAGTAAAGACGAGTAAGGCACCTGTCCCATCGCCGCCGACGAGAAGCGTCTCGCTATCAACGATTTTGTCACTGAATAAACGTACAAAATATTGTAGGCCTCGTGTAAGTAAAAGAGATACATATATTAATAGTTGATCGCTGACTTTTCAGACCGCCGCCGGCAAGTACTCGTTTGAAGCAGGGACAAGAGCTATCAAAGAGAGTCGCGAACTCGCTGCTCGTTGCTCACCAACTCGATTTTAGGGTTCCGTACTTAAATGGTAAAAAGGAACCCTCTCAGTCTATCTGGTCCGTCTGTCTGTCTGTCACAGCTGGATATCTCAAGAATTACTAATACTATCAACTTGAAAGGAATAGTTTTAGATGACGTTTGCCCAACTATTTTGCAAATAAGAAAGAAATAAAAATATGTATATATTTTTTTGGAACAGGGACTGAACGGGTTTCTTAAAAATTTAAAGTACTAGGGCATGTGGGGGGTATCATATGAAAGAGCGCTATTTGCACATTCTCCAACATTTTTCTTTTTTTTTTTTTGGCCTCTTGGTTACTGAACTTTGACGAAAAATAAACCAGGACGGCATTTTTTTTAAATTTTCCTTATCTCTGAAATTTGCATAGAGAAAAATCTGAAATTATTCTATGCGATAGAAGTTTATGTACAGATTATAGGAAAAATAAAACGATGTCTCTAAATAGCACACTTTTTCTAATATTGCAATTTTAGGTCAGGGCCATCTCTTGACCGATAGTAGAACTAATGTAATATTTTTTATGATGATTTTTGTTAGTACGGAACTCTCGGTGCGCGAGTCCGACTCGCTTTTGACCGGTTTTTAGTTGCTAGCTCTATTTGCTTGTCATTAATCGCCGGCGGTAAATCTGTTCATATCAAAGGAACATTTTGTCTATTTAATTTGATGACCAATGTGCCGTTACTCACCTCACACTGCTTCTTGGCACTCCAGATGGCGCCAGGTGCTCCGCCAAATCTTTCATGTTGGAGTTCACTAGGCGCGTCTAAGTCATCAGAACCATCAAACAAGCAGGTCGCCCATCTACATCAACACACAAATGAGTAAGACCATTCAAGTTTTAATATTTTACAAAATTATTAAAGAACGTAGAACTGAAGGCCTAGCTAAGTTGTAAAGGTTTGTTCCTATTCTCTTTCTGTGATTGCTTATGTATTGCAAATCTAGTGTCGATGTGATTAGCAACCAAATGGTCAGTGACCTTAAATAGTAAACTTTATTATGAAACAAACATGCTATGTGCCTAGGAATTTGACTTATGCAACACCCTAAAAGTGGTAGCAGTCTGCGCAACCTTTTCGTTATTACTACAGCAATCACGTTCAATTATTGGGTTAACTTGAAATTAAGTGGACATTTCAAAATGTTGTTTAAAGAAATAGAACAGGGGCCCAAGTCTGCTATTTTTATAAATTCGTCACTCCAACACGATCCCATTGTCATTTTGCTAAAAGTTCGTAATCTGCTAAATTCATAATGGTCGATCATTGGTCGGTCAATGGTCTCGTAATAGAATTGTATTACAATGGCATTTTAAACATTTACTCTTGCCAGATTTCATTTATATACATTTTTACATATTATTTATTAGTGTTAAAAGCAATCTGAATTAGTAGGAAGTTGGAAGTTTAGTATGAAGTTTCATTTGTCATTATGTACGAGATTACCAATTCTTTCAATGGAGTGTCAGTGGCTGACCATTGGAAAGTCATAATGACACCATTATTTTAGTAGATTACCAAACTTGTCAATATTAACAATTATGAAATCAATGATAGACCATTCTGACACTATTGTAATAGCAGACTTGAGGCCCAGGTAATCATTATTTTCTTCTAGTTGGTTCGAACTTCATAGATTTAAAGTTAACTCAAATAGATACATGGAGTATAAAATGGAATACTCTGATAACATGAAACTGTGAAAATCGTAATAGCAGTTTCTAATCTTAAGTTTACAGTTATCCATGGCAGGCTACGTATTAAGTTAATATATCAAACAGAAGACAAAGGAACTATACTGCAAATCGGCCACAACTCGAGCACTGCATGTAGACCAGGAGGCCTCGCCGTTGGTGCCTCGTGAGGGAGACATTATGTAGCCGTCGCGGGCACAGCTGTTGCTCGTGCCGTCGTGATGCATGCCCAGGCTGGAAGAATTAAGTTATACTTAATTATTACTTCACTGAAGAAAGTCTAGAAGAAAAATAGTTTTAAAATAACCTCATTTAAATGTGCGCTACGTTTTTGCCTTATTTAGCTCCGTTTGGCTATCAATACAAATTCTTAAACTCTTTATAATTTCATGCTTCATTTATTACAAAATTTATAAAGAAATAAACTGTTTTACAACGCCCGCATTATAACCATTCCACATACAACTAGAATGGAATTCAAAGTAGGTAAATGACCTCATGAAACGTGCTGGTTAAAGAGCGAAATCACACACTCTTACCAAGCTTATAGGGGATGGAATAATGGTCATCGTACAGTAATGACGTAAAGCGTATGACAGTTAACCGGAATATTGACCAATATGGTATTAGTGGGAACGTAAACAAGTTATGACAGACTTGTGGCCAATCTCGTGTGCGAGGATATAAACGGAGGTGAAGCCAGCAGAAGGGTAGGGGCGGCCGAGGAGGTCAGACGTGCCGAACTCTGAGACCACGCACGCGTGCGCCGGCAAGCACACGCCGCCCACCGGCGCCAGCCCCATGGTCACCCCGTTCCGACGACCGCCTTCCTCCGAGTAGAAGTCCAACCTGGAAGAAGAAAAAGGCCGCTTTATCTTTAGACGTCATGGTTTGGTGCGATAGTAAAAAAGACCAAGGTGACCCCAAATATGCCAACAACCCCAACAGAATCTGCAAAGTCTGTTGACTGTTGACTTAAAATCTTACACCAACAATGGTAATTAGCTTTTCGAAAAGGTATTGTACAACATTTAAAGATATTTTTTTTTGCAAAGAGTGAATCACAAAGCTTTTTGCAAAATATCTGTGGATCGTGTCCGAAACCTCAACACAAACCACAAGAAATTTTAAATCACGAGTTCATATTTGCACGTTTTCAGTGATGCATACATGTTTGATTTACATTTAAATACAAAAGCAGACTCATCAGTTCTTTTACTGCAGCATGGTAAGTAGGCTAACGGTTTTACTAATTAGATCATGCATTTCTGCACTCTCTTTAAAACGTTTGGAATAAAACACTCGTTATTCCTTTCAGTTAAAAGAATCAAAAAAGAAAGAATCTTTAAACAGAATCAAAATTTCCAACTCACTCAGCTACAAGTTTTATATATAGTTACCCCGAGAGCAGCAACGCCATGTCCCAATGCTGAGGATCGTCGTCGTCGTCTACATTCAGCGATCGCTGGTATGCACAGAAGGAGTCAAGTAGACGTCCTCGCTCCGCGTGCGCGGGTAGAGACGATGGCTGCGACCGAAGCAACGTCAAACGCACAAGGGACAGCTGGATGTGAGTGCCCAGAGAAGAATGCTGGTACAGAGCTTGCACCTGGAACACGGAGAAAACATTTGACAGTAGCTATATTTTTAGGTGTTTTTAAACAACACATATAACATTAAAATAGTGAACAGAAAATATTCAACACGAACCAAATGAATTAACGGAACTTACACCGTTTATGTACGCCAAGAGCATATCACGTAATTCCGACTCGTTATAGTTGAGGTAAGGATAGAAAATTTTGTAGGCAGCTTCGTCAAGGAACAATGCTATCTCGATGGTATAGTTGGGCAGTCCAGGCTTGTGGCGTGGCGGATAGGCGCGTGGCCTGCGCACGCGCGGGCGCAGGAGACGCGCATCGTCGCCGGGCGGTGTGGGCGGAGGTGCGCGACGTATCACGTGCGCTGTTCGACCGCTGCCGTTATCCGCCCGCCCACTGCCCAGAGGCAAGGGTCGCACTTCGTAGGTGGAATTATCCACAACAATCAAACCGTGCTGAAAACAAGAACAGAAAGATGTATTTATTCAGCTATCCGATCCTACCCGGTAATACATTCACAAGTGTTCTGATTATTTTCTATCAAGGTTTTTTGAGTATTTAAGAAAAAGACATACAAGGGTTAAAAAGAAAAGCAAAACTAAATAAGTAAAAAGAAAAAGTTTTACAGTAAAAAAAAACTGGATTCAAACTAACGTCCCTCAGGTATGATGGTTACTGGTTCTGCACTAGTCTTTTGGGTTTAGAGCACAGTTAATACAAATGCATTTTTTGTATTTATAACTGGAGAGTTCAACTGTTCAATACAAATATCTGTACTTACAAGAGCGTGATCCCTGCAGGCCGAGAACGCCGCAACTGCGTTAGGTCCGGAGTGCTGGAAATGGCACGAAGGATCCACGGCTGACAGCGTGGCCTCCTGACCCTGATCAGACCATACCCGAAACTCAGGCGAAAGCAGACGACGATTTGGTACCAACTGTAGCTCAAAATTTCTAAAAATAAATTAATTTTCGATAATTAAATAGATATAATTTTTGGAAATCCCCGATTTAGATCTCATCACTTAGTCATCTAATGTTTCAATACATTTACACACGCTTTCTCCCATGCGACAAGATTGATTGATCGCTCGAACAAATCTAACACACTCAAAACAATAAGGCTATCTCAAGGTCAGTCAGTTAGCTCATTCAATAAAACCAGTTTTTCTTCAATAGGCGTCTACATTCAACGAGCACGTTTCGCGTAGTCGCATAGAAATGATAGCCTTGTAAAATAAAATCAATGTACTTATACTTAGAGTTAGTCTGAAGATTTGCTCCAGCAGATTTGTCAGTAATTGTTGTATGCTTTTCCATAAAAAATTCTGGGAAATATGGTTAATAAGATTCTTAATTAGAATAAACTTGGTATGTGGTGTAAAAATCTATAGAAATAACATTTGTGAGAAATTCACATACAACCTCAAATCTGAACCACTGATTAGCGAAGAAACAGTGTAACAATAAAAAATCACGTAGTACCTTCCAAACGCGTCGAAGCTGTAGGGCAGCGGGACGTCATCTGTAGGCTTGTCGGAGGCGAGCTGAGCCTCTCGCGGCAATAATGCTGGCAGATACACGACCTGGATGTCCGGGCTGTCCTGTACGCGCTCCGCATTCGTCCACCAGCCGTGCAGCGGAAACAAATCCTGAAACAGAAATAAAAATCAATAAGTTCCTTTAACATCGTTATTATTGAGTGCATTGAAACCAGGGCAATCAAATCCGACTAGCTGGCGTCCTGGCGACTGGCAAATTCTTGTTGCTACGGGGCGGCGGCTTACGCTACGAAAGAATAGATCATGAGAATAGAAGCTGACACGAGAAAAGGAGCACTATCAGTATCATAGTCGACTGTAGGTCCGACCAAACGCCGTCTTTTAACAAGTTCCTAGTTAGTTTCCAATTTGTGTTTCGAGTTTAGAGAAAATTTACAGAAAACAACGTTTGTTGTTTTCTGTAAATTGTTTTCTCGTAGCATGTTACTACGCCATAGTCTAACTAACGGCTACGAAATTGCGTGAATTATGTAATTTTGAAACTAATATGCTCCGTGTGGTGCCGGACGTAAAGAATAGCACCACCTTATATCCTCCCGTAGGTGTCGTAAAAGGCGACTAAGGGATTTTCTAAAGAATGGGCAGCAGCGTTCTCTATGCATTTTTAACACCATACTGTGATCGCCCCCCCAATTGGGGGAGGCCTATGTCCAGCAGTGGACGTCTTTCGGCTGAAATGATGATGATGAAACTAATATTTAATAACTTTAGTGTAATTCAGGCAGTTGGATGAACGCATGAGCCAAGGTACACGTTGCATTGCTTTTCTGTAAACTTTAACTTTTAAGTGTGGCACGGTTCAGGTTGTTTCCTTGTAAAAAAGGTCGCCTGTGGTCCGCGCTACATAGCAAGTGTAGGCATGTTGTGTATGCGCTAAATAAACACTACAGTCAGCGACCCTCGACATTCTTTCTCGCGTAGCCTGCATTTTTTATGGAAGGTACATTTCTCCGATTTGCTCCTGGGAAAACCAGTCATACTTGTTGTTCATGTTGAAATCAAAATTTCGTTTAAACTTTTTAACATTCCGTTTTTCCATGGTAGTGGTAGGTAAAATGTAAGATTATTAAAATTGTAAAAGGTTTTTTTTTACTCAAGTTAGAATCTACGTAATGGACTTCATCGCAATATCCTTTTGAGTTTATTATTATAGAAAAAACTCATAATATTCATCATGTTAAAAAGTTTAGCTTTTGTTTTTCTTTAATTATTGATTACAATATTGGAGTTTACATATCGCGTAAAGTAGGTACCTGTACCCTGTGGGTAATGTAATTTACCGAACACCGAAACAGACTGTCAGATAAACATAGTTGTTGATACTAGAATACTTATTATTAATAAATATATTTATATCTTTACTATTTCGCTGTCAACTGTAGAATAAAGTTATGCCTCATCAAATAAGCTTTTCACGTAACGGAAGCTTACGCAGACGTCTGAATTATGCTTGAAAGCTCATATCACCAATCAGCACTGTTTACTTTACTTATATATCTTGTTACAAGATGACAGTATTATAGAATCTCATCTCCCCCTTACGTAGGTTTGAGAGAGAAGTAATTATAATTTAACTTATTCTTTTGTTTTATGAAGTTTCTAAACTGTTTCTTAGTAATTTGAGTTCGCTGATTTCATATCTACCCTCAGTTTTTTTCTAGCAGCTCTAGTTTTTGTGATACAGGTACTTCTTAAAATTTCGTTACGCGGCTTAGTAATATTTTTTTTGCAAAAAATTAATCGTCTACACTACGAAGAACTTGCTTAAACAATCCAAATAATTTTTGTGCTGTTTGTGGTGAATATATGTTTCAAGAATGATGTATAAGTGCATCTGACTTTATAAAATAGGCCTACTTGAACTTCTTTGGGACGCCATTAGGTACAAGTGTTTAGTAGCCATGGATCCCAAATTTTGTATGTGGTAGTTGCGTAACATCATTGCGTTTATGGACTAGTAAAAAATGACCTACTTTGAAGTTCAAAAGTCCTATGATTTGGCGTGAACCGACTAATCATCACGATGACTGTTATTTTTGTGTTGTGAATATTACCAGAATAAACCGCAAAAATCGTTCCAAATGGACTTACCCGAATTTAAAATCAGCTATTAGACTAATTCTAAATACCAGCGAAGAACCTGTGGCTGATACGCAACCTAGTACTTCTAATGTAACACTAGAAGTTCTTTCAGAAGCCAGTGATTATGAGGACAGTGACTTTTCTTTCCCGAGTACGTCCGAACCTAAACAGTTCAACCAAAATTACCTAGATGAGTTGATTAAAGATCTTGGTCTATCAAAAGTAGGATCAGAACTTCTAGCTTCACGGCTTAAAGAAAGAAACCTGATAACCCCAGAGACTAATCAGTCATTAGTCTCCAGACTACATTCAACACATTGTGCAGCTCATTTTGCACTTTCAAAGACTAGGATGTAACATGAGCATCAAGATGCACTACCTCTTCAGCCATTTAGACCGCTTCCCAGAAAATTTTGGCGATTTAAGCGAAGAACAAGGAGAACGCTTTCATCACGACATTCGCACGATGGAAGAGCGATACCAGGGTCGTTGGAATGCAAATATGATGGCTGATTACTGCTGGAGCATTCAAAACAAGGCTGAAGTTTCGATTCATACAAGAAAATCTTACGAAAGAAAGTTTTTTTCAAGTTAGGTTAGAGAAACAATTTTTTTCAGTTTCGCCAAAAATGTAATATATTAATATTTCAAAAATTAGAGCTGCTAGAGAAAAACTGACAACAGATTTGGAAACAGCGTGGCAGAATCATACAAAATCAGGTATGAAACTTCATAAAACAAAACTACTGTTTACCAGATATATGTATATTCTCTCTCAAAAACTATACAAACAATATATTATTTAATTATTCTTCAGAATTCTTACGGTCCAATATCTAGGTAAAAATCTAGGTATTTAGGTAATGACTTATGTAAGCGGTTCTCTTTTGACTTGTTTACAACCAAAGGCTCAAGCGTTCGCAATAGGCTGAACCTTGAATTCTTCAAAATTAATTCTTAGTATCAATATTGGTTCTAGTTCTTGTTTCTTATTATTGTTGTTTATTCCTTACGTTTGGCGGTGCCGATTTAATGATTGGTGTGCTTCTTGACAACTTGTCGTGTATAAGATCTCTTATTGTATTACACCATAGCTAGCCGTGAAAACCTATAATTGGCTTCATGTTTCTTATGCCTGTTTATTTATTGTGTTTATGTAAAGCTGTTGGTTTTCCATGTGATAAATAAATAAATAATGTACAATTAGCGCTTACAAAACGTTGCCATTTACAAGCTTCCACAAGAAAACTATCCACATATTAATGGACTTTTCAAGTAAAATAAGCAACATGCTAACTACCCAGG
This sequence comes from Dryobota labecula, assembly GCA_947523025.1. Lineage (NCBI taxonomy): Eukaryota > Metazoa > Arthropoda > Insecta > Lepidoptera > Noctuidae > Dryobota > Dryobota labecula. The sequence goes on from OX383284.1 coordinate 19,120,757, forward strand.
CGCTCAGGATAGATCGTTCACTCGCATGAGTAAACGGGGCTTACCCTGTCGCCACCCGGCCATGCTCTGACGAGGTTCACTTTAACCGGCTTGTGAATAATGAATAAACAAATAAAACGTGAAACATAAATAGCTACACTGATTCAACCATGATAATTAACCATTACTGTTACTACGAAGATCGACAACAACCTGTTAGGTACTATGCTTATGCAAGATCGGTCATAAGCACAGGGTACTGTTAAGTGATTATGTGGCATAACATAACTTATGTAATAGCCAATCTATAGCTTTATGTATCTAAAATTAATGGTTAAGCTTTAAGTGAACGTGTTCTGAAATTGCAGCTTTTCTCACTGCGCTGTTTTTGGAGAGGGTGCGATAGTCTGTCGCGTAGACCGATCGATTTTTGGATGGGAATGTTCTTTACGCGTCGAGACCTCTTCGTAGCTCGGAGAGCACGATGAACTGTCTGATGGCTTTCGGACAGGTTAATCAATAGCTAAGAAAAGTTCACTTATAAATTCATCTCTTGAAGAACTGATGAACAACTGTGTTTCTGTCTATTAATGCTACGAAAGATGAATAAGGATCTACGCGATTTTCGTAGCAATTATTTCATTAAAAAACCGGCCAAGTGCGTGTCGGACCACGCACAATGAAGGGTTCCGTACTTGGAAAGAATTTATCCTAAGAACAAACTTAACATTGTAGTTGGTAAACATAATCTCCTATACATTCTAACTGCAAATGTAAGTTTGTACGCACAATATCGAGAAATTTACGATGTTATTTTAAGACCATAGACTTCTTATAGATTTTCCTGTAATCTATAAGATATATCCTGTTCACGTTCGTGTTTGGGTCACTCAAATTGATATGTATACCAAATTTCAAGTTAATTGGTCCATTACATTCGGAGCAAATTGGCTATGACAGAGGGACAGACAGACAGACACACACACGAGTGATCCTATAAGGGTTCCGTTTTTTCCTTTTGAGGTACGGAACCCTAAAAAACTTCAATTAAGTGTGACGGTGCTATTGTTATGTAAATGCATATGATTAAAAGCCGGCAAGTGCGTGTCGGACCACGCACAATGAAGGGTTCCGTAGGGTGGGATGAATTTATCCCAAGAACAAATTTAACATTGTAGTTGAAAACCATGTTCGTCACATGTTTTCAACTGCAAATTTAAGTTGGTCGACTATTACTCGGTAACTTGTACATCCTACTTAGCTGTGATAATGTTCCTTTTAACTTCGTTATATTTATTTATTAAAACTTTATGCACAAGTTAAAACTGTAGGTACAAAGGCGGACTTAATGCCTTGGGCATTTTCTACCAGTCTACCTTAGGTTATATTACCTTATATGTATAACTACTGCTGTGAATTTTTTCACGTATCCAAATACAACCAATTAGCTGGCAGGGGGGACACACTTGACTAACGAAAATTTGCACTTTAAAGCTTAATATTACACAAACGGATCCCTGAATCGAAAAATGGTTTTTGCAAACCCGCAATATTTTTGAACGGCCTATCCAACCCCACACCATGGGACAGACGAGAAATATCATCCCCACTTTACGTGTACGGGAGGAATACCTACAAATTTTTTTTTTCAACATTTCATTTTACCGCTTTGTTGGCGTGATTAATATGTATAGCCATACCAAATTACAGCTTTCTAGTACTACTAGTCTCTGAGCTAAGCCAATAATAACAGGCAGACAGACAGACGGACATGGCGAAACTATAAGGGTTTTGTGTTTACTACGGAACCCTAAAAAGTGAAACCCTATATATCAACGAAATTAATGTCGGTCATTGTGACAAGATGCAAAAGTCTAACAATAAGACGGACTATAACTAGGTGCCGCCCACCGGAATGACTATAGCTATCATTCATTGAAGATTACTCAGCTTCCGGATTATTTAGAGAGTACTATAATAATATATTACAACAATACAATCAATTTGGGTATCAGGAACATCGAAATAATCCGAACTACTGAACAAGGCGTTGATAAATGCTGTAACGAAGTAGGTCGAGAAGGCAAGGAGCATGCGATCGTCTGGTGGGCGCGCTCTATTGTCACGATCACGACCATGTCGCCTGCTCCACGCTCTCACACTACTTTTATTGCTCTCATTAATGACTATACCACACTTTTATTAGCCTCGTTAAGTAATCGCAATTATAATACAATACAGGCCTTGTTTAGTGGTATGTCTGTCTCGCACACCAGTAAAATATTCATCAATTTCAAGTTCACTAACTCACGTTATGTTATGGTTAATCGGTTTCACGGTTCTCGTTTTCAATACAATAACGTATGCATGTTAATCCGTCAGTTAGCTTAGCACCAACTAGGTCAACGATCTCTTCTAATTCTCTTGTTTAGCCGTTTAGCCCGCGGCTGAAAATTACTGTACGTATCTATTATAATGTCATTAGACATTTTATTTGATCAACAAAACAAAAAGCAACAACGTGTCTGACACTTATCAAACAACATCCTGGTTCCTGACGGTAACGTCAGGATTAGATTTGTGTAAAACTCAAAACAAGATAAGTTAGCCGTCAAAAGCTTTTGTTAATTGTTGTATTTGCTGGTGTCATGGTTTTCACAATTCGAATAATTGATGATAGCGGCCGAACAAGCGACTCGGACTGACTCAATGAAACTGTAAGTTGTTTCTGTAGTTTATTGTTATACCTATGTATGTGTAGTGAATTTTAGCATGTCAGTCAAACTGATGGAGAATAGCGAAACCGAAATCAAGTCCACATGAGTCAGCTAAGTGTAGGCTCGATATTAACGGATGCGAGCGAAGTAAAGGGGAAAGTAAAACTATTTGTTTTTCCTTTTCTTATAAGCGAGACAATGCGCCTTCCAATGAACTATTAGCAACTTTAAATAAGACGCCGGGTATAATGGAACCGGTAATTACTTTAATTTTGGCATTCAATTGTGAGTGTTACGTCGGTATGTGCCGATGATGAAAGTTACTGGTATCGATCTCAATTACACGGAGGCTGCGAGCACGTCGCGTCGCCGGGCCACAATAAAGACACGCTATGATTCATCGAGAGCGATTGAAAAACTCTACTTGACGTTAGCGTTGTGTAACTTTGTACGTGATCCAGTGCGCGAAACACCTGCATTTTTATTACGTAATATAATTGTCAAAATAAAATCGTATCGTAAGGCGTCGTTAATGTACCATAATTTGGTGAAAGTTTTAATAGTTTCGGAAAATGTGCATTGTAGGTAACCCGTTATTGACGTCTCGTTACATAATCGAGGGCTGAAAAGTAGCGTAAGAACTATTAGCGCAGGCAAAGTTCCACATAGAGACACAGAAACATACTACTAACAAAAGATAGTGAAATCGTGTGCTCAGTCCCTCTTGTTATTTTACAAACTAAAAGCTGCTTTAGAGATCTATTCGTCTACCTGGACAAGCTATTAAATAGCAAAACAAATAAAGATACCATACATGGCACCTACCTACTTCTACATTTTCAGATGAAGGTACGTAACCCGAATCGTGATGAATAGGCATAATATTTTAAAACAATATCCCGTATCATGTAAAGGAATATGAGGTTCCCACTGTCATATTATGAAGAATTATACTCCATTAATCAATTTGAGATCCATTCAGCCCCTGCCACATTCGCACGTTCCTATAAATCAAGACCATGTGCCGAGCCCCGACGAATATTAATATTGCGAATTTTCCCTCGTGTATATTACATTACATAGCTACAAGGTGAGGGTTGTTAAGATCAGATTTACGTAGATAAACTAAACCATATTGTTATTTTATCCTACCGTGGGTTACCCTTCTAATCGTCCCTTTATTCCTGTTAGAGAAAATCTTATTCGCAGCCTGATGTTGATATAATAGGTTCGATTATTCCTTATTAAAATGGACCTTTATTCTCCTTTGGCTTCCCTATATTCGTCATTATGTAAGTAGGTTTATGTACACGTACCTACGTCGGTTCTCGTAACCTTCAGAAACTCTTTTGGGATAACAAGCGTAGGTAAGGGTGTAGGTTGATTGTCTGCGTAGCAAGGGCCAAATAAATATTAGCTTTAATCACTCTCTGCCTAGCCTTTTCCCAACTATGTTGGGGTCGGCTTCCAGTCTAACCGGATGCAGCTGAATACCAGTATTTTACATGGAGCGACTGCCTATCTGACCTCCACAACCCAGTAACTGGGTAACACGATATTCTTGGTAAGACTGGTTATCAGACTTTTTGGGCTTCTGACGACCCTTAACGACTGTCAAAGATCCACGAATGACAGCCGGGACCAACGGCTTAACGTGCTTTCCGAGGCACGGAGGAGTCTCGGTATGTAAAGATGGTCACCCATCCACTGACCAACCCCGGCAAGCGTAGCTTAACCTGACGGATCGACCCGTGCGGCTGTTATTACTTAGTCACGAGAAATATTAGCTTTAATGTAAACCCTAAATAAATTTTCTACGAAGGTGTCTAGCTATGTAGCTGTAATTTCTAAACGTTTTTTTATCGCCTAATGCAGTCTTATGAATTCAAATTTCCATGAGTTCGTGTAAAATCCTTGAATTACTGTTCACAAAGGGGAAATTAATTGACCCATATAAAAATATAAAAACCCTGTCCGATCCGAAAGGGGCACATACATAGGTACCATAACTACCACAATAATAATACCAAATAAAAATAAGTGGACACAAAACAGATTTAGACTTTTTTAATAAATGAAAATGAATAGAATAATATTATTATCACGATACCTTATATTTCACGAATCGGCCAGATTTTTTTTACATATTGTATATGTATGTGACCTACCTTGATAAAAAAATATACCTATACCTTGACGAACCGCCCAGGTTTTTTTTACATATTGATTATTATTCTAGTAATTCTGATAAAAGATATGTACAAGTATATAAAAAAGGAAGGGAAAAGAATCAAAGGACGTCAAAAAATTCGTTCGCATTGCTGTCAACAAGAATAGTGCCAAAAGGCTGGCAGCATTGCCACGTTGTATGGCAATGCTGATTATTTGGCCAAGAAATAGGCCAGCCCTCTGGTCACGTGAAGAAGTAATAAAAATAATTTAATAAAAATATAATTTAATAAAAGATAATTTGACCCTAAGTAAGTATACACAGACAACGTACAAAAAGTGGTAATAGGAAGAGCTAACAAAAGCGTGTCAAGCACGCTGTACGTAGTGGGACAGTTATTACGCCGCCGCACACAACTTTTGTGTATTTCCAAAACTTATTATCATACATTGCCCGTAATCATCGTTGAAAGTGACCACTGACAACAATTTCTCCAATTTTCTCACGTTTCTTTTTATTGAAAAGTTGCACATTGTTTTGGAAGAAAACATGAATGAATGAACACGACTTTTTCATGAGAAGAGATTTAATTATCCTTATAGTAAATATCTCTCTACTTTATTTTCTCGACAAATCTATTTTTTTTTTCTTTATTTATAAGAACTAACGTTCTTAATAATTTATTACAATCTAGCCTAATAGACTAATAAGCAGTTTAACTCTAACTTATTATTTTACGTGATAGATTACATAACTAAGAATAGTGTCAATTTGCACTTTTACATAGCACTTTCTTAGAGTCTGATAATGAATAAAAACACTTTGTTCATGTGTTACATGTATAGCACAGCATAGTTACTATTATGCATTCACTATTTATATACTACACTAACTCAAAAGGTTTAGTTCTCTTTAGCCTACGCACTATGTCCGTGTTGTCTAGCAGCTGAATTGCCTCGACATTCAGTCTAATGGAAATTAATTTTGTTTAAGTATCTTGTATGTGTTATTAAAAGCTATTTAACCTCTGGTTAAAATATTTCTACCAAACACTACGAATGTTATTCAAGGAAAATTGCTTGAAAAACTCAAGGAATGTTCGATTAAAATAATGAGTACAAACCTGATCGCTGAATCACAAAATATAGTGAAATTATAAAATTTAAAAAGTAAAATTAAATGTTGTTTGTTTTATATTGCTCACACACTTTTCGGAATTGTAGTCAAAAGGCAAAACATAAAATAATTCAGAAACATATAATACTTATGTCTGATTGGTGATCCGCTCCTGCGATCGTCTGATGTTACGGTCTACTACGCAATTTAAAGGACTTCAAGGTGCTTTAGACTTGTTTGGTTATTTTATATTAGTGGAATTAGTCCTAAATTAAATACCTACACTAAGTAGGTATGTCGTGACACTAATAATATAATTACACTTGTATTTCTGTTACTATTTTCCCTATGGGTACTGGTACTGGTTCGTCACAAAATCAATGTATTTGTTGATATCAACTTAATAAACTGGGACCTAGCTTAATTTTCTCCTTTCAGGAATTTATTCGTTTCAAATCGGGGCGCATGAGTTGTATTAAAAAATATATATAAATATAAAATAAAAATTATCCTTAATGCAATAAAAAATATACGGGGTAGAATTTGAATTTTCAGATTCAATTCAGATTTTCAAATTGGCCCATTAAATAAAATTTTGTTCACACTATATATTTTGAACTTGACAAAAAAAAAACATACTATATTATTGTTCATATACAACTGGGAATAGGCTACCAGCATCCATATAACACATAATAAAGGAAAAACAAACACTTATTGTACCTAGTGTAATAAATCAATAAATAAGATATGAACGCGCCGCCCGCCCTCGCTGCGAGCTTACTCACGGGAAACCGCGCAGGCGCACCGCCGCGGAACACGCACAACAGCGCTACTAACACTATATCACTTCTTAAAGCCATGACTGCCTCACATTGCTGTCCAGCTACCACACGATAAGTTACTTCTCCACACTCGGCACACTGCTTATAAACGCCAATTCGGAAGTGACATGCAGGTGCTTTGAATATCTGAGGCACGCGCGATGCACCGTGCGACGAGAAGGACCGACCGTCGTTGCGAGCGATTAGAACGCGTACACTTATGAGGCGCCAGCTACCGAATAAGCATTGCGAGCCCCCGAATGAAGTGAACACCTTTCGCACCTCCAAGAGAAAGTCGAAGGAAAGTGCAGATTTTGGCTACCAAGGCACCGCCCACACGCGTCCCCTGAGGAGCATTGTCGCGAGTCATCCATCACTCGAGTTCGCCGACAGTCAGCGGCTTCCGCTAATCAAAACAAATGAACAATATCGAGTGAGGGACGCGGCCAGTCGGTCGCGCTCGCCGCCGGCCGCCACGCGCGGTCCTGACCGACACCCACTACACTAAGCAATACACTAGGTATGACATAAGTTCTAAGTAAACATATGTGTGTCAATGTCATTGTACCGGACGGGCGTGATCGCTTGACTCGAAAATCAGGAAGGTTGTAAGGCTATCCCAGTCCAAGCGGCGCTGACGTCCTGCACCAATAGTTCAGGATATCTTCAATACTCACTGCGACATTACTCCTGAAGAATTACAGGTTTACGGAAGAAATAATAAGACCGTATTACTGATAAGACTTCATAAATATTCAGGAAGCGATTTCAGGACTCCCCAGTACTACTATATGACTATTTAGATGGAATTAGTTCCATGTCGATGACTACGAAATTTATAGGTGGCGCGCTCACTAAGGTAGTAGTGCTCCTTTACCTTACTGAGAGCCGCGAATCGCCTCCCGTTTTAGAAACTTTATTGGTTTAAAATATCTTAAGTTCTAATGTGTTTCACACCTAAACACCCTTATTTCTATCACTTTACATAAAGTGTTATACATCATAAGATTCGTAAAATAATGGCCTTTCTAATGAGGTTTCTATCATGATTCTAACTATTCCCACTGAAAAGATATTTCAGTTACAACGGGATTTATGTGAATAATTAAATATTAAATTGTTTGCAAGTGACTTTACTGGCAAAGTACTGAACCGATCTCCACCATACCAAAAGAAACCTCAAGCTAGTCTATTGCCCTAGAGAAATCTAGTATTTTAGTTTTCGTACCTAGATTTTTCAGCCCGCTATGAGCCTCTGAATACAGGTTGGGTAGCCTTTATTTTACGAAATCCGCTTTGCGGCATTTAGACTCGATTAGGTAGGTATCCTGAAGGGCTAGATTTCAGGAAGTTAGGTCCAGGGCTAGGTCTCGGTCTAGGTGACCTGGATACAGTAAATGATTTTAAGTTTTGTCTATCTAACTTACCTAATCGAGGCGTACAATGGTCGAGTTTACGACTTTTATCAAAATTGTCATTTTGATTACATTATAGCTGCTAGGCAGCACTATCAATGACTATACTTTTTACATATTTGAGTTAGTATAGTCATTGCACATTATTTTGACTGTTTTATTACGCATTATTGCGACATGAAATTTTCCCTATTTGTAGGTGGGGCATATTGTGTGGAAAAAAAGTGTGCAAAAATACATGGGCACCTACGTAAATAGGAACATTTTTGAATAAAACTCATTTCTGATGGCGCCTCAGCGCGCACATCATCGATTCTACATAATTTATGTTATTATTTCTAGTATTAACGAAGAAATTATATTTCCTATATACTTAAGCTAAGTTAAAATTACTGATTTTATACAAGCTAAATTGTTGGTGACGCATCGTCGCTAACATCTCTCCCGCCGTGCAGCGCAGTGGCGACTCGTAGCGACGTCGGCACGGCGCTGCATCACGCCAGTGAGCGACGACCGTAGTCGCGACGCTCGCCGCCGCGACGCCCGCCGTCTCGACGCCTCGTTACTTCGGTAGTGGGACGAGTTTCTTCACCGGACGCTTCAGGGTGCCGCCAGCGGTGCGCACCTCAGCAGTCCGGACCTCACCATCAGCCCCTGGAAACACGGCTATTATGCGGCCTCGCGGCCACGTGTTGCGAGGCAGCTGGCCGTCGGCAATGAGAATAGGGTCGCCCACCTGTAGTCCTGGCCCGCGGCTATGCGGCTCCCGCCGGTTTTGCAACTCCGGCAGGTACTCGCGCACCCAGCGTCGCCAGAACATGTCGGCGAGTATCTGTGAGCGCCGCCATTGTTTCTTGCTGTCTATGTCCTGTTCGGTGAATACCCCGGGTGATGGAAGTCGGGCCGAGCCACCAAGTAGGAAGTGGTTCGGTGTTATCGACTCGTCGTCTTCGCTGTCCACGGAAACATGTGTCAATGGACGACTATTTACTGTGTACTCTGCCTCACACAGTAGTGTGGACAACACCTCTTCATGTGGGTGTTTTTCAAGTAACACAGTGTACAATGCGGACTTCACGCACCGCACGAGACGCTCCCAGGCGCCTCCCATGAATGGCGCCGATGGCGTTATAAAGCGCCACACGATGCCTCGGCGACTGGCCTCCTCTCGGAAGGCGTCTCGGAGCTCCTTGTCAGCACCATGCATGTTGGTGCCGTTGTCGGAGTGCAGCTCGGTTGGACATCCTCTGCGAGCAGCGAATCGGCGCAACGCCAGTATGGCGGAGTCCGCGCTGAGGCTGGCGGCGATCTCGAGATGGACGGCTCTGGTGGTTAGACAGGTGAATAGTGCTACATACCTCTTTTGATGCTGGCGTCCGACAGTAACGGACAGTGGGCCGAAATAATCTAGCCCGGTATATGTGAATGGCCTCTGATGATGAGCGAGGCGCGTCTTCGGATGGTCGCCGGTCGCAGGCACGGGTGGTTGTGCCTTGCGAATGCGACATTTTAGGCACTTGCCTAGCACCATCTTCGCAGTTGGCCGCATCTTGACAACCCAGTAGTGTTGTCTCACTTCGTTGATAGTGAGTTCTACCCCACCATGCTGTAGGCTGCGGTGTGTCCAATCTATGTATAACTGGGTGATGTGATGGTCGCCGTGCAATATCGGCGGACGTCTCACGTCATCTGTTATTTCATCGGTTGCGGCTATTCGGCTTCTTAATCGTAGAACATTGTCCACCACTTCTATCTGTAGTGGCCGCAGTCGACTATTTTTCTCTAATGTCTTCTGTTCACGCAGCTTCGCTATTTCATCAGCGAAAGACTGCTGCTGCACGACTTGAATGAGTATTCTCTCCGCTTCCTGGAGATACTCTGCTTCTATTGTTTGCTTCGTAATTTGAATATCAGACGTCTTTGCTGTCTGTTTCGGAGGAGTTGGCGTCGCCTTTTTCTGTTTCCGCCAGTCTGGATCTTTCTCTGCATTCTTTCTTGTCCTTTTATAGAATGTCTTCTCTTTCTGCTTTCTGCAGAGAGCTATGAATCGTAGAACACTTCCTGTTGCACGGAGTAATCGTTCCCATCTCGAGAATCTAGCTGGATCTGGTATGGCTTCCGCTAGCTTTCGCGTGTCTGCTTCTTCGACGGCTATGAGGGTCCTTTCTTCTCCTGTGTCCTCTTTGATAGGAGGTTTTTCTGATGGCCATAACGACGGTTCTTCGTACAAAAAGCTAGGGCCGCAGTACCATGCATGTTGTGAGTCGAAATTATGCGGTACGTCACGGGTAGCGATGTCCGCGATATTCATCTTCGTTGGTACCCAACGCCAATCTTCAACTTTACTGTTTTCTTCTATGGCGGCTATACGGTGAGCGACAAAGGGTTTGTACACTCGCGCCCCTCTTCTAATCCATGTCAGGACGGTCTTACTGTCTGACCAATATGTCACCGATGCGGGCTTAATGTCGTGTTCTTGCATCACAGCTGCAGCCACGCGGGTTCCCATCACCGCGGCCTGTAGTTCGAGGCGCGGTATCGATTGCAGCTTCAGTGGTGCCACCCTTGCCTTTGCCATGACGAGGCTGACTTGCTGCTTGCCTTCTCTTGATGTGGTCCGCCAGTATACTGCTGTCGCATATGCCATTTCACTTGCATCGGTGAAGACATGGACTTGTGTTTCTACAGCATCACTGTATCCCGGATAGCATCTTGGTATGCTGATATTCTTAAGCTGTTGCAGGTGTTGTATCCAAATTCTCCACTGGGTTGCCAGGTCCTTATCTAGTGCCTGATCCCAGTCGACTCCTCGCCTCCATGCCTCTTGCAGTATCTGCTTTGCTCTGATCGTAACTGGTGAGGCGAGTCCGAGCGGGTCGTACAATGACATTACGATTTTCAGTGCCTCTCTCTTTGTAGGTACCTCCTTTTCTAATACACCTTTCGGTAGGCGCGCGAGCGTTAGATTGAAGCCCAGCGCATCTTCACTTGGTTTCCATATTAGACCAAGTATCTTCTCGGTGTTTTCTGTATCTCCGATGTTGACAACTTCAGCTCGGATCTGTGACGGATCTATGTTTTCAATGACTTGCGTATTATTCGATACCCATTTTCTGAGTTCGAACTTCGCTTTCAGGTGTATGTTCTTCACCGACGTTGCGATACGCGTTGCGTCCTCGACCGTCCTGTAACTATCAAGGTAGTCATCCATATAATGACTATGGATGATAGCTTCCACTGCTTCTGGATGCTCCTCTATGTGCCTTTTCGCATTCCAATTCTTTGCGAATATGGCCGTGCACGGCGAACTTGCCGCACCGAATATAATGGACGTCATTCGGTATTCTTCAGGCGCTCCCTCCCTTCTATCGCCTCTCCATAGGTATCGAAGTGCGTCTCGGTCTTGAGCTCGCACCTTTACCTGCATAAACATTTCCGTTATGTCGCCGGAAATGGCTATGCAGTGACGTCGGAACCTCATCATAACGCCGGGCAGTGACTGCAGCAGGTCTGGTCCAGTTAGAAGGAAGTCATTCAGTGACAATCCTCTTGATTTGGCCGCAGCGTCATGTACTATGCGGAGCTTGTCTGGCTTCATTGGGTTGAACACGTCGAAATGTGGTAGGTACCACGTTCTACCTGGTGTGCTCGTTTTGGGCGCCTTCTCTGCGTATCCCTTCTTCTCTAGGGAGTCCATTTGTTCTGTGTATTTATCTCGAAGAGCAGGGTTTCTGTCGAGCTTCTTTTCGATTGAGACGAGCCTATTTAGTGCGGTCCCATAACTATCTGGCATTTCTATGCTTTCATTGTTCCAAAGCATAGCGGTTTCTATATGTCCATCTTCTAACTGCTGAGTGTGACGATTCAGGATGTCTTCGGCTTTCTTCTCGGGATCGGAGTTTGGTCGCTTCGGATTGATAGTCAGCGACTCTAAAGCGAAGAATTCACGAAGTTGCTCGTTCAGTTCTTCATCGCTCGTATCTAGTCGGTTGACGTAGTGTACCTGTTGACCCAAGATTCTGGTGTGCGCGCCGTGTAGGGTCCAGCCCATTGCAGTGAGTGACGCAATAGGCTGGTGTCTCGGACCTCTGCGGATTTCACTGGCTAATAATAGATGCCAGTTATCTTGACCGATGAGAATCTTCGGTGCGCCGACGTTGTACGTAAGCTGTTGCCTCAGGTCGTCCAGATGCTTGCATTGTGCGATGTCTTCTTCGCTGACTGTTTGCGGTGTGAGGTTGAGCTTCGGTATGGTGCGCGCCTTGAATGACACTTTACTTCTCAGCTGGCTTGCAAGGTCGACTGTTACTCGACGCGAACAAGGAGTGTCGATTGTGGTGTTACCGATCGCACCTATCTTCAGAGGGTCGATGCGGCCCTCTGCCCCGATTTGCTTTGCAATGTCTTCATCTATCAGCGAAACGGTTGATCCATCATCGAGCAGCGCGAATGTTGCTGCTTCTCCCGCCGGTCCGATTACCCGGACCGGTATGATCTTCAAATATGTCTGGTTTGATGTCGACCTTGAACTGGCTACCGTTTCCTGAGGCTCCTTCTTGTCTGGGGCATCAGGCTTCTCGGCACCCTCTGCAGCAGGCTTCTTGTCAAAATGAAGAAGCGGATGGTGTGTGGCTGTACACTCCTTGAGGTCACACCTCTTTCTCGGACATCTATGGTCCGATCGATGGACTCGCAGACAACGGAAACACAACCTTAGTTTCTTTGCGAGTTCCCATCTCCTTCTATTGGGTGCTTCTTTAAACTTCTTGCAGTCATAAGCTTCGTGCCCTTCTTTCTGGCAGACACGGCATTTCAACGCCGTCTTGTCTGTAGCTGTGTGTGTCCTTTGGGTGACACGCCTAGTTGCTGTAGCTTCGACCGGATTAATATTCTCAGGCGGAGCGAAAGCACTGCAGAAGCGGGCTTGTTCTGTGATAAAGTCGCTGAGCAGTGATAAGTCTGGCAGCGATTGGTACTTCTCGGTATAGGTCCTATACCATTGTACCCGAAGGGAATTTGGCAACTTCTCAGTCAGTAACCGCATCAATTCAGCGTTGATTAAGTAATGTTCTTTCTTCAACGCGCGTAGCGTGACTATGCCGCTCCTAACTCGGCTTGCGAACGTGCAGATATCCTTTGGAGATTCACTGCAGCGCGGCAGCCCACGGAGCCTATCTGTTTCAGCTTGAGCAATTGAGTCTGGACGGCCGAACTGCAGCTCGAGTTCTCTCATGATGTCATCTGGTCTTGCATGTCCGATGAGTTCTGAGCTCACCGTTTCCAGTGCTCGTCCGCGCAGGCTCCTTCTCAGCCTAGCTGTATTCTCAACATCGTTGAAATATCGACGAGTTGTTTCATAAATGGCGCGAAACGACAGCCATTCTGTATGAGCCCCACTGTAATTTGGTAGGGTCATAATCACCTTCGACGCCGAGGGGTTATTCGATGACCACTGTTCTGTTTTCTTGTCGGCTAGCGACGCTATAGCGGACGTCAACTCCGTTATGAATGGACGGAGTTGTGCTTCCCCCGGATCCTTCGATGGTACTATATCTTTCACTTCGTTCACTATAGGATGAGTTAACATGGGTACTTGCGTTTGATGGAGGTTCACTATTGATCCGACTTCGATGGAGGGGTATATGTTCCCTCCAACGGCATCTTCTCCCGAGGGCAGTTGAGTCTCGACGGCCTTGTGGCTTCTATGTAAACTGCGGTTCCCCTCGGCGGCATTGTCCTCCTTCAATGGCTCAGGCTCAGGCGCCTCCTCTAGCCACGATCGCACATACTCCTCGTTCGAATTCCGATCATCCATGTAGCCATCAGAATCTCCTTCTTCGGCTCTTTGAAGTGCTATTTGAGCAAGTTCCAACCTAATTTTCAATAGGTCTTCACGCGCTCTTGAAATTTTTCTATTCGACCGTATCGTCCTACTTATGGACGGCGGTCTCCTATGTTCGTTACGGGCGTCACCCCGGGTAGTCATCGGCATGATTCCTCTATAATTTCCATCCTTTTGGTCAGCTGATTGCTTCACTGTTTTGTCTGGATTCACTGATTTATCCGAAGGTTTTAATGTCCTATCTGAAGTTCCTTCCAGTCTGGACTCCTTCCTGAATGTAGTCGGTTGTTCTATTTGTTCTATCTGTTCTGTTTCCTTTGATTGTGTTGGCACAGGTACGTCTTCACCCCCGCTCGGGGCAGGGGGTGGCGGTAGCGGCTGCTCGGTCCCTTCCGTAGTGGATGGCGAACGTGGAGGTAACTCATGACGTATAGCTGTAGAGGTACGCGTTCTGTCCAACTCCACCATCCATGCTTCAGGTGCTTTGCCTTGTGACCTCGTTACCGGCATGTTGGTTTAGATTCAGGGACGTCACTTCACTATATGTGCACTAACTGTAATCCTTTACACAGATGTTCAAACTTCCAAGATGTTTCTTCTATCTTCAAAACAAATCTTCAAAACGTCAAAGTTATTTCTCCTATCTTCAAAACAAATCTTCAAAACGTCAAAGATGTTTCTTCTATCTTCAAAACAAATCTTCAAACGTCAAAGTTGTTTCTTCTCTATTCAATGTTGATTCTTCAAAGTTTAAAAAAATAATCCTTCAGGAAATAAGTCTTCAGGATCCGAGAATAATTCTTCAGGGAAAAAGTTTTCAGGATCCGAAATTAATTCTTCAGTCTTCAAAATAATCCTTCAGGAAATAATAACTCTTCAGGAAAAAATAAATTTTCAGTCTTCAAAATAATCCTTCCGGAAATAATAACTCTTCAGGAAAAAATAACTTTTCAGTCTTCAAAATAATCCTTCAGGAAATAATAACTCTTCAGGAAAAAATAACTCTTCAGTCTTCAAAATAATCCTTCAGGAAATAATAACTCTTCAGGAAAAAATAACTCTTCAGTCTTCAAAATAATCCTTCAGGAAATAATAACTCTTCAGGAAAAAATAACTCTTCAGTCTTCAAAATAATCCTTCAGGAAATAATAACTCTTCAGGAAAAAATAACTCTTCAGTCTTCAAAATAATCCTTCAGGAAATAATAACTCTTCAGTCATAAGTCTTCAGGATTCGAAAATAATTCTTCAGTGTTAATTCTTCAGGAGTCGACAATAATCCTTCAGCCATAAGTCTTCAGGATTCGAAAATAATTCTTCAGGAACAGGTCCTCTGATTCCAGGAATATTCCTTCTTCGAAGATATCCGGCTCGACAGGACCAACAGATGTACCGGACGGGCGTGATCGCTTGACTCGAAAATCAGGAAGGTTGTAAGGCTATCCCAGTCCAAGCGGCGCTGACGTCCTGCACCAATAGTTCAGGATATCTTCAATACTCACTGCGACATTACTCCTGAAGAATTACAGGTTTACGGAAGAAATAATAAGACCGTATTACTGATAAGACTTCATAAATATTCAGGAAGCGATTTCAGGACTCCCCAGTACTACTATATGACTATTTAGATGGAATTAGTTCCATGTCGATGACTACGAAATTTATAGGTGGCGCGCTCACTAAGGTAGTAGTGCTCCTTTACCTTACTGAGAGCCGCGAATCGCCTCCCGTTTTAGAAACTTTATTGGTTTAAAATATCTTAAGTTCTAATGTGTTTCACACCTAAACACCCTTATTTCTATCACTTTACATAAAGTGTTATACATCATAAGATTCGTAAAATAATGGCCTTTCTAATGAGGTTTCTATCATGATTCTAACTATTCCCACTGAAAAGATATTTCAGTTACAACGGGATTTATGTGAATAATTAAATATTAAATTGTTTGCAAGTGACTTTACTGGCAAAGTACTGAACCGATCTCCACCATACCAAAAGAAACCTCAAGCTAGTCTATTGCCCTAGAGAAATCTAGTATTTTAGTTTTCGTACCTAGATTTTTCAGCCCGCTATGAGCCTCTGAATACAGGTTGGGTAGCCTTTATTTTACGAAATCCGCTTTGCGGCATTTAGACTCGATTAGGTAGGTATCCTGAAGGGCTAGATTTCAGGAAGTTAGGTCCAGGGCTAGGTCTCGGTCTAGGTGACCTGGATACAGTAAATGATTTTAAGTTTTGTCTATCTAACTTACCTAATCGAGGCGTACAATGGTCGAGTTTACGACTTTTATCAAAATTGTCATTTTGATTACATTATAGCTGCTAGGCAGCACTATCAATGACTATACTTTTTACATATTTGAGTTAGTATAGTCATTGCACATTATTTTGACTGTTTTATTACGCATTATTGCGACATGAAATTTTCCCTATTTGTAGGTGGGGCATATTGTGTGGAAAAAAAGTGGGCACCTACGTAAATAGGAACATTTTTGAATAAAACTCATTTCTGATGGCGCCTCAGCGCGCACATCATCGATTCTACATAATTTATGTTATTATTTCTAGTATTAACGAAGAAATTATATTTCCTATATACTTAAGCTAAGTTAAAATTACTGATTTTATACAAGCTAAATTGTTGGTGACGCATCGTCGCGAACAGTCATTATAGTAAATTGTATGTGAACCTACCAAACTCCGACTAAAACCTCATACCTAAAAAAAAGCCTTAATTTTGCTATTTTTCCTCAATTTTTATGTACAAAATTCATTCGTTGGACCCGTCCTTTTTAGTAACATAACTCAAGTTCTCCATTTCTTATCATGCTTTCGCTGATATGCAGAAGACAGCCCGCATTCACTTTATCAGAAAAGGGTCGACTGAGTCATGAAATTATTGATCGATGTGTGAGTTCATTCAAATATGTTGCCTACCTATTTATGTAAAGAAGTGATAAAGTTTAATACATAACATAACATCACGTGTTCGCCGAAGGGTAAGGCAGAAGTGTACCTATAGTTCACCAACATTTCGCCAGTAATGATGATATAGGGGGCGGCCCTAATTAAGTTTCATTTTTAATTATTCCATTTTTCCCGTAGAAAGGCGAAAACAAAAGTTGTAACGTATATATGAGCAGGAGTAGCTTATTAATTGATTATTAGTTAACCTCCTTAAACCGTCAAGAACTCTAAATTGTCCATGCATTATTTGGGATTATCACAACTTCAAAGATAGTTATGTAGGTACCTACCTACAACAAACCCGTAGGTATCAACCAGCTGTATAACTAAGTCCCAACACAGGTGACTTTGCACTGGGTGTTCATCCAGTGTAGCACACTAGTCACCGCGTAGACGCTACTTATACGCAGTTTAGACGCCCCTTAGACGACGCGTATATCACGTAGAGCTTCGTAGAGGACGCCAAGATGCATCTACGCCTTATTTCTTTCAAGAAATGAAATAATGTCTAGCTTTAAACACTCCAAATCTTATCCAGCCTGTAGACCATGTTGGATTGCAACTTTGGAACCACGCTTTAGCGGCCGGCCATCACGACGGGCTTGCTACTCACTTGGTGTCACTGAAGTGAAGCAAACTTAATCTTCTATCGTTTACATCTTCTACATTGCTTAAAACCGTAGCTGTAATAGAACGAAACAACAGCAGCGAAGGGTGCAAGACGGAACTCCGACCCTTCTTCACTAGGAAGGGACAAAAATACACACCAATAAAACGTTAGCAATATAGGTAGGTACCATTTTAAGGTAAAGGTTGTATTGCTTAAGAAACGAGATGGAGCAAAAGTGTCCACAATATTTTTTTTCCCATACGAAAAACCCACCTTCTACAGAAAATTGTTAAAATGAGGTTTTCCATTTTCCAAGAAGATTCGTCAACAGCGAACCATCCCGCAGCAGATGGGTCTTCCCTTGTAAGTAGTGTAACAATTTGCAATACCGTTCGCGGCTAAATATACAATATATAAATAAAAAAACAAGAGCGAGTTGGACATGCGCACCGAGGGTTCCGTACCATCAAAAAATAATATATTAGTTCTACTATCGGTCAAGAGATGGCGCTGACCTAAAACTGCAATATTAAAAAAGTGTACTGTTGAGAGACATCGTTTTATTTTACCTGTAATCTTTACATAAACTTCTAACAATAATTTTAGATTTTTCTCTATGCAAATTCGGAGATAAGGGTAATTTTTTGATTTTTTCTTCAAAAGTCGAAAACTATGCGGCTTAAAAAAAAAAAGAGAATGTTTGAGAATTTGCAAATAGCGCTCTTTCATATGATATCGCACATGCCCTAGTAGCCCTACTTCTAATTTTTAAGACCTCCGTTCGGTCCCAATTGCAAAAAAAAAAAAAAACTTGTTTACAAAATAGTTGGGCAAACGTCATCTAAAACTATTCAATATTTCAAGGTCATAGCATTAGTAGTTCTTGTGATATCCAGCTGTGACAGACAGACGGAGAGACACTGAGTCGCACCATAAGGGTTCCTTTTTACCATTTTGGTACGGAACCCTAATGAATAAATACTTAGTAAAAACAATCAATAGTATCTTATATAAAGTTTCGTTATCTTTTAAAGAAAAGGTTTTATTGTAATCTGGAATAGGCACAGTCCCTTGTTCACAACAAAAGGTACATTTCGTTGTAATGTTTTCTTCGCCGTAGCTTATCAAAAAGGTTGTTATTGAAAGTGTAGGTATCGTCTTATTGATCACTGGAACAGCAAGAGTAGACTTAATACTAGCAAGATTGAATTCATGAATACCTATTACTTAGTAGGTATTGCTATAATTAATAGGTACAGTCAAATACCACAATTAGCTGACCCCCCTTTGCTCAAATATTTGAGGTTTTTTTACTTACAAATCGTACGATTTTCATTTTTTTTCTAGTTTTGGGTAGATTTCGGATAGGCATTTAAATTAAATTAAGAATTATAAAATTCTATCGATCCGTATTCTAAAAAATCTCAACCATTTATGCAAGGCGGGGTCAGCTAATTGTTGTAATTGACTGTACCAAATAATGCGTATTTACCATTACCTACGCACGCTTTGTTCGTGCTAGCAACACCAGGCCAGGAAACTTCAAGACAAAGCTTCTACGTTTAGATAGAAACATGCTCTGTCCTCTGGGTGTAGGTGTCTACAATAATTGGGAAAGTAATATGTGATAGTAGCACGCGCCAGATTCAGATTTATAAGAACCATTAGAGAATCGGACAGTTTTAGAAGTGCAGACTATTCGATAAATGGAGGTTGAATTGTCAAATTTGTCAAGGAGCCTTCTCTTGTTAGTAGGGTCGCCGATATAAATATACATATATGATAAAAATATCGAGGTTCGAGGGTTCGGCTCTATGACAATGAATAAAAATTGACGTATATTTTCAAATGTCAAGCATGCCATACGTGTTACCCAACCCATACGTTTACGTTTTGATAATTTTGTCGTTGGTGTTTTCGTCTCAGATGCATGAGCGAGCGTAGCGAGCTCGAAAATGTTTAGCACCTCGGATGGTTTAGGTTTTCTTTTGACTAGGCGTGATGCCCTTCGGGTCCTTAGACCACAAGGCCGTAGGCGATGGTCCACGTCTAACGTGTTAACCAGACATTTAAAGCCCAGACTGTCCCAAACAGTTTGATAAGCGTTGAGTGTCATGGTAGATTACACCACTGTACCTACTACATGCACCTGTATCTATATTTATACTTACATACTTACATAATAATAAAACTGAAGAGTTTGTTTTTGTTGTTGTTTGAACGCGCTAATCTCTAGAACTACTAGTCAGATTTGAACAAATATTTTTGCATTTGATAGCCCAATTCTTGAGGAAGGTTATAGGCTATTTAACATCACGCCACGACCCATAGGAGCCGAACAAAAATAAGTAGGTACAAAATGATAATGAAAACATTCCAAAAATATTAGCTAACTAGGTATTTTATGGCTTTAGTACCTACAGGATTGCGCAAGTATCGAATACATCCTGTAATAGGCTGTAGGTACCTACCTACACTTAATGACACCAATATACTCCAAAATAAAGGACCTTGCGGGAATACCAAGGTAGTAGGTAATTTATTTTGTCGAATTCCTGTTAAATAGACGATCAAATAAATGCGTACCTATTTAAGAATTATTTATTAGGCATCTTTATCGTGAAATGGAATACTTAGTACATCCATACTATCCATACTAATATTATAAATGTGAAAGTAACTCTGTCTGTCTGTCCGTCTGTCTATCTGTCTGTCTGTCTGTCTGTCTGTATGTTACGTTTTCACGCCTAAACCGCTGAACCGATCGTCATGAAATTTGGCAGAGATATAGCCTGGGATATGGAGAAGGACATACGCTACTTTTTTACGCGATACCCGACATTTACGTGGGCGAAGTCGCGGGCAAAACCTAGTTATATTATTATATTATATTTTATAAAATTAAGGCAAAGAATTTTAGCGTTATGCTCAAGACTCCTCATGCGGGCGCCCCGCGCCGGTAGTTGTCTGCGAACGCAGAATAATAATGAACTTACAGCACGCGTACCCAGCCCTTTCATTACTTTATTTGCACACGTACGGCGAGAACAACATACGTACCTACTTAAGGTGACGACCTGTTGTATAGGCCAGTTAGATAAACTTAGAATATGAAATTGTGCGTCGCAGTCTGTGGAACTAAG
Source organism: Dryobota labecula (assembly GCA_947523025.1). NCBI lineage: Eukaryota > Metazoa > Arthropoda > Insecta > Lepidoptera > Noctuidae > Dryobota > Dryobota labecula. The sequence goes on from OX383284.1 coordinate 19,141,539, forward strand.
TAGGGACAATAAATACCTCGAATCGTTAGCATTTTCGAGCGCCCTCGTGTGCTGCACATGTTCGGACAGCGGTGAATCACTACTGAAAAAAAAAACTCCGAGGGACGGCGGAGAACGCGGGTGACGCAGCGCCGCAAAGCGCGAGTCATTGATCCCGATACAGTCCCGGACGGCCGACGCCATGTCGGAGCTCGCGCACTCCGAGCCGCTCCTCCCGCCGCTCGCGCTCGCCGCGTACGTCGCGTGCGTCGCCGGCGCTGCCGCCCTCGCCAACTGCTCGGTGCTCGCCGCGCTCTTCAAAACCTCACGGAGTGGTAAACAAAAACTTGTTCCATAATGCCTTTTCGATAATTCCAGGTCCATATACCTGTTCTTATAATAAGGCGAACTTTCTTTAGTTATATATAACTATAATCTTATTCATTATACCTACCTACTACTACTATTGGAGTTATATTATATGTTATATTCTCTATATGTTATATATTTCTCTGTAACGTCGTCTTTTGAATGCTTTCTATAACAACAATAATGATCCTTCTTTACTCAGTGTATAGTCAATCCGTATCCGTAGACCGTACGTTCACATTCTAAACAGAAAGATGAAACTTTTCCCTGTAGTTTAATCCATAATAATTATTAATATTTTATTATAATTTAATTTAATGAAATTGAATAATGTTTTAATGTGTAATCTTTTAATGTGTAATGTTTTAATGTATATATTATGAATCCTTATGTTTAATTCTATAATTTTTAATACTTGATATGGGAATAACTTCCTGAAATAAATGATTATTATTATTATTAGGCTCATTGGCGAGCATAATTGACTTGTTTGTATTCGCCTCTTCTACTGTTTAGTATGTAAACTAATTATTATTAATGTGATTGTTTCTGATGATGATTGTTTTCATTTCAGGTTTGCTGACCATCATTTTACAGTTGGCTCTAGCCGACCTTATACTGGGAGCGTCAATAGGGCCCGAGTTGTGGTCCTACAATACCAGATCGTGGCATTTTGGTGACCATGGCTGCGTAGCCTATCGAGGATTGAACGTGTTTGCCTCGACTGCATCGTCCTATTTAGTGGCTACTATTGCACTCCATTCACTCGCCACCATCAACATTGAAGAAAAGGCTATCGCAAAACGAATAAAACGAATCGAACAAGATGAAGATGAGGAAATAAGATCTTCACGTCATAGTTTAGTGACAAGTAGTGACTCTTCAACTCCACCAAGAACTATGAACCTAGATTACAGACTAACTGATCGAAGAATCTCAGTGACGCAACCATCAGTGTTTGTTTGGGTGTTGGCTATTTCATTAAGTGTTCCGGAATTTGTTTTAGCCACAACAGTGCACCACGACCGGGATGTTGTGCTATGCACTTTAGTCGACACTAGTCAACGTCTGCATATGTACTCAATTCTTGCTGTTTTTAATTCGTTCTTACCTCTTATTATTATGTGTATTGCTGGTGTTCTAGTCATCATTAAGTTGAGGATAAAGAAAATTATGTCGCAGATTGAAAGCTTCGAATCAATCGCAGCATTGAAATTATCTCTCTGGCTTATAGTGGTTTACATTGTGCTGTGTACTCCTCGGTCCTGTGTAACTGCTTATAATATTTACTCCAAATCAATGCAAGGTAATGAAACTTCCTTGGTTCAAAATGAAGATATGACAACTGTGAATGTAGCAACCAGCAGTACATACATTGTTTCAACTTTAGTTCGGCCTCTGCTCAGTATAACTTTACTGCCGCGAGTGAGGAAGGCGTTTTCTTTCGGATCTTATACCAACACAGACAATGTGTGATATACGAGAATATTATGGAAACGTTTCTAAAGTTGCAAATTCTAAATGAGGTGATATATTTTAAGCGCTGTGTACGTAGCATTTAAACAAGGTTGCATTTGAATGTAAGTGAAAAGTTGTGGTATTTAGGGAGACCAAGGATTAACATAACAAACTCGATGGTTTGCTATGCAGCGAGTATAGTGCGAGTGAAAAGTACATTGCTAGTGTTAAATTTAGTGCCATAGCGCGTAAATGAATGTATAAGCTACATATATAATCGATTTTATATACTACACATAAAATCATCTAAAATTTATAACACGCATAAATACAAATTACAATCAGAGCTGGTCATTAACGTATCTACTACCTAACCTAAACCAATGAAACTTTCCTCATGTAACAAATGTAGATACCTACCTACATGGTCCTATTCCTAAAGCAATGGTTGATTTTGATAGAGACCATAGCATGGTATAAAGCTGAAAAGATACAACCATGAACCCTTTAGAATACCAAAAAGACAATATTAGTGGTTGTATTCTATTGTTGTAGTAGATAGATACCTTAGTTGCTAAGTAAATATACATAAGTAAAAAATTATCTCGCCAAATATATGGCACAATTTGAAAAGGGAGTAAACATCATTGTAAAGTATTTTTTTACTGTTTTTCTTATAATAAACTTTTTAAGCCACTTTTTTTCGTTTTATTAAAGGACTACCTAGCACTTCGGCCGCGTGGATTACATACTATCCTGAAAATAAAATGTCACACCCTCCACCCTCTTCAGAAGGTAGTTTTCGAAAATTTATCATTTCTTTAGATAAAATAAATATTCGGGCCAATTTTCCAGTTTATAGATCAAAGGCATAAGATTTTTCATACAAACTGTGTCCTCCCTTTTCACCACGACAGAGCTTGGTTTAAAAAAATCGATTGGTGGGCCAGCACATCAAGTTACCACAAACTGTCTTAATCAACAACATCTTAAAGTTTAAAATCGTTTGGAGAATTTGACAGTTTCGTGTATGTTGATGTGCTGGCCACTGTACGTTTCCAGTATTATACTCATTTTCAAGTTAATTGAAGCAAGCAATAAAATTCTCCCTAATCCCCTTTAACTTTATTACCCCTTTCCACCGTTAGGGTTTGATTTTTGAAAAACCCTGAAACACGTGATCTTTTGTTTTTTTAAGTGTTGTAACCTGACAGCGTGTAAAATTTTTTCCTCACTAACTAGCGGGTTTAGGGGTGTCAAAGGACACCCCCTAAACCCTCTGTGACCCTAGTTTAAAAAAACGTATTCGTTCTCTATTCGTTTTTGTTTAAACTGTATATACCTACTTAAGTACCTATCCTCTTTTGGACAGGGGTGGAATCTTGAAAAATCGTTTGTGATGTTGCCATAACTTGACTTACAGCTTATCCATGTTAGAGCAATTCACCAATTTTAGAGTAGGTAATCAATAAAAGCCTCCCTTTAAAAATGTAATCATCCTTTTTGCCTCGGTAGGGGTTGCATTTGCAAAAAACCCTTCTTTTTTTCTTTTTTATCCTTTTTTTTCTTTTTCCTTTCTTCTTTTTCAGCCCACATTCTCAAAGGAAGCCTGGAGCGGAATTTCACGGTCCTAGTCCCAGAAGTTTCGGCTGTGCGTTGATATGTCAGTCCGTCAGTCAGTTTTTAGGGTTCCGTAGTCTTCAAGCAACCTGTCTGTCCGCGACTTAGCTCTGAGACTCTTAGTACTATAAAGCAGTAATTTGGCTATGTTTTTATTTAAATACGTACTAATCACACCGACAAAGTGATAAAATAAAATCATGAAAAAAAAACATACCGATTTTGATTTTACGATAACTCGACCCCGAGACAACTCGACCCGGACAACACGTACCTGCGACAATTCAACCCCACGACAACTCGACCCGGACAACTCGACCCCGACAAATCGACCCCGGCTACGCGACCCCCGCTAATCGCCTCCGACATTGGAATGGGAACAATAGTTAGTTGAACCCCTACTAATATTAACATACCGCCATCAGTTTCTATGGAGGATGCCAGTGAGACCACAAGGAGGAACAGTTCGCTTACGATTTTTAGGGTACCGTAGTAAAACCAGGAACTTTTGCATAAGTCACCGTATGATTATGAACATCGTTAATAGATTATAATCTATCGCGAGATTGTAAACTATCGAAAAATTGTAAACTGCAACAAACTATTTATAATTGAACGTATTATTTTTCGATACTTTCGTATTTTCGATAGTTTGTAGCAAACCGCCAAATTATGAACTGGTATCAAACTTGCATGCGACGAACGCACCTTGCGCTATTACTAAATATCCAAGTAACTGCGACTAACTTGGAAGAAGCGCTCGCCGCCGCGCCGGCCGATGCCGCGGCACCGCTCGCTTCGCTCGCTCGGCTCGCGCGCGGTTGGTCACATGTCTAACCTAACCCATTTGGTCAGGATGCCCTGGCTTAGTTACTGTGATCAATTCGGCTGCCGCCAAGACCTACCAATCAGGGACGGTTCACAATTTTAGGGGTGATGAAATCGGATAGATATTATGAACCCTGTCGATAAGTGCAGGTTCGTTCACAATTTGACGATTTGATAATTTTATAAATTCATTCCAATTATAAACTATATTTTATATAATAGAAAGAATATAGAAGAAAGAACAAGATTTAGACTTTAGACTATTGTACCTAGGAAGGTACAATAGTCTAAAGTCAACTTTTTAGATTAATATTTTAAATATGTAGGAACATATTCAAAATATTAATCTAAAAAGTTACCGAGACCTTATGCAATTTTTTTAGGACCTAACAAGTGCCTGTATAACTACTTACTATTTTCTATGTGAAGCAAAACTAATTGATTTAACGATTAGCCTACAGACAGAATAATATATTATGAAGTAGGACAAGTAGGACCTGTAGGTATCATCGCAAGCAGGTATGTAGTGGCCAGACAATGTAATGCACTCCGCAAATAAGCGCAACTAGAGGGCGAGTAGGGTGGGTCTGTCTCGCCCGCTCGCCCCCTTGAAACCTCCCCGGGTGATGTCATGCAACAAACACTAACTACTGCTACCATAACCATTTTGTGGGCCAAGTTATTGATTTTGATTCCGAAGTATTTCGTTACTCATCTGTCAAAGGGTCAGTAGGCAGACTAGTTGTGTAGGTAGCTTTTACATAGCTAATGACGTACTATGTACCTAACAAATTAACAAAAAAGTTTTTTTTTTTATAACTTCTGTTAAATTTACGTATGTACCTACTTACTGTAGGTATTAGTTTATTTTGTTTAAAGTTCAAAAACCGGTCAAGTGCTCTTAACACCAACCAAGCTTAAGATTTCCGTAAAGTAAATAACTATCAATATTGCGCATAACATTAACCGAGTTTATACCTTCCTATGATCTTATATTAGACTGACACTGAACTTGTTCAAGATTTGTTACTTAGTATACCGCTACCTACCTTCTTAATTTATATGTAAGTAGGTATACCTACAGGATGCCCAAATGACGTCCAAAAGAAAATTTTGGAGTTCTCTCTCCAAGGGTCTCTCTCCAGAGTCCTTTCTAAAACACCCCCTTGTCTATACATATAATAAAACTAGCTTTTGCCCGCGGCTCCGCCCGCGTGGGTGTCGGATATCGCGTAAAAAAGTAGCCTATGTCCTTCTCCATATCCCAGGCTATATCTCTGCCAAATTTCATGACGATTGGTTCAGCGGTTTAGGCGTGAAAACGTAACATACAGACAGACAGACAGACAGATAGAGTTACTTTCACATTTATAATATTAGTATGGATCGTAGCGAAGTCAAAACTGTACATTGAATATTTTTGAAAAAAAGTAATTGTCACGAGGTCTGGGAACGATCCTGATGCCGAAAATATAGTTTTTAGAATTTTTGTCTGTTTGTCTGTCTGAATGTATGTTCCAGGTAAACGCGAAAACTACCGGGCCGATTTCGTTCAAATTTTGCATAGATATTCTGGTCAAATTACTACGTATAAATTATCTCGCTATTTGCTATGGGGGATGAGCAGTATTGCATTATGTTTTGAGATGGGTCCATAAGGACAGGTACCTTAACCGTGGTCGCTACAAGAAAATGGTCTTAAGAGACTATCCTTAACTTTTAGAAAAAAATTGATCGGCATTCACAGATTTTGAAAAAAATCTACAGTCAGCTAGAAAATGGGCAATTTTCACAAAAAAGTTTTTTGATGCCAATAGATCCTGTTTCTTACGAGGATCAAAAAACTCTATGAGATCAACTGAGGTTTGAGTACTAGAAAAGTCAGAAATCGAAAAAAAGTTTTCCCATACAGGTCGTAGGTGAGACTGAGATGAGAACGAACACAATGTATCAGTGTATGACAACAGTCGCATTATTCCATTACTACTTCACTGTGTTGAATAGGAAACGAATATAGCAGATACTCGTAGTTACAGTTTTAATCTTTTAAATGATTATCATACCTTATGGATCTAAGTAGTCAATTATGACATATTATGCTATTTCAGTCAACTTTCAACAAAGCAATGCAAATCTGATTTAGATTCCAAAGAATTGATATTTATGTGCTTCTTTTTAGGAATCCGTACCAAATTGGTTAAAAAGAACCCCTTATGGTGCGACTCAGTCTGTCTGTCTGTCACAGCTAGATATCTCAAGAACTACTAATGCTATCAACTTGAAATTTGGAATAATTTTAGATGACGTTTGCCCAACTATGTTGCAAATAAGACAACTGGGACTTAACTGGGTGTCTTAAAAAATCGGACTACTAGGGTATGTGGGGTATCGTATGAAAGAGCGCAATTTGCACATACTCATAATTTTTTTTAGGCCCCATGTATTCGACTTTTGACCAAAAAAAAAAAAAAAAAAGCATTTCCCCCCTTATCTCCTTTGTTTGCATAGAAAAAATCTGAAATTATTTTATGTGATAGTAGTTTATGTAAAGGTTACAGGAAAAATAAAACGATTTCTCTAAATAACACACACTTTTTTAGAAATCATCAACAAAAATTACATTAGTTCCATTATTGGTCAAGATATGGCGCTGACCTAAAACTGCAATATTGTACACCGCAGTGTTAAAATTCTCTGATGCATATTGACCTCGCCGATGAAAATTTAAAAACATTTCACGGCTCACAGCCAAAATGTCCTCCTTCCTACCTACTCGCAGATTGCTTTGGGTTAAGCACAGTAAGTTGTAGTTTTTTCTGGGCACATAACTATTTAGGTACTAATAGGTACGAATAAAGCTATACAATTATGATGGTACCGAACCCTCGGTGCGTGAGTCCGACTCGCCATTGACCGGTTTTTTTTACATTTTGTTACTGTAATTGTGATAGTTCGAAGAACTTTATAGGACTTTTTTTTTGGGTGGAAAATTATCAAATAACTTCTCCCGCTCTGGCGCGGGAGGGCGTGTCAGACTTTTACTGACTAAAACCCACCTGTGTTACTTCAGTTGTATCACTTTCGGAAAAACCCGCAACCCTGGCAAGCATTGGTCCTAGCGGACCCCGTCACAGTTCGTGCTGACATCTCTTTGTGGTACGCGTAGAACACAACGCGCCGTCAACCTGGGCCTGGTCCTTACCAGACGGCGAGCTGCCCATTGCTTGCCGTCCGCAAGCCCGTGCCTACGGTGGCCTGGAATGGCAAATTGATTCCCGCCGCCCAGGGCGTCTTCTGCAGCGACTAGGGGCGTGAGGGCGCACAGACTACCTCTCCCTCACGCGTTCCGCCTCCTCCTTCGCAAGCATTATTGCTTTTCAGAAGGAGGTGACGGCCTCCCATGCACTCTCGCTCCGTACCATGGATCATTACGGGACACTGCACGCTAAACAAACAATTCCATACAATAGACATATCGGACAATCCTCTGTGCAGAGCTTGCATGGAGGCTGAGGAAACCGTCGCGCTTGTGCTCTTTGAATGCACATGCTGCAGGCGTCACCCAGATACAACAGCATTAGAACAGAGACCCTCGGGGCACCCTGATCTTTCACAGATGTGCTAAACATACCGGGAGACGTAATTAACTTCTGTAGAGAGGTGGGCTGGTTGGAATAACCACTAATGGCCGCTATGGGCCATAAACAATGGTCCTCCTGAAGGACTAATTGCGGAAACCAAACCCTTTACCATAGAACATAGAACTGTACGTCGCTTGCTCCCGCGCCACCAGTCCTGACTCTCTGTATATTTTGACTGCTGTGACCAAGACTACAAACGTAATGTTCAGGGAAGTTTTATTAAAATGTGGCTGGTATTTTAGTGTATTAGGTTGGGGAAAAAGTCTTTTCGCATTATAGTATGTATGAACTTGTAATTAAATCTCTTTGGCTATACTATTTGTATCGGGCTGGTTTTGGTATTATTGAAAGTTTAAATTTTAAAGAACATAATTCCAAATTCAAATTAGGAAAATGTGTGATTTTCATTTGTTTTTTGTACTGTCAAGATGAGTGAATCTAATGAAGAAATTCGATACATTTTAAAATTTTACTACAAAAAAGGTAAAAATGCAACGCAAACCGCGAAAAAAAATTGCGATGTTTATGGACCTAGTGCAGTGTCTGTGACAGTAGCACAAATTTGGTTTAAGCGTTTTCAATCCGGAAATTTTGATGTCAAAGATGCACGTCGCTCTGGTCGCCCTATTACGGATAAAATGGATGCCATTTTTGACAAAGTGGAGCATTGTCGGCATATCAGTAATTACGACGTAGCTGAAGAACTGGGAATCGACCACAAAACAGTTTTGGCACATTTGAGAAAAACTGGGTACACAAAAAAGCTCGATATTTAGGTACCTCACGAGCTCACTGAAAGAAACCTAATGAACCGTGTACTCATTTGTGATTCTTTATTACGACGTAACGAAACCGAACCATTTTTGAAGAAGCTGATAACTGGTGATGAAAAGTGGATCACGTACGACAAGAACGTGCGAAAAAGGTCGTGGTCAAAGGCCGGTCAGGCTTCACAGACTGTGGCGAAACCCGGGTTAACTCGCAACAAGGTGATGCTGTGTGTGTGGTGGGATTGGAAGGGCATTATTCATTATGAGCTGTTACCACCAGGCAGGACCATCGATTCTGAACTCTACTGCGAACAACTGATGAGATTAAAGCAAGAAGTTGAGAGAAAGCGGCCGGAATTAATCAACAGAAGGGGTGTGGTTTTTCATCATGATTACGCTAGACCTCACGCATCTTTAACCACTCAGCAAAAATTAAGAGAGTTTGGCTGGGAGATGTTAATGCTTCCGCCGTATAGTCCTGACCTTGCACCTTCAGATTTCCACCTGTTTCGGTCTCTTCAGAATTCTTTAGGCAGTGTCAGGTTAAAATCACGAGAGGACTGCCAAAACCACTTGTCGCGGTATTTTGATCAGAAGTCCGAAAATTTCTATAGCAATGGGATCATGTCCCTACCTACAAGATGGCAAAAAGTTATCGAACAAAATGGTAGCTACGTACATACTATAGTTAAATGTAAATAAACTATATTAAAAAATGTTTTGAATTTTCTCAAAAATGCGAAGAAACTTTTTCCCCAACCTATTATTATGGTGTTTCACGACTTCCACGCGAACGACTTCCACGCGGGCAGAAGCTAGTATAAAATAAAATAAATAAAATTACCTAATTCAAAATAAATAAAAATAAAAATGAAATAAATAGTTGAAACTAAATTATAATTAAAATAAAATTGGGCTATGCTTGGAGTTTCCCTTCGTGATCGAATCAGAAATGAAGAGATCCGCAGGAGAACCAAGGTAACCGACATAGCCCGAAGAATTGCCAAACGTGGGCACTTATTTTTCTCGCAGAACAGATGGCCGATGGGGCCGAAAGGTTCTGGAGTGGCGACTGCGTACCGGAAGACGTAGCGTTGGAAGGCCTCCCACAAGGTGGACCGATGACCTTGTGAAGGCCGCAGGAATCTGCTGGATGAGGGAAGTACAGAACCGGTCGATGTGGCGGTGCTTGGGGGAGGCCTATGTCCAGCAGTGGACGTCTTTTGGCTGAAATGATGAATAAAATTGAGATAAAAAATTTAAAGTAAATTAAAATACAAAACTTTATCAGGCAACATGCAGCCTGACGAGCCTTTCCACAGGTGCCGATATTGGTCTATCTGCAATCACCTTTAGGATTCCGTTACCACTCCTTCGAATTCGGCGAATTAGTGAGGCTGACTTATTGCGAATTATACCGTAAAAATCACACACCCTCGCGTCGGCAAACATACCCGAGGAACTGCAAAATCGAGGTAGTCGCACCAGAATCCTAAAGGCGTTGTATATACTCTGAGAACATTGGAGGCCCGCTGCGTGTAGTTGTTCCATAGGGCGCTGTTGTAAAAACTTTGGCAGTAGGCTTTGAATAAAGTTATCTTTACTTGTGCTGTACACTTCGCAAACCTATGTACCAACATGTTGCATGCACGCACCGACAACGCTCTCCGTTTTCTTTCAATATCTGCGTCATCCTGTAGGGTTTCAGCATTTTCCAACGGTGTCGATTATAGAAAAAATAAAGTTGCACAGCATAAGCACAAATTCATGCCGTTTGAGAGGTACAGCAATTTGCTAAACGTTACCCCAGCGGCATCTTGAATAACTCTGAAATCTCAAGACGCACAAATTTCATTTTTTGGGCACTAGGCACATATGTGATCTAAGTAGCTAGTTTGTACTCAGCTACGACCACCGGTTAAAAAACATGCCGCTGGGGTAACGTTACTCCAGCGGAATCTGTTTTTCGTTAATATCTTTGGATCGGCTGGACGCACAAATTCTAAATTTCGGGCACATTTACACGAGATGGGGTACTAATTATCTGTCAAGCCGAAATCCTGAAAAGCGACAACATTCCGCTGGAGTAACGCACACGACGCCTTCATTCTTTTACGTTCTCGGCTCCGCTTTACTGTCTGTATAATTGGTGTTTTATGGGTATCACTGGATTTCTCTTAAGAGCCATTTTACGTTTTCGCGCGAATATCTAAGATTTTAGTCGCCTAATTTACCATCTTAGTTAATTCTCTGGTATTGGTGAATATATGTAAATAATAGATGATTCTTTCGTATTGACACTTCATGTAACACATTTACAAAAACTTATTTGTGTACTTTGTAGTTATTAATCTCCCAGAACTAGTTTACTGAAAAATCAGCGCAGAGGCAATTTCAGACTCCTATTTCTATAATTAATATTTATAAATTTGACTGAAAAAAATACACAAAGCATCAGACATATAGTTTTGTCGACAAATGACGTACTAGAATTTCGATTATTAATAACATTAATAGGTAAAAAAAATAAAGACTTAGGACAATTTTTACGATTTATTCGCAATTATATTGCGATTTTTTTGTTTGAATAAAGCGTAATTACATTTTAAAAATCATCTCAAAATGAACTATGTTCTTTAACAAATCGAATTCTCAAGTTTGATTAAAATCCCTTCATTTAATTAGCCACAATATCCTTTTTTTAAACACTCTAAAAAAGAATAAATTGCGATGCACAAGTGGGCACCGTTTAGTACAGCGCGAGCGCCCATCGAGGAAGGACCTGTGCTACTTTTTCCCGCATCTCAATTGTCGAGTGCTCATATCGTAACCGTGATATTATACTATGACCACAACATTTTGATGCTTCCCAAATTGACTCGTTTTACGAAGATTGCGTATTGCCGGAAATTATAGACCCTAGAAAAGCAAGATCAATGCCTTTACGACAAATATTTATTTAACGTAAGTGATAGTCATTATTACTTGACATTATTGTCAAATAATAATGACCAACACTTATATTTTGTACGATGTGATTGTTTTCCTGTTCATTTTTATTATATACTTTCAAAACATATATTTGTATTTTTTTATTAGTCTAGAAAGCTTTAGTAGACTGAATAAATAAAATAACTTTTTTAATCAATCTCTAAATACCGCATTATTATTATAATGGCTCAAGATTATTTAGTCCGTCTCGACACTCGCGTTACACTGCTTAAATTGTGTATGTGTGGATAGTTACGCTCACATACACAGCGCTGCCGTCTTTTACCTAAACTCGAGCGTTAAAATTTTGTGAAATGGCTCTTAAGAAACCCTTTTCAACCGTATATAGGTGCGGTCTCTATATTTCGGTTTAGCTTTTTCGAGTATAGGCCGACATTGCATGAGGTTCTCAATTCGTGTATTTAAATATCGATGTGGCTCAAGATGGCTGTACAAATCTTCAATATAGCTCGCATTTAACTAGGTTAATAGGGCACTATATGTGACGGCTAAACACCCTTATTTCAGAATTTGTGACGCTACAGAATCTTAGATAATCGATCGAAAACGTGTCCAGCCAGCTTGAAAAACCACTTTTCGCTGGTCTCTCAATCTCGGTAACGGAAGTGATTTTGACATGTGACTCAAAATGGCTGGACAAATCTTCAAAATAGCTCGTATTTAACTAGGCCCAATAGGGCAATGAATATTACGGCTAAACACCCTTATTTCAGAATTTGCGACGCTACAGAATCTTAGATAATCGATCGAAAACGTGTTCAGTCAGCTTGAAAAACCACTTTTCGCTAGTCTCTCAATCTCGGTAACGGAAGTGATTTTGATATGTGACTCAAGATGGCTGGACAAATCTTCAAAATAGCTCGTATTTAACTAGGCCCAATAGGGCACTTTATATTACGGCTAAACAACCTTATTTCAGAATTTGTGACGCTACAGAATCTTAGATAATCGATCGAAAACGTGTCCAGCCAACTTGAAAAACCACTTTTCGCTGGTCTCTCAATCTCGGTAACGGAAGTGATTTTGACAACTTTTGCTTATCAACGGGCGTCACATACATTTGTGACAGGCATCGAGCTAAAAGTTTTGTGATACGTACAGCGGTTTAGTAGAAAAATGCAAAAATCTGTGTCCAGCCAGCTTGAATTTACGTATAAAACTTCTGGCTGGCACTTCCGAATCTCAATAACGGGAGCGTTTTCGAATATGGTTCCTTTACTAACATTTAGTGACGCAATGTGTTACAGTAATAATGTTTGATTTATGGCGTCACATGTAAGGGTTTACGAGTAATCAATAAAAACGTAATGTCCAGCCAGCCTGAGTTCTAGCTGGCTGGACATATGTATCTCCGTTGCCTGATGATCTACGGTCTTCGAAATGTGTTCAAAATTTTGTGACGGGGACGATAATGATAACCTGAATTTGTGACGGAGAAACTTTGAGTAGTTTCAAAGATATTGGTGCCGATTCCCTTGTTCACAAACTAAACAAAATTTAAGTGCAGTGCATCTTTTTATTTCTATTTCATTAAGAAAAGCACAGAAGATAAATTTTAGTTTAGTCATGTCAAATTAATCAGCACTTGACGTAAATTGACGTAATTTTCGTCGGCAAGTTTTTAATCACGTCTAAACTTGTATGGAGTAGTGACAGGCACCGATTAATTTGACAGGACTAAACTAAAATTTATCTTCTGTCCTTTTCTTAATGAAATAGAAAAAAAAGATACACTGAACTAAAATTTAGTTTAATTTGTGAACAAGGGAATCGGCACCAATGATCATTTAAATTTTCCCATTCAAACATCCATTTTAATATTGTGAGGTGACCATAATTTTAACATAAATAAAGGATTTCTTTTTAATCGACTAATCGGCCGGTAGCAGCCACGCCTGCTTTGTATTTGATTTTTCCGTGGGAATAAAAGGTTTTATTATTAGGTACACCTATGACCTACACCGCTGTATAAGTACAAATAAATAAATGTGATTTTATTTACAGCAAACATTATTTTTTCATTTAAATACCTTCGAGCATTAGTTATCCTGAGTTCCTGACACAATATCTACCTATGTACTTACCATGAAAAATACCAATAGGTACCTACCTACTAAAAATAGTGGTTACCCATCTGCACGTAAATAATCAATAAAATTAAAAATGACCCCCCCCCCCCCCACTTTTGTCTTCTATCGATTTAAATACCTATAATACATTTATTCGTATTAGTATCACCAATACACAGATTTTCGTCCATTAAAGATAACACCTTAAAATATACTTAATCCTACATAAAACCTACAATATTGGTAACCCTACTGCAGTGTTTGTATGGTAAAATTAAAATGATCAACAGTGCCGATTCCCTTGTACAAAAACTAAACTAAATTTAAGGTCAGTGCATCTTTTTCTTTCTATTTCATTAAGAAAAGGACAGAAGTTAAATTTTAGTTTAGTCCTGTCAAATTAATCAGCGCCTGTCACAACTCTATACAAGTTTAGACGTGATTAAAAACTTGCCGACTAAAATTACGTCAATTTACGTCCAGCGCTGATTAATTTGACAGAACTATATAAACTAAAATTTATCTTCTGTCCTTTTCTTAATGAAATAGAAAGAAAAAGATGCACTGAACTTAAATTTAGTTTGTGAACAAGGGAATCGGCACCATTATCTTTGAAACTACGCAGTTTCTCCGTCACAAAATTTTGAACATATTTCGAAGGCCGTAGATCATCAAGCAGCGGAGATACATGTGTCGTTAATTAATGTACAGACGCCAGCACATCAAGCTACTACAATCTGTCAAAATTCTTTAATAGATTTTCAACTTAATCACTACAGTATAAGGTTCATGGTTGATTGCGAAAATTTGACAGTTTCGGGTAGCTTGACCTGCTGGCGTCTGTACGTGAATGTTAGGTCTACCTACCTAGATATTATAGTACAACACGGCCGATGTATCATGGCCGGTCCGAACTTTGCGCAGAAGGCTAGGCAATAACATTTTTAGGATTCCGTAGTCAAAAAGTCACCATATCCGTCTGTCGGTTCGCGGCTTAGCTCAGAGACTTGGTAAGAAAGCTGCTGTAATTTGGCATGGGCATATTAATCACAAGTGGTATAAAAACTTGAAGGGCACGCAATAAGGGCAAGTAAAAGTATCCCTTGCACGTAGCGGGGATATTATTTTTTGTTTTTTTTTTCTATCCCTAGGTGTGGGATATCTTTGGATAGGCCGGCCAAAAATATTGCGCCTGTGAAAATCGTTTTCGATTCAGGGATCAGTTTGAGTGCTAATTTTTGTTAGTCGATCCCCCCCCCCTCGCAAACTAAATGGTTGTTGATATTTTGGGTCCTTCAAAAACAATAAAACGTCCTTGTTGATTTCCATTCTCCCCGAGGGCAGCAGCTGCTTTCTATGTGAGAACCACCACCCATTTAGCCCCTCTCTTGCGTCTGTAATTTTATATTTTTCATTTAAACGTCATTATTATGAAAAACTCGCGAAGTTTTTCAAGTGTTTTTTGTACAAATTCAAAAGAACTTTCAACTAACTCTAAATAATTTATCGATCCAATTATTTTTCAGAGACTCGCCCTTTATAGTTAAACTTGCCATTGCATAGCTTCATCTCTAAGCTCCACCTTCTGTGCTGTCGTAAGAGTATTTCAACTTGGGACACGTCGTTAGTTGTATGTTTACCCTTTTGTTTATGTTGTATCAAGGGCTTTTTGCATATTTACAAGTAATTTTAGACAAACATCTTTTTGGGGTTAGGTGGCGGTTTATTTAAATATTGGTTCTAAAACTAAAAATTGTATTTAATACAAAAGTTTATTGGTGAAAACATGAAAAATATAATAGATTAATGGCTGATAAAATGCAGCAGAAATGTTACAATATTGGCCATCACAAAACTATTTCGCTAATAAATGCCTGAAAATTCAGAATGCTATTTATAATCAGTAAGGGGCACAACAAAATGGTTAATGTCAACAATAAAAGACTTCCTTTGGTAATATTGAAAATGTTAGAGGACATCACAAAAACCATGAAAGACACTAACAAGTTTTTTGTGCCCTAATTTGATACAGGTGGATTTATATTTTACGAAAATCTATATTTCATAGGGTCAGTTTTGGGCGCACTTCAACAAATTTTAAATAACTAATAGCATAATTTTAAAACAATATTTCACCATCATGATCTCCATTTCACTGCGGACATGCGGCGAAAGGAATGTTAATTTGGGGCCGACCAGGCTGACGTTTTATTCTATATAGAAAGGAAAACACTTTTAACTTAAGAAACCGTAATTTTAATAACTTAAGTTATAAATATTTATATTCATCGGGTCAGCTCGATATCTGTAATCCAGTGTAAATACAGAAATACAAAACCGTCAAAGATGACACATAACATTTAATTTTAGACGGAACGTGAAGGTCCGCTGCGAACGACATTTTTAACATTTTTTTACAAGCGACGGCTCGCATCAGCGGCGGAGGACCCGCGCCGCGCGGCGTTCTCGAATGTTACTCGTTTTCTTATAAAACACCAATGAGAACAAATGCGTGTGCTGGGAGTGAGCGCGGCGCGAGATTAGTTGTCGCCGCCCTCGGCGGGCTCGTCGCCATCGCCCTGTGTGTCTGACGTCCACAGCGTCAGGTTGTCTCGCAGCAACTGCATGATCAGTGTTGAGTCTTTGTACGAGTCTTCATTCAGTGTGTCTAATTCGGCGATCGCGTCATCGAACGCCTGCGAAAACAATGATCAACGTTAATTATTATCTATTCAAAAGAGAAACAATATAAAAATATTCATACAAGAAATTTTCTATCATTCCCTTTATGGGAAGATAAACTCTGTATACAAGAGTTATAAATAACACTCTGATGCTGGCTGGATCGAGGATTAAGGGTTAATTGCTTTACACACGGCCATGCTAATATATTATTAGTGGTTCTTTTTAATCTAACAGATTATTTCTAATTTTGAATAACTTTTATCTTCATGCAAACTAAACAAGAAGAATGCACTAACATAAGAAACTTGACAGTTAGTAAATTATAATTGTGTCATCATCATCACACACTAATTTTCTTTTGATTAAAAAAACCTGTTTAGCTAAGTGGCACGCTCGCGCAGGGGAGTTGATTATCTCGTAATAGAACACGGAAAAGTTGAGCGCAAGGCCGAGTCTGATGGGGTGGGTCGGTTGCATTTTGGCTTTAGCAATGTCGAATGCTTCCTGGTAGGCCTTCTGCGAGTCCTCCACGACGGCTGGGGACAAGCGAGTACATTAATATGCCTAGCCTGCACTTCCCTCTCGTGCCAGCCAGCACAGAGCCTATGCGTAACTGACACTAATAATGACCTGTTTGGCGAGCTGACACGCTTTGTCTGGTGAATTTAATATCTCATAATAGAAGACGGAGAAATTTAACGCCAGACCCAGCCTTATTGGGTGTGTGGGCTGCATTTTCGCCTTGCTGATCTCGAAAGCGTCTTGGTATGCTTTCTGTGAATCCTCTACAACAGCTGTAAGGTAAAGTGATGTTAACTTACTGAAACTATTGCATAATAAATCTGGTATATTAAATTCTTATAATCATTTATGTTATATTAATTATGTACAACTTAAGTCTTATTAGTGTAAATACTTACAATTTCTGGTTTCTCCTGTGGCCACTTCTGCGAGGTACCTATAGTAGTCACCCTTCATTTTAAGGTAAAATACTTTACTTTCTGGATTACTAGCTTTAGGAATAAGGTGCTTGTCAAGTAAACCCTGAAACAAAAAAAAAAAAATATCTTAAAAATCTTGATTGTAGAATCCATCATTTTTTTTTTTTATTAGAGAGTTTTGAATCGAAATACGTAATTAAAGATTAAAAAATTGTATTGCAGAATTAATATATTAATCCACATAGGATTTGAAGACAGGGCAATGAACGAAAACGGGATAGCAGCGCGCGCAATGACGCGGCGCAATACGTCACCCCACCCTCCCCGCCCGCGAAAACTCCGCACCGCGCCCTGCATGCTCTCACGTGCTAACCGACATTATAACGCCCATGATTAACAAAAACGTTATGACTGCGGAGGAAATGACCACGGCTACTGTTTGCTTGCATCACCCCTCAAATTGGCGAGGCGCAAATATCATGACGTCATTCGCGTAGGATGGCGGCAACTGGCGTTAATCTTACTTAGTTTGGAATAAATTCCACGATCTAATGGACAAAAACGGTAACGAGGGACAGGAAGGATTCTTACCAAAACATCGTAACAGATTTCTCTGAGCTCCTTTTCTACTTTAACCCTATATTCTTTTGCCATCTGTTGTTTTCTTTCCGAGCCTTCGGTTTTCTGTTCAATGGAGGAGATGACGCGCCATGACGATCGTCGAGCGCCCACCACGTTTTTGTAAGCAACGGAAAGTAGGTTTCTTTCCTCGTTGCTCAGCTCGACGCCGGTTTCCGTGACTTCTTTCATCGCGGCCGCCATGTCGTCATATCGTTCAGCCTGCTCCGCCAGCTTGGCGCGTTGCACCAGTTCCTCCTTGTCGACGGACATCGTGGACGATGGGAGAGGATTATTTCACTGATGCCCCTGCAATGAAGTATGAATCACGAATAAACTATTTGAATCGACAGCCAATGACGACTCACTGTGAGTTAAATTTTATCAGAAAGACTAATCGTTAGGCGTCACTTTCACCGAAGCGAATCGCTTATAGGGTATTTGTCATCATGGATGGATGGAAGTCGCACCTTAGGTAGAGGCTCGCGAGCGCACTAGCGCAATATGAAGATTCAACGAAGCTCAAAGAGCGCCTCTCACGCCAACCGCGACATCGACGCGTCGTCCGCTCGGTTTGACAGCATCTCACAGACTCAAGCTACTAGCAGGCTAGGCACGCGCCGTGTCGCCGCGCCGCCGCTTGGTCACCGCCACTGCGCCAACAGTATTGATCCGGCGACGCGGGATAAACACTCCAGACGAAATACGACTAGCGCGACGATTGCACACACCCCTCCTCACCCTCACGTACGCCCCCCTCCTGCACCGCGCCCGTCCGCCTGGCGCCTACCTCACGCTACCCTTATCTACCTACCTATAGGTTTTTACGCGACTCTCCAGTTACTATGCCATTATAAAATGCCAAGCAAATGGTCATATTATGTACTTTAGTAAATATATAATTACATATGTAGTGTGTTTTTTTTAAAGTAAGGGAGCATAATTATAATGAGACACAAAAAACCCACTACATGACCAGTCATGAGATAGGTGTTTAACAATTTAATATATTTTTTTTATTTTTATTAGCTCCTAATTTACAAGAATTGCATTTGTTGTGAGTAAAGATAACATACATCAAGTAATATTTTGATGTATTTGATATTGTTTTTGTTGTCATAGCAGACCACAGAGGAAGTAGCTATGCATGAATGTTCTTTTAAAAAAATTGTTCTTTTTTGGCATGTAGGTATTCTGCTGCAGTGAAGTCCTTTCAAATATTTTCAACAATGCTGTGTAACATGGACGTTTCTGAATACCTGTATTGGATCTTCTTTATTCTAAAAGGTAAGATCATTTTTTGTCTTAAATATATAAATAAAGTTTTATTCATTATTTGTATATAATAAATGTTTCATAATTTATCAATCCATACAAGAGAAATGAGAGGTTCGCAACACACCTAATAATTAACAAAATTCTTACAATAAAGTAAAGGTGGTAAAAAAATTGTTTTATTTTTGGCATTCTGCTGCAGTCAAGTTCATTCAAATATTTTCAACAATGCTGTGTAACATGGACATTTCTGATTACCTGTATTGGATCTTCTATCTTCTAAAAGGTAAGATATTTTTTTTGTTTTAAATATATTAATTAAGTTTTATTCATAATTTGTATGCAATAAATGTTTCATAATTTATCACTCCATACAAGAGAAATGAGAGGTTGCAACACACCTAATAATTAACAAAAATCATACAATAAAGTAAAGGTGCGGTGATGACCCCAGGACTGCCTCCCCCCTCCCCACTACCACCATAGACACCCATTTTCATATATCGCTCCTTAAATACAAAAGCACCACAAGTCAAAATAAGCAAATTATACAGGAGCGGCATTTGCAAAAATAATTTGATTATTTTATGATTTTTGTATAAACTATGTGTATTACGTAGACTTTTTTTTGTATCAAAAGATGCATAATTAAAAAGCCTATTTTTCAATAAAGCAATCTTAACCATACCTCGAATGGACAAAAATAATTTTTGTTTTTTTTTTAATGTGTGACTTTTGTATTTAAGGAACGATATAATTAAAGTACAAAGTAACTTTAATTACAATGGCTGCCATTGAAATTTTCATAATTTTTTTAGTTTTGCTGAACTAAAAACATGTTTTCAATCAGAAAAAAATATTTGAATTAAAATTGTAGCACATTATTACTATTAACAGAGAACCCTCCTAATTAACACCTTAAGAAATTTTGTAGGTATCTATGTATCACTCATTGAGCATGATGTCAATCTTTGAAGGGCAATGTGTCATGACAAACATGGCAGGTTACAACTGACATATTACAGATTTATTCAAAATAGCAGTAGCTTAGTACAGATTTAGAATTGGCATGATGAAATACCACTAGAGATCTGACTCCTGCACATTTATGCCATAGATATAACCTCGATTATCACTAAGATGCCAAGTTATGTCTGAGTCTAGCCAAATCTACTTAGTTGTAGAATTGTAGATTCAGTTAGCATATGAGCGATAGGAAGGTAGCTAATATTTTTTATATTTCAGTTTTGCTTTACAGACAGTACAGATGCATTGCTATGACTACTATAACCAAAGCAACTACCAACAACTTTTTTAAGTAAATGTAGAAGTAGAAAACTCAACTCCTGAAAGAGACATTCACAAGTCTTTAACATTCGGAGATGAGGAAAACTATTAACTTAATGATTAACATAAACCTTGTTATAATAACAGGTACGTTATATATCTAGTATCACATACACGAGAGCATTGTGCTGTCGACTCAATGTCACGCACGTGCCTATCTATCTGAAAAGCGATGTAAGTAAATCGTACGTAACGACATTAACGTTAGATCAAATACTTACCTAATTACAACCTATACCAAGTTACACAACGTAATTTAAATTAACATCACTCAAGAGAAGTGGTGAAAGGAATGTCATCCAAGTTTAGTAGGCCCTAATTACCTCTAAATACGTACTGGGGCTACCTCCAATGTCCAATGACATTACATAGTTATTGAATTGACCAAGATAACGGCATGACTACGCACGGCGCAATTACGACGCACCTAGTGAGATCGCAGTTCCCTCTATGAATAAGCCAACGTTCGTCATGCCCACGCACTCCAAACGGAACTAAACGGACTATCGAATAAAATATATATCACAGCATCAGTTTACAATCAATCTCCTTGATCCTGGATAATAATCCAAAAATATAATTCAGTCACGTATGATGAAAAAGTAAAAAGAGCTAAAAAAAAAACCAACTTACGCGGCCGATCTCGTCGTTAGGAACGTCTTATTACACCTTACGAATTACAATGTACGTAATGAAAGTAAATCCGTTGTGTAGAACATAAATCCCGATTACAAAAATTTAGAATGATGTCTAACCGCACCGCGAAATCGTGTCGCCGGCTCGGGCAAAATGGCTGCTGCACAAGGGGCACTCCTTCTATGCGTCACAGTCACAGATTTGTGAGAAAACAATTTTTAAACATCGACACTTCGTGTGAAACACATAAAATTGCATTCACATATTATAATTTTAATGCACTTACTTGTTGGAAGGGAAAAAAAGTAATTAAACCAGCAAATTACAACACAATATCGGTTTTTGTCTTGCGGTGAACGATATACTACACTGACGGCAGCGGGGCCAGAGGGGAAACAAAAACGGAACAGGGTTCACATTACGAGTCGGCCATCTTGGATTACTATGAAGTAAGCGTAGCACGATGCGAGGTATTCAGAGTCACGTAGTTATCATCGAATATATTGCGTACTCTTTCTGCCTCACGGTAAATAAAAGAGACGGACAATAATTTTAACACGCGAAAGTACATAATAGGTCAAGTTGAGTGGTTACAGGAAGTCAGTGTTCTGGCGCGAATTTTTTGAATGGTTCGATAAGAGATTGGCATATGCAATTTTATAAAACTGTATGTCGTAACTTTGCTAGGTACATTAGTGTTTATAAATATTTCATGAAATCGTTTGAAATTCTGTTGATGAGATTTGCTGTTCCTGATATTTATTTGTGAACAATGTCGTATATAGATGCAAGCTTGCTGTCGATCTGCCGTGCCGGTTCGATGCTTGAATGTCGGTCGGTTTTTGTTTGGATTTTCTGCACAAGCAGCTTGCGGCAAGGAATAGCGATGCATCCACGGGTTTGTGCGTTTATAGAGGTCTGGGACTCTGTAGTTTGCGTCAAGAGCTAAGCGTGTACAGCATATAAAGTTGATTTACACATTTAAGTCCAGGATTAGTGCATAAATCACGTAATCGTTCTTAGCAGACGGGTAAAAACGGATATGCTTACTGCCACTAGCTAGTATGAAAATTTGCTACCTGATAGTCCGTCGCAATGTTCTATTAGCACTTGAGTCTCTGAAACATCGACTATATAAAATCGCCTAAAATATTTTTTTTAACCTAGATCATTTTTCTATCTTTGGGCAATATTACTAGTCTATGTAGTCTATTATTGTCTATTGTCAATATTGTCATTGTCATTGACCTCATTTTCCAAAGAGTCTGCCTCTATAAATTAGGTTTGGGTTGGTAAGTGATTTACGCGAAACGTAATGTAGCTACTGTAGCTAGTGACTTCAAAAGTGTCACCTGTTTTGAAAACTAGTGATTTTAGTAACTGTATAGTTATTTTTCAAATTATATTCGGTGATTATATCGAAGTAATAAAGTTATTTGCGAAACGAAAATATAAATAGTTAGCTACGTAATACGTTACATATCACAAGCTTTACGTTTTTTGAACGAATAAGTTTTTGTAGCTACATAAGCAGTTACATCATTAACATAATACTATACTCCATTTATTACATATATATACATATATATTTTATACATTAGACAAATAACTATTCTCACCCTTTCGTTATTTCGATGTAAACGTTTAATAAACTCCGTTATTTCACGATAAATACAAAGCACTGTAATCTATTTACCATTTACATAAAAAAATAACTCTAAAATTCAGTATTTTCAACAATATAACACAATAACTGTCGTCATATTGCCGTTATTTGTCTAATGCTATAGTAAATGGAGTATAACACAAATAAACTTACCTTCATACTTCATTCAGGCTTACTTGGCGTGTGCATGCTCGGATTTCATCGTGTCACTACTCGTGATTTCAGGAACTCTCGGCTCGCTTAGCGTTTGCCGGTCAGTACCAGTAGGCACAGGGCAGCTAAGTAATAGTGTTCTGTGCAGGGCAGTCACTTATTACGCGCTAAAGAAACGACATGCGCTCGCAACGTACTTTTGTTTCGTTTCTCGCTTTTTATTCGATCACTGCATTGTAATGTAATTAGATAGTTACAAAAATCACGTGTTTATGGGTGACTCGAAACTAGTTATTCGGCTACATACCCTGTAGCCAGTTATTGTAACTAATGACGTGAAATAACGCCCATACCTACTTTAGATCCAGGGAAATGCTTTCTGCCTTTCAAATTGTAAATAGAAATAAACATTTAAAATAGGAATAAAGTTTCTTTGGCAATGGACGTCCGGAAATGGTCTTGAAAAGGGGAACACTAATCTGTAGTGTGTCCCTTTCGCACAATGTGGCACTGTTCATTAATTTACTGAATAAGTAGTATTCCCAGTCGTAAGTATAGTCGCCAGCACATGATGTTACCACAAACTGCCAAATTTTGTCATTCGATTTTTAATTTAACCTTCAACATTTTAAGGTTTATAATCGTTTGGAGAAATTTGACAGCTTCGTATGATCTGATGTGCTGACGAATGAGTATTTATGGATTGTAACGGATGGCGTTCTATGGTTTCTGCCTACCTCCATGGGATGGGAAGAAGGCGTTAGAATATGTTCTGTCTTAACTTTTCCACCGTGTCCTTTTCCAGTAGATGTATGGTCAATTTATTAGAAAAGGAGATACATTTTCTCTTTCCAGATCGAATTTTCGGTGCTTGTAAGCGTTCTATTAATTGTACTATATAGTACATACTAACTCCATGGTTTGGCACAAATACTAACATAGATTTGTATACTAATTCCATGCTTGGCTATCAAAAATGTTGCCTGATTCTGTCAAATGTCAATGTCAGCGTGTCTGTCACGCGTTATTATTTGTATCTATTGTGTTTGAGGTTAAGTAAGCGTTGTGGTAATTTACTGCCTCTATTAGTTTCCTCATAGTTTTATTTAGTTTATAACAATACATGTAAAAAAGGTACTCACTGTAAAATAAAACCGTAAAATGCCGAAATCAAAAAGGGATAAGAAAGGTAAGAAATAACCTAAAATAAATACGTTTAAATTACCATGCTGACTAATTTAAAGATATTTAGCACAAAAAAAAACTCATGTTATGTTATCGATACTCGAGTTTTCGTATGATAATACGATTTGTGTAATACTTGTTTGCAACAATACTGTACAATACGTTCTGTTCATGTCTTTATTTTTATTCTGAAACATAACATCACGCCTGTATTGGGCCACTGCCTAATCCTTCGAGGAATAATGTACCTATAGTACACCCACATTTCGCCAGTTATATTTAAGTCCTATGTAATAAATAAATTAAATGGCAAGCCTATTGCCATTTATTTTGAATAGTTGCAATTTAACATTTTATTTGTTATTACAGTTTCTCTGACAAAAACAAACAAGAAAGGATTACTAAACAAACAGAAAATAATAGAAGAAATAAGGAATTCATTATCTAAATATGAACACATATTCTTATTCACTGTTGATAACATGCGTAACACAAAATTGAAAGACTTGCGCAATGAGTGGAAAGACTCTAGATTCTTTTTTGGTAAGAATAAAGTCATGGCTGTTGCTCTTGGAAGGACTAAGAGTGATGAAGTTGAAGAGCAATTGAATCTGGTAAGTTTTCATCTTCAGTTAATTAATCTTGCACCACAATAGGTTGTATCATGTTTGTATATTCAAATGAATCATTTTGTTATCACTTTACAGCTGTCTAAAAGATTAAAGGGTCAATGTGGCTTGCTGATGACAAACAAGGATGTACCTGAGGTTTTGGAATGGTTCAAAGAATTCCGTGATGCAGAATATGCTCGTGCAGGATTCGTAGCTACTAAAGATGTGATACTCCCACAAGGCCCCCTTGCAGACTTCTCCCACACAATAGAACCTCATTTGAGGCGACTTGGTCTGCCCACATCACTAGAAAGAGGTGTTATAAATCTTATCAAAGAATATCAGGTATGTGAAACTAGTAACAGTGAACACTTAACTTGTGAAGATTAGACCTTATATTACTAGGGATTCCAATCGAGCAGATACCGTCGGTTTACTGCGAGAATTCATTAAGTGACATAGTCAAAACTGAAATAAGCAATTAATGAGTTTCAGTTGTATTGATTTCCCTATATAATCTTCATTATGATGATGTTAATGAAAAATTAAACACAATGAGGTTTTGCATTATATTTCAAGGCGTTATAAACTTTAATGGATAATTTTTTGCCATTAATGTGTTCTTGCAGTAAACCTACGATAAGGTACCATTTAGCTACCTGCCATTGGTAAAAACCTACTGAATCTGGTGAACCCAATAAAAGTGCGGCAAAGTGTTTTTGTGCAAAATAGGAGTACTCATTACGAAGAAGATATTATATGATGACATATTGGCTGAAATATGACGATGATTGTTAAACATGTAGGAAAAAATCACGCTGATTATGCGTTTGCCGCATAAACCATAAGAGATAAATAAAATTAATGTTCGACAGCTTGTACATCATAAAAAGTTTAACAAAAGTAATCCTTATCCAATAAAATATGCTATTTAAATTGGGCATTTACAATTTAGATTGTTATATGCCTTAACA
This sequence comes from Dryobota labecula, assembly GCA_947523025.1. Lineage (NCBI taxonomy): Eukaryota > Metazoa > Arthropoda > Insecta > Lepidoptera > Noctuidae > Dryobota > Dryobota labecula. The sequence continues at coordinate 19,167,376 of OX383284.1, forward strand.
TCATATCATTTAAATGAATACTTTAAAAGATTCAAAATTATGCATAACAAAATAGTTATGGTTGACCACATGGTCAATCATAATTATTTTGTTTGCATAATTTTGAAAAAGGTCATTACTACATAGTAATGACCTTTTTCTCGGCTATTAGGTATGCGGTCATCGTGATAGTTGAAGCTAAAAAAAAATTAAACTCCAGTACTGGAGGACTCATCATTTATTTTAATTTATCTAGTTCAACCTGTTCAACATAAATAGGTAGTGGGATCATAGATAAAATACCATTTTTGTTTTTTAAATTATTTACATGATGATCAGTACAATATATGACTGTATAATTTTGGGATCATTCTGAAATTACTAAAACCCGTTCGCTTGTTTATCCTCTAAGGGAATATGGAGACAGACAAAAATACATACTAACCAAAAACATTACCATTCCTAACTGTTCTGCTGCAGTCGGGTAAAAAATTGAACTTGTATAAAGATTTAAAATAAAGTTACTCACTAATGAATGACCCATCTGTGAATGACCCAGTTTTTAACAGAAACAGACTTTAGTTACTAATAATTTGCCAAATTTTTATTTTTAGGTTTGCAAAAATGGAGCTCCATTAACACCAGAGCAGGCAAGTATATTAAAACTCTTGGGAATCCAACTGGCTAAGTTTAAAGTTGTCATAAAGTGCCACTGGACTAAAGGGAAAGGTTTCCACAAAGACCTGGATGTCGCTGATGATGATGACAGTGATGATGATGACGATGATGAAGAAGTAAAGGCCATGGAAGAAGATGAATCATAGTATTTAAGACTTCAAAAATATAATATTTTAAATATTGATTACTTTATTTATTTCTGTTCTACCTATATTTATACATGTTTTTTTTTTTGTCAGACAATTTTTTTTTTCCTATTGCTGGGCAAAGGCCTCTTCTTTTTACTTCCAAACCTTTCTGGCCGTGTTGGCCCTGCTAACATGATCAGCCTATCTGAAAAATCTCACTGGCAATAGTGTCAATCCCTAGCTTAAGATGGAATGACAGCTCACTTCAAGTTCTGTTCACCCCAGTTTTTACGATAAGATTTTTTCAGAATAGACCGGCAGATCGTCACACCACCTTCGCCGTGGCTTACCTCGACAGCGATGTCCTCCCTGAGGCGTCCAGTAAGTGACGACCTTTGCCCATCTTTTCGGGTGCATTTGTGAGACGTGGCCAGCCCACTCCCACTTCAGCCTGCTAACTGAAGTTAGGGAGCGCAGGGTGGTGTTTCTAACGCGATCTGTATGCTTGACACCTATTATGCTGCGCTCTATTGCCCGTTGGCAAATCATGAGTTTTGACTTTTGTTCAGTAAGTGACCAACTTTGTGCACTGTTTGGTTAGGTGCCAGTCCTAACCAAACGGTGCACAAAGTTGGACACATGTCGATGATGATTCTTTTCAGTGTTATTGGAACAATCTGCAGCTTTACAATCACTTCTAAGGAAAGATGCGTTCATTGAAAGCCCAACCTCAAGACTTGCTGTGCTCAGATCTTGGAACATTTCTTCAAGTTCTTTCGTCTAGGGCATGTGTTGTCGCAATATGTGGAACTCATCGACATATTGCGACAACACATGCCCTAGACGGGCGTGTGTTGTCGCAGTTGTTTAATAATAGAGAGGTATTTAAGTACAGTATTCATGGGTAAAGTTGCTCATGGAAATTAAAGATGCCACAGTTGAGCGTAAATGTTAGCGGCCACCAGCTAACACATCTTCACTTTGCTGATAATATTGTGTTATTCTCCACATCACCTTCCGAACTTGAAGAAATGTTCCAAGATCTGAGCACAGCAAGTCTTGAGGTTGGACTTTCAATGAACGCATCTTCCCTTAGAAGTGATTTTAAAGCTGCAGATTGTCGGCATAGAGATGGAAGTGGGAAGAGATGACTCTGGTGACAGAGTTAATGAAAATAGAAAAGAGACGAGGAGAGAGAACGCCACCCTGAGCACACCCGCGGTAAGAGAACACCAGTCAGAAGAAGACTTCGAGATGAACCCGCTGTGAACGGCCATTAAGATACGCGTCGAACCAACTAACACTACAAGAAGAGGAATTGAAACATTTAAGGATCCCTGGAAGGATGTCAAAATCGCCAGAGTTAAAGGCACTGTTAAAGACCAGAAGTATAAGCAAGGTGAGAGATTTGTGGTCCATAGCCCAGCGGATTTCATCAGTACCTAACCTTCAAAAGAACCGTTACTGTGCCTATGACCAGGTCGAAAACCAGATTGAAAGGGACTAATTAGGTAAGTAGGGAATTCGAAGATAGAATGGCAGAAAGTTGCTGATAAACATGTTCTCAAGAACTTTAGAGAGATATGGGAGGATAGAAATTGGTCGGAAAGCAGTCCGTGAGACCGGGTTAGGAATTTTGGGTAAGGGGACGATATGGGCTCGTTTCCAGGCCTCGGGAAAAGTACAAGAAAACAAAGAGAAATTAAAAATGTGGGTCAACATGGGAAGTAATGCGGGGAGGATAGGACCAAAGATTCATTGAGATTCAAAGATTGTCATTACCAACTGCATAGGAGGAGATGGCACAAATAGTTTTTTTGACCTCACTTTCAGGACTTAGTTCGAAAGAAGGACACTGCGGCACAGGCAAACGGAAAAGTTTATTTAATGTAGCCGGTTTGACGTGCGGATCCAATGTAACAGGGGGATGTGAGAAATGTTTGTTAAGAGCACACACGTCAGCGTCATTGCTGGAAGCAACTGGAGACTTACCGATGCCAACAGTTTTATGAAACTTCCAGACTTCTGAAGAGTTACGTTTATCAAAAGAATTATGGAAGTAGCGTCTCTTTGCATCCCTGCACACACGACTGCAGCGATTACGCAGCACCTTGAACGCATTCAAGTTGCGCTCGGAAGGACAGCGTTTTAACCTCCTTTTGGCTCTGTCCCTACTTGCCATCGCATCCTTAATGGCAGGAGTAAGCCTTAGCTTAACTCCTTAGTTAAAGTCAAGTATGCTCCGGCTCCTTAGAGCCGGATCATACTTGACTTTAACTCGACGGATAGGGGCATGCAGATCGTATAAGCTAAGTATTGTGCTGTTGAAAATGAGAACCATCGTTGGCACAAGAGCTCTCCAAGACGTCCGTCCAGCCGATGGTGCCAGCATCACGCAGCAATGCCTCGCAAGTCTATATCCTTGTAGTTCCTAAAAAAAATATATTGAGGCTTACGCTTGAGAGGGCGAACCCTAATAAAAAAAAAAAACAATCAATCTAATTCTATGTTGAAATTCGGACCAGAAATATGTAACTTGAATATTCGCAGAGCTACCTAGTTTGATAGATGGTGTCAATGAGGTCAATGTAGGTGTGTGTAACGTTTTGGGTGGGACTCGCAAGGCATCCATAACTGACTGATCGTCTATGCTGTCGAATGCACTGGCATAATCCACAAAGGCTAGGTTTCAGGGCGGGTTTCATTTTGACAGTATTCAACAACATTCATTGCGTTGTTGCAGACAAATTGTTCGAACATACGAAGCAACGGATTAGCAATATCCTTCAAAATCATTCTGATTGTGATTGATAGTGTTTACGCAATTAGGGTGGTGCTAGACCGGATAATTCGAATTGAAATCCGAAATTTGATGTCTACTCTGAAACGGTTACTTACTGCTTTGCGGTGCGGCCTGCCGTGGCTGTACCTATGTGCGCTTTGCTATAAAGGTATTATAACTAGTAAGTCAACCAGTTCATTGTTTACAAAATTACTGCCCCCTGTAGCTCCAGTGTTGTAATTGACTTATTTTGTAACGACTCCTGGGTAATCTTATGGTCATGTATGAGGCTATTTCTCGGTAGTATCTTAGGGTAGGTTCAGATGACAAGCGCTCAACGCGCGTTTTGATAACGCGCGTTTACAACTACATACATTTTATTCAGGCCGTACACATGCTAACGCGCGTTTTAGTAACGCGCGCGTTCAACGCTGCGCTAGCGCTCGACTGTTGTCAGCGCGCGTCAACGCCGCTTTGAGATCATTGGTTTTCTATGTTTCCGTTCAGTTGAGCGCGCGCTTTCGACGCGGATAGACGTATTTTAGGGTTCGTCAAGTTCGTCCGAAAATCGTCCGAAATGGAAACCGAAGCTTTTAATACGGAATTATTAATTGATGAAATAGAGAAACGTCCTGCGATATGGGACATGACAAGTAGCGATTATTCAGATAAGAATTTGAGAAGACGGGCTTGGGAAGAACTCGTCCTTATATTTTGTGAAGGACATGACAATGAAGAAAAGAAGAAAATATTATGTGAGTATATATATTTATTTACATTTACAATCGGTTTGTGTTACAAGTTAAATATAACGATCCTGCCAATCTACTTTTCCTTCATTAATGAAATAGTTTGTTAAATGTACTCGAACATTATCCGCCTGTCGCACAGCACGTCCGGTATAATGTGAGGCTAGATTTTCCAGGGGTGGCGTATAAAGTGTGTCTTCAAAATTGTAGCCATCCCTGATTCTGACATAATTATTTAGTGTACATATCGCTTTTACGATCTTTTCTGCAAAACCGATGTTAACATCTAACGGCCTGTGTAAAATGCGCCATTTATTGCACATTATGCCAAAAGTACATTCAACATACCGGCGTGCTAATGTCAAACGGTAATTAAATATTTTTTTAGCATAAGTTAGTGACCTTCCCCCATATGGACGCATTAAATTCTCCATCATGCCAAAAGCTTCATCAGCCACTATCACATATGGCAACGTTGTCGGTCTATTTTGTATTAACAATGCCTTTGGCTCAGGTAGATCTAATGACCTTTCTGTCAGCTTTTTGTACAATGAAGAATTCTTGAATATACCTGAGTCACTGTTTTTACCGTAGGCACCTATGTCAACCCACACAAAACAATAGTTTGCATCCGCTAGCGCCAATAAAACTAGCGAAAAATAATTTTTATAGTTATAATACATAGAACCCGTGTGTTCAGGCTGGATTAACCGTATATGTTTCCCGTCCAAGGCTCCCAAACAATTGGGAAACTTTGAGTTCTTTTCAAATATCGTGGATATTTCACACCACTTTTCTTTCGTTGGTTCACTCATAACAACGGGCCTTAATTTTTTCCAAATAGTTTCACATACATGTGGTATTATAGTAGCCACAGTAGATTTGCCAATTCTATAGTCGTAGCTTAATGTCCCAAATGAACATCCAATGGCCAAATATCTGGAAACAAACATAAACTATTACTAAATACTGTTTTTTTTTTCAGCGTCATCTCTGCAAAAAAAGTGGAAGAGTTTACGGGATAATTATATGAGAGAGGTGAAGAAAATAAAGACTGTCAAATCTGGATCAGGAGCTTCCAAAACTTCGACATATATTCATTATAATAGACTACGATTTCTACAGGCATCAATTGCCAACAAAGATACAGAAAGTAGTTTCGATGCAGATAATGCATCAACTTCGTCAGAGGTTGCTGAAGTAGAAATAAGTTCTGGCTTTAAGAGTCCTAAATCTACTTCAAGAAAAAAACAAAAATTAAATCCTGCTGATGAAAGATTTGCAAACATATTAGAGCAGAGTTTAGCACAGAAAAATGTGTCTCATCCAAAAGAAGATGACGATGAAGACAAGCTGTTTTGTTTGTCACTCGTTAAAGAGATTAAAAAAATTCCGGAATATAGGCGACTTCAAACTAAAATTGCCATTTATAATTTAATTTTGCAAAACCAAAATAAATTTCAAGGACCACAACAACAGACATATGAAAATCAAAATTACCCGGTATCACAACGAAGAAATTATTCATCACAAGAGCAGCGTCATCAGTCATCAGCTTCTGTTGAAGGCTTTCGTTATCATGATTATAGATCACAGCAGTCTAGTGTGTCAAATAATTTTGCACATTATGGTTATACTACAGCAATGGGGTCTCCATCGCCAGTAACACCTACTCCATCGCCAGCACCAACTAATGTCAGCAATGAATCAGAGTTACAGTTATTCTGCGAGTAACAAAATGTTATTTTTTCTTTAAAAAAATTGTTCCTAAACAAGTTGATTTGATTTATTTGATTTATAGATTATGTTGATGAGATTATATTAAAAAACTTACCTCAATGTAATTATGAGTTTTTCTTCCGGTGAAATGCTATATCGCACAGCGTTTTTATCTGCTACGAGTTCATCTTTTATGAGAGTCAGTAAGTCATCAAATGACTTGATGGACATTCTGAAGTAGTTAAAGAATTTGGGCTCAAATTGCCTTAACTTAGGATATAAAATAATGTACTGACTTTCAGTCAGCCTGGTTGACAAAATTGGGTGAACCCAATATCTCCGTCTTCTGTTGTGTCGTTTCTGCCGTCTGTATAAAATCACCGATAAAACTGTTTCTACGTCCATCTTCGACAAATGTAGAACTCAAACTGGCCGCAACAACGCGCGTTTAACGCCTGACAAGCGCGCACCATGTGAACACTATACAAAAATTCAACGCGCGCTGAGCGCTTGTCATCTGAACCTACCCTTAATTCATTGGCCGACAACCTGTAGACAAAGATCACGCACGTGCACTGCGTGTGCACAGTTCATGTACCTGAACCTTGTGCACGTGAACATGATTAGAACGCGTTGATAAGCCGCTGATATGCCATGCACCTAATTATTGGCATATAGATAACTTTAATTACGAGTGAAATAAACAAGACCAATAAAACAATATTTAGTTATTTCTGAAAATATTTATTGCAACAATTACAGAAACAACAATAAATTATTTTAAAAAATATACCAAATTCTAATTCGACATAATATTAACTATTACAAATCAATCTTTCAAAATCATTAGAGGTGTTGATTACAAAGAATAATAAATCTATCAGAAGCTAAGCCTCTGCATTTTACGAATGTGTATTGCTTTAACACAAATATAACTTAGCACGTACAAATAGGTAATCACAGTATAAAAATAAAGCATCGTTATCAGTCGACGACATCACAGCTTACATAATCGACGAAACCAAAACCTAACTTGATTCCTTGTAACCTAAATCTGCAAATCATTTACCATCATGTATACACAGTCTTCGCAGAGAATTAATTGTAAATCATATTAATTACCATCATCAAGTCATACATTACTACAAAAAGTAAATAAAGACTTCCCAAAACAATATTCTGCTAGACACATCACAGGACAACAATCAAACGTACGTAACACACACGAGATACTACAAGTTAAGCATTTCATATTGTTTTTGGTATTCACTACATTTTAGTTATCTCTATATTTTTACTAACGGCGTAAGAAACTAAACATTCTATATCTAAAGCAGCCCCTCTAGTTAAATAATGGAATAACCAAGTTTCAAGTGTTTGCCTTTCCATTTACATCGTGGAGTAAACAAAGCCGAGTTAGGCACGTTGATATAATTGAATCTTACGTTCAAAATAGGAATTAAAGAAGCAATATAGTTTAGAGTTGGAAAAGATATTGTAGAATCATTTGATCAATGATGTTTCGGTGGCGGTGGGGATATGGGAGGCAACTGGACATCTTGGAGCGGCTCGCGCCAGAACACGGTCTGCGTGAACTCGTCGCTGGGCTCGCACTGCGCCGGCGGGAACACCTGGTCCACCAGCACCGACATGTGCGAATATCTGCAGAGGAAACAGTCATGTTATTACAATCATACTTGCGCAAATTCTTGAAGGATTCAGCACGCAGAGTTCGTAAATCTTTTAAAGAACATTCATCTATCTTTAGTTTCTTGTCATATAGGTTCTTGGTTGGATACCTGAATAAGTACTTTCCCCGTTTAATCTCAAAAGGCCTGTTCTGTTGCTCCCCCTATCCTTTAGGGTCCCACAACTATCCTCATTGGCGATTGTAGTAGTGAAACACTGCTGGCATTTGTTACATTCAAAGATACTATAGTGAAATTGTTTCCATGCTCAAAGAATCAATAGAAAGAGTGATACAATTTCTTAATTGTTCACTGGTTCGGTGTGAAAGTAACAATATTATCAAACAGTCTTCAATAAGATTCAGGCAGAAGTGTAGTTATTTTACATTCACATACATTTAACGCATTTACACATACAGATATGATTGGTTGGTAAACAAACACAATGATCAACCATTTTGGACATGATATTTTGTATCCTAAAGGATTTGTTTATGTATGGTGATGAAACATAACCTAGTTAGAAGAATTCTGTACAAGAAAGTGAAAGATTATTATAAAAAACCCAGAGCCAGAAGAATTCACAGCATCATGAACATAATATTATAAACAAAAAAACCCGAAGACAAAAACCAACACAGAAAAAAAGACAAGACTGATGACATGTCGATGATTGAGAGAGTTATTTGTCAGTAATATTTTAGTATTCAGCTAGTTATGGCGTTATAGAAAATTTTGGTTACATGGTATTAATTTTGTTTTTGAAAATGAATGAAGTGCGGCCGCAAACGTGATCAAGCCTTACAAGTCATTCCATTCGGCTTACCGGCTTAATATCGTGTGCTCGCTAATCTCATAACTACTTATATAATTTGGACACCTAAACCTCGCGCTAGCTAATAATTATTTCAGTTTTCTGTGGTGGGAAGAAATCATCGACCATGTCACTTTGCACGTTGTAACTGAAATAAAAATATAATACTCAGTACAGTGAGTAAAATATGGTGTTAGTGACTAGGCAACGTGAAACAGAAAGTGACGGAAAGCTTACATTAGTGAGAGAATACTTACGTGGATTGGAATGTCTGAGTCAGTTCATGTTTCAGTTCGCCCTTATAATTGATAGTGAAAATTCTCACGATCGGAATGCCAACTGCTTGATATGCGCATACGTCCTGCAGATAATAAAAAAAAAAACATTAATCATTTCCTGTATCATAAAATACGTGATTAGTCCACAAGGCAAGGGTGTGGAAGTATCAATGATTATAAGACAATATTTCAGAGGGGCATTTACAGTATAATCTGTCTCAATCTGTCAAAAAGCCCTTTAATTTCCATAAATATTTTGACAAGTTACATTGATTCTCGTTGAGTTATGATTACGAGATTTAGAACGTTTTTACGGGAATTAGTCCTCTGATGTATTTTTCACAATTCGACACTCACATTAACTCTGTTGCCATAGCCCGCATAGAAGGGATTCGAGCCTTGCGGGAACAGCGCCTTGATATCGGCGAGGCACTGGATTTTGAACTCTTCAGGCTTTTTCTCAATGACTTCGCGATGGAAGGCGCGCAATAGTGACGTGGGGTTGAGGAGTAGGGGACCGTCCGGCAGACACACCTCGCCCTGTCTGATTGAGCGGAGGTACTCACGGGTTACCTGGCAAAAGAGATTTCATTATTATGATTATTATGTAATAGGCTTGTCGACGATTACCTCACTGTTACTTTTGTATTGATAGATGCAAGCCAACCAAAAAAAAAAACCTAATATTTGAGATTTGCCAATAAGACTATACTAGTCAACCGTATTCAATAAACACAACCACAGAACAGATAAAAGAGGTTAGAATGGCCTTGTGGGCGGGGCAGGCGCGCCGCGCTTATGAGCAAACGCTCAAGTCAACCGAAATTTGCTTCACCGGCCAACAATCGCGCTCTTATTGTGACACGGTATGAAGCTCCGCAAAAAAATAAAGAATTATGCCGTCTTGAGCTTTTATAACGTGTCGGAAAAGAATCCAGGTGTGTAGTGATATTTGTAATTATTGCAATAGTATTATGTAGTTTGTAGATAAAAACAATCGCAAACAGATGCAAAATTATATATTGCTTGCAATACATGGGTACCATATTGTACTACGTGAGCGTACGCGCAATGTATTGCGTTCAATGCGAACGTCACGTGCGCCAATGCGAAATTCATGCGTATCGACAGTGTTGTATCAAGTTGTAAACAATGTCGATATTAAGTACCTATGTGTGTATGATCACGAATGATTATTATCTGTAAAATTAGAATCAAAATAACTTTGTTTATTACCATAATTTATTGTTACATAATAATTATGACGCAAAACAGAGCTGCAATAAGCTAAAAACGAAAGAAAATTTGAATTTCGTGGCTATAGCGAATGTTCCCCCCTAAGTCTTTAGAAAGTACCCGAAATAAAAGCGAAAAATTGCTAAACTGAAAGTAGGTAACAAAATTACAGTAATTTTATCGATACAAATAATCGACCTTTTGCTAACCGTAACATATGTATATGAAAAATTAATGTGTGTTTGAGTGTTCGTCAAGCGCAGTGTTTTCGCAAGTGTGACAACCAATAGCAAACCCGCGATCTAAGTGCGTGTGGTTTTTTTGTGTGCATAATGAGCGTACGTATTGGTCTCTTGCTTGTAGTGTAGTTAGACAATGACAAAGGAGACAAGCGGCGACACGCGTTTTGATACAAATCAGGAACTATTTCCTTTCTAACCTCTTTTATCTGTTCTGTGAACACAACCGTATGCGACGTGTGTATGTCACGTTCGTAAATAAAGGTGCTGTAAAGACAAACTGTTGCTAAGATCGTCCGGTTGAGTGAATTTTACGTAATTCTAACATGTCTGGACGTCACACATTACTCTGTTCTCTAATAAATGATGGCCGAACAAGAACTGTGTCAAAGACTAACAAAACAGATTATGTTCGTGCAATTATTTTTTGTAGTACTCACCCTCGCTTGTCCGATAGCTCTCGCAGATAAGTACAGTAACTGGTAGCCATTATTCTTGATCTTAGTAAATAGTTGCGCAACGCCGGACTGCGCCCAATCCTTTCCCACCAGCGGGAAGATGTGTCCCAGAACATCAGATCTGAACAATTAATCATTTAATATTATTATCCATACTAATATTATAAATGTGAATGTAACTGTCTGTCTGTCTGTCTTTATGTTACGTTTTCACGCCTAAACCGCTGAACCGATCGTCATAAAATTTGGCAGAGATATAGCCTGGGATATGGAGAAGGACATAGGCTACTTTTTTACGCAATAACCGACATCTACGCGGGCGGAGCCGCGGGCAAAAGCCATTAATATTATATTTTATCTAATCTTGAATCCTTAATTATTATTTTTAGTATTCAAATATGATTATAAAATGCGTCATACTTGGTGATTGTCCCGTCGATATCTGAGATGACAATCTTGTCGTCATATCGCCACCGGAACACGTTACATTTGCACCGCGTCGTGCCCTGATACGCCGTTGTCACACTGAACACCATTTCATTCATGCCTTCGCGGAGGTTGAGGTTTTTCTGGAGAACAAACATAACAAATTTGAATTTTGAATCATCATAGCTATCGTATATATTATTAATTCTACATTAATATACAGTGTGAGTCTTTATAATGTGCACATATCAAAATCTATGCTTAATTTTATCTATGGCAAAAAAATTTTTTTTTTTTAATGGAATTTTGAAAAAAAAAAAAATTGTTCTCAGTGTAAACAAAACGGTGCAACTTTTAAACAAACTCCATAATGATTGGAAGTAATGAGGCGTCCTCATAAAATAAAAAATGGGGAAAAAACTACCCTCAATTGAAAAGAAACATGTTTTACTAGCAAACATGTTTTTTTTTTTCATCATTATTTACAATAATTGTAAAATTTGAGAAATATTGAAATAAAAAAAATTAAAAATCCATAAAAAAAATAGATTATTTTTTGTATTTTTTCCGTAGATAAAATTAAGCATAGATTCCTCATTTCGATATGTGCACATTATAAAGACTTACACTGTATATTATAGTTTAGTGAACTTACAATTTGTTCCGAAGACAGTCGTAAAGTTTTTCTAAAGGATGAATGTCTGCGACCAGGCCTCTTGATTTGCCCATCTTGATCGGAGTCGGACGAGCTATCATGTCGGTCAACTGTGAACAAAAAATATAATTACAGAATGTATCATACAAAAGTTTGAAATAAAAATATTATTATATTATTATTTATCATACAGTGCGAAAATGCAAAAGTTACCTCTATCTTGAGTTTCGACAATCTGTGGTAGTGATTGCGGCCCGTCTTCAAGGAACTCTCTGGGGTCCATCTCTTCAACAATATCTAAATCTCTGGCTTCATCTAGTTTCGCTTCCAAGGAATTCTGCTTCTCCTCGAGTGTCTCACAAATGGTCACAGTTTTAGGTTCGGTTGCCATCTCAATTTGTGCCACAGTTTCTTTTGGCATGACATCATCTTTGGGAGGTGAAGATTCGGTGCTGAAATTTTCAGGTGGATATTAAAATGAAATAAGGTAAAAGAGCACTATTATAGTTTGTCCTGTCGTCTTGAATCGGTTAGCAAATTTTAGCCTGTTTGTAAATTTAAATCACACCTGTCATTCCTTGACAGAGTCGTATGAAAAGGCTTGAACACGCAGTGTCTGCTATGCAATCAATTTTCCTGAGTGTACATAGTATGACTCACTGCTTGGCGTCGGCGTTCGATAATGATTATGATGATAATGATTCTTGTCTTGGCGCTTCCTAAATGAAAGGGGTTGTTATGTAAAGTTTAACATAGTGTAACTCACTGCTTGGCGTCTGCCGTGGAGCGGCGCCAGCTCCACCACGAGTAGCCGCGCGGCTTGGCCGTGCTGTCCGACGCGCGCGACTGAGGCTCGTCCTTCTCAGAGCTCTTCTCTAGGGACTCGAGTACACGCTGCAAATGGAAAAGACATTTTTTTGTTCTAACTTTATGTATGTAATGGAATTTGAACTTTGTCATAATGGTTGTAAAAATACCCTTAACGCAACCGAGAGTCACTAGTTTTTTCCTTTAGTATGATTTCTTTTTGTACTGATCTATTTCTGGGAACTTTCTGATTTCTGAGATATTAAAGGTCGATGTTCCAACTTTTACTAAGGTTTTTTCGAAAACACGTTTTAAATGTAAACGTTTTCCAGAAATTATTATTAAGTTACTTCGTTTGATGTACAGAATGCGTAGATGACGGCTTCGTAATGGGTCTTTTTACACCCTGTACATGTCAAAGTCAAAGCATTTATTTCAAATAGGCACATAAATGGCACTTTTGAACGTCAAAATTTACACGGAAATAAAAATGATTCTAGTTGCCCCTTCCAAAAGGTATTTTCGCATGGAGAAGAATGGGCAAGAAACTCCGCCGTGTCTCTTTTAAACTGTTTTACAATGTATACATCCATTATATCATTACATGTCATGTGAAGACGATATACCCAGAATAAAATGGGCGTAGTTAAACGAAAAGGATTCAATACACAACCTGGTCAAAAATGAGTTAAGTGTACCAAACTGATGCTAAATATCGATACTATCGGTGAATAAAATAGATCCAAGCGAAAAACAACAGTTTATCATTTTGATCAACCTCCGAACTGAAATAATTATTTTATATTTCCGTGCATGTGGGCTCACATGCACGGAAATATAAAATAATTATGTTATATTTTCTAAACTTCAAACGTCAATATCTCTAAAAGGATTTTGTGTGGATTGGATCCTTTTCGTTTAACTACGTCCAAATGACTATACCACAACAGGTAATAACAATTAAAAATGAACATGACATTTTGGGGTTCCCAAACTTGATAAATGAAGGAAGTTTGAGAATTCTGGTTTACAATTACTCACGTTGGGCAGCGGGCGCCTGTAGGCGAGCAGCGAGAGCAGCAGAGGCCCGGCGCTGCGCCAGGGCAGCGCGCGGCCGCCCAGCCGCACCACCAGCCGGCCCTCGCCCGCCAGCGCGCCGCCGCGCTCGCAGAACTCTTCGAACGACAGCGCCCGCGACACGCGGTCCTCTTGCACGTACACGCCTACTTGACCTCTGCGCGAAAACCCACTTCTTAAACTATGTTGGCGTCGGCTTCAAGCAACCGGATACAGCTGAATATCAGTATTTTACATGGAGCGACTGCCTATCTGACCTCCGATAAGAGATAGAAATACGATACCCCTTGGTATGACTGGTAGTCAGACTTTCGGGTTTCTGACGACCCGTAATGACTATCACAGATACACAAATGACAGCCGGGACCAACGGCATAACGTGATTTCAGAGGCACGCAGGGTTTTTGGTATGTTAAGTTGGTCACCCATCCACGGACTATCCCCGGCAAGCGTAGCTAGTTGTTTATTGCTTAACCACAAGCCCCTCTAATCAATTAATTAAACTACATTTACTCAGTCGAAATCTGAAATCGCCAACCTGTCTTGAGCAAGCGTGGTGACACGTGACTTCTCTGTATGAGAAGACACCTTTGCCAAGCAATGGGACAGTTATAGGCTGGTTTATTATTATTTCAGTCGAAAGGAGATACAGATTTATGAATATGAGACCCTAAAATTATCAGGTACAGTCAGGAAAATACTATCTACCAGTGGCGGATTTACACATTTGCCGCCAGTAGGGCTATTCAAAATTTGCCGCCCCTACTAACCTCTTACAATTCGATTCGATACCCTAGTTCACAATTATTTATTACATTTTATTTGTCAATGAAATTGCAACTTTATGATTTCTGCACTGTCGTCCTCATTACATCAGCCTTTTCCCGTTATTAGTATGATTGTGTCGTGAAATAGGCGATGGATGTGTCAGTTCCTAGATTATTTTTACAAGCCACGATTTAGTGAAGATTACACAAGAAATAGTTTTTGGGTATATTTCTGAGGTAAGAAAAGCTCAATCATGTACTACTCAATATGGCAGGCTAAAAAAGGATCGAATTCCACTAACAGTTCCAAAATCATACAATAATTTCTGATATGCGGATCACCGAACTTTTAATTTTTTCCTCTGAAAGCGAGGCCTCTTGAACAGAGTCGCTTCACTACGTCAACAACTCTTTTCAGAACATTTCCCCAATAAATAATTTCTTCATCAATCTGGACCTGCAGTAAATTGTCTTTAATAATGTTTTTTATTTTATAACTGGAAGATAAAAAAAAAAAATTGTGCCAAATTTGCCGGCCCCCTAAAATCTGCCGTCCTAGGCTCCAGCCTACTCAGCCTGGTGGTAAATCCGCCACTGCTATCTACATTGATTACACCACAACTATCATTACTAGGTGGGTGGGTATGTTCTTACTTGGCTAGAAGTTTCTCATCGTCATCGGAGTCCAAAGTAGGCGGTAGTGAGGCGGGTGATTGAGGCAGCGACGGACCGTTACCGGACTCGTACTCCTCCTCCGTGGGGCCCGAGGTGGGGTGGGGGCCCCCTGCTGCACCTGGGCAAAGAGAAGATGTTGTAGATATTGTGAGGACCAACGGAATTTGTCGAAATAATACTAAAGTGACAATTTTCGCAGCTTGGTTCAAGAGTAGCAAGAGTCATTGTTTGGCTAATAATATAATTGTAGTTTTTTGGATGAGGTGTGTATAAATTATTCAAAACAATTAACTTAATTAAATTATTTATACAGTTTTTGTCACACAAAAACTTGATACGCCAAAAACGCCCTTGGCACTGCTTGTACCAAGCCACAGATATAGAACTTACAAATGATCTCACCAGATCGATATCTGTCAGCGTGGTGCTTCGGGAAGTAGAGATCAGGGTCGACCTGGCCCCGGTCCAGATCGTCTAGGTAGACGCCCTCGGCGGGTACGTCGGCGTCGCGCGGGGACATGAAGCGGAACATGCCGCTCAGCACGCCGCGCCGGCCGCCGCCGCGCTCCTCGTCCGAGCTCAGCGGCTCGGCCGGCGACGCGGGCGCCGCGCCCGCGCCCGCCTGCCCCGCGCCCGGCGAGTCAGCGCCGCGCACGGGCGGCTCGGGCAGCTCGCCCCAGCGCCACGACTGCGACGACTTGTCCGTCTGCCGCCCCGCCAGCTCCACCTCCGTGTCCGACTGCACCGGCGTGCCGCTGCGCGAACCTCTGTGCCGCCAGAAATCACAAGGTTACACCAACAGTTGCAACCCACCGGCAGAACGAGGAGGCTCTAACGTAACCGCGCTACTCACAAATGCTCTATAGTCAGGAAACATGCCGGATGCGTAGGCACATAGACAAGGAATTAAAATAAATTCTAGCCTTTATTGAGAAAAGGTTTCATTTAGGATTCTGCTATTAATTAGCCAAGCATCGCTCTGTTATAATAACGTTAACACATAAGTGCAAATCGAGGCCATCCAATTATTAAATAATCATATTATTGCATACGAGGGATTTGGATACAGAGGAATATACTTTATACTTTAGAATACCCAATTAATTATGAGTGAGTGACTCAGCTCCACTCTGACTCATACCTTAAATTAAATCCTTTGATTAATATCAGCCGTATTGACAATATGCGACGAAAATACTTTATTACCTATATATTGCTATGCCTTGATCAAGATATTATCTTATTGGGATAAAAATAGCTTATTTGTTTAAAATTTGTCAAAGTTATAAGCATTGAAATACAAGTTTTACTGTCACTAGAATACTTTAGGAAAAATATAAAGTGATTTAAAGTATGTAAATAATGTCTACTGTGGTGGCGGAGTAGTAAGCAAGACACGACAAAGTGGGAACATAAATATTTAATAAAGACATAACACGAGATACTATTTGTTAGGTATCGGCGATGCACTACGCTAAATTAATAACTTTACAACAAGCGAGTGATTGCGTACAACTTACAGAATGTATAACGTTGATTGGTCTCAGTGGAGATACAATTCGTTTAGGTATGAACAGAAACTATTGAACTAACAATACGATGAACTAGGTCGTGCTTATTGCAAGCGTGTAAGTGAACGGATGTTATTCATTGATTATTACGCGTTTCTGGGGGCGGCGTGCACCTCAAACGCTGTGTCGGACAACGCCAGCGGGATGCGGTTGTCGCCGTTCAGCTTGAGGTTGGACATCTCTTCACTGAAATGAGGCGACTCGCTCAACAACGGGCATGGTGGAACACATCTTACTGGACATTAAACAATGTCAACTTTCGTGAATAGCGCGAATGAGACGAGATCAATAATGTAACATGGTGTAATAGTTACCTAAGTGTTGCAACATGACCCTCGGTGTCACTGAAGAAGTGGATGTCGGTGACGTTAGGAATGGGCGCGGGCTGCGTTGCGCGCTGCTCCGAGCCCGCGCGGTCCGACTGGCTCGAGATAGAACTAGTCGATGACTTTCTTTGGTGCTTCTTTGAACTTGTTTTTCTAGTCTTCTTCTTCTTCTTTCCATTGCCGCCGTTCGGTTTGACTTCGTCCTGGTTGGAGGGCGCGGCCTCGATGGGCCGGAAGTCGTTGTGAGCGCTGATCTTCTGCACCACCTGGTGCGCCTCGCTCTCGGCCCCGCCGAGCTGCGTGGCTGCAAACGTTCGGGGTGCTCTGTCCACCTTGTCAGTCGCCTCGTCGAGGCCGTCCATTTCAAATAAAGCATCATGGTCATTATTTGTGTTGTCCTCTTTGGTAGTATTTTTAGTTATCTTACTTAAGTCAGGTTTCTGCATTGATTGTCCGTCAGCTGTGTATCTGTAGGATAAAAACGATATTGTTATGCTTTTATGATAATCTAATGGCGTCAATAATAAAGTGTGGAAAAGTGAGTAATAGTGCAGTTACAATTATTACCATAATCGCCGGTGTGAATATTGGAAATGCATTGGGAAATTCGCTTTCGAACAATTTGCACGCAATGTAATTGTGTGTGATATTTAACAAACTGTCACTTTCCATTCTGATCATAATATTGGCGTTGAACGAAAATGCTATGCTATGATTAGTTTTACATAAATAAATATTTAAGAAGAAACTAAAGTTATTTGCATTAGGTTTTGTTAACTGTATTATGCGCGGAAGTGTTATGAATACAGATCGGATACTCGGATGCATATCTAAGTAAATTTTTGGCTATGAAATTTTGGAAGCGGTTTCTTAACACTTTCACTGCTAAGTAAAAAAAAAAAATCAATCCCGGGATTCCAGAAAATTCGGGAATGCACAACAAATTGGATACATGGTATGGAAACGACTTCTTAAATCGTCTCCTTAGTAGTGAAGGGAGCTACGAGTATTCCACACTAAACTGGTTCCAAGATAAAGATAAATAAAAAAATCACCACTTGCGTTTTTGTTCCTAGTTTCATTTAACTTCTTTCACATCTGAATGAAAAACCGAACCTCTAGTTGACCTATCACTTAGATTTCTTCACCACTAGAATCTCCGATTAACGACGAGTATAATGGTGGTGTTCATAACTCAATTCGGTCAAAAGTGTGGCTTAACTCTCTTTACCACTAAGACGACGAAATATGTGGTATCATTTAACTTTGCACGTTTTCACCATGAGCTAGCATTGGATTCTATATTTAGTGCATTTCATATTAGCCAATGACTATATAGCCTCATTAGCCAACACCTGAACGAAAGTAAATAAATACACATTCGATTCTATAATCAGAATTCTAAATTTGTCGATCCCGGAATAGCAGGATTTTTTCGATACAAAAGTGCATTCCATAATAGCCAACACCTCAACTTTAGGTACATATGCATCCGAATATCCGATCTCTAGTTATGAATTACCTTCTCTTCGTATAATCAGAGGCTTGTCCATGGTCGGGTTCGACGACGGAGAGCGAGTTGCGTCGCCGCGGCTCGTACAGGTCCTCGAAGCGCGCCGCCGGGATAGGCGAGGTGGCCAGGTGCGCCGAACACTCTGCCTCGTCCTCACCCACCTCTTCCACGAAGAAGGCCTCGCCCGACTCTCCGAGTTTCATGTGAATGTCCAACGGCTCACCGTTCAGCTCTAGATCCACCTGTTCATCGAAATGGTTGTAGTCTCACTCAACTGATTACCGCATTATGTGCTTTTATGTGGTTTACATTACATCAGTTTTTGTTTTTTGCATCGTGCTATTTTAATTGCAGTATTTCACAATCCAAAATAGCAAGTTAAAACCAAAGTGTTCTAAGAAACTAGCGAGTCAAAAATCTTTTATTACGATGTGGAAAAACTCATGAAATAAAACGTGTAGATCTCACTACTGTAATTTAATTTGCAAGCTAAAAATACAAGTTATTCAGTCGTTATTTGAGCTGTAAACCGAGTGAGATTTAAAATATCTATGCTTGACATCTCATTCATGTAGTGTCTGGGATTTGATTATTTATTCAATTAAAAGACTTCTACGTTTGCAACATCCAGAGATAAAGTTAATTGAATAAACATGTCGATAATGATAACAGAATCTAATGGAAATGAGACAATAATTGTTTTGCCTCATTTCAAAAAAATTACAGGTGCCCGGATGAAGAAAATATATGTGCCAAATATTCTTCAGACTCTCGGTGTGAATTGTATCCTACTTTGGCATTATTCCAATTTTCACCCGAAGCGAGTAAGACGCAGATTCTTCAGCTCATTTTGGCAATGTACCCTAATTTACCACTAAACAATGTACTAAAAATATTATAAAGTTGTTCACTAACGACTTTATTAATAATGGTTATCGATAGTTTATTATGTAGAGTTATATTTTGCAGCATATGAGTCATTATTTACACATAAATTTAAAATACCTTAAATTATCATTATCTTAAACCTTTAACGCTTTTCGGTTTTTCTGTGTCGTGTCAGTTATTTAGAAATGTTGTTTGATATATAAATGTATATTTATTTGCTAACTACGAAAGGTTTGGTTTGTTGTACGTGTATTATCAGTGAATAATCTAGACGCATACGCGTGCATTTTATACGCGTGCGTAAACTGAGAGAACATCGAGAAAGAATGTGGACGGAGGAGCTCCGTCTACACCATATGTGGACGAATATGTGACTACCGGTGGCGGACGATTCCCTAAAGCTGAAATTGTCCACCAGGTCTTTCTAACTATGAATCACAGTTGTGATTGATTACCAAATAATGAAACGTGAGAGTTCGGTTTACATTTCAGTAATAATAAAGGCTCGTACAGACTCGCGCGATATCGCGGGCGCGACAGGCACCGACAAAGAAATTGTGTGCTACGAGTGTCGCGTCGCGCCCGCGATATCGCACTAGCGCGATATCGTCTGTACGAGCCTTAAGTCGCTATTGAACTAGCAACTGGAGGACGTCCAAGATAGATAATGTGACTAATGAACTGTGAAGAAAAACTGAAACTTTCCTTTCCGTTCTTTTGTCTTTGACCCCACTTTACGTTTACTTTTTTATTGTCCTAATCTCGACTTGACTTGAGGAATCGCTTTTCGACTGTCACCAGTTCACCACCAGTCCAAAATGTATATTTAATAACTTTAAAAATAATATTTCTTTAACATCGCACATGATTGACGACTTAAGACAGCATTTCGGCTAACAACTTTTTGCTATGAATTTCAAGAGCTTGCGAATAAAAAATTGACTTGTCATTTTGTATGATCGTTACCTACTTACGAGTATGTATTAGAGAGGCAAGGCATGTACTCGCAATACACTTTAATAAGGAACGTTTGTAACTGGTTGAACCAGACTATTTACATTAACACAGATGAACTCTGATAATCTGACAGATCATCACTGCTCTTTGCGGAAAACACTATTTAAACATAGATAGTAAATACACAGCCTTATGGAAATGCAAATGAGATTGAAATAACCGGCGACATATTGCAAAAAACATTCGTTACGTGCTATATACAGACAGAATATACAGAGGTGTGGCATGTCGCTAGGTTTCGCAAGTATTGAAGACGTTTTAGTTGGATGACTGATTTGAAGGCCAAACAAGTCTTAGCTCTTAGCGTGGGCATTTACATTCAATGTGCGGCTTGCTTTTTCCACCGTGACGCAAAAACGATCCAAATAGTTTTCACCAGTACCACTACCTACTGCATCCATACTATAGTAGTATTATAATATGCGCATGTAACTCTGTGTGTTGTCTGTTACCTTTTCAGGAATTAAAGGCTAAGCAGATTTAGATTAAATTGGGCACACAGGTATACCAAGACCTGGGTAGGACATTGGATACTTTCTATCCCAGTGGCACGTACCCGTGAAATAACTTCCGATCGACACGCGGGCGAAGTCGCGGGCAAAAGCTAGTACTAATATAACAGCATAAGACTTGGAAGTAATTTTCGTATTTAATAAGTAGGTAGTTATTTGCCTTTATAGTCGCCCATAAAACAGATAAATTACTTTAGCGTGCGCACATGAAGAACCAAAAAGCACAATTCATTCATGTCTCAGATGCTATGGATATTTATAATAATTTCGCGACACATTCTTGCAGTCTCCACTTGAGTCAATAAGATCTTTAACCGAAATGTATGACTGAAAATGACGTAGACCAGTGTCTACGTCATATTCAGTTATACATTTCGGATTATTTCGATATTTTCCTATATTAAAGAGAAGTACCTAAGTACCACGACTGGGAGCAAGCGAAAGTCCAAGAATTTTACTGACAGTTGGGTCTAATTATTCTGTTTAGGAAATCATCAAGGTAAAAGTATCTTACCACTTTGAATCTGGAGCGGAGGACGCCGAGCTTTCCAAAGCGGACATGGAAGGGCGAGCACGTGTAGCTGCCATCCGGCTGCTCGACCACCACCACGTCGATGGCGCCCGTCAACGTCGCGCCGTTGATCTCGTTGTAGAACTCGCGAAAGTTTGCAATGAACTTGCCAATATAGTTCATAGAATACATGGCTGCTGATTTGTCAGTCTCTCGTTCAACTTTATTGTTCACTTCACTCAATAAACACGGTACTCTGAATCACTTAGGTAATGTCATATAATAAATTACCCCATTTTGGGGCTGAGATCAAAAAACATTAGGCTTCCTGAAACAATAGATATAACAATGTGTTAATTATAACTTGACGAAATCATGTGGTATTATTAAATGGGGATAGGAAGCCAATAAGAGTAGGTACTCATTTTAGTTAATGCTGTCCATTTCCTGTCCCAAATATGCAGTTTAGTCAAAAGCAAATTATTATTTCGTAGTAGATTATATTACGTACAGCAGCGATATAACAATAAATTGAATGATACTGATGGAAATAATGTACATGATTCTTAGTATTATTTAGAATAGATTAAGAAAATCTTATCCGGTCTAAATACGTAAATTACACAGATAAATCCCTTATTTATGCGTAATCGAGTATTTCAAACCACCTTCTGTTGTAGATAAGTGTCAGTTTGATTGTGCAACAAGCACGCCATCAGTAATAGATTTTCTTTTATAGTCTCACTATCTACTATCCACTAGATTTAGATCGCAACAAGGCTGTTCGCTGATCGCAGCGTTTTCGTCCCAATTCTGCGTAGGTACTCGTACCTACTTATAAATCCCAATGTAACCGGAATGGTTTAGAACGAAGTTGGTACATACATGGACATAAATAGCGCAAGTGTTCATTACTAGAGCAGATTATGAGGCGGGTTGTTGGGTTCATGCACTATAATATAGTATTAGATATTATCTAGGCACACGCAGGATATTACCCAATGTTGCATGCTCGACACTCAAGATACAAAACTACCAATCAGACGTGTCTATTGAAGATTTCGTAGAAACTATTGAGGTCGCTGACTGACACGGTATTCTTAGTGTATCGAAGTAGTTATTCCGTACACATTTGAAAATTCGGATTGAGAAAATTCGAATATTTAACTAAATGTTTATCATTTTCATTCACTGCTGGGAGGAATTACCTAAACGCCATGTTTCACGTTGGTGTACGATTTGTGTTTTTTATCTGATAGAAGGCAGACAGCACGCGATGACAGCGTGCCTGGACGAGAGCGTTCGAAGTCGAGGCGTGCGAAGCGACCACGCGCCGGGGACTATGCCCTCCGTATCTGCTTACAATGACTAATTTTTAAGAATAGCGAGACTAATCGTCATAAAATTATGTGTCCTAAAGAAAAATGTACAAGTTTTATAACTATAACAAATAATTATAGCCATAATTTTACTAGTCATAATTTGACACCACAATCAATGATAGATACCAGGGTACGGCAAGCAAAATAATTTAAATAATATACTTAGCCGTTAAGTCAAAGTCAAACTGATATGTTTAATTACATTGAGGTATCGCGGACTTTGCCCGGCTTTATTCAATGAGCGAGGATGTGAGAAGCAGGTGATACCCGTATGGTATAAATAGTGATTTCAGAGTGACGCTGTCCCCGGCAGTCAGTTTAGTGAAGGTTAAATGCCGGATGGTGAAAATGATAGGGAATTACCTCTTCAAAGGTTAGAGGAAACATACAATACGTAATGCGTTGCCTAAAAAAAGTATCAGACCCTTATTTTGATGGAAATAAACTGCTTTACATCCTACTTATTTATTTGAGATTAAAATGCTGTAAAGTCTGTAAATTAACATATACTCTTTTAATGAATTAAAATTGTGAAATGTTTCATTTATTTAATGTATTAAATTACAATGTGTGCCAAAAGGTTAAGTTAACCTTGGGTATAGACAGCAACGTAAATAAAATATTTAGCAATTTTGAACATGATTAAGGTAAACCAATATATCTTTTTAGAAGGACAGTGTACAAGTACACCAACTAACGCATTAGACAAAGTGGCAGGTGTCCAAGGAGAGCTGAATAACAGCTGAACTTATTCTTAGTTCCAAGGGTTTCAAGTTCAATGTCTATAGAGATAAACAGCAGACTTCCATTGTCGTTAGGGTCACACACCTCTACACGGAAAACGGAACTTGTTACCGACCAGTTTGTCGGTTGGAACCGTTGGAAAATATAAAGTACTTAATGACTTTAAACTGTTTGACATACTTATAGGTTAATCATACTTTCAGAGTTCAGTGTTTGACAAAAAAATAAATTAAAAAAATATGCATAAATTGGATTATTTGTATTACGACCTGTATTTTTTTTAATTTATTCGAATTTAATCCAAGGGTTAAATAAAACGTTTTATTTGAATAATTAGGTTTCACGGAACCCATTAAATATAGCTATTAAACGGCCATGTTCCGATAAAAAGCCGTATGACCGCCACCACGCCAAGGTTGAACTTGTTTAATTCTTTATTGGTCATCAATATTCTACTAGTTTTAGCAAAATAAATTAAAATTGTTAGGTATTCAAGTTCCTATTTCGCTGAATCTCTACTGTGTTGCCTTTTGATTAATTATGAATCAGCTCTATTGTTTTGTACCAACTGTTATCATAATTTATTGGGTTACATCCAACCACTGTCACCACTTCCTCTAAAGTTGGTCGTTTCAGTTCATATTAATTATATCTATTGTTTTTTTATCAATATTGAAAACTGAACTTCTTTTGTTTGGCATAAATAAGATAATCGTGTTACCAGTTCACAAACACCTTTTGGTGTTTGTTTACTTTTATATATCTCTTCCTTGTAACCTAATTTGAAACAACTGAAGCTGCTGCTGACTCTACTTGAACGTTATTTGCGGCACGGGTTATGCAAACTGACCTATAGTTCATTCAGTTACAACCTAATAACGTATATTATTATATCACACGTGAACGTGTGGTAAACGGATCCAACAACGTCACTGAGGAACAAACAACTGTTTATGAAACCTAATCTGTTAGCCGGTCGAGCATACCTGATACCACAACTCTTCACGTGTAGCTTCCGCCACCACACGTGTTTATTCAACAGGACCACATCCACATCTACCTACATAGACAATCCCCGATTTCTTTATAATTTTATGACTGACAAAAATAATGGTCTATTTGACGCTGAAAGCTACGTTTTGTAATCTATTAAATGACTGAATTTTATCGTATCACAACTATAATTTAGACTGTCGACTGATGTATGTTAGATAAAGATAATATGAGAAAATAGCATTACCTGATATTTAGGTAAATGTGTTTCTGGTGTGAATATCAACTTCGTGACATAATAAGCGCGTTACAAGGCCATCATGTAAGATAGTGATGGCATGAAACTAAAACGTTATAGTAAACAACTTGATATATGGAGACAGGAGAAAGAAGTATGACCAGAAGAGGATCTTTGGGTTAAGAAGACCTATGAAGTTGATAAAACAATGATACGGCTTCACTAAATGGATTTCATAAAAGTCCATATTAAATTAATTATGTTTGTGACGACATTTGAATCATGCGGGCAAACATTGGCCTCTTTTTATTTTTGCATTAATTAGATACCCATTGTTTGCAAATAAGGAAGTTATTTTGTGTGAAAACTAGACAAACAGCCAGTTGCAAATAGCAAAAGTTAGAAAGACAGGGTAAAGAAATAAAGATAGGTACTATAAATGGTTATCACAACTGCGATAATTTAATTATCGATAGACGTACGTAATGTAATGCGTCTTATTTATATGACCTGATCAAATCTGCAATTTAGTTTTTTTTTATAAATTATG
Source organism: Dryobota labecula (assembly GCA_947523025.1). NCBI lineage: Eukaryota > Metazoa > Arthropoda > Insecta > Lepidoptera > Noctuidae > Dryobota > Dryobota labecula. The sequence goes on from OX383284.1 coordinate 19,192,776, forward strand.
TAACTCATATAAGGTATTAAGTATATTTCCATTTACGAATGTTAAGCAAAAAATACGTAGACGAATGGAAAATCCACGCAGTATAACAAAACGGTAAAAACATTCAGTACTTCTGGCTTGGATCCTCCAACAGACTGTTGTAAAGGAAGTCAGTCATGCGAGGTGTATCAGAGTGTAAGGAAACGAGTTTCAAAGCCAAGATCATCAAGGTAAAGGATCCATTCGCACACTGTTTGCGCTTCGACTGGACAGTGGACAACAACACCACAATATAAATATGGACAGTACAGAAACTACGAAACAAACGTTCGAAACGGCACACTCACAGAGATGCGCGCACCGACGAGACACTGAAGCGAGCGTGGCAGTGCTCTCAGTAGCGGTTGCCGTGTCGAGACGAGCAGGGCTCGGAACCGGTTTAAAAAATACCGGTTAATACCGTTTTATTTTGGTTTTGCTCCGAACTTTTCTTAAGAACGTGAACGTTTTAAGAACTTTATCTTAACCTCAATTAACCGGTTTATTCGACGAGCGTCGTATCGATAAACGCGTTGCAACTTGTGAGGATACGAGTGGCCGCGTGATACAAAAACCAAAAAATATTACATATTTACCCATTTTTGTTTTTTTTTTGCAGCGGAGCTGATTGATGCAATAAAATAAATGCCCGTCTCGAAACAAAAAAAAAAACATACTGCTGAATAAAATCTTACCGCGCGCGCCGTTCGTTTATCGTGCGTCGGTATTAAGGTCGTAGCACACGTATCAAATCGGAAAGGGATCGTCACCGTATCAACTCGAGCAGTTCAGTATTATTTGTATAAAACTCCCTACTGCAACGCACACTAATCGGAATCCTAACGTAATCGCCTCGCCTCGGGACAAGCTCACAACCGCGGTGCGGTGCGTGGTCGACTTGCAGTTCCCGCGCTTACAGTTCTCCGTAGCCTAGCTTACGGCTCTCCATACCCTAGCTTACGTCTCTTCGTCCACGCCCCTCCCGCGCACAGTGGATCGTCCCCATACAAGAGGTGTGACAAAGAATCAATGACTAGCCGTCAACCAGCGGTCGGCGAGCCGTAAGCGCGGCGTCGCCTAGCCGTAGCCGAGTCGACGTATCAGAGCTACCAAACGTTAAGAGTAAACGCTCAGAAGTCTTCAATACATTTTCAACTTTATGTTCTAAAGTATAAAGTTGGAAATCTATTAAAGATTACAGAGCATTTTCGCTCGTACCGGTGGTTAACGCTCCGCAATCTGTAATAGATTTTCAACTTTATGCTCTAGGGTTTAAAGTTGAAAATCTATTAACGACTACTGAGCGTTAACGTTTATCGTTTGGTAGCGATGGCCATTTGTCTAAGCCCTCTGATCCGCTTTGGTTACGTGCTTACGTAAGGTTGACGACTGTTTGACGGCGACGCGAAAGGCGATACGGTTACGATCCCTTTCCGATTTGATAAATGTGCTACGACCTTTAACCGGTTTTTATTGCTCTAAACCGTTTAATCCGACAAAACCTTTAAGTATAGATTCCTAGAAAAACCGGTAAAAACTTACGGTTTATTCGAATGAAACCGAATGTAAAGGTTTTGCGTCAAGTACATAATAACGGTTTGAAAATTTAACCGGTATACGAGCCTTGGAGACGAGTGTGGTCATGTTATACTTTCGTTTTTTAAACTCCTTGCTGATCTTAAAAGATAAGAATGATTTATTGTTATAAATTTACAATAAATATAGAAAATTATGGCTCGTGTGATCGATCTTATGAAATTCGTGAATTTATTTGTATAGTGTTATCCATACTAATATTATAAATTTGAAAGTAACTCTGTCTGTCTGTCTGTCTGTATGTTACGTTTTCACGCCTAAACCGCTGAATCGATACTCATGAAATTTGGCAGAGATATAGCCTGGGATATGGAGATAAGGACATAGGCTACTTTTTTACACGATAACCGACATCTAGCTTTTGCTCGCGGGCGGAGCCGCGAGCAAAAGCTAGTTTGTTTATATGCTAGAGCCGATAGTGAGTTCAAAATGATAAAAACGCATGCCGAAAAATTTAAAAATAATTGCCGCCATCTTGGATTTATATTTTGACCAAAGAAGAAAGTCACATGGAGAGGGCTGGGGTAAAATTTAGTATCGTGCGGCACACGTAGGGGGTGGGGGTTGGGGGGAGGAAAGGGGGGGTGCCCTCTTGCCCCCTGGTACTACTCCCATTGCAAGGTAATGCACCATTCCTGTAAAAAACCGATAAATGTAACCTAACCTCAAAACACTATAGTCGCTTAAAAAGGCGTAGTAGGGTTAAAATTTGGGTTGGAGGAGGGACGGGGGAGGTGCCCCTCTGCCCTGACACTACTTCCATGTAAAGGCAACACACCGTTCTTGAGAAAAACTAATAAATGTAACCTAACCTCAAAACATAGTCGAATAAAAAGCGCTCAATGTGGCGCAGTCGAGGAAAGGGCATTCGACGGAGCCCCGCTTCTGAGTGATTAAAAAAAAATAACCACGAAGGGTATGGCGGGGTCTATTCGCTCGCTTCGCTCGCTCATTCGACCACGCCATACCCTTCTTACCTAATCTATCCGAGTCGGGGTGCCCCAAGTCCCGAGCTCGCTTCGCTCGGTCTTGCATCCCAATTATCCTAGTCGCATTCTCAGCTTCTAGTAACGGAAAGAGGGAAAGCCAAAGTCGTCGACTACAGTCACATGAAAAACACAACGAAACACAAGAGAGCACATTCACACAACTCGAGGAGAAACGGAATGAACATGAACAATTACAGTGACACAATAACATAATATCCACAATATCTTTTTTTTTACGTTCCATTTTGACAATTTTTCACGTCATTTTGCACCATAGACAATATGTGGAACAGATTTAGTTGTCAATCACCCATTTTAACGTTCCGTTTTCGCTATAAAACTGATTTGAGGTTAGAAAAAAAATTCATTAATTTCTCGAAAAATATGCATTACCTTGTAATAAGAGTGATAGCGTTATAATCGGGGACCCAAACCCTACTAGCTTTAACCCTTTTTAACCCCCTCTGCGTGCCGCACGATACTAAAGCCAACTCAAGAACTTCGTTCCAATAAAACACTTTTTAATTTTACAAACATTAAAGAGTGCCAACCCTAACGCTCCAACCAACGTGCAACGGAGCGTAGGTAATTATGTCAACAAATAGGGCTAATTTCCATACTGTCCATATTTATACTGTGACAACGCGGCTAATAAGCAATACCTTCCTGCAAGTTAATCCATTCTAGGTATTATTATTATGACTCACATGCAAGCAGCTAAGAGAAAAACAATGTCGATTCAAATAACTCTCATTATCTTATACATTACCTACTTGATTTCAACAAACAACATAGCTTTGTTGTTTACTGAAACTCTTGCGAGTTGTTTTGAATTTTAAATGACTTTATGATTGGAAGCATCACAAAGTAGGTTGGGTATCTGAAAGGTATCGCACGTATTATAAAATTACTCAAAGGTCACGTCTTAAATATGTATTATAATTATAATTAAGTTTTACACATTGTGAAGAATGCTTACTCTCTCGACCGGCAAGCAAAGTGAAAACAAAGATTATAAAAGCATGAAGGCCTGTGTGTAAATGAAAGAAACATTTCAAAACCAACAAATACAATGCAACAGCAATAAGGTAAATACTAGTGATTCGTGTTCTTTAATAGAGCTCGAATCTAACAAACAGGATTTAGTTCAGTTATAAATCTACAGAAGTTTCATACAATTTATCAATGAGCTGATTGGTATTTATGAAACAACAGGTGACATTTAATTCACATTGAAGTCAGTAAGTGGTGTTAATTGATAATTCAATTAAACAAAACAATAAAAATAAAGCAGTTTCAAAACACGCCAATACTGAAATTGCATAGACACGTGCATCATAAATCCATTAACTTCTAAACAATACGTTATGAAAGCAAAATCAAATTAATTATATCTAGTCTATCAAAAAAAAAATACCTTAGTAGGGATAGCTGAAGAGGTTTATACTTCACTGTTAACTTTCTAAGGCACAAAATGTTTCTTATGTAAATTATAAACAAAATACAGTCAGCTGTAATTTTCGTACACAAATTGGAACACAGGTAAGATTTCGACACGTGTTGCTCGCGCCGACTCTACCAGTAAACTGCCTGTGAGTGGCTGTGTGAGTGGGCCGATGCGAGAGCGACCAAGAGCCGAGTAGCCGACCATGGGCTGACGTCGCGTGACGTAGCTCAGCTGTTGATATGATACCGCACAATATCAGTCATACAACTCACACCACCGACCATGTGCTTCGAACGTTCGCTTTACTTAGAACGCTGCCCGCAGCCCCACACTGCACTAACAGGCCAACGCTGGGTCGATCGCGCGACATGGCGTGATGTCGCGCCATCGCTGTTACGAAAGTTACTTTACCTCCAAGTTTACGAACACGCAATGCAAAAGGAAATTAATTGTAGATGTTGCCGACATAAACAAGATGCCCAATATGGTAGAGCGTAATGACTGTAATGAGACTAACATTCATTTATCTGATGCAAATGTTATGTCTGTATGTCATAACTTGTATAGGTGAATGAATATAAGTACCTACATATTTATCTATCTATTCTATTTATTTAAAAATGAAATGCTGTTCGTTGGTAAGTGCATCACTTGATGTTTTTTTTTTTTTTTTTTAATATTCGTAATAGTCCGAAATAGGTTTTTGTGAAAAGAAAAATTTTGTTTCCCGGAATATTTTCAAAAGTAACAGAATGCTAATAACATGACCTCGATTTTTAAACTGGTCTGCATAGAATGACAGCAGGTGCTCAATTAATAATATACTTCAGGCAGGATTGGTTATCAGAACCTTTTAAAAAACAAGACGTAATTCCATAGTTTGTTTACAGCACTGAACGCACTTACTCAACTCTAGGAATGTAAACAACAACACGTCCTACTACTATCTGCCGCAGCAGTTCAGTTCGCATCTGTATATTTATGTACAGTGACACTCTACCTAGGTGTTAGTCACATGTGATGTGACCGAAATGTCGTAAACAAAAACAATGGTTGTTTATCAGCGACCAAACGCATCGCGTTAGCCAAGACGATCCCACACTGTTCATTAATACCTATATCATTGTCCCATATTTTGTGTTTTATTATTTAATCAATATTTTGCTCAATAAAGGCCCATCAAAGCTGTGCCATTGACCAAATTTTCCTTGGAAAAAACCTGTTTTAGACATCTTTTGCCAACTGGTATAGCTAGGAAGTGAATATTCTAAGTTCAGTATAAAATTTGATACATTTAGATTCAGTGTTAACTTGTAAGGTCTTTCTTTGGATTCCAAGATCATCCATCATCATAGAAAAGTACTTGTCATGATCCACAGCCTTAAATTCTAGAATTAGAAATTTTATCTTGCTAGCTGTTGATCCGGAATGCGCAACTACATACGCCACCAGCAATCACATAATCTCATAAATTAATCGTATTAAATACTTTGATATTCTAACGTAACCTTCTTGCATTATTGGTTCTCTTTACTCCTACAATTTTAATTGAAGTAGACAATAAAAATAAATATTGCAATAATTTTGCAGCATTTGGGCGTATCCAAATGCTGCAACAGGTAACCTATTTAACTTGACCTATAAAAAACCTTTGCTTAATTGCTTGCAGATCCAAGGAGTTGGCATTTATGTGGTATTTACTCTGGAGATGAGATTAAATATAGGCCAGATTTTCCCACGCAGTTTTATAATATCATAGGTACTGGGTGGCGACGGAAATACCTTGGGGAGGGGCACCATTAAATGCTAGCTGACTTGTTGAATTACGAATACCTTGGTTTAAAAGCCTTCATAAATTGAACTATGATCCATATTTAGTGGTACTTTTCAATAATTTCTATGTAATGCCAATCTGGAATCTTTCAGTTTTTTTAATAGACAAAAATAAAAAGAATATAAAAGTGTTATGTAATAAGAAACGACGAACTTGTTTATCTATAAATTCAAACAGGAAGTCCACATTTAGTTTTGTTAGGCTTCTAATTCCAATATGTGTAAGTATATTGGAGGTGTGGCTGATGTCTACAGGATGTCTATTTATAATGTCAGGTAGTAAAACATGCGCATTTAAAACTGACCAAATTATCTTTAATATATTATAGCTACGTAACAAAATACAGCCACCTTATTAGTCTAGGAATGGGTGTGTCGTGACGTGTATTTACGACTAGCCGAGAAGACCGATGGCGCCACACGATGCCCGTTGCGTATTATTTAAACCACAAGGTCAGGCTTAACAAGCAGCTTGAAAAAATACTAACTGATACGAGGTACTTTCAACCGTATATCTAGTGCTCTAAATAATATATTCGCATTTGCAAATTTGCGAAAACGGCATACACGCACAAACATTATCGCACCAGTGGCCTTCGACTTCTTGTAATGCGCATGCCAGTGATATTGTGAGTCGTAATATGCGGAAAAACATGTTTTTTTTCGAAATCCGCCTATCAAGATGAGATACACGCCCCCCAGTATTATTTCTAATCCGATCCGTCACGGTCGTAAGATATTATGTAACTAACAAATTTTAATCATATTTGACTTTTACGGATAATTTTTAACGTAATATGTTACCTACCTACTACATTTTTAATTGATACCGTTACAAGCTACGTGGATCGATACAGAGAAAACAAATAAGTAATCCAAAGAGAAAATAACTAAACGATCCAAAGAAAAAAAATATCGAAGTAGGATATTTTTTATGAACTCAAAATCATTGTTATAATTAATCAAATTCGATAATTACGATACCCAAAAGATGCTTATTTTGCTGTCGTGAATTTTGACAATTTCACGATGTAACTCTTATTGTCAAACTCAAAATTACGATCGGACTTTTTTCAGAGTAGGGTTTACAAAACAACAAACGTCAAAATGAAGTTCGGTCGATACTTGGGATTTATCGCTTCGGAGTAGACCCCCGAGCTATACAAAATCGAACTTATTTACTACAGAATAAGCGCGCTGTGCAGCACAGTGCATCTCAGCGTACGTCGTTCGACACTCGTTCAAGCACGCGGCTACATGTCAAGCTATACGTTCCAGTATAAGCTGATCTCGCATTGTATTAGGATTTCCGTATAATGAGAGGTCAGCTTATACTGCAAAATACGATAACTTATTCTTTTAACATAAATCCTGGCATTACCTATATGCGATGAATGTTTCATGATGATGTGGGAGAGAACAGTGAAGTGATATTTTAAACTCCTGGACGAGACTTGGTCATAATAGCATGTGTTCTGCATGAGGACAGACCATTCCACGTGATAGCGTTTTCCACAAGGCATGAATCCCCTCCCTCCTCCCTCTCGACTGTTTAGGCACAATATAAATGTGGACAGTACAGAAAGAACGAACAAAAGTTCGAAACATCACACTCACAGAAACGCCCATCGACGAGACACTGAAGCAAGCGTAGCAGTGCTTCTCAGTCGCAGGGGTCGAGACGAGTGTGGTTGTGTTATACGTTAACATTAGTTTTTTTTTACTCTCTGCGATCTTGAAAGGTAAGAATAATCAATAAAGATAATTATGGCCCGTGTGATCGATCATATATGAAATTCGTGAAATAATTTGTAAATATATTTATATTTTTTAATTTTTCATCATGGTTGTCATTTTCATGGGTTTCGAGGGTGCTAGAGCCGATAGTGAAGTCAAAATGAAAATCCAAGATGGCGGCTAGGTTTTTTTTTAATCATGGGTGTCGTTTTCATGATTTTCGAGGGTGCTAGAGCCGATAGTGAGGTCAAAATAAAAATCCAAGATGGCCGCTACGAAAATTTTAAATTTTTGGGAATCCATGTACAAAATAGTAAGCAGTACAGAAAGAGCATTGAATGTTGTGACAGACAATTTTTTTTAGTTTGGTGGCCATGGTTTTAATTTAATTTATTTATTACTTAATTACAATTAGCATTGTGTTGAACATTACATATTAAATATAATTATCACATGCAGAAACAATACATTTAAAAGCCTAATTAAAATTGAAGTGAAAAGTTAGTTCAATTTGCACGGCATTCTCCTTTGACCCACTTCTGCTGTTCATATTTTTTCTTCCTACATATACAATGAAATGATCCTTACACGAAACAGTCGCACTGCATCCAAAAAAATTGGTAGGTCAATTTCACTCCAATACTTAAATCATAATGAAAAAATATTGTAAGTATAAAATTTGACCCACTTCTGATGTCCAGATTTTTTTCTCTCCTTTTTTTTTCCTACGATGAAATGATTGCTAAATGAAAGAAAGTCGAACCACATATAATAAAAAAGTTTGGTCAATTTTACTTAATTTATCGGCGAGATAAATAACATATTATAAACATTGTGAACATCGCGGGTAGAACCTGGATGAGGCTGGCACAAGAGCCTAGGGACTAACACAAGGAAAGAGAAGCCTATGCTCGGCAGTGGGTGAAGTAGGACTGTGGATGATGATGGATGATATAGATAACTCGCACTTGACCAAAAATTTAAGATATTTTCTTTTAAAACGTGCTTTTGTGTTCAAAGACAGTTTTCCTGTATCTCTTATTGATTCGGATTTCCCCCTACTGTCCCAGTAAAAAAACACTTAAGGTATACACAGATTATTGAGGAATTTAAAATTCTCCTATCAAGTGCATTACGTTGCTTAAACTTGCAATTAATAATATTATTAATGCAGTACTTTGTTGGAAAATGTGGAGAACAAAGAAGTGTTGTTTGTAGTAGATTCCCAAGTAATCTTAAAATTTTGTACACAATAGTCTAATTTGTTACTTGCAATAAATTAAAATGCATGAATGTGAGTTCCTACATAAAAAACCGGCCAAGTGCGTATCGGACCACGCACAGTTAAGGCTTCCGTAGTTGGTTTGGGATGAAAATATACGCATGCACAGTAAGGTATTGTTTTTATCGACCGCAAAAATAAGGTTTGTATTTCATAGTACTTTTCGAAAAACCTATGAAAATGTAGTTATTCTGTAACCGAAAATATCTCAAAGTCTATTGACTTAAATAGCAAAGTTACCTAGAAACATCATAAATGTTTAATGATGGGACCTAATAATGATGGGACATGCTAGCAAGATTTTTTTTTTATAAGATTGACGTGTAAAAGTGTTTGTAAAAACCTACTTACAGAAATAAAATCATTTATCATTTAAAGTTCATGTAGCACAAGTAAAGGAAAAAAATTCGAAAACCGTAAATTTGTAGACACATTATGAAAAAAATCCGTGATAAACTATTTACATACCTACAAATTTGTACGGAACCCTCGGTGCGCAAGTCCGACTCTCACTTGACCGGTCTTTTTATAAATCCAACCCACTTTGGTCCACAAACCTACCTCTTCCCTTACAAACTACTTGCATGGGACTAAGTGCGAATGGGACCAAGTGCGAATGGGACTAAGTGCGAATGGGACCAAGTGCGAATGGGACCAAGTGCGAATGGGACCAAGTGCGAATGGGACCAAGTGCGAATGGGACCAAGTGCGAATGGGATCAACTGCGAACGCGGTACGAAGTGCGAATGGGACGAAGTGCGAATAACCCAGTGTTTCATGACTCCTCAGAAAAAAATAATGTTCATTTTAAACTCAAATATTTTTGAAAGACAATCCAACGAATCACCACACAATGGTATAGACGAAAAAAATCGCGGTTTTCTTATAAATCATACCAACATTTAGCTTTCTGTACCAAAGGTCTCTGAGCTAAGTAAATCATGGACAGACAGATGGATTTGGTGAAAATATTCCATATACTTTTTAGGGTTTCATATACTATGGAACCCTAAAAAAGGAAACATTATTTGAAAGCTGCTACAGTACTCATTTATTTTGTATATTCATATAATAAATACTTGCACAAACAAGGATACTCAATATCTTTGCTGAGCTAAATCGTCCTTTGTTTATTTAAGTTGATTTTAAATTATATCCATTACTTTAAAGTTTTTAAGGAATTTAATATTTTAAATCTTGGTCTCTTGCTTTCAGCTCTGTGTTCATATACCATACCAAACAATCAGTTAATTAGGAAGTGAAAGTTGGTTTACAACAATTATTTAGTATGATTTTAGTTTTTAGCCTCATTAATCTTCCGTAACTATGGAATCAAGTTTAAGGATGTACCTTCCAGGAGTTCCAAGAAATATTTTAGTAATTTCTGGTTATGTTGGAATCTTTTAGTACTAAAGAGAACAATCTCCATTATATTCGTCGTAGCATAATTTTAATACAGTGGAAATTTAATTGTTAGTACTTTTTGATTTGGCGAATAAAAAGAGAATCAATTAAATTGCGGGTAAACCGAAACTCTTAATCATCCTTTGTTCGATAGTTGAAATTCGTAATTTATTATAGAGTTGTATGTATGTAGAATCCACAATCAGTAGACTTATTTGTATGTTTTGACTATAAGCCATTTAAATGATTAAACATCAGGCTTTCTAAGGTGATTAAGATTTCGCAATTTTAATTAGGTTTTCTCTAGGAACATGGTTCAAACATGTTGATATGTACGGAATTTAATTGAATATTATAAGCTAACTAATATAGCACTTACCAAAATCTTCCAATATCGATAAAGACGTCGTACAGTGTTAGGATCAATAACACTACGTACTGCAGAGAAAATAAATTATTTTCAAAGTACAACCATAAGCTCAAATAGAATAGCAAACGCAAAGCACAAACAAAAGATACCTACAATACAAAGTGTTATTTTCCCGTGATGATATTGACATTTAACAGATTGACACCAGTGCAACTTTTCAAATCGTCTAACAAATATTTAGGCGATTTTAATTAAATCAAAACTGACCCAACGCGAACTGAAATATTATAATAAATATCTATCACTAGCTTTTGCACGCGGCTCCGCCCGCGTGGATGTCGGTTATCGCGTAAAAAAGTGTCCAATGTCCTTCTCCATATCTCAGGCTATATCTCTGTCAAATTTCATGACGATCGGTTCAGTGGTTTAGGCGTGAAAACGAAACATACAGATAGACTGACAGATAGACAGAGTTACTTTCACATTTATAATATTAGTAAGTATAGATTATGAGTTGTTGTCTGAACAACACATTACTATTATGCTTAGCTATGAAGCGCGACGTGACGGATGTAACGCATTACGAATTCATAAAAATTTACTATAATAGGTACACACGGCCACAAATCAAGCTATAAATTTCCAGTATAAGCTGAGCTCTCATTGTACAGAAATCCTATACAATGCGAGATCAGCCTAAACTGGTTATATTTTGAAAAATTTTGTCACGCTTGTTGTCGTGGGAGATGCTGATCGCGGCAATGAATACAAGAAAAATAAATATTTACTTTTTAAAACTGCACAACTTGTATCTTATGCTAGTTACACACGCAGCGACTTTAGTTTAAAACTGCCATTTGCTCACTTCAAATGTCGCTACTACAACTAGTCAAAGAATTTGACAGCAAGCTGTCAATAACCTACGGTGGAGGTCTGCCCGGCTTGGGCAGAGCACCGCCGTGTCCTCACGGAGGCAATCGGCGGCGGCGATCTCTCGCGTCCGGCCCTGGTCCAGGCCATGGTCCGGAGCAAGAGTGCATGGGAGGCAGTCACCTCCTTCTGCGAAGCAGTAATGCTCGCGAGGGAGGAGGCGGAACGCTCGAGAGTCGGCAGTCTGTGCGCCCTCACGCCCCTAGTCGCCGCAGGAGACGCCCTGGGCGGCGGGAATCGGTAGCCAATTGCCGGCCACCGTAGGCGCGGGCTTGCGGACGGCGAGCTATGGGCAGCTCGCCGTCCGGTAAGGACCAGGCCCGGGTCGACGGCGCGTTGTGTTCGACGGGTTCGGGTCCGCCAGGGTTGCGGGTTTGTCCGAAAGCGATACCGCGGCCCTGGCACACAGGCAACTGAAGGAACACGGGTGGGTTTTAGTCAGTAAAAGTCTGACACGCCCTGCCGCTCCGCCCACAGCGGTAGAAGTTACTTGAATGTAACAAAAAAAAAAAAAAATAATTGGTTAGACCGCGAAATTCAAATTATCTTTAATTTGCAGGTTAGTATCAGGTTGTATGTTGATCTAAATATGATTCGCGATCGTAACAGATATGTATTTTCCGAATTATAATCATGAGAATCAGTAATACAATTGCTTAAGTTTTAGTATAATCCTAAAAGTCATGATTTCATGAAAACAGATTATACTTCTGCCCGCGACATAGAAATATAAAAAATATCTATGGCCCGCGACTTCTGCCCGCGTGAAATTTCTTCTACCCCCAACCCACCCCGTGGTATCGCATCGTTCTTTCTTCTTTTTTTTTTCTATTTGCTTGGCTCTTAACACGTTCAACGCCATGTCGGACAATGCTGGGCGACACTTAACTTTCCCTATAAGCCACACGAAAGATTTGAAATTGACAAAAAATCGACTTTTTGATTTATTAATCATATTAATAAATATGCATGTTTTTTTTTTTTTTTTTATTATTCGACCTTTCTTCCGTTGAAGAAAGAGCCGCGCATTCTGCGTACAATATTGCCTTGTATTGTTGACCGACAGCTCACAAAAGACGTTTAAACATAGCTCTGACTGTTCGGACACCATTGTCCCCCACGGCCTGACGGAACATGCTGGTGTCGCCCAACATTGTACGACATGGCCTGAATGGAAATTTATCATTTTATTCCGTGGCGTTGAACGTGTTAAGGGTAGCGTGATGTTACATAGCATAAAGCTTTCCTCAAAAATTGGACTATAAAATGCAAAAAGTTCAAATTTATTTATTTATTTATTTATTAAAACTTTATGCACAAGTAAAAAAACTGTACAAAGGCGGACTTAATGCCTTGGGCATTTTCTACCAGTCTACCTTAGGGTGATGCAGAGATAATACACAGTAGGTGCAATAACAAAAAAAACTAGAAGATATTTATAGCTAAGATATAAGAATAAATACATATATACATACATACAACTAAAAATAAAAAGTTATGAGAGTTAAACAAGAAAACCTACAAAAACTTAATGCTGAGACGAATCTGCCAACTTCTTGTGTATGTGTTCTCGAGCTTTCACTTTAAATGTGAACTGATTGGTTACCGTCCTGATATTCTGAGGGAGCGCATTCCAAAGGAAAACCGCCTGGACAAAGAAAGAAGATTTTATGAAACCAGAGCGATGAGAAGGACAACGAAGAAGACGATTATTCTTGGACCGAAGATTCTTGCTGTGTGCAGCGCATAAATATTGACAAAGGGAAGTCAGATAAGAAGGAGAAGTGGGTTTGTGAAGGAGAGAAAACAGGGTTGTCAAAGCCCTCAACGCTCTGCGCTGCCGGATAGGCAACCACTTTAAAAGCGATCGATGTGCGGATACATGATCATACTTGCGGAGATTGAAAACAAATCGAATGCAGTTATTAAGAAGTCGGTCAAGTTTATTGAGGAGATCTGCATTCAGGTCATAGTAGCACATATCACCATAGTCAATTATGGGGAAGATAAGGGACTGTACAAGCATTGCCTTAATGTGTGATGGGAGAATATTTTTTAACCGATAGAGCGACCGCAGCGTTCCAGTAACCTTCTTGCTCACAATCGCGACCTGCTTACGCCAGTCGAGGCAAGTGTCAACATGCAAACCCAGATCCTTGATGTCAGAGCTAAACGGAATCACTGTGCCATCAAAGGTAACCGGTGGCACCGTTAAACCATTCAGCCTCCTCAAGCTATAGGGGCTCCCTACAATGATAGCCTGACACTTGGTTGGGTTAACCGCCACCCCAAAACGATCAGACCAGTTTTTGACAACTCGTAAATCCCGATTTAGCTCCTCGACCGCACCGGATAAGCCCTCAACACCTGCCTGACAATAGAGCTGTAAGTCGTCAGCGTAAAGATGATACGCACACTGAAGCTCGGAAGTTATGAGATCTATAAAGATAGAGAACAAAAGTGGAGATAAAATGCCGCCTTGAGGGACGCCAGCATCAAGATCACACCAGCTGGAGTTAGAGTCACCAGCAAAAACTGATTGCTGACGCCCCCGAAGATAGGAAGAAAACCATTCCAGAACCTCGTGAGAGACCATGCGATAGGAGAGGATGGATAAAAGGACTTCGTGACTGACGGTATTGAAGGCATTTGAAAAATCGATCAACACTAAAACCGTTACCTTAGTGTCTTCCATTCCTCGCCTTATATCGTCAGTCACTTTAAGGAGAGCAGAAACGGTACTGTGTCCGGGCCTGAACCCGGATTGGAGTGGACTGATGAGGGAGTTTTTGTGAATGAAGTTGGAGAATTGTTTATGTACACATGCCTCGAGTACTTTGGATAAAAAGGGAAGGATGGAAATTGGACGAAAGTGACTGAGGAGAGTGGGATTAGGGATTTTAGGTAGTGGTCGAACATGGGCTTTCCGCCACAGGGAAGGGAAAACACCGGAGAAAAGGGAGAAGTTAACTATATGGGAAATTGCAGGAAGGAGTTGATCGACCACTGTCATGATCATGTGTCGACTGATGTTATCACAACCAACGGCTTTGGATTTAATGGAAAGGATAATCTTTTTGATCTCTCCCGGGTCGACTGGGGTGAAGGTATAGGGGGTAATATTGGGTCGCGTCAGACCAGCAAGGTAGTCAAGGGTTTGACATTTGGTTGGATTATCAAGGGTGGGAAAAGTGGAGAAATGACGATTTAGATCGTCCAAGCCAAATGTGCTAGGAAGGTCTGAATGTCGCGATTTGCCGATACCTAGAGTTCCAAGGAATTTCCAGATATCAGCAGGAGAAGCAGAAGTGATGTTAACAAGAATGTGGCGACTTTTAGCGTTGCGTATCATCTGATTACAACGATTGCGAGCAGTTTTGAAGAGGGTCCAATTATCATCCGACCGATCCTTTTTAAACTTCCGAAACGCGCGGTCCCTTCGTCGCATCGCCATCCGAACTCCCACATTCATCCATGGCGCAGGTGGGCGCTTTAGCTTGACTCTCCTGATAGGAGCGTGGGTGTCGTACAGCTTAACTACAACATTGTTGAAAAACGCAACTTTATCGTCAACTGTAGTAGCTTCCTCCAGGGGTGTCCAGTCAATATTAGAAGCATCTTGTGCAAGATTTTCACTGTTCATCCGCGCAAAGGCACGCCTGTACTGGAACGTAGGTTTGAGTTTAGGAGATTTAAGGACATAAGATAGGAAAATAAGGTCGTGATGGGAAAAACCAGGAGCGTCAAGTTGACCATGTGAGGAGACTAGAGAAGGATTTGAGGTGAGGATCAAGTCGAGCCAAGTGTCATCACCGGCAGCGTTATGATGAGTTGGTTGGAGAGGCAACACATGCAGACTAGCTGACTCGACCAGGTGTAGAAGTTTTCGGGATCGATGGGAGT
This sequence comes from Dryobota labecula, assembly GCA_947523025.1. Classification (NCBI taxonomy): domain Eukaryota; kingdom Metazoa; phylum Arthropoda; class Insecta; order Lepidoptera; family Noctuidae; genus Dryobota; species Dryobota labecula. Next base: position 19,208,285 of record OX383284.1, read on the forward strand.
TGTGGGCAAGGAGATTGGTGTTGAAATCCCCCATGACTATGTGATGTGCATACTCAGAACCTAAAGATTCTAGGACCGATTCGAATTCGGTGAATTAATCAAGTGAAGGCGGACAATACACAACGCCAAGAACGGTTTTAGCTCCTTTGACACTGACCTCAAGAAAAAGAAACTCAGCCGAAGTATTACAGGAAGAAGTAGAGAGAACTTTAAAAGGAAGATCAGCACGAAGATATATTGCTACACCACCCCCTCTCCTTCCGACACGGTCATTCCGCAACAGAACAAACCCTGGCAGAGTAGGAGGTGGATAAAAGTTCAGGTTTTAGCCAAGTTTCAGAAATCAGAACGGCATGGACGTTGGTGTTAAAGAAAGTTTCATACAACTCATTGTAGTGGCTTGGAATGCTTTGAGCATTTATATGACAGACGTTAAACAGCCGGCCTAGGTTTTGGCTGAAACTTAGACGTAAAAGTTCACCAAGGTTTCCCGCAACAGAACAAAAGCTATCGTCACCAGAAGAGGCAGTAGATTCATTAGCAGAGAAAAAAGATTCGTTATCAGATGTCATAGATACAAATATATATAAATACAAAAAAACAGATATAAATACTAAATAAATATACTAGTATACTATAAAGAGACCTACACGAAATACTGGTAGGACGTTTGCATCTCTGCACCACCCGCCAGCTAACAAATCTCTCTCAAATCTGACTGGTAGTTCCAGAGATTATCGCGTTTAACCATACAAACAAACTCTTTAGCTTTACTGACTTCCGAAATTAAAGTAATTTTTCACCACTTTGTAGTTTTTTTTGGAAGTCGGTTTTTTTTTTTGTAAAAGTTTTTTTTTTTAATGATATCTCCTATTCTAAGATGTTTATTGAAATCAAGTGATGTCAAGGACAAATTTGGTTAGGTACATTTAAATACTTGTGATTAATAACATATTTATTTGGTTAAGGATTAATATTATGTTGATAAAACTTCTTCGCAAATAATGCATTAATTTCGAACAAATTTGATTACCATAAAAAAAGGATAAAGTGAGTCTATCTTAAAAGATAGACACAAGTGACACAACTATGCTGTCGCGGACTTTTTTTTAGACCTTTTAAAGAGAAACAGTTCCATCATCACTACATATTATAAAACAAAGTCCTCCGCCGCGTCTGTCTGTCTGTCTGTCTGTTCGCGATAAACTCAAATACTACTGCACCGATTCTCATGCTGTTTTCACTAATGGATAGCTTGGTTCTCGAGGAAGGTTTTAGTATATAATTTGTTATGTTTTTGTATGAATTAACGATATTTGTTGGAGGTGTCGGAAAAAAATAAGCCGTCTGGGAGCTTTCAACGAAAACGCTGTCTAAACCCTTTGAGATATAACAAAATAATGTATGGTGGAATTGTGTATCATAAAATGGTCTTCAAAAAAGTCCGCGATGGCATATGTCTATCTCTTAAGGATAACATACTATATCCATTTTATTGTCTTTTTGTAGGTATTTTTTTGCCGAATTTTACTCTTGGAAATACGATTACGATAACAATACGCTATAATATCAGTAGCTATTAGCCAAATTATGTTCGTAGATAAATAAGCTAGCTACTTACGTGTATTTCAAACAGTATACAAGAATATTTATCATAAAAACATTACTAAGCACGGCGGCCTTATGATCAAAATTTGTGCATTCCAAAACTTTCGTTACTTTTTCACTGACATATTTATCAGTTTTCGATAAACTAACACTCAATACGAAATCTACACTTATTTCTCAGTAATTCTGTATAAGATTCTTATAGGATTAAACCGTTTTCTCATTTAATCCATTACTTTACGCAAGTATAACCTTGATGAATGTTTACATTAAGCAACGCGTCACACCGCCACACGACCACAGAGTATAGACGTATTTTGTTTTCTTTTTTTTTTCGTTCGTTTAGTGGTGTTCCCGCTAAAATGTCAACTGGTCAAGTATTAGTCGATTAATCGAATTCTACATCCAGATCGTGTTGCAAGTACAAAATGAATGTCAAATATTTCGTCCAATTGCGAACGTGACCCTGATAACGCACCAATGGTGTTCATTAGACATTTCGAGCTCTTTCTCAAGACAAACGGTGTACGATGTACCATACTTACGTGAATTATTCTAAAATTATTATTTGTGTCGCATTTTTTATTTCGTGTTGTATTTGGTACAATTGTTTGTTTTAAGAATTTGAGTGAAATTTCGTATTTTGATTTTGTGTTTGTTATCTTTAGGTAAAGACTCATTCACGTTCAGAACATAAGTACTTTTACTATATTAAATCATTTGTTTCGGTTTCTATTCACATAGTGAGTCACATTAAAATTAATATTAAGTTAGAATTTTGAGATATAGCCTGGGATATGGAGGACATAGGGTACTTTTTTATGCGATAACCGACATCCACGCGGGCGAAGCCGCGGGCAAAAGCTAGTACATAATAATTGCGTGTAGATTCTAGTCGGGTTTTTTGGTACCTACACTCCGAGGATCAATAATTGAATAAGTAATGAAATAAACAAGTACCTTATAACATAATTATGCTCTTTTATTCACATATTGTTATTTAAAAATATAGTTACACATATTAGGTATTATTAAAATAATTATATTAAGTTTGCAAAAATAAGCGTCGCGTTGATATGCTATGGTAAATGGGTTTGTGAACGGTCGGAAGCACTTTCTGTTGAGTCAGCTGCGCCGTTGGGTATGGGTTCAGGAGTACCCGATGCTGCTCTGGATGTAATTGCATTCTGACATTTGTTGCGTAACTCAAACACCTGAGTTATTGCGTCACGGAAGCACAGGAAGTTGTAGTCTATCACACCTGAAATTAAAATGCATTTTTGCTGAACAATTTATTCTACTTTCCTATTCGTATGTTACTAAGAGCACAACTGTCCTTGGACGGGCGGGGACCGTCGAAGTCCCTGTCCAGCTACAGATGTGCAGGATGTGCTGAATGTGCTCTTGCATGAAGCTTGACATTTTCGGTGCAGGCATATTGTTTTTCTTTCATACATTTTGACACAGCGTGAAGTTGGCGTTGGAGATTCGTTGCAAACGCGATTTAAAGGCGGTGACGCAGTGCAAAAGTTCACAGTATTTTGACTAATAATATATGCTTCGGCCGCATCTGCGCCTATCGTCCCGAAGTAATGCGTGCCGAAGCTTCGTACGTTTTGACACTACAAAGTTATCGCGATAAAACCGTGGTCATATTAGCGGCTTCGATATTTTGTATTGCTTAGGCTACACACATCGCGACAACGCGAATATTCGCATTATCGCGATGTATGTAGTCGAATATTCGCGAATACTTCGGCACTTCGCCCGAAGCCGCATGAACTATCGTGCAATAATCCAAGATGGCCGAAATCATTTCCAGACGTTTAAGAGGGTTAAAAATGTTATCTCGTGACTGAGAAGGAATAATGAAAAACGGCTCAATCAGTAAATTAGTAAATTCTAGACACACCTAGGTGTCTAGAATTTTCTAATAACTTTTATAAAGTTTTATATTGAGACACGAAGCAACAAAATTCGATCTAAAAAAAAACGGCCACATTCCTCTAAAATCTAGATCGTATTTTTAAACCGACTTCAAAAAAGGAAGAGGTTTCTCAATTCGAGCGTGTATTTATTTATATATTTTTGTAATGTTTGTTCGCGGATAACTTCGTCGTTTATGAACCGATTTTGATGATTATTTTTTGTTGGAAAGGAGATATCCCAAGGGTGGTACCATGATAAGTAAAGGATTTGATGATGGGATAAATGCGGAATTGAGGGAATTCCTCAAATATTATAGGCATACATACAGCGATTTTTATAATAATTTTCATCAACAACTCAAGCATTTGCATTCAGAAAGTATCATTTGATGAAGTGGAACTGATGAAGAAGACCACAAATGGCCACCGGAACTCTTCAATGATTAGTATTTCACGGGTGGCGATAAGATATCTCGATTAAGATAGTTAAGCGACTATGAAGCAAAAAATTAATATTTCTGATGAAAATGGTACTATCGAACTGACCTGAAGATGAAGCCGGAAAATATGCTCCGGAAATCCGTAATAAAACAATGTATCCTAGACGTGTTTTTTTATTGGAATTGACATGAGATGCACTCGGTCTATAAATGGTACCCGATTTTTATTAACTTTGCTTGGGTAGTTTTTTGGGTTAGCTTCGATAATACGCATTTAATCCACTTCGTATATCTTGTGTTACTGCTGTTTGTTGCTTCGTATCTCAATATGAAATTTTATAAAAGGTATTAGAAAATTCTAGACACTTACCGAGGTTGCTGATTGAGCCGTTTTTAGGGTTCCGTAGTCAACAAGGAACCCTTATAGTTTCACCATGTCCGTCTGTCTGTCTGTCCGCGGTTTAGCTCAAAAACTATTGGTACTAGAAAGTTGTAATTTGGCATGAGTATACACGTTAATGACGCCGAAAAAGTGTTTTTTTTTTTTTTAAGAAAACAATTATTTAGGGTACCTCCCCTACATGTAAAGTGGGGATGATAACTTTTTTTTTCGTCCTTCCCATAGTGTGGGATATCGTTGGATAGGTCTTTCAAAAATATTAGGGGTTTGGGAAGACCGTATTTGATTAAGTAAACCGTTCGTGACTTATCAAGCTTTAAAGTACCAATTTTCGTTAGAGTTAAGTATCCCCCCCCTCTACCAACTAAACGGTTATAGTTAGAAATTCAAATGTCACGGCAGTAGTACCTATATATAACGAAGTTAAAAGGAAAACTATCACAGCTAAGTAGGCTACACAATTTACCGAGTAATTGGCGACCAACTTGCATTTACAGTTGAAGAAAATGTTCCCCCATACATTCTGTATAGGAAAACATGTTTTTCAACTACATGATAAGTTTGTTCTTGGGATAAATTCATCCCAACTACAGAACCCTTCATTGTGCGTGGTCACGAGATATTTTTTAAAGGAGTGACGCTTTCTTTACTTCTACATGTTGTGTGCTTACAATTACATAATCCATTTCATAGCTCCACTCCATTTTTATTATAGAAATATAACGATAAGCGTTGATGATAAGGCTGTAGATATACAATATATACCTACAGCCACCCGCACGCGTCTGAACTAATCGAGAACAACCGCCCAAATTAACAACGCTAGTCTGACCACGCAGCGACATATGTTGGCGCGCTAAAACCTTTTGATGTACCGCCTTCCGCGCGAAAACGCATACGCAGCCCGAATGTTCGCGACGATAGCCGATAATGGCCGGTCACATCTGCGCGTATTGTGTCATAGCACAAAGCTTCGTGACGATACACGCAGGTGCGACCCCAGCGCTATATTCTGTTGAGAGGAGTGGATAAAAAATGACATTTGGTAATATAAAAATAGAATCACCTTGCTTTTGAAAGTTTTCTTCGCGCAGAATACAAACAAGTGCAAGGAATTTGTTGACCTCACGCAAGTATAAGACAGTCCCATTGTTCAGTTTTATTAAACTTGAGCTTTGACTGTTGAATGTGTTCACTTCTGTTTCATCCACCATGCTGAAACAACAACAATAATTTGGACAAAATTTCAGTTAATTTCATTTAGATCAAAATAAGAAAGATGACATACAAATAGCACATACACTTAGCATTTAAAAAATGCATCTTACCACAATTGGTTACAAGCTAGTCAGACTGGAAGGTATACTAATGAAGACCTTTTTCAGGGACATGTTTTGAAGTCACAATAGCATACACATATTATTTGTGAATCAATATTAAAAAAATAATTACCCATATATACAAGAAATATCAATAACAACATCGATCATATCACAGCACAATTCATAACTCTGCATATCCACTGGGGAGCTGTCTGTTGCAATGTAGATTTTTGACACCACATCAAAAAGGAATGCTTTCTCTATGCCTGAGTTCTGAAAAAATAAGATAAGAATATAATACATATAAGGTTTACTTGCTTATGTATCGCTACTCCTCGTCCAGTTTGGCATACACCACTTTTGGATTGTGGATGTCTCTATATAGCCTAGCTAAAAGCAATAAAATAAGTTTTTTGCTGTTCGGTAGTGTTTTCCACTATCACATCAATTTTATATTTAAAAAAAATCAAAATTGTCCCTTTACTCACAGATATGAGGATGTTCAGAAGGTTTTCTAAGGTTGGTAGCTGTGGAATCAGCTTTTGTACTACTTTACTGAATGCTTCAAATATGGAGTGGTCGTATATGGAGGTCAGGTGAAACGATAAGTGAACATGTTCCAATCCAGCTTCAGCCAAGTCCTCAGTTGCGCGATGGTGAATGTCTCTTTGGGATTCCATCTTGTAATCGTCATTGAGACCATCAACCTGAAATTTATGAAGATACTTTTGATTACAACTCTGTTTCGGGACCATTGGAGTGCCAAGTCATAGGTCTTGAGTTCAAACCTCTGACTTTTCGGATTCATGTACGTATTGTACAATTATCACTTGGTTAAAAAACGGTGAAGGAAAACATTGTGAGGAAACCGGCATGCCTGAGATATTTCTTGATGGCATGCCATGCCAAGTCAGAGGCCCATGGATGGCATTAAACTCACACCAGGTTAGTCATTAACAATACATAGTAGTGTGTTCACAGACTGATACAATTATTTAAGAATACTAGCAGTCCTGGAACAGCTACATGAAAAAAGAAACAAAAATAATGCTGGGAATTTTCCTTCTACCTTTAATCCATCCAAAGGTTGTCTGTAATTTTTATTTTATTTATATCACAAACACTGCTATCATTACAGGAAAAAATCCTAATGCGGCAGCGTGGTCCTTAATTAAACTATCTTGAATAACATAACACATACAACATAATTTTTGTGAATTCATTCAGGGAGCAGGAAAATAAATCGATCCTGTCAGCTGTGTCATTCAGTGCGTGCAAGGAGCGCGTCAGTGGCGCTTTGCTGAGCAAGTTAGTTCGTGCTTGTGGCTCTGCTAGTAACCGTGGCGTCCGGCGCCGCGATACGTAATTGTCAGGCTCATTCAGACTGATCTGCTTCAAAACACCGGTATTATGGGTCTTACCACGTAATAGTTTTAATACATATGTACACAATAAAGAGTATTCTATCTATATATATTTTGATAGAAGTTGCAAATATTTCCAGAACAGATAAGAAAGCATGAGGAACAGTGAATATACTTACAACTCATAATAGAAACTGAACTAAGTGTAAATTACATTAGTTTCTATTATAGTATCATGTATATTTATTCAAATTCTTATAACATACAACCAAAACAGACCAACTGCTCCTAAATTAGTCATACTTAATCTAATATTTGTCCCAGATAATTGAAATATAAATACATACAGATGTTGTTATGTAATTAAATCATATTATAGGTACAATGAAACATGTACCTATACTGGCTGTACTTACTTTATGTATAAATACTTCAAATTTTATGTTACTGTTCACTCTATATGCTTTTGTGACTGTGAGCTGTAACTTATCAAGAGCATCTTGGTAATCATCCTGAAAAAGATAGTTTAAACATATATATTCATTTTTATATATTGGAAACTTCATTAATAAATTAATAGAAATATAACTCACCTGAGCATCTATCACAAACACCAAGGCACCACAGCCACCAAATATTGTGTCAGAATCAAAGGTTGCATCAAAAAAATCAATCTGGCCCGGAAAGTCCCAGATTTGAAACTGTACAAAACTACTGTTATTGATGTCATCTTTAACAATTTTATTTGTGGACTCCAAGAATAATGTTTCATTTGGTGACATTTTGTGAAAAACCACTTTCTGAATGGAAGACTTTCCAGATCTAAAATTGTAAGAAAATAATTGAGACATGTAATGGCTTGTTTGAATCTTATACATCCAAGTATGATATTGCTTTGTTTGGAGTCAAACAAGATTGACTTTGTAATTTTTGATATTTATTGGGATTCTTATAAGAATTTACAAGCTGTTGATAATAATTGTAGGTATGAATTAATTAAATAACTACAATAAAATGGAAAAAGTAAGCCATGACATGTTATGATCAGTAATACTAATAGTGTTCTAATGATGTGTGCATCTCACGAATTCGGCGAGTTGAGCCCTATGCTTGCGCCACAATTTTATATCCATTGTTGTATATGACTTCTCGTAAAAATTACCTTCTAAGTCCCATTAGAAGAATTCGTGGCTTGTGATCTTCTTGTAATGAAGTATTGTCGCCCTCTCCATTTTGTTCGAAAGGCCCATAACTGAAGTCCTTGGGGAAGGAACCAACATAACAACTGGGATCGTCTTGATAACTCTGAATCATAAAGTTGATAAAAGCTAATTTGTTGTTTCGTTGTTACTCCAATAGGCAATATTGTAGAAATTTTATATCCACTAACCATTTTAGTAATTAAGTTACAGGGGAATTATTTACAAATATTTATAATTAAATATATCCTATTATTTAAATTTATTACACTTTTAACATTTTAAAAAACACTGCGTATTTCTCATGAACAAAACATGTATGTACCCCCTACAGATTGACATGTATGACATTAAAATAATGACATGACATAATAACCACAGATAATTTAGTTTTATAAACCGTTGGTGCAGTGCATGGAATTAGTATGTATGGAAGTAAGCATTACAGTTAAAACTGTAATGCATACAAGCACCGAAAAGTCGGTATGGAAAACGAAAACTGAAAATGTAGTGTGTCCTTATCCATAAAGATGACCATACATTTACCGACCCATCTCTCTATTTTTAGCACCCTGTAAAAAAAAAAAAAAATTAGTACGATATTTATAGACAAATATAATGACGCTATTCTAAAACTTACCTAAAACATAACCAAGTATTTTATAGACAAATGCGAAAAATGTGTCGTTCTTTTCCTCGATCTTCAGAAGGCATTCGATACTGTCTAAATACCTATTCTAATAAACAGATTAAAAAACAGTGGAATCAGAGGAGTGCCACAGGAATGATTACTTATAGTTACCTATCTGGAAGAAGTCAATGCGTTCGCCTTGATAATATGACTAGCGATGAAGCTTCCTGTTCATATGGAGTTCCCCAGGGAAGTACGATTGCTCCGACCATAATTCCCGATGTATGGTGGCCAGCACATCAAGTTACCACAAACTTTCAAATTTTCTCGTTCGATTTTGAACTTAATTAACAACATTATAAAGTTTAAAATCGTTTGGAGGTATTTGTAACTTTCGTCTAGCTTGATGTGCTGGCCACTGTACGTATGTTACGTTAACCCACCGTTGGAAACAACCAGCCCTAACTGATCAATCGTTACGAAAATCATTTAATAAAATACCTCAATTATTATTTTTTCAGGATCTATACCTAAAACATATTATGTTGCTTATTACCAAGGTGAGATGTCAGACACACATTACACATCATAATATTATGCGACTATTGTAAGACTCGCTCGTACCATTTATTTACTTCTTCTCGCAATGCATGCCATAACTGTAATTTATTTAATTTTTGTCTGTCGCGCTTCTATAACATATTCCCTGTAAATTGTGAGGTCTGGCTCTTGTGATACAGATACTCCCAGGACAAGAGTCAGGGCTACACATATGTTTGTGGCTTTGAAGTGTAACTATTATTATTATACATTTACTTGAAAAGTAGGATACGATATAAAAGAGCCGTACTCACTGGGACGCGATGATGGGGCAGCTTTTTCCTTTGCTTTGTCACGAAAACAATTATTAATTCTGAAACCTTATTTATTTACAAACTTATTGAGAGATACCAAGTAAGTACTCATACCAAGAATTATAATTAGATTAAGCTAATTCTAGATATTTAAGTCTAAGTAAATAATATAAAATCATAAAATATATTAAAAAGAAAATTTATAACAAGTTAAGTAAAGTTTTCAACAACAAAGACGGGTATCATAATATAAATTATTTCTCGGTTGTCTACTACTATATCCTGAACTAGACGAAGATCCCGTGGGTACTGTTCTCAAAGGAAGTCGCATTGGCGGGCAGGCGGCAGCAGTCAGACGATCGGCACTAGCACAGGGTTCCGCGGGCCGCAGCCGGCGCTCTCGTTCAACTTGCTGTCTCTCGTAGCGCTGTGCGTGAGCTACACTGCGCTGTAAACCCGCCAGGCTATCGGTGCGAGCTGGGAACCGCTCTAAACTATTCGAAACTTCACCCACTTCAGCAGTATCGGTATCCACAATTTCTTGATGGTCTAGTATCATACCGATGTTTAGCTTAAGGTTAGTTGTACCATCTCTAAAAATGAGATATACTGTAGCTTGATCTAATACTTTCAGCGAGAAATGCTCGTTTATCTTCAAAGCTTTCATTTTAATCTGAAAGGGTTTGAATTTTTGGGATAACTTCTTGCTTTTCTCTTTGATGAAGTTATCAAATTCTATGGCTAACATTTCTTCATTATCTGGTCGAGTTGTTCCATCTGCCGCTGTTCCAAGTTTAAGAATATTAGGGTCCTTGATTGCCATCTGAGTATCTATCATGACTTGTTGTAGGACTGGCGGATCGTTCAATGAATGCCATTGCCAGTGTGAAACGGGACCGATTCCACGATCAAGCACCACTCCTTCAGTCTGATTGTATTTAAGTCTGAGAACGAATACAAATAAAAATAAAGGTAAGATAAACCTAGCTATTAGGTAAGTGCCGACCCTGCTAGATACATTAAAATGAATAATGTAACTTTTCCACAGTAGCATCGTCTAAAAACTCAAGCGTTACGTATGTCGCACAGAGATGCAACAAGGGCATGCAAAAACCGGGTTGTTTAAAAAACCCGGTTTTTCGGGTTTTGATATTACAAAACCGGTGAAATCGGTTAAATAGTTTTTTCGGTTTTAATTTTTTTTTTTTTAAAGAAATGAGAAATATTTGTGTAAAGAAATGAAAATGCTGAAGTCTAACCAAAATCCCTAGTAGCATTTTTTGTTGGCATTTAGTTGGGCCACTTACAGAGGTAAGTGGTCCAACTAAATGCCATCAAAAATGCTACTAGGGATATGTCTTTTTTTACATTTATCTCACTTATTTTTATAATAATGAGCATTTGTTTGGACTGAAATAAGCTACAAGTACTAAGTAATAATACAAAAAGTTTATTTTCTTTATATATAACATAGAATAAAGCTTATTATTTAGGAAAATAACATAGTCTTCAGAACTTAAGGTACCTAACATACAAAATTAGGAACATTTGGTAGGTACTACACAAAGGTCTAAAATCACAGAATATTAAATAATAATTTAACTGTCATAAAATACAAACAAGCAAAACCAAATAGTAAAACGTAAAATGTGATCAAAATTATTATTTAAATATCGCATAAAATAGAAGTCTTATTCCTAATTTACCAAAACATAAATCAGTCATTCTTATAGATATAGATTAAAAATTAAAATTTCACAGCTAAACCAAATTACTATTTTTTGCTTTTTAAATAAAACCATACTGATGATTTATCACCAGCGGATTTTTTTTTCAACATATTTTGTCTTTGCTGTATCGGCATTATCTACATCGCCAACCCTCTTTATGATTTTTCTTTCTGTAAATATTAAGTGCCATTGTTGCAAACATTTATGATCATAATCTTAAAAGCAATGACGGACAACTGGAAGGAAGTTTTAGGCGACGTAGTCTAGTTAAATGCACTTTAGGTGCAGAAAGGCTCAAAGACGAAGATTCAAAATCGAAGACAATTAAGCAAACAATATGCCACATTTGTGCCATATTACCTATTGTAAATACTTACTAACTAATACTTACTAAAAAAACGCACTCTTTGCTTACAAAGAGTGCGTTTTTTGTGAAATGTGAATGTTAAAAATATAAAATTAATACATTGCCAAGTAGACTTATCTACTTAGCTATGTATTAATTTTATATTTTTAACATTCACATTTCACATTATCCAAAAATCATTCAAATTTACTTCGTTATTAATATACGTAATCAAAACTTTCAAAACATTACAGTTTAAATGTAACAATATGCTTAAGTGATCAGCTCAAACTACTTCAAACAAAAACAGGCTCTTATTTATAGGTACATTACATATTTACAAAAATAAGAACGTTCCGGCTGCCATAACTAAATTAATTAAAACTATTACTTAAACATACAAAACATCCTTGCTGTGATTACATTTCAGTATTTGGTCATACACTTCATGTTATATAAGCAATGCATAATATAAGAGTGATATAAAAGCATTTGTGATCAAACATATCTTGACAAAAATAATATCTGCAGTGAAACCACCGACAAACACAACATGTGCACTGGGGGCCAAGTCTACAATGTACAAACGTTGCAATGGTCTCTTCATTGTGAGTTTTTGACAGATTTGCCATACAAACACTGTCAAATACTATATAGTATATAGTTATTATTAATCACGAGACCATTGCTAAGTTTGTAAATTAGTAGACTTAGGCCCCTGAGCACTCATCTCACTCATTCATGTCACTATACATTGACTGACCGAAAAAGAAAAACCCGAAAAATCCGGTTTTCTTAAACAAAAAAAAACCCGGGTTTCAAATCAGTCAGTTATCCGTTTTTTTCCGTTATTCGGGTATCCGGTTTGCATGCCCTAGATGCAACCAATGATAATTATTGATATATGATTATAGATTATATCGTCAATAGCAATATGCGACAGATTTTGTGTTGAGTCGTTAATAACTGTGATACCGCGCGTTTACTTCACATGAGTATTCACTAAAATACTTTTATCTACGTTTGCCATCCTTGGTCTTGTATGTTATTTTTTTGTTATTAACAAGCTATTAATATTAACCGTATCTTGCCAGCATGATCGAAAACTATACCATTGCCTAGATAGTCAAAAGTGGCAAGTATCGTAATAGGATGAGTGCGGCCACGCTCATCGGGCTCTCCGCTGCTGTATATTACGAAACGCTGCTGAGCATTTGTCTCTGAAATTCATATTAAAAAAAAGATTAGAATAAAACCTTCACACAACATTATCCGCACCGATATTATAACATTCAGAAACGCTAGACTAGTTAACAACAGCGCTTTAACAACCTCAAAGGCATTTGGGGACACGGATAGTGCCTCTCACTATACCTAAACATCTTGAAACTCTAGTACCGCTAACTACATTCATCTATAATTCCAAGAGATAGCCACCTTCGGCATCATAATAATCTAGTGCCAATCGACCACTTCTGTAATACCAGCGACCTCGTCCGTTGTTATCGAACTCGGCTAGTCTTTCGCCTGTGTCGTAAGTCATCAGCCGTTTATTCTTGTTGTGTTCGAACCAGTCAAACTCGGGGTGTGCCGGACGCATTCGATAAACATTCATCTAAAAACAAAATAAAAACCTTAATACACTCCTGGACTCCTAAATCCAGTGTTTATAGGCCTAAAACATCAAAATATTAATATGTCAGAGAAAAAGTTTTTATGCAGTTTTGAAGCTAACATCATCAACATTCATCAATTCAGCCGAAAGACGTCCACTGCTGGACATAGGCCTCCCCCAAACACCGCCACTTCGACCGGTTCCGTGCTCCCCGTATCCAGCGGATTCCTGCGGCCTTCACAAGGTCATCGGTCCACCTTGTGGGAGGCCTTCGAACGCTACGTCTTTCGGTACGCGGTCGCCACTCTACCTTTCGGAAACTTCGGCCATCTGTTCTGCGAACAATGTGCCCTGCCAACGGCCACTTAAGTTTGGCAATTCTTCGGGCTATGTCGGTTACCTTGGTTCTCCTGCGGATTTCTTCATTTCTGATTCGATCACCATTACCCTTTGGGTGACTTTTAGACTTCTAATAAGGCCCATTGTGAGCGACCACGTTTCAGTGCAACAAGCACTGGTCATAGACTTTCGGCTTGAGACAATGTGGTATGTGGGACGAGACGATATTGTGTAGCTTCCCGAACGCTGCCCAGCCGAGTCGGATTCGACGATTGACCTCTTTCTCGAAGTTGGACCTACCTAACTGGACAGTTTGTCCTGGGTAAACATACTCGTCCAGTCGTCCACAAATTCGAGTATAGTGTCTCCGATCTACATGAGAGTGGATGTTACATGGGCATTTGACATGACCTTTGTCTTGTCCATGTTCATTCTAAGACCTAATCTTTCGGAAGCTGTGACTGATTGGCTTTAGAATAAAACCTACGACGACATTGAGGCTTTGGTATCATCACTTCCATAATCTGTCCTGAAATTAATAGGACCGTGGTAGCGAAATCGTTAGTGGAGGAAGCTGTGCCTGGCTTCTTCTGATCCCAAGAAGGTGTCGCAGGGCTAACCTAAACCTAAACCGAAACCTAAAACTATATAAATTAACTCATAAACACAATTCCACACTCACACTATTACACACACCCTCACACACCCTCTCACACACACACACACACCCTCGCACCCTCATACATCAGACAAGTGCGCTCATTTTTGTATTTCTGTTATTATTTTTTTTTGCTTTTATTAATTTTTTTGATACTTATTGCATACCCGATATAATATTAAGTGGAAGAGTAGAGTCACCTAACACAAGCATCTCCTTGCATAAAAGGTGATCACCAACTCATGCGTGTTAAGCATTTATGGAATTGCAATATACCTAAAAAAATATTATTTATATTTATTTATTTATTTATTTATTATCTGTGTACTTTTTATGATGGCAAATCAATCTGAACATCTACCTTTTAATAACGGCGATTTTACTAAAAGAACCCAGGATGCAACAGCGAGCCAAGCGAGCGTGACATAGGCCTCCCCAATTGGGTCGCAGTATGGTGTTAAAAATGCATAGAGAACGCTGCTGCCAATTCTCTAGTAAGTCCCTTAGTCGCCTGTTACGAACACCCACGGGAAGAAATAGGGTGATGGTGCTATTCTTTACGTCCGACGGCACCACACGGCACTTAAATAATTTATAGGTACTTACTTAAATACATTAGGAGAAATGTTGTGTAAGGAAACGTGTTTATTTGTACTTATTACTTTTCGAACTCGTTTAGTATAAAGTTTGCAAGTCTTCTGGAAGTTTATTAAGAAAAAAGGTACTATAAATATTCTGCAAACCTCATCCCATACGCATTATTGTATGAACGGTCAAATTGGCCTTCACTAAATATTTTTCAAGCTGAAGAAACCTGCATACATTTTAGAGAATGTTGCCCCCAAAAACAGAACGGGTAATAAGTAATAAGCATCCTGTACCTTTCGTACCACTTTTTCTGTAGGTAGCATCGTCCAACCCTTGTCAATGAAGGTGCGATCAGATAAAGCGTAGCGTATAACACCTTTACCAGGTTCCATCTCAATCTGAAATTTTAACACATTTCTGGAAATCTATCACACATATCCAGATTTTCTACTCTTATATACTGCACGTGCTGTCAGCAGTTGCAGTTGGCAGCTCGGTTCCAAATAGTACCTTTATAATATCATTGAATCTGTACCAATATACTAATAATAAAGCTGAAGAGTTTGTTTTTTTGTTCGTTTGAACATGCTAATCTCTGGAATTAACAGACGGATTTAGAAAAAAAAACTTGCATTTGATAGCCCAATTCTTGAGGAAGACTAACATTACGCTAGGAGCGGGACAAAAAAAAATCAGAAGAACGCTAAGCGAAAACAAAATACCTATAACCCAAAGTCTCTAATTCAGATAATTTTTGTAAACAACATAATGTCAAGAAACGTCACTGTCAAAATGATAGGACAGTGGTGCAAAACATTTTATATATATATATTTTTTTAATCATCACTATACATATTATAAAACAAAGTCCTCCGCCGCGTCTGTCTGTCTGTCTGTCTGTCTGTTCGCGATAAACTCAAAAACGACTGCACCGATTCTCATGCTGTTTTCACCAATGGATAGCTTGGTTCTCGAGGAAGGTTTTAGTATATAATTTGTTATGTTTTTGTATGCATTTTTGTGTCGGAAAAAAATAAGCCGTCTGGGAGCTTTCAACGAAAACGCTGTCTAAACCCTTTGAGATATAACAAAACAATGTATGGTGGAATTATGTATTTAATAACGGTCTTCAAAAAAGTCCGCGATAGCATATGTCTATCTCTTAAGGATAACATACTATATCCATTTTATTGTCTTTTTGTAGGTATTTGTTTGCCGAATTTTACTCTTGGAAATACGATTACGATAACAATACGGTATAATATCAGTAGCTATTAGCCAAATTATGTTCGTAGATAAATAAGCTAGCTACTTATGTGTATTTCAAACAGTGTACAAGAATATTTATCATAAAAACATTACTAAACACGGCGGCCTTATGATCAAAATTTGTGCATTCCAAAACTTTCGTTACTTTTCACTGACATATTTATCACTTTTCGATAAACTAACACTCAATACGAAATCTACACTTATTTCTCAGTAATTCTGTATAAGATTATTCTAAGATTAAACCGTTTTTTCATTGAATTCATTACTTTACGCACGTATAACCTTGATGAATGTTTACATTAAGCACCGCGCCACACCGCCACACGACCACTGAGTACAGACGTATTTTGTTTTCTTTTTTTTTTCGTTCGTTTAGTGGTGTTCCCGCTAAAATGTCAACCGGTCAAGTATTAGTCGATTATTCGAATTCTACAGCCATATCGTGTTGCAAGTTCAAAATAAATGTGAAACATTTCGTCCAATTGCGAACGTGACCCTGAGAAAAGATATGCACCAATGGTGTTCATTAGATATTTCGAGCGTTTTGTCAGCTTATATGGTGTATCATGCGACATTTCGGAGGATTTCGTTTTGTTTTCACATTGTTGGTACTTACGTGAATTATTTTAAAATTATTATTTGTGTCGCACTTTTATTTCGTGTTGTAATTTGGTACAATTGATTGCATTAAGAATTTGAGTGAAATTTCGTATTTTGATTTTGTGTTTGTTATCTTTAGGTAAAGACTCATTCACGTTCAGAACATAATTACTTTTATTATATTAAATCATTTGTTTCGGTTTCTATTCACATAGTGAATAACATTAAAATTAAAATTAAGTTAAAATTTTGAGATATAGCCTGGGATATGGAGAAGGACATAGGGTACTTTTTTATGCGATAACCGACATCCACGCGGGCGAAGCCGCGGGCAAAAGCTAGTCATCTATAAAATTAAAGTGAATTAATCATAACAACTATGCAAACAAAACACCGTTGCTAAACAATGTTTTGTGTAGTGTGTCGGAGACACGGCCTATGATCGTCATAATCAGTCCTTTTTAGTCTACTGCTAGACGTAGACCTCCCAAAATCAATTTCCACTCGAAATAGTTGACAGCCGTTTTCATCCAAAATGTGGGTAGATATGCTACATATAATATGAATCTATGAATGAGATTTGTATTAACAGTATTGTTGAAGATGTAAAAAATGTGAAAATGTTTGGATCTCCTGCATTGTTACCAGTATCATAAAATATTTTATACCAGAAATTCTCCTTTTTTAATAACTTTGTTTAAAACTGAAAATTTATAAAAATAATTACGGTATGATTATTTGTTAATATTTCTTAAATTCAGTACTTAAAAGAAAATTGAACCTTTTTTTCGCCATTTTATGTGAATTACCATTACGAAGATATTTTTTGATATGTTATCCCCTTTGTTTACATAAATTATCTGAATTTGATACTTTGGGTTATAGGTAACAGCGGGCAGGCGATGCGACGCGCGACGCGGTGGATCGGCGGAACAAGAAATTACACGCGGCAGAAGTTACGGTCAGAAGCTAGTATTATAATAAAATATTGGCTACTGACGGACCCAGCCTATTAGCTACCTATCAGTACCTACAACTCAGAAAGTCACATCTTCGCTATCAATCGTCAAATATCTTTTAAATACATTTATTTGACGTTCAAACAAATAAATAAATTAATAAATAAATCGCTCGCCCATGTTTTTTGTGTTGCTTGCGTACAAAGAGATTTAAACTAAACTGCAGTCCCATGTCTCAGTGAGGCCATCTAGCGGATTATAGCAAAATGATTTAATAGCTAATTTTGTCCGCTACCCTCAGATAGTTACACATCTCAGAAAATTATTTATTTACAAGGGAATAAACAGGAAAACTACATTGTTATAATCATATCTGAAAAATGAAGCAAGGAATTGTAATTGTAATTGAAGTAATATTGTCAATCGCTACAATTGCGCATCAATGTGTATTAATCACGTAAAATAAAAATTGGCAATTGCAATTTATCGATATGGGGACCCCTAATGACGAGAAAAAATACTTCATAATTTATAGTCTTTATTAAAATATTTTCCCAAAATTAGAATGTTCTTTTTACCGTGTAAGGTTAATCAAAATATTTCTTGAAATAGATAAAATAATGAAGTGTGTATTCTATAAATATGTTAAAAATAAAATAATGTAGTGTGTATATCTATATCTTCTATAAATATGTGTACTTAGGTATCCATACTAATATTATAAATGTGAAAGTAACTCTGTCTGTCTGTCTGTCTGTATGTTACGTTTTCACGCCTAAACCGCTGAACCGATCTTCATGAAATTTGGCAGAGATATAGCCTGGGATACGGAGAAGGACATAGGCTACTTTTTTACGCGATATAACCGACATCCACGCGGGCGAAGCCGCGGGCAGAAGCTAGTATCTATATAGTTCAGGTAACGACTTATTCCACGAATCCACCCTGAAAATACCCCTTACGGGGAAAAATGGAATCTATGAAAAAAGTCTAGAATTAATAATCCAAAATGAAGGGATTTCTGTTTTTTTTTTACATCGGGTTACAGTTTTCTCTCCCGAGGAGGATTCTCTCAGGGGACGATAGGTGACGATAGTGGAATAAGCATAGGTTACTAGTAATGTTAACGTAAGCAAAGCTGCACTTACCTTAGTTAATAGAATTTGTTTCTGTTCAGGTTTCGTCTCCTGCGGAACAATTTGCACTATTTGCTTGAGCTGTTGGTCAGATTCCACACAAAATAACTTTTGAAATAATATAGGAACACCTTCCGGTTCTTTAATTTTCTCAAGGCGCGGCTTATATTTAACAATTTTTTCGCCAATTATTATATCTGTTTTGTCTGTTGTTAGATTTTTTTTGTTATCCAAGCTTAAAACTTCTAATTCCAATTCAGAATTAATGCAAAGTTGACAGAATGATGACTTTTTTCCGCTATGCTGATGATTGCATTTATGAATCGTTAGTACCTCAGGGTGGATATCACAAGGGCGCATCTTCGCAGCTTGCTTAATTATAACTAATTTTAAATTTTTATCAGAGCCCTCTTTTTGTATTTTGATACGTCTCCTTTCTAATTCGTCTCTTTTTGCTTTACTCTCAGTTTGTTCCTTTGCTTTTGATACTTTTGCCTCATATTCTAGCTGTTTTTTCTTTTTTAGGGCTTCTTCTTTTTCTTTTAAATGTTCAGCTTGTAATTTTTGTAATTCAGATGTTTCTCTCAGAGCTATGGCCGATTCTTTATTTAAAGTTTTGCTTTCTAATTCTTTTCCTTTCCCTTGTTTTACTTTAAGGGTCTCTTGTTTCCCGGACGAATCTTTTTTTAATGATTTCTGTATTTTTGATATAGACATTTTTATCTCATCAGAGGCATCCCGTGTCTTTTTAGAAGCCTTTCCTTTTTTAAAAGGCGCATTTGTCTCTTCTCTATTTTTAGTAGCCTGAGCTATTCGTGCTTCTTTTTCTTTTCGTAATTGTTCTAGTTGTTTTTTTAAATTTTCGTTATCTATTTTCTCTCTTTGTAGTTTATCATCTCGTTCTCCTTTTTCCGGTTTTGTCTTTTGTTCTTTCACCACACCTTTATCTTCCTGCTCAACTTTTGCTTTTAAGTCTGTTTTAGCTTTTTCTGACGATTCTTTCTGTTTTTCTTTTTGTTCTGTTCCTGACTTCAAGTCGTCACCTTTTTTTTGGGGTGTTACCTTAACGTCTGTTTTATTTTTTTCTGATACTCCATCAGTTTTATCTCTATGATCTGGTTTTGGTATAACATGTTTTTTAGCAACTGTAGATACATTTGATGTTTTGCCTTTAACCTTAGATTCTGGAATTATCTCTCTATCTTTTTCTTTGGATTTATCCCTTCTAGGTTTATCGAATTCGGCTAGTTTTTTTTGCTCTTCCACATATGTTTTTTGCTCTGTCTCTAATTTTCTTTGCTCTTCTTCATATTTTTTTAGTTTTTGTCTTTTTTTTTCTTCAGCTTGTAGTCTTTTCTCTTCTCGAGCAAGTTTATTTTTTTGGGCTTGTTCATTTTTTTTTTGGCGTTCCTCTTGTGTTTTCTTTTCTCTTTCAGCTTGTAAGCGGAACTGTTCTTGAATATCTTTAATGAGATGTGAAGAACTTACATCGAGTATTTTTTTCTTTTCTTCTATTTCCATCACTTTTGGGAAAAAAAAACTATATTGGTATTCGAGAACGTTTCCCACGGTTTCTATGGGTCCACTTTTTGATTTTGCTACGTGTTGCTCTGGTGTTTTCGCTTTGTGACTAATTTTATTTACATTGCGTTGTAATTTTAACTCTTCATCCACAATGTAACGGTCTTGCAGATTTTTAACTTTCTTTGGTCCTTCTTTAGAATCATACAATCCTGGTTTTATTTTATCGTGGCGATATTTGTCAGATTTCCTTGGCTCAATATAATAATCTTGTGAGGCTCTTGTTGATCTAAATTTTACTTCTCTGTTCAATACATAGTCTAGATTACGAGGGCCACGATTATGTTTTAGAGTTGGTATTTTTATATCCATTTCAGACTCCACATGATATTTCGAAGTTGGTTCTTTCTGCGTCCATGGAGCAATCTTTGGGGTTTCGTATATATAAGGTTTTTTCGACAAAGAATCTGGAACTCCAGAATCCTTTTCAAGTCTCATCATCTGTCTTAAGCTAAGATCATGTCTTCTTTTCAATGCTTCTTTAGCATCTATTGAAGGTGTATCCTCGAAGATTTCCTCTTGTTTGCGATGCTTAAGGGAAGGTCTTGGGATTTCTTTAAGACCTACAGATGTCTCTACAAAAGTTGTTTCTGAGTCTACCAACGAACTCCCCTGAATTATTCTATTAATATTATCACTTTCGTGCGGTGTGTGAGCAGAAGGTGTTTTCAATGGTTCAAGAATAAAGTCAACAGCTTGTTTTAAATCTTCTTTTAAATTGGTTTCGATCAGTTCTGTATCATCTGATTTAAAATGTGTATGTGAGAACATTGGTTGGACTTCAGGCTCATGCCTAGATGCAGGCGAGTTGAGACTTCGATTGATTTGAAAATCGGAGTATGCATTTTGTTTTTCTTTGTTGACCATTGTATTTCTACGAAGATGTCCCATTTTTAATGCCAATGTTTTAAAATATTTGTTCGTGTCGTCCTTTTGTTCACTTTTAGCGAAAATAAATTTCTTTAAAATTTTGTCGCAGGGACAAAACGGTTTTTTACTTCCATGTGTTTTTTTACGACAATGGTCGCATATACCCATTATCATCTTTCTATCTATTGTTTTTACTTCTTGCATAAGTTCTTGAGCATGTTCAAACATTTTTCGACATCGTGGGCAACTTATATTTTCCTTTTCTGGAAGCAGTAATTTACTTTCAAAATATTAATGTGACTTTACGGGAGTTTTGATGTTACAATAAAAGGTTTAGGTTTCCCATTTATAGCTTATGATTTACTAGTTGTACCCGCGGTTTCGCTCACGGAACTGTGTATTTTTTTGGCATTATAATTCAAAACAAAGGCATTCGTGAAGACACAGTGTATCTGAAAGAAATTAGTCCACTGACGGTGGTTTAAGGGTTCCGTAGGCAAATGACCAAAACAGGAACCCTACATTATACAGGGTCATTGGTGAAACACTAACAACCTTGCAGGGGCTCAAGTCTGTTATTTTTATAAATCCGTCACTCCAACACGATCCCATTGTCATTTTGCTAAAAGTTCGTAATCTGCTAAATTCAAATAGTCGATCATTGGTCGGTCAATGATCTCGTAATATAATTGTATTACAATGGCATTTTGAACATTTATTCATGCCAGATTTCATTTATATATATTTTACATATTATTTATTACTGCTATAAGCAATCTGAAGTAGTAGGAAGTTGGAAGTTTAGTAGGAAGTTTCAATTATCATTATGTACGAGATTATCAATTCTTTCAATGGAGTGTCAGTGGCTGACCATTGGAAAGTCATAATGACGCCATTATATTAGTAGATTACCAAACTTGTCAAAATCAACAATTATGAAATCAATGATAGACCATTCTGACACTATTGTAATAGCAGAGTTGAGGCCCAGGGCCTCAAGTCTGCTATTATAATAGTGCCAGAATGGTCTCGCCATTGTGAGTATTTGACAGTGTTTGTATGGCAAATCTATCAAAAACTCACAATGAAGAGACCATTCTGACACTATTGTAATAGCAGACTTGAGGCCCAGGACTGTATTACTAAAATTTATAAACAACAACTTTTGTTCTATGACTTTCACAGTCGTGCAAGGTTGTTAGTGTTTTACCAGTAACCCTGTATACATTATGTACTTATAATATAAGTCAACAAATTTGAATCATGACCCATTTTGACGATAAATCGTTTGAAACCGTCAAAATAACAAAGATTTCCTTCCTTTACAGTGGCTGCCGCACTTAGGACGTTTTAAATATTAAGCAAGCTATGTCAATACGGGTCGGAGATATATGCAATTCCAATTCAGTCAGTCAGAGTCAATATGAATAGAGTATTTTAGCGTACTTAATTGCTTTTGTAGATGATTAAGTAGGTACGCCTACGCGAAATAGGGTACATACAACAGTCTGGATTATAAACGTAATTTTTTATTGTATAACATAAAGACACTATAATCAATATAACTAATTAAATTAACACATTGACTGCCACCGCGGTCACCGGTGACCACTAACAATAGTTTTTCTATTGTGTCTGTTGTCTGGCAGTCAAAGCCTTAATAAATAAAGTTTTACCTAGTTCTGATTTTAATTCAGAAGATGTTATTTTCACGTTTTTCTTATTGTATAAAATAAAGACATCTCTGGATGTGTTTACAGCGCTTTCAACCGCTTCAGCTTGTCTTATCTGTTGATGAGAAAAGCGTTGAGTTTATGAGAGATGATTTGGTAACCCGCGAAATTCAAATAATCTCATATTAGTTTTTTTTTACGCAGTTCTGTGTTAGGTCGCTCGTAACCTTCGTTCCCATAATATTATAACTAGCTGCGCTCCGCGGTTACACTCGCATAAGTGTCGATCCCGTGGAAATATCGGAATAAAAAGTAGCCTATAATGTTAATCCAGGGTTCAGCCACCTCCATACAAAATTTTATCAAAATTGGTCTAGCCGTTTGAGCTTGAAGAAGAGACAAACATACACACATACTCACAAACTTTCACCTTTATAATATTAGTCATCATCATCATTTCAACCGAAAGACGTCCACTGCTGGACATAGGCCTCCCCCAAGCACCGCCACCTCGACCGGTTTTGTGCTTCCCGCATCCAGCGGATTCCTGCGGCTTTCATAAGGTCATCGGTCCACCTTGTGGGAGGCCTTCCAACGCTACGTCTTCCGGTACGCGGTCGCCACTCAAGAACCTTTTGGCCCCAACGGCCATCTGTTCTGCGCGCAATGTGCCCTGCCCATTGCCACTTAAATTTGGCAATTCTTCGAGCTATGTCGGTTACCTTGGATCTCCTCCCAAGTAGCAAAATTTTCCTATAGTAATCGACTTATAAGAATAAACTTCATATAGGAATCTTTAGGGTTCTCCTGCGGATCTCTTAATTTCAGATTCAATCACGTAGGGAAACTCCAAGCATAGCCCTCTCCATTGCCCTTTGGGTGACTTTTAGCCTTCTAATAAGGCCCATTGTGAGCTACCACGTTTCAGTGCCATATGTCATCACTGGCAACACGCACTGTTCAAAGACTTTCGTCTTGAGACACTGCGGTATGTGGGACGAGAAGATATTGCGTAGCTTCCCGAACGCTGCCCAGCCGAATCGGATTCGACGATTGACCTCTTTCTCGAAGTTGGACCTACCTAACTGGACAGTTTGTCCTAGGTAAACATACTCGTCCACAACTTCGAGTGTAGCGTCTCCGATGTTCAAGATAAACTTAGAACGTACTGTATATAAGTAAATGGAAAAAGTGACATTGGTAGGTACTTGCTTACTTGATTTGAACTTTAAATCTCGTGCATGAGAGGCGAGGTCTTAACCAGTGGGCCATCACGACATTTAGTAACATATGAGTAGCATATTTTCGGGGAATATCATGGGAACGAAGGGCTTGTAAGAAAATTTTCATTTGTTTCTACAATTTAGGTAGTAAAACAACCGCGTTGTCATTAAGCGACAGGGCCGGATTTAGGGCAGGGCAACAGGGGCTCTAGCCCCGGGCCTCCACAAAGAAGGGGCCTCCACAATCAGTTTTTTTTTTATAAGAAAGAATACATCTTTTGTCAAAGAAAAACAAGTTCACATTCACAAGGTATCTTTTTAAATTGTTTTTTTTTTTTTGGGTGTTCAAAAAAATCATGGGGTAACGAAGAAGTGGAGACCACTTCTTGGTTGCCCCAGGGCCTCCACACCTTTAAATCCGGCACTGTTAAGCGAAATGAGTTAAACCCAGGTTTGGTTTTAACTTATTTCACTTAATGAGTTGAAAAAAGAAGACACTTTTCTTGCTGTTTCTTTGGCTCTCATCTCCTTCGGCTTTCGGCTTCATCGTCTGGTGATTGGTGGGCCGTCAGCGTCACGCGTCGGCTTGTTTGGTTTTCAATAAATGTGTTAATAAAGAATCGTAAGTAGGTACTAACATCCTCTGTACGTGGCCTATGACAATAGACCATCAAGCCGGAGTCCTTTAGTTCCACAAGTTTCTGGAACTCTTGGCACTCCTTGTAACATGGACATAGCTGCTGCTCACTGTACGCAAAACAATTTGTTTTTATCAAGTAGGTATTGCATAATAATAATTACTAAAAATTAACTCTTATCTACTTACTCTCCGAATACCTCCATAATGAGATTAAATTGAACTGGTAATATCAAATCGATGTCCGAAGAACGCAATAGAATGGGTTTGTTCTTTTGTTTGTCAGTTTGACAACGCATTTGCACATGCACATTGCCACATTGCGCAGATCGGCACAGATGCTGCCTAATATAGAAATATTTATCTATGGATGGTTCTTTCAATGAGGTTAAAAACTGGAAGCTCGTCATTGGTGGCAGCACAGTTATCCGTCGACAAACGTCGTTTACTTTTGTGTCCATCACAAATTACACGAAAACTATACAAATAAATATGCGACTTGGAGTGTAGCACTAAGTATTATAAGAACGAAGCAACTTTAGAGGAAAATAAATTTATGAACGTTTTATATTTATCTATCTATATCACTATCACTACATAATGGTGCCGATTCCCTTGTTCACAAACTAAACTAAATTTAAGTTCAGTGCATCTTTTTCTTTCTATTTCATTAAGAAAAGGACAGAAGATACATTTTAGTTTAGTCCTGTCAAATTAATCAGCGCCTGTCACTACTCCATACAAGTTTAGACGTGATTAAAAACTTGCCGACTAAAATTATGTCAATTTACGTCAAGCGCTGATTAATTTGACAGGACTAAACAAAAATTTATCTTCTGTCGTTTTCTTAATGAAATAGAAAGAAAAAGATGCACTGAACTTAAATTTAGTTTAGTTTGTGAACAAGGGAATCGGCACCATTATAAAACAAAGTCCTCCGCCGCGTCTGTCTGTCTGTTCGCGATAAACTCAAAAACTACTGCACCGATTCTCATGCTGTTTTCACCAATGGATAGCTTGGTTCTCGAGGAAGGTTTTAGTATATAATTTGTTAAGTTTTTGTATACATTTTTGTATAAATAAACGATATTTGTTGGAGGTGTCGGAAAAAAATAAGCCGTCTGGGAGCTTTCAACGAAAACGCTGTCTAAACCCTTTGAGATATAACAAAATAATGTATGGTGGAATTGTGTATCTTATAAAGGTCTTCAAAAAAGTCCGCGATGGCATATGTCTATCTCTTATGGATTACATACTATATCCATTTTATTGTCTTTTTGTAGGTATTTGTTTGCCGAATTTTACTCTTGGAAATACGATTACGATAACAATACGCTATAATATCAGTAACTATTAGCCAAATTATGCTCGTAGATAAATAAGCTAGCTATTTATGTGTATTTCAAACAGTATACAAGAATATTTATCATAAAAACATTACTAAACACGGCGGCCTCATGATCAAAATTTGTGCATTCGAAAACTTTCGTTACTTTTTCACTGACATATTTATCACTTTTCGATAAACTAACACTCAATACGAAATCTACATTTATTTCTCAGTAATTCTGTATAAGATTCTTCTATGATTAAACCGTTTTCTCATTGAATCCATTACTTTACGCTCGTATGTATAACCTTGATGAATGTTTACATCGCGCCACACCGCCACACGACCACAGAGTACAGACGTATTTTGTTTTCTTTTTTTTTTTTTTCGTTCGTTTAGTGGTGTTCCCGCTAAAATGTATTAATACCGGTCAAGTATTAGTCGTTTAATCGAATTCTTCAGCCAGATTGTGTTGCAAGTACTAAATAAATGTCAAATATTTCGTCCGATTGCGACCGCGACCCTGAGAAAAGTTATGCACCAATGGTGTTCATTAGATTTCGAGTGTTTTCTCAGCACAAACGGTGTATTGTGCGACATTTTGGAGGATTTCGTTTTGTTTTCACATTGTTGGTACTTCGTGAATTATTTTAAAATTATTACTTGTGTCGCATTTTTATTTCGTGTTGTAATTTGGTACAATTGATTGCTTTAAGAATTTGAGTGAAATTTCGTATTTTGATTTTGTGTTTGTTATCTTTAGGTAAAGACTCATTAGACGTTCAGAACATAAGTACTTTTATTATATTAAATCATTTGTTTCGGTTTCTATTCACATAGTGTAGGGGACTCTTCGAATGAAACCAGTGGTCGAGGTACTTCTTCTTTATTCTTGCTTCTTCAAGTGACGGCCGCCGACTGACTACAGTCTCACAATGGCGCCTTATTTATACAATTTTGGCTAATGAACAATCATACAACTACCGCCCTCTACTGGACACGCCCATATTACGTAACTTATGATTGGCCAATCACAGCCAAGCAAACAAAATGCGACACTAAGCTTTAGTGCGTCGAAACTTTACAGTAACGAGGCCCATTCTACTTTCTTATTTAACTTTCCCTTGAATTCAGGTACCTCGCTATGGTAAATTCACAAAAACATATGACAAAATACTAATTAGAATCTACTAGACTAACTACAACCAATGGGATTATATTTCCTATAAAATGACACTAATTAGACTCTTAAAGGTCTTATACAAACTAAATTAGAGACACAAAAAACATCGTTCATATTCACTATACTTACATGATTCTAAGTTCTAGTTATTCTAAAATATAGCTCTATTTGAGAGTCTTAACACTTTAAAACACTTATTCACACTTGATGATGTCTCTTATAAGAGTCTTTCACTTTATAACACTTAACTACACTTATTTACACTGATTAAGCGTCTCTTTAGCACTTTAGCACTGAATGTCCATGTTCACTAATCTCACTACGTTAAGCCTTCGCGGACGGCGTCGCCAACAGTCTCCCCATCGGTGTCTTGCACCTCAGCTCGCAGGGGCGACGTCGCTGGCACGATCACGACCAGCCGGGATGCTGGCCGCCGCAGTACGCCCGCCGAGGTGCGGACGTCGACGATCCGGGTTCTTCCATCTGGCCCGGGGTAGGTCGCGCTGATCTCGCCGCGTGGCCACGAGCAGCGTGGCAGGGTGTAGTCCACCAGCAGGACAAGGTCGCCGACGGTGGGATCCCGGTAATGGGGACCCTGGAAGTACCGGGGTGAGAGCGTGGGTAGGTACTCTCGCACCCATCTGGCCCAGAAGTGGTCGGCCAGGCGCTGGGATCTCCTCCAAGATGGAGAACCGATGAGCTCGGAGTCGTCGAATGAGCCGAACAAATGGGCTCCGCTGGACCTCCCGATAAGGAAGTGGTTGGGAGTCAGTGCTTCTTCTTCATTGGGGTCGGTGTTCACGGCGAATAGTGGCCGTGAGTTGACCACATGTTCGGCCTCAAGCAGCAGGGTGTGCAGAACCTCTTCCTTCGGTCTTCTTTCGTGGAGCGTCGCTGCCAGTGCGGTCTTGTCGGTGCGCACCAGCCGTTCCCATGAGCCGCCCATGTTTGGGGCTCCCGGGGGGATGAATCTCCATACTATGCCGATCTTGATGGTAGCCGCTTGAAAGGCCTCTTGAAGTTCGCGACTTGCACCTATGAAGTTGGTGCCATTGTCGCTCATGATGACTTTGGGAGTGCCTCTTCTGGCGATCATTCGTCTCAAGGCCATTATCATGGAGTCGGTCGTCAGTGATGCGGCCAACTCTAGGTGAACTGCGCGCATCGTCATGCACGTAAACAGAGCGCCCCATCTCTTCTCGACGCGCCGTCCCACGGTGACCTGTAGTGGGCCGAAGTAGTCCACGCCCACACATGTGGAGGGAGGGTTCGTCCTTGACAGCCTTTCTTGTGGTAGGTCGCCCTGGGGTGCCAGTTCCGGTGCCTTCTTCTTCAGCTTGCACCACCCGCAGTATCTTGCTGTCGCCTTGACAATGTTTCTCAACCTAGAAATCCAGTATCTTTGCCGCAGCTCGTTCATAACTGTCTGATGATTTCCGTGGTTCAATCGCTCGTGCACATGCTTCACTAGTAGTTGAGTGATTCTGTGACGTCCGTCCAACACGATAGGGTTCTTGTAGGCGGCCGTTAGGTACTTAGCCGCGCCTATGCGGGTCGACAACCTTATCAAGCCATCTTCAATCTTGATAGCGAAGTTCTTGAGCTTGTGAGTGTGGTCGCTCTGTCTTCTTAGGGCGGCTAACTCTTCTGAGTAGCTATCTTCCTGGACGCGTTGAATAAGAAGTCATTCGGCCTTCTCGACGTACAGTGCAATTAAAAACAAAAAGAGTTTCGGCCCGAGCACACTGCCCTGAGGAACTCCATAATTTAGGCTGCCATAGCTGCTGTATTTGTCACTCATGCGAACCCTTTGTGTGCGGTCTGTTAGATAAGACCGAAACCACTCGAGTCAAACCTCGAATACCAATAGCTTCCATCTTTTTAAGTAGAATACGCCTGGATACAGTATCAAAGGCTTTTGCCAGGTCAAGGAAGACACCAGTGCATTTATAGGCGTTGTCCACTTTATTTACTACAAAATCAACTAAGTTAGTGACTGTGTCCTTCGTTGACCTGTACAGCTGTAAAACATGACGTTTGGATGCTCAGCTCCACAGTTACCCAATACCACTATCACGTCCTGCCGGTAATATAAAGAACACAAGAACAAATAAAAATATCCGAGTCACAATGCCGAGATACTTTTGGATGTAGTTCTCATAATATAGCGATCTTCCACCTCGAAAATCTCGAAACAAAACTCCACGCCATGCTCCTGCAAATTTTTTGTTTGGGTTATTTGTCTCCTCTACCCTCATAGTCAAGTACCTACCTAACACCGTACGCTGCTACAAAAGAAATCAAAATGCTTTTAAATACTTACAAAATGTGATCGGAATACCTAATATCATCGGTAAAACGAAAAAAAATGTATTAATGTTAAGACTAATAAAATATTTATTGATTTTTTTAAATCTAAATATATAACAAAAATACGATAAAAACAAAATTTGATAACAAGTCCAAGTACATTATTCAAAGAAGACGGGTATTGTAATACAAATTGTTTGTAGGTTTTCTTCTGCAATATCCAGTACTAGATGAAGATCCCGTGGGTACTGTCCTCAAAGGAAGTCGCATGGGTGGGGATGCGGCAGCAGTTAGATGATCGGCACTAGCACAGGGTTCCGCGGGCCGCAGCCGGCGCTCTCGCTCAACTTGCTGTCTCTCGTATCGCTGTGCGTGAGCTACACTGCGCTGTAAGCCCGCCAGGCTATCGGTGCGAGCTGGGAACCGCTCTAAACTGTTCGAAACTTCTCCCACTTCAGCAGTGTCGGTATCCACGATTTCTTGATGATCTAGTATCATACCGATGTTTAGCTTCAGGTTAGTTGAACCATCTCTAAAAATAAGATATACTGTAGCTTGATCTAATACTTTCAGCGAGAAATGCTCGTTAATCTTCAAAGCTTTCATTTTAATCTGAAAGGGTTTGAATTTTTGGGATAATTTCTTGCTTTTCTCTTTGATGAAGTTATCAAATTCTATGGCTAACATTTCTTCATTATCTGGACGAGTTGCCCTATCTGCTACTGATCCAAGTTTAAGAATATAAGGATCCTTGTGTGCCATTTGGGTATCTATCATGACTTGCTGTAGGACTGGCGGATCGTTCAATGTATGCCATTTCCAGTGTGAAACAGGACCGATTCCGCGATCAAGCACCACTCCTTCAGTCTGATTGTATTTAAGGCTGAGAAACAATTTAAATACCTACATTATTATGTGCATAAATATATGTATATTTATCGTAATGTGGTAGGTACAGTCGACCGCACGTTGCGGTCGGTGGTAACACTTTGACCTTGACCTGGGCCTCAAGTCTGCTATTACAATAGTGTCAGAATGGTCTATCATTGATTTCATAATTGTTGATTTTGACAAGTTTGGTAATCTACTAATAAAATGGCGTCATTATGATTTTCCAATGGTCAGCCACTGACACTCCATTGAAAGAATGAAAGACAAAAATGAAACTTCCTACTAAACTTCCAACTTCCTACTACTTCAGATTACATATTAAATAATATGTAAAAACATATATAAATTAAATCTGGCATGAATAAATGTTCAAAATGCCATTGTAATACAATTCTATTACGAGACCATTGACCGACCAATGATCGACCATTATGGATTTAGTAGATTACGAACTTTTAGCAAAATGACAATGGGATCGTGTTGGAGTGACGAATTTATAAAAATAACAGACTTGGGCCCCTGGCCACAGCAGTGACACAGTATAATAAAGTAACAGTATTACGTCTTCACAGAAAACGACCGAAACGACGCGCTTCGAAATGTCAGTGTATAACTGTACGCAACAGCCTCGAGTGCGCGGCAGTTACCTACGCACGGACGTGGAACGTTTATCTACCAAACGACCGTAGGTAATTATTTCAAGGTCACTGCCGAGACTGATACTTATTTATACTGTGTCAGTGATCAACATTACCTAACCCCAAAAACCGGCCAAGTGCGAGACGATCGAGTGTCGGACCACGCTCGATGAAGGGTTCCCTAGTTGGGCTGAATTTTTCCCAAGAACAAACTTATCTTTCTAGTTGCAAATGTTCTCCCATACATCGATATCCGTCACGGTCAATTCCGCAACTGCAAATGTAAGTTTGTAATCACAAATAAATATTTTTTTATGACAAAACTTTTTTACAATATTTCCACTTGTGCTGTTGTGAGACCTTGCTTCTTACCAAAATTCATGATTCTAGGTCAAGTACCTCATAGGTTTTGATTTATTTACGAGTATCAAAATATGGCGCATAAATGACCGATTCATTTTTTGTTGCATTGACTTAGAAGCTTGATTTTTTTAAAGCTTGAAGGGACCGTAGACCTATGCTTAACTTTGACCTACTCAAGGGGGCATAGGCAATGTTGATCACAGACTGTACGTAGTGTGGCGAAGTTTCAATTAATATATAAGAGGGCAGCTTATAGTAGTTTTGTCAGCACTGACTTAAGGGCTAGTCAGTACCTACTTTGGTCTTCTATCAGTAAAATTAATCTTAATTAATATTTACCGTATCTTGCCAGTATGATCGAAAACTATACCATTGCCTAGATAGTCAAAAGTGGCAAGTATCGTGATAGGATGAGTGCGGCCACGCTCATCGGGCTCTCCGCTGCTGTATATTACGAAACGCTGCTGAGCATTTGTCTCTGAAATCCATATTGTAAAAACATTAGAACAAAATCTTCACACAAAATTATCCGAACCGAACTTGAAACGCTAGACTAGTCCACAAAGAGCTATAACAAAATCAAAGGCATTTGGGGAATCCGGGATAGTGCCTCTCACTACATAAACATCTTGAAACTAGTACCGCTAACTACATTCATCTATAATTCCAAGAGATAACCACCTTCGGCATCATAATAATCTAGTGCCAGTCTACCATTTCTGTAATACCAGCGACCTCGTCCGTTGTCATCGAACTCGGCTAGTCTTTCGCCGGTGTCGTAAGTCATCAGCCGTTTGTTCTTGTTGTGTTCGAACCAGTCAAACTCGGGGTGTGCCGGACGCATACGATAAACATTCATCTAAAAACAAAAAGTGCCTAAATACATATGAACTTTGAACAGTAAAACCTAGGTACATCCAACAAGGTAGTTACCTCTACACTGTCCTCCTATACATATAAAAATCACTTATAGGTACAGGGGATGGCCGGAACATTGCCGACCAAAAAAAAAAATTGTTAGTTAGTTGTAGGGTATCCAAATCACCCCATGTGTGTTCCGCGACTTTTCATAGTTTTCGAGTTATTATTTTTTTTCTGAATTTTTGAGAATTTTGGAACTGGCCAACTTAAAAATTATGGAATGCCCAAAAATTTTTTTTTATTATTTAGTTAATTTCAAGAATTTTCCACCTCGCTGTCTTTGAAGGCCGACTTTAACCAAAGTAGCCATAATGTGTGCTACTTTGGCTAAAATCGGCCTTCCAAGAGTACTTACTACTTTTTTTTAATGATCATAATATGATAGCTGAGAGTCTAGCGCATTCTTGAGGCTATTTAGGAACCATGAAGTCACCTATTTAGATTTTTAATTTAAAGTTGAAAATGAATGTCATAATTCACCGAACGTAAATTTTTCACATTTTCATAACTTTCATCACAGTTACGAAAATTATTTTACGCATAAAAAAAGTATTACTCATGAAGATTCAGTTGCAATAAAAACACAGTCTTCTACTTTAAATTTTTTCAAAGTTTCTGAAAAAAATTCATAACTTGAAAACTATGAAAAGTCGCGGAACATACATGGACCCAGGGGGTCTACTCCCTAAGCACGAAGTCCGTCGTTTCGGGCTTCGTTTCGGGCGTTTCCTACTCCCTATCACCAACGGACGGACGATTCGTTCGGGGCCCGACGAAGAATGAATGACAACACGATTTGACAACTGTCCCTACTCCCGATGCGTTTTTGCCCGTCCGAAAAGTTGAACTTGACGCTTGTTTTGACGGAACCTTGTGTCAGTTGATACGACATCAAAATAGTTATCGTTCTGTCGACGAACGATTATAATTGTTTATACTATTTAGAGACAAAGTAAGGAATTCCTAAGTATGGCTGTTTTTTTATTGCTTGACAAAGCTATTTAAGAAGAGCGGAGGCAACGTCGACAATATTTACGCCAAGAATTTAGGTTGGCGAGTATTCTTGACGTTACTGACTTATCTTAAGCTATTTGGCAATTTTGCTATTCTGAATTTGACGTTTTTAAACTAAAATTTAGATTTTCTAAATCGTGATTAAAAAGATGTAGAATAAAATCAATTAGTTGTCATGAACTAAATTTCACACCAACATCTCGACTACTGGTACAAAATCAGTATTGTTACTGTATATATTTTTTTCTTTTCTTTTGCTTATATCTCGAAAATGGTGCGTCCTATCGCAAAAATAATGAAAATTTCGACCCCTTTTAGATACGCCAAGCCCCTAAAACTCAACATGTTAGTATTTTTTTTTTTTCCACACCAAAAGTGAAAAATTCTATATAAAGCACGTTGAGGCTGCCCAGCTCCTGCGCGCCTCCGGCCAGAGTCCGTGTCCGTGAGTTTCTGCAGCGGTTGGGGCCATTTTACGAAATGAATAAGAAAGAAATCAATCAATGTCCAGCCACCTTGTATATAAAGCAAAGACATTTAAGATATATATATAGTTAATATACAAATCACAGTTAATAGGAATTGGACTGATGCACGTGGTACCTCCGGTTGAGGCAACTCCTCGATATGGTTATCATTGCGTCGGACTAATTATAATAGGTGAATAGTTGGGTCAATGCACATGGTACTTTTGGTCGAGGTAAGACCTCGTTTGATTGTGAAATAGTACAGTTGTGCGGAATAAAAGTAATATCAATAAAATAGTGTTTTCTTCAAATACAATAAGTAAGAATGGTTTATTGCCGGCTCTTCTCCATAGGAAACAACCAACTGGAACAGTAATCTTTGAATATTTCACTGTGGCGCGGCCAGCCCCATAATTGCGTAATATGCTTAATATGATTCAAAATCATTTAGATTTTGAAGGATATTAAGCTAAT
Organism: Dryobota labecula; assembly: GCA_947523025.1. Lineage (NCBI taxonomy): Eukaryota > Metazoa > Arthropoda > Insecta > Lepidoptera > Noctuidae > Dryobota > Dryobota labecula. Next base: position 19,242,849 of record OX383284.1, read on the forward strand.
CCATTGCTTTATATGTTCATAAAAAAAATCTGCTCAACAACGTAAATAACGCAATGTTGTTGAACTAAAAAAATTAAAGCCATTGCTACTGTGAATATATATGTTAGGTACGCAATTACGCCGCTGGGAGTATCACATCCCGTTCTTGCCAGCGTAGTCCGCTTTAGCAAAGGTGGATAGGCCCAGGAGCATCACTGGTTGTCGACCATGGTGATTAAGTAGCTACAAGTTCCTAACCTTTTTACCCGACTGCCCCAGAAGGAGGGTAATGTTTTTAGGGAACTGGTTTTGAAAATGACGAAATATGCATTTACCTTCCGCACAACTTTTTCTGTTGGTAGCATCGTCCATCCCTTTTCGATAAAGGTGCGATCAGATAAAGCGTAGCGTAAAACACCTTTACCAGGTTCCATCTCAATCTGAAATTGTAACACATTTGAGTTAATCCAGTAAACTATCCTACCTTTTACGTAAACAGTTTTCTAATTAATTTTTCACATGGCGTACCCACCTTTTGTAATCAGGTAAGTAAATACTTGATATTCTTGTGGCGGCATCTACAACGCTACAAGTGAACTACGCATCAAAGACCTGACCCTTTGTTCGCATTAGTACAGATTCGCTTCACGGCAGATACATACGTCTCACTGCATCGCACAATCAGAGTTTACCGCGCGTCTGGTATAAACATTTTGATGAGCTATGCGAACATACAATTTAGGGAACAGCTGATTCTTTTTTCGAGTTTTCAGATTTAGTCCCATAGTGAAAGTTGTTCATAATGTTGAGTATATTGACCCCTTAAGAGGATGCCCATGAATTCAATTTCACCCTGTATAGAACATTCCGACATCAACCGTAGGCCATTTGCCCAAAAGACACATCACCCGTTTGGTCGGAGGATCCTCCCCTTTCTATGGAGGATGAGTGAACTTTACACCCTGTTCCTTATACCTCTAAACTCTTACTTATATTAACTATGCTCAGACAAACAAACAATTTTACCTCTTTATAATATTCGTTAAGAGACAACGCTGAGCAAAAGTTGCTAGCAACAAGTTAGTGTTCCATATTTACGGTAAAAAAAAAAGGTGTTTTAATTTCCTTGTATCCTTGTCTTAGATACGTCTGCCAAAATATTGTTTCTAGTTCAAACGTCCAACTCACAAAAGCCAATGTAATTTGTATTACCTAATGCATTACATGTAATGCACGAACGTCATGGCTGAGTCGGAAATGCATTACATATAATGCACGGACAGTTAACGTGTTAACATATAAACTGAAACCCGACAACACGGTCGAGCAGTAGCCCACCAGACACGACACCCGTCTGGTCGGAGAATACTGCCTTTTTTCCACAATGTTCCTCGTACCTCTAAAACATGAACCTAGATTAACTACCTACATAGATTTATTTCAAATTTTCACAGGTACAGTCAACTATGGCATTTTTACTTTCATGAGCAACTTTACCCATGACCTCTCGATTACTAAAAATGTGTTGCCGCCATTTAGTATCAAAGCGATGCAAAAGCAGAAAAATCATTTATTTGTTACAGATTTTTAGTAATTGAGAAATATTAAAGTACAGTGTTCAAAGGTAAAGTTGCTCTGGAAAGTAAAGATGCAACAGTTGACTTTTTATGGACATTTTAAGTCAAAGCCTATGCGACATAATGCAAATAGAATTATTAAAATTTATAATGTGAAGCCCTTTATGGTACACCACTTGATCTAGTTACCCCACAAGTTTGAACCTCCTCTTTCGGCCTCTCGCGTCGTCGTGCTAAAAAAGTATTCAGCACCACAATAATTGGTCTATCCTATCAATCAATCAACTCAGCGCTTATCAGTTCTCTGCTGGATCGGCTACACATTAGGCCTCTCCCAAGTTGCGCCACAACATTAGGTTCTCCGTCCTTCTTTTCTTGGTCTCTCTCTACTTACAGCTTCTGGTTGTTTCTTTTTAGACATAATTGATGACGAAATAAATAATTATGAAAAGCACTTCGCGAGGAATAAAATAATTCCAGAATAAGTAGATATTAAAATAAATTACTTTAAAAAACGTTGAGTTTAATAAATGTCAATTGTCACAACGTCCGATTTTTTTAATGATTTAAGATTTTCAGAATTTTATAAGTGGCCAGGCTTTAACTTCCAACAACATTATGTAGAATAATACACATTAGCCCTCATAAGCACGACATAAACGGTAAACGGTTAAGCGGTCAACCGCGTGTAGTGTATCTATTTAATAGATATGTAAACAATTGTCTCATTCGAACAAGTACTGAGGTAACTACTTCGCGAAAAGCCTACCTTTTCCGCATCAGTATATTACGTAGTAGGTAGTGAACCAGTGTTTTTTTTCCTAAAAACTTAATACCTCCAGCCAGGGCGTAAAAACTTATAAACTAAACGACTGCGCGGTTAACACCCCCTGTGGGGTACGAATCTCGCCTTAGGGCAGAGTCGGAGGGAGGATGGCAAAGGACCGACGGTGGCTACCAGTGAGTGGTATTATTTATCAACTTAAATACGGAATCAACAGGATTCTACACCGCGGCTAGCCGCTACATCAAGGTATAAAACATGTATTCTACATGTTGTGTCCTACTTGCCCAGGATTTTTAAGTATTTCATAACCAAAAGGTATGCAAAAACATAGCATACGCATTCAGAATAGTATCTAGAATAATGTGCCAAAACTCCCCGCGCCTCCGCCGCCACTTCCGTCTCGAGATATAGACCCCACCTCCTCCTGAAGGTTGAAGCTGTGTGTCCAACCTCTTGTTAGGAAGCGCGTGCATTCGATCGGCGGTTAGCTTCGTTTTAGTGATGACGTGTGACCATATACAACGCCCGCCCCCCCTAGACATGTGATCTGGGTTTTTCGTTTGCCATGTCGTACTTGTAACAATAGGGGATGATTATTTATTGTGTACTCGTAATTTTCATCATCATTTCAGCAAGAAGACATCCAGTGCTGGATAATGACCTCACCCAAGAGTCACCATAGCGTCCGATGAGTTGTTGTTGAAAGATAAGATGTTGTTGTCATTAAAAAGTTCGAATACGAATTTAGATCAGAATTCGAAATTCACCCTATAAAGTGAACAAGATTCTTGAAAGTCTTCCTAGTACTAATGTCATACAAGGCAAACAATTAATATTAATATCAAAGTGGGGATTTGACGGTGTATCCAACCAAAAGTAAATATACGCAAAAAATGGTGAGTGAGCAAGATGACTCAAGCATATTTATGACCTCTTTGGTTCCATTAAAGATGATAGCTGGACGGTTCTGGTGTAGCTGAACTTACATTATAGTACAGTCGCCGTCAGATATATTGTAGCAGACAAGGTGACCAAATACTTCCGAACAATTTAAAATGTCAATAAGTTCCATACACTACAAGTTACCGAACACATACAACGTCAAGTGTATCTACGCAGATAAACATTGAGCTTACCTAATTCGTTACTGCTGAGGGAAGAAACAAAACAAACACTATCTGTGGTATAAATACATGATGAAAAGGGAATAAAAATTGTATAGAAAATCATTTATTATACAACTGATATGTTAATGTCAAACTATTGATAGAAAATAGCTCTTGGTTTTGTAATTAAATTAAAAATTATTGTAAATATTTTTTTTATTTGCGACAATATAGATAAAATATTAGTATTTTGTGTAATATCTTCTGCATTTAATACGTCCTGTAACGGTTTTCGCATGGACCAACAACCTTCTCACAAGAAATTCGTCCTCTGAAAGATTCCCAATCGTTATTTCAGTTATTTGCATGTCGTTTTAATGCTTCTTTTATTCGACATTGATTCCCATCCCACTCTTGCACCATTTTACCCCATAAATTTTCAATGGGATTGAGGCCTGGAGTTTTTGGCGGTAGTTTAATTAAAGTAAGCTCTCTCTGTTCATTCATCCATACTTGTACAGTACGAGCATTATACACTGAGCTGTTGTCTTGAATGAATGTTATGATTGTGTTATCTTGATAAAATATTATAGCAGTTGGAAGGAAAGTATCTTCCTTATAATTCATTGAATTCATTCGTCCACTTATTTCTACAAGCTAAGGCCATTTATAAATGTGCAATTTATGTGCATTCTGGGGGTGGATGTGCATCCACCCCCAGAATCCAATCGTAATACGACCCCACTCTGACGATTAGGCAGCACATTTTGTTCCAAGTACCTACCGTGTATTTTCTGATCTCCATCCACACCAACCGAAATAGTCATTCATAAGGATCAATTCCTTTTAAACAACATAGTATTTTAAATGAAAGAAAGACGATAAAAAACTCGGTATAAAAGGCGAGACGTAGCGAATTCAGTCGAAAAACACGTCTGTGAAAGTGGGTCTCATTTTGAGCAATTCACAAGTTAACTATTTTCTTTAGATAGTAAGTTTTACAAAAAAAAAAAAAAAAATCTTTGTCTTTCTTTAATTTAAGATACTATGTTATTTCAAAGGAATTGATCCTTATGAATGACTCTTTTAGTTGGTATCATAAAATACAGGATGTTTTTATTTTTCACATTTCACCGGTTCTGTTTCCGGCTCAAGCAGGTGATTTAAAAAAAATCTTTAAATGCAGTTTTAATTATTTTTGAAAATAAAGGAATGTTTCCTTTCAGTAAAATTTGCCATCATCAATATTAAGTGTACTTTTCCTCCAACCACGGTCTTTTTTTTCCACCCTGTATACGTATTATTTAAATTGTATTCTTAAGGCTCCTACACACTGGCGCGATATCGCGGGCGCGACAGGCAGCGACAAAGAAATTGTGCTATTAGTATCGCGTCGCGCCAGCGGTATCGCACTAGTCCAGTGGTATCGTACGAGCCTTTATTCCTCCTACTGTTCCTCATCTGCTCAGATATTTAAAACCACTCCCCCATTTGCATAGATACATTTGTCGTTGTAAGTGTTCAGATATTTTTGGTTATTTGTGTGTATAGAAATTATTGACAAGCATCTGCTCAGATATTAATGAAATAATGAATGTTCAGATATTAATGGTAACTTGTAGTGTATGGAACTTATTAACATTTAAAATTGTTCAGAAGTATTTGGTCACCTTGTCTGCTACAAGCTACAATATATCTGATGGCGACTATACGTAATGCTGCACATACCTCTTTCGCATCCTTTTTTGGTAAAATCTGTTTCTGGACAGGTTCCGCCTCCTGTGGAACTATTTGGACTATTTCTTTGGGTGGTAGGTCTGATTCTACAAAAGAAATTTTTCGGTATAATTTAGGAACAACTTCCGGTTCTTTAGTTTGCTCAAGACGACGCTTAATTTTAAAGATTTTTTCGCCTATTATAATATCTGTTATTATTTCTTTCGGCAGATTTATTTTGTTATCTAAGCTTAAAACTTCTAATTCCAATTCAGAATTCAGGCAAAGTGGACAGAGAGACATGCTTTGTCCGATCTTGTGATGGCATAATTTATGTTCCTTGATTATCTCAGCGTCGATTTCAGAAGGCTTCATTGTAGCAGCTTGTTTTATTCGAACTAATCTTAAAATGAGATCATCTTCAGAGAATCCTGATTGAATTTTGATATCACCCAGTTTTAATCCTACAGTTTTTGCTTTACGTTCAGCTTCTTCCAAAGCTTTTGCTACTTTTGCCTCATATTCTAGCTTTGTTTTCTTTTTTAAGGCTTCTTCTTTTTCTTTTAAATGTTCAGCTTGTAATTTTTTAAATTCAGCTTCTTGCTTTGAAGGTTTAACTTTAAACTCTTTTTGCTTTCCTTCTTTTTCTTTCTTTTCCTCTTGTTTCTTCACAAAAATCTCTTGTTTATTCGCGGACTCGCCTTTTCCTCCCTTATTTATTGATTTTTGTATTTTCGACATAGACACTTTTATCTCTTCAGTGGAATCCCTTTTCTTTTTAGTGGACTTTATCTCTTTCGATAGTTCTTCTTTCTCTTTGGCGGTCTGTTGCCTAAGGGCTTCTTTTTCTTTCCGTAATTGTTCTATTTGTTTCAATCTTTCTTTATATTCTTTATCTTCTTTTTCTCTTTGTAGTTTTTCATCCAGTTCTTCTTTTTGTGTTTTTGTATTTTGTTCTTTCTCCACACCCTTATCGTTTTGTTCAGATTTTGCCTTAAAGTCCTTTTTAGGTTTTTCTGGTACACTTATTTTATCTTTTTTTTCTTTACCCGACTTTACGTCTTTACTACCTTTTTCGATTGATTCAAATGTTCCTTTTAGGCCTTTTTTAACCTCCTCTGTTTTTTCATCATCTTTATCTCTCGTTTCGCGTTTTTTCGTCTGGTTTTTCATGGCCTTCGATATTAGATCATCATCTTTACTTTTTTGTGTGGGTTTTTCCTTCAGATCTTTTTTCTCTTTATTTCTTACTTCATCATCCCCCTCTTCTTTCAGTTCAGATTTTCCCTTAACATCTTTTTTTGTTTTTTTCCTTACTTCATCTCTATCGTTATCTCTTTTTTCAGGTTTAGACTTTAAATCTTTTTTATCTTTCTGCAATTCAACAATTTTATCTCCTTTTTCAGGTTTTGATTTTGTAGCTTTTTTTGCTTTGTCCAATTCTTCATCAATTCTATCAGGTTCTGACTTTGTGTCTTTTTTAGCAACCCGTGATTCTTTTGATATTTTGCCTCTTTGCTCAGACTCCGAAAATATCTCTCCATCTTTATCAAAAGTATCTCCATTGGTTTTATCCCGTTTAGCTTTATCCTGCTGTCTTTTTTGATCTTCCGCATATATTTTATCTTCGACAGCCTGGTTTTTTTTTTCTTCAGCTCGGAGTTTTTTCCCTTCTCGGGCAAGTATTTTCTTTTGGCCTTGTTCAAGTTTTTGTTGGCGTTCCTCTTCTCGTCTTTTTATATCACTTTCAGCTTGTAAGCGGAACTTTTCTTGAGTATCTTTAATGAGATGTGAAGAACTTACCTCGAGCTTTACATGCTTTTCTTCCTTTTCCATCACTTTTGGAAATAAAAAACTATATTGGGGTTTGAGAACAAATCCTTCACTTTCTTTTGGCTCGAGGGCTGTTTTATGCCAACTTTTTGATTTTGCCACGTGTTGGTCAGATTTTTTCGATTTGTGACTAATTTTGTCTACACTGCGTTGTAATTTTAATTCTCCATCCGCAATATAGCGATCTTCCAGTTTTTTAACTTTCTTTGGTCCTCCAGAAACATACAATCCTTGTTTTATTTTATCGTGGTAATATTTGTTGGCTTTCCTTGGCTCATAATAAGAATCTTGTGAGGTTCTTGTTGATCTAAATTTTACCTCTCTGTTGGAATCATAGTCTAGATCACGAGTTCCACGTGGGCCATGATCATGCTTTAGTGTTGGCATTTTTATATCCACTTCAGACTCCACAAGATATTTCGAAGTTGGTTCTTTCTGCGCCCATGGAGTAAATTTTGGGGTTTCGTATATATCAGGTCTTTTCGATACAGAATATGGAACTCCTGAATCCTTCTCAAGTCTCATCATCTGTCTCAAGCTAAGATCATGTCTTCTTTTTAATACTTCTTTAGCATCTATTGAAGGTCCATCTTCGAAGACTTCCTCTTGTTTGCGGTCTTTAAGAGAAGTTCTTGGAAGTTCTTTGACATATGTCTCCACAAAAGATGTGTTCGAGTCTTCCAAAGAAGTGCTCGGAATCATTGTATTTATTTTTTCCATTTCGTGCGGTGTGTGAGCAAAAGTTGTTTGCACATGCTCAATAGGTTGAAAAATGGCTACAGCTTGTTTCATATGACCTTCTTTTAAATTTGTTTCTCTCATTTCTGTATTTATGTTTATTTCAGATTTATGCGTTCCTGAGTAAAACATTTGCTGGATTTCAGGCTCATGTCTAGATGCAGGTGAGTTCAGACCCCAATTAATTTGTAAATCGGAGTATGCACGAGTTTTTATTTGTTTAGGTTTGTTGAGCGTTATGTCATCTTTAAGAAGATGTCCCATTTTTGATAGCCATATTTTAACATACTTTTTAATGTCTTCCTTCTGTTCCCCTTTAACGGATATGAATTTTTTTACAATTTCGTCGCAGGCACAAAACGGCTTTTTAATCGTTTTAGCTGTAGTTGTAGTTTTAGTTGTATCTTTTTTACGACAATGGTCGCATATACCCATTACAATATTTCTATCTACTGATTTTACTTCTTGCATGAGTTTTTGAGCATGCTCAAATGTTTTTCTACATCTTGGGCAATTTATGTTTTTCGTTTCTGGAACAGTAATATTATAAAATATGAATTAACTTTAACGCAGTTTTATGTTCCAATAAAAGACATTAAGGTTTTGATTGGATAATTCGCGATGAAGGCTATAAATGTCTACAGTGCCTAGCATACTAGGCACTGTAGACATTTATAGCCTTCATCGCGTTTCCATGAAACCTCCGCGAGTTTATAAGTTAATGGCATAATATGAGACAAACACTACTTCATATTTTGAACTTAAAAAACAACAAGGAGTGAGCTTGAAAAACTGACAGTGCAAGTCAACATGTAAACTGAAGTATAGGGACGAAATGAGACGCCTACGTTTCATTTCGTCCCGGTACTGTTAGCACGCCGAGAGCTGACAGGATACACGCAGCGACTTTAGTCACCTCGCTAGCGACTTCAATATCTTACGTCCTTATACAGATTTTAAAATTGCTAGCGAAATCTGGGTGGGGTACACCCCACCTAACATATATTTAAAGTACATTCATATCTATGCGAATTAATATTAAATTTTTGAAAAGGTGAGACAAAATGCCGGCCATTATAATTTACAAGCCAGGATACAGGAGCCAGCGTATACCGAGCAATCCACACTGCTGAAAACCTTGAAGACGCGTCGGATGTGCTCGTGATCCTCAGCATTGCAATATCAGTATTTCAACCAGGCCGATTCCGATCATTTGCAAACACGTTTAACAAATTGCAAAAATGTTCAATTCAGTGCCGGATCTGTGGCCGGATTAAGACTACTTTGATGCCCTAAGCAATCCCACCACTCAGTCTTTAAAAAATAAAACGTAATAGGTTGGGGAAAAAGTTTATTCGCATGTTTTAAGAAAATTCAAAACATTTTTTAATATAGTTTTGTTCGATAACTTTTTGCCATCTTGTAGGTAGGGACATGATCCCATTGCTATAGAAATTTTGGGACTTCTGATCAAAATACCGCGACAAGTGGTTTTGGCAGTCCTCTCGTGATGTTAACCTGACACTGCCCAAAGGATTCTGAAGAGACCGAAACAGGTGGAAATCTGAAGGTGCAAGGTCAGGACTATACGGCTGATGCATTAACACCTCCCAGCCAAACTCTCTTAATTTTTGCTGAGTGGCTACAGATGTGCGAGGTCTAGCGTTATCATGATGAAAAACCACACCCCTTCTGTTGATTAATTCCGGCCGCTTTCTCTCAACTTCTTGCTTCAGTCTCATCAGTTGTTCGCAGTAGAGTTCAGAATCGATGGTCCTGCCCGGTGATAACAGCTCATAATGAATAATGCCCTTCCAATCCCACCACACACACAGCATCCCCTTGGTGCGAGTTAACCCGGGTTTCGCCACAGTCTGTGAAGCCTGACCGGCCTTTGACCACGACCTTTTTCGCACGTCGTGTCGTACGTGATCCACTTTTCATCACCAGTTATCAGCTTCTTCAAAAATGATTCAGTTTCATTACGTTGTAATAAAGAATCGCAAATGAGTACACGGTTCATTAGGTTTCTTTCAGTGAGCTCGTGAGGTACCGAAATATCGAGCTTTTTTGTGTACCCAGTTTTTTTCAAATGTACCAATACTGTTTTGTGGTCAATTTCCAGTTCTTCAGCTACGTCGTAACTACTGATATGCCGATCTTGCTCCACTTTTTCAAAAATGGCATCCATTTTATCCGTAATAGGGTGACCAGAGCGACGTGCATCTTTGACATCAAAAATTCCGGATTGAAAACGCTTAAACCAAATTTGTGCTACTCTCACAGACACTGCACTAGGTCCATAAACATCGCAAATTTTTTTCGCGGCTTACGTTGCATTTTTACCTTTTTTGTAGTAAAATTTTAAAATGTATCGAATTTCTTCATTACATTCACTCATCTTGACAGTACGAAAAACAAATGAAAATCACACATTTTCCTAATTTGAATTTGGAATTATGTTCATTAAAATTTAAACTTTCCATGATACCAAAACCAGCCAGATACAAATAGTATAGCCAAAGATTTTATTACAAGTTCATACATACTATAATGCGAAAAGACTTTTTCCCCAACCTAATATTTATGGGACCATGCTGAACAGAACTTTCAGGCTACATTATTATTGATACACACACAAGAAAGAGCCCATAACTTATTAAATAAATTTAAAGTTTTACCTAGTTGTGATGTTAATTCATAAGATGTTATTTTCATGTCTTTCTTATTGTATAAAATAAAGACATGTTTGGATGTGTTTACAGCGCTTTCAACCGCTTCAGCTTGCCTTATCTGTTGATGAGAAAAAAAGAGAAGGTGGTTCAGTCAAGAGTAAAGGAATGTAGGATACGTTGACAAACGAATATATGTAAATGTAGGATATTTCAAAAATAAGTATACCACCTATTCAAATTCAATTTTTTTATTAAAATAATTTATTTACATAAATATTTACAATATTAGGGTTTTCAATTAAACTAGACGTATATGTTATTGGATCATTGTCATTGGATTCTACCTAAACTATGAATAAACCTGTATCTCAGGTATCTCAGTCAAGGTAAGTTCATAAAAATTATGAACCTAAGTTCCTAACCATTAAGTTTAAAATTCCTTGAGGCAAAAGCGACAGGATAGCCCTCGAAATTCAAACTTTCTAAGGTACGTTTTTCGCTATTTGCAGGTCTTTAACAGGTTGCATGTTGATCTGAATGGGTGAATCTCCTCAAAAAAATATTTTTGATGAAATAAAATCATTTTTCTTAACCTCGTGGAACAGCTTCTATGCTATGTTAGATTTATGTTTAAGATATGCTATGTTAGTTATGAGCGCCAATGGGTATAAGGCCGGCAGCGACGCTCCGACTTTTTGTGGTCGGCGGCGGCGCCGCACTATGGAAAATGTTGGTCATCTTCGGATCAAAAATCTGTAACTTTTTTGTTTCTTGATATACATTTTAATTTTTAACCCTTTAAATAAGCCTTTAAAGATTAATATTGCCGTCTTTTTTGATTCAAGGCGGTTACGCAGAGGTTCATACACCGTAGCATTTTAACCGTCTTACAACGGCAGCCCACTTCATGTATCCAATGACTACTAATCATTCATAACAAAAAATAACAAAATAAAAACCATTTGAATAATTCAAAAAATTTAATAGTATTAAATAAGTATGACGCATGACGCAATTTGAAACACCCTGTTACGAGCGCGCGGTCAGAGTCATAACAAAAAAGTGACACCAAAGTAGCCACGAGCGTTTTAGCGGATAAGTACGTTTCAAGGTCGCGCGGAATGGAGCGGCCACATGTTTATCAGAGTTCATTCACCCTAGTGTAAAAATGTGTTTCTTACTATTGCAACCTTAATGTTCTCGGTATGTATGTAGTAGTTTGTAAGGATATTTAACCCAAACTAAGTTGTGTAAGATAGATACGAGTAGGTACATACTAAGTGCAGATTATTAAAAGAGGTACGATTTAAGTTACAAACACGGCCGATTTCAATAACTGATAAATTTGTTTTCGTTCGACAGATAGAAATTTGACTCAGGTACCTACGTACGTTAAAAATCCAGAATTTCGATCTCTAACCTGGGCAAATAACAAAACAAAAGATAGTTAATGAAACTGGCAGTACGTAAATTGTTTCCGGCGTATTTAAAAAATTGGAATCAACTGAATTATTTACACTAATTACTAATTACGTATTTACAAATGATCACTTTTTGTTTACACATGCAAGAAGTTAGTTAAGCTTTACCTGTGCGCGGGTGTCGTTCAAAGTAATCCATTATTGCGTACAGGAGTACCATGTGCAGGTACTCGATATTCGGGAATTGATAGTTCATATCACTCATTGTGAAGTAGGTAGGTACCTAATCTCTCTAGCGATCGCGAACAATGGTCGATAACCGGTAGCGCGCGCGCGCACTTCCACTTTCGATATTCGGACGCAACTGAGACACTGTGAGAGTGACCTTCACCTATTTTTTTGTGAAAGGGGTGGGGGCGTGGCACGCACCGCATAGCGTTAGAACTTCTCATTGGATGACAGTACTCGTGGACTGTGCTTGATTGGGTAAGCCAGCGATGGAATGATCTACTCGCTCGTGCGCTGGGTAGGTATGTTCTACCGTTTAATACGTAAACATTATAAACAGGCTGTTCATAATTCTAATGCATTATTTATTTTTCTGTGCACCTATTATCTTAATTAATGGTAACAAATTTTTAATCACGCCTAGAGGTATTTTATGTCGGATACATTGAGTGGACTTCTTTTGTAAGACGACTAAAATGCCACAGTGTATATTAAACCCGCGCTATACTAAATAATTTTTCGCTAGGAACACTGCCTGGTAGAGTTGATAAAAATCTTCGTGCTATCGGTGATAATATCTTATATTCCTCTCGATGAACACTCACCATTTAAGATGATTTTCATCCACATTGACTCTTTTTTTAGTGCGGTAAGAAAGTAATTCCTTTTAAGTACTGCTTCAGTGCTACCATTTGCTGGTATTTCTTGACTTTCTTGTCGCAACTTGTATCACATCCGCATCCGCATGAACATCCGCATTGATTATTGCGGATGCGGATACAGATGTCCAAATCTATGCGGAAGCTCCGCATTTGCGGATGCGGATGCGAATATTCGCAACATCCCTGATGTATAGATGACTGGTGGTTATTTACACAATTTTTGAACGCGCACTGCGGCATTTTGACGTCTTAACGTTGGCTATGTTTGGACGCCACTAATTTGAAATAAGACCACAAAAGTATTAGTGCTCTTATTTTCCGGGCCGTTTTTGAAGAGCTTATCGGGAATCTAGTGCTATTATTGATCGAAGATTGATACCATGTTTATGAAAACTCCTTCGCAAATAATGCATAAATTTCGAACAAATTTGATTACCATAAAAAAGGTTATAGTGACTCAATCTTAAAAGATAGACATGCTGTCGCGGACTAGAACGGAGAGACGGAGAGGAACAATTCCAGCATACATGATATTTGCGTAACTTAAACCGTTTACGCAGCGCACGCAACGGAAGCTCTCAAAAAGGAATAATTTTTCCCGTTTTTGCAACATTTTTCATTTATGCTCCGCTCCTTTTGGTTGTAGCGTGATGTTATATAGCCTATAATATTCCTCAATAAATGGACTATCCAACACAAAAAGAATTTTTTAATTCCAACTACTAGTTCCTGAGATTAGCGCGTTCAAACAAACAAACAAACAAACTCTTCAGCTTTATATATATATATAGATTAGACAAATAACTGTTCTCACCTTTTCGTTATTTCGATGTAAACGTTTAATAAACTCCTTTATTTCACGATAAACACAAAGCACTGTAATCTATTTACCATTTACATTAAAAAAATAACTCTAAAGTGCAGTAATTTCAACAATAAATGAAATGAAATGAAATCGTTTATTCTGTAAATAGGATATCGGAATCACTTTTACACGTCATATAAAAAATATAAAAACAAGCTTGAGGAAGTCGACATTTCCTATCTGACTATCCCTGAGAAGAAATGGCGAAACAAACTCAGGGGTCAAAGTCTCTTTTAAAGTCCAGACATAATCTTGGTCAGATCATGTGATATACATGTGATTAGGGCTTCCATTACGTAATTACGTAATTACGCAATTACGTAATTACGGACAGATTTTAGAAATCTCACAAATACGTAACTGAAGAGCTGCAGTCCGTAATTACGTAACTATAGGATAATATTAATTAATTTAGGTACCCATTTATTTAGTTCTATAGTTTCTGCCTACTCCATGGGAAAAAGGCATGGGTTTATCTGTGTATTTACAATTTACCTTAATTTAGTTAACCTACGACTTACATTATGACAACACCAAAACCCTTTCTGTGGGTATCCCCCGAATTCCCGGGGTTTATTTTATAACTTCCAATTTGAGTCCGCAAGATTTAATTTCTTAGTCGTACAGAATAGAGTTCATTGTTGACCAATCGGGAAACGAAGGGAATCCCCGTTGGTTGTGGATAGTTCGGTACGTAACACAATCAAAGTTTATAAGTGTTTCGCAAGTATTTGATCTACCTCGTAGATAATAAAGTTTAATATTGTGGATTGAGCAAGCTAAGGGAACTCCCTACATTTTTCTTTACTTTCGTGAATTTAGAAACAATCTCAATACTCGGTACTCAGTCGTCTTACGTACACCTGCGAGATACTGTCCTGCCTGGTCTAAGCTTATTTTATTGACTTTTGTGATTTTGTGTATATGCCGCAAAGTTTGACGCTTGGTTTTCAGAAGCTTTTCATTACAAGTTTCTAAGTAGATATCACCATACACGAGTAGAGATACTTCAACGAAAATGTAAGTACCTATTTTAACATTACTTTACTTGTCTACTTACTTTGTTTCTAGGGTATTGTGTGAGAGTTTATACATATAATTTAGTAGTTGATTTTATATTGTTGACGGCACGGTTGGCGCAGTAGTTGAGTGATTGGCTGCTGCGCTGCGGGTCACGGGTTCGATTCCCGTACGGAACAAATATTTGTATGACCTACAGATAGGTGTTCCGGGTCTGGGTGTCTTGTGTATGTTAGTTTACATGATTGTGAGTGCACCCACGATACAGCAGTAATTCCTAGTGTGGTGCGACGTTTAAAAAAAAAAAAAAAATATGTGCGATTTTATTTTATTGTTGCTTGTTAGATGTCTGTGCAAATAGACATTGATTATGAGTTCACGGTACGTATGTAAATGTATCCCGTTTTAAGTGTAGTGCCTAACTATAGATGCTATTTATATGTATTACCTAACTATTAAATTATGAAATATTTATATATTGTTTTAGGTCTGCAGTAAAGAAGACTATTTATAAGGAGTTTTTGAACAAACGCACACAATCAGCTATATGGGAACACTTTTTGAGGGCTGAAAATGGGCAAAGTGTCCAATGTAAACATTGTCAAAAATTTTTGAAGACTCCTGGTGGTGCTACTGGAGCACTACATACACATATGCGTGCTAAACATATTGGCGAGATGTCACAAGAGCAAGATGCGCAAAGGGCAAGTACTTCATCGTGCTTTCAAGCAAGAAAAAGTTTAGAACCTCCATCGAAGAAAACTAAACTAACGGATTACTTTTCCACTGAGTATTCCTTGGACGTTATAGTGACTAGAATGGCAGCATTGGATGGCATCCCATTAAGCAAATTTTGTACTTCTGAAGATCTAAGGTATGTTTTCAAAAAATCTGGCTATGATCTACCGAAATCTCCTTCAACTATTACCAAAATTGTCCTGGAACAGAGTTGTGCCATAAAAAAACAATTAATAAATCAGTTTAAAGATATGAAGTCCCAAAAAAAACGGTTTACTATAACGTTTGATGAATGGACCTCTACCCGGAACCGGAGGTATATGAATATAAATATTCATAATAAAGACCTAGAACCAGCTAAATATAAAAATTTAGGACTAGTAAGGATAAAGGGTTCAATGCCAGCTCACGTTGGAACTGTACTGTTAGAAAATCGTCTAAATGACTTTTATTTGAAACTTGAAGATATAATTGCATTCACAACGGACGGAGCCAGTGTTATGGTTAAAATGGGCAAAAATTTTGATGGTCACCATCAGTTGTGTTTTGCTCACGGAATACAACTTGCAGTGCTGGACGTATTATATAAGACACGGAAAAGTACAACTACTGAACCAGAACTAGAAGATGAAGCTTCAGATACTGACACTGAAGAAATTGAAGAAAACGATGGCGGACTTTTCATAGAAGTACCTAGAGTTCTAGAACCAGAGTTTCTGTACAAAGATATTATAGTAAAAGTAAGAAAACTTGTTAAATCATTCAAAAAATCACCACTGAAGACCGATTTGTTGCAAAAATATTCTTTACAAGAGCATGGTAAAAGCCTCGATCTTATACTAGACTGCAAAACGCGATGGAACAGCTTATCAGATATGGTTGGACGATTTCTGAAATTGAAATCAAGTTTATTTAAGGCTTTATTAGACTTAAAATCAAATATAAGTTTCACAGACACAGAAATACAAGATCTACATAACATTCATCATAGTTTAGATATAATAAAAACTACAGTGATGGCATTGTGTCGCCGTGACTCGAATTTGTTAGCAGCAGATGCTGCGCTTCAGTTTATGTTAAATAAGCTTGATGCTCAGTCCAATGGGCTCAGTGACAAGCTTGCTGTATCCCTTAGAAAAAGAATAAAAGAAAGGCGAACAAATGTGTCTGGTGTCTTGCAGTATTTGCATAATAATGAAGAATATTATAAAACCGAAGAAACAGAAACTTTTACAAAACCGACGTCGGATTATATTAGAACATATGTTGCAAACTTATTAGAAAGGCTCAAATTTACACCGCCTACAAGTACACAAATGAGTTTAGATTCCGAAGCAGATGACAATGATGCTAATGATGGTTGTGGCGACGAGTTGACTGTTGCACAGCAACTAGAAAAAGAAATACAGAAAACTATGTCTACAGTAAACAAATCTGGAGTAAACACAGATCTTGAATCCATCATCAGAGTTGAAATGTGTATCTACGATAGCACTGGCGGCGGTCGTGAAGTTTTCCTAACAGCAGCTTATAATTATTTACTATGTATAATGCCTACTAGTGTTGAAGCAGAACGGGCATTTTCTTCTGCCGGCTATCTTTGTTCTAAACTAAGAAGTTCCCTTGGTGACAGAACATTGCATTCGTTATCATTTATGAGATCATATTATCAAGAACAAAGATTGGAAAAATAACCATATTTTATATTGTTTCTTACTTTTAAACCATTTGTGCGTGGTACATGTTTTGTTTGAATTGTTGATTGAGTTTAGTCAAAATCAAAATCGTCAATCAAATCAAAATATTACATTTTGATTTGATTGACGATTTTGATTTTGAGTTTAATTTTAAAATTATCATTTTAATCTGTAATTTACTTTTAATTCCTTAATATTATAATTTTTTTCATTTGAAGTTGTTTGATTTTTTACTTCTAAAATACGTAATAAGCCCAGAATTTATCGTGCTTTAAAAAATCAAAACAGTTAAGTACGTAATTACGTAGTTACGTAATTGAAGCATCAAAATGCGTAACTAGTTACGTAATTAGCAAATCCGTAATTTTGGAAGCACTACATGTGATATATTACACAATAACTGTCGTTATTTAGCCGTTATTTTTCTAATGCCATAGTAAATGGAGTATAATTTATATTAGTAGAACTTCTTTCTTTATATTTCATCTATATTAACATAAGATAACAAAAACTCGAAAGGATGAATTCGTGTCTGGGCGCCGAGGGCACGATTTGGTTTTTTTGACATGGCGGTCAAAAGGTTAATATGTATTTCTTTTTTTTTATGCTGCTATTTTTAACTTCACTTACTAATATGAAAATTAGTAAGTGAAGTTAAAAAAATAATAGGAGCATCGCTAGTAGCATTTTTTGTTGGCATTTAGTTGGGCCACTTACCTCTGGTTAGTTGGCAAATGCATACAATTGGCGGGCAGTTTGCGGGTTGGGCCAACAACTGATGGCCTACGTGGATTTGCCTACGAAGGGCCAACCTGCGATGGGGCAAACGTACATTGCCCTAAGAAGGCCCGACGAAAACGTGTTATGGATAGGCCCAACGACACATAAAAACATTTAGGCAAGCGGTTGTATGTTGGTTAGTTCTATGGCTGGTTTCAGAGCGACGCGTCTCGCCAGCGCCAACCTTACGCGCGTCGCTATACATGAACCTTATTGGCTTCAAAATAAGGTTGGTTTTAGCGATTTGTTTTGAAAAACCAACCTTATTTTGAAGCCAATAAGGTTCATGTGCAGCGACGATTTTTACACGTTTTGTAACACACATGCAGTGAGTCTTCCGTGGCGTCATCCGTTCTTCATGCACCACACCGAGTTCCCCACCGTAACCATCATCGTCGTAAAACTCCACAACATTATACATTTAATACTTTCACAAACACTAAGGGTTAACTAACTAAACTAAAACACAGCCTGCCAGCCTGATATCAGGCTAATATCTTTGTTGATGCGAACAAAACAAAAACTCACAAACACTCCGCAGCCGCAGGTGCACAAATGAATAACAAAATGGCGGGCGGGCCGGGCGACGCGTGCCGCCGCCCGCTCCCCGCGCACCCCGCTACCACCCCGTTGGAGTAGCAGTAATTGGCTCTACAAAAATCTCCCAACAGTAGGAATAGAAGCAGTAGGCCCGCGTTAGTTGGCCCAATGTTGTCATTATACCTTAAATCCCTACAAAAATCTCCCAACAGTAGGAATAGAAGCAGCAGGCCCGCGTTAGTTGGCCCAATGTTGTCATTATACCTTAAATCCCTACAAAAAACACCCAACAGTAGGAATAGAAGCAGTAGGCCCGCGTTAGTTGACCCAATGTTGTCATTATACCTTAAATCCCTACAAAAATTACCCAACAGTAGGAATAGTAACAGCAGGCCCGTCGTTGGCTATCCGTCGGGCAAATAGTGCATGTTTATGACAATGGGCCTATTTCAAGTTTAGGTTGGCGGAATAACTAACCGTCTGTCAATACATTCCCAACTGTTGGCGTATGGAAGCCAACGGCAAATGCTACTAGGGATTATACTTAATACAAATTTTCATTAATAAAAATGTTAATAATTACTTTATCATTGTTTTAATTCTTCATTCGTATATTTATATGAGACTAGCTTTTGCCCGCGGCTCCGCCCGCGTGGATGTCGGTTATCGCGTAAAAAAGTAGCCTATGTCCTTCTCCATATCCCAGGCTATATCTCTGACAAATTTCATGACTATCGGTTCAGCGGTTTAGGCGTGAAAACGTAACATACAGACAGACAGATAGACAGACGGACAGACAGAGTTACTTTCACATTTATAATATTAGTATGGATCTTAAACATCCACATCCGCATCCACGTCCGCGGATGTGAAAAAATCGGCATCCGCAACATCCCTGCTATGACTTTTGACTGTGGCGGTCAAAAGGTTAAGTATGTACTACATTTAAAGTCATTGTACAGACGCCAGCAGGTCAAGCTACCCGAAACTGTCACATTTTCGCAATCAACCTTGAACCTTATACTGTAGTGATAAAGTTGAAGAAATTTGACAGATTGTAGTAGCTTGATGTGCTGGCGTCTGTACAACAAAAAGTCGGAAAAAAAAAAAAAATGTGTATGCGCCTTGAAAAGTTGAAATACAAAATGATTATTCAATTTTTTTTTTTTTTTTAAACTTTGCCTCACACTAGGAATTTCTCCTGTATTGTGGGTGCGTTTACAAATATTTAAACTCACACAAACAATAATTTTATTAGGGACACTTCTTTTTGGCATCAAATTTTTATTAGAAATTTTGGTCTAATTCTTTTTACTTAATTTGTTTCTTTTCAGACTTAAATTTTTTTGCTAAAATTTATTTCTTTTCCATCAGGAATTTGTAAAAATCGTAAAAATCTTTAATTTATTCTTATCTTCCAATTAATTGGGTTTCCCCTACCACAAAGAGTGTCCGGGTATCACCCAGACACTCGTTTTGAAAACCTCTTCCGAATGCTCTCTGGACGCACTCTAAACTAGGACAAATCCGGGGAAACCCGAACGGATGGCAGCCCTAGACTAAAGGGTCTCGTTTTCACCTTTTGGGTAGTTAACCCTAAAAATAAGATAGGTAAGTAACTAAGTATTTAGGTACTAACATCCTCTTTACGTGGCCTATGACAATAGACCACCAAGCCGGAGTCCTTTAGTTCAACAAGTTTATGGAACTCTTGGCACTCCTTGTAGCATGAACATAGCAGCTGCTGTTCACTGCACACAAGAAAATGTTGTGTTATGTCTAAGGACTAGTGTTGTATAACACAATTAAAAGCATTTTAAATCGACTCTTAGTCACTTACTCTTCTAATACCCTCATATTATATAAAAATAAAAGGGTAATTTTAACACTAAGTACAAAAATGTTTTGTCTGTTTTACAATGACAATGCACACCGCATTACGACAAGATTTGTCACAATATATGGATGGTCTGTGTTTGTCACTTGTTTGTCACTTACAGTCATAGCGCATTAGTGCATTACAATTACACAGACATTACACAGATGCATGCATGGAATTATTAAGTACTTACTTTCGGATGCATGTTACGATGATGTTTATCTATAAATTACTTACTAATTCCTGTCAGTTTTCTTCAGTGAATGAATACTACAACTATATTAATACTTATGTCTCGATGGCGGTGTAGGTCGTGATCACGATCATGATAAACAGGAAACCTAGGCTAGGTTACTCTAAACAATACAAACACAATAGATACAATACGACAATCAGGGGCCTTACTCCCGACAGCATCGAGTTCTGAATCAATCGAATTGGGTTCGAATTAAATTCCCATCCATACTCTTGAATCCGACACTAGCGCACGATCGTGCGGTGGTTCGAAGCGAAACTAACCTCGGTCAGTTTTTAAGTTTTAAATCGAGTTCGGATCAGATCGAATCGGAATCAAAATCAAACTCGAATCGTTTTCGGGAGTAAGGCCCCAGTTCGGATTTGGATTCGGACTATCTACTGAGAGTGCCATCTTGTGGTTGTGTCTAAAGTGGGCTGTGAGATACTAGTTAGATAGGAAAATACCTACGTATACTTGCTTCCTTGACCTCTCCAAAGCTTTTGATCTGGTCGCATACAGTATCCTCTGGAGGAAAAAAATTGATAAACACTTTTAAATGCTGGTATGGAGGCCAGATCAATCAGATACGGTGGGCTGGAGCTTTGTCAGAGCCGTATAGGTTGGAATGCGGGGTGAAGCAGGGTTGACTTCACGCTCTTCAATCTTTAGGTATATCAATGGGCTGATCGAGGTGCTCAGCAGAGAGCGTGCTGGCTGTTACATTGACGGAGTATGTGTTAACAACATTAGTTACGCCTCGGTTTATAGTCTTAGGAGGTTGGTGACCGTCTGTGAAGATTATTATTACCCTGCGTTCCGAGTTGCGATAATATCGATATTCGCGTGCTAAAACCCGTACCGAATTAGCGTGAGCGCGATAACGATGTCCCGTGAAACGTCATAGATGACGTCATGACATTCGCCATCTTGCGATAACGCCGACCATGCCTTTTACTAATATCGCCGTGAGCGCTGTCAAAAATCACAGTGTGCTGTTTTGTTTTGAGTCGCATCTTATCGTATCGTGGCATTTTCAAAATTGTTCTTCTGGCTACAGTTGCTACCTAACCTAAGAAGAACAAATTTTTGGTGTATACACAGAGAAATACTCTAATATCGTTTAGACATTGCGTAAGCACCGTGAGTGCGTTCACGAGCGTTCCGAGTTGTTGACAGCCCTCAGCTGTCATAATCGTAATATCTAATTCGGAACGCATGTGAGACGATGTGAGCGCTGTGAGCGATAATAGCCAATTCGGAAAGCGGCCTTAGTAAAAGGCATGTTCGGCGTTATCGCAAGATGGCGAATGTCATGACGTCATCTATGACGATTTACGGGACATCTTATCGCGCTCACGCTAATTCGGAACGGGCTTTTCCCTCTCGCTACACACTAATTATCAGATGTATTTTTTTTTCTAGTACGTTCATAGAAAAAATAAAGTGCCGCTAGGATGACGTAGTTCCAGCAGAAAGTTTTTCTTGAATAGCTCCCCAATGGTTGGCTGCACAAATTTTTACTTACCATACACATTTACACGTCATACACTAAATATCTGTAATACTGAAATTAAGAAATTCGACATTTTTCCGCTGCGACTATGCACATGATATTAATGAAACTCGGAACGCAGGGAGTTTCAGATGCATTTATTACATGGAATTAGTAATACCTACTCTCCTTGATTTATTACTTAAGAGTTCTAATTTTATTGTTCTTTCGGTTCTCGTTCTTACATTATTTTCAAATAACGGTGACATTATCTCACCGGGCTGGTGTCCGCATCTCTACGTCCAAGCACGTATTTTGCATACAAGACACCACATAGTTTGTAAGCAGCATGTAAATTTTGCATGCGTGCACTTCATCTTGAACCCTGCTTGCCCAGTAGCAGAGTTGTAGACTGTGGTCACAGAGCATGTAACTTTGCTGTGGTTTCGAAGTACCTACTTCGTACCATAGACTACTATTATAGTTGCTACTGCTACAAAGCACAGTAGCAACTGATATTATAAAGAAAATCAGACAGGTAACTGTTTTTTATTTATTCAGTCCAATACTTAATTTAAAATACCTTTAATTCAAAACAAAAATAGTAACTAATCTTTCTTTTTCTTAAATAAATTTAAAAGTTTTTGGGTAAGTGAGACAGGTGTTCCCAGGGGCTTGAGAACCAGCTCTTTTGTGCAGATGTTATGTAGCGGTCCAAATGCTAGAGCTACCACAGTGCAGGCAAGGCAGATGACGTTGTATGGCATACTGAAGTCTGGGGTGGGCAGAGATACCATGGCACCATTCGTCCTGAATACAATTGGGTACCCTGAAAAATAAAAGATTTTTTATCATTTAGCCTTATGTAAGGTGCATGATAAGAATGCTAGTCATTGTGAAATCACATGGATAAAGGCAACACAATCCAAAAACATTTACATAACCATGAATGCTGCATTTCTTGTATGCATTTCTTGTATCTTTTTATGTTTTCAATATACCTAATTTACACATGAAATGATAAAGTATCACTTGCTGGTAAATATGCAAACTTCATCTATTATTATTTTAATACTAGCTGACCTGACAGACATTGTCCTGTCCAAATAAATATAAAAAAATATTATTATTATTATATTCATACAAAAATCCCATACAAAAAGCACTTTCAGTTTTCCAATTTTCCACAGAATTTTTTTTCATACGAAAATAATTTGGTCTACCAGGAACATTTAAAAACAAAAAAAATCCAGTTTGTTCCAGCCATTCTCAAGTGATGTTTTTACTAACAAACAGCATTTCATATTTAGTTATAGACTTACATCTAAATCCAATAAGATTATTAACCATTGCTTATATAAATACCAGTACTTATAATATTGAGCCATTAAACATACTTACATATCTTTGATGCATTAACAAAGGAATCAAATGTAGTGCCTGTAATTGGAACACTAGTGTAGTTTCTGGCTGTGGGTAAATTTGCTGAAATCAATGCTGAACCAACATAGAACCCGTGATTGGCATCCGGAGGATATTCCTGCCATTTCAAGAAGACAAATTCAAAGTCTATTGTGATTGTAGTGGTGGATTTTGGAGGTAATTTCATAAGTAGTTCTAGGTGGTATGGTTTCTGCCTGCTACGGCCAGGTGAATAGTACTGAGACATAACTAAACTACTTTCAGCTTCACCATTAACTCTTAATGAGCTCAATTGTATTGGTAACCACCATGGTGCATTCTCTAAGATAACAACATTGATAGAAGTCCAACAGTTGTTTGTTATCTCTGTCACAATACCACCAAACTCTTTACCATAACCAAGGATGTAACGGTTAAAGTGTAGAGGTGGAGGTACAGAAACTGCTAAATCTAATTTAGATTTGTATTTCACACCTATGTTTAACATTTGACCATCAGGGTTTATGTTATAAACTGCTAGTTTAGTATCACTCCCTCCTCTTTGCGATGCTATGACATTGTCTGGTGGTGGAGTCAATGTAAAGGTCTGTGTGTCATTTGAAGTGATATCAACATAAATCTTGCTGTCTGAAGATAGTGGACAGGCTCCAGGCAGACCTTGTCCAAACAATTTTCTGAATGACCAGTCATTGCTACTTATTATATCATAGTCATAAACAAGAGCCACAGTTTGTTTGAACTCTAGTTGAGTCTCCAAACAATCACTGGATTTACATACTTTTCTTACATGAACTCCAATAGAATGATAGTTTGTGTTATGGATCATTCTAGAATTAAGCAATGCTGAAAAACCGCGACTTGATTCACATGGTAAAAGTTTCTTCCATGGTGTCAAATTCTCGGTGCATACAATCTCTCTGGGTAATGATGCATATCGCAACTGTGAGGTTACATTTTGACTAGATTTCACGGCTCCCATAGGCCATAAAGCCATTTGAGGCGTCACTGTATTAAAGTTGTCAATGAAATTAAGTGAAGCACAAAAGAGTCCAGAGAGTGTAGCACTTAGTTTTTTCCAGTGTGTATCTACATCTACAACATCAGGTGAGAACCAGGCATAGAGCTCTGCCCCAGGCGCTGCATCTAATACTGGATATCCCCATTGATTGTGCCTCCATTGTCCTTCGGTCAAAGTTAGATGGAGTTCCTCGACTTCAAATCGAGATACTACTTCGGCCAATGATCGTGGAGCCAAATGAGAATGAACTAAAATAAAGGAAACACTGGTATTACTTACTCCAATTAGATTTATAGATAAAAAACTTCTTATCAATAACAATTTAATCCTTACATGAAGATGATTCGCTATTCACTAAAGTGACAAATTGAAAGTAACTGTAGAGATGGGTCGGCGGTAGAGGTTTAATATATAATTCTTCCTTAAAGTCATCACAACGAACGCAGAGGCAATAAGTGAGGAAAATAATAAAGGATAATAATTGACGAAGAGACCCCATTGATTTTTAAATCTTTAGCCGATTGAATGAAAGGGGTTTTATTTTCGTTATGATGACATGACAGCCATGACACTGACAGGGGGACTTAGACCGACCAACGTCAAACAATAACCATAGAGGATAATAATACAAACATGGAATTAGTATGTATATTCATTATTAGTGCTAGTACGTACAGACGCCAGCACATCAAGCTACTACAATCTGTCAAATTTCTTTATTAGATTTTCAACTTTATTACAACAAGATAAGGTTCAAGGTTGATTGCAAAAATTTGACAGTTTCGGGTAGCTTGACCTGCTGGCGTCTACACGTTTAATTGCCACTAAAGCTCGTGGCTAAGTAATTTAAAACGGCCGCATGGGTCGACTCATCAGGCTACGCTTGCCGGGGTTGGTCCGGATGGGTGATCTTTATATGACAAGACTCCTCAGTGCCTCGGAAAGCACGTTCACAGAACATAAACTAATGGAGCACGTTTTAAGCCGTTGTTGGTCCCGGCTGTCATTCGCGGATCTTTGACAGGCGATACGGGAGGTCAAGCCCGAAAGAAAGTCTGACAATAAAATTAGTCTTACCAAGGAGTACCGTATTACTCAATGAATGGGTTGTGCAGGTCAGATAGGCAGTCACTCCATGTAAAATACTGGGATTCAGCTACATCCGGTTAGACCGGAAGCCGGTCAACTTGGTTGGGAAAAGTATAGGCAGATTGATTGATTTACATATTGCTCCTTGCAAGGTCATTAAATAGAAATGACAATTGAAGTGAAGAATAAATTATTACATGCACATAAAATTGAAGTTTGAATGAAATAATGCTTCTTGACAGTGGATATTTCACTTGTTGTTTTATTACAAAATCTTAGAAGGTGTGCGTCGTAAAAAAATGCATGGGGGCGCACGGTGGATCGAAAATCGGCTGTAGAAGACATAGGATCTCGATGTCTTAAATGTTATTTTTTTGCTGGAAATGACTTCTGCCGATCATTACTGTTCTATAAAATGTCATGTAAAGTAATTGTGTGCACAAATGGAAGAGTTATAATTTTTATAAGAAAAAAATGTATGGAGCTGACATGAAAAATGAGGATATCTCTCGAATCGCTAGGATGGCCGTTATATCCTTGCACACTGTTATAGTACTATTTATTTGTGAATTTTTGACATACTTAATATTGCGGCATCATTTGCGATTTCTTTTTTTAAATCGTCAAAATTAAAAAATTAAAAATGTTTATGATATGTACATTTTAATGCTTAAATATGGCTATACCAAGTGTAATTTACAATATTTTTTATGCTTAGACCAAAACATTCTAAGAAATCACAAAGTCGTATTACCTACTTTGTGATTTTCATTTGAAATGACATGGTAATTATGAATTACGTAATACGTAATCTTGTCTAATGCCTCAAGTCCACATTAGATAATGATTAATAAAACTTAATACCTATATAACTAGTTAAAAGGATACGTAACAAAATAATTTGGGGTACTCGCTAATTTAGCAATTAGTGCAGGATTGACTTAATGAAAGTAATTAGATAAATGTGATACCATCATTAGTCAATAACAATAAATAGTCAAACATTGGATTCACAACTTCAGTTCATTTAGAGCATTTCTAATACTAACATCTATCCTACCGTGTCTTTTTACTCAGTGATCGTGAATAATGGAAAGCATTATTACAAATTTGGATTTGTTTGTTATTCTGAGCAATCAGGATGCTTCGTCTTTCGATCATGAAATATTGTTCAACACACTTGTTATTCGACTGGGCTCTAGCCTTTCAGATGAAGGCAGTGTTACCGTGAAAGAATTTTGTCGAAGATTTACACGGGCAGTTCAAAAGAGATGGTTACGATCCCACAGGAAAAGTGAAGTTTTTAGACGTGATTACAGTAATTGGCTTGAGGCAAATATTGACTGGCCAAACTGCGTGCAAACCAATTTGCTCATTCAAGAATCAACAAGTGAAAATATTTCTATTGAACCTGTACCTGAACCTGTACCATCAACTTCAACGATGACAAAAAGATCTCGAAAGCCGTTTGAAGATCTAAGTAACAAGCAGAAGAAGAGACGATCTGATGAACATATAGGCGATGACCCTAATGAAGTAGCTTATTCAGCTGCAGCACTTTTGAAAGGAGACGGTCGTGAGGATATTGCATCTGTTATTGAACATATGCTCCAAAATCCAGAAGCAGCAGCAAAAATCAAGGAAATGTTGAACAAACCAGCTCCTTCAACAATATTTTGACCAGAAAAAGCACTGGGTTTGCTACTTTCATTAGAACTATCGAAATGGCAATATATCACATTAAGGGAAACGACTATTCGAGAAGGTTCAAAGGAGATATTATCCGTCTTACTATAAAGTGCAAAAAGCTAAGCTACAGTGCTACCCTCCGAAGACATTTGTGACTGTAACGGATTCATCTGCTAAGATTGCACTACAAGCGTTACTAGATTTAACAGTGAACAGAATTTTTGATACTATTCGTAGTCCTGATGCGATACAAGATAAACAATTGATATTATTATCAAAGTGGGGATTTGACGGTGCATCTAACCAAAGTAGATATAAGCAAAACATAGAGAGTGGTCAAGATGATTCCAGCATATTTATGACCTCTTTGGTTCCATTAAAGTTTACAGCTGACGGTGATACCGTATGGGTGAATCGAAAACCCTGCTCACCTAGGTATTGCCGTCCAGTCCAGTTTAGTTTTGTGAAAGAAACCAAAGACGTTGTCATAAATGAAAAAACTGCAATGGATAACGAAATTGAAGCTCTCGTTCCCTCAAAATGTCAAGGACATGAAACACAGACTACTTAGAGATACTACACATGAAATTAGTCACAAATTAATGATGACGATGATTGACGGCAAAATTTGTAGGCCTATCTGTCTGAAGCTAAGTCAAATGCGGCCTGCTACCTGTGTTTGGCTAAGCCTACAGAAATGAATAAGTTAGAGTTCGGATTATCATCACTTCATGCCCGCATTAATGTGATGGAATGTCTTCTACACATAGCGTATCGTCTCGACTTCAAAAAGTGGTCTGCAAGAGGAGAAGGTCATCAAGAGTTATTGCATTCACGAAAAAAACTCATTCAAGATCGATTCAAAGATGATCTCAACCTTTTGATTGACATCGTTAAGCAAGGATCAGGCACAACTAACGACGGGAACACAGCAAGGCGGTTTTTTGAATTTCCTGATAAAACTGCAGCGATCACTGGATTAGATGAAGACTAATACGCAGATTTGCTGTGATTCTGCAAGCTATCACATCTGCAGAGATTGTAGACGTGCCGAAATTTAAAGAATACGCTAGAACAACCGCTGAAAAATACGTGGAACTGTACGATTGGTACTACATGTCATCAACCGTCCACAAATTGTTGATTCACGGAGGGGACATAATTGCAGAAAATGCTATTGTACCAATTGGAAGTCTTTCGGAAGAAGCTTCAGAGGCCCGAAACAAAGACTTTAGGAGGTTCAGAGAACACCATTCGAGGAAAAAGAGTAGACAAGCATCAAACGAGGATATCCTCAATATGCTTATCGTCTCTTCTGACCCTCTAATTTCTTCCACAAGACCAAAATTAAATGCCCACAAGAGGCAGACATACTTTAAGGAAACCGTAGAACTACTGAAACTTCAGGATCAGGAAGCTCCGACAGAGTTCTTAGAAGTTATATCTATTGTAGAGCCTGATTCTGAAGTCGGTTCTGATGGTGACGAAGTATAAAATAAGTTAACTTTTATTGTTTATGTTAGGTTAGGTTAAGTTAATATTTTTTTTTTTAATAATTTGCTTTTATTTTTAATCATACAATAGTTTACCATTTATTGTTATTGACTAATGATCGCGTTTATCTAATTACCCTCATGATGGTAGGTACGTATCCTTTTAACAGGTATATAGGTATTAAGTTTTATGAATCATTATCTAATGTGGACTTGAGGCATTAGACAAGATTACATATTATGTAATTCATAATTACCATGTCATTTCAAATAAGTAGGTAATACGACTTTGTGATTTCTTAGAATGTTTTGGTCTAAGCATAAAAAATATTGTAAGTTACACTTGGTATAGCCATATTTAAGCATTAAAATGTACATATCATAAACATTTTTAATTTTTTAATTTTGACGATTTAAAAAAAAAAATCGCAAGTGATGCCGCAATATTAAGTATGTCGAAAATTCACAAATAAATAGTACTATAACAGTGTGCAAGGATATAACGGCCATCCTAGCGATTCCAGAGATATCCTCATTTTTCATGTCAGCTCCATACATTTTTTTCTTATAAAAATTATAACTCTTCCATTTGTGCACACAATTACTTCATATGACATTTTATAGAACAGTAATGATCGGCAGAAGTCATTTCCAGCAAAAAAAATAACATTTAAGACATCGAGATCCTATGTCTTCTACAGCCGATTTTCGATCCACTGTGGGGCGTGGCGGCTTAGTGAGGTCCGCGTGTCGTTCGGTGTGGTTTGCAACTAGTGGTAACCAATAAACCGCTCTTCGGCACTACTGGTTTGCGGTGTGCGGTCGACCGCAGCGTCAGGCGGCAACATGGCCAACTACGGAGGCGTTTTCATTGCTAGGTATTAGTGTTCTGTGGTTTTCATATAGATACATAGAAACCAGTCATGTTGCTGTAGGCTGTCAATGCGATTGGGCGTCGTTTGCGGTTGAAGTCGCCTTCGAAAGAGCACCTGTACACTGCTTTGTTAGTGAAATAGGAATTAAAAAAAAAAAACCATTATGATGTAAATTTGTCTCTTTACAAATAAAAACTTCATTAAATATTAAGTATCACAAAAGCTTGCATTGCACCTTTTAGAACCAAACATTAAATATGAGAATATTTTTAAGCTCAAAGTAAACAATAGTCTGCAAATTGCTGTAGTGTGCTCAAACCTAAACATTGATACATTAGTCAGAAGCTGCCAGTGCCATCACCGTAAAACGCACTTCATTGGGATCACGAGCCATGAACTCCTTGCATATCTTAGCAGCATCTTCTAGTAGACAATCTGGTGTAGTAGGACCATGGTTGACAGGGAAAGCCTTATTTCCATCCAATTCATACAGAAAGCCATCCTTGTGAACAAAAGTGATAAAGTGATGATTCACAGGCTCTTCAGCACTAGGTGTATTAGTTTGTCCTTCCTGAGCCAATTCCTTGTGGGCTTTTATAATACCCTCTGACTTTTCAAATAATTTTCCTCGAGAGGGAGCATCCATCTCTTTCGCTTCATCTAGAAACGTCTTCATGTGCCCTTCAGCCAGCTCAATTTTATCAGTACTATTAGCAACACTGTGCACAAGAGCCACAGTGCCACAGGCATTACTTAAAAACTGTTTCATATAAAAAATATTGCTGGAAACTTCTTGACCTTTAGACAGAATGTTGCTTTCTTCTTTTTGTTTATGTTCTTCATAAGCATCAGAAATTGGGAAGAGAAGCATGACAGAGAGCACAGGTTGGGGCACCCAGGCCAGCAGTTCTGGTTCTAAACCCATAACATCGACGACACTCCATTGACCAGGTACTCCTAATTTCTGTAGGAACTTGTTCATAACCTCAGGATTTGATTCTAATGGGATTAGGGTTTCACTCGCCATTTTTTTTTTTTTTTCTGAAACTGCAAACAAGTTGGTTACCGGTATTTCAGTGAATGTGAAACATACTGAAATGTAATTAATTCATTGTTAATTATACGTACCAATTGCTGCTTTCCACAAAAAAATCAAATTATTACAGACAGTGAGGTAAAAAATTCAAAAAACTTCAATTTATATCAACTCTTGATAATAAATATCACGTAAGTACGATATTCCATTAAATGCAAGCTTGTTCTATGAAGAGCATCAGAAAACTAAGTACTAAAGTACTAATCAAGTAATAAACTGATCTTTTGCCGTCTTGTAATGAGTCAGGCTATTTCAATGATTTTTTTTAATGTTGTGATATTTTTAAGATCTCAGTTTTCAATTCCTAGTGTTCATAGTTGACTCATTTTGACAGTGACACTTGATTAATAGTGTCAATCGCAGGACATCAGGATGCGTTCATTTATTATGGCCGGCCTACATGCTCCGTTTTCCGCAAGTTATGTCCCCTCAAAAATTAGTTCGACCCGCCGTCCAAGGCATGCGCTGACCGACCCAGACGACCCCACTACTCTCCTCCAGGAGAGTCGTAGGGTACAGTTCGCAAAATAAGAGCACACAATACACGATCGTCATTCCGACCTCGCCACCGAGGCCCCGCGTGAAATCCCCGACTAACGAATAGTCCCCCCCAACCCTTGACTGTAAGTGAAGCGCCAGCACGCGTTTTAGCTGAGCAGCATGTAATCCAAACTCCCCACAATAATAATCAAAACACTGATTTTATCCAGCCACTGTCGGTCCCTTGCCACCCTCCCTCCGACTCAGCTGCCCTAAGCCGAGGTTCGTACCCCACAGGGGGTGCCCTTGGCGAGCAGCAGTCGTTTAGTTTATAGTTTTTACGCCCTGGCTGGAGGCATTAAGTTTCGTTAGGAGCTTAAGGCAGCCACAGGAAAGTCCGGTTAAACTCTGAGATGCCCTAGATAAAAAAAAAAAAAAAAAAAAAAGACGTGTGGCACTCGGGGACTGCCGCGGTAAAGCTATTGCATAGCATTTTGTATCAACTTATGCAATTATAATTATTTATTTATTTTATTTATGCAGTATTTCTTTTTCTTTGATATTAATTTTTTTTTTTTTCGTTACGGAATTTCTGGATTCGGTCCCCGCGATAGAAGCTATGCAATAGCTTAAAAACAAAATAAATAAGTGCTGAACGTCGTAAAAGTGTATAACTACGTAAACAAAGTCAAATACTATTCAAATATAAGCATAATAACAACTTTAAAATAGACGAAAGTGTTGAACCTAAAGTAATTTTAAATAAAAAAAGAGTGACAAACTGTTTTGACAGCGAAAAAATTCCATCTGTCAGTCATTTCCAAAAGTCAAGTTTAAAAATTGTTCAACTGGAATGGTATCAACTATTTGACAAGCTTTAATTAAGTCATTGTAGCCTTGCGGTGCAACAGGGGAACTGAATGTACTCTTAATCGACTTGTCGTGAGTTCAAACCCCACTATCAACAATCACTTTTTGTGAAGATCATAATTTTATAAACTAATATTTATAAGAATAAAATACGCAGTACACAGAAAAAAGAACTGCCAGAAATTATTAGATCACTAGAGGGTACTGGTGTAGTAAAACCGTCGGAGTGGGGAGCGTGAGGTTTTTTCGTTACGGAATTTCTGGATTCGGTCCCCGCGCTCAAGGCCCGCGATAGAAGCTATGCAATAGCTTAAAAGCTCCGTTTTGCTTGATTCGCAGTTAGTCGAGTGTAATAGATTATTGTGATTATAGGTATATTGTTATGTCATGAGTATTCATTTCACTGTTAAAACTTGATGAAATTGTAATGACTTGCATAACCTAAACTTGTAACAAAATAATTGTAACAATTAACTGTGAATACCTAATTTACTTTATTCCAATAATTCTTTAATTATTTATTTCAGTATGTCTGTAAAAGTAGATTAGTTAAAATATTAAGGAATAATGTAGCAAAACATAGGAAATACTCTAAACGGAAATCCACCTTTTATGTCGTTGATATTTGATATTTTGGATGACGGTAGATTGAAACGTCAAAGTTGTTTGTTCTCGACTATAAGAGGGGGAGCTCCGGGTGTCAGAGCCGATTCTGGATCCAGACATCGACCAAAACGGAGCTCCGGCCTACAGGTAAAAGTTTAAGTACTTAATTCGATATTATACCGTAATTATTGCCGATTATGATTATGTTGTTGTGTAAAGCATATTATTGCCAATATTGCTAATGTGTTAAATTGTTTAATGGAATACTTATGTTCTTTCTTTTGCCATTATTATAATGTTGCTACTAATCTGAGTAAAGATCCAATAGATAGAACTATCTGTTTTAACGGTAATTTATGGAAATGTAAGATGTAAGTTAATTGATATTATATCTTGATTATTGCTAATGACTATGTTGCTCTGTATGTGTTAAAATATGGCTAATTGGCTAATATTGTATTGTGTTTAATCAAAGGAATATTCATGTTCTGTTTCTTTCCACTGCTAAAGTTTCTATCTTTGAGAAATGATCCTAGAGATTTATGTTGTAACAAAGTATATTATGCAAATGTAAAAATGTGTTGATAAAGTACTTTAAACCAAGTTTCCGTGGAGTTTCTCGCCGTTCTTCTCCACGAAGACCTAGTTTTGGAACGGACAACTAGCTTTCTCAAATAACATTACTTTGACAAGCCTAATTGAAATAAATGCCTAGTCTTGTCTTTCTGTGCTTTTCTTTATAAAATCCTTTCCCTAACACCATATTCATAGGGACTTTCATATATAGTAAACTAATAGTTACCATTCTGACACACAAAGCTTGCTAATAAAGTGGCTATCAATACCTATATATAGATGTAGTTTACATCCACTTTCTAACAAGTGCAATTCTCAGACCATTTAACGTTATGGTCTAAGGTGCAAAAGTACTCAAAAAGTGGAACAAAACGCCTTATCCAGAAGGTTCCCAGATTGCCAGGGATGGAGCAGATGATCAAGTACGTACAAAAAAATATCACAATGACGCGATGACGGGGAGTCTTAATTGGCTCTCGGCTTCGATTTATTATGAGTCTTACGCCCGGTATAATGTACAGTGGCCAGCACATCAAGCTACACTAATCACCGTACATCGGAAGGAATATCTCCAATACAATTTTCAAGTCTCTTAAGCAATTGAATAACGAAGGGCCCCACTGGATGGATAACGATATTAAGTGCTTTTTATATATTTGTGGCGGAGGTTTTACAGTGGCCAGCACATCAAGCTACACGAATATCAAATTTCTTTTTTAAACTTTAAAATGTATGTTTTAAAAATCAAACGAGAGACAGTTTGTGGTAACTTGATGTGCTTGAATATGTTCATCCGATTAGTATTAACAGTTTACATCTGTTTCGCTGCTGTGGATCGGGGGGGGGGGGGGGGGGAGCTAAATATAAACGCATGTGATGAGTCTTTTATACCCTTTACACCCATAACTTTTAACTTTTTATACACATTCTTAGACCATTTAGGGGTTTATTTATAAACGTTGCTTAAAGTTAAGTAATGATTAGCGACTGTTTAACCATACATTTTTGACGTTTGAACGTCACTTAACTTTAAGCAACGTTTATGAATAAACCCCTTAATCTTTAACCATTTGAATGGTCTATCGTTGCACTTTTTAAGCCAACTACACTCGATTAAGTCAGCATTAAGGGGTTTATTCATAAACGTTGCTTAAAGTTAAGTGACGTTCAAACGTCAAAATTGTATGGTTAAACAGTCGCTAATCATTACTTAACTTTAAGCAGCGTTTATAAATAAACCCCTATAAATATAACCTTTCCTACCGGGATGTCGATGTCGCCCCTACCAGGGAGCATGACAAGTGGTCACGGGGCGTCGTCCTCCCCGTCCCGTTAGGTTTTTACCGTGGCCCGTTGCCCGTGACCACGGGCCCGTAGTAGTCATTTTTGCCCTGTAGGCTGTTGGTAATATATGAATGGTCGCTATATGTAGTTGTAGGTCTGTAGGTGCACGCCATTGCGCCGTTTTCTTCACCTCACTTTCGGCGGTCAGCATAAAACCTTGTCCAGACAGACCACACAATTTATAGTACATACTAATTCCATGGTCTTGTGAAAAATTCACGTGACATATAGAGTGGTGACAGTGACAGTTGACACCCACGACGGTGACACACATGGGTCAGCACGGGTGACAGTGATACTCGGTCAAGCACGGCGGGTAATCTTAGAACAAAATATTCTGGCTGTAATAGACGTATTTTGTTTATGGTTGATTTCTTCAAAGTGACAACCGCCCCTCGTCCCTTACCCCTTTGTCGCCAGTGCAATCGACGCCATATTTGTTTGTCGTAAGTCTATCGTAGCTATGGTTGTCTCCACAGAGTACTTTTATATATACGGGTTGTCTCTTCATCCCGCCATTACTATTTTATGGTCTGATCGAGAAAAGTTTTACGTTGATTAATAATTTCCATAACATATCCTCTCAAAGTTAAACCTGTAATAGTGTAATTACAACGTGCAGTATGTACCGCACTTGCTGTGTTGTGAATTGTGCTAGTAAACGAAAGGACGTTAGATTATTTCAATTTCCCATACTACGTGAGGTAGGACTCCAAAAGCGGTTATAGTGTATTAACTGTGAAGTACTGCGAAACACAGACACGACGGTGGACGATCTTCGCAAGCGTTATGTCTGTCAAAAGCATTTTGAACAGAAGTTTATCGTCTCGACTAAAGCGATGACTCGTCTTCATGTTGGCGCATAACCCACGCTGTTTTCCGATAACGAAATCAGCAGTGGCATTTCTCGGTTTCAATCTATGGACACTGACCACACTGGTAAGTACCACGTTAACCTGACAACATATAATAGTATAACACATTTTTTCATATATTCCTCATATAATTATACTCAAATGTGCATCATGTAATATTCATGCACTGATTAAAAAATAAAAATGCTGCTATTTCGGTTTCAAAACTTGAATTATCCACTATGGAAATTCACAGAGAAGCCATACATTTTAAAGAAAATAAAACGTATCCTATGTCTGTCCATCAATGTTGCTCTGTTTTAAGTGCAAAATTATAACAATACCCAGACAAATTAAAAAAATTGTTCATTATAAAAACTATTGTGTAATTAACATTTTTACTGTTCAGTGAAACAACATAATAACTTGATATTATCACATAGTATATGGGAAAGCATAAACATAGTTACTATTTTTATGGTTCCAAATTGGGTGCCAACGGGACCCTATTACTAAGGCTCTGCCATCCATCGTATCTGTCACGGGGCTGTATCTTTCTCTAACCTAACTACTCTAATCTAAACTGGAATCGAAACCTTACTTTTGAAACTTGAGCATTACGGACTTGGAAAACTTGCACTTAGTTTAGTAAAATCTTATTTAAATGATAGACAACAGCAAGTTCAAATAAATGGTATCAATTCACTCGGTTTAAAAGTAAAAATGGGTGTTCCACAAGGCTCGATATTGGGTCCTTTCCTTTTTTTAGTGTATATAAATGATCTACTCCATTTATTAAAAATTCAACCACAAATGGTGTTATTTGCTGACGATACTTCCTTAATTTTTAAGGTAGATAGACGTGCTACAAATTTTGACGACGTAAATAACGCTCTATTGCAGGTCCAAAATTGGTTTACTGCTAATAATTTAGTATTAAATGGGAAAAAAACGAAGTGCATAAAATTTTCTTTACCAAATGTCAAAAGTAGTGATTGTGAGATAGTATTGAATCAAGAGAAACTAGAATTCGTCGATAAAACTGTTTTCCTGGGGATCACGCTGGATTCAAGACTACAATGGGGTCCTCATTTAACATCTCTTGCAGGACGGCTAAGTTCAGCAGCATATGCTGTCAGAAAAATCCGTCAATTTACTGATGTAGATACCGCGAGGCTAGTCTATTTCAGTTACTTCCATAGTATAATGTCTTACGGTATTTTACTTTGGGGACGGGCTGCAGACATCGAGTCTATTTTTATTCTGCAGAAAAGAGCCATCAGAGCCATATATAATCTCCGCAGGCGCGATTCTCTAAGGGAACTGTTTAAGGATATTAACATCATGACGGTACCTTGTCAATATATCTACGAAAACATCATGTACGTAAGGAAAAATTTACATCTTTTTAGAAAAAGAGGTGAAAGACATAATTATAGTACTAGAAATAGGGACCTATTAGCTCAACCAGGTTTCAGACTGGCTAAAGTAGACTCATCTTTCATGGGGTACTGTTTAAAATGTTACAATAAAATTCCTCCCCACATACTTCAACTGAATGAGACTAAATTTAAATCTTTTATAAAACGCACACTATGCAGGCAGGCATATTATAAGTTGGGGGATTACATCGCTGATAAAAATGCTTGGCTGAATGCTAGTCCTGCTCCACAACCTCAGCTAGTTAATTAACATTTGACAATCATGTTGGAGCTGCTGAAGATTGTAAACTATTTTTGCATTGTATAAACTCAATGTCCTTGAATTATATAATTGCATAGCACAGGTGTGAGTACTATGTACTATAGAGCTACCATTTACCGGGTAATATGTCTTTTATTGACTTGAATGTGCCCTGGCGGCTGAGAGTATGTCATGCTCACTCAAATGTCTCGCTGGTGGTGGCGTGTGTGTTGGATCATTAAGTTCCCTTCAAAATGGTTGAGCTAAATGGTGCTGATCCATGCGTCATGTTCGTGAACGGGCGCCGTCAGTTGGGACTGGTCATCTCTTAGCTGCCACGGCTTATTTTAATTTTTGAATTGTTTCTATTACGGACGCTTCTAACGTGCACGTCTTTCTACATTGTTCTCACATGTATAACTTCAACATGAATGATGTAACCCATATTTTGTAACAATATTTTGTTTTAAAAGAGTGTCCATGGAGTTTCTTGTCCGTTCTTCTCCATAGGAACCTACTACGCTTTGGAATGGGCAACTAGCTTCATCTTTCTGACTGACCGACCCCTTGACAATTCAAAAGTGCCTGTAATTGGTTTATTTGAAATAAATGCTTTGAGTTTGAGTTTGAGTTTGAGTTTGAATTGAAGTATAATTCTTAATTTAAGTTTTTTTTGTTTCCAGCTTTTGATGTTATGGCTGCTAGTGTTATCGCTAACTTTGTGGATCACACCACAACATCATTAGTTGACGTGCCCTCCAATTCAGGCTGTGGAAGTGAAGCCTCACAAAGCTACATCATAAGAGGTATTAAAATTGATTATTACAATTATCTTTCACCAGTAGTGAGACATACATACAGCGTGCTGCTGCAATGGTGACATTAATTGTCAGAGGCACGCTGTATTTCACTGAACAATGTCCTCTACTATGGCAAATAATTTAAATTAAGTAAATATAGTTCATATTATTTAAATTATTTGCCATGGTTGTTGCGGATGGTATGGTTTACAATCTGCAAAGCACACTCATATTTTGTTGACTTATCATACATTTTTATTTACAGATGCAGTTATTCCTTCTACACTGAGGCTTTGTCACAGAAGAAGGCGTGTTATTTTAAACAAAATGTGCCAGGCTCTACTGTGAATATTTTAAATCCCGGAAACAGTTGAAGAGCACTAAACTTTTCAAAGGAAAATACCTTTACAAACTTTTTTGCATTTTTTTTCTTTGGTGGCAAACTTTAATTGGTGCAACATTATAAATAAAATAATAAAGGGCACAGATGTGTTTGGGTTGGAAAGCAAAAGTTTGCCACCAATGCAAAATAAAGCATTTGTAACTTATAAAACAATAAAAATATAAATAAATAATTTTGGTTTTTTTATTTTCATCACGCAATCACAACCTTGGGTTGAATTAAAGCAGCACCCCTTTTTTTTAAGTCGGTTAAAGGCTTAAAAGGCTGGTTTCCAAAGTATTCTGGGTTCGACAAACTTTGGCAAAAAGACCCAGCCTCATAACAACAAGCGAAAAATTGGTAAAATTAAAAAAAAAACAAACGTCACTTTCAAGAAAGCAGATTCGTATGGCGATTTTTCTTCTATGGGAGATTACCGTCTGAATACTATATGGTCTGTGCGGTCAAGTTAAGAGTGATTATAAACAAAGTGATTTTTTAAATCGTTGTGAGGATTGTGAGCACCAGATATTAAAATAAATAATTATAATTTATGATACGAAACTATAAAACTCTACACTTTTATATCATGTAATCCTCTAGGCTACAGTCAACAGTAAATTATCAGAAAATTGTGTACAAAAAGTGTGTATGTATGAAAGAAAGAACGTACAGTCAGCCACACAATTGACTACCTATTTTATTTTATTTTTATTTATAAAAAAATGGATTCTGAATTCGTGCACATATCCACCAGCCTTCGGCTACAGCTTGGCTATGGGATTGGTCATGTATTAAATGATGTCTGTGCAAGTTTATGGTTTACATATTTCTTAGTATTTTTTCATTTAGTACTTGAATTTAGTGCTTCACAGTCGGGCAACTTGATGTTGATAGGTCAAGTGATGGATGCTTTATCCACACCTTTTGTTGGTTATCATTCAGATCATACAGACAATCTTATTAGTTCAAAGTATGGAAGGCGGAAACTGTGGCATTTGTTTGGTAAGTGGGATGTTGGTCATTAAGAGTCTATACAACCTCAACGCCACCTCACTCTGTATCTCGCTCGCACACTATTGCTACCGGTAACGCAAGCAACGAGACAGGCAGGGAAAAGGCTCCAAGGCGCCAATAGTTTGTGTAATTTCGTTTTACGGTGAAAATAATGATCATTTAAAAAAAGTAAATAACATAAGACCTGCTTTATAGTTAGTTCAGTTAATATGCAAAGTTTCATTATCTAATTTGAAGTATTTTTTTAATACCAGCGGTTTATTGTTCGGTTTGGAGGTAACTTTGGAATTTTTTGCTATCGAGAAAATTTTATGGAATCGTGTTTTCGGCTAACATAGTACTTAACATTAATCCTCAACTTTACCATATATTTATTTCAAAATTAATGCTGCAGTATTTTCGACTTAACGGAGGATCATGCAAAGCCATTTGAGGTAGTATAGGCCCTTAATGTACTATAAATAAGATTATTATATTCTATTCTACAACCAATTAATGCAAGTAAAGTTGATGCAGTATGAAAGTATTTTTCGATCTTTACTAAAACAGATAATTATTTAACATTTTATTATTTTTTCAGGTACAGTCTGTGTCCTGGCATCATTTCCATTCATATTCACAGAATGCATTGGTTGTTCATCAACACACAAATGGGCGCAAATGTATTATTATGCTGCATTTATAATAATATTCCAAATTGGATGGGCTGCTGTGCAGATATCCCACTTAAGTTTAATTCCAGAGCTTTCAGAAGATGATCACACTCGAACGCATTTGACTGCAATCAGGTATAATTTATTATTAAAAAATATTATATACTAGCTTCTGCCCGCGACTTCGTCCGCGTTAAATTTCTTGTTCCCCCGACCCACCCCGTCGCAACACATTGCCTGCCCGTGATTTTACTTCATTTTCGCATAAACTTTCATTTAAAAAAAATTGTGTCCTAGTTAATAGGAATGTTATTCTTCCTCAAGAATTGGGCTGTAAAATGCAAAAAGATTTTTCAAATCCAACTCGCACTTCCAGAGATTAGCGCGTTCATAAAACAAAAAACCGGCCAAGTGCGAGTCGGACTCGCGCACGAAGGGTTCCGTACCATCCATACAAATCCTTACTAACATTATAAATGTGAAAGTAACTCTGTCTGTCTGTCTGTCTATATGTTACGTTTTCACGCCTAAACCGCTGAACCGATCGACATGAAATTTGGCAGGAATATAGCCTGGGATATAGAGGACATAGGCTACTGTTTTACGCGATAACCGACATCCACGCGGGCGGAGCATAAAAACGGCAAAAAAATCATGTCCGTTGTATGGGCCCCCCTTAAATATTATTTTTTCTGTTTTTTAGTATTTTTTGTTATAGCGGCAACAGAAATACATCATCTGTGAAAATTTCAACTGTCTAACTATCACTGTTCATGAGATACAGCCTGGTGACAGACGGACAGACAGACAGACAGACAGACGGACAGCGGAGTTTTAGTAATAGGGTCCCATTTTACCCTTTGGGTACGGAACCCTAAAAACTAACTCTTCAGCTTTAGAATAGACTACCTCGCAGAGTTGATCATTATTTTGCTGCGGAGTTATTATAAAACAGTTATATCTCCTAAGATATTCATTGAAATTAAATGATGTATGGGCAACTTTGTTCAAAATTAAATACTTGTGATGAATAACGTATTTATTTGGATAAGGATTAATACCATGTTTATGGAAACTCCTTCGCAAATAATGCATTAATTTCGAACAAATTTGATTACCATAAAAAAGGTTATAGTGAGTCAATCTTAAAAGATAGACATATGCTGTCGCGGACTTTTTTTTAGAACATTTAAAGAGGAATAATTCCATTATACATGATATTTGCGTAACTTAAACCGTTTACGCAGCGCACGCAACAGAAGCTCTCAAAAAGGAATAATTTTTCCCGTTTTTGCAACATTTTTCATTTTTGCTCCGCTCCTATTGGTCGTAGCGTGATGTTATATAGCCTATAGCCTTCCTCGATAAATGGGCTATCCAACACAAAAAGGTTTTTTCAATTCCAACCAGTAGTTCCTGAGATTAGCGCGTTCAAACAAACAAACAAACAAACAAACAAACTCTTCAGCTTTATATATTAGTATGTATAGATAATGGAATATACAGGATGGATTTTTGAGATGCAGTGAGGGTACCTTATCCGTTGTAGTTACAGAAAAACGGTTTCAGTAGGCTATCCTTATTTTTTTGAGAAATTTTGACCCTTATTCATAGATTTTGAAAAAAAAAAAATATATAGTCGGCAAGAAAATGGACTATTTTCACCAAAACTATTTCTGATGCCAATCGATCCTGTTTCTTATTAGGATCAAAAAAATTCTATAGGAACAACTGAAGTTTGAGTAATAGAAAAGTCAGAAATTACAAAAAAAAAAAAAAAAATGTAATGATTTCATGAAATAGTCATTCAATGGGGTAATATGAACGTAGAGAGTTGTATGATGATTTTAATGATTTTAGTTCTGTAAATACATACCTGTTACAGTCGCGAATCATATTTTGATCAACGTACAACCTAATACTGACCTGCAAATGTCAAAAACCATAGGAAAATTTGAATTTTGTGAGCCACACTGGCGCTTTCGCCTTAAATGAGTCGTGCTAGTGGACCAGTGAGCACCCTCTTAAGTAGATATTTCACATTATTAAACGTAACTGACGAAATGTGGATGTACTCTAGGCTATTATTGATCGAAGCTCTAGGTGGACCTCTGCATTACCCTTTGAGGATCACATGCATGATGTTATGTTATGTTATGTTCACAGTACTTGTGTAAACTCATGTTACCAAAAGAAATACTAATTATGTTGATATTTGTATTACAGATATGGATTCACAGTATTTTCAAATCTGTTTGTTTATATTATCACATGGATTATATTACATTTGACTGGGGAATGTGATAAGCATGTATGTTGAAATTATTAAAACTATTTATTTTGTAATGGCATGTTTCACCAGCTTTAGATAAGTTCCCATTAATTTATCTTGTAGATAATTTCATACAATTTCTATTTCATTTTTAACCCCCAATGGAAACAGTGTTATTATTATTAACAGTCAGTGTGTTATGTATAACTTGTGTATCTGTCTATGGCATTGTAGCTCCCAAATGGCTGAACTGATTTAGATTTTTTTGTTTTGTTTTTTCATAAAACTGGTGGATATTGGCTATCTAGAAACTGTGAATCAGGTCCTCAATCTTATAAAGTGTCAAGTGAATAATTTTTATAATTATTTTATATTTTTTATTAAAGCAAGTGGGGCCTACTGATGCTTGGAAGTTCAGGCATGTTGTCTACATAGTACTGGGAGTAGGAACTCTAGCAGCAACAATATTTCATATTTCCGTAACTGAAAAAAACAACTATCGTCATGAGCAACTCTTAGCTGAAGGTGAAAGTGGGGCCCACCATGATTTCTTACGTAAACCACTCATGTATCAGGTAAAT
Organism: Dryobota labecula; assembly: GCA_947523025.1. Taxonomy (NCBI): domain Eukaryota; kingdom Metazoa; phylum Arthropoda; class Insecta; order Lepidoptera; family Noctuidae; genus Dryobota; species Dryobota labecula. The sequence continues at coordinate 19,285,620 of OX383284.1, forward strand.
TGCAAGACATACATAACATAAATAAATAACTTTATTTGGCATAAATATGAATAAAGTAAAATTTATAAGTGGATGTAGTTTAGCAGAAAGGACTCAACCCACATTATGGTCAAAAATGAATTGTACACACGGCTACATATGAAGCTAAACAAATTCAGTTTGCGCTGGTCTCGCATTGTATAGGATTTCCGTACAATGAGAGATCAGCTTATACTGGAAATTTATAGCTTGATATGTGGCCGTGTGTACAAACCAGAGGTCCTAACGTTTAACGGAAGGTACCTTCATGTGGGTTTCGTTCCCATCATTAAAAAATCAACCTTATCTTTGTAGTGTCACGGAATTTTTTTGCTGAGTGAATGAACCAACCGTTAGAACCTCTTTGGTATATACAACTCATTTTGGACCATAATGTGGGTTGTGTCATTTCTGCTTAACTACGTCCAATTATGTATGTACTTATTAAAATTATTTTGTTATCATCAACTCTAACACACATAGGAGATAGCAGTTCTAATTCATTGTAATGTTTTAATTTATTATTTAGATAACATTGTTTCTAGGTTGCGGGAGTGTACATGTGTACCAGACTTGTCGTGAACATATCACAGGTGTTGATTCCCCTGTACCTGCACCGCACGCTAGGCCTGGCTGCCCGCTCCCTCGCCGTGGTCCCCCTCGCCCTGTACCTCGGCAGTCTGGCAGCTGCCGGAGTCCAGAGGTTGGCTCCAAGATCCTTCACCCGAAAACTTAATTATTTGACCGGTTCCGCATGCGCAATAGCTGGTTTTGTGTGGATTTACCTTGGATCAGATGATGATTACAAAGTATATTTCATTTATGTGGTTGCCGTGTTAATAGGTTAGTACCTACCGACATGTAAATTGTATTATACAATGAAGCCATTTTTATCAACATTTGTGTCTTCTATTGTTTCATTTAAACGTCTTTCAAACAGGTTTCTGTTTCAAACATTTATCGGATGAATTTGTTTTAAAATACCTAAACTAAACAAAGAGATGTGTTCACGCACGCCTTGACTATGTAATAACAGTTATTATTGTATGTATTAGTCATTCGATAGAATGACACGAAATTGTGTGATTTCTGTAGTAGGTACTATTTTACATTGATTGTTTTCCCTATTGTCAGGTTTTGGCGGCGCAGTGATGTTGGTGACTAGCCTGGCACTCACGGCTGACCTGGTTGGCGCGAGGACAGAAGCTTCGGCCTTTGTCTACGGCCTCATGAGTTTCACTGATAAGCTCGCTTGCGGAATTGCTATAGCGATTATACAAGCATAGTGAGTTAATCTATGATTCATACTGACACTCGATGTTTTGTTCTGTAGATAGGTACGCGATTCGCCACAGTTCGCACATAGAATGTTATCTAAATAGTTACATAATTTCAGTCACGTATTGATTTTGAGCGGTGATAAAACAGGGGGCCAAGTCTACTAATGTATAAACGTTGCAATGGTCTCTTCATTGTGAGTTTTTGACAGATTTGCCATACAAACACTGTCAAATACTCACAATGACGAGACCATTGCAACGTTTGTAAATTATAGTAGACTTAGGCCCCTGGTGGGATTATAGTCATTGTTGAGTGGATTGCCATTAGCTGGCGCTTTCGTTAACAACACTACATATAAATAACTTGAAACTAACATCATAGTCAGACATTCATTGAACTCCCAAATCCTGAAATTATGCATGTTATAACACGAGCTAAGCTTTTTATGGTAACTCTATATGTAACGTTTGGCTTTCTCTGCTGAGGGTCGCGGGTTCGAGTACTGTCCAAATCGAAACTGCTTAACACTTTCAATACAAAGCAGCAAGTCGTTCGTGTGCCCACAACCCGCATCCGTGTCGGTGCTATACCTAGCTATAGATGACTTCTGTTCATGCCCAGGACCCGACTAGCGAGCCCAAATCTAAGTATGCTTCAATTAATCTGCATCTATAAACATGGCCTACATAATTAGCGACTTCGTCCGCGTGTTATCTCGGAGCCCGACCCACCGCGTGGCATCCCGTCGCTCGCCCGTGCTATTACTACTTCGTTTTCGCTGTTTTTTCTGACTTTTTATCATTTTGCTCGGCTCCCTAAGGGTTGTAGCGTGACGTTATATATGAGTCATATAGGTGCAAAGGTAGCAACATCCTATTTTTCAATGATAGCAACTTTGAATGCAGTCTGTCAAAGTCAAATCGGCTTCATTGTTTGACTTAATAATATTGTAGCAAAAACAGCTACATCTCCTAAAAAGTAACCCTTGAAGTTATAGGTTTGCAACATAAACAGCAATATCCAGTAGTAACTGTACTGCTTTGAAACCAAAAGTATTGTTTACCGTCATTTTGGTATGACTGGATGTTGCTTCCTTTGCATCTATATGACTCGGTCGTCGGTTTACTGCAAGATAAGTGATATACTTAGTCAAACTTTGAAATAAGCAATAAATTCGTTTTAGTTGTATTGATTGCCCTATATCATCTTCATTATGCTTATGATAAAGAAAAATTAAACACAATGCGTTTTTGCATTACCTATATAAAACTCGCCAAGACGAGTTCAAGGCATTATAAACTTTATGATTTTAATGCCATTTATGAGTTCTTGCAGTAAACCGACGATATTATATTATTTTTCAATTCGAACCAGTAGTTCCTGAAATTTGCACGTTCAACCAAATAAACAAACTCTTCAGCTTTATAATATTACTAGCTTTTGCCCGCGGCTCCGCCCGCGTGGGTGTCGGTTATCGCGTAAAAAAGTAGCCTATGTCCTTCTCCATATCTCAGGCTATATCTCTGCCAAATTTTATGACGATCGGTTCAGCGGTTTAGGCGTGAAAACGTAACATAGACAGACAGACATATAGACAGACAGAGTTACTTTCACATTTATAATATTAGTATGGATTATAGTACTTATAGATATTCAGTGAATGTTTTATGTGCATCCAAGATACGGGTGCTATTGCTAGAAGCGCAAGGCATTTTTGTGATACACCCCGCATAATTTGATGGCCATACTCATTAGTTGATGTTATAATTATATTATTTTGTGTTTAATATATAAAAATAAAAATTTCCAGTGCAGACGGCGCGGATCCGGCGTACTACGGAAACGCACTTGTATGGGTGTGTGGCGTTGCAGCGATCATAGGACTAACACTTACGCTGCTACTGCCGAGGTTCAGATCTGATGCTTTAGTAAATAATGGTAAGTATTTAGAATTTATATACTTTGGTAAAAACTGTGGCCGGTCGTAATGCTGCTAATCACCGATCATCATCATCATCATCATTTCAGCCGAAAGACGTCCACGGCTGGACATAAGCCTCCCCCAATTGGGGGGGTTTGCCATAATCGCCACGCTTGGCAGGCGGGTTGGCGATCGCAGTATGGTGTTAAAAATGCATAGAGAATGTTGCTGCCTATTCTCTAGTAAGTCCCTTAGTCGCCTTTTATGACACCCACGGGAGGAAATAGGGTGGTGCTATTCTTTACGTCATTGCCAAATACAGCCTGTATTTTAAAGGATGGACCAAAGGTCAGTTAACATTTGAATAGGGCACTGCGTGAGTGCGGTTGAAAAAACCAAGTACCGATACAATATCCCCTATTGTATCGGATGGGTTAATTGGTTTTTTCAAGCGCTAGAGCAGTCAATAGGGATTTGGTGCAATGGCGCAATTCAGCGGAAAGCCAAGCACGTTTTGTGTGACTTCGTCAGTTCCCTTCTCAAAAACATCACGATAATTTTCAGCTAGGCAATTATTTGTTTGAAGAAGATTTATTTTATTACGTGTAGTTTCATCAACAAGTATAAATGTAAGTATCTATCGTGCAGTTTTGTTAGTCTAGGTTTATAGGAACTATCAAAATAAACTCCATGTTCGATAGAACATCTTATTAGAATGACTGACTATCACTTTTAATTTTTTAAAGTATGTTGCACCAATTATAATCAATTAATTTTTTGTGTGAATATAGCTTATACTAGTTGTAAATTATATTTTTTTTCATAGCTGTACCACTGCAAAACAAAGTTTAAAGAAAAAATATATATAAAAAATAAATTGACATACCAAATTTTTTTTTTTTGCAAAATTATTAAAAAAAATTATAGTACCTCAATCTTCTTATGTTTGATTTTATTGCTTTAGCTGTTACAGTTATAAAAATGAGTTTGATAAATGGTGGTCAAAAATAACATTTTTGACATTAGTTCAGTGACGGATCAAGGTAGGGGGCTGAAAATTGTCGTGTTACCTTATTATGTGTTGCCAATAAACCGACACTAGAAAATTCAAATATTGCTCTCAGGGTCCAGAGCCCCCTTCCTTAGCCTGCTAGACACTTTGTAATAATAAAATAACATTTACATCATACAAATAACTGATGAAAAAAATGTTCATTGTTTCAGAAGACTCATCAATAAACAACTCTGATATGAATACAGAAGAACAAGTTGCACCAATAGAAAGTTTATGAAGTGAATATAAGTGAATATTACTTACATATAATATAGCTTATAAGTTATACCTACCAATATTGATATTATTCACTATCCGTTAAGACTGGAGACAAGGTGTAGAAAAATAATCATTGAAAATGTTGTTTTGTTCAAACCAGTCTCTCTCTTAACATTTGTAAGAAAATGAAGTCGATATTTTTAAAGTACTTAAGTGTTCATAAAAGTTTAAGGGGGAAGCGCTAAGGTAGCCCGCGAAATTAAAATTTTCTTACGATTTTCGTTATTTGCTGCTCAATGTCTGAGTTTATGTTGATTAAAGTATGATTCGCGACCATAAAAAATACATATTTACAGAATTAGAATCATTAAAAGGGTTGTAACCGGTCCACTAGCGCCACACTCCTTTAAAAACATATTATCTCGTGACTGAGAAGGAATTATGAAAAACGGCTCAATCAACTATGGATATCGATAAGTTGTCTAGAATTTTCTAATACCTTTTTTTAAAGTTTCATATTGAGACACGAAGCAATAAAATTCGATATAAAGAAAAACGGCCACATTCCTCTAGATCGTATTTTGTTGCTTCATGTCTCAATATGAAACTTTATAAAAGGTATTAGAAAATTCTAGACACACTTACCGATATAGTTGATTGAGCCGTTTTTCATAATTCCTTCTCAGTCACGAGATAATAGGTTTTTAAAGGAGTGGCGCTAGTGGACCGGTGACAACGCTCATAATACAACTCCTTATGTTAGTATAATCCTCAAATATCAAATCTTGACATTAGAGAGTTGCATTGATGATTTTAATGATTATAATTCTATACACAGATTTGTTACGGTCGCTAATCAGTTTCAGATCAACATACAACTTGATACTGACGATGAATTGCAAAAAAAACGTAATAAAATTTGAATTGCGCGGGCTACCCTGGTCTTTCGCCTTAAAAACCAGGGATTTATTTACATTTTGTCTCTCGTCTCTTTCATGTAATGTACCTAAGTGTATAACCTCGAAGATAGTGTTTAAGTATTAGAATTATTACACAGCAAGGCAACTAGGTAACAAATAGATCTCAAGTGACTGCTGTAGTTTTATATGGGACGTTTTGCAAAAATGACAAGGTATATTGCATTCCATTGACTGTTGTGATTATTAGTAAAATTTATTGAACATACAGGTGAATTTTTGAGATGAGGAGATTCAGGGCCAAAACCAAAATGGATTTATAATAATAACTTAGAGAGTAGTGACAAAGAAACATAAAGACCGAATATGAAAAAAAATAAATATAATAATAATTAATCTTCCATAATAGTTACTAGTAAGAATTTAATCTAGCAAAATAATTCACAATTTATTTGTTTCTTAGAGCTAATTTTACCGACGAAACTGAACGCGATCAGCGCATAGACCACGTTTTAAGAGCTGTCAGTGTCATTATTTTCTATGGAATATTGACACTGACAGCTCTTGAACGCAGTTAAGATGCGCTGAACGCGTTCATTTTCATTTTTCATTGGTGTAATTGGCACTTAGCCGTTGTCCTAAACGCGATTACGTGACCATTGCCCGATAAAATAGAATCAAATAAAAATAACCATTTTGAATTAGGAAACCCTATTCGAATCCCGAACGTCTGACAACCAGTGTTACCAAGTGGTAACTGTATCGTATTACGCAGTAACTGGGTTTTGGAGGTCAGATAGGCAGTGGCTCCGTGTAAAACGCTGGTATTTAGCTGTATCCGGTTAGACTGGAAGCAGACCCCAACTTAGTTGGGACAAGGTTAGACAGATGATCATTCGATCGCGGTTTCGTACGAACAACGTTTGAGCGAACTTACGATCGTCGTGAAATCGCGTTCTATTAGCAAATCGCTTAAAGGGCTATCTCGGGTACACTAGCGCCACTCCTTTAAAAAAAAAAATCTCGTGACTGAGAAGGAATTATGAAAAACGGCTCAATCAGCTGCCTCGGTAAATCTATACTAATATTATAAATGTGAAAGTAACTCTGTCTGTCTGTTTGTATGTTACGTTTTCACGCCTAAACCGCTGAACCGATCGTCATTAAATTTGGCAGAGATATAGCCTGAGATATAACCGACAACTACGCGGGCGGAGCCGCGGGCAAAAGCTAGTGTGTCTAGAATTTTCTAATACCTTTTATAAAGTTTCGTATTGAGACACGAAGCAACAAAATACGATCTAGAGGAATGTGGCCGTTTTTCTTTATATCGAATTTTATTGCTTCATGTCTCAATATGAAACTTTATAAAAGGTATTAGAAAGTTCTAGACACACTTACCGTGGCAGCTGATTGAGCCGTTTTTGATAATTCCTTCTCAGTCACGAGATAATATTTTTTTAAAGGAGTGGCGCTAGAGGACCCGAGACAGCGCTCTTAAAGGCTCCTACAAACAAACAGGCGCGACACGCGACGCGACACAAAGACACCGCGTGCCGCGCGACGAGCGGTCTCTTCGTGTCGCGTCTGTTTGTAGGAGCCTTTAGAGTCAGCCCTGAAGTCCCATCTAAAATAATATACCCTGTATTATTATTTATTTTGTTAAGATTATAACTGTGTTCTGAAAGTAAAATATGGGTGCTACTGTGTATATAAGTAATATTGTAACATTTGAGTTTATATGTCTGCAGCTACATGGGAAGCAAGATTTATTATAAGCAATATTTATTCAGAAAGTAGCTTTTATAGAAAAATATATAAACTTTCAGATTAGTATATCAATCCATTTTTTTTTTCATTTACTATGAAAATTCTTTTTCCTGATGTTCCATTATAGCAACCCATGCTGTATAGATACATAACCTAGGCTTATGAATCTCAGTCAGTTAATGGGGACACTCTCGAGGAAGCTCGCTAAATTCAAATTTTCGGTTTATTGCCCGTGGTTTGACCGCGTAATTCTACTAGTTCATCAGGCCGGTATTCTACGAAGCGTAGGGCAGAGGTATATACAAGTGAGTGTGAGTAGAACTAAGATAAATATTTTTGCCCATGATACTTTCGGTAGGTATTACCATAGTGTAATAGGTACTTGTGTTAACTCGGCCGTCTGGCAACTGCGACTACTGCGAGGGTGCGGTATGAAGGTACGCGGTGTTTCCCCTCCTGCTCGCGAGGCCTGGCTTAGTACCGGCGGAATACTAAAGCGCGCCGGTACGCACATCAAGGGGTGCCCTGGACACAAACTCAGTCGCGCGTATTTATTCTTTACGCAATAATAATTTATGATAAAAATCTTTTCAATAATTATTCACACATAGTATACAGTATACACCCGCCCTTGCCCTACGCTTCGTAGAATACAGGCGTGATGAACTAGTAGAACTACGCGATCGAACCACGGGCAATAAACGAAATATTCTACGGTTTTTGCAATTTTATGGTCAGTCAGGTTGTATGTTGATTATAAATATAATTCGCGACCGTAACATGGCTTCACCGAATTATAATCATAAGAATAAGTACCTACCTAATACAAGTCCTTAAGTTAAGTGTTCCCATCTGCCTAGCGTTTTCCCCAACTATGTTGGGGTTGGCTTCCAGTCTTAACATATGCACCTAAATACCAGTATTTTACAAGGAGCGACTGCCTATCTGACCTCCACCACTCTGTTACTGGGTAATACGATTACCCTTGGTAAGACTGGTTGCCAGACTTTCGGGCTTCTGACGACCCTTAGCGAATGTCAAAAATCCACGTATGACAGCCGGGACGTGGGAATGACAACGGCTTATCGTGCTTTCCGAGGCACAGAGGGGTCTTGGTATGTAAAGATGGTCACCCATCTACGGACCAACCGCCGCCCTGATCTGATCGATCGACCAGTGCGGCTGTTATTACTTAGCCACACCACAAGCCCCTTATCCTAACTCAAATTACAAATGCGAAAGTAAGTTTGTTTGTTACCTTTTCACGCCTAAACCCACTGAACCGATTATCCTGAACAAAAGTACTGTTCCCGAGAAAAACAACAATAACGTTCTTATGATATAGATGGCGCCACGTGTCTTTCGAATCATGATTGAATTATATTAAAAGGACAATTTCATCCTGGATCGCAGATGAAGTCGCGGGCAACTGTTAATATAATCCTTAAATGTCAAGATTTCATGAAATTGTATTCAATAGGATTATATGAACTTAGAGAGTTGTATTGATGTGATTTTTATGATTATAATTCTACTAGCTTTTAGTTACTTTCACATTTATAATATTAGTATGGATACTTTTCAATGCAAAATTTTTGGTGCAGCAAATTACAGTCGCATAAACTCTGGAATTCACTTTAACGTAAGTACCTACTAGGGATTGTCAACTGTTGGATTTAATAAAATACTATGGTGAAAAGTTAAGAAGAAATGGTAATAAAAACTAGTAAAAAACAAAAGTCAAATATAAACTATTTGCGGTGGGACAGTTAGGTGAGCAAAGTGGAATAATCCCTTTACCATAACAAGATCAGCAATTATTGAAATCATAATAAACACTGAAGCCAATGAAGCAACAGATTAAAAGTACTAATTTAAGTCTTGCTTCAGTGGCTTCACTTTCTTCACTTATTGCCAAGGAGCAAATGATTCATTGAATGAAATTAACCTGTAAATGTATTGTTTTACTCAACAAGTTTTACTGCATTGTGACACTTTTAATGGACTGTTTCAAAAAAAAAAATGAAAAACGCATTATATTGACAAATTTATTACGAAGTTTATTTTCAAAATAAATACTTTATATTAAGTATCACAAAAGCTTGCATTGCACCTTTTTGTATCCAACATGAGAATAGTTTTAAGCTTGAATATGAAGCACAGCTCAATATAAACTACAGCCTGCAAATTGCTGTAGTGTGCTCAAACCTAATCATTGAGACATTAGTCTGAAGCTGCCAGTGCGATCACTGTAAATCGCACTTCATTAGGATCACGAGCCATGAACTCCTTGCATATCTTAGCAGCATCTTCTAGCAGAGAATCAGGTGTTGTAGGACCATGGTTGATAGGGAAAGCCTTACGTCCATCTAATTCATACAGGAAGCCATCCTTGTGAACAAAAGTAATAAAGTGATGATTCACAGGCTCTTCAGCACTAGGAGTGTTAGTTTGTCCTTCTAGAGCCAATTCCTTGTGTGCTTTTATAATACCTTCAGACTTTTCTAATAATTTTCCTCGAGAGGGAGCATCCATATCTTTGGCTTCATCTAGAAATTTCTTCATGTGCCCTTCAGCCAGCTCTATTTTATCAGTATTATTAGCAACACTGTGCACAAGAGCCACAGTGCCACAGGCATTACTGATAAACTGTTTCATATAGAAAATATTGTTGGAAATTTCTTGGCCTTTAGACAGAATGTCGCTTTCTTCTTTTTGTTTATGTTCTTCATAAGCATCAGAACTTGGGAAGAGAAGCATGACAGAGAGCACAGGACGAGGCACCCAGGAGAGCATTTCTGGTTCTAAACCCATAACATCGACGACACCCCATTGACCAGGTACCCCTAATTTCTGCAGAAACTTGTTCATTACCTCAGGGTTTGATTCTAATGGGATTAAAGTTTCAGTCGCCATTTCGGTTTTTCTGCAAATACGAACAGTGAGGTTACCGGTATTTCAGTAAAACTTTCTGCTTGCGAATGAGTTCGTGAATATGAATTAAAATAATTATTCATACATACCAATTGCTGCTTCCCACAAAAAATCACAAGTTATGGTAGACACCAGTAGACACTTCAGGTATTTGAGAAATTCAAATTATGATGAGTAAACCCCGATCAATACAATCAACATACTATAAAGAGTTGTCTACACTAAGTAGTCTGTGGTTGTCTAGTACTAAATCGACTAATTTATATATTTTTTTAAGTATAGAGGTGAGATGTATTTACTGGGATAGATTATATAAACTTTATAAACGCGTCTCGAGTATTTATGAGGCTACCGAGCGCACAGTGGCGCCCTCATCGTTATTTCGGTGATTTTTTTCTAATTTTTGAATGAAAATGCAGAAAATAAGCTCGTCAAGTTGTGCTTCACAAGACTATACGTTATTATTACTACAAACAGTAGTTTTAAATTGTTATGTTTTATTGTCATCATTAAAACGGAAAATAGTGGCCAATAAGCTTCGTTTTAATGATTACAATAAAACATAACAATTTAAAACTACCCCCGCAAGGGGGCGTGGCCCGCGGAACCGGGGCGTAGCTCCCTGTCCGCGGAGGGTACTCGGTGGCCCATTAACATGGGCCCCTCCTTCGGTCAGCCTATGACGGCTTTCGGATGATGGACCCGCGGACAAACATGGGTCCTGTGAATGGATATCTGTGATTGTTTCTGCAGTCGCGCCGCGACACTGTAGCACACTGTAGCACAGTGTCGCTTCTTCACGACATCTCGGTGGTCTGTCTCTGCCAGGTGAGACCCCCAGTTAGCTGGGGGAAGCCCGGCGAGGCGGCGAGGATGACCAGCGAGATGGCGACTTTATGGCGCTTCTACAGATCAATGTAGCCTATACCCGACCCACTTATCAGAGCTAGCTAAACCATGACCCGTAATAGGCGGGATATGAATGTGCTCTTTTCGAAGACCCCCCCCCCTCCCCCCGACTGATCACCATGTTCGGCAAGCCGATCTTTTGGGAGAAGCGAGCCAAATATCTAGGTGTGACTCTCAATCATCATCTCTCGTTTTCGGAGCATATAAAGGTGCGTTCGCACGCCTCTTTCGCTCTCGGTAGGCTTGCCGTGGCTTCCGCAGCCACTCACCGCAACATTCTAGTTGTGCAGGTCGCCAAATATATCCCCTCTCGCATTAGTAAGCTCCGTCGTCCACGGCATGTTCTCACCGACCTAAATGACCCATAGCCCTCCTCCAGGAGAGCAGTAGGGCCACAAGTACAGTTAAACGTAAAATACGACCGTCATTCCGACCTCGCCACCGAGGTCCCTCGCGAAAACCCCGACTTAACAGTCCCCCCGACCCTTGCTCGACGACGCGCTAGCCTGCGCCGTGGCTGAGCCTGTAGCTTTAAATTCCCCATATAATTATAATAACCCTGATTTGATCCAGCCACCTGTCTCTTGCTGTCCTCCCCCCGATGCTACCCTAAGCCGAGGTTCGTACCCGACAGGGGGTGCCCTTAGCGTACAGTTGTTTAGTTTATAAGTTTTATGCTCTAGCTGGAGGCTTTAAGTTTCACTTAAGGCAGCCACAGGAAAGTCCGGTTAAGGAGTCACGACCTCTCAAGGTCAACTCAGAGATGCCATTTATAAGTAACGCTGTAAGCCGGTAAGTAGGTAACTAAAGTCACTGCGTGTGTATGTACCTAGCATAACTTGTAAACTTGCTCTGAGAAAGAAGGGGGTCTACACCTTCATTCATAGGGTTAGGTCTACGGGTTAGGTTCAGTTTATAAGCTGTAAATAAATTCTCACTATACTATATTCATGTTGATTATAAGTATTGGGGTGCATTCCGAATAAGCCCATAATCGCTATTAGCGCTCACATCGATAATTTGCGTTGCGATTTAGAATATCACGATTATGACAGCTGAGAGCTGTTTGACAGCGCTCACAGTGTTAATAATACAGGATATGGTTGGCGTTATCATAAGATGGCGCATGTCGCATGACGATTCACGGGACATCGTTATCGCGCTCCTCCTCGCGATCCTGGATATCGTGATATTATCATCAGTAAAATTATCGATGTAGCAATCATAATTTGACATCAATATCATCAATATTTCATCAATACTGAATCACGATATCGAGTATCGCATGATAATACTGATAGTGTGATAGTCCCCATTCGGTACGCGTATAAGCACGCTCAAATCGATTCAGTGTAATACGGAATGCGGGGTTGATGTGATGTATGCGTGACCTTTTTCTCGAGACCGCCACTCGTTCGACAGACTAAAATTAAACTCGGAGACGCTCGATTGTAGGCTAATCTGACGAGAAGTGCATGTGAGTTTCTATTGGCAAACTTATTCACCTCTCGTTAGAGAGTATTTATTATTATTATTATTGAGTATTATTTTATTTATTAATAATCTGTAATTATCTAAAGCAAAATACTCGTTAAGGCTCGTACAGACTAGTGCGAAATCGCGGGCGCGACCGCGCGACGCGACACTAGTAGCATAATTTCTTTGTCGGTGCCTGTCGTGCCCGCGATATCGCGCGAGTCTGTACGAGCCTTTAGTCGAGCTGTTATGTTTTAACGTCTGCGAACTTTATGACAGTTAATGGTACAACACTATTTGTGGTTAAACTTTTCTTTGATAAAATTAGTCAATTTTTAAATTAATAAAGTCGAATTTTTGTTGTATTAAAATGACTTGAGAAGTGAATATTTAAAATGTGTCCTTACAATTAGTGAATAACTCAAAAAATAATACTATTCAGTCAAATATCTCATCGAAATGGCAGTTTGTGGTCTAAGAACGTTACTGTTGATCGTCTGTATTTTAGAATTGGTATGGTTTTTGTTTGATATTTGCAAGAATTTAATAATAAAGTATACGTATTATATTACAAGATAACATTTATACAAATAACTTTCTCCAAAATGCCTGTTTTATTTTTCATTTTGGATGACATAAAGGTTAAGATCACTTAGATCTTAGAAAACCTAGGGATTGATGACCTCCAATAGGTACCTTGTAGATTCTGATGATACGATATCATATAAATGAATCATTCATTGAGAGTTAGTGTGATTACTAATGCTATTGTTAAATTCTTATTGCAGATCATCACAATACAACGGCAAGTGTTTGATTTCCTGGGATATATGTGGCTACCAATTATTGCAAACTTCACTAACATACTTTTGATAATATTTGGATCATTTGGAGCAGTTCAATATATCACGAAATATATTTTAGCAGTAAGTAGTAGTTTTATCAGTAATCATTATAGTAGCCTATGATGTTGAAGTGACCTACTTTGTTTCTTGCTTTCACCATGTGTATAAACAACATTATGTAACTAATTTTATGGTACTAACATTATACCATTCTTTGTGGTTCATAAGAACACTTTTCATATTTCCTTTTTCAAGTTATTGTTGACGTTCTTTGAAGTTACAATTTAAAGTAGTGGCATTAACATTATTTTACTCCTTTAAATATATTCCATTTGAAATAAGATTAGACATTTAAATAAACCTTTTTTACACTCCATTCAACCAATTTTGACTGCTATTGTGTTGGTGGCATGACAAATGGCAGCTGCAGTAAACAGTTGGTATTGTAAACACTTTTTTGCTTTTAATGCCATCCTTATGCCTACGGAATAGAAGTCAAAATCGGTTGAATGGACTGTAAAAAAGGTTTTTTTTAAATGTTGAATGTTATTTCAAATGGAGTATAGGCTCATGAAAGTGGATCTCCTAAAAATGTCTAGTGCCCAGATGTACCGCTTTCAAAATTGAATCTTTTTAGCAAACTGCTATATTGATCTAACAATTTTTTTTAAATAAATGTCTGTTTCAGATCAAAACAGTATTGTATTATTGTAGGTAACAATTGACACACTAGCTAGCTATTGATACCATGTAGTTCAGAATTTTATTGTTTATATACAAGAAGCAGTAACAGACTTAGAGGGCTGATGATCTACTTGTTTATTAAAACTTTTTACTAGTTCATATGCATGCTTGTGTAGAAACCCAATGGTATTCAAGCATTCATTCTGTTGTTTATTAGATTATAATATTAACAAATTAACAATATTCAACATTCAAATCAAGCATGGGGTGTTGATCCTCATAATGATTCATATGCAAATTACTTAAATTATAGTATGTATTATTTATTTAATACTTTGCACAACTGTTTCACTTGGATTTTGTTATATAATTTATTCTTTGATAAGTGGTTAAAACTGTAATAATACATTGCTTACCAAGGGCTGTAAAAGAAAGCCCGAAATCGCAGGTATTTGGGTTGTAAATATGCGATAGAGGGCTTTCTTTTTTACTGCCCGTGGTGAGTTTTACTGTACGCGTAGCGTGCGGTAAAACTCATATTATGCCCAGGTGTGATGTAAATATAATATCAAAATCTTCTGAATTGTTACAGTATGCAATATGGAGTTTTATGTGGCTGGTTTGGAATGTATTCCTGATTTGCTACTACCTAAATTTGGGATCTTTGAATCGGGTATGTATATTGAATTAATACTTTTGTTGCTGTACAAACTTTATTACAATGAAAGGTAAACTTCATACATGTTTGCAGGACAGTGGATTGCTATCCTTGGGTACAGGCAGTGTAAGCTGGTGGGAGAGCAATGGTTGGGGATGTCAGCCAGTGTGGGATGAAGTGGACGGACCTGGCGCATGGCGGCCCACACGCGTCGAAGGCTGCTTCATGCAGTGGGACCATGTCGAGTTGGGACAGTCTGCTGTTGCCGCTATTTTTGCCGCCACGGCGTTACCGCTCGCTGTAGTTTTGGCTTATCGATCATTTAAGAAGCAAATGCCATCAGCAGGTAAAATAAATGCTAATTTCAATACAATTTATATGTGACACAGAAAATCATGCTCATGCGCATAATATCTTCACAGATAAAGGAACAATGTCGCGTCGTCCAGTGTATACAATTGAATTGAGTCCTACAGAAACAAACATCAGCGAAACTTCAATGAAACCAATGACGCCCCGCCGAGTCAAACGTCGTTCAGGTTCCCGGGGAAACAACTCCTCAGTGCGCAGATCACGTCGTTCATACAGAAATGCTGGATATTTATCGTCTAATGCTTCGTTGCCACGTGAGGCGAGAGCGTCTCGCCCGACGTCAGCGCACTCGTCATACTCTAATTTCCACGCAGCACGCCCAGTTTCATATCACACAGCAGAAAGGGAAAACGTCCCTTGTTTAGAAGACGCTTACGACCCACCGCCTCCTGTCGAATCTGTTCCTATAGTAAGTAATAATAGGTATAACACCATAGGGCGCAGCAGTATGAAATCCGGCTACGATGTCGTCGGCCCGTACAACGAACCGAACCCACCGAGGAAGTACGAATCGAACACTCCGTCCTATGATAATATTGAGCGGAGTTATGAGACCGCGCCGACTTACGATAATAGAGCGGACAATATAACTCCTTGCGAGTCTCCGTCGTACGTGTACGGCGGCGCGTACGGCGAGGGCGCGTGGCAGACGCCGCCGCCGCCCGCGCCGCCCTACAGCGCGCGCGCCACGCCGCAGGCGCCCGGCCCGCCCGCCTACCAGCCCGCGAATGACCATTATAATTGAATATAGCACCATAATGTCCAAGTCCTAAATACTTGCAGAGTACTTAAGTGCCTTACTCTTGTGATGATATTCGGTAGTCGAAAGTTGAAACATTCAGCCTTTTTTTTTACTATAGTTATTAAGTTCTGATTTATATTTAAGAACATCGAACTAATCATTGCCATGAAGTGGTGTGTTTATGAATGAATGAATTGTAATGTGAATGTGATTTTATACGA
Organism: Dryobota labecula; assembly: GCA_947523025.1. Lineage (NCBI taxonomy): Eukaryota > Metazoa > Arthropoda > Insecta > Lepidoptera > Noctuidae > Dryobota > Dryobota labecula. The sequence goes on from OX383284.1 coordinate 19,301,641, forward strand.
ATTACTTTTTAAACTAGTTTTGAAATTGTTTCAAAATGATTATTATTAAATTGGGTTTTAGGCGAGGATATTTTAAGTCATTGTTATTACTTTATCAAGACATTAGCTTTAATGGAAGTGTTAGTGTTAAGTTTCTGCCAGAAATAGGTTAGTTTACCATAATATCACAACCACAAGAATATTGTCATTCAGATCTGAGACTAGATTTAGATTGTTTAAACACCACACCATCGATGTTATTTCTGCTCACTGGCACAGTTAGTGCCCAGTGGCTTAGTTTATACTTATTAATATTTGCACAAGAAAATAGTATATTTCAGACAACATTGTCCTCCCCTGTTAACATTCCAATGGTTACATTCCTGACACAAAATGTGGAGCATAAAATATTATTTAAGATTGTACATATGCTTCTAGTTCAAGAGTGTGAGTTCGGTAGATTAGGTACATCAAGATAAAGAGGTAATAATATGACAGTTTTTGAGAAAGTACATTCATTATTTTATACTGTAATGGTAATTTACAAGGTGTATACTTCCGTCCAAGTTAGTAATAAACTAAAATCTCATGATTATGTCTCTAAAATACGGACTTCGAATAATTGTCTATGACTAATATAATCGAATTTGACTAAATATTATTATGGACCAATTTTGTACCTAGCAATTAATTAGATTACAACGAGCTTTATTAGGTTAAGAGAATAAGTTATAGGTTATATTTGAACCAGACTGTCTGGTAATTTTTATACCAAATATACACCTACTAAGGAAATATTGTATTTTATTTGATACACTCCTTACTATCTATTTAATAAGCAGAGAGACGTGATGTGGATTTCAACCAATGTAAATAATTGATCTCCTGTACCAACCCTATTATATTGGGACTTGTTCCTGGGACAAAAGTATAAAAAAGCAGTTAATATCGAGCATTGGAATTATATTCTTAACATAAATCTTAACAGACACAAATATAAGATCGCAAAAACATATCACAAGGTATTAAATACTGGTCACGTAATAACCAATCAACTAATGTTTGAATTAAGTTACTTTTACAGTAACATATAAAACTGCCGACTATGTACAGAAACATTATAGACTATTGACAATCAAAGTAAATGGATAATGAAATTGTTAGTTACATACAATACAAATGCATTTAACTTAATATGCAAAACCGACACCTAACTTCCAGTTCACGAAGTTTTTAACTTAAATCCAACCATAATACGAAAAAGACTTTAGAGATAAATTAAAAGATTTACGAACATCATAAATTATAACGTGTAAAGGAGATTCTCTAAAAGAAATTCAAAGTTACTTGTACGGAAACAACATGACACTAAATGCTACACAATTTATCGTCGCATTAAATTGACTAGTTTCTTCATTACAACGACTTAAAAAGTTATTAATCTTCATTCTTACATTAAAAATACTTTCGCACTGCGTTTTTTCTTGTCTTACGCTTATTTGATATGGGTATAGTAAAGGCGCGTGCACACTATGGCACCTGTGCCACCGACGACGAGGAAGCGACTAGATATCAGCGATTGCTCGCTCAAGAAACGAGTAAACAAGAAAAGAGAGTACTCGCACAGTGACGCTCGCTTGGCGGACAGGACGCTCGCTGACTCACACAGTACAGTCGCCAGCACATCAAGTTACCACAAGCTGTCAAAATTTTCTCATTCGATTTTGATCTTAACCACCAACATTTTAAGGTTTAAAATCGTTTGGAGAAATTTGACAGTTTCGTATAATCTGATGTGCTGGCGACTGTACATACGTGTACTAGTGAGTATTTGCTCGTCACCAGTTGTGCACTCGCTTACAGTTGCAGGCTCTACTTGTTTTTCATTAATCGCGGTTGGACAGGTGCCTAAGGAACGTGCTCAGATGGGCGGCAGCGCGCGTCGCTCGGCGGGCGAGAGCGCGGGGTGCCACACGTCCACGATGAGCACCAGCCGCGTGCCGGTGCCGTTGTGCCACACCTCGTGCTCAAAGCTGTCGTCGAACATCAACGTTTTTCCCACTTGCCATTGCCTGTAAATAAAAAACAGTAATTATTAGCTTAAAATATTACAACATGTGAGCTCCGTTCAGTAGTTCAGTTGGTAAGTGACCGTTTTTTTGATTCGAGATTATTGACACTACAACTACCAATAATCAAAAACATAATAATTATACTGCCTTGGAGATTTACTTTCCAAAAGTGTTTAAAAAAAAACTTTAAGGCTTACACATAAAGTTCAGGTTGCACTACAATTTCAAATATTTATATTACTTTTTCAATAGTACTAATAGGGCCTTGAAGTTGAACCGACTTGTCTTAGGTACATTTCATAGAATTCTCAACCAAATTGTGATGATGCGAAGAGTCTGTTCGGGTTCATGGCCCAAACGTAATGCAATAGCAACATATATGTTTAGGGTATGATGGGACTGTCATACGCATTGCGGTTATAAAAGTTCCTAATTAAAACAGGATAATCAAAATAAAATAGTAGGTACTCATTCAGGAATCAACAGAATTTGCACTTGCATAAAGTTGATATTTGTTAAGTGTATCAATTAGAAACTAGGAGTTAAATAGATTTTACCTGGTTTCTTGATCCACTCTTATGTAAGTATCTTTGGTATTGCTGAGACCTAAGTGCATTCGTAACCGGCAGTTGGTGGGTCCGACGTGAGGTCGTACATGTGTGCCCGCCTCCATGGCGCTGAACTTGACCTGGCCGCGCCGACAGCCAGCTGCGGCCACCTCCGAACGTACGATGGAACACGTCACCGGTGCCCTTTTACATCTATTTGGAACTTCTTGGCCCCGAACGAACAAGTCCAGTTGCGACCATTCTCCTCGCTCTTTCAACCCTTCTTTCTCCTTTTCATATAGAGCTTTAGCAGTTTCTCCTTCTTTCAATATTTCCTTCCAGGACTTCTCTAGCTCACGAGCCAACTTTGAGTATGGAGTCTGCTCTATATTCCACCACGGTTGACTTTTTAGTCGTTCAACATTATAGAGGGAACGTTGCGCGGGCGACAAAAAGTGTCCCAGAGCCGCTCCTCGCTTGTGGACTTCATGGGCTTCTGAGTATCGACCCAGTAAGAGGAGCGAGTCTCCCAGATGGTAGTAGAACCGGGGTTCGGTCGCTGGCCCGATGTCTCCAGCCAAAGCTTTTTGGAAGGCCTCAACTGCCTCCTCGACACGGTTATGTTTAGTTTTCAGAACAAAGCCATGGTGGGCTAGGGCGAAGCGATCTTCAGGCCACTTCTGAAGAGTTTCTTTTATGACCTGTTCTGCGAGATCAACCCTGAAACGGAAACAAAGATTTAATTTTCTTAGCTATTTTTATAATAACTTAGTACTATCCAGGTTTATTTATTTAAAAAGCTACCTGTTAGCCATAAGGAAAGACACCGTTAAGTTGTTGTGGTAGTCGACAACATCAGGAAATCTTCGAATCAGCAACCTGTAGACGGGTTCCGCACTTAAATAATTACCTGAGAACAATCATACATGACCATTTTATTTACCCACAGACACATTAAGAAAAATATTGAATTGGCGATGGAAGGAAACTTACCTCTAAACCTTATTCTGTCAAGGGTTCGATAGGCGACCTCAAGTAGCCTGTTGTCGGTAAGACGTTCGTTCATTTTGAGCACGTCAAGGTAAGAAGTGATGGCTTTTGTAAGCAGACGGTTATCTCGCCTCGACTCGGCCTCGGTGTCGAGAGCCCGCGCGAGCAGCCAACGGGCGCGCGCGCTGCCCTTCAGTCGCTCGGCGCCTGCGCGCTGGCTCGCCGCGCTCCACTCGCCCTCCGCACGTTAGTACACGATACACTCACACACACGCACACACAACAGCTGCTCACCCGCATATAACGAAGTTGGAATCAAATTCAACCCGAAATTGAGATTGAAAACTGTCATTACACAAGGCTTTAGCAGACGTTGATTGCCAGTACATTTACAGTTAATTTGATTCCCACTTCGTATTTCAAAGGCAGGTAGGTAGGTGAGCAACCGCTCCTACTCTAGGGGAAGTCGATGTCGTCGTCGGACGCCGGGGGACCCCCGCGCAGGGTGCGGGCGCGGGATGCAGCCCGACTGTCCGCCGACGAGTCGATAGGAAAATGGCACAACGAGCAAAGTATGATGGATGCGAATTTTGGATGCAAAAAATAAAATAAGTTAGTCGAGCCACTCCTGGAATTTGATTGAATTGTTTAATGAGAATTTTTATGAAAGTTCACATACCTACTCAGTTTTTAAGGTTTCGTAGCCAAATCGCAAAAACGGAACCCTCATAATTTCGTCATGTCGGTCTGTTTAGATTCGATACAGCTATTTTAGTCAAACTATAGTGCTAATGGTCATTAGCACTATAGAGATGGAAATTGGAAAGAAGGTTTATTCTGTGCACCGCTTAACAATGGTGTAGTACCTACGAAAAAATATTATGGGTGGCACTCCCTATTAGTTCCCATAAAATAAATGTGAAAGAGGGATGAAAACAAAAATTCGGTATTGTTGGATGCCATAATTAAAAAGATTAAGATGTTTCTAAGTGATTCTGCAGCTATTAAAGTCAATAGTTTTAAAGATATAGGATATTTTCACAGAAATAACTTTGTTCATAATAGTTGTTTGGTAAAATTAATATAAGCATGCGTAAATATTCGTCCCGACTACGGACCAAGTACCTACGTGGTCCAACACGCACTTGACCGGTTTTGTTTTTATTGTTGGTGTATTCGTTGTGGTTATGAGATGCGAGCAAAGCCATAAGTTTTTAGAGAAAAAAAAAACACACCTGAGTAGCATGCTAGTTAAAAAACATTGTTACGTGCACTTCAAAAAATATATTAAGGACACAAATCAAATCATTCGAAATAGTAAATGCTGAGAATACACCAACAATTACCTACCTACTCGTTTATCTTTATTCTACACAAGCCGTGTGCGCGATGGGATTTCCCATGTACCACTTCTCATAAACCTTAAGGGATGAGTTTCCAAAAAACGATGATACAATTAGGGTTGCTAACTGACTTCACTCTAAAAAACTGTTTACTGTTCAATAAAATAAAGTATATGAATATAATGTTTTCACTGATATCCAGAGCTACACCGAAATAAAAAGTTTCACCTACTACCTACGTATAATAACATCATGCATGCACGCGGTGGTTCAGAAGACTCTATCAGAATTCCTTTTATATATTAGTATTATAGTTAGTTCTGTCACCTCAGTATTCACAGAATTAATGTTTTCATTGATTAATGCTAAGTGGTGGGACGACAGAAACAGAGCTTCAATACATTTAATACTGGGATGTATGAAGAAGCCTCCTCGTGTAGCACAGTTTATTCCGCCAGTTTCTCAACTGAACCGAGCGTTCGGCGCATCCTGAACGGTCACATACCTCATGTGACTGGCCAATATTTCCTTTGCAGTGCTAGGGCTAACGCCCGCCTGGTCCACGACCACCATCGACGACAAGACTCTTTGACAGCGGAGTTTGTTTTTCTGGGGCATTTTAATGAAATGGGAATGGTTGTTCCCGTACCAGAAAATTGACCATGCTGGAAGAGTGGCGTGAGTTCGCGATATCGCTAGATCTCCACTAACTGGTCGACCAAGCTACCCGCGTTCCGGATGTTGATGGCCACACAACCAACTGCTCCTCCAGATTTATGGCCTAGAGGCACGATGCGAGTATGGAAGTACGGGTCAGCAGACTGGGATGAGATGCGACATTTCTTTGCTTCTTAACCATGGCGGCGAACTTGCTTCTCTTCGCGCAACCCTTCCAACTGCACTGACGCAATTGTTGACGTGATACGTCAGGGAATAGAATATTTTATCCCATTTTCTGACGTCCCATTTGGCTGCGAGGCTCAGCCCTGGTATAACGCGTCATGTGCGCAAGCCGATTTCCGCAAGGAGCAGGCGTACCAGGCCTGGGCTTCGGCTCGCAGTGACAGGTGTGTCAGTCAAGGCGCTCGCACAAGGAAGAGAGCGTATAATTCTGCCGTCAAGGATTGCAAACGCGTTTTACGGAAAGCGCGTTTCGACCATGTTGGACGAATCGGGACCAAGTTGGCGTCCTACCCTTCGGGTAACAAGGAGTTCTGGTCCCTGTCTAAATCGGTCGAGACGAACTTCTGCAGTACTTCACTGTCTCCTATGCTTAAGGAACGCTGGCACATATCGCGCAAGAGAAGGCAAACCTGTTTGCCTCCATACCTGATACGGCCTGTAACAAACCACCTAAAATACCTCACTGTGGCTTCGCAATGGCGGAGATCTCAATCTACCTGAAAGAGGTCCGTAAGGCCCTTTGCAGTCTAGACGTGAAAGAAGCCAGCGGATCTGACGGAATTCCCGCAGGTCCTGAATAGCTGTGCTCCAGAGTTGTTTCCTGTCTTGACGCGCTTGTATCGCCTCTCTCTAAAAACCGGAGTGGTGCAAGGTTGTTAATGTACAGCCAGTGCCCAAAAAGGGTAACCTTGCCGATCCTGTCAACTGTAGACCAGACGCCATAACCTCCATACTTTGGAAAGTGATGGAAAGGGTACTCAACAATAAGCTGCTAGTATACCTAGAAGAAAATGAGCTCCTCGAGGCCATTCAGAGACACGGCGAAGCCCTTGATGTGTCGCTTGATATCTCAAAGGCCTTTGACAGGGTCTGGCATGCTAGTCTGTTGGGTAAGCTTCCCGCGTTCGGCATCCCGGCTGACTTTTGCAACTGGATTTCCGACTTCCTGAGTGGGCGATCGATTAGAGTGGTCATAGATGGCTGCACATCGGATCATATGGCTATTGACGCCGGAATTCCTCAGAGGTTTGTTCTTTCTGCGACTCGTATTTTTACTGCACATCAACGACCTGCTACAGCTTGGTGCTATTAGGTACGCAGATGACAGCAGTCTCAGAAAGATACCTGTCCAGTGCAAGAGCCAGCGGAGATGGAACAGCCACTCTTGGAAAGGCCAAGGTGGAGCGAATGAATTTGACCTTAAATCTCGTTTCCCAGTGGGGCGACGACAATCTGGTCAAATTGAATGCTCTGAAAACACAGGCGTGTCTTTTCACTGCTAAAAGGAGCCAGTTTCAGTTATCTCGTACTTTCCGAGCTGCATCTGTTCCAGTTACCGACCACCTAGAGCTTTTGGGCATGGAGTTGAGGTCTGATCTCAATTTCGGCTCGACCATCGAGTCAAAAGCATAGACTGCAGCCAAGAAGCTGGGCATCCTAAATAAGGTGAGAGAATACTTCAAATCTGGACAGCTTTTAAGTCTGTACAAAGGACAGATCCGTTCTTGTATTGCAGCCACTTATGGGAAGGCTCAGCAAAATACCAACTTGCTGCACTTGACTCGGTGGAACGCAGAGCGAAGAGGCTTATAGGCGACGAAACGTTGCTGTCTAGGCTTTACAGCCTGGCTCATCGTCGTAATGTTGCTTGCCTGTCGGTCTTCTACAGCCTGTACCTCGGAGGATGTTCGCAGGAGCTCCACGACCTGATCCCACCATTGCCTTTTTATTTCTCGACTACAAGACGTATTGCAGGGTACGATGCGTACTTGGATGATATCCCGTCCAGTAGTACTCAGCGCTTCTCTTCCACATTTATTATGCGCACACTCAAAGTGTGGAACTCTCTGCCAGTGTCTGTGTTCCCTTCCACATAATAACCCGTCTGCCTTTAAAGCAAGAGCGAACATGCATCTTCTGGCCACGCTCGTTCCATCATAGACCTCATACTCCATCAGGCGTGATCGAGGTCAAGAGCAGGCCCAATCAGTAATAAAAAAATAAAATAAAATATTGCTCCTCTTCTATTTGGTGAGGCTTACGAAGCCTTCAAAATTGGTGCTAATTTGATGAGTTGCGCGAGTAGCACTAATTAATGATTTATCTCTTTAATTTTAAAACATTCATTTTGTATATTTAAGGAATTCTTGTGCAAAATTTCATGCTTTAGCAGTTTAGCTATGTGCTGTCTATCAGTGAATTTAATATTTTAATTAAATTTAAGCATTTAAAATCGACAAATGCTTAAATTGTTGGAAGAAAACATTGTTTCGATGTCATTATTAGAGATTTTTTTTCACTAATCTCCAACTTTACTAAAAACTCACCTGGCGCAACTCTTCTTCGGCTTGGTCGAGCTGCTGGCGCCAGTACTGTTCACTGGGCTCTCCCGGCCAGTCGTCCTCTATACTGTTCCCACCATCCTCTGAAAATAGAAAATGTATGGTTTTAAAAACAAACGCCCAAAGTCATTTATCAAACCAATGAAGGTACCTACAATTTCAACGGCCGCCCAATCGGACGCATGACGGACGCAGTAACACGATTGGTTTCTAGTAACTCAATGCAAACGATTCCGTAGATGGCGCCATTGCCGCCTGTTGCCGTTTTCATAGAGTTTCACAGAATATCATGGGATGTGTCATGAATGGATCTGGTGTAACAGATTGGTTTGCAAATGTATCTCAATGCTTTATTCTACAGAACATTCTCATATTGAGTCGTGATATCTTCGCTGGATTGATCAGCTATCGACACCAAAAACTACATAATCATGGAAATCGAACCTATTCTAAAAACAGAAACACTTAAAATGTGGAGAGCAAAAAATAAATACAATTATTAACAATTAGAATTCATATCCACTCACGTTACTGTTAGTTCATGCCAGGTAATGTTAAGTGGTTAGAATGATGAAGCCAACAGCGAGTCTACTCGAGCAAGCGGTCACGCGCATACAGTCGTGTTTACTGTGTGTTTGTCCGGGCCGCTCCGGTTCGGGCAGACGTCCGTATTTAGCTTCGAGTCGATTGAGAAGCTCAGCATCATCTACGTCCGATATTTCTTCCTCCTCATCATCTTCTTCCTCTAATTCTTCTTCAATTTGTTCTTCGTCGATTATTTCTACGTCATCGGGTACATCGTCGTTAGCCTCTGGCACGGCTGTCTTTCGGAGGGGCGCGCTTTGTTTCGGAGGCTCCTTTAATACTTTCTTCACAATTTCTTCTTCTTCCTCTTCCTCGGCTTCTTCATCATCGCTGTAGAGTTCTTTGTCTTTCGCTGGTTCTTTTGCCGGTACATCCTGTGGGTTATTTTCGTCTATTACGTTTATTTGTAAGCATTATAATGATTAACAGGTTTACAATATCAGTTATGGTCTTACCTTAGTGTCGATTACTACCTCGTCCTCGTTTTCTTCTTCTTCTTCTTCAACCTCCTCGTCTTCGCTTTCTTCTTTGTGAGTTGTAGCAGATTTAAGTACAGAAGAAACCTTTTCATGCAAAGTTTCTTCCAATATTGGTTCAATTTCTTCAACAACTTCACTTTGTATTGCTGAAGCATGTAAAACAACTAGTTATGAAAAGTTCGAGGTGCGATTAGTGTATGTATTATCTGTTAGAAATGTTTCCTACCAGCTGCGGCTTCTTCTTCAGATATGAGAGTCATACGTCGGTCTATGACTGGTGTTTCCTCCCTACTAGCGTGCTCGTCACTTGCTGCCGTATCATCTGTTATGAAAATTAAATTTCATTTTCTGACTATCATATTATGAATATGCACTTCACAATCCCTAAATGGCTGCGTGTTGGACTGAATAGCTCCATCTTTTGTCATAATATAGTAAAAGGGAGTAATGCTAAAAGTAAAATAAGTTTATTTTCACTGTAGGTACCTATTGCTTTAAATCTTTAATTCGGTATCTGGGTAATATATTTTATAATTGCTGTTAATTTATTACACTTGTCAAATATAAATAGATAAGCTTTATTGGAGTTCTTCCAAGTAATAACGATCGGATTCTAATACGGCAGTAACATTTTTTTAATCGCCGTTCCATTTTCTTTTAATAGAAATACCAATAAGCCTCGTCTATTATTTGTTGCTATACAAATAATAGACGTAATCACAAAAAGTATGTATAACACTCTTCTTATGTTGTGCCATATAGTATGATTTCGTCTGATAGGCGACTACATGGCATATTTAAACTTTCTGGTTTCCAAATCTGGAAACTTTATATACTTGGACGATGTTATTGGAAGGCAAACCTGACATTAAGGGTTTACCGCCACCGACTATAGACGTCTCCAATATTTTGCCATTCAAGAGTCAAAGCTGAAATGTCTCCTGTGACGTCATGTATGCATGTTATATTTGGTTGAAAGCGATGGTCAATAAGTCAATAAGGTTGTTTAGTTAGTAGGTAGTGTGTACGCACCACGCGGGGCAGTGGCGCGGCGCACGACCGCGTGAGTGGCGACGAGCAGCGCGCCACCCACCACCAGCTTCAGCCACACTGCAACACACGCGGCACACGCGTTAGCCCCTTAGCCACTCGCTCTGGGCACTGACTCGTGCAGTCGCAATAACTGGCCCAAACATGACACGCCCAGTACTCTTAGCGGGAATATCAAGGAAAAAAGTTTTCGTATCGCCATCGATCAAATTTCTATAGAAATTGTCACATGTGTATCTGGGCAAACGCCTGGAAACGCCTATAGCGAGGAAAACGTTACTGCAACGGTTAAATAGACCCATGTTGGGGCCAGAGGTACAGGTTATTGCGACAACACAAATTTCCATAACGCCTCCATTGTCCAAGTATGCGTTTGAAAAATACGCGTGTGTTGCATCATTAATACAAGATGAGGGGCCTTGGCAACACCAATCACTAATTCATTCATACGCAATTTGAATAAAGTATGCACAAAAGCCGACGCGATTCTACGTTTGTGTTGTCAACGCAGTCTTTAAACAAAACGCCCGTTCCACATTTAAATATTAGGTTGGGGAAAAAGTCTTTTCGCATTATAGTATGTATGAACTTGTAATAAAATCTCTTTGGCTATACTATTTGTATCTGGCTGGTTTTGGTATCATTGAAAGTTTAAATTTTAAAGAACATAATTCCAAATTCAAATTAGGAAAATGTGTGATTTTCATTTGTTTTTCGTACTGTCAAGATGAGTGAATCTAATGAAGAAATTCGATACATTTTAAAATTTTACTACAAAAAAGGTAAAAATGCAACGCAAACCGCGAAAAAAAATTGCGATGTTTATGGACCTAGTGTAGTGTCTGTGACAGTAGCACAAATTTGGTTTATGCGTTTTCAATCCGGAAATTTTGATGTCAAAGATGCACGTCGCTCTGGTCGCCCTATTACGTATAAAATGGATGCCATTTTTAAAAAAGTGGAGGATTTCAGTAATTACGACGTAGCTGAAGAACTGGGAATTGACCACAAAACAGTTTTGGCACATTTGAAAAAAACTGAGTACACAAAAAGCTCGATATTTGGGTATCTCACGAGCTCACTGAAAGAAACCTAATGAACCGTGTTCTCATATTTGTGTGTGTGTGTGGTGGGGTTGGAAGGGCATTATTCATTATGAGCTGTTTCCACCAGGCAGGACCATCGATTCGGAACTCTACTGCGAACAACTGATGAGATTAAAGCAAGAAGTTGAGAGAAAGCGGCCGGAATTAATGTACAGAAGGGGTGTGGTTTTTCATCATGATAACGCTAGACCTCACACATCTTTAGCCACTCAGCAAAAATTAAGAGAGTTTGGCTGGGAGGTGTTAATGCATCCGCCGTATAGTCTTGACCTTGCACCTTCAGATTTCCACCTGTTTCGGTCTCTTCAGAATTCTTTAGGCAGTGTCAGGTACATCACGAGAGGACTGCCAAAACCACTTGTCGCGGTATTTTGATCAGAAGTCCCAAAATTTCTATAGCAATGGGATCATGTCCCTACCTACAAGATGGCAAAAAGTTATCGAACAAAATACTACCGTTAAATGTAAAAACTATATTAAAAAATGTTTTGAATTTTCTTAAAAAATGCGAAGAAACTTTTTCCCCAACCTATTATAATTATGCAAAATATTCAATGTTTTGTGCTCAGCATAAATGAAGGTCCTCTGTCTTTCTTTTTAAGAAACAGAAATAGCGCGCCCTAATGAGAACTGCGAGAGATTCTATTTTGGATGTGGGCGAATTGCAAAGCCCTTCCCACCTTTGAGAGTCAAATTAAATTTACTGGCGAAGCTTCACAGACTGATGAAAAACATGAAAAAACTAAAAAAGTATAGTTTTATAAACATTAAATTTTAAGTAATTACAGCTCCCAATAATAAACGGCCACAATACGCACGAACTAGAAGAAATAATTTGTTTCTCGTAATTCGAATCGAAACCCGTGACGTTTGTAAAGTTTTATTATTATTTATTTTATTTGACCCCGTTTATACGAAATACGAATAAGTATATAAATACAACTTTTGCGAAGTCAACTGTCATTTACAGATGAAATTAATTTAGCGACAAATGTGTTATACATTTGTCGCTAAATTAATGATGATGCTATGTATGTGTGTGTTATAGAAATGTTGTTGGAAATTTGAAATAATATGATATGTAATATACAAGTAACAGTTTAATGATCTGTAAACCATCCACTTGTTAAAATCCAATTTTACGCGTCTTTAACACGGAAAGTACCTATGAGCTACAGTAGGCAAAAATTTATATTTGTTTTGCAAGGCTACAAAGTTGTTTTTTGGCGCGAGTACATGTATTGAATCCTGAGCGTAGCGAGGGTTCCAAAGGTACGAAACGCAAAATAACTTTGCTGCCGAGTGAAACACACAACTTTTCACCTCACTACAGCGAGGAAAATCCTAGGCGTTCCACGAAAGCGGATAGAATGCAGTTTTGCCCTCAGATTTCGAATGATAAACAGAATCTTTCCGAGGCTGTAAGGTGAAAAGAAATTTTGTTATGTTTCACAATACCAAACCTGACTTTTAATCCTTTACAATAATAATATGTTTTGAATTACATACCAAGCATTACAACACAGAAACAAAGAGAAATATTAAAATTAAGAAAAATAAATTATGTCCCGTGTCATAACAAAAATAAAGAAAATAATCTTATTCTTAACACGACTAAAGCAAATGGGTCGAAATAAAAGAAATTAATTTCAACAACATTTATTTTTACATAGTTTTTATGAAATAAAATATTTCAAATGTTAGATCTAATGTTACTTCGTAATATTTAAAACAAAAGAACTAAAAAGTTAGTAAGAGTGGAGTCCAATATGCAGTGATAAATGAGGTTTATTATGTATTAGAGAATTGGCTGAAACCTTCCAGATGGTGCAGTAATAAAAGCCACATAAAAAGCGAATTATTAAGGGTAATCGTAACCATGCAGGGAGCTATAATGATCAAATAACTTACTGTGAGAAGCTTGTTCCTGCTCACGTCTCAGTTCCTCTTGCTGTTTTTCGTATTCTTCTTCGTCGGCGAGCGTGTCCGCGGGCTTTATTGTTGACGGTTCTTCAACCTAGAGAAAGGGAACTCGTTAATACGCGGCGGTTTCTCGACTATCATTTAATTATTTATGTAGACACAGTAAAATACATAGAGATACAATATAATTATAATTTTGAGTACAAAGGTAGTGCTTATTTGTTAAGAAATTTCTTCCAGCAGACCTGCGAAAGGAGAAATGAAAAAGATCATTCTTATTTCTTTGGAGCCATCTAACAAAGGAATTTACTGGATAACAAAATCCTATGTCATTGAAATCAGGCTGAGTAACATACGAAAGAAATATAAATTGTTTACTAACATCTGTGTTTTTGTAATTGGATCCAGTTGTCCGATAAATAAATAAATGATTTATTATTATTATTACAATCATCCAACCAAAAAATGGACCAATCACCGCTGTGTTGAAATTCAAATTTATTTATTTATTACTATTAATCATAAACAAGAGCTGATTGGAAATTGAATGAAATGTTCATTCAATTTCGTCGCAACAATCTTTAAAGCAATAAGCGTCTGTTGTGGTATCATAAACCTAGAGTACATCTTGAATTACCTCAACTAAAGGTTTTCCTTTCGGTACAACAATGGCCTCCACTATGTCGTCCGGTTCCAAAAACTCTTCGGCTTCAGCGAGTTCATCTTCAATGTCATCTACATCACCGACATCCTCAGGAGCTAATTCACTCGAGATTTCTGAAAAACGAAATAAACGTATTTAGCAAAGCAGAAACAATTAAACTACGAAAACCGTTCTTATTGCTCCGAAAGAAAGTCACTTTCAATGTCAAACTGTAACTTGCAGGGTACTGTTAATAATTTACAGCACGAAATGAAAGGGAAAATAAATTTTCAAAACAATTGCTTTTATTTTCGTATTGATTGGTTTACCTCCGCTCTCATCGTCTTCCTCCGCTTCGGCCACAGGTAGTTCTTCAGATAAAGCATCTTCATCGGAAACCTCTTTCTCTAACCTCTCTACTTCAACTCCTAGATCTTCTACTTCTTCCTCATGTTCCTCTTCTTCCTGTAACATTCTTTGATTGTAAACCTTACCACCCTATCAATGAATCTATCACAAACTACAACAGTTATAACGTTGTCTACAAATCAAAGTATTGAATTAGAAATGTAGAACGAAATCGAAAAACAATACAAGGCACTTTGTCTCAATTCACTTTAATAAGATTGTGTTTTATGAGTAGGTTAAATTCTGAAGCTTCCACCTTCTGCGTAACCCAAAAGTTTGTGTTCATAAGTCAAATTTGTCCTGCTGGTAATTGAATTCCAGCCAATTAAACAGTGAAACAGGATCTAAATAAAATCGCATCTGTCAAAGACATGTAGAAGTATACCGAATTTCGTTATACAAATAATTGTTAAGATTAAACAAAACTAAAATAACAGTAATAAGCCATACTGTAGTCTCGCGATACATTTTTTATATTGTAAGTGGCAATCCAAGTAATTTGTTATTATTTGTTAATCCTAATAACATATTAAAAACGCACTGCAACATTTGGGTCTTAAAAGTAAAATTTTGAAAAATAAGCTTAAATTGTTAGTGCCAATCAAATCAAAATTGTTTATTGTTGCCAAGCATCACACTTTGCACCTCGTTTTCACGTGTTTCATTGTCATCCTGTTCATTTTCTTCACTGTTGTCTTCATCACTGTTGTCTTCATCACCTTCTACATCATCATTTTCAATATTGCCATTAGTTTTTTCGTTTTGTTCCTCATCATCATCATCTTCTGCTGTGTCGTTTTCGTCTACCCTCTGTAGGTCGTCATTATTGTCATTATCATTTGCGTCATTGTTTTTGTCTTCAGCACTTTCATCATACTTTCCATAAGCTTGTTCTTCATTATCATCGTCCTGTTGAAAGTTTGAATCAATACAAGAATAGAGATCTAATTTCAATGTTTCAAACCCTCACAAAAGTACTTAATGACTGAAAAGAAAATCACACCTCATTTGATTTATCTAAATCTTGTTCGTCGCTGTTGTCATCATCTTGTTGATCGCGGTTGCCAGCTTCATCATCATGATCATATACATCCTGGTCGTCAACTTCGTCGTCATCAACATCTTCTTCGTGGTCGTCCTCTTCGTCATCATCACCATGCTCATCTGCTTCGTCATCGTCATCATCATCATTATGATCATCATCTTCGTCGTCATCATCATCATCATCATTATCATCATCTTCGTCGTCATTGTCATCATGATCATCGACTTCGTGTTCATCATCTTCGTCATCATGATCTATTTCTGGACTATGATCATCATGATCTGCTTCTTCATCATCCTAGGTCACAAGCTTAAGATAAAATGCTGCTGTGTAGATGAAATTATTAAAAGTTCCAGATCCAGCAGTAGCAGTGGCAGTAATGTTACTTTGTCAATAAATTATAATAGGTACTTACAGAAATCTTGAATATAATTTACCTACCTCATAGGTAGGTAAATTATATGTAAAATACCTTCAAAATCATGACCATAGCTTAAATTTTTTTAAAGGAATTTTGTAAAAAATATACCCAGCAATGAATAAAAATTAAAAATATACCTATGATTGTTTTAGTGGACAAAATGGAAAATCTATTGTTCTCACAACAAGGTAATCGCTATCAGTATAGTATACAATGAGCAATCTGAAAACAAAGGTCTCCAGGTACTTTCTACAATTAACTTTAGTCAATTGGAAACTTACATGGTGCTTCAGTTCTAAAGTATGTTCATCATGGTGGTCATCATCTGGTGCGTCTTCCAGCCAACCTTCTAGCACTCCTGAATACCGAGACTCCACTGAATTTGCTTCTACTGTAAGGTTATCATAAAACATAGTGCATTCATATTTCATGAAATATCTAGGTTAATACTACAAAATTGTGTTAATTAAATACAAAGAGATTCTTAATAGACAATAAGGTCATTGGAACACTCAAGTTTAGTGATTTGATAAAAGACAATTGGCATTATTTTTATAAATAGAATTAGATTTTGTCTGAATATTGTTTTCAATTCAAGAAAGGTTTAGTAGGAATGTAAATTATTGTTTCATACATTTTGATGATACTCACATTCTGAAAGACCTCTGTTTTCCAGTATGATCAGTCCAATAAGGGTAACGAGTACAGCGAGTAATGAGAAGAATATGATCTTGGCACACCAATGTCCACCCGTGCCATGTTCATTAGGAGAATGCATAAACACGTCGCCTTCACCAAGCGCTGCAGCCGTGCCACGAGGCCCTTCTTCTACGCCTAACTCATCTGTAACGCAAATAATAGGCCATTTAAATCTCATTTGTATGCATACCACATCTCATCACTTTACCGCTTATTTCTTACCTTTCTTCCTTTTCTTATCCTTACGTTTCCTTGGCTGCACGTCTCCTGACATGGTTCACAAAGACTGGCGCTCCCGAGGCGACAGAGATCCACTTTATTGTTTCATAACCCTGAGTAAACAATGAACATACAATGAACTTGCATTTATTAAATGACACGAGATAGACAATTATCCAAATGCGCAATTTTCATGAATAAAGAAATGTTTGGCGCACGATGAAATTTTAAAATAACCTACGTACTAAAGTATGTACCACGGCAGCTTTCTTCAATTTATTTTAGAATTTTAACCTAAAAATAACCGGCAAAGACAGCTGAGGAGGGAGACAGGGATAGATGAAATCTGTCGTTTAGAAATTCTATTGTGTTCAGATATTATGAAATTGGATATTCCTTTGAATCCTATGTGATAATTATTTAAATAATTTGTATTTTATAACAATTTTAAATAATCTTGTGAAGTTAAAAACTTTCTCTATAGCCAATTTTGTTGCGAACTCATCAATGTTTTAGGCAGAAAGCTGAAAGACAAGATTTCCAGAACGGTAAATATTATGTCATTTTTTTACTTGTGTGGATGTTCCGGTGTCAACCAAGTGCGACTTTATTGCATTGTATTGTATTCTATCTTTTTTACATTAATAGAAATCGTATAAACTTAGCTCATCTATCATAATAACCTACATTTTAAAAGTTTTATTTACAACAACAAGTAACTACCTCAGTACCTACTGGCTACTACTCTAAGCAAACAAGCAGATAGATCTAGCTGATGGTGTATGAGACTTTACTTATTTACAGAAGTCAGATTCATTGAAAATTCGTAAACTTATGAGCCAAAATGAGTGAAGTTATAGTTTTGTATGATGGTTATTCGGTAATGACCGGAAAAGATCAGATGTCAGCCAATTGTAGTTGCACACTACTAAAAGGTATCCACAATGTTGTAATAGACACAATGACTGCTTGGGATTCCCAGAAAATTATTACTGGTAAGTACATATCCATGTTATATGCTTCACAGGAAAAATCCAATTGCTTTTAAGTTATTAATCTTTTGTTTCGTTTTGTTCTGTTACAGCATTAGATAGAAATAATGTAAGGCCAGAAGATATAAACTATGTTATTTCTACTCATGGACATTCAGATCACATTGGTAATAATAACCTGTTCTTGATGGCTAAACACATTGTTGGCTTCAGTGTTTCCTTTCAAGATGAATATCACATGCATCCTTTTGATAAAGGTAACATTTATTTTGAATTCTCAAGTGCCACTTAACTTTCCGCTGCTCTTAAGTAGTTTCTGTCCCTATAATACACCATAAAGTGACAGAGATAGCATGACAATTATCAGCAACTTAAAAGTGGTACTTGTGTATTTGGGCATTATTCTTCTAAAATTATATTTTAATTATAAAAAACATGTTCACGCTTGCCTTAATTTCAGGTGAAGAACTTAGAATAGATGAGAATATAAAAGTGATTCCCACACCAGGTCATACTCTCTCCGATGTTACTGTACTGGTCACGTCTATGCAAGCTACAACAGTGGCCATTGTGGGTAAGTATAAAGTGAAGATCACAGATCAGATTTTGATTTTTATATGAAGTTTAGTGCTTGTTTCACACTGCCCTGATAAGCCTCTAGAACCATGTAATTCTAAAATGTAACAGTATTTGTTTGGAGGTATCTGCCAGATATGTAAACTGAGACTTTATAGAAGGAGTTAATAATGGTAGGAAATTTACCATAGATTTATGTTTCCAGGAGATCTTTTCGAAAGATTTGAAGATGTTCAAAACCCCAGTATTTGGTTGGAGGCAGGGAGTGAGGATCCAGTGCAGCAAATGAAGAACAGGTCAAAAGTAGCTGATTTAGCTGACTGGATTGTACCTGGACATGGCCCCAAGTTCCAAGTTACTGAACAAATTAGGCAGACACTCAAGAAACAAATTGGCCCTGATACTCCTTCATAAATCAGTGAAGGACTCCACTCTCAAGATTTGTAGCTTTTCTACATTTGTATTTAGGTATTAAATATAATTATTAATAATTAATAAGTTCTAAATCAATTATGTTTTATTTTTACCATAACATTTCACAATTACACTACTTTGGTATTTAACATAATGCCAGTGTCTGTAACTAGGAAATGTGTATACTCCAAAGATATACTCACAACCTCACTCATACTTTCATCTCACACTAGGTGCCTCCAAAACTCTTAGATATAATCTTACATGATCATTGTTACGGACGCACCCTTGTATCAAATAATAAATCTACATTTACAGCGCACCCTATTTCAAGCATAGTTGTTTTTATGATTTTATTTTTAAAGCCTGTTTTTTATTTTGTTTTACGTTAAATTTTAAAACAAAAATAATAATCAGCCTTGTCCCACTGCAGGGCAAAACCCTACCTTTCCTTTCTCCACTCAACTCGATCCTGATCCAATCCATACTAATGTTATAAATGTGAAAGTAACTCTGTCTGTCTGTTACGTTTTCACGCCTAAACCGCTGAACTGATGGTCATGAAATTTGGCAGAGATATAGCCTGGGATATAGAGGACATAGCGACGGGTCCGTAGAACAAACACATGTAAATATAAGACGATTTTTAGTTTTTTGACCAAATGTATTAAGTATCATAGTAGCTACTATGATACTAAAAATCGTCTTATTTACTCAAGTGGTTGTTCTACGGATCCGTCAATAGGCTACCTACTTTTTTACGCGATAACCGACATCCAAGCGGGCGGCGCCGCGGGCAAAAGCTTGTACGTAATAAATGAAACAATAGGTAAAGTCTCGAACCTGAAACAAATTATTTAAAACTCTCAAGGTCACACTATCATGTCCTGAAAGAAATACGTCAAATTACAAGTCACCCTATAAAGGTAGAGTTGATTGATACATTTAGGAATAACAAATGAAAATCATGTTTTAAAGTCAGATTTAATACACATAAAGAAATTCAATTTGCCAAGTTTTTAAAACTAAGCAGATTTATTTTACACAAAACAATGAGGACACTTGTAACATTCATTATAAAATTTTGAAAAATACGGAATTCTTAGTTACCTTTTAATCCTGACAATCTGAGATCAAATTAATTTAATAAGTAAAATACTATGTAATATATAGGATGCCGACTCATATCATCATATTATGAGTCGATTGAAAGCAGTACCTATATGAATGAGGACGTTAATAAAAATACCTCTTATCCAACATGAAATGCAAAAGTAACAATTTACATGATGAAAACAGAATTTCCTCTTCATTTTACCAAAAGATTTAATTTTAGAAAATAATGATCTGGTTTTAGAAACCTTTTTACGTGTAATTAATAATTTCATTTCGTCAATACAATCAAGGAGTCCGTACTTACGGACGCATAAAAAAAAAAACAATTCAAAAGTAACACAATAAGATTAACTACCCTTTCCCAGCAACTTAAATAAACTGCCCATTTGATGGTCAACAAAAAGATCTTAATCAAATTGTTTTAAACAAGCACGACATTAATTTTATAATATTCAGTAAGTAGGTACATAATAGTAGACTAGATTGTTTAACATGAAAGTGTATTCATAGATGAGGTCGTAAAAGAAGTGATATTTTATCACGAAGATAAAGTGAAGCTAGTGTCGCGCTTTCACGAATGGAGTACAAAATTTTGGTGAACTAAAATAAAAACTATTACTACATAAGGAACAGAGTGCTAAAAAGACCACGCGATTAATTCAGCTTATAGACGCCTAAAAAAACTTCAAATGGAACATATTTTTTCTCTTTCTAGTAAGTATGAAACAATGTTGCTACAAATAGAAAATAAATTGCATCACCTATATCGGGAGTGCTTTTTATACGACTCCCGAGCCTAAAACTTTATAATTATTTGCATTGCAGCTATGGATTCGTAATTAGTGTTTACAATCAGATCTTACATTCACGTCTCATAATTATCACATTAAAATACAAATTCATTTTAAACCCAGATAGTGAATTCGTGTTAACATTACGATTTAAGCACACATTGGCCATAACAACATTAATTTACTAATACTTTAACTGTTTATATTTATCAGATAAGGCGTAGAATATTTTGTATCCTATGGTTTACGAATAGAATGTGTGACTGCGCTTATTTATTGAAAATGTTATAAACAGTTAAAATCTTATATTTGCGCAGAAAAAGACATTAAATGATTAATATTTATACAAAATTTGTGGCACTCAATTTTTCAATTTCGTTATTTATAATCAAAGTTGTCACAATAGGTACGAGCATTTAGATGTTGCTACCAGTGATACCTTCCACTGAAATCCTTGTGTCCACCAGTCCTGGCCATAATTGCTGCGTGCAATAATTAAAAAGGAATTTCCTATTAATCATAACTTTTTCTATGCTATTAGAGCAAATTTCATATCACAGCCGTGGATCACTAATGCTACAAAGCTCAAACATGCCCATATCCATTCCGAACGTTAATCGATAGCTGCAACCAAAAAAAGGAAATATATGAAATATTTATAAACAAATACGTATATATACTTAATATTATATTATGTAAAATAAATAGAAGTAATAGGTAAAAACTAAAAGAATGGCGAGAAAATATACCAATAAGAGAACGATTATTATTATTATTCATGGAAAAAATAAACAAATAGAACCATAAAAATATATTGACAATCTCATTTTATTTTATTGCAACACCTCATTAATTTCATTATGCCAATAGAAATTGGAAGCTAAAAATGTAAAGCCTGACGATAATTACAGCTGACAGAGTTACAACGTAAAGTTTACATTATGAAGTTTACCTGTGGGTCAATGCTCGTAGGAATAGGGTGTTGTTCATCGATGCATAGGTCTGAGTCAGAGTCAGTTCTGCGCAGCGAGTTATCCTGCGAACACAGAGAGTACTGTTTAAGTTTGTTAAAAAATTGGATACGTTTTTTAGTCATATAAAGCAGTGTCTATCAAGGACCTGGGGCCTTACTCCCGAAAACGATTCGAGTTTGATTTTGATTCCGATTCGATTTCGTTTCTGACCCGAACTCGATTTAAAACTTAAAAATTGACCGAAGTTAGTTTTGCTTCGAACCACCGCACGATCGTGAGCTAGTGTCGGATTCAAGAGTATGGATCGGAATTTAACCTCTCCACTGCCAGAACGTAGATCTACGACACAAAATTGTTACCGTAAACTGCCGGAACGCAGATCTGCGGCGCAATTCTTGGATCTTTATTCTCACTTATAATTAGGAAACTAATCCTATAAACTAATATATGAATGAAAATATGAACAGAAGAATCAAATACAAACGGTTACTGCCTTCATGAACGAATGAATGGTCATTTTAAAACTATTTTTTCTAACGTGTCGGTACGTGTACGTGACTTTCTTTAAAAAAACCGATTTTTGTGTGAAAAAGTAAGCAATAATAAACTTTAGTTATTTGTCTATCATAAACAGTCACAAGAATAACAAACTTTCGTCGTTTACAAAGTAAAAAACTGATAAAAAAGAGCGCGCGGCGCGCGTTCCGCTCAGTACGCGGCAGTTGAGCGAGTTACTATGTGAGCGATGCGCGGCAGTCGAGAGGTTAATTCGAACCCAATTCGATTGATTCAGAACTCGATGCTGTCGGGAGTAAGGCCCCAGAAATTAGTTCGAATCGGAATCAAATTCAAACTCGAATCGTTTTCGGGAGTAAGGCCCATGAACTGGGGAGGAACCCGATCCGGCCTGTCCCTTGCGACCTTCTAAAGCGATGCCCTTAGTCGAGGTCCGTACACCACAGAAGGTGCCCTTAGCGTGTAGTAGCTTAGTTTATAAGTTTTAAGTCTTGGCGGCAAGCCTTAATTTATTACGGCATCCACAGGATAGCCCGGTTAAGCAATTGACAACCTCAAGAGGCTGACCTGCAAGATGCCATATAATTATAACAATAAGGAAAGAGAACAACTGAAGAGAGTCGTATCTACGCAGTCCAATAATGGTATAGGCTCGAGGAAGTGATGATGACGTCATGCTGAGGTAGATGCACGAAGGCTGCGCCGATATCCATGTTCGGGGTCACCAGTATAGAGGTATGAGGAACAGGGTGTAAAGTTCACTCATACACTATGGAAAAGGGAGGATCCTTCGACCAGACAGGTGTTGTGTCTGGTGGACAACTGCCCGACGGTTGATGTCGGGATTTGTATATATGCTAGTCGCGTGGTAAACTGATTGCGCGATGCAGGATTTGTGACGTCAGGTCTTAGATGCGTAGTTCGCATGTGGCGTTGTAGATGCCGCCACAATGGCATCTGGCCACAGTGGGATGATGCAGGCTGACATCATTCCACTGTTGAGCAAAGTTCTGCCCTTTAACTGCTAGCTATTTCGGTCCACTGCTAAAGTGAACATTGTTAAGACCAAATGTAACCGAGCTTAAAATTGATTTCTCGGTCCACTGCTAAAGTGAACATTGTTAAGACCAAATGTAACCGAGCTTAAAATTGATTTCCAAATCATGTCTATTAGGGACAAGATATTTGAACTTTTTGTTATCTGTACGCTAAGAAGGAGGGACAAGACGCCTCAATTGGACTTAGTATTTGAGTAGTTATAAAAGTTCGTATGATAACAATTTAAAACTGCACGTACCCCCTGTGTATACTGATGAGTAGTGGTAAGTACCCTCGCCAAAGGCCTCATGAAGCCTGGCAGGGTCTCAGTCAGCGGAGGGCGCGCGTGGGTAAGTAGTGGCTTCAGCAGTTTAGAGTCAATGGCGCCCCACAGCCGCGCGAGGCGAGCCTTCTGGCCCGTAGCACCATCACCGTGGTCGCGGGGCGTATCCTGACGTTGCAGAGGCGAAAAATCGATATAATTTCGGATACACAAGTAAGTAGCATACATATATGGATAATAAAAAAATTAAATATAATATGTACATCACGTAAACATATACATAAAGGCTTATAAGAAGTTTCAATGATTATACATATATTTTATAGTCATCATAGTATGCTAGAAGAAAGGATAATTCAATATACATTGAGTATAATATTTCTTTATAGACTATAAAAGACTGAAATCAGTGTTAGAAAACAACTCATAATTTTCAATCGAAATTAAAATAGTCCAGGAATTAATTGTAAGTACCAATAATAATTTACAGGTTGGCATCAACAGTTTTTAATGTTAAGTTAATTATTTGTTTTTTAGTAAATTTGTAAGAAGCAGCAAATTGCAGACAAATAAAACAAAACGTTTTAATACCGTCAGTGAAACTAAAGACACACTATGGAACTGTAGGTACATGTTTTATATTGTAAATATAATGGCATTTGGATAAGTGATAACAAACATCTGATATAATTATTATTACAAAAGGAACATTGAGTGTCAACTTGACTAAAAACATGTCTAGGTTGTACAATGCAAAGTAATTTTCTCATCTATCCAAGAACCACTAAAGTTATTACCTATATTATTTATTAACATTCACCAAATACATGCATGGATGTGTTGTTATTTGCATAATACAGAATACTCATGTATTTCATGCATGTGCGTGGTAAACAATTCCATATAAATAGTAATATAATAAAAAAATATTAACATACTTCGATACCGTTTAGTTCCCAAGGCATAATCACTTCCTTCGCTCCATTAGCCCATTTAACTACCATGCGGCCTCTCTAGATATTAAAAGAAACCAAACAAAGCAATAAAGTAAAAGTAAATTTCATGCACGACAAAACACTACATTTATAATTTTTTTTTATTAGCTATTATTTTGCTTCTTTCTCATTAACTGGCGTGAAAATTCAAGAATATAGAAATAGTGATAGTAACAATAGAAATATTAATTGAAAATTATTGTCAAAAAATCTTTTCAGTCATGATGCATTATTGCAAACTGTCCCTGAAACCCTGTTTGTAACTAAGAATGTGAAATGTTATTTTTTTTAAGTAGATAGGGAAATGTGCTGTCAATCCAATCAGTATAAGGTGTAAAAACGTAATGTGATACATAAAACTTCCCGTATGGTTAGTATGTATGTTTTAGTAAGACTCGTGCAGAATTTGTAATGCGTGCATGTATTGATTAGTCTTACTGTCGCCCTGTCACAACTGGGTGGTTGCGTTGAGTCCATGTTACGTAGTCCGAAACCTATGTCAGCGGGCTGAATAACAAAACAGTTTTAATTAAGTGTTAATGAAACGCTAAGACCAGAAACTATGGCCCTTTACTGAACGATTTATGTAGGGAGGATATTCTATGAAAATACCTAACTGTTTAAAACATTTCTTAATTATTTTTCTGGCGAAGTGTTTTATTTATTAAATGAAATAGGATGCAGTTAAGTAATTTCAAAGTTATCCTCCATTTTATGACATAGATAGGTACATAAAAATAACATTGATATAGTGTATTCATATAATGATGTGAATGAATCCCAATAAGTAATAGTAGAAAATATAAATCTTCTCCAAAGACATTTCTCAAGCTCAATTGAATTAAGTCTTTTAAGTGACATAGCTAAGCAAGTTATAATAATATTTGAAGAAGATTTCGAATCACCGTTTCTCAAACTGTAGAGCTCACACTTAGAAAAAAGTAATACGATGATAGGTAACCTGTCATGTTAGTAAAGCGAAATGTTGGTAAACTTGTAAGGTTATTTTACAAAAACCCATAAACCTTGTACAACTTTGAAAGGTTGAGAAACGATTGCAAGATGATGGAAAGCACGATGTATGAACATCCAAAGCTCGAGTAAAGTGCAAACATAGCGCTATGAATACGTACCGGTCCAGCAGAGTCCGTGGCCTGGTACAGCTGCCACAATAATGTCTTATTAATCACATGCTTGCCCGTACCACACGCTTCTAACGTGCCTTATGTTCAATACGAGCCAATGATACGTGTGCATCTGTGGCTGCCCTACAGTGCTCCGATGACCTTTGTATGTACTTTATACAAAATATTACTTAGGAACTATCTAGTTTAGAAAAATTTGTGTTTGAGATTTTGTCCTGAATTTACATATACATAAGTGATTTGGGCTATTCCTTTTTTTTATTCATGTGTTTAGCCATGTATGTAGTTACTTAAATAAATACTAAATATAAGTTAAAAAAATAATTAAAAGTACGGAACAATGTGATTCTGGTAATATTTTGTATAAACTTATAATTCATGCCGGATAAACTGTTCAAAAAAGCATGATTAATGTATCGATCGGTACAATTACTTGTTTTTGACGATCGTCTTTATCAAAATCTTAAAATGTGACCTCACTTACGTTAGGTAGATACTTATTCGAATAATTTAATTTGCGAATATGGTATATGTTGAAAATAGTAGTAAGGAAGTAAAAGATTGTTATAACAGAAAAATAAGGCACACAGAAAGCAGCGGTTGAAAATAGAGGAAATACAAGGGAAAGCAACAAACAAATTATTGTACTCTAGGATTTGTTAATAAGCTTTAGACGTAGGTACTCATTTTTAACTAGAAACACGATAATGTTTACTGTTAAACCCTTTGCCTGCTGCGCTACATCTCGAAAAAAGAAAATGTTTAAAAAAAATAGAAGTGAAAACATCTTAGCAGGACGTTAAAGGGTTAACAAATACAAATGAATGTATATGAACGAAATGCGTGCTAAGAAAACTGTTTTGCCGATTGATAGTGTGAATGATTTTGTCTACTTCTAGTAGAAAAAAAGTGTAATTTCAGCACTACTTTACAAAGTGTTTAAAAGTTTCATGTGCAACCCAAAAGTTAATTCACACTATTTACAGGGTGTTGAAAAAACTTACGCTTCTGACATCCCGATATGGTAGAGCGTCATTTTCGTCGTTGCCTGATGATTCTCTGCAAATGATTAGTTATTGTTCAGTTTATTGTCTGAAAACTAACAGATTTGTAAAGATAAGAGAATTTAAGGGGGATGCGCTAAAGCCAGCGAAATTCAAATATTCTTAAATTTTTTGCAATTTCCAGGGCCTCAAGTCTGCTATTACAATAGTGTCAGAATGGTCTCTTCATGGTTTTTGACAGATTTGCCATACAAACACTGTCAAATACTCACAATGGCGAGACCATTCTGACACTATTGTAATAGCAGACTTGAGGCCCAGGTCAGTGGCAGATTGTATGTTAATAAAAATATAATTCTCGACTGTAACAAATTCAAATAATTTATTTTTTCTCTTCACAAACAATGACATCATACAGAAAAGTTTAAAAACTATGTGACACTAGTTTGTGAGAGACTGGTGTCTGCACTACGAATAACTGTATAGCAGATCACCAGGGTCCCACCACACGGTATGTAAACGGTAGGGATAGGGCATTACCTAAAAATCAATGATAGACTCACAAATTAGAAACAATAAAATAAAAATGTAAAGAAGTGGAAAAATTCGTGATCTAATATGTGTAGGGAATAAGAGTGATGGACTATTTCGGATGAGTTAGTAATTCCTCAGTTGCTTTATAATCTAAGCCATAGGGCCAATCAACTAGAGCTTTCTTGCAAGCCTTTGTTGTTAGGCGATAGATCGTGGTAACAATAAAAGTGGTGAAAGTATAAAATCTTTGAGAAAAACTCGTTCTTAGACCTTAGTATTGAAGACAGCGTATTTTCTGCGTTTTCCCGAGATAGAGGGTGGATCAAATATTAAGGAGGAGTGCTTCTTGAGAACAGTGTATAAAACAAAAAGTTGCCTAACTGACAAGACTTTAAAGTGTTTGTAAAGTTCTAATGATTTGAAATAAATATATGTTAAATAAGAGCATTTTCTTAATAACTTAATATGTGAATATTTTAGATGTTTATATTACAAAGTGAAATTAATTTGTGAAGTTATGTCTAATGCGGATAAAAAACTGAGAATCACGTAAAATCTATCTCGCATATTTTTCTGAAACCTTCACCTTTTTAAAGATAATTTAACTATTGATCTTTTAGTATACCCGTTGTATTAAAATACCTTTTGCTTTATGTATAATAAATTAATAATGCGTCTTATTTGGGACAGCGCTTCTGGATGGCGATTCCTATTACTGGCTGGACGTACGACGCGTTGTGTGAGCTCAGTACAGAACACGCAAGCTAACAACTCAAGGTCACTGGCATATATCTGGGCCTTAATGGAAAAACCCCGACCTGGGAATCGAACCCAGGAGCCCACACTCAGCAATCGCGCTTGCGACCTCGAGACTAACGAGGCAATACATACCCAGTAGGTATACGCAGATAGGCGAGCGCATGCGTGGCGGCCCCACCCTGCAGTACCACAGTCGCTATCACGATCAACGATGTAGTAGTCAACATGGCCTGCCTTGCTTCCGACACTGTGTTCCGAATGGCTAGGGCGAATGACATTGCTCCTCGAAGACCTAGAAAGGTAATGTTTTCATAGGTATTATTAAGCTACAATCCTTTAACCCGATGGGATTTAAAAAAAAATTGCGAATTTTCATATAAACTGTCATCGCCTATTTATCCCCTTTAGGGGATGAAATTGAAAAATCCTTTGTTATAAAAAAAGGAAGTCTTGTGCATCATTGCATGCTAAACCCAGCGGTTTCGGCTGTGCGTGGTCTTTAAGTGAATTAATGAATTTAAGATTTTTATTAATTAGAAGACTAGCTTCTGCCTGACTTCCTTGCTTCTGGCTACGCCCGCGTGGAGGTCGGAAATTATCCTATGGGAACATGCGACCGGTATAAAAAGTATCCTTTATCCTAACCCAGCGGGGTAATTGCGTAACACATTTACAGTAGCCATGGCTTTCATTTTGACAGTTCAACAACATTCATTGCGTCATTGACGTTGTTGAGCAGATAAATTTTTCGAACATATGAAGCAGTGGTCTTCAAAATCATTCAGATTGTGATTGAAAGTGTGATACGCAATTAGGGTGCAAGTCATGGCCTGGCCTTTCTGTATACCTATCATTCAAATCCATTCAGCCAATAAAGCGTGAAAAGGTGACTGACAGGTAATAAATGCAAATAATCTTTTTTTTTAATTAAAATGTTTTTTATGAGTCTAACCATCTTATTCATAATAAAGTTATCCGCTTCATAAATCTGTTTTAGCTATCGAACCGCTCGGTCCCTTTCTATCAAACTTCATTTTAACTTGACAGAAAGGAAAAAAAAACCGGCCAAGTGCGAGTCGGACCCGCGCACGAAGGGTTCCGTACCATTATCTATAAAAATTAGGTATCCCAAGAACAATTTTAACATTGTAATTGAAAAACATGTTCTCCCACACATTCCAACTGCAAATGTAAGTTTGTATGCATAATATCGAGAGATTTACCATGTTATTTTAAGACTATAGACTTCTTATAGATTTTCCTGTAATCTATAAGTATAGAAATATTTTCTGTATTTTTTTCAAAATTTTAGGCTAATTAGTTTCGGAGATAAGGGTGAAAAAAATATTTGAGACCCTCACAGTAAGCCCTTTCATTTGATATGTCACACGGTACAGTTTGCAAAACTTTTGTTTGGGTCACTCAAATTGAGACTCAATCGGTCCATTACATTCGCAGCAAATTGGCTGTGACAGACGGACAGTCAGACAGACAGACACACGAGTGATCCTATAAGGGTAGCGTTTTTTCCTTTTGAGGTACGGAACCCTAAAAACAGTTCGATAGCTAAAATACTATCTATATGAAGAAATCAAGTGTTAGTGAACTAAGAAGGACCAAGGTACTTTACCTGATTGTATGTACGACTGCACTAAAGTTTACCCTGTCTACAGATACAAGCAAGCGGAATGTGACTTTTATAACCATAGCCATAAGGTTTAAACTACAATACCTGAGAAGAACAGCATGTGTTGGAAGTTCATTGGTATCGGTGGTTTTCGTCCGAGATTGAGCAGGAACGACAGTGGGTATATGTTGATGGCGCGTCCGAGGACTGAAGTTACCTGTTTATGGCTTAGGAATATTATCATAGTTTTGATGACCACAATAAAAGGAAAAAATATTTAATTTTGTTATATTGTATTTTTGTAATAGTATTTATTCTTGTATTTTATAGTAATTTTTGAGCTATCTATCCCTTATATTGCACCTGCCATGTTTTGTTTTGTCCCTGAATCACCCTAAGGTTACAAAATGCCTCAGGCATTAAATTCGCCTTTGTACAGTATTTTTTTGCTTGTGCATAAAGTTTATATAAATAAATAAAAGATTTACACTCTTTAGTAATAAAAATTGTTGCTATGTTTATGAAAATTCCACGACACTATATACCGGCTCTTGCGCAATGGAATGAGAGTTCGATTACAGAACGAAACCAATATTTGGTTTACACTACAGATATCGGACGCCTGATGAAATACACTCAAACAGCATAATAATTACACTATCTATGTTCTGGATGTTTTTGCATTTGAGTATATAGGAGAAATTGAGGTAATGTTTAGAAAAAAAAACATGCACGTTTACATGGTAGTATAAACAAATTGATTGACGAATAAATAAGAAGAGGCGGTCAACCCAAGCTGGCAGTTACCAGTTTTATGGCCCCTCTTTAAATTAGATTTAAAAAAGATCTAGCTCCAGAGCTAGGTCGTGCTACAAGTAGTATAATAGATTTGATGATGACGCGTATTATCGAATTGACGGACAGTTTATTTTATGTTCGAAACATTTTTCTCGCGCATAGAGCGTATAATAGAAAAGGAATGCCCGATTTATCCAAAGGTTCTGATTTAAACCGGTAATACTTTTGGTTTTTTAAGTCAAACGAACTACATAACAGTGCGTTTCCATAGCAATCTTTTCCTGTTGGCAATATGTTAGCCAGTTGATAAATATTAAATTTTTCCTCTTACACGGCAGGTAGCGAGATCTATAAACAGAATTTAAACGATTCAGGCCCCTGATTCATTCTGTAGGTACCTATGCACCCCACGATAATATATTAATTTGTTAGTGAATTCGCTAAAACATTCTGTTTAAATACTTTTAACACATTATAATTCACAATAGTCGTATCTATTGTTATCTTGTAATTTTTATTGATGTCGAATCGAAATAGATGCTAATCTTACTTTCAGACAGATTTGTAGATTATAAGATTAGGTTTGATAAAAATAAGTCTTGTATCGCGATGCGGAAGTCTACAGTCTTTGCATGCATCGCAACATCTCTCGTCTTTTTGTTTGCTTATAACTCGAGAATCAGTTGTCTGATGAAAGTGCTTTTTCTTTTCAATTCATACTTAGATATTTTGTCAGGCTATTCTTAACATAACATCACGACTTTTAGTCACGAATCCCAAGACCGGGAGCTATCTAATAACACTATGCCCAACCTGGAAATCGAACCCAAACAGTAAAGTCGAGACTGTGTCTCAGGCTGGGTTTCAATGTAAACGAGCGGAACTGTTAGCACAGCTAGACTAAGGGCGGGTTGTTTCACGTCCACTTGACGCACGCGTATACGTCATAAATGGCGCTAACTATCGTCAAACCCAAAAAAGCCTTGTTTCACAAAATTATGCCCTTAACGTTCGTTAAAAAATAACGATTACAGTAACCCACTTGAAGTTGGACGATCGGTTTTTTATGCAGTGAAACAACGCTTTGTATTTAACGAACGTTAAATATCATATGTAATCGTTATTATTTGACGTACGTATGTTACCTTAACCAACCGTTTGAAACAACTGGCCCTATGATACTCGTAAAACGCTACAAAGTTATTTTAATGCATGGGAAAAATCTGATCTAACGCCGCCATCTTGCTTTGTCAATACACAAAGACAGCGATAATTTCACAATAAAAAAAATCCTTGTCAATGTCAGGGCCAAAAGATTCTGGTAGCACTAAGTTTCAAAAGGATACAAATCCAGCGAAGATAAACCAAGGATCGAAGTGATGCTTAGGGAAGGTGAACATAGACACGCCGATGTATGTGAAGATAAAGTTCTCTGCCAAGAAGTTGAGCAGCTCGAACAGTTGCTTGGTGCGGTTGCGAGAGTCCGACGAGAGATTGTTGTACGTGTAGTGAGCCTGGCATATGCCGCAGAATAGGACCGCCACCACACCTGGAGAAAGATGAAGATTATTATAACATTAAAGTGGAGAAAAAAGAAGAAATGCGTGAGTTTGTTTATTTCTGTATGTATGTATAAAAGGTTAAGATAAAGGAAAGCTCTTCTACCTCTAAGACCCGTATGCACCTCAAATATGCATTTAGCGCTAAAAGTATTTAAAACATCGTTGTGTTTCTGTCAATCTTTTGAAGATGACGTCAGAACGATATATTAAATTCGTTTAGCGTTTAATGTAATTAGATGGTTTGTGGTAGGGATGCAAGAAGTGCCAAAAAGTACCGATACCGATATTTAAAAAAATCGGTACCTATCGAAATAAAGAAAAAAATAATATATATATCGGTGACATTTTCTAAAAAATATTTGTACTTTAAAATATTCAAGTTTAAAAAAAAAAAAAAAAATATCCAGCGTATCTCTTGGCCTTCGCAGTTAGGCCCACTTGTAATGCATTAAAATTCTTTATTTTCCGAGCAAGCAGACAAAGACAATTTTTTTTTTAAAACTCAGACTAGGAATTTCTCCTGTTTTGCGTTTAGAAACGTTTAAACTCACATACACTGACAGCCAGACCCGGAACAACTATTTGTCATACAAATATTTGTTCCGGGCAGGAATCGAACCCGCGACACGCAGCGCAACAGTCAATCGCTTAACCACTGCGCCAACCGAGCCGTCAATAAAAAAAAGCTACTCTTTTTTTT
The DNA here is from genome assembly GCA_947523025.1 of Dryobota labecula. Classification (NCBI taxonomy): domain Eukaryota; kingdom Metazoa; phylum Arthropoda; class Insecta; order Lepidoptera; family Noctuidae; genus Dryobota; species Dryobota labecula. The sequence goes on from OX383284.1 coordinate 19,334,220, forward strand.
TTGGCTTCGAACTCCAGCGGTTTTAAGGCTCACAAACAGGCGCGACACGCGAAGCGACACAAAGAGACCGCTGTCGCGCGGTGTCTGCAACGCGTGTCGCGCCTGTTTGTAGGAGCCTTTAGTCAGTGGCGACAACGGTGTTGCTTTTGGAAATATATCGTATTTGATACATTTTCGATACTTGATATTTTATAGCGATATACCGAAATAATAAATATCGCCAAAAAATATCGATATTTTTTCTATAAGCCTACAGAAAAAAAATAACATTTAGGCCACAAACGATGTGGCCTAAATGTTTTTTTTTTTTTTCGGTCTCTTGTTTAAGATTCGGATTTATAGCAATAGATACTCAATAGCGTCTCTCTTGCTCTTTGCTTGCTCTTTGGCGGAATTCCACAGTTGACACTTGACTTATTGTCCACTGTATAATTTATACCGGTGACCAGAGTCGTTACTTGTGACTTGTTAATTAATATATTATCCCCGTCAATTGACAGGTATAAATTTGGACTCTGTCAGTCTAAAAAAACATTTCATTTTTGTTGGTGGTGGTGTCTAATTGGTTGTTGGGTGACGTCTTTGAGTGTGGAAATTGTGACTACATTGTTGTATTGGGTTCCCTCCTGTAAAAACAAATCTAAGTGGTAATAGTAAATAAATCTATATATATAAAAATCTATTGCTGTTCGTTAGCTGGGCCGATTTAGCTGATTTTGGTTTTGAAATGTTTGTCGTAGTCCAGGGAAGGTTTAAACGGTGCGAAAATATGGAAAAAAAAAAATAACTATTAGTGAACGCCTGGACCGATTTCGCTAATTATTTTTTTGTTTTTTGTTTGTGGGTAGGTAGGTAGGTTAGGGTAGGTAGGTAAGGTAGGGTAGGTACGGTAGGGTAGGGTAGGTAGGTGGGTAGGGTAGGTAGGTAGGTAGGGTAGGGTAGGGTAGGGTAGGGTAGGTAGGTAGGTAGGTAGGGTAGGGTAGGGTAGAGTAGTGTAGTGAAGTTTATACTATATTTCCTTTGCGCGTAGACAAACTGCCACAGTCAAATAGCTTTTGGCAGAACGAAGTCTGTCGGGTCAGCTAGGAAATAAATAAATACCAAAAACAAAATATCGCTAGTTTCGTTTTCACTGAGAAGTGGATATTAATGTGTTAACAAAACGACCTATATGTATTTAGTTCGCTTCTTTGAGAGGATAGTTTTCCCGGAAGAGTACTCGTAAATGTTTATCTCTATAATATCTTTAGATCATAAACTTTCTAAGCCCACCATAAAATCTACAGCAACGGTATACTTTAATTGCGGTGACCGCAGCGTTGTCTACTTTACCGCAGAATAGAAAGAAATACTTTAGTAACATTACCATCATTATCACAAACCGAACTAGGTTATTCCGCAATTTGTATACGATACTTAGCTGGCGTCATATCGCTTTGTTAGACAGTCAAGTCAGATGACATGACTGCCTAACGAAGCGATAAAACGTGACAAAAGATTTCTTTCACCGTTATGCTTTTTGACGTAAACTTTGGCACTGAACTCATGAATAACAATGTTGGTTTTGTTCATTACAAGGAACCCTTATAGTTTCGCTATGTGCGTCTGTCTGTCTGTCCGCGGCTTAGCTCAGAGACTCTTAGTACTAGAGAGTTGTAATTTGGCATGGGTATACATATTAATCACGCCGACAGTGGTAAAATAAAACATTGAAAAAAAAAAAAAAAAAATTGTCTATCTAACGGTGTGGGGTTACGTGGGACAGGCCGTTCAAAAATATTGCGGGTCTGTGTAATTTTTTTTTTTTTAATCGTCTAGGATTGTAAGGTCCAGTTTAGTATGGCTTGCTATTTTACCTGTCCATTCAATCAAGCGGAACTGCGACTTACTAAGCCGCAATGCAATTCTGACATCCTGTTTCATTTCCTTATATTCGCAACTGACCTAAATAATTTAGGTCAGAAATAATGCTCTACGCATTTGATAAATTTACTTGAATTCTGAACTATAATTGAGAATCTTCTACCGAGAAAATTTTAACAAAATATGAAGATTACCTCGCTGCATTGCTTTTCTCTATGTTATTCAATAGAGGCACGAGGAAGCGAATTTATTCACACGTTTTCTAAACAGCATGACATTGGACACGACGGGATGGCGACAATGCTTTGTATGACCGAGCCGCAGATTCTCATCGTCGGCACTCGTGTATCGAGTCACAAAACCCTCCTCCCCCTCTAAAAGTTCACCGTCTCCAATTCTGTCTAAAAGTTCACAGTCTCTTCTGTGTGAGAAACATAGCGCGAGAGTCGTAGTAAACCAAAATTAAAATGAAATGTATTCCTACACACATTTGTTGTAGGTAGTCGATATCGAGGGACGTAACGGGTGTAAAAAGACGCATAACGAAGTCGAGAATCACTTAGTATAATCCCAGTCATTGTGATTTTTTCTTGTACTGGACCTAACCGTAACCTTCTGCTTACGGAGATATTGTTTTTCACGAACACATGTTTTAAATGATATAACTTAAATACCCCCACAACTCCTCTACCGTTGCAGGCACCCGTAAGCACAATGTTTTGCGTGCGTAACATTGTGCACTGCCGTATAAACAGCGATATTTTCCACCAAAAAAAAAAAAACAGTCGTCTCAAAGCAAAAATTTTGCTAAGTGTAGCTTATTTTGATGTACAGAATGCGTAGTTAATAGGTTATGTGATGGGCCTTTTTACACCCTATATTCTGTCAGTCTTGAACCAACTTCTACATTACCTGTCAACTCGCAGACTTCAGCGATAAGGAAGGCTGCATACGACATGAGTACGAAGAGTGCAGACTCCAGCAGCGGCCACTCACGCACGTGAGTGAACTTCGTCATGTACACATTAGTTAAGGAGTCATTGCGTTTATCTATACACGTTATTAGGCCCAGTACACCCCGATACGCGATGTGACGCTGCGCGCTGACGTTTTCAGAAGCACGCTGCGTAAAGCGGCTTTAAGCGACCGGCGAGACGTTATGTGGTCCATAAGATCTATATTTTATTCAAAGGAAGACATCTAAAAGTATCTTAGAAAGTGCGCGTAGCGCCACTTTACGTCTCGATGTGAACTGACCCTTAGCCTTACTATTAATTGTTATTTTAGTGAACACGTGTGACGTTTGTGAGTACTTGTGAGTCATACAGCTAATTATTGATACAAGACAGCAGACATGTCACGTCACGCTTAAGATTTCGGGGTTATTTCTTACGATTCGCTCTTGTTATTTTTTCCAAGCCATGCATGAAAGTCATCAAACAAAATTCAGATTATATTAGATTTTTCTAGAAAAAATATAGATATTGAAAAGGATATCAATGCCGTCAAGCAGCCCATAAGAGCGCCAACCAGAAGGGATAAACTGAATATCCCTATGAAGTCCCCAATCGCTCCCAAGAACGCAGTGATTTCAAATCCGCCATCATTGGAATACCTCAACTCATAGTTTTGTATAGCTCTGTAATAAATAATATAGGGAAAAATGGTACACTTGATAAGCGTATCTAATGATACACATATATAATATTTCATTAAAAATAAATATAACTATTTACACAAGTTGTTGATACCTATATATTTACAAGAGATACAAAATCAAATTATCTAAATATCTTATAATAATGAATTGGCTCTATACTACATAATTTGACGGCCACACTAATAACATAAAAACAAACTAGTGGAGCAGGTTTAGTTAGTATGTTATTAGCTAATAACTATAACAGACTTGATATTATTATTATGCACACTAAAATTGATTCATTGCATAATTTTGTATGATATAACATACTATCGCGCTTGTGTATCTGGAAATGTCCGGCAGAAGTGTAGTAATAGTACACCCACATTTCGCCAGTAGTAATGTTATGAGTCGACTGTAATAGGAGGCGAGCCTGTCGTCACTCGCAAATCTAGACTCCGGACTATTCGTGATAATTTCCAAATGGAAAAATCCAATAACACTGCGTAGGGATCGAACACAGCGGTATCGGTCGAACTATCGTTCTATTAATTCTATTTTCAAGGTATGATGTATCGACATAGACTCATCTTCTGCAATAATATTTTGTGGAAATAAACATAAATATGGTAAAAACTTCCTAATAATCTATTCTTGTCAATAGCGCGGTACAGCGGTATCGGTCAAACTACTAGACCAACGACCAACGAGGCATATACATAATTATACCTATTTAATAAAAAATACACATAAAATCTGCGTTAAAATTGCAATGAAAATGGTTATCATATTTACCCGCTCAGTACTAGAGCTACAGCGTCATTGAGGACACTTTCGCCAAATATCATCGCATACAGATTAACGTCCACCTGTAACAATATTGACATATTCCTGATGATACACAATCAACGAAAAAAAGTTAAATACACGTGAATCAGCAGATCTGACCAAATATGTCAAATATGGCGAAAATAAATACAATTTCATATCGCATCGATAATATCGTTATATTTGTCATGTGTACTATATTTTATTGATTTATTAACACTTGTGTACTATATTTTATTCATCCCATGAAAACAAGTCTTCCTATATTTCAACAACCAAATAAAACATAGCTTTCAATATTTTTTTGTTTTTGCTATCAGCAGTTTTTGTGCACTACATTTACCAAACAATTATCATACATACCTTGCGAGAACTATCGAAAGTCAGCATTTTATTTATTACAGTATTAAGCCATTTGAACATGGTGAAGTAATATGGCTCATTTATACAAGGAGGGTTCCTCGCCACGGATAAGCGATTATCGAAATTAAATAAAACAGTTGACTCTTGTTAATAGTACAGTGGCCAGCACATCAAGCTACATGAAACTGTCAAATCTCTCCAAACGATTTTAAATTTTAAAGTTCAAAATCGAACGAGAAACTTTGACAGTCTGTGGTAACTTGATGTACTGGCCACCGTACATGCCATAGTCATATGTCAAAATCACCGCGCTGTTAAAATTGAAATCGTGCGTCAATCAATCTGCCTAGCTTTTTCACAACTAAGTTGGAGTCGGCTTCTAGTCTATCCTGATTCAACTGAATACCGGTATTTTACATGGAGCGACTGCCTATCTGACTTCCACAAAGCAGTTACTGGGTAACACGACACCTCTTGGAAAGACTTGTTGTCAGACTTTTGGGCTTCTAACTACCCGTATCGACTGTCAAAAGAAATTACCTGACGAGTCTCGTGTGTCATAATTATTAATAAAAACTATTTACAACTTGATTGCAGATACATAAGTGCAATAATCGCCTGGCGAGTTTCGCCTAAGTTGCTCGTATAGACATTTTAGCTTCTCGACAGGCGAGAAACTCTCCACGTGTAAATAAACCTTTATGATATAATGAAAGTATTGAGAATTTTTGATACTACATATCTTAATTCATAATTGGATATCTGATAGCAGTGTACTTGACGAACTACGAACGAACTTACGATTACCACAGTATTACGTTATTATAAGTCAGCTAAGAGTATACCTATTCTCTACTACACTCTGGCTGATGCGAGAGTGTAGTAGAGAATAGGTACACCTGTCAGTTGAGTACAAAAGAAAACTTGTTTTACGAATTTAAACTTTATTTAGTTCTTAAATAATCTTGTACTACTGACAGGTGTCAGAAATGCACTATCTCGGTGACCGGAATATAATCTATCGCTAGTAAATACTAAAACGTTTTCTGATAATGATCACTATCAAGGATTAAGCTAAGTATTTTTTATTCAGGTTTTCGTAATCTAAATGTTTTCTTGGGAAATAATATTGAAAGTCTATGATTACAATTGTGATATACAATTAAATGTAACACCATAACTCAAAGGTAGCGCCTCAAGAGAGCCCCGCAGAGTCCCGCTCTATCCCTGGTGCCGACTAGACGTTCCCTTTGAGTTGTTGTGTACTTACTGATAATTTGGTGGTTTTACTCTCTAAACCCAAGTGATTCAACTGAACACCACAACAATGATTGTCAAATCTTTAGAAAGAGTCGAACGAAGGGATTTCTGTTTGAAGTAGCACTTCTATTTGTGCCCCTAGACTAGTGAAGACAAAGTACATATATAATTTATTCAATAGATATAGCTTACCTTTCATCATTATCTACAATTTCTACATACGATATAAACAAGAAAGGTGTTGTATATCTACTGCTGTTTGATATATGTAAATAAACGATACTATTACCTTTAATTGTGAGAAAATTGCGAGTACAGTCAGCGGATCGGTGGGTGAGATAAGAGCACCGAAGTACAAGGTGTCTAGGAACGTGAAACTGGAAGCAAGTGACGCCGGCATCAGTTGTACGCAGCCGTACATCAGAGACCCGATGACCAGCGCCGACAGCGCAGTACCGACCATCGCGAACGTCAATATCGCTCCGAGATTACGGAAGAAATATTTCTGCAAAATTAACATAACATAAAATCGCGCCTGTGTTCCCCGAAAGGTTAGTCAGGGGTGTACTTAAGTATATTAAACCGACACGTTTTGCTAGTCATGTAGTCCCATGTAATAGGGGGCGAGCCTATTGCCACAAATCTCAGACCTCAATCTGAGCCTGTAGAGCATCGAATTTGCTAGACAAAGCTCGTATTTTATCAGCATTCATTTCTAACTCTTTAGCTTGGGTTCTTATTCATTTTGAAGAACCTACTACATCTATATATTTTTTAAATTTCTTTAAACGACCTTTGACCGAGCTACGTTTAGCAAATACATAGTTTCTTACACATCAGCGCGATCAGTTAGGGACTTATTGAAATCCGTTAGAGCGGGGAGATCGGACAAACTATTACGATGTTCTTCCCACTTCATGGCAGTGGTACGACTAAGTATCTAATTTTGGTATAAGAATTTTAATAATTATCATGTCAAGCAGTTCATCTTGCTTAGCTAAGCTTGACAATGCTGGAAGTTTTTAGTTACGTGGTCAACTAGAAACCCAGAATTTTTCAGAGTTGCTACTGAAAAATTAAAAAACCAAATAAACAGAAGCGCTTGCGACCATGCACTAACTAGACCAACGAGATAGTCGAGGCGGTTCTGAAAAGTTGTATATTAATAATTAGTTTATGCCCGCGACTTCGTCTGCGTGAAATTTCTTGTTCCCGCCGACCCATAGCCCGCCCGCGCTATTACTTCGTTTTCGCTAAGCGTTATTTCTGACTTTATTTCTTTTTACTCGTCTCTTAAGGGTCGCGTGTTTGCACGTTAATGTTAAATAGCCTATTATAACCTTCCTCAAGAATTGCGCTATAAATGCATTATTTTTTTTCAAATCTGACTGGTAGTTCCTGAGATTAGCGCGTCCAAACAAACTCTTCGGCTTTCTTACATTAGATTAGCCTAAGATGTTCCCACAGAGGACTCCAGTCTTCCTCTTCGAGAGGGCCATGATTCACAACATGGGGCTCAGAGCGGGTTGTATACAGGGTGGCAGGGACTTCTGCCACTCAGTATACAACCTTCTGGACCCTGTTGACATTTTTCGCTGAAAAATTCGCTGTTCCATACATTTTGACCGCTTAGGTATTGCAATTTTGTAGGCAACAGCAGATTAAAGAAAAATAACCAACGCAGGTGTCCAGATTCATGTACTGAATCCATGGTAACAGATTGCGCGTTGCTGTCTCTACCACCCTGTATAATTTGTATATACAAAATATGGTATCAATGGTACTACCCCTTAATTTATAGCTATACTTATAACGTCAATAAGTTATCTATATTTATACATTTATTATATTATAATAAAATAGTAGGTAATAAAAAAAAAATGACTGTTTGTGTAGATTTATGTTCCGGATTGGCGCAAAAACGGCTCAACGGATTTGGATGAAATTTTGCATATAGATAGTTTATTACCTGTATTAACACATAGGGTACGTTTCAATCCAGGTAGTACGTTCTCATAGGATGTTTTTCGACATCCCACATCTACGCGGCTCGAAGCCGCGGGCAAAAGTTATTAATATAATAATAATAATTATTATTATAAGTTATTGAAATTATTTGTAGTTACACAATAAGTTTATGACAAAATTTTCCTTTTATGTTAAAACAGGCCTATCTATAACTGGATTGCGCCACATTAATGTATTTGTTTATTAGGGAAAACTTGTTAATTACTTTTCCTCTAATAGGTTATAGTGTTATCTTCAATTAAGTATTTATTTATTTAATTACTAACAAATTATTTCTTAGTCATCATGATTTTAATTATTGTTAAAATTGCATGGCATTTAAGATACTTATTCATTTCCTGGAAATACTTATATAACTACTATAACTAGCAAAAATATATTTTAAACAGTAATTGGTATTTTTATACTCATGAGTCATGACACTCACCCTTTTTAGGCAGTATCCAGCATGGAATATGATAGGTGGTAGAATAATGTTAAAAAATATCTCTGGATCAAATGTTGCCTTAAGATCTATTTCGTTCTGCTCCACATTCACAATTTCTCCTCTAAAGCTATATGCGTATGTCTTGTTAGGTACTGGAACATCTGTATGAATAAAAATAGATCTGTATATTAAAAAAAAAAGTTCATAAATATTATTATGTTTTCGTTAAATGGTTTATTAGGTCCATAAACATGAGAAGATTATAAATAATGTAGTTATTATAATAAGGAATTCAAGAGAATAAAAACATACAAGGCCATATTGTTTGGCTTACAAGTATGTAACTGATAAAAAGCTTGAACAAAAAAATCTTAAAGACACTGTTTGTCAATGTTACTTTAAATTATGTATGTAGAGATGAATTAATTTTATTGAAGTTATAGAGCATTTTACTTTCAAAACATTGAGGTTTAAAATGTGGTCAAATACAGGGTGTTTGGCAGAACGTTGAACATACGAAAATGGTGGATAGGTGGGGTCATCTGCTACTTACTCAGGCCTAATTTATTTGGCCCTGGCCCCCTGGATATTAAAAAAAAAATTTTTTTGCTTTCTTCTAGTTTCACCACTTTCTTAACTTTAAAGTGTAATTTGTATTAAAAATGGGTAAAACAGGCAATATTTTTATTTATTACATCTTTCTGTAAGTTTGAGGAGTCATAACTTTTTTTCTAGCTAACATCTGAATAAAGCAATAATTTATAAGAATCTGCCAATATTAAAGATAAAAAAATAAACTAAAATATTGCCTGTTTTACCCATTTTTAATAAAAAAATACACTTTAAAGTTAAGAAAGTGGTGAAACTAAAAGAAAGCAAACAAATTTTTTTTTTATATTCAGGGGGCCAGGGCCAAATAAATTAGGGCTGAGTAAGTAGCAGATGACCCCACCGATCCACCATTTTCGTATGTTCAACGTTCTGCCAAACACCCTGTATAAACAGTACCAATTATTAAAAATATGTTTCTTAAACCTTAACAACATTACTGTTATTAGTATGATACTGAGAAACATTATAGGTACATTAGAATATGTTTCTTATCAAAAGGGACTGAAGGAGATATCATCAAATGCCAAATATTTCAATAGTGATTCAACATCTGTCCTATGAGATTATATCAAAAATTTATATTCTGAGCTTTGCAATAACTGACCTTTGAAATTTTAGCATGGTAACCCCGACAAGAAATGGAAATATCTGGTTTTATAAAGGGTAAGGATATTATAATGATGTATTTTTAGCACAATTTACCTCCTGAGGACATCATTTTATCGGGGAAGTGTAGACGTAGCATGTCTGGTGGGACCGATAGATTGTACTTTGTTTCCGGTGCAGGATGCACGTTGATGTAGGTAACTTGGTTTGTACTAGCTGCATAGCGAATTATTGCTCCTACGATTAGACCTGTTAAGGAAAAACAACAGTTTTTGTAATTATATTTCGAGCCGTTTGGGGTTAAAACTTTGGGGCTGTGGGGTACGAGTGCTCATGGTTTGTTTCTCTATACCAAATCTACAAATGGCTGGTTGACACTTCCCGTGAGTCAGGGTCAGGTCAGAAACATTGCCATACAACGTAGCAATGCCGCCATTTTCTCGGGTACATTACCAGTTGACAGCGATGCGGAAGAACTTTTCAATACCATATTTAACTCGTTAATAGTTTTAGTTAAGTTAGGATATTACATTTTTATTTTAATAGTTAATTTAGTTTAAGTTTATCCTGTGTTTTTTTTTCATGTTAATAAATGATGTCATTTTACATTAAAACAAGTACTCAGTGCGATCATTGCGTCACAGAATCAAAGCCACAATACTTATGACCAATTATTTTTTAATAGACTGCTGTTTTTTTTCCTATGTATATGACTCAATTTTAAAATAAGTTGTTCAATAAAGTTTTAACCTTTGTATATCAGTTAAAAAAATTTGCTGACTTTTCATGCACAATAATGAATATGTTACGTAAACAACACACCAAGCAACTGCAAACCAGTAAAGTTTACACTCGTTGTTTGAATGAATGATAAATGTATATTGTTTTGAATTTAAATATTATGGATGCAAAACATGGTTTTTCTGTTTTAGAGATAAAATAATGTAGCGAATAAAGGAGACTTTCTTGACATTATAATTTTAAATCTTAATCAATAAGCTGAAATTTACATTCCTTAAATATTTTTTTACTTCTAAGGTGTCTGAATTAACTTCAGTCAGGGTTAAGAGGTTATCCCAGAGTGAAATAGATACTGAATAACATGTACCTACTACATACAAACAGTAATTTTGCTGCAGATAGGTATAAAAAGGTAAATAATTTACGTCAAGGTCTTGAACATCTTTTTGTTGAGTGGTCACATGACTACTAATAGTTATTAAAAAATAAGAATGCTTTGAAAGGAAATAAAATGTAACTTACCATATATTACAGCAAGCCCTGTTTCGTGAAGCCAGCTCACTCGTCGATGTTTGAATACCCAAATAGTAAGCACAGTCAGCGTTAATAGACAGGTGTATATTAAAAGATTCAAGCTGTCTATACGATGTAGAAGTGTAGCTTTTGCGTCCAGCGCGATATCTGTTCCTGATCCTTGACATTGTGCCACCAAATATAAAAGAATCGAAGCGAAATTCAGTAAGATATTCATGATTAATTTTAGTTCAATAAAAATAACGTCGTCACATCACAAATACGCCGCTCAATTCACACGAAACGCCCTATTAAACGAAATAAGTTTATTCAATAGACAAGACAATCAGTACACATAAAAATAAATACGTACTAGAACCCAATTAATTTTCGTTCTAGAAAAATAGTCAATACATTTTTTTCTACACAAGAACGAACCGTACAGACAACCGTGAGTGAGATTTAGAAATAGCAACTGTCAAATTAAAGTGTCAAACAGAAAATGTCAATACGCGTGTTTCGTACTGTGTACTAATTAGGTGGTTTAGCATGTTGAAACTTATTTACAATAATTTATAATGGCTTTTTTCATATTTAATAAGATCATTTTGTTTTATTTGCAACGATTTATAGATAAATGATAAATTAAAACATTCATTCAGTTATAAATTAGCGAACATAATTTAGTTTTTGAGACTTCCCTCTACTGTTTTTAAAAATGCTAAAAATATGAATTTATACGTATTATGAACAAGCCAAATCGTGAATCGATGTGGTTGGTAGAACCGTTTATGGCGTTTTTATTTAAAAATAGGTTTCATGTATCCTAAGGAGCTCTCTAGAAATATTTTGGACCGTAGTTTAGTGCTTGAGTGTTGGTAAAATTCGGGCTTAACCAAACATATTCATACAGATCATAACACTTTGGGCTGATTTTTCAATAGTCAGATATTATTTATCTTATGAATAATTAAGGCGGTTTGACTTATTTTCTATGCAAAATCTGTCAAACTGACATATTTATTCCTCAGATAAAAGTTATCTGACGATTGAAAAATCAGCCCTTAGTCATAAAATGTGACATGCAAACTTTTAGGTATATTATGCTAAGGCCTGTGTTCACCAACATTCAAACCACCGCACTATGGTTCGTCTAGAATATGCTAGCTGGACAGATTTTTTTTTGCGAATTTTGGTCCCTAGGGGTTTTCTTATAACCTGATAAGATTACCTAATTTCGTTTTGGTGTAAAGAAACCTATTTTGAGGGGTAAGAGGGAGTGGTAGTTATATAATACGTAAAAAAAAACCTTTTTATACTTATAAAAACTATGTATTATGAAAATAAAACACGAAAACAAACAACTATAAGCAAACTGCACGTTTACAGATCAAAACTATTAGTCAGGCACCTATGAGGTAATTATTTAATATTATTAATATTTACAAAATCTTAGGTAGAAATTAGCGATAGGTAACTCTCAATTTTTTTTAGTTAATCTAGTTAAATAAGTGTACAAAACTTAGTTAATTAGATATAATATATAATAGTAAATATATAATTATACTTATATTTACTAATTTTATCCAATTAACTAAGTGTAAAACACTTAGTTAATTCGATATAATTATTAACAAAAATATAGAACTGCCATCACAACCCCACTTGCTAATAAGAGTGAATGATGTCCCAAGAGATGAAGATTTGAGAATATCATGCTGCGCAATAATTAAACGTTCAACTGTTTTATTTCAAATAGCTTGAAATTTAATTTCTGTGCGAGTCTCATCCACAAATAAATCTTCCTCGGGAGGGAAACATTCTATCTTAGCTTTCCTAAGACTATATATTGATGGAAATACCTTATGCCCAGCTTTCCATTTACGCTGCTTGTAGGAGTGGCTTGTTGATTTTGAGTTCAGATAATATGCCAAAGCCACTTCCTTCGTTAAACACCTTTGACTACTGCTTTCACTGTCACTGACACTATTTTTCATCGTTTTGCACTTTTCGGGACTTTCGTTTGCGTCTCTTATGACAGCAGCCAAGGTCCGGTGCTCAGACAATCGCGCGGAGAATTCTGCTGCAGCCACTAACTGATTTGTGTCGCGTGTACTTAGCAGATCGTCAACTCTTTTCCTTTTCGTTTTATCACTGGACTGTTCAAACTCTTTGCTTCGACGTCCAGCACTTGAAAGTGAAGAAGTAGATGGCTATGCGTGGCAAACAGACACGTTAAACACGAAGTCTTTTGATGTCCATTCTTAATTTTTTGAACGTCGCGGCTTTTTTTGTGCGCGTACCATTTTTTTTCTAAATTCGCGCTAATTGTGCTGATTGACTTCTTCAGAGCCCTCAAAGAATCTTCAGTAATACCAGATAGGTCGTATTTTGAAGATAGTAGACCAAACTGTCCGCTATTCCGGTTAACGTTGCTGTGTTTAAGCCAATCTTCAAAAAGTACTAATCTTGGAGATTGAGAAGAGGTGCTCTAGAAAAAAAAAAAAAAAATGTTCCACAGCAGTCCATAGTATATATTTATGATTATTTGAAAAAAGAGGGTTCTAGCTACCATATCTAAAAGTTTTAGGTCTAAGTCACGCGCTGGCAATGCTTTCCGGGTCCAAAATAGATAAGAATAAAGGAAAAAAATGGTAAAATTAAAATTTAATGCTAAACAAAAAAAAATGTAGTTGTAACTTGCCAACTTTTTTTGTAAAATAAGATAGTACATACCTTTAACTTCAATATCCATCACATTAAACCAAAATCACTTTCGTATGTATTCGCGTGGAATGCAAAATTGCTAATGAAAATCAGTTTACTTACCCCTTTTCTTATATATTTACCTGCGACCCTTAATGAGCGTGACAGGTTCTGTATATTTATGTAATAAAATACGAACAATAATAAAGAGCATGACATTCCTTTGTTCTGTTAAAAATTAAAACTATCAGTTACTAATTTCAAATAAACAACTGTATCAATTAATATCAAAAGTAAATGATGTACATTATATTCCTTTGTTTTAAAGTAATTCTTAACTGTTGATTCAATACTCTTTAACGGAACTTCCGGTGTGAAATATTATTGTTTGTTACAAATATCTGTAAAGTCAAACTAAAATATATTAATTGCTAACTATGAATTATCCCCATGATAATAATCAAAACACTGATTTTATCCAGCCACCGACGGTCCCTTGCCACCCTCCCTCCGACGCAGCTGCCCTAAGCCGAGGTTCGTACCCCACAGGGGGTGCCCCTAGCGAGCAGCAGTCGTTTAGTTTATAAGTTTTTACGCCCTGGCTGGAGGCATTAAGTTTCGTTAGGAGCTTAGGGCAGCCACAGGAAAGTCCGGTTATAGAGTCGGACCCTTAGTGGTTACACTCTGAGATGCCCTAGATTAAAAAAAAAAAAAAAGCTGTTTAGTCGAGTTGCTCGGTAGATGTTCAAGTGGTTGGTTCGTCCAGGTGTCACGTAAGTTAAGTAATTTGATATTATACCTTAATTACTGCCTGTTATGATTATGTTGTTGTGTAAAGTATATTATTGCCAATATTGGTAATGTGTTAAATTGTTTAATGGAATACTCATGTTCCTACCTTTATATTATTATAATAATGTTGCTATTAATCTGAGTAAAGGTCCAATAGATAGAATTATCTGTTTTGAGATAACGGTGATTTATGATAGAATACTTAATGCTGTTTCCGTGGAGTTTCTTATCCGTTCTTCTCCACGAAGACCTAGTTTTGGAACGAACAACTAGCTTTCTCAGTAACGTTACCTTGACAAGCCTAATTGAATTAAATGCCTAGTCTTGTCTTTCTGTGCTTCTCTTTATAAAATCCTTTCCCTACACACCATATTCATAGGGACTTTCATACATAGTAAACTACTAGTTACCATTCTGATACACAAAGCTTGCTAATAAAGTGGCTATCAATACCTATAAATGTAGTTTACATTTAGAATCTGACAAGCGCAACTCCAGGTGTATTAAAATTCTTGGAAATAGAGGTTCGTGGGTATTATCTAAAGAATTTTCGGCATTTTCAATCATGTATTTTGTCTAGCTAGCATGTTCTAGACCAGGTATGGGCAACCTTTGACATGTTGAGGGCCAAACTTTAGCGTGCATATACGTTCACGGGCCGCGTTTAAAAGTACTTAGTGCATTTTAAAGTAGTGATAATATTTTTTGCGATAGATATTAGACATAAAATAATACGACAATGTTATTATAGTACAATTTATTAAAATAACAAAATGAAATGAAATTTAAAAAAATGGTACATTTTATAATTAAATCGTTAAATTTGCAATTGTTACAAACAACGAAAGTTAAATACACCGAAATCAATGAGACACTTGAGCTTGAATTTGGGAAACTAATCCATCGATATTGGGATTAATTCCACTGATACAAAGACGTAAAGAATTTTCCAAATTACCGTCAGTCAGTCTTGTTACGATGTGTTGATTTATTAACTTTCATCAATGAAAATAACTGTTCGCATTTATAAGTACTGCCAAACGCACAAATCAATCTTCTTGCAAATTTTCTAAGCTGCGGAAAATTGTCTTCTTCTAGGTATTTTTTGTAGAAATCGTACAACTCTACGTCTTCAAATTTCGATTTTAGGGGTGAGTTTTTTTGAATCTCGATCAACTCCATTTTTAAGTGTATTGGAGCATTTTGTACATTACATTTTGTAGGAGTAGCAAATAAACTGAAATAGACTTCCATGTTTTTGAAGTCGCTAAATCTGTTCGAAAATTGTTCCGACAGTAACTTGAGTTCTTCAGCATATTGAGCATAAGCAATATTTTCATATGCAGAGAGCGTGTTGAAATGGTAACTGTTACCAGACAGCATCTGTGACTCCCGCCAGCGTAGTTTGATCTGAAACGCTTTCAAATGGCTGTACAAATCATTTACTAACTGTCCTTGTTTTTGAAGTTTCAAATTTAAATCATTCAAATAGCCTGTAAGATCGACCAGAAATGCTAAGTCACATATCCATTTTGGGTCACTTAATTCAGTTAGTGGTTTATCTTTTATTTTCATAAAGTCTGCTATCTCATTTCTAAGCTCGTAAAACCGTTTCAACATTTTTCCTTTGCTCAGCCATCTGAATTCACAATAATATGTTACGTCGCTCTATTCAGCTGATATTTCATCCAAAAACGCCTTGAACTGACGATGGTTAAGCCCTCGGGATCGAATAAAGTTGATGGTTTTTACTACCACATTCATAACATTCTGGAGTCGAATGGACTTAGAACACAAGTTCTGTTGGTAGATAATGCAATGAAGGACTATCAAATCATCTTTTTGCACATTTAATTCTGTTGCTTTTTCATTCAAAATTCCGATGAAACGTTTACGTAAGCCGACCATAGAAGGTGCACCATCAGTGCATACTCCAATTAATTTTGACCATGGCAAGCCAAAACTTGTGAATACCTACCTTTTGAACTTCAATAAAAATATCCTCTCCTGTAGTGGTTCCTTTAAGCGGCTGTAAAGCAAGCAATTCCTCAGTAATAGTGAACTCCTTATCAACACCTCGAATAAATATAGCCAGTTGACCTGTGTCAGATAAATCGGTGCTCTCGTCTAATGCTATGGAAAATGATTCAAAACCAGCCATACGCTCAGTCAATGTTGTTTTTATATCATTAGCCATCATTTCTATACGTCGAACAATAGTTCGTCTTGACAAACAAATTTTTTCAAATTCATTTTTCTTTTCAGGACACAAAATACTGCAAACTTCTAACATACACTCCTTGATAAATTCTCCTTCGGCAAATGGTTTTAATGCCTTTGCCAATTTTGAGCTAACTATAAAACTAGCTTTCACAACATTATCAAGTTGTGTTCTTTGTTTATGAAACATTTGTTATTTGCGGTAAGCTTCTGGATTTTGTCTGTTCTTAATTGTCCTGTCAGTGAGTGCAGCATAGCATGCTTAGTTGAGTAATGCCTCTTTATATTGAATTCTTTCATTACTGAAATGGATTCATTACACAGCAAACAAATAGGCTTACCATTGTGCAAGATAAAAAAGAATTCTTCAGTCCATTTTTCTTGAAACTGGCGACCCTCTGTATCTACTTTTCGTTTCTTTCCACCAGACATCATTTTTGTTTACTTTTCGTTCAATAAACTTAATAACAAACTATAGTTAGTAACCACTCAAGATGCACACAAAGTCACAAAGCAAGTTGACGGCTCGAGCAGTTCCCTAGGATATCGCTTGTCCAAGTTAAGGCTCGTTCAGACTCGCGCGATATCGAGGCCGCGACAGGCACCGACAAAGAAATTGTGCTACTAGTGTCGCGTCGCGCCCGCGATATCGCACTAGTCTGTACGAGCCTTTATCACCTCGGTAGCTCAAATAGAACTGAACTAACGTTCGGGCCATCCACCCGCTTATATAGGCAAATCTGGAATAAACTAGTTTAGAATATAAGTTTTTAAACTGTCATGGTCACTAACATTATTATTAACATAAGCGGGATATTTACCATGTTTATTCATTTTTCTGAGTAAAAATGAATAAACATGGTAAATATCCCGCTTATGTTAATAATAGTTTAGAATAATTGAGAAGCAATAAATCTTTTGATGTGTCGCCCGTAAGGCGGCAAACCTCAAAGAATTTGATCGAGCAAGCCGAGTGAGCCTCACTGTCACTCCCGTGAGTATAAGTACCTTATGTAATATTTTTTTAATTGGGTTTTTTTTAAATTTCTCGCGGACCGGATCATATCTTACAGCGGGCCGGATCCGGCCCGCGGGCCGGTTGTTGCCCATATATGTTCTAGACGATCCATAGTACACCGGTTAGGTATTTAAACAGTTGGTTTATGTCAAATTTCCTAAGGCCTGTGTTTACCAACATTTAAATCAACTGTTTAGATATTTAATCAGTTCTTTACTTAGGAAATAGTAAACAACTGATTAAATATCTAAACAGTTGATTTAAATGTTGGTGAACACAGGCCTAAGAAATTTTGAGTAAACAACTGATTTATCTAAACAGTTGATTTAAATGTTGGTGAACACAGGCCTAAGAAATTTTGAGTAAACAACTGATTAAATATCTAAACAGTTGATTTAAATGTTGGTGAACACAGGCCTTAACCTGGTTATGTGAGAAATTACGGTTTTTAACCCTGATGTTTTTGAGAGTTCATCTAGAAATTAATTACTTAATTTATTTTATTGCATACCGACTTTATTGACATGGGCCTTCCAGTTGCAGTGGTTATCAATCGTGATACCGAGAAATGTAGTTTCATTTACTTTTTTAAAATTTAAGTTCACTTTAATTGATGTCTGTCTTATTTTCTCGTCCATAATATGTACAGATTTTTTTTTTTTTAATTGTTAGGTTTACACATAGATTTAATTTTATTTTATTTTTTTATTTTTTTTTTGTATATCAGTTGGTTTTCATTAGTGTCAAATGTAGTCTCTGTTCATTAGTGTCAGTAATAATCGATGTCATTAATATAGGTATGTCATACATCAGCGAACCGAAAACGGGACTTCAATCGATGTTGCATACCGCGTTTAACCCTCGGCTGGTGAGTCTGTCAGACCACAATTTTTATATGACTTATGTCTCGTACTAGTTATGATAACTATATAGCTATGGTTACTTACGGTAAGTTATTGTAAATACTAGGGGTTGGGTGTATTAGGGGTGGAAATAAAGAAATATTATAAATTAACCACTTTTGTATATTTTTCTCTAATTAATTTGAGGCGACATTTTTTTTAACAAATAAATAGAAATACATTTTTTTTCTCTTATAACATAAAATACTTATCAAAACAAAAGAGATTCCGGAAATAGTCCCTGAAAGAGGTTAATAATGAAATAATGAAGCTTTCTCCCCTGCCTACCCTCCGCAAACACATATAGGGCTGATGTTATATTAGGCGTCAATTTCATAATCCAAAAAGCTTTCTTCCACAATAAATAAAAACATTATTTTATGATATGTTTCGAGTGGTTCATAACGCCCAGCTACTGCAATGAGAGTTTTGGCTCATAAAATTCAAATTTGAAAGAAATACAACGGTTTATGAGCCTAGGTGGGTCTGACAGGCCCTACCAGGCATGGGTTAAGCGACTCGCTGCGTTTGAGAATAAATTGAACTTCGAGCCGTGTTCCGCAGATGCCAAAGCCTCACCGATCTCTGCGACTGACATCCAAAACATCCTAATGCGGTGTACGTTCAATCCAATCGTTATCAAGTTTCTGAAAAGCGAAGGACTACTAAATCTGTCCGTTGTTATTTATCTATTATTATTATTATTTATTTATCCGCCCATTATGGCACCTTATGTAACAGTTCTACATTTATATCTGTAATTTTTCTTGGTGTACATAATAAAGAGTATTGTATCTATCTATCTATCTATTTACATGTACCGTACCGGATTAATTAGACATCCGGAACGCAGCTCAGGTTGATTAGGGATTAGGAACACAGCAAGGTACTTAATAGTATTTACCTACAAGGTTCAGGAATGGAATGTAACCACAATAACATACCTATTGGAATTCATAATGTAGGTAAAACATTATCCTCCTTACTAATAAACGTTGTATAGTGTCTGTATAGTTACACAACGCTTTGTCTTCTTCTATCGAAAGTCAAATTACTGACGAGTGAAAGAGAGAAATCGGTGTGTAACTATACAGACGCTATACAACGTTTATTAGTAAGGAGGTAAGTAGTAAAACGTGGAATGTCCAACATAGTTTATAAAGGCTAGTTCCACGGTCCACTTGTAGCGTGGACGCGGGCCTCAATCGATTGGTTTCCGGATTATTGCATAATTTATCACAACTTTGTTGCAAAATAATATTCGATTGTATCTATGTGGTGGGAAGAAATATGAAGTTTGATGCGGATTTGTAATAAAAATATTTATACTCAGTAGATAGGTACACACGGCCACAAATCAAGCTATAAATTTCCAGTATATGCTGACCTCTCATTGTACGGAAATTATATACAATGCGAGATCAGCCTAAACTGGAAATGAATAGCTTGATCTGTGGCCGTGTGTACCTAGCTAAAGCAAATAAAAATCCAATTATACATACACTTAGGTATACTGACTAGAAATCATCTATAACAATATATCTATAGATATATACCTACCAATATAAGCACAGTGACACACTAGCGGGTTAGGGTTAAACGGGATGAATATTTGTATGAAAATCCGTAGTTTTTAAGATTCCGTAGCGAAATGGCAAAAACGAAACCTTTATAATTTCATCATGTCCGTCGATCCGCACAACATTGATGAAAATCGGAAAGGAGGAGTATTCTGTAGGCCCCTAAAAGTTTTCGGTATAAAGAAAAGGAAACGTGTGTTTTAGGGTTTTCTGCAAACCCTACTCAATTGTAAAAAAAAATTGTGTTCAAAGTTTGAAGGGGAATGTTTGAAATCAACGCTGGCGTAGTCGCCGGCCAAGTGCGAGTTAAAATGATCTGTAGTTAGTTACACAATAAGGTTAGTATTGTTAACAAGAAAATGGTGCCGATTCTCTTTTACACCGAACTAAATTATCACTAAAATTCTGCAATATAAAAAAAAAAACTAAATTAATAAATAA
Source organism: Dryobota labecula (assembly GCA_947523025.1). Taxonomy (NCBI): domain Eukaryota; kingdom Metazoa; phylum Arthropoda; class Insecta; order Lepidoptera; family Noctuidae; genus Dryobota; species Dryobota labecula. The sequence goes on from OX383284.1 coordinate 19,354,762, forward strand.
TTTTGAGTCGACTAAAATCGAATTTGACAATCGCGACTCCACGTGGTATTTAGGGTTCCGTACCAAAATGGTAAAGAACCCTTATGGTGCGACTCAGTCTGTCCCTCTGTCACAGCTGGATATCTCAAAAACTACTAATGCTATCAACTTGAGGAATAGTTTTAGATGACATTTGCCCAACTATTTTGTAAATAAGAAAGATTTTTTTTTGTGCGACTTGGACTGAACGGGGGTCTTAAAAATTTGATGTGGGGCTACTAGGGCATGTGGGGTATCATATGAAAGAGCGCTATTTGCACATTCTCAAACATTTTTTTTATTAGGCCCATTGACATATATATTACTGCGTAAGGACTGGGCGGACCGCATGTTTCAATGACGCCTCGAACGTGGTCCCAAAATGGTCTTCCCTATAACGAAGTGAACTAGAACGCGTTCGGCTGTCTTCGGGAGCGGTCGTAAAATTTTACAAGCAAAAATGCCAAGTTACAAAAAAAAAATCTTTCTTATTTACAAAATAGTTGGGCTATTTTGTAAATAAGAAAGATTTTTTTTGTGCAACTTGGACTGAACGGGGCTCTTAAAAATTTGATGTGGGGCTACTAGGGCATGTGGGGTATCATATGAAAGAGCGCTATTTGCACATTCTCAAACATTTTTTTTATTAGGCCCATTGACATTTATATTACTGCGTAAGGACTGGGCGGACCGCATGCTTCAATGACGCCTCGAACGTGGACCCAAAAAAAAAAAAAAAATGGTCTTCCCTATAACGAAGTGAACTAGAACGCGTTCGGCTGTCTTCGGGAGCGGTCGTAAAATTTTACAAGCAAAAATGCCAAGTTGTGTCGTGAAGGGTTGCGTGAACTACGACAAAAAGCACAATAAAACAATTGATAACATTTCATATCACCGATAAGTTAAAAATATGTAATTATATCAACTTCTAACATTATTTAAAACAATTTTCTTTCTAATTTGTCTCAACGTTTGGCAAAGACGACGCGAAGCCGCGTAAAAGTGCGACATAACTTTGCAGCGGCGCGCGTTTTTATCCGATGAAATGAAAAGTTTTATTATTATTACTATATGATTTAATTATGTATAAAGTTATTTTTATTGTTTATTAAAAGCAAATTAAAATGTGTTTTTATGTACCTTACTGCTAAAAAATCTGTAAGTACAGTGAAATACGTATTTATTTTGCAGATTTCCTTCTGATTCCGTGCGAAATAAAGTTTGGAGTCGTGTCATAAGTTAAAAAAAATAAGTTTAAAAATATTGTTTTATTCGAAGGCCAATGAAAATTTTATAACACAAACTGCAATAAATATAAATTTCGAAAAATAGAAGGTTTTTTTATTTCTTTGTACCTCGAAAAATACCCGCTCTTACAAGTTTACGTCTAGGAGCAGACCACGCCGATTGACATCGTAGTTCATAGTAGTTCTAATAGATGGCGTTAGTGTTTTTGTATGGCGACCGTGTCCGGCAAACGTTCGGACGACCGTATCTTTACTATTTATATCAATGAGTAGGCCGCAAAATTTTCGACTTTTGATGAAACATGTAAAAAAATAACGTTCCCCCCCTTATCTCCGAAGTTTGCATAGAGAAAAATCTGAAATTATTCTATGTGATAGAAGTTTATGTAAAGATTACAGGAAAAATAAAACGATGTCTCTACATAGCACACTTTTTCTAATTTTGCTGTTTTAGGTAAGCGCCATCTCTTGACCGATAGTGGAACTAATGTATTTTTTTTTAAATGATTTTTGATGGTAGGGATCCCTCGGTGCGCGAGTCCGACTCGCTCTTGACCGATTTTTTTTTTGGCTTCCCAACGTGGTACCTACTTGTTTGCCCTACCCGGTGAAGATTTTTAGAGCCGCGAAAATATGAAAAATGATTACCTACATGTTGAGTTGTAGGGGTTTAGAGCTTTTCATCGAAATTTTCATTATTTTTGCGATAGGACACACCACTTCCGAGAAATAAGCAAAAGGAAAGAAAAAAAATACAGTACTGTTTTTACATGTCAAGTCGAGGTGTTGGTGTGAATTTTAGTACATGAAAACTAATTTTATTCCACACTATTTTAATCGCGATTAAAAATAGTCAGATTTAGTTAGACAATAAAAAATTTAGGTGAAATACGGTAAGTTCAGAATAACAAAATTGCCATTTTCACTAAATTAATAACTCAGTGCCATCTTAGTGCTGTCAAACTAAAATATAGTTAAGTTGTGTCACTTTATTCAATTTCAGAATGGAAAATCGTCGTTTGACAGGCATAAACTAAATTTTGGTGATTTTTAGTCTAGTTTAGAGAATTTTGTGACAAGAGAATCGGCACTACTGTAGCGGCACATAACCACAGAGGAACTGGCTATCTTATTTATTTATTTATTAGGCTCTTCAACAATGAGTACACTATTGCTTTACAATTAGTATATTACAAACTTAGATAAATGATTGGTCGTCGAGTGCAGCGAGACCAATCATTAATCTAAGATTACAAACTTAAGTCTAAGCGCCTCATTACTTATAGAAAAGTACAGCATGCACTACATTATGCGCAGATAATAACACAATTAATTAATGACTAAACGCTAAATTGATTAAAATAAATTACATTAAATTAGAATAGATTAGATTAGAATAATATAGGTACTAGATTTAATTTTTGATAATTTTCATAAATATCAGGTTATTAGAGGTTCCTCTAACTGCCGAAACACAACAGCTGCTGTTAAAATTTTTGATGAGGCGACAGACTTAGATAAAATGGTGGTAGCTAGCGAAGCGGACAAGCCCTATCACCGACCAAACCGAACAGAAAATTTTGTCCCCGCGCTGGAAATCGAACCCGGGTCTGAGACAGGTGATCTTACCACTAGACCATTGAGGATTAGTCCCCTAGCTTAAAAAATCTAACCGATGCTTTAAAATTAAATCAAAGAATGTTCGCTATGTTTATGATATTTCACATATTTTAATAGGTAGCCTGTACATTTTATAAACAAATAGCAGATGTAATGTTAATTATTTTGGGCCAGCAAAGCATGACAAGATTTCTTTACTTAGGGACTCTCCCATATTTCAGTGTCGGATCCAGGTCAAGTGGGACATGTACGTATCGAGCCTACAAACGTGCCTTACTGTTCCGACCGGTACCTATACCTATTATTCGCAAGAAATACAAACTTGCACCTTCCTTTAAGGGGGTTGGAGGGTGAAAGTTACAAATATGTCTTAATTTTTTTGTTATTTTTATGCAAATCCCCAAGCCTTCATATTAAATTTCAGCTTCCTAGGAATTCGGGATGTAACCTAGAGGTTTTATTTTATACTAGCTTTTGCCAGCGGCTCCGCCCGCGTGAATGTCAGTTATCGCGTAAAAAAGTGCCTATGTCCTTCTAAATATCCCAGGCTATTTCTCTGCCAAATGTCATGACGATCGGTTCAGCGGTTTAGGCGTGAAAACGTAACATACAGACAGACAGACAGACAGACAGAGTTACTTTCGAATTTATAATATTAATTTATGGATAGTATGGATACAGACCTGCACTCCCCATTAAGTGGTTGGAGGGTGAAAGTTACAGGTTTTTTTTTAAAGGGGGTTTGGGAGTGTCAAAGTTTGTATGGAAGAATTTTAACGCGCGCGCGCGGTCTGATTAACTCAAAACTCGGTATTTATACTAAAAACCGAAAATATAGAATAACGTGTGTCAGGGTTTTTGGAAAAGCTAACTCTTAAAGCAAGCAAAGCGAGCAGACGAACAGAGAGAGCAGAGTTTAGTAGCAGAGAAACTGCTGGGACTAGGAACGTGAAATTTCATCACTAATAAGGGGTTGGAAGAGTTTCTCATTTTTTTTTCTAAATTACTCCCAAAGGGGGGATTGGGGGTTGTAAAATTTTGTGTAGAAGAATTTTAACGCGCGGTCAGATTAACTCAAAACTCAGAATTACTACTAACAACCAAAAAATATAGAAAGAAAACAAAGCACGTAAAGCAAACAGAGCGAGCACTTTATTTTACCACTTTGTCGGCGCGATAAATATGTATATCCATGCCAATTACAGCTTTCTAGTAATAAGTCTCTGAGCTAAGCCGCGGACAGACAGACGGACATGACGAAACTATAAGGGTTCCTTGGTGACTACGGAACCCTAAAAAACTATAGTTAGGTGACTGTTTATGTGATAGCCGTTCGTCAGGAATAATCTGTAAGAATGCATCAGTCAGTGTATCAGTTTTGTGACATAAGCAGTACTATGCAGGAACGCGAGTGTTAATTTATTCACTAAAAACAAAAACTTCGGCATCGCACAGTGGATCGTCCCCATACAAGAGGATGGACATGGGCATCAAAATTGATATTAATGTATACAAACTATTGTTAACATTTTAAAAGAGTAAGTATGGAGTTTCTTGCCCATTCTTCTCCATACATAACTACCTTTTGGAAGGAGCAACTAGAATCAATTAACTTAACAATTAACATTGAATCTATGTAATTTTTGACGTTCAAAAGTGCATCTTACGTGCCTATTTGAAACAAATGATTAGACTTTTTTTTTACTTTTAGCAGAAAGGACACAACCCACATTATGGTCAAAAATGAGTTGTATATACCAAAGAGGTCCTAACGGTTAAAAAAAAATGCTATCGTATTTCTTTATCAACAAACTACAAATATTGTTCGCAGAATTTTTCTATTATATATTTCAGGAGAAAATCGATAGACACTTAAACTCCCCCACCCCACTTTTTTTTAAGATAAAACGAAAATCCATACTATACTAATATTATAAATGTGAAAGTAACTCTGTCTGTCAAAAGTCAAAGTCAAAGTCAAATAATTTATTTCAAATAGGCACGAAGATGCACTTTTGAACGTCAAAAATTACATGAATACTTAATTGATTCTAGTTGCGCCTTCCAAAATGTAGTTATGTATGGAGAAGAATGGGCAAGAAACTCCATACTTACTCTTTTAAAATGTTAACAATAGTTTGTATACATTAATTAATATTTGTAGGTGTGACTATGTATGTCTGTATGTTACGTTTTCACGCCTAAACTGCTGAACCGATCGTCATGAAATTTGGCAGAGATATAGCCTGGGATATGGAGAAGAACAAAGGCTACTTTTTTATGCGATAACCGACATCCACGTGGGCGGAGCCGCGGGCAAAAGCTAGTCGATTATATCTCAGGAAGTGCACGATTGTAGCACTATGTGTCTTTGGACAAATTGGGGCACTTAGTCGATATATACCAATTAAAGAAATAATTATGCGAAACAAGGCGAAACTCAGGCGATGGGAGAGAAGAAAACACTTTTTATCGATTTTCTCCTGAAATATGAGTCCAATTAGAAAAAGTCTAAGCACAATATTTGTTGGGTTTTGTTATAGGAATACGATAGCATTTTTATTTTCTTTAAATATCAATTTTGATGCCAATGTCCAACCTCTTCTATGGGGACGATCCACTGTGCGTCGTAAGCAATGGGAAATTGCTACTGAAATGATTTTGGAGCAGATTGCTAATCCATTGCTTCATATGTTCGAAAATGTTGTATGCTCAACAACGAAAATAACGCAATGAATGTTATTGGACTGTCAAAATGAAACCAATTCCTACTGATAGTGTGTTACGCAATTAGCCCTCTGGGCCAGCATGCTCCCCAGCCCCTAAATAGAATGTTGACTTTCTACAACAGAGCCTGTTCAGTTGTTAGTAATATCGATATATCCTTTGATAGTCTGCCAATATTTAAAACTAAAATGATTTAAATTTACCTGTAATCAGCTGTCTACTTATACTTATTCAAATTTAATAGTAATGCAATTTTAATAATTAAAATGTAATCATATTCAATATCTAATAATTTTATTTGAATTTAGTTTTAATTAGACTTGCGATATTTGTTTTCCTTTTTTTTTTGTATATTTTAACTTTTGTCAAGTCATTTCAATCCTTATTTCAACCTTTATGTCATTTCAACCTTTATTTTATTCCATATTTAGTTTTGCTGCCTTATTTGCGAATATTTTATTGTGATTTTGCATGGTTGTATTGTATTGCTCTTATGCATTTGACGAAATGTAGATATTATTTTAAATTTAATTTTGTATTCCGTATTATTTAGTTTTGTTGCCTTATTTGCGAATATTTTATTGTGATTTTGTATAGTTGTTTTTTTTTTATGCATTTGACGAAATGTATATATATCTGCCTAGCCTTTTCCCAATTATGTTGGGGTCGGCTTCCAGTCTAACCGGATGCAGCTGAATACCAGTATTTTACATGGAGCGACTGCCTATCTGACCTCCACAACCCAGTAACTGGGTAACACGATACCCCTTGGTAAGACTGGTTGTCAGACTTTTTGGGCTTCTGACGACCCTTAACGACTGTCAAAGATCCACGAATGACAGCCGGGACCAATGGCTTACTTTGCTTTCCGAGGCACGGAGGAGTCTCGGTATGTAAAGATGGTCACCCATCCACTGACCAACCCCGGCAAGCGTAGCTTAACCTGACGGATCGACCCGTGCGGCTGTTATTACTTAGCCATGAGCTCCTCATTTGACGAAATTTATTATTTTATATTAAATTTTGTTTTTTAATCTAATCTTATTTGGTGATTTTAATATGTATCAAATTTGTATCGCTAATATTAGAATGTTTTTTTTATTTTTATTGAATAGTTGTTCACCTTTTAATAAGTATGAATGTTTGGCATGCATATATGTGGTGTATTTACACAGTATTGAAGACTCGTGATTATCTATTGTCACTATCCTTGTAAACATGTCGTTGGTGTGCCTTGCTCAATCAATAAATAAACATAATCGGGTCAATCGAGAGCTAGCGGTCAGGCCGTTAATTGACGGAGTAACATCACTAAAGTCAAAATGACAAGCAATATAAATTGTTTCTTTTTTCATCAAATCAATAAAAACTTTACAGTCATGCATTGACTTTGCATTTTTGACATTGACAAAAATGTCAATGCTTAGAACCTGTATAATTTTACGCAGTTAATTGGATTGTATGGATGTTGGTGTGTTCATACGTAAACTTCAATACAGTTTATTGTTATTTAATCGGTCTTAATTCCTTCGAGACGCGTTCAGGCTTAATTGCATTTATTATTTATGTGATTGAGCATGTGCCTATTAATAGACGGTACTTAGGTACCTATGATAGCATTGTATCTTGATTGTATCATTGTAAACATTAAATAATAAGGGCGTTGATATAGTCATGAACGTAAATGATTTTATTGAGGTAAATAAACTCAATTAATCTTTGTTTAACACACTTTAGTTGTAGTAGGTATTATTGCTGATCCACTAGAAGACTTGACGCTTTATGTATGTAGGTATAAGCTGAGTTACAATTACTCCTGCCTGGGAAACAAGTCTACTGTGAGTTGTCATAGTACAATACATACACTCCTATGTATGTACTATGTAGGTATAATATCAAAATACGTGCAGAAATATTTATTTTCATTTCTCATACTTGGAAAGTACCCTTGAAGTTACCTGATCAGAGGGATGAAAACAGTACCTACTTTTCGTCCCTGGGAAACGATTTTCCCTGCTGTCAAAAAGTTTAAAAACTATGCAAGTTATGTTCCAACTTTTTAAACAGTCACTTTGTTAAATCGCGGCGTAAAATTGTAATAAAAAAAATATTATCAACAAATTAACATAACTACTTACTTATAATTTACTTTTCTCTAAATTATTATTTAATTTACATAGATTTGAGCTAAATACCTATTTACCATCATCAATGATAAAAAATACTGGCTGGTAGAAAGCCACAGAAAAAAAAAAAAAACATTAAAAAGGCGGGAAAGCGGATTAAAATGGGGTGGAGTACTTTGAGAACATTTTAGTATTATCATAGAGTAGAATGAAACCTAATTTAAATATTTTTCATGGAGTAGTTTGGGAACTCTTTTTTGGAGTACTTTGGGAATAACCCATTCGATCTTCAGTCGAATGCTAATAATTATTATTTATTTATTTACAGATATTTGTACAAAATGAGTCAGACATGTATCTGTTTAACTAATCAGGTTTTTATTTACTTTCCTCATATTCGAAATGAAAAGCAGAATGTTTATCTCGGGTGAAAGAACCTATTTACTTATTTAGGCACTCGAACTATTGGCGCCGGTCCCTTTCATCCCTTGTATAACAATCTACTATTTGTTATGTATACCTAAGATCAATACGATATCATAGATAGGGTATCTACCCACATGATAATGTGGTTTTGAAATCCGTTTACCAAGCGTTTTTTGTGTTCCAGCACATTTCTCCTTCCTGGTAGTAGCAACTGGGGCATCTCAAAGAATTGAGTCTAAGTACTTATACCCAAAGTCTCAAATTCATATAATTTATGTAAACAAAGGGGATAACATAACAAAAAAATATCTTCGTAATGGTAATTTGTATGAAATGGCGAAAAAAGAGGTTTAATTTTCTGTTAAGTACTGATTTTAATCTATATACTTACTAATATATAAAGCTGAAGAGTTTGTTTGTTTGTTTGTTTGAACGCGCTAATCTCAGGAACTACTGGTTGGACTTGAAAAATTCTTTTTGTATTGGATAGTCCATTTATTGAGGAATATTATAGGCTATATAACATCACGCTATAACCAAAAGGAGCGGATAAATGAAAAATGTTGCAAAAACGGGAAAAATTATTCCTTTTTGAGAGCTTCCGTTGCGTGCGCTGCGTAAACGGTTTAAGTTACGCAAATATCCTATACTAATATCCTATACTAATATACAAAGCTGAAGAGTTTGTTTGTTTGTTTGTTTGAACGCGCTAATCTCAGGAACTACTGGTTGGAATTGAAAAATTCTTTTTGTATTGGATAGTACATTTATTGAGGAATATTATAGGCTATATAACATCACGCTATAACCAAAAGGAGCGAAGCATAAATGAAAAATGTTGCAAAAACGGGAAAAAATATTCCTTTTTGAGAGCTTCCGTTGCGTGCGCTGCGTAAACGGTTTAAGTTACGCAAATATCATGTATGATGGAATTATTCCTCTTTAAATTTCCAAAAAAAAAGTCCGCGACAGCATATGTCTATCTTTTAAGATTGACTCACTATAACCTTTTTTATGGTAATCAAATTTGTTCGAAATTAATGTATTATTTGCGAAGGAGTTTTCATAAACATGGTATTAATCCTCCAAATAAATACGTTATTCAGCACAAGTATTTAATTTTGAACAAAGTTGCCCTTACATCATTTAATTTCAATGAATATCTTAGGAGATATAACTGTTTTATAATAACTCCGCAGCAAAATAATGATCAACTCTGCGAGGTAGTCTATTCTAAAGCTGAAGAGTTAGTTTTTAGGGTTCCGTACCCAAAGGGTAAAATGGGACCCTATTACTAAAACTTCGCTGTCCGTCTGTCTGTCTGTTTGTCCGTCTGTCACCAGGCTGTATCTCATGAACCGTGATAGTTAAACAGTTGAAATTTTCACATATGATGTATTTCTGTTGCCGCTATAACAACAAATACTAAAAAACAGAAAAAAAAAAATTTAAGGGGGGCTCCCATACAACGGACATGATTTTTTTGCCGTTTTTTTTGCTCCGCCCGCGAGGATGTCGGTCATCGCGTGAAAAGTAGCCTATGTCCTTCTCTATATCCCAGGTCGATCGGTTCAGCGGTTTAGTCGTGAAAACGTAACATACAGACAGACAGACATACAGACAGAGTTACTTTCACATTTATAATATTAGTAAGGATAAGGATTTGTATGGATGGTACGGAACCCTTCGTGCGCGAGTCCGACTCGCACTTGGCCGGTTTTTGTTTTTTGAACGCGCTAATCTCTGGAACTGCGAGTTGGATTTGAAAAAATCTTTTTGCATTTTACAGCCCAATTCTTGAGGAAGAATTACATTCCTATTAACTAGAACACCATTTTTTTTTAAATGAAAGTTTATGCGAAAACGTAGTAAAAGCACGGGCAGGCAATGTGTTGCGACGGGGTGGGTCGGGGGAACAAGAAATTTAACGCGGACGAAGTCGCGGGCAGAAGCTAGTAAATAATAATTAACAAATAATCATACCGTAATTATTTTTATAAATTTCCGGTTTTAAAGAAAGTTATTAAAAAAAGGAGATTTTCTGGTATAAAATATTTTATGATACTGGTAACAATGCAGGAGATACAAACATTTTCAAATGTTTTACATCTTCAACAACACTAACATTACAACTCTCATTCATAGAGTCATATTGTAAGTAGCATATCTAGCCACATTTTGGATGAAAACGGCAGTAAACTGTTTCGAGTGGAAATCGATTTTGGGAGGCCTACGTCTAGCACTGGACTTAAAAGGGCTGATTATGATGATCATATGCCGTGTCTCCGACACACTACACATTACATTGTTAGGCAACGGTATTTTGTTTGCATAGTTCTTATAATTAATTCACTTTAATTTTAGCGATGACTATTTACAAAAAAAGAATATGATAAAATGTTTTGCACCACTGTCCTGTCATTTTGACAGTGACATTTCTTGACATTACTTTGTTTACATAAATGATCTGAATTAGAGACTTTGGGTATAGTTGGTCCCACCATCTCCTTCCTTCTGGGCATGCTGAGTAATGATAAGTTAGCTAAATAAAGTGTGAACGTCTTTGCTAGTACTCTTTAGCAGGCACATGCAAATCAGTTAAAGTTCCTGACCAAATGGCGATTAATGTTAGGATTTCCTATTCCTATCAGGGACAGTAATCACCAAAAAGCGGACAAAGTTCGCTTTGTAGATACCTAGGTACATATATTTATTGCATCATACTATGCAAGGAGAACCTACCTATGTTTCATGAGTAGGTAAGTAAGGTTTTTAAATGCACAGGGAAACTCGATCTCTGTAGCACGAGATGACGCTAGTTTAGACGTCATTCGCGCTGAATCGCTAGACTGGTTGCGCGGTCATTAGTGGCTTAGGACAAATAGCCTACCGAATTATGATAATGATGCAAAACATTGCTTTATGTTATTTTGTGAATGCTCGGTCGACCAATGGTAAATTATAAGACATTCAAGTTTATTAAAAGAGTACGATATATCGGTACCTAATACCGATGTACCTACCTACTTAATTTTTGCCCTAAGGGTCGTGGTTGCGGTACTCTAAAAGGAGTGTACTAGTTACTTTAGTAGTAATATATTTCCAATTTCCTTCTTCAATACTTAGAAGGGTTTTTTCTTGCAAGACGTAGGAATCTAAACTGCAGTCTTACTATACGATACGACATGTCAAGAAATGTCACTGTCAAAATGACATGACAGTGGTGCAAAACATTTTATCATATTCTTTTTTTGTAAATAGTTATCGCTAAAATTAAAGTGAATTAATTATAAGAACTATGCAAACAAAATACCGTTGGCAAACAATGTATTGTGTAGTATGTCGGAGACTCGGCATATAATCGTCATAATCATCCCTTTTGAGTCCAGTGCTAGACGTAGGCTTCCCAAAATCGATTTCCACTGGATACAGTTTACTGCCCTTTTCATCCAAAATGTGGCTAGATATGCTACTTACAATATGAATCTAAGAATGAGAGTTGTAATATTAGTGTTGTTGAAGATGTAAAACATTTGAAAATGTTTGGATCTCCTGCATTGCTACCAGTATCATAAAATATTTTATACCAGAAAATCTCTTTTTAATAACTTTGTTTAAAACTGGAAATTTATAAAAAAATTACAGTATGATTATTTGTTAATTATTATTTCTTAAAATCAGTACTTAAAAGAAAATTTAACCTCTTTTTTCGCCATTTTATGTGAATTACCATTATGAAGATATTTTTTTGATATGTTATCCCCTTTGTTTACATAAATTATCAGAATTTGAGACTTTGGGTATAAACAAGATTCAAGCCTTTGATTGGTTGAAACTAGTTTTAAGTAATGCTTGAGTACTGAGTGTCGTTCTGTAATACAGGCCTTAATATTATAATTTTCGTAGCCAAAGCTAAGCAAAAAACTCGTTAGGTCAATTGATATCTGTGAACACAAGATAATTTATTAAATTAGTTTCCAGAATTCCACAGTTTGCCTGTATCTAATTGTCTACATCGCGCAAACAACTGGAATGTTGCATCATTTTCGTTTCTACTTTTATTTTTCGTAAAAGAATTCTGGTTAGGTACAGTAAATGTCTCGCCTGTATCCCTAGCGGACGGTGATACACTCAAAAGAATAGAACCTATTTACCTAAAAGTTCACCCACATTTCGCCTGCGAAGTTGTTAGTCTTATGTAAAGGTAGCTTTATTAAGCTAGTTACCTTACTTGCTTACTTATCTACCTATTGGTACGTTAAAAACTAAAAAATAATAATCCTAGGTATGTATTTCCCATGTACACTAAGTATTGGAATACACATGTTTTAGCTCCCACAGCATGTTGACGGCATTGAAGTGACTGGCGGGACTGCCCGATGCTTGGCCGATGGATGAGACTGCACTCACAGGTTGGCTCGAAATGGGACGGGCATCTTGTTTTGTATATTTTATTTTTGTTATGTTATATGTTATTGTTTGTTGTTTTATTGTGTTACTAATAATAGTTAAATAAGTATATTTCATGTTATTACTAACACTATGGACTTCAAGGTCTGCAAATAAAGAAATTATTATTATTATTTTATTTATATATGTCTACATATCTCGGGACCCTGGGGTCCTGGACCTTTGGAAGGAGTACGAGGGGCCGAAGCCAACTCGCAGAGGCCCGTTAGACGCTTTTTAATTAAATGAGGCACCAACCGACGATTATTCCAGTACGCACTATGTAAGTGCACCCAAGGACAATCCCCGGTGGGTGTAGGACTATTGCAGGATATGGAAAACAAAGATATTGGACTATGGGTTTGGGTGGTTAAAATGGACTCGTTACCTGAAACTATGGAAGGACTATGGCCCCTGCCTGATCATTGTTTTATTATACACGGATAAAATGGCAGGGGGTGACTTGCACACTCAATAATGGGCCCCGAAAAAGGTCGCTAGCACATATAGTGACGTAGCGACAAGGGGGCAACATATTCTGAGGTGCTCGAGGAGTGGAGAGGTATTCCACGGCTCTCAGAACAATCCCAGAGCCCGGAAGATGGTCACGATCCCTACAAGCACTTACTGGAATACTTCCTTCCTCCAAGCACGTTTGCTCTTGCGAATCTCCACTCAAGCCAGCCAATAAAGGCAAGAATGAGGTGGGAGCTCAGTTCCTCGTCAGTGTTCACTCCAGCCGGCCAATAAAGGCAAGCCAGAGATGAGGAACATGTCTTCTCCCGGGAGATAGGGTCCGTGGGGTCGCAACTGCCTACCAGCTCGACACATGCTGCCCTGCGGGTTTCTGTATCTCTCTTGGTCTGGCTCCTCACCCTAGACATGTTACGGTAAAGTAAACTCTACCGGCATAGACCTAGAGTTTGGAGCGCGCAAGCCCCACCACAAAGTCAACGTAGAGATACGTGCGGTGGGGTTATTATTATTATTATATCACATGCCGCATGTCGGCCGACCAATGCGCCAAACTCAGAACGACCCATAGGTAGTACGAGCTGGTCCGCAACTCCACGTCAAAGCGCGTATTTTGCGTAGTTTTTTTTTACTGTGGCATCTAGCAATGTCAACCTAGGAGGTTGTCGTCTGCTTAACCGGACTTTCCTGTGGGTGCCTTAGTAAATTAAGGCCTCCAGCCAGTGCAAAATACTTATAAACTAAGCGACTACACGCTAAGGGGTACGGACCTCGGCTTAGGGCGATGCTGGGGGAGGACAGCAAGATATGCTGTATCGGATTATACGCGAGCTGACACATACGACGACTCATTAAATAGAGATAAATGGAAAGGGAATATGGAGGTATTTAGGTACCTTGCAGTGGGACACCAAAGGCTTTTGAGAATAATAATATAGGTAAGTAGCAGGCAAGCCTACTGCCTGGGCCCTGGGCCTTGTCAAATAATCCAGACTCTATCTAGATATTTTAAATGAAATAATTCAATCAATCTAAGATTTAATAAGCTCAAACACTGTTTTTAGGGGTGGGCCTGAGGGCCAAGTCTACTAATGTACAAACGTTGCAATGGTCTCTTCATTGTGAGTTTTTGACAGATTTGCCATACAAACACTGTCAAATACTCACAATGGCGAGACCATTGCAACGTTTGTAAATTAGTAGACTTAGGCCCCTGGTAATCTGTGTGACAGTTTTTCCTAGTGCAGATACCAGTCTCCCACAAAGGATTTATCAGATGTTAATAATCTTCATAATATGTTTAAGGCGTCTTTGTGGAAGATAATTAAAATGTTTATTTATTCTTTACTAGCTGCGCCTCGCGGTTTCACCAGCATAAGTCTCGATTCCGTGGGAATATCAAGATAAACTATCTGTGTGCTAAATTTCATCCAAATCCGTACTGCCGTTTTGTCGTGATTGAGTAACAAACATCCATCCATCCCCACAAACTTTCACATTTAATAAAATTATATAAAAATATAAAATATAAATATAGTAGGATTTATCTGCCTTTTCCTAACTATGTCGGGGTCGGCTTCCAGTCTAACCGGATGCTGGTGAATACCAGTTTAATTAAATTATTTAAATAATTATTATAAAATTACTTACCTACCGAAACCATAGGATAAACTGCTTGGCAAGGCGCTCATTTGGCTGTCGCTGCTGACTTCCTCAATCATTACGACACGATTAATCTGTAGTAAGTACCTAAGTTTGGCGACACGGTTGGCGCAGTGGTTAAGCGATTGACTGCTGCGCTGCGTGTCGCGGGTTCGATTCCCGCACGGAACAAATATTTGTATGACCTACAAGTAGTTTCTCCGGGTCTGGCTGTTTGTGTATGTGAGTTTAAATGTTTGTACACGCACCCACGATACAGAAGAAATTCGTAGTGTAGGGCAAGGTTTAAAAAAAAAAAAAGTACTTAGGTACGTTATATTCAATCCGACCATAAAATAAGGAAAAAATCAGAGTTGGAAGGGATTCGTTTTGTAAATCAGTATGCGTAGGGAATTAATTATGAATGGTATGGCAGGGCCTCAAGTCTGCTATTACAATAGTGTCAGAATGATCTCTTGATTGTGAGTTTTTGACGGATTTGCCATACAAACACTGTCAAATACTCACAATGGCGAGACCATTCTGACACTATTGTAATAGCAGACTTGAGGCCCAGGTACTTCCCTTAAAACTGGTCATAATGTTAATGGACATTTTAATGGATTCAGCTTTATGGAAATACTGATTTTAGTGAAACAAACATGTTTTACAATGGTGATATCACTTATTGGCACCAGCTCATCATTATACGAGGAAGTAAATGTGAGACTCATTTAGTTTGTGGTTAGGGGTTTTCTTTTTAATGACGCTCTCATAATTATTATGCCTAACTTTTGAAAATAATAGCACCATCAGGCTACAGAAGATGTGGCCCGAAATATGAGGTCTAGTAGGTAAGGCAGAAGGTTACACTATGAGTCGCTGATACACGGAAATTATAAAACCGTTAAAAATAATAGGTACCAAAAAGGGGCTTCACTTTTGTTCTCATTTACCACACAATTTATTTAAATAGGCGGTAGATAATTTAATTTAGATTACCTAAATCTATACATTAATCCTAATCTTAACTAATATTATAAATTCGAAAGTATAAGTTTGTTTCTTTGATTGTTACATTTTCACGCCTACACCACTGAACCGATCATCCTGAAATTTTGCATATACGTTGTCAGGTGTACAGAAAGGACATAGGGTACCTTACATCCCGAAAAACAGTACTGTAATGAAAACAACAATAACGTTCTTATGATGATAGATGGCGCCACATGTCTTTCAAATCATGATTGAATTATATTATTACAGAAGTTTTTAGTGTGTTAAGTTTATTTAATTTTATCTAAATACATAATTAACGCGAGCGAAGCCGAGGGCAATAGCTAGTAAAAAATAAAAAATAAAAATACAACCAAATTGAGAACCTCCTTCTTATTAAGAAGCCGGTTAAAAAAAAAAAAAATCTGTTTGTAATGTCAAAGAACAACTTTTTTGCAAAAAGAAATTTTTTTTGCCCGTCTGTTTGTTCCGGCTAATCTTCGAAATGGCTGGACCGATTTTGAGAGGACTATCACTGGCAGATAGCTGATGTTATAATGAGTAACTTAAGCTTAAGTTTTTATTTAGGAAAAGGTCAACCGGGCGAAGCCGCGGGAAGAAGCTAGTGTAAACTATGTATGTTTCCTATAGAATTCCTCAGTCACCATGACACTTTCAACATTAGAAAGATGGCAGTCCTAAATCCATAGATTTTTAGAAAGGAGTGCAATAAAACTTTAAAAAAATCATTGGTTAATCAGGTAGATATGCTCTACAGATTAGTCCACGTCATTGTACTAGACATGATTTAGATAATTGTTTTATTTTAGAAAATCCACGCGGGCGAATCCGCGGGTCCTATATAATATTTACTCATTACGTGGTTCCTTCCCAGGACCCTCCATTGTAACGGTCAGTGCAGTGAATGTCAACTGTTTGACGCAGACGAGATAGCTTGGGTTAATGACATTACAATGAGCGATACCTTGACTTTATTCACAAAATCACATAGAAACTATTTTTTTTTTGGGTTTTTAATGAATCTGCAACCTCCAAAATTGATCATGATTTTTCGTTTTTTATTTATGATAGTAATAATGTATATTTACATAAATATGTAAAAAAAAATACAAGTAGAGTGCTTAAGATTAAGCACCCTACTTGTATTTTTTTTACTTAACTTAACTTAAATTACACAAAAGTATAAGCATTTGGCCGAATTAGGCATAACCTGTATTTCAGCTCTCAACGCCGCCGCCGCGCCGATCCAAACACAATGTTGTGTTTTTTTAACTTAATTTGTTCAAATTAAGTATTTTTATTATGATTTTGCAATGATCCCCATTTAATGTACTGTGGCCAACACATCAAATACTACAAACTGTCAAATTTTCTCGTTCGATTTTAAACTTAATAATCAATATTTTAAAGTTTAAAATCGTTTAGGCCTGTGTTCACCAACATTTAAATCAACTGTTTAGATATTTAATCAGTTGTTTACTCAAAATTTCTTAGGCCTGTGTTCACCAACATTTAAATCAACTGTTTAGATATTTAATCAGTTGTTTACTCAAATTTTCGTAGGAAATTTGACATAAACCAACTGTTTAAATACCTAACCGGTGGTTTGAATGTTGGTGAACACAGGCCTTAGGCCTGTGTTCACCAACATTTAAATCAACTGTTTAGATATTTAATCAGTTCTTTACTTAGGAAATTTGACATAAATCAACTGTTTAAATACCTAACCGGTGGTTTGAATGTTGGTGAACACAGGCCTTAGGAAATTTCACATAAACCAACTGTTTAAATACCTAACCGGTGGTTTGAATGTTGGTGAACACAGGCCTTAGAGTAATTTTACAGTTACGTGAGTTTGATGTGTTGGCCACTGTACGTATCTTAATCAACTTATAAAAGAAAATTTTGACAACAAAATATTATAATATTTAAAAAAGTAACATTATAGGTGTGTAACCAATCCTCTCTTTGTGTGTGATAGAGGTCAAACTGAATTTGAAAATTTACAGCAGTTTCCTTCCTTTCGATTTTCTTTTTAGATTTCTTTTGCACTTCTCGGAAAAACTATTGGTTAGGTTATTATTAAATCGTCTAGGTATAGACGCAACATGAGCTAGAGACGCTAGAGGAAATAGTAATAGTGGATTCATTGAGCAAGATGACTTTAACCTTATTAAGGTAGATCAAACGTCATACGATTTAATCCTGTAGGAAAAAACATAAATTTTTCCTACAGGATTAAATCGTATGACGTATGCTAGACGGGTTATTTAAACAGGTTCCAAGAGTTTCGTAGACGTCATAATTATGACGACATTACTGCGAAACCTTTATCTCAGCCACCTCTCTGTGGGTACGTTCGTAGCGCTGCTAACACTGCGCCAGTGCGCCGACGCATTCAGTGCGCGTTGGTTTTTGGCGCGCATTACATGTCCGACATTAACTTAATATTTTATTTACGTTAAGTTATTAACTTTTCCATATTTTGTGAGCAATGTTAAGAATTATAGTTCAATTATTTCCGTCTCGCAGTGAAGATTAAGTGATACATATTTTTTATTTTTTTTATTTGTATAATATTCTATTTAGTGATTTACAACTATGGAGTTACACAAGCTTTTGGTGATATTTGCAGTATTGCGCATTGGGTAAGCAATTATATTAAATTATAATCTAACTAAGTATTAGAACTTAAACATTGTTGCCGATTCCCTTGTTCACAAACTAAACTAAATTTAAGTTCATTGCATCTTTTTCTTTCTATTTCATTAAGAAAAGGACAGAAGATAAATTTTAGTTTAGTCCTGTCAAATTAATCAGCGCCTGTCACTACTCCATACAAGTTTAGACGTGATTAAAAACTTACCGACTAAAATTACGTCAATTTACGTCTAGCGCTGATTAATTTGACAGGACTAAACTAAAATTTATCTTCTGTCCTTTTCTTAATGAAATAGAAAGAAAAGGATGCACTGAACTTAAATTTAGTTTAGTTTGTGAACAAGGGAATCGGCACCAGTAGCCGCTTTACTTATAAACGCGGAATAAAGTTACCTACACTAGGTATAAACGTCAAAAATGTGTGGCTAAGCCGAAGTTATTCATAGTATAACTTTATTCCGCGTTTATAAGTAAGGCGGTTAGTAATTAGGAAAATGCGGACAAGGTAGTCACGTTTAGCGAATTAGCGCGTTGTAAAGATAATAACTTTTACAGCCACCTTAATTTCACATTAAGGCTCGTACAAACTACTGCGATATCGCGGGCGCGACCTGACACTGCACTAGTAGCACAATTTCTTTGTCGCTGCCTGTCGCGCCCGCGATATCGCGCGAGTCTGTACGAGCCTTTACTGTCGGTGACCGCAGATTAAACCATTAACCTACCTACCTGTTACTTTGAGCTCAGAATTCACCTTTTAGTTTACACCTGATTTTTTTCTGGTTACCTAAGCAATTAAATAAATACAGCTACACGAAAACTGAATCCCCTAGATTTTTTGTGACGTGGTCACTCACTGGTGACCACGTCACAAAAAATCTGTGCAAAAGATCTGGAAACTCAATTGTTTAACAAAAATAAAGTAATTACAAGAAAGATAAGCTAGTCTATTAACTTATTCAAAACTGAAAATTTTAAGATTATGAAATTAATTTGTCTATACAGATGGTTTTTAACTATTCTTACAAATAATGCTGTTTACGAAACTTTATTCGCATATTAAAATCATATAAAAATAAGCGGATTAAAATATTAAACCCACGCGCAAGCCCATGAACTCCACGACCTCATTCCACCGGCCCCCTTTTACCATCGGACATCTAGACGCACTGCAAGTTACCACCCCTACCTAGTTGATATTCCACCAACTCGCACTAAGAGTTTTTAAACGTCTTATAGAATGCGCACAGCAAAGGAGTGGAACTCTCTACCTGCGTCTGTGTTTCCGAAAGCATACAACTCTAATCTATTCAAAGTGAGAGTGAACAGGCTTCTTCTGGGTAAGCTCACTCCATCGTAGACTTTGTCTCTGTCACCCAGACCTAGACTAGAGTCAAGAGCAAACCCATAGTAAAAAAAATATAAAAAAATACAGGAAATTAATTGTTAAGTCAAAACTGTTAACTTGTCAAACTGACACCCTACGTCAATATTAGGATACTTATTTTGTAATTGGTAGGTTACCGCGGTTGTATATTGAGAAGAGTGCAAGTATTCCTTATGTAGCCAAGTTGTTTAGTAGGTATATAATGTTTGAATTCGTAAGTATTTAGTCTCATAAGGTAAAGTCTCATAAGGAAAAATAAAAGATTGTCTGTTACTCAGTCAATAACCAGTTTTATCTTCATTCTTGTTTGCGATAATTGATAGATTTGCATTTGAATGTAACAAAATATTATTTTGTCTGCTGTATAAGTATTATATCACGAGTTTTTTTGACAAATATGTAGCTTTGTAATTAAAAGGAAGGTGTACTGAAAACCGCAACATATTAAAATAATGATATTACTATACGGGTAGTATAATTTTTAGGGTTCCGTAGTCAACAAGGAACCCTTATAGTTTCGCCATGTCCGTCCGTCTGTCTGTCTGTCTGTCCGCGGCTTAGCTCAGAGGCTCTTAGGCCTGTGTTCACCTACATTTAAATCAACTGTTTAGATATTTAATCAGCTGTTTACTCAAAATTTCATAGGAAATTTGACATAAACCAACTGTTTAAATACCTAACCGGTGGTTTGAATGTTGGTGAACACAGGCCTTAGTACTAAAAGGCTGTAATTTGGCATGAGTATACATCGCACATTAATTTCCTTAACGTCATTAAACAAAAATTATCAATTTTGAGCTAAGTAACGCCATCTATACTATGAACTATTCCCTAGTTTTTCCAAAAACACTGGCTTTAATACACTAGAATAACAAAAGATATGACCGACATAATTACTCTACTTTTATTTATACGAGTACCCTTTCCAAAATAATCAAAACTTTAAACGCTTGTACTGAAAATGTGTATATTTTGTTTAGTGACGTTAAGGAAATTAGAGTGCGACATATTTATCACGCCGACAAAGTGGTTAAAATCTCGTTTTTTTTTATGGTACCTCCCCTACACGTAAAGTGGGAATGATATTTTTTTTCTCGTCTATCCCATCTTGTAAAGTATCGTTGGATAGGCCGTTCAAAAATATTTGGGTTGTGAAAAGCATTTTTCGATTCAGGGATCCGTTTGCGTAATATTAAGCTTTAAAGTGGTAATTTTTGAACAAACAACAATTTGAACTTTAAACCACCCCTGCCAGTTAAAGGGTTGTTTATTTATTTATTTATTACATTTGGGATAACAAACAGTAGTTAGTATATTAAGCATAAACAATAATGTCTTAAATTAAAATTAACAAATATACTACCTACAACATTTTCCGCTACAAAAAAAAAAAGCTGTTAGCAAACGTTAACTGTAACAGGGCTAACTTAAAGAAAAATAAGCTAAAAGAAAGAAAATAAATAAAGATGAACAATATTCTATAAAACATGTAACAAACAAACTCAAAAAAAAAAAAAATATGATACCTACATTGTGTAAAGCCTATGGAGCCTATCTGCCGATGCTTTAGAATTTTAACTATCTCATTTTTAAATTTATATCTGCTTAGGAATAATATGTTGTTTATGTATATGTGAAAAAATCACAGCAGTAGTATAAATACTGAAGTTAAAAGAAAAACTATCAAAGCTAAGTAGGCTTTACAAGTTACCGAGTAATAGTCGACCAACTTACATTTGCAACTATGTACAGACGCCAGCAGGTCAAGCTACCCGAAACTGTCAAATTTTCGCAATCAACCTTGAATCTTATACTGTAGTGATAAAGTTGAAAATCTATTAAAGAAATTTGACAGATTGTAGTAGCTTAATGTGCTGGCGTCTGTACATGTTAAGTTTGTTCTTAGGATAAATTCATCCTAACTACGGAACCATTCGTTGTGCATGGCACTTGGCCGGTTGTTTTTAAATATCTATTTAGCGTAGTTTAAAAATAGTACGTAGAGATGAGAACGTATCTTATAAGTTATGACATACAAACAATTTTATTTTTTGTGTATTTTACTTTTAGGAAACTGCCCGGCTTTTCACAAAAAATACCACTTTATACGTATTGTTGCTTTTAAATGCTTCTTATGTTCTATCATAGTCAGTTTGTTTGTAACACAACTTTTCAAAATTATATGAAACATTTGTCTACCTTTGTGATATTTCTTACTATGTAACCTATCAGGGCCTCTAGTCTGCTATTACAATAGTGTCAGAATGGTCTCTTCATTGTGAGTTTTTGACAGATTTGCCATACAAAAACTGTCAAATACTCACAATCGCGAGACCATTCTGACACTATTGTAATAGCAGACTTGAGGCCCTGTAATCTTGCACTCGAAGTTGAGATAGTAATAATATCATTTACTTTGTCTTATCGCACATAAAACAATGGTGCAATAAACAAATCACAAAGGTATTTATTTCATTCGGCTCGTTCACACACAGATTTAATTAACGCGTTTAAGATAAGCAATGTTATTTTTACCTCATTTATCGTGGAAATTTTAAGTAAATTGTTAATTTAGCTTTTCCCAGTAGATATTCTTTGGTTAAGAATATTTTTTGCGAGGCAGTATTATTGGCTTCTGGTCAGGATGAGGTTGAATACGTAAACGGCTCCTGTCCTCTGGTGGTTGGAAGAATATGTGTAGTTTAAGTCAGTTAGAATTGTCTGTATTCCGTCCGCCCTAGGGCATCCGTGAGTTACGCACATACGAAAAAGGTTCTATACCCAAAGTCTCAAATTCAGATAATTTATGTAAACAAAGGGGATATCATATCAAAAAAATATCTTTGTAATGGTAATTCACATAAAATGGCGAAAAAAAAAAGGACCCATTTTCTTTTAAGTACTGATTTGAAGAAATAATAATTAAAAAATAATCATATCGTAATTATTTATATACATTTTCGGTTTTAAACAAAGTTATTAAAAAAAGGAAATTTTCTGGTATAAAATATTTTATGATACTGGGAACAATGCAGGAGATCCAAACATTTTCACATTTTTACATCTTCAACAACACTAATATTACAACTCTCATTCACATAGATTCATATTGTATGTAGCATAACTAGCCACATTTTGGATGAAAACGGCTGTAAACTGTTTCGAGTTGAAATCGATTTTGGGAGGCCTACGTCTAGCTGTGGACGTAAAAGGGCTGATTATGACGATCATAGGCCGTGTCTCTGACACACTACATAAAACATTGTTTGGCAACGGTATTTTGTTTGCATAGTTCTTATAATTAATTCACTTTAATTTTAGCGATGACTATTTACAAAAATAAATATGATAAAATGTTTTGTACCACTGTCCTGCCATTTTGACAGTGACATTTCTTTGTTTACATAAATTATCTGAATTAGAGACTTTGGGTATAGGCTGTCAGTCTTTGAATGTCGATTATCGAATGACGTCCTTTATGATGTATCTATGTACCATTATACATATAAATCAAATCAAATCATTTATTTGCTTGAATATGGGTACATGAGGTCATACATGGGTGATACATAAATAACTAAAGTTCTTTAACCCATATCCTACCTTAACAATCGTATATCTAGTTATTATGAACTGAAAGCTTAAACCCGCGACTTTTTCGCGTGACATTTCTTGTTCCCACGTTCCCCAATCTATTCTCGAGATATCATCAAAGAAGCAGTTTCATACAAAATGTATAAAAGAAAATCTAAGAAAATGAATTTTCTTAATAATTTTTTTTCGTGATTTTTCGCATATTTTAATAGTTATACTGCTATTCGGGGCGGTGACAAATCCAACAAATAAAAGATCATAATCGGTCCAGCAGTTCTTGAGTTATAAATGGTATAACTAACACGGCTTATTATGCATTTTAATGAGGAGGCGCAAACTTTATTTTCGCTTTTCACAGGTTTTTCATAATCTGTAAAATGAAACTAAAATGTAGAGTACTGAAAATTTTACTCACATTGGTCTCTGGCCCTTATCAAGGTCTAACAAATAAATATTCAGACCTTTATAATATGCATGATCCTAGAAGAATATAAAACTAATGAATTAAGAGGCTACCGAGCGCATAGTGGCGCCCTCATCGTTTGTTCGGTGATATCTTTTATTTTAGAATGAAAGTGCAGAAAATAAGCTCGTCAAGTTGTGCTTCACAAGACTATACGTTATTATTACTACAAACAGTAGTTTTAAATTGTTATGTTTTATTGTAATCATTAAAACGGAGCTTAGTGGCCACTATTTTCCGTTTTAATGATTACAATAAAACTACTGTTTGTAGTAATAATAACGTATATTCTTGTGAAGCACAACTTGACGAGCTTATTTTCTGCATTTTCATTCTAAAATAAAAGATATCAGCGAACAAACGATGAGGGCGCCACTGTGCACTCGGCGCAGTCTTAAGTACAAATAAAACAATGATTTACTTTAAATTTTTATTACCTACCTAATGTTATTTGTTTACAATCAATGTCAACTTCTATGTAAACAAAACAGTACATAAGTGGTTGTGTTGCAGCCTTTTCAGGGGGCACAAGATTATATGTAACGAAATTTAAACGCCATAAAACAAAGCTATTACTACGAGTATATAATATGTTTCGAGGGGTAAATAGCAAAATATCATCATCATCATTCCAGCCGAAAGATGTCCACTGCTGAACATAGGCCTCCTCCAATTGGTATGCCATATTCGCCACGCTTGGCAGGCGGGTTGGCGATCGCAGTATGGTGTTAAAAACGCATAGAGAACGCTGCTGCCCATTCTCTAGTAAGTCCCTTAGTCGCTTTTTACGACACCTACGGGAGGAAATGGGGTGGTGCTATTCTTTACGTCCGGCACCACACGGCAAAATATACATAGCACAATTTATTATTTAAATTTATTATTTTTATTTTAGTTTTCATAGGTGCCGAATATGTTTTCAAAATATATTTTTTAATGTTTAACCCTCTTGTGCCGAAGATACAGGTTTGTCTAGTTTGGGGCCAATTTAAAACCTTTGTAATCTTTTTAGCTATAAAGTTTTTTATTTATTTATTATTTATAAAAGAAGGACAAATATTTCAGTGTTTAAGTACTTTACTCAACACAACTTTATGGGTAGTGATGATAAGTAAACCTGATAATATAAGTTGTGTAAGGTAAGATAATACATAGGTTCAGTCCACTCGAGCCGAGTGTTCGGTGGGTTTAGAAATGTATATTTTATTGTTTTTCAATCTATACATAATTATAAATTAATATCGCTTTTCGTGACTGTCTGTGTGACTGCGTTGTTCTTCTAAACTACACAACGGATTTTGATGCGGTTGTCACCATTATTTAGAGCAGGGGTTCCCAATCTTTTACATACTGCGACTCAAAACAACTCAACTTCTCAAATCGGGGTTGAAGTTGTGAAATAGCTACCCTCATTTCTTTTTCTGAATTGATTTGTGATCTGTATTTCGATGTAATTACTGCAACTTCAGAACAGCCAGTTTCGCACAAGTACGTCGAGTAAAAGGAAATGAATCTCCAAAGCTATAGTACTAAGAGTATGATACCTGAGTTATATCTATAGTTTTAGGCTCGTATCACAAGATAGTTTTAACAGCTGTTCTTCCTCGACTATTGAAAGCTCAGAAGGGGGTGGAGTTGATTGGAATGGATCTCTAATCCAGTCGTATTGATCAAGATCCGCGTGCCGGTGATGTGAGCATACCGGTTCGCGACGCCCCTGGGACAACGCCCCGACACCTCGGGGCTTCGCAACGCACACAGTTAGAGAACTCCTGATTTAGATAATTTATTCAGAATGGTTATGTATATTGAATATTAAAGTTATACATAATAAAGAAATCTCCATGTTTTGTCAGAAAACCGTGAGAAGCAGGGGCGGGTTGCTAGTAGGTACGATATAATTACTTAATGTATATACACTACACACACATCACACCACATCACATCACATCTACATGTATGTATACTTTTTTTTTTACTATTAAAATTACCTTGGTGGGTAAACAAGTTTATTCATAATGTTCGTATGTGTGTGGAGCGAAACCCAACTTATAATAAAGTCTGTATTTACGATTTCTTGTAGGTACTATACTTATATATTTTATGAACAAGTTTTTAATTATTCTAATTGATTATTGTTTATGGGAAATACTTGACTTTAATTACACGTGTATACGCGTGTCGTTTTTCCAAAATTTACTTGTTAGCCGCGGTAGGTCAGTAAATTTAACGGCCTTTGTGAAATTTTTCCTTCCTTCCTCGTGGTCAAACTGATTTGACCACGAGGAATTCTGTTACGAGGAAGGAATGAAATTATTATGGTAAATCTCAATTATGTTAAATGCAAATCCTCCTAATCGGAAAAGAGCCGATCTAAGGGTCACATTATTTGAGAACATTTAAAAAAGTACCTACCTGAAAATCAACGCTGTGCACTGTGTAATGCTTATTGTCACAGTCACGATGTGCAGCTACCGACTATTGTGTTACTATGACATTAATAGGTTTACATGTCACAGTAGCACAATAGGCGACAGCTGCACATCTCACGTTTTTCTTTCCTTCTTTTCTTTTTTTTATGGTCATGTATCTATCAATCAACTCAGCCCATCGCAGTCCACTGCTGAACATAGGCCTCTCTCCATGCTGCGCCACAACACCCTGTCCTCCGCTTTCGCATCCAGTCTGTCCCAGCCACTTTTTTGAGGTCATCGGTCCATCTAGCTGGGGGGCGTCCCACACTACGCTTGCCGATACGCGGGTTCCACTCCAGGACTCGTCTGCTCCACCGGCCATCGGTCCTTCGACAAACATGGCCAGCCCACTGCCACTTCAGCTTGCTTACTCTGCAAGCTATGTCGGTAACTCCGGTTCTCTTCCGGATAATTTCATTCCTGATTTTATCTTTCAAAGGAACTCCGAGCATAGCCCGCTCCATAGCGCGCTGAGCGACTTTAAATTTGTGGTCCAGCCCGACTGTCAGTGTCCACGTTTCGGCACCGTATGTCATAACGGGCACCTATACTATATAGTACTTCGTAATTGGGTGACGATCGCCCTGGCTGGAGGCTTTAAGTTTTTAGGAGCTTAAGGCAACCACAGAAATACCGGTTAAAGAGTCTAAGAGACTCTAAGGCCCGTATTACAGAACGTCACTCAATACTCAAGCATTACTTAAAACTAGTTTCAACCAATCAAATGGCTTGAATCTAGTTTTAAGTAATGCTTGAGTATTGAGTGACGTTCTGTAATACGGGCCTTAGATGCCCTAGATAAAAAATAAAAAAAAGGTGACGATGAAACCAAATGTATCTGTCACGGGCCTTTTTGCGTCTTTTACCAACAAATTAATTCCTGTCATCCTTGTAATGAAACCAGTTTACTTTATCTAAGTTTCCATTTAATTACATCCAAACTGTCTGATAAACGTAAACCAACCGCTTTTACGGAGTAGATAACCAGATTATAAGCTCTACCGAGTGTGTGCGAATGCGTTGTATGTATCCTCATAGCTACGGTTTTCCCCCTCACAGTTGGAAATGTCATATTGAATGTAAGGATGTTGAAACTGAGTGGTTTCGGTACTAAACGCAGCTCCGGGTTGTCTCAGAATATAACCTGCCCATCCATACTAATATTATAAATGTGAAAGTAACTCTGTCTGTCTGTCTGTCTGTATGTTACCTTTTCACGCCTAAACCGCTGAACCGGTCGTCATGTAATTTGGCAAAGATATAGCCTGGGATATGGAGAAGGACATGGCCTACTTTTTTACGCGATAACCGACATCCATGCGGGCGGAGCCGCGGGCAAAAGCTAGTGTTTTTATAAATTAAGATTGTCCAGAATCGTAATATGGCTTTTAGGGACAGACTGACAATACTATGAAAACTAATTATGTATCTACACAACTTTTTATGAGAAACCAGTCGTGGTTTCTCATAAAAAGTTGTGTCATGAAGAAATGGTGTCTAACAAAAACACATATTACACACACTTATACACATTTGACTTTTTATTTTTTAATGTAAGTAATGTTATTATTTGTCACTTGTTTTCGTGAATCTTTCATTAGAACAAATTGTCTATCTTTTACTTTCTTATTAATTAAGTAACTTCAGTGTTGCTTAGTTTTCACGGGGTTCATACAAAGATCCATAACCACACTGAACATTAATATAATGTTCTGTACCCCGCACTATGAATCCATTCGGCTAAATTGGACTAAGTCAGTTTTGGGTTAATGGATCAGTTTATCATGTCACCTT
Organism: Dryobota labecula; assembly: GCA_947523025.1. Taxonomy (NCBI): domain Eukaryota; kingdom Metazoa; phylum Arthropoda; class Insecta; order Lepidoptera; family Noctuidae; genus Dryobota; species Dryobota labecula. The sequence continues at coordinate 19,382,880 of OX383284.1, forward strand.
GAATTAACTACGACGCTTGTCTTTACCACTTAGTGGTGCCGATTCCCTTGTTCACAAACTAAACTAAATTTAAGTTCAGTGCATCTTTTTCTTTATATTTCATTAAGAAAAGGACAAAAGATAAATTTTAATTTAGTCCTGTCAAATTACTCAGCGTTTGACGTAAATTGGCGTAATTTTAGTCGGCAAGTTTTTAATCACGTCTAAACTTGTATGGAGTAGTGACAGGCGCTGATTAATTTGACAGGACTAAACTAAAATTTATCTTCTGTCCTTTTCTTAATGAAATAGAAAGAAAAAGATGCACTGAACTTAAATTTAGTTTAGTTCGTGAACAAGGGAATCGGCACCATTACCGCATAAATAGGGCTTACAGGGAATTTTATACCAATTATTCAACCAGAGACAAATATTAACATTTTATTGCATAACTTCAGCCTTTTGCACTATAATTACCTAGTAATTACCTTTCAAAACCTTGCGCTTTTTATCACTTAGCATTAAATTGAAATTGAGTGACTGTCAGGTATTTGTTACAGTAGGTTACTTGAAAATTATAAATGTATTTTGTGTTCCGTAAAATCTCGATACGGCAGGTACGAAGGTTTTCCTCGCGGAAACCGGGGTAGCAACTTCACATTGACAATGACATAGTTCTACGATATATTTTAATAATTCAAGAAAGGGCCTTACCTTCGAAGGTCGTACGCAACTAGCTTATCAAAAGGCATTGAACAAAAGGGAAAGTAAAGTCTTTATTTAATACACAGTCGATTAATTTGATTTGATTGTATTCACCGGAGCAATGACTTTTATTCTTGAAATGTGGATCTAGATTATCTTCATTGGCACTGATTGATTTGACAGGACTAAACTAAAATTTATCTTCTGCCCTTTTCTTAATGAAACAGAAAGAAAAAGATGCACTGAACTTAAATTTTTAGTTTAGTTTGTGAACAAGGGAATCGGCACCATTATTTAACATTTTTTTTTTTTTAGCACAATCTGTTAAATTTTCTCGTTCGATTTTGAACTTAATCATCAACATTTTAAAGTTTAAAATCGTTTGGAGAAATTTGACAGTTTCGTGTAGCTTGATGGGCTGGCCACTGTACCTACCACGTGGTTTCGACTTTTCAAATAAAACTCTACTATAATGTTTAATATACTAAGCTGACCCGACAGACTTCGTTCTGTCAAAAGATATAGTATAAACTCCACTACTCTACCCTACCCTACCCTACCCTACCCTACCCTACCCTACCTACCTACGTACCTACCTACCTACCTACCCACCTACCTACCTACCTACCTACCTACCTAACTACCTAACTACCTAACCACCTACCTACCTAGCTACCTACCTACCTACCTACCTACCTACCTACCTACCTAACTACCTAACCACCTACCTACCTAGCTACCTACCTACCTACCTACCCTACCCTACCCTACTATACCTACCTACCTACCTACCTACCTAACCTACCCTACCTATCTACCTACCTAACCACCTACCTACCTAGCTACCTACCTACCTACCTACCTACCCTACCCTACCCTACTATACCTACCTACCTACCTACCTACCTACCTAACTACCTACCTACCTACCTACCTACCCTACCCTACCCTACCCTACCCTACACTACCCTACCTACCTACCTACCTTACCTACCCTGCCTACCTACCTAAAACTTTAAAAAAAATAGATAGTAGCCGATTCTCAGACCTACTGAATACGCATATAAAATTTCATAAAAATCGGTCAAGCCGTTTCGACACGAGAATTTTATATATATTTCGTTTTGTCGTAAACAATAATTTCGCTATCTGTCATTGCTATCGCTAACAGATGAATCAGTGTGATATGATCAGTCGCTATATGAAATAGAAAGACACGTAACAGGACCTTTTATGTAAACTTTATTGAGAATTGTATTCCATTCAATATCTTTTATGGTAGGCATTTACTTGCATAGGTGCACGATAAAAGGAAGTGCCGTTATGCATCTTTATATACAGCACAGAGCCCTAATTGCGTAACACACTACAATCTAATTATTTTGAAGGATATAACTTATAACTTCTATAACTCATCCATTGCTTCATATGGTCGAAAAATGTATCTACTCAACAACGTAAATAACGCAATAAATAATAATAATAAAAAAAAATATCTTTTATTCTCAGGCATCGAAGGCCCATAGCGTGTAAGTATTAACAAAAAACTTAAAAAACTATGTTAGTAGACAAAGTCACAAGAGTACAAAAACAAAACAAAACACAGCATCCAATTTCAGGAAGACTTATCAAGCCCCCTGTCTGACATGTAGCTTGATAAACCTATCCATTGTAGGCCCTTCTAACCTATCTGAAAATGCAATGCAATGAATGTTAAGCTGTCAAAATGAAAGTCATTTCTTTTGTTAGTGTGTTATGAAATTACGACGCATGCTACGTGCAAAAAAATTCTACAAATAGCGACCCTTTTTTGTTAATACGCTCAAGACGATTACGTTAATAACACTTTGGGACAAAAATTCCTCTAAGCCTTTGCAATTATTCTATAAATTTGTGTAGGTATGTACCTGACTTCGTTTTCATCAAAGTACGAATAGAAGGGCAACGGCTTCTGTTTCTACAAAATGAGACAACTTTGTACAGGAAATGCGTACTTTCTCAATAAACTTTGAGTATATCGTGTTTGAGAGAGCAATCATATATGAGTCTGTTCATGCACCACTAGTATGACATACTTAAGTTGATAAATGTTAAAATTTTAGGGAAACCATCTACTTTTACAATGTTTGTAAATATTCTTTCACTTTTCATTCTTTTTACCTATTATGGTATAGTAATTTTAGTCTAGGTAAGTGCATCGTCTTCACATATCCATACTAATATTATAAATGTGAAAGTAACTCTGTCTGTCTGTCTGTATGTTACGTTTTCACGCCTAAACCGCTGAACCGATCGTCATGAAATTTGGCAGAGATGTAGCCTGGGTTATGGAGACGGACATAGGCTACTTTTTTACGCGATAACCGACATCTACGCGGGCGGAGCCGCGGGCAAAAAAGCCATACAACAGCATACAGCTTAAAATATTTCGTGTATGAATAGATACACCTTATATACTCGTATCTTTTTAAGGCTAACCGTACCTAACTTTACCAAGAGCTAAGTTAGTCTTGCGAAATGTTTCTATTTAGTTCAATGTTCTTCTTTACCAATACTGTCGACTTGATTGAAATACTGGAATTATGAGTAAATTTATGTATGTGTGTCGTGAGCATAAATATAAGCAGTATGTAGCTTGTAAAACTATGACGCCATGAAGAACGAGGTAGTGATTAAGTTTTGTTTTGTCCGTTAATAGTTATTTATGCAACTGCTGTATAATAGGAGTATTAAAACACTTATGTGGGTTTATCACACGAGGCGAAGCCGAGAGTGATAATAGTATCACATGTTTTAATACCTAATTATGTACAGTTGCATACAAGACTTTATCTACATTCTACACCATGTTATATACTCTTTGATATTCTCCGATTCCTGAAATCTTGGTACGCCTTTTCATATTGTTTTCTCGACTTTTCTGGTAATAATTGGTTACAAATGTCCTTTGCTGCATTAGAAATATCTGGTGGTGTATTATCAAAGCTTGTATCACTCATTTTTGTAAACAACAAACTTATAAATTTTTGCAATACTTATATCGAACAAAAATGGCGGGATGCGACGTGAACTTGAATAACCTAAAAGTTTTTTTTTTATTACGGCGCTATGGTTGTAAAACGCGCGTGCATGACAATGTTCTTTTTTTGAAATTCATAAATGTGGCTGTTTGATGAGTAAGGAAGGGATCTAAACGCAAAGGAGTTACATAATGAAATTTAGTACAACATTATAACACTCGTTTGGATGATATTATGGTTACTATGACACCGGTTGTTTTAATGTTGGCAATAAGCTAACTGTTTCAGAAACTTTTATAGAGGATTTATAGCATGGGTGTAGATAAAGATAATAATTAAGGTACCTACTTAGGTACCTTAATTATTTTTATCCCCTTTTAAACTTTTTACGCAGTAGGTACCTAATACTAAGACATAGTTAAACTAATTCGCTAATTTATTACTTAAGGCGACGATAACCGACTTTTAATGATTTTATACTCTAGGTCACGTCTAAACGAATACTGTTAATGATTTGGAAAAAATATATGTTAAATTAGAGCATGTTCTAACTAACTTATTATATGAAAATTTTTGATTATGTTTATATTACTTAGTGAAATTAATTTGTAAAGTTATGTCTAATGCGGATAAAAAATTGAGAATCACGCACAATCTATCAAGCGTATTTTTCTGAAACCTTCACTTTTTTAAAGGTAATTTAATTATTGATCTTTTAGTGTACTATCGAAGAAGTTCATAACTAAGCAATTTTAAAACAAAATCCCGTGAGCACGATGACCACATCTGTTTAACGCCCCTTTTGGCCTCGACCAATGAAACGGTTTTTTTGTTGTTCGTGTGTTTTACAATCTCTGTTCCAATGATCACAGATGTCTGACCCTTTTTCGAACACTAGGAATAGAACAAAAGAAACAAAGATGAGAAAGTTTTTTAATTTTTTTATACTTTACTTTTTGTTTCAACAAATTTCGATATTTGTTTGGCTTAGAAATTTGTATTTTAACTTTTATGAAACTCATTATTTGTGTATACAATTATGGAATGCCGTATCGGGGTATCCCAAAAAATGAAAGTGTAAACTGTAGATGTTATAAAATACGACATACTTTTTTCTTTTTGCAGCTGTGTAGAAACATCCAGTGCGTTACCCGCTCACGTCACGCGTTTTACAACATGCTCGGTATACTCGGTAAAAATATAGGCGCTCGGTAAGCTTCCGGTACCGAATCGGTACCGAAAGCTTAGATCGTTGAAATATAGGCGAGCGCCTTTATTTCAACGATCTAAGCAGTACTGCACTAATTGATAAATGAAAGCAGTGCGTTACTGCGGCAGAGCATACTATACCGAAACGATACCGCACTGACCAATGCGGAAACGACCTTATATTATTATAAAGTGTTTCTTTAGGCACGGATTATAATAATTTTAAGTGGTTCATGAGTAAGCTCCCAGTTTATTCAATCAAACTGCTTTGTCTACAGGTTTGTAATTAGGTACATTCCTTGAAAAGGGGTTTATGACTAGAGCTAATTTAAAACAAAGGTTTTGCACTTTTAAAATTTTATGGAAAATTTCCGCCTCTCACCCAAAAACTCCTATATAATTGTGAGAAATCTACTCAACTTTGGATGCTAATGTTATACTTTTCTGATAGCATAGAAAACCTATTCGTCAAAAAAAAAACCCATAAACTTGTCCCAAACGTGCTCGAACTACGACCGAACGAAGGTCCATTGATATTTATTTCCATTGAAAAAATACGCACTACCTCAGCTGGTTTTTTACTGTCTTTTTTGTTCATGTACAAAAACAAGGGACGCATCAAAAATCTGATGCTGCGATGCTATTGGTTGATGAGATTTCTATAGCGGCCGAGCGCTGCAAGCAGAAATAGTCTTTAAGGTGCTTAGATATGAACTTCTTCGATAGTACGTGTTTTATTAAAATACCTTTGGTTTTATGTATAATTAATTAATAATGCGTCTTATTTGGGACAGCGCTTCTGGATGGGCGAGTTTTTACTTACTGGCTGGACGTACGACGCGTTGCGTGAGCTCGCTAGCTAACCACTCAAGGTCACTGGCATATATCTGCGTCTTAATGAGTAACAAATATACTACACTTATACCCAAAGTCTAATTCAGATAATTTATGTAAACAAAGTAATCTCAAGAAATGTCACTGTCAAAATGACAGGACAGTGGTACAAAACATTTTATCATGAAATGTTTTTGTAAATAATCATCGATAAAAATAAAGTGAATTCATTATAAGAACTATGCAAACAAAATCCCGTTGCCAAATAATGTTTGTGTAGTGTGTCGGAGACAGTATATGATCGACATAATCAGCCCTTTTAAGCCCAGTGCTAGACTTAGGCCTCCTAAAATCGATTTCCACTCGAAACAGTTTACAGCCGTTTTCATCCAAAATGTGGCTAGATATGTTACTTACAATATGAATCTATGAGAGTTGTAAAGATGTGTTGTTGAAGATGTAAAAAATTTGAAAATGTTTGGATCTCCTGCATTGTTACCAGTATCATAAAATATTTTATACCAGAAAATCTCCTTTTTTAATAACTTTGTTTATAACCGAAAATTTATAAAAATAGTTACGGTATGATTATTTTTTAATTATTATTTCTTAAAATCAGTACTTAAAAGAAAATGGAACCTTTTTTTTCGCCATTTTATGTGAATTACCATTACGAAGATATTTTTTTGTTATGTTATCCGCTATGTTTACATAAATTATCTGAATTTGAGACCTTGGGTATAGCTCATGTTACTTGTAAAATTACATTGTTACGTACCTGTCTATGTGTTTTTAAGTAGGTTCATATATTTATGTCTGCACTCTAAGGCCCGTATTACAGAACGTCACTCAACACTCAAGCATTACTTAAAACTAGTTTCTACCAATCAAATGGCTTGAATCTAGTTTTAAGTAATGCTTGAGTATTGAGTGACGTTCTGTAATACGGGCCTAAATGCATAACACACTATCAATCACTATCTGACTGATTTTGAAATATATTGCTCATCCATTGCTTCATATGTTCGAAAAAATTCTTTGCGCGACAACGTAAATAACGCAATGAATGTTGTTGAACTATCAATATGAAACCCATTACTTCTGGGGCCTAAGTCTACTAATTCACAAACGTTGCAATGGTCTCGCCATTGTGAGTATTTGACAGTGTTTGTAAGGCAAATCTGTCAAAAACTCGCAATGAAGAGACCATTGCAACGTTTGTACATTAGTAGACTTGGCGCCCTGTTAATGTGTTACACAATTACCTACTCTGCAGGTCTAGTAATTGAATGACTCGATGCATAAGGAAAGACTAGCTCTAGCAAACGAACGGTCTAACTAAGCATTTCTTTCGAGCCCATCGTAAATATTGATTTATACTTATCTGACAGATTATATCAGCGAATACTTGAAATAAAAGGTTGCTAGTAATCACAAGAAATGAAAAAAAAAAAAAAAAAAATTGTTTGTGCAACGTTTTTTATTTGACACAAATGACTTCTTCACAAAAACAAGTACGCTGTGGTTACCTGTAATTGAGTTTGGGATAGGATAATGTAGGTATATTAAATAAATCAATAAACTAGTAAACATCATTAACAAAAAAAACAAAAAATCTTACTTTTGTTCATTGATATTGGAACAAGTATTCTGAGGTGACCCCTTAGGTATTACAATTATTCTATAACTTAATTTAACATTATCGTTATCTGATTGTTCGGCTTTGTTCAGACTTGGGTAAATAACTGAACTAATTCTAAAACTCAATATTCCTTCCTAATCTGAATCCTTTCAGGGCGATCGCAAACTTAAGTAAGTACCTATGTTGAGGCCAAAATCGATATTGCTTGTACAAAGTATTCTTATATAAAAAGCCTTGTTTTAGCTTTAGCTGCTTTAAGGCTTTGTAACCTTTTTCTTTTCGACGTCCTCGGGTCAACGATACTCTTAAGTAGGTACCTACTTTTTCTGGGTTTACCTACTCAGTTGGATTCTCCGTTGTATAGTGAAAAAACCCAAGGTTTCTCCACACAGGTTTATATTTTACACACAGCCTACAAACTTACTTATTATCAATTCAATAGTTGAAATTGTTGGGGTATCGTGTTACCCAGTTACTGGGTTGTGGAGGTCAGATAGGCAGTCGCTCCATGTAAAATACTGGTATTCAGCTGCATCCGGTTAGACCGGAAACCGACCCCAACATATTTGGGAAAAGGCTAGGCAGATTGATTTGAGTTGAAATGTTGGTGTACAATATCGGGTATTTAGTTTGAACGGCCCAAAGCGAATAGACCGCGGGTCATTCGACCGTCGACCGTAACCAAAAATCGTCTACGTTCCAAAGGACCTGTGATAAAATGATTTCAAAATTAATTTAAAGGGACAGTCGCATACATTGTGATAGTTGCATAGTTTATGAATTTTAACTACTTAAATATTTACTTATTTTAAATCATCTAAATAAACAGAATACATCTTCATAACCGATTGGCACGACTTCAGGTAGCTAGCACGATTTTTACTAAATGTAATTTTTTATATTAAGAATAAGAATAAATTTATTTAGCTAAGTTTACATTCAAGTGGATTGAATTCCTAGACCTCACACTAGTTACATATTTTGCTGATTTGTTTCTTTAAAATAAGACAGATTTTTATTTAAAATTATTTAATTACCAAACTTTTGTAAACATTTTATATTATTGTTGATTGATTTTCTGCAGGAGATACAAATCTAAGAAAAAAATTAATACAAAAAATTCAACTTTTGCACCCGAATGTACCTACTTGATGTAGTTTATGACATTGAATTTGTTTACAAATTTTGATCACCGGTCCTTTGGAACGTAGACGATTTTTGTTTACGGTCGAATGGCCCGAGGGCCGTTTGGGCGGCAGTTCAGACTAAATACCCCAATATCGTTTGTTTTTTTTTTTCTGTGGCATTGTTTTATCTGTCTGTTTTATATGCCGAATGTCAGTAAAAATAATAGGTCAATCATTTTGATTATCAAATTAAAATTAATTAATTATCCTCATTAATTGTCATGATGAAGATAAATATTCTTATTTTGAATTGTCTGAAAGTCAAGTTCATAATTTATTTAATTGTGTTTTAGCTAACATGATTTAATAATGAATGCGAACATATTATGTAGGTACTAGGTTTTATAAGAATAAAGAATAATGCAAAATAAAATTAATATATTTTCTTAACATTATAATAATAAATGAAGTAATTGTATGCAAATTAATAAAAATACTAGAAATAAAATCAGCTTTTTGTTACTTTACCGTCATTTTAATTGTGTAATAAAAAAACATGAGTAATGGACCCATGTTTTGAAAGACTCCTAAACTCACACAGAGACAAATATTATAAACAGGTATTTGAAGTTGTTGTAATCTAGTTCGAAGCAATACTAAAGAATTATAAATAAAATCTATTTATAACAGAAATCATATGAAACTGTTAAGATTGAGAGAAGTCGAACCTTGTCAAGACACCTTGGATAAATAATTTGTCTTTGTTAGGTCTACGCCGTCTCTAGAGCTAGTCAATCTATAATAAAATAAGTGATTTATTCCGTTCTAATACCAAAAACTAATACCACTGATATTTTTTGGTTTCGGTTTCATCAAATTTGTTAAAAAACATACATAGTGGTATTAGATTTTGGTATTAGAACAGAATAAACCAAATAAGTTTCCTATCGTAATAATGAGACAAAAATCTGTGCATTCTAAGTTATTGTTTTTCATAAAAGTATCTGGTATACAATTTTAAACTTATCAACCAGAAAACCATTCCACATTTGTATCAGATAAGATTCTCCGGGACATAACTCATCATAAATCATCTTCTCTGAAGAGTTTCGGTATCGGGCTAACTGTCTCTCCCTTTAACAAATTGAAATTTTTGTCTGGCTGTCTGCTGGTTGAAATTTACATTCATACCTACTTAGGTAGCTTTATTAGTTCCTAACTTCCTACCAATGTAAAGAGATAAATTGGCTCGCCTTTTGTTATGATTGTTTTATAATTCTCTTTAGTTTTTGTAAACAACTGCCCAATTGCAAACTTGAAGCCTTATAAGATACTAGCTTCTGCCCGTGATTTCGTCTGCGTAAAATTTGGGCCTCCGATCCACCCCGTCGAATCTCGTTGCCTGCCCACGCTATGACTTAGTTTTCGCCAAACGTTCTTTCTGACTTTCTTTTATTTTAGCTCAGCCCCTAAGAGACCTAGCGTGATGTTATAAAGCCTTCCTCGATAAATGGGCTATCCAACACTAAAATATTTTTTTAATTCGAACCAGTAGTTCTTGAGATTAGTGCGTTCAACCAAACAAACAAACTCTTCAGCTTTATAATATTAGTTTAGATTTTAACGATATAAATGTCCTTCGGTATTGCGTTTATAGATCGATAAAATTAATGGGCACGAGATTTGCGTCGTGACTTGACCCCGTCTACTACTAACGGTCGAACTGTTTTATTGAATTAATTATTTTCCATTGACCATAACCATGGTCTTACAATTATTTCTGTATCCGCTTCCTACATGATAGAATATATTATTGGTAAATCTGTTAACAGATTAAAAAGCTGTGTTAGTCTTAGGTGGTTAACTTGAACGAACTGAAAACTTATAAAACAATGTTTTGTTTACAGAAATGCTGAAATTCTCAACTTTTCTGGAGGATTGAAATCGAATTACACATTCCCGAAAGACTTCATATTTGGAGTCTCTACGGCAGCATTTCAAATTGAAGGAGGATGGAATGAAGATGGTAAGTCAAACGAATTAAATGATTCATAATAAAAATGAAACGTAACAACATTAATTTTTGTTTGATTTCCAGGAAAATCAGAAAGCATATGGGATAACTTAGTTCACAATAACAAAACATTTGTAAAAGATGGATCAAATGCTGATGTAGCAGCTGACTCCTACCACCTCTACAAAAGAGATGCTGAGATGGTTCACGAACTTGGTGTCGACGTCTACAGATTTTCCATATCATGGCCGAGGGTCTTGCCAACCGGTCTCACTAACAATATAAACGCTTTGGGTCTCCAGTATTACAGCAATCTTATTGACGAGCTCATAAAGTACAACATTACTCCTATGGTGACGATTTACCATTGGGACTTGCCGCAGAAGCTGCAGGATATCGGCGGATGGACCAACTCTCACATTGTTGACTACTACACGGATTACGCGAAGGTTTTATTTGACAATTTTGCGGGAAGGGTGAAGTACTGGGTGACTTTCAATGAGCCCATGCAAACGTGTTTGGAAGGTTACGGTGGTACTTACAGAGCACCCGCATTGAACCGGCACGGTGTTGCCGAGTACCTCTGCGCGCACAATGTTTTGAAAGCCCACGCCAGCGTCTACCACCTTTTCAACGAGAACTACCGTCATGTCAATAAAGGTATGAATGAACGATTGGAATGATTCATCTTTTTACTCGAAATATTTAGGTCTTGAAACGGAAAATCAATGTTTTTCCTGCTGCTTATTTTTTTCCTTATGCTTTCAGGAAAAATTGGTTTGTCCTTGGACTCCAACTGGGCTGAACCCAAAGACGATACACCACAAGATAGAGAAGCTGCTGAATTATACTTAAAAACAACCGTAGGTATCTCATTATCCTAATTAGGCTCCATTTTGTGTGTGCTAATTTAAGACTATTTAAGATAACAACCTTCATTAGCAGATAATGTCATTCAGAAGGACCTCTTAAGGTCAGGTTTCACTGAACCGTGAACGGACAATGCTTACAAAATTATTACCGTTGTTCAGTGGAACGTATCGTCATACTTAGGTAATGTTGTTTGTTATCTACAGTCGCCTGCACATGAGGGTACACGAAACTGGTCTTTCTCCAAACGATTTTAAACTTTAAAATGTTGCTGGTTACGTTCAAAATCGAATGAGAAAATCTGACAGTTTGTGGTAACTTGATGTGCTAGCGATTGTACACAGAATATTTTTTTTTTAATATTAATTGTGTAATGTAGCTGATACTAATTACTTTTCTAAACTACAATGGAAATGAAGTTGTTGTTAGATTTGAGAGTACCTAAGCATTACTTACCTTATAGTATTGTACCAACATCTGGGCATCAAGTCTGCTATTACAATAGTGTCAGAATGGTCTATCATTGATTTCATAATTGTAAATATTGATATAATGGCGTCATTATGACTTTCCAATGGTCAGCTACTGACACTCCATTGAAAGAATTGGTAATCTCGTACATAATGACAAATGAAACTTCCTACTAAACTTCCAACTTCCTTCTACTTGCTTATAACACTAATAAATAATATGTAAAAATATATATAAATGAAATCTGGCATGAATAAATGTTCAAATTTAGTAGTAGTTTTTCGAAAATCATTTCTACTAACGGGTTTTATAATAATGGCAATACGACAATGCCATTGTAATGCAATTCTATAACGAGACCATTGACCGACCAATTATCGACCATTATGAATTTAGCAGATTACGAACTTTTAGCAAAATGACAATGGGATCATGTTGGAGTGACGAATTTATAAAAATAGCAGATTTGGGCCCCAGATCCTCTGATCCTAATACAGGATAGTTTTTTGAGACGGGGCAGTAAGGGGTGGTAGGTTCCTACCTTAACCGTTGAAGCTACAGGAAAACGGTTTTAAGAGACTGTCCTAAACTTTTTGAGACATTTAGATCTTGATTCACAGATTAAAAAAAAAATGTGCAGTCAGCAAGAAAATGGATAGGACCGATTGGCATCAAAAAAAGATTTTGTGAAAACCGCTCATTTTCTTGATGACTGTACCTAATTGTTTTCCAAAATCTGAATGCAGATCAAAATATCTCAAAAAGTTAAGGACAGTTTCCTAAGACCATTTTCTTGTACCGACAACGGTTCAGGTACCTGTCCTTACGGCCCCATCTCAAAAATTAACCTTGTATAGTACTTATAACGTTTCATATATGTAATTTCGATTAATATAACACAACAAAAAATACTACCGTTATTCGACAAAAAGATGTAGGTAGGTCAGCATATTTAGAGAATCAGTTTAAGAAACCTTGTTGCCAGTGGCGTCACTATACCGTTCGAGGCCCGTGGCAAATTAATCGCATGCTTTTGCATTCGCATTGCTTTGCATTGCTAAGGCAGTTTGATCCTTAATCTCATGAAATTCTAAAAATGACTCTTAATTACGAGCGCCTTTGGTGTTCCATTTTCATCTTTCTCGATTATACGGTAACGGTAAAGTTCACACAATTGATCAGTTTTGGAAATATCTTGAGTAGTATCAAATAAAATGGTGCTATTACTATTTCATTTATCAGAGCATTTTCCACATTTTGAACTAGAACAGCAATGAGCTCATTTTACATTTTTGGACAAACAAGCAAGTAGTTTTGTAGCAACTCTTGTAAAATAGGATCGTATTTGGCTAATAACTCAACAACACTCAAAAAATTTCCTTTTGGACCAATAATAATAAATGTTGGGAGTTGGGATTCTCTGACCGGGGGCCCCTTCCGTCAAGAGGCCCGTGGCATTTTGCCGACTTGCCACCCTGTAGTTACGCCACTGCTTGTTGCCCTTATAAGGCTCTGGCGGTCAATAGACTTGACGTTTTGGTTGTATTTATAAAAGTTAATAATGAAAAACCTACTTTGTATTCCAGTTGGGCTGGTACGCGCACCCAGTCTACTCGAAAGAGGGCAACTACCCTGCCGAACTCATAAAGTTAGTTGACGAGAAGAGTCTACAACAGAACTACACTCGGTCCCGACTGCCCAAGTTCACTCCTGAAGAGGTGAACTACATAAAGGGAACTGCTGACTTCTTCGGGTTGAACCACTATACTACGTATCTTCTGTCCATGGCCGATAAACCAGTAGGAGCTATACCTTCCCACCAAAACGACATTGGGATTGTCAGAGTCCAGGATCCGAAATGGCCTTCTGATTCGTCTTCGTCCTGGCTTAAGGTAATTCCAACCTTTATTTGAGTACTATGGATACGTACGTTCTAAGTTTGAAGCATGTAATTACACTTAACGGCCCCGTATTCGCCATGTCTGTCTGTCTTTTCGCGGCTTAGCTCGGATTCTTAGTACCAGAAAGCTGTAATTTGGTATGGGTATACAAATTAATCACGCCGGCATAGTGGTAAATCTCGTCTATCCCATGGTGTGGGGTATTGTTGGATAGGCCGTTTAAAAATATTGCGGGTTTGTTATAACCATTATTTGATTCAGGGATCCGTTTTCGTAATATGAAGCTTTAAAGTGTTAATTTTTGTTAGGGACACCCCCCCTGCCAGCTAAATGGTTGTATTTAGATACGTGAAAAAATTTACAGTAGTAAAGGATAACTGTCACAGCTAGTAGGCATTACAAGTAATAGTCGGCCAACTTACATTTGCAGTTGAAAAACATGTTCTCCCATATATTCTGTATGGGAGAACATGTTTTTCATCTACAATGTTAAGTTTGTTCTTGGGATTAATTCGGAAACCTTCATTGTGCGACACGCACTTCGTCGGGTTTTTTCAATTTGCCATTGGAAAAATGTAAGGTTACAAATGAAGAACTTGTGATTTTCATATCACGTTTTTATACTTGTCTTTATCTCAGTCGATCGTAACATTGTATGTACAAAGAAAGAACCCTCGATAATGAGCATACTGACAACAAACAGAAACAAATCCATTTAATCTTCTGAGATGATACTCGTGCTTGAGTAGATACTATTGAATTATACGATAGCTATGTAAATTGATGGTTATCTGTCCTTGTCCTTTACTTCATTACGACAGAAAGAATACGAGATAGCGCTGAACTGAAATGCCAAATTCCAAATCACAACTGTGTTTAAACAGTACCTATTTTTAGATGATCAAACGAATATTTGTAACAATAACTTAAACTTAACTATAGAAATAATTATTTGCGATTCTGTTTCACAATCACAAACGATTCTATTCATAAAACACGTGACAACACGTCATCTAAGAATCTTCTTTTGTTTTTAGGTGGTGCCTTTTGGCTTCAGGCGTTTACTGAAATGGATAAACAAGACTTACAACAATGTTCCTATAATAGTCACCGAGAATGGCTACGCTGACTTCTCTGGGTTGGAGGACAAAGCTCGTGTGGCGTACTACAGCCACTATCTGAACGCGTTGCTTCACGCTGTGCATGAAGATAAAGTCAACGTGCAAGGATACTTCGCGTGGAGTCTCATGGATAACTTCGAATGGGATGACGGTTATGTGTAAGTATTGATTTCTTACTTATTTCTGGAGAATCATTATCATTCTGGAAATGGTCGTGCTCCAAATCTGACTGAATTTTAATTTTGAATGAAGTGACATCCTTTTTCTTTACTATCCTAAAATTATATAGGGTTTGTAACTGTGTGTAATGAATTAATGATTGTCATAGCCAGAATCAGAGTTGAGTATCTTGAACGAAAGTAAAAGTCCGTTAAAGGTAGTAAAAATCGATCAAATGACAAAGTCAGCTAGGTACCTACTGTCTGTTTCAACCGATTCAATGAACCAATTATAATTATGGAATCAATACAATGTTATGTGTATCACATAGTAATTTCAATAACTTAACTTTTATAACCTATATTTTTATCTCTGAGTAACAAACAACTCAACTAGTGGCGGAATTTTAATAGTAATTTATTTTATTTTATTTTATTATTTTTGGAAAACTTACAACTAATCAGACACAATGGTTACAAAGTTTTAACATGATGATGGCCAATTACAAGTTTTCACACGTAGAACTAAGGAAATATTTCAAGGTAAATAGAGTATCTCTAGACTAAGTTCTAGTTACTAGTCCATATAAATAAACAGAATCGCTAAATGTGTTGCTAACCGCATCACTTCAGAACTGCTCGACCGATTTGCCAATTTTTTATTTTAAAATGTTCGTAATAGTCCGAATCAGGTTCGTACGGGAAGAAATATTTGAAAAGTTGCCGGGAAAATTCGGGAAAACTGAAAGTGATTTTTTGTATGAATTATTGAATGTTGGACAGGACAACGTCCGTCGGATCAGCTAGTATCATAGTTATCTGTAAATTCTGTCTGAGTTATTTCGATAATCTCGTCTCAATAACCTTGGGCTAATAACCGTCTAATAAGTGAATACCTGTATAGTGAGTACCTTTATAATACGTAACTAATTGCAGATAGTTTTATAATTACAGTGTACTTTACGGTGTGAAATTCCTCAGTAGAGCTCAGGGAACAACGGTCAAGTCGCTTAGCGACATCTATTGGCGACTTCTTAAATCAAAATCGTTCTATCTAGAGTTGTGTGATTTTGATATTATTCTTTATACTGACGCTAGATGGCATTCTCGGGTGTATATATGGTCTTTGTAATCGAATAGTTGGATGGCTAATCTGATTCGATTATTTTTGCTGATAGAATTATTATCTGATTTATGGGAAATATTATAAGCCATCATTAATTAAACAGCTAACTCTATATTTAAGCTGATCAACTCATTTAATGCAATAGCCGCTTGGGAGTTCTGAGTTCGATTTCCTGGTTGAGTCAGGTTAGGTGACTATTAATTTGAAACTAGCTTTTGCGCGCGACTCCGTTTGCGTAAAGTTTCTCGTATAAACATAAAATATATCTTGTGGCAAACAGCAATATTGTAGCTTTCTATCAGTGAAAGAATGTTCTGAATCAGATTAGTTGTTTTTTAGATTACCCCAAAAACAAAAAAATGTGTATATAAATATATTTATATACAAACTTAAAATTTTTGCCTCTTTAGGTATTTGGCACGGGTGCAATTTACATGTGAAGACGATATTCTTTTTACGACACGTTGTGCACAAGTTCTGAGCAAAAAAAATACTAGGCTTGCATGAAATCAAGATAGTGTTTCATTAGTATTATTAAGTACTTCTTTTTGTATATATTATATTTACATAACATATAGCCTATGTCCATCTGGAATAATGTACCTTTCGAATGGTGAAATAATTTTTCAAATAGGAGCTGTTCCGGAGTAACCCACCACATTATGTGGAGAAGGTAATATCTATGTATATACACAAACTCACAAAATTCTCTCTCTCTTTATTATATTATATAGTATAGATAGATGAATGATCACTGGTTGAGAAAATGAAATCCAGCGTTTGATAGTGAATTCGTTTAGGTCAAACCCATTTTGTGGTCCTACAGGTCCAATATAAGCAATGACGAGTAGTACTTACCTTCATAATATCGTAACATTCAACGTCCTTCTAGTAGATAAAAGTGGTTCATATTGTTTTTAAGGCCCAAATACATGCCAGTGACCTTGAGTGGTAAGCTTGCGTGTTCTGTAGGTACTGAGCTCACAAAACGCGTCGTACGTCCTGCCAGTAATAGGACTCGCCCATCCAGGGGCGCTGTCCCAAATAAAGGCTCCTACAAACAGGCGCGACACAAAGACACCGCGTGCCGCGCGACGAGCGGTCTCTTTGTGTCGCGTCGCGTGTCACGCCTGTTTGTAGGAGCCTTAAGACGCATTATTAATTTATTACACATAAAACAAAAGGTATTTTAATAAAAAACGTATACTAAAAGATTAATGCGGATCTGTGGGGTAATTCTGTACAAGTTGCTAAGTCTATTATTGACATTGTAGCACCTACTTTAGCTCTTATATTTAATAATTGTATCGACTGTGGGGAGTTTCCCGATCTTATGAAAAATAGTAAAATAATACCATTGTTTAAATCAGGTAGTACATCAGACCCCACAAATTATAGACCTATTTCAGTACTACCTACCTTTAGTAAAATTTTTGAGAAATTAATGTTAGACCAATTGCAAAGATTTTTTAATAAAAATAAATTATTACACAGTAAACAGTTCGGTTTTACAAGGGGTCGTTCAACTACTGATGCTGGTGTTGAACTTTTAGGACATATTTATAATGCATGGGAAGATAAATGTGATGCCTTGGGCATCTTTTGTGATTTGTCCAAGGCATTCGATTGTGTTCTTCATGAAACGTTAATCAGGAAACTCCGCCACTACGGGATCCGGAACACCGCTCTGGATCTTCTTGCTTCATACTTGAGTAATAGGTTTCAGAGCGTTGACGTTAATGGGAAAAGATCTCCCGGATCTTTAGTAACAATGGGAGTCCCACAGGGCTCAATTCTTGGTCCTTTCTTGTTTCTGATTTATATTAACGACTTGCCTTACCTCATAAAGGATAATCATGAAATAGTGTTGTTTGCGGATGACACTTCACTTTTGTTTAAACTTAAACGTCAGGAGCTGGTTACTGACGATGTAAATAGCGCGATCTCAAAAGTAGTTCATTGGTTCAATGTTAATAATTTACTACTTAATGAAAAAAAAACCAAGTGTATTAAGTTTACGCTGCCTCACGTGAGGCAGGTGAAAAATAATGTGTTGATAAAGGGCGAAGAATTGAATCCTGAAGATAGCACTGTATTCTTGGGCTTAACTTTGGATGCTAAGCTTCAGTGGGGCCCACATATAGATAAATTGTCTAAGAAGCTGAGCTCCGCAGCATACGCTGTTAGAAAAATTCGTAATTTAACTGACCTAGAGACAGCCCGTTTAGTGTACTTTAGTTATTTTCATAGTGTAATGTCGTACGGTATTCTGTTGTGGGGAAATGCCGCCGACATTCAGTCTATCTTTGTTTTGCAGAAAAGAGCTGTTCGATCAATTTATAAATTAAGTTCGAGACACTCTCTCAGAGAGAAATTTAAGGAAATTAATGTTATGACTGTGCCTTCTCAGTATATTTTTGAAAATCTTTTATATGCCCATAAAAACATAAAATTGTTTAAACAATACAGTGATATCCATAATATAAATACTAGGAACAAACACATGTATATTGTACCTAAAACTCGGCTCAAGAAAATAGGTGGTTCGTTCAGATGTCAATGTATACGCTTTTATAATAAACTTCCAAGCCACGTTCAAGATCTAAGCATTAATAAATTCAAATCATTCATTAAACGTAAGTTGTGCCAGAAAGCCTTTTATACCATTAAAGATTATATTGAGGACAAAAAGGCTTGGGATTGAGCTGCTCCAAATTTTACATATTGAAACTTTTTTAATTGTGATTGCTTTATACACATTGACATGAATATTTACTTGTGAAGTATAATATTATTATTTTAATTATTGTGAATGTGAAGACTATGTGGGTCTTTATTTTTATTTTTTTTCTTCTCAGTATTTTTTTTTTTTCTCTGATCATGGTATGGCAGTTTGAGTAATTTATGCGGCCTGCCCAAATGTCCTTTCTTTGGTATTGTTCGTCGAATCGTTGAGCTCCTTATGTTCTGAGTTGAGCTGCACGATTACTGACAAATGCGTGCACTGAATGGATAGGTCCACTCAATCTGTGTGGTTCTTTCTTCAAAAGACCATTTCAGACACTAATCTACATGGTCTTCACATGATTTGACCAAGATTATGTCTGGACTTTAAAAGAGACTGTGATCTCTGAGTTTGTTTCGGTCTTTCTTCTCAGAGTAGTCAGATACGAAACGCCGACCTCATCTAGTTTTAAAATATGATTGACGTGTAAAAGTGTTTGTAAAAACCTACTTACAGAAATAAAATCATTTATCATTTATCATTTAATAATTAAAATAACTTTAAAAAGGTGAAGTTTTCAGAAAAATACGCTCATTAGATTATGCGTGATTCTTAGTTTTTTATCCGCGTTAGACATAATTTTACAAATTAATTTCACTATGAAATATAAACATAATCTAAAATATTCACATATAAAGTTATTAAAAAAATGCTCTAATTTAACATATATTTTTTCTAAATCATTAACACTACTCGTTTAGACGTGATCTTGACTATAAAATCATTAAAAGTCGGTTATCGTCACCTTATAACACATCACCTTTATCATTGCGAAATACAAGAATCATCATGGATTTGCGTAATATTAGATTTTCTGCAAGAATTGATAATTTAATTTGTAGCAATCGTTAATAAATTTTCACATAATGGTGACTTTGGTTTTTATACCTACTTAGTACGTATCGCTTTTTATGGGAATTTCCGGGGTCTCATACTTTATGCATTCATGTACTAAATCTCCCTAAACGAACCAGGTATTATAATTTTCTTGCTTACCTTTAGAGTTCGAGATAAGCCAAAGATCTCGTTATTGTAGGATTTGTATCACAAGGAATTTGAAAGGCAAAAAAAAAAAAAAATGTATTCTACAGTAAACATGGAAGAAAAGGTGATGAAATATCTATATATGTCCGTATTCTAAAGAATCTGACAAGTTTTAAATGAGTATTCATGATTGAGAATTGTTGTAGGATTCGGATCGAAGGGGCCAAGTCTTTAACGCCAGGGGGCCAAGTCTACTAATGTACAAACGTTGCAATGGTCTCTTCATTGTGAGTTTTTGACAGATTTGCCATACAAACACTGTCAAATACTCACAATGGCGAGACCATTCTGACACTATTGTAGCAGACTTGAGGCCCAGGGGCCTAAGTCTACTAATTTACAAACGTTGCAATGGTCTCGCCATTACGAGTATTTGACAGTGTTTGTATGGCAAATCTGTCAAAAACTCACAATGAAGAGACCATTACAACGTTTGTACATTAGTAGACTTGGCCCCCAGGTCCGTTGCTGATAATTGACCCCGTTTTCCTTCAAATGTTCACTTCACTTCTTTCTCCCGAAATGGCTTAGCTTAGCCGCTGTTTGCGACATAAGCTACCCAATTCCGAAACTATTTTTATCGACCTATATCTCTGAGTACCATTTCTATTTAATCTAATCAACATCAAAAATACCTAAAGACGTTTTGGAGGCACGTTTCTTATGATATCAATAATTTATGACTTTTATCTACCGATTGCTATTTGTTTTACAATGTTAATCTTCTTCGTATATTGGGATAGTTTAATCCCATCAATTGCATGGACATCAAAGGGATAATCTCAACATTTCTTGGATAGATTTATTAAGCAAATTTTGATCAAATATCTAGTCTTTCAAGATGGGAATAAAGATTTAGAGCAGAACGTAAATTATTTAGAGCTATAAAAATATTTTGTTAAGAGATTTTCTGCATTTATTTAGGTCTCTCTCGTTTAGTTTGTTAGCAATAAACAACAGTAGATTTATTCTGGTCATGAAAATATCGGCGAAACTAATTTAGCTGAAGCGATTGGGTAGGCTAGAATGCAAATCAATGATTCAGTTAATTGGACTTTATTTAGCTATTTTTTACATAATGTAACTAGCTAGGATCATAAAGTAGGTATTTACATGTTTATCTACCTTCTATGAAATATCTATAAGGCATAGTCCAAAAAATGAAATATTCACGTCGATGCATCCCGTTGTCTTTTTGGTGAGG
This sequence comes from Dryobota labecula, assembly GCA_947523025.1. Classification (NCBI taxonomy): domain Eukaryota; kingdom Metazoa; phylum Arthropoda; class Insecta; order Lepidoptera; family Noctuidae; genus Dryobota; species Dryobota labecula. The sequence continues at coordinate 19,404,090 of OX383284.1, forward strand.
AATAAAACTCATACATCAGTCAGAAATGTCTAATTTCACTCATTTCACAGTTGTAAATGCATTTGCAGGTCCCGCTTCGGTTTGTATCTGGTTGATTTCAAGAGTCCGAATAAGACGAGGACGGCGAAGGACTCGGCCAAGCTGTACGCGAGCATCATCAGCTCGCGCGCCCTGCCCGCCAGCTACGACCCTGAGGACTTCACCGCCTTCTCCGGCGCAGCCCTACTAGCCCCCTCCATACTCCCTCTACTGTGCATACACAGGCTACTCTTGTAATAGCGTCTACAATACTTTATAGAAAACTGTACGTTGTTACACTATTCTATGCTATAAGTATATTAAACTTTAAGTATCAATATCCTTAACTGTCATTCCAACTTGCTTGATCCCTTAAAACACATTAAAGTAAAGCTTATGCTAAACTAGTGAGAAATTATCCGGTGGACGATGTCTCCGGTGTTCAGTACTCGACGGTGGCCAGTTTCTTGGCATTGTCGCGCGCCACCTCCCTCTTCAGCTGCGCCTGGATGCACGCGAACGATTTGCCCTTGGTCTCCGGCAACATCACTAGCATGAACACCAAGCCCATCATAGAGAACACGGCGAATCCCCAGAATACTGTGTATATATCGTACGCGTCTTTGACCACCTGGAATGACAAAAGTTTCATTTTAGAACAATGTTAACGTAATCCAGTTAGGCTGATTGGATAATATGATTTGCAAAAGGTAGCGCTTGCAAATTCATTTTATAGTTTTAGAACATTTGTCTTTCGTATTTATTGCAGTGACTGTATGTACAAAAAATATTTGTAAAATAAATGGGAATTTTGTTAGAATGAGGCGTTTGGTTTTATCCGAAAATTCTGGTTTAAAAACCAATATCTAGTAAGTTGTAATGTGATACAAAATTAACTCTCACCTGAAATAGTTTTTGAACTGCAAACATAGAGATGCCAGTGTAGATATGCGCAATGCAGGAAGCGTACAACTTGACGTTGGTGGGGAACATCTCTCCGATGATGACGTAGGGGACCGTCGACAACCCGATGGCGTAACACACGATGTAAACGAGAAGGGCAGCTAGAGGAAGCCAGTGAAGATTTGCCACTGCCTCTTTGTTGAAGTGATCGAAGTAGAAATATGTTCCAATTGTGCCATTCATAAGCCCTACTCCAAGAGCTGATAGCAACAGAAGGGGCTTCCTTCCGACGCGGTCGACGAGTATAACTGACAGAACACATGTGGCTACTTGCACACATCCAAGAATTATAGACTCTTGGTAGGGTTCCATCCCGCCAGAGCTGACGGTAGTATTTGAATTCTCTAGCGCGGTTATATTGGCGGGACTGGTGGTGCAGTTGAAGATGACCTGCGCGTACGCCACCACAGCAGCACTGCCACATAGTTGCTGTATCGTGAACACGCCTAGAGTGATCCACATTGCTTTCCTGTTGGTAGCTTCCGAGATCAAGTCCCCCCATGTTCCTCGGTTTTTCATGTCTTCTTGGACATTCAATTCTATACTTTTGAGTTCAGTTCTAATGTCACCACTACGTAGATTCCTGAGGGAGCGTTCTGCTCTCTCACTTCGCTCAAACTTTAAATAGTAGTAAGGAGATTCTGGCAAAAAGATGAAGGTGATGACGAATGTGACGGGAAGGATCAGGTTGATAGCGGCGAGGGTTTGCATCGAGACGAATGGACCGATGCAGTACTGGGCAAGAATTCCGACCTGGAAACAAAAGAGAAACATAATTCATGAGTATAATTTGTTATGCTTGAAATTTAGCACTATCAAGTAAATGTTAAGGTAAAAACTAACTAGAGCATTTACTTGTAACAGAACATCGAGCATTCGTCGTTTTTTAATTTTAACGAACCGCACTTCGAACACGAAGCTCGATGTTTTGTTACAACCTGATTTTAAAAACCAACGAGCGAAGTGGTGTAACATTTTATCGAGCAAACGCACGCGGTCCGATATTTCAACAATGAACGCAAGATAGAAAGAAATATTACAGGTAAATGCTCAATCGCCGTGATATTACGTCGAACGTAGCGTCGAGCATTCGCAGTAACGTTACAATACATTGAAATCCTTTTTTAAATTGAGTTTTTGTTTGTACTGTACCATTCGTAAGAACGTTACATTACTTGGAAGTGTTCGACAAAGTGCTCTAATGTAAATATATTAAAACTAACTTCACTACATATTATAAAACAAAGTCCACCACCACGTCTGTCTGTCTGTTCGCGTAAACTCAAAAACTACTGCACCGATTTTCATGCTGTTTTCACCAATGGATAGCGTGGTTCTCGAGGAAGGTTTTAGTATATAATTTGTTATGTTTTTGTATACATTAGCGATATTTGTTGGAGGTGTCGGAAAAAAATAAAATATGGCTGGTATTTTAGTATGTTGTTTCTTACGATTTCCACGCGAACGAAGCTAGTTTATAATAAAATTATGATACTTTAAAGGTGACACTCACCTTTAATGTATCATAATTTTATTATAAAAGCTTTTAATATATTTCCAAAAAAGATCATAAAACGTGTTTGGGTAGATACGATATAGATAATTATGAAGAATACGTTTTATGATGCTTACATTTTACGGGTGAATTCGTATAATACCGGGGTTAGTTGACTGCAACTATAAACAATGGTCTTACATCATTATTTGTTGAGATAAGGCGAGTTTATGTGCAGATTAAAATCATTTTAATGATTAACGGTATACAATAGACACACGTGAACTTCACAATTAACTTTATTACAAGTAAAACTGTATTCATTTAGGATTTGGCTATATGATCTGTAGTTCAAAAGATTAATTACAACAGACGTTAGCTCTGAGCTCATTGAAACGCTAATAAATGTAAACATTTCTAAACATGATTGTATACGTTTCAAGTTTTATAATTAAGAATTGCGGCAAAATATGCGCACTGCGTTGAGGTAATAATGAATCACGTTCCAAAGTCGCGTCTCGTCGCGACTGCTCGTGTGAGCGCCGCCTTAATTACGTGCAAATACAACACAATGAGAAATAAATTGTTGTCATATAAGATCACGGTGAATAGCTTTTGATTAAACCCCTGTATGCTGACGCTGCAGGCTCTATGAAATGACTCTCCAATGTAATTTCCCTAAGTCGTTGTGTGGCGTGGCATCCTCGAGAGTAATTTAATTTTCTATAACTAATAGCGATAGGAGTTTTACGTACTTATAATGTGTTTTATGGTAATATCACAGGCTTATCACGTGAACATTTTATGACTCTTGATAAAAAATATTATTATGTTGGTATGTTCTGCGTGGTTTTCGTTGTATGACTGGTTTATACATTTTTTATTGATGCTTGCACAATCTAGAAGTTAAGCCTTGACTGATTTTTTTACATAGAATGATAGTTTAGTACCTAACCTTTAATAAATAAAGGAAAGCATATTTCCATGTCTATTTGGAGCCAATATGGTACTTTTCAATTAAATTATTCATACATATTATATTATATTATATTATATATATTTCACAATTTAACCCAAATATCGTATGACGTGTTCGATGTAACAAGATGAGTAGTATGTATGTAGTGCAATGGACTCTGACAAAGGAAACCATACACCTGTTGGTTGCACAAGTACGTACACATCGTGCGATTCTACGAATATATCATTTAGAAATCGCGTATCTAACTCTCAAAGCAGAAAGCGAGCTTATGAAACAGGCAACAGAGCATGGAATATGTAAATACTTCGTGATAAGGCAGAGCAGGCTTCACGAGAAATAATTTATAATTGGAATTGCCTGTTACGCTGCGAAGGATATCGCCCATTAGTTGAACTTATCCAGAGTGAATAATTGCAATGAGACGGACTTACTCAATTATTTCATTGAACTTGATCAATTGTGCGTCATTATAGCTGACATTGATCTATCACACACACGGAGCTTCTCACATGACATTATGATTGGTCTTCTATGAATGTGTATTCATAGAAGAATCAAAATTCCTCTTATAAATACTCAATTAAGTGTTACTCAAATGTCTGTGTTCGCAGATGGAACTAAACTAACCCATTAACGCGATGAATAATTTATTAACACCTGACTGGCATTGGCTCATGTTTTTTAATGTGTCTCTAGGTTTAATACGATTCGTTTCACTGACGATTTCAACTAATAAGGTTTATACGGGACATGCTGTCCGCATGGCATCAGAAGTGGGCAATGTGCGTCATGTAGATGTACTTACTTTATTCATTAACGTGATGAGTGTAGAGAGTGCCCCTCGAACTTGATTGGTGGCGATCTCTCCAGTGTACATTGGAGCAACTGTGTAGACGATTCCGTAGCCCAATCCGGAGAACATGCGGGCCACGTACAGAAGAGCGACAGAGTTGGCTACGATGACAAGCACCCAGCCGAGGATGAACGGCACCGCACCGAGGAGCAGTGTCGTCTTCCTGCCGAACCGGTCGGCGAAGTAGGCGGAGGGGATGGGCGTCAGCGCAGAGCACAGGATCATTATCGAGACTATCCATGATCCCTCGTCGGGTGAAGTTGGTATCTTACTCTCAGGTGACTGTAGGTACGGTAATGTAGGTGAGGGCCAGCCGTAGCAGGTACCCGCTGTAGCGGTGATAAGCGTTGCTGAAATAGAAGAAAAACAACTGTTACGAGTAGTTTCAAGCGACATTTATGTAAATAAAATCGCAAACAATGCCAACAGTGCTAATAGAAACGGACTGCTTTTGGCAAAAGCATTGTATGCTAAAGTAATTAGATTACCTAAGAGAATCAACGATAGTTATTGATGATTACATTGCTAATGAAAAGTGCATTGCCCTCGACGAGGTGTTAGAAGTAGGTGTTTATCTGTGTACGTTAAGAAATATAAATGTGGAAATGTTTACAGAGATGTAGATAATGTCTTAGTAAACTTTTAACACTATGTTCATAGAAGTATGTGTACATATGTACAATATGCGTGTTACAATAATGTCTACGACGTGCTGGGACCTTGACGATAATTATCACCGCTAAACATTTTCCGGACATCGATAACAATCGTCAAGTCTTTTAATAAAACCCCATTAAACTGTACTATTGTTATCACTTTACAGAAAATTAAATGTTATGACAGGATAATTTGAACTGTTCCGTTTTCTGAAGAACCTTGCTTGTTTACAAGTTACTGTTCAGAATAAACTTTTTTATTAAAATATTTATGTAGTAACTGGAACGTTTACTAATGATCGTACGACCTTCCTCTAAGCAAAGCGGAACCTGGCAGAAGGCCAGAAACCATAAGAATGAAGAACAAGGAGGTGCACATATATCTACCTTTAACTGTACAGCTATCATTGAAATAATGGAACGAGAAACTTTTAAAATATAAATCGAATACAACGAAGATATAGATTCCGACTATAAACACGTACACGATTAAATAGAACAAGATTGGTCTGCAAAAGTGCATTTTCTCACTTCTTTAAATCTGCTTTGAAGATAAAACTTGAATAGAATTAAATATATGATTTTTATAGGACGTGTACTGTTCACTATACATGAAAATGGAGCACTAAGTATCTGTTTCTTGCCTGTGTTATACCAAGTTCGTAATCTAAATACTTATTTGTAATACGAAACGATTGTTCATATCGTAAATCTAATTAGCCAAGATTAGCATCTCTATATTTCATATTGAGCGGTTAATTAATACATGTTCTATATAATCTATATATATTTTCTACTTTTAGTAAAATGACAATAGAAAACTAATTTATAAGGGAAATGAAAGTGGTTACCAATACGTAAACAACAGAGGGTTTGTAAAAAATAAAGTATGTTAATTGCAAATCTTTCGAAAAACTTTAATCAAATAGATTTTATTGATTGTCATATAGATTGTTTTGTTGACTTTTTTTTTGATAAATTTAATGCAAAAACATTAAATCATCTGTTATGATATGACTCCTGCTGACACATTTAGTAGTATTGATTAGTGTCAAATCACTATTGGAAAACGCGCTTGGCAGGAAAGTAGTGGACCAAGACTACAAGAGTAAAATAATCTGCTGGGTTTAGCTGGTTGAGAAGGACTAGCTCTATTGATCTGATGAGTCATATCAATTTTCAAGTTAAAATGTTTAGAAAATTTATATGACACCAACAGCCCAGGCATTAAGCTAGCGCGCACATTGTTACAAACTTCCTGTCAGTGCATAGTAAAAACAAGTTTGGGAGTGGCGACGCGACGCTATCACGTCTTATCGCGCGTTCGTGGAAACTTCTGACCACTTCAATATACTCGACACGTTCCTCGACCCTGTATCTGATAATTAATATGACAGATGCCACAGTTTCATGACAATATGAGATTAGAAAGCTATTACGCCTATTTGCCAAGACGATTATCACTTTTTCGTATACCACAAGAAATTGGTGTGACAATGGTGCCGATTCCCTTGTTCACAAACTAAACTAAATTTAAGTTCAGTGTATCTTTTTCTTTCTATTTCATTAAAAAAAGGACAGAAGATAAATTTTAGTTTAGTCCTGTCAAATTAATCAGCGCCTGTCACTACTCCATACAAATTTAGACGTGATTAAAAACTTGCCGTCTAAAATTACGTCAATTTACGTCAAGCCCTGAATAGTTTGAGAGGACTAAACTAAAATTTATCTTCTGTCCTTTTCTTAATGAAATAGAAAGAAAAAGATGCACTGAACTTAAATTTTGTTTAGTTTGTGAACAAGGGAATCGGCACCTATGTTCGTTTTACTTATCTCTTAGTCATAACTCAAAGATGTACTGAAAACATATTGACCCTGTTCCACTATTATCACTTATTTGAATAAGGTTTACTGAAGATGTAAAATTCAGAGTGGCTGAAAGTGGGACAGCGGTAGATCGTTTATTTTTTTTAGGAAACTATGTTGTTTGTTTGATTTTGGAAATGCTCATTCAATTGAATTTGGATTTCGTTTATCCGTTTAGTACAGCACCCATAACACGTACTCGACTCTCGAGTGGCTATCTAACCGCGCAGGTTGTTGAAACTGCTTAATATTTGAGTATATCTGGTGTACGTGCGCCATACGAAATGCAGAAGCGACTTCGAGTCTGTACCTAAGTTTAATCACAAACATGTATCTACATAGTTAGTGCAGAACCGAATCAAACTGTGGCTGTGGGTTGAAGTTTACACGGTGGCCTGTATTAGTAACAAGACAGTGGACGGTCACGCCTACATACACGTAAATACTGAATAGTTAGCGCAAAGGAAGCTATCGGCCGATCACTCATGGACACAGAACCTGGAACCTGGAAGACTTCTGCAGTACATGTGCAAAGCTCCCGCCGCTCCAGAAGGCTAAAAGGTCCATCTTCAGTAAAGGATACAACAAGATATGTACATTCTACATGCTCCTGACCGAATTCTTGATCCACTTGATATTTTGGATAACTATTACCCCTACGTAATCTATTTTATTTTTACTAACTTTTTTATGTTTAAATGTTAATATATCCACTAGGGGATATATTTAGCTTTACATGAAATAGACAACAAACATGAGTCAGAGTGACTCGAGGAAGTCAAGATTAAAACATACTACGGAAAAATATTTTACGAGATGATTAAAAAACTCATTCAATGTGGTGAGACATATTGCAACATATAGTAAGAAACAAACGATTTCAGCCTTCGAGACATATTTCAGGAAAGACAGTTGTGTCTGCTGAACGCGCCCGAAATCGTTCGTACGTCAGTAGTGTAAACAGTGATGGACGCTGTATAAATTATATAGCAACAACAGATTCAGGGAACGAATGTCCAATGCCAGTTGGCACAATCAGCGGGTCGTCAGTGTATACCTAGTTATGTATGATTACGTCGATGGACGCTGGCTTTAAAGTCACGTGTATTTGAGTACTCACTAATGAGTATACAAAACTATTTTATATCTAATTATAAAAGCTGTGTATATTCTGTCTTGGTCAGTGATACTGATTTAAAGCGGTTAAATTATTTAGGTACCGAAAAAATAAACTGTTTATATTTGCATTTGCAAGGTATTTTTTAATATTTTTTTGAGCTTTATATAAATAGCGGCCAAGGCTATTCTATTCTGTAGGCTTTATGATAAAAACCACAGACTGAAAAACACAATCTCCCTTAATTCTAGTGATTTAAATAATTTCATCTGATGATCAATCAGGCAATAACATAATAAAGAATTCGTATCTATGGCAGACATTGAAAAATTAGTCTGGGCGTATGAAAAATCGTTTTTGGTTGGCGGGTCGGGTGGAGTTTAAATTAAAATTTAAATAGAATTGATAGACTTGGTATTCTATTTGATAAAAACTTATATTATTATTATATTTAACGGTAAAAATATTTGATAGTGCGAGAGTAAAACTGTAATTTAGTAAAGTTATACATATTTGTTTCAGCTGGCCACTATTAGAACATTCAATACCGAATGCTATTAAATTTTTTCAAAGATTCGTAATAATAAGGTATTAACGATAAAATGATAACCGCCACGCTTCGCAAGCGGGTTGGCGATCGCAGTATGGTGTTAAAAGCGCATAGAGAACGCTGCTGCCCATTCTCTAGATTCTCTTTGCTTCCATTGTCCATTTACTAGAGATAAATAATTGAAATTGATTATTTGTATCTTCAAGTAAAAAATATGGTTTACAATAAATGTTAGCGTTGCAGCAATACTAAGCTAACTTAATATCTTGTAATTATAGGTATCAGCTTGGATCCTCTTTATCATTATAGCCGATGATGTATTTGGTTTACTGAATGGATACAACAATTGAATGATCGAAGGGTTTCAGCAAATGTCTATTTTCCTGAAAAATACCTACTTCAGGCAAAGATCGTACTAAAAGTTTATTTTTTCATTATGAAGCCTATATTATGTCTAGGTAGGTATTTACTATTTAAAATGAATTGCTGCCATCTTCACTCAAACTGCGCGGGTCACCACAAAGTCATCTCGCTCTTATGCTAGTTAGAGATAATGAACCTAATAAAAATAATACTAAAGGTATAATTTAATGAGTGTGGTATATACAATATTATGGTCTCGTGTGAGGTGGGCGAGGTCACGACGCGCGCGGTGCGGGGCGCCGGCGCTCCGCTCCGCTCGCCGCGAGCCCACCCGCGCCCGCGGTGACGCAACATGCAACCGTCATACAAAGGGTGCGATCAAACCACACTCGTATTTAATCTGCATTTTTGTATTACTAATTAGTACAGCCAATTAAGCACAGATATACAAGTGACAATTTAACTACTGTTTACATAACTGATAGCCGGGAGGCCTTGGTCGCAAAATCTTATCATTTGTTTTTGTTTCGAGCTTTTGAGCAAACAAGTTTCATAAGTAAATTAAACATTCTACTGATTCCACAAAATTGTATTTCAGGTAATCTGGCACAGCTATGCATAAATCCCTTTCGGGAATGCAAAAAGTTGTCAATACTTTTTGGGGAAAATTTAAATGGAGCGGATTTATATTTCGGAGTAACCTCTGAGTGTGAACGTGTCCTTATAACAGAACACATCTCAGAATAACAATAATAATTGTGATTGTGATATTGTTGTATCGTGCGACAATGTGCCCGTTACTGAACATCTACAAACAGCATCGCTTGTGTGCGTGATTGAGCTGCGACTAAGTAGAACAATGGCTATAATGGACAGCTTTATTTGATGGTAAAAAATATGTCCAAATGAGTTGTCAGTTGATCAATGAAAGGAATTATTACAGGCGTCGCATGAACTTGGCGTGTTTTATTTATAGTTTGTGACAATTACGTTCAATGTTGAAAAAAAATAGATGTATCTAATGTGAATTATGGCTTGCTCAATGAGTTTTTATCATCAATCTCTGTAATTCCTTGAATTGTTTGATACCGTACGACTCACAAGTGGTACCAAGCAATAGCGGCTGCCAACGGTATAGCGAATCACTCTTCGCCGATGGTACGGTTCGCCGAAAACACTCTTAGTCGACGGTTGATTCCACGAATAAATCAATCGCCGATAGAACTATTCGCCGAAAACACCGTTCCTCGATGGTCGCTTCAGCTACAACACCTTTTACCGATGGAACGGGTCGCCGAAATACTTTAAACACAAATAATTTTAATTATTTTATATATAATTTACCAGATTCCCTCTATTGTTGGTGTATCATTTGGGTTAAGTTAGGTTAGATCTGTGACCATTAAAGTGCGAAGGCGAGCGACCGTAGGGAGTGTGCCGCGGTAGCGGCCGCCGAGCGCCAGATCCCCTCTCAGTGAATTTTTTTTTTTATTTGTACCGTTTCGATCTGACGGTCAATCCTAGTAAATATTTGTAAAAACCATAGTGTTTAATTTATTAGAAAACATAAGTATTGCGGCGACCCGTTTCAACGGTAAAGGGTGTTGTAGCTGAAGCGATCAAGAATGAACGGTGTTTTCGGCGAATAGTTCTATCGGCGATGGATTTATTCGTGGAATCAACCGTCGACTAAGAGTGATTTCGGCGAACCATACCATCGGCGAAGAGTGATTCGCTATACCGTTCTGAGCTCTAGCAATAGTTAGTACCAATCCCATGGTCAATCCATATGGTCCCTCCGTAGGCCATAAACGCAGAAAGTAAGTTATCAAATTTCCATTATTTATTTACACATAACTATCCACCGATAAACAAGCTACCTGAGGATATAAATATGTCACCTATTTTACCTCATAAGCAGAATCAGCCAATAACGTTCCATTGCTGGGACACAGGCCTCTTCTCTGAGAGAGGGAGTGGGCCATAATCCACCGCACGGGCCCAGTGCGGGTTGGTAGATGTCACATGTCTTCGAATTTTTGGTTCTAGGACATGCTGATTTCCTAACGATGTTTTCCTTCACCGTTTTGAGAGCAGTGGTGATTAAATTATTTACTCAAAGTAAAGCGCCTGCTTGGGTTCGAACCCAGGACCTACTACTCGTAATTCGGGGCCGTAATCACTAGGCTGCCACTGCTCTATTTTACCTGATTATCAATTATTTTTTGACCTCTGAAGTAAAAGCATCTTTACATTTGCACTCCCCGTTATCAGTGACTCATCCATAGTTGTTTGTGCAATTGTGATTTCTTAGATTTTTTTTGTTTGCGAGTGGTGTTTGTGACATGGGTTTTCAAGTACAAGGTATGTTTTCACTATGTAGTTTTATTTTTTACTTGTATTTGATGTATTATTTGTTTATTTTTATGTGCTACGCCACACAAGACTTACAGTAAGTATGTTTTTACATTATAGTCGACTTTACCTACAAAATTTTGCAAACAAATTCTCACCTACTTCAAATTAAATATTGAACAGTCTATTTTGAATATATGTAGGTTTGCCGTTGTGGCTTGCTGGATACACCCTCTACGATTGCGTAGGCTCGGGCGTAGCATGGTCAACGAATCTTGAGTTAGTTTTTAAAATTTTCCTTTCAGGGGCCTTACTCCCGACATCCGAGCATCGAGTCCTGAATCAATCGAATTGGATTCGAATTAAATGCCGATCCATACTCTTGAACCCGACACTAGCGCACGATCGTGCGGTAGTTCAAAGCGAAACTAACTTCGATCGAAATATTCGTTAGGATCGAAAAGTTCGTACTCCGCACGCCATCCGACAGATAGATATCGAGTTGTTGGATCAAAACTAAACGTCAAATTATACGATATCAAAGAAGCTACTTTATTCAGATCGAGTGAGATAACTACCTAAAAGACAGAGCACTTGACGATGACGTAATCCGTTGGATACGCATAAAACGATGCTGATATTACTCGAGCCTATGTCGATCTTGGTTTTCGATTCGAATTGGTTCGGGAGTAAGGTTTTAAATCGAGTTCGGATCTACAATAATTCGCGTCACGTAAAAAGACCGCTGGCCAACCGCACAACTGTAACGTTGTTTAGACCGTGTCACGTAATAAGAGCGCTGGCCAAACGCAAAACCATACATTGTATTAGTTCGTGTCATGTAAAAATGGTATGGGTATGCGGTTGGCCAGCGCACAGCGCTCTTATTACGTGACACGATCTGTATAACGTCACAGTAGTTCGCTGACCAGCCGTCTTTTTACGTGACGCGAACTATAACATCCTTGGATGAGGTCGAGAATATACACGTTAAAGGGTTTAGTTAGTAAGATATTAAATGTATGGTAATCTATTGATAGATATTGGATAATTGTACATATAGCTTTACTAAACTTTATTAAGGATTTAAAACTATTTTCATGGAAAAAGAAAACCCATTCAATTACGGATTTTTTTCCCTTGTTCGGTGCTTGGCCCACCGTGCAATGTATCAAAGAGAGGTGTGTCGCTAAAAGCTGTTTGTTTGTTTTATAAGCACTCTTGTGCTGACAGGATGTAGTCGATCAGACAAATTTCAAAGCAAACTGCTTCAGTTGACACTCACGTCTTGATTATGATAGTAGGTGATCCCTATACTACAAGTTTTTGTCTAACACTGTAACTCTAAGAAAGTTGAAAGAAAGTTTATTTAATGCATAATTATGTATACAGGAGAATTTTTTAATCAGTGCGCAAATTTTGACAAATTAAACTTAAACGTGTTTTATTATACACCTATTTCTTATTTTGATATGTCTTAGTACAAACAAATTAAGTTATCGTTAACGAAAGATGTTTATTTCGAAACTGGTATAAAGGATACTGGATGGTCAGTGAAGCGGAACGCAGTAGTAGGAACCTATCAGCTGTGCGCTCGCCCATTGATATTATTACGAATAGATTGTATCCATATTTAGCTGATTTCAAGTACTAATGGAAATGTGTTCTGTTACTGATACTGAACCACCAAAAAACTTTGCGCACTGGTTAAAAATTTATCCTGTATATATATATTTATTTTTATCCTCGACGGGGAAGGTTTTGACCTTCATCTCATTGATTGATTGATTGATTGATTTTTTCTGATTGTAAGTGAGGATAAGGCCGAAGGTGGAAGCGAGCTTCACCCGGAATCCTCTACAACAGAGGAACTGGCGATCTTAGGTGCATCTTACTGCCGAAACACAACAAATGCTGTTAACATTGTTGTTATTTAAGGCTCCTCCAAACAAGCGCAACACGCGACGCGACCTTAAAGTACCGCGTGTCGCTCGACGAGTTTGTAGGAGTCTTTATTTACATTTCATGATTTGTAAATTAATGTCTCAATCTCAACTGCATCTAAAAGGAGAACAACTAAAAACAGCCACAAATAAATACCAGCTTAAAATAATATTGCCCCCGTTTGAGATTGACCTTTAAAATGTTCCATTCGGTAATTTAACCTGTCACCCCGTCACTTATTTTGACGGTGTTAGTGCCATACAGTACGGAAATAGGAACGTTGCCTTCTCAGAATAAATTGTTAGGGTTAAAGGGGCATTTAAGAAAGGCAGTTGTAAAGGATTTCAATATATGTTTATTATCCATTTCTTTATACATATAATGGAAGGTGTGAATTACTAATATAATGTGAGACGTGTGGTCCCACGCAAGGCTAGCAGAGAAGTACAGTCGCTATGAGAAAGTAAGCATTTCATCATTTCAGCCAAGTGTAGGGCTGCATCCGTCCCGATATATCGGGACCGTCACCGTTATAGAGTCCTCTGTCCCGACGCGTCGCGACGTCCCAACAAACACTAAATAGTCACGATATCTGAACAATTTAATTGACACGGCCCACGAGTCCCGCGAGGCCCGCGAGCAGCGAGCATTCTTTTTCTCGCGTGCGGTTTAAAAGTTCGCGGGGTCCAATTCCAGCTCACAACGCAACAGTGGAAAGGGTGTTTTCATTCATGTCGGCCCAGTGGACTGATGAAAGAAATTCTTTGCTGCCAAAAACTGTCGAGTCGATATTACAGTGTCAGGTGAACTATAATATGACTTGCTCAGAGTTTTATAACTATGTTAAAGAGAATTCTGCATTGCTGAAAAAAGTTAAGTCTTCAGAAAAGTATAATAAATATACATTTAATACACCAAGTACTTCTTCCGCTACAACTACGTAATATATGTTAAATTATGTAATTAAGTATTAATTATGTAATTATGCAAATCAATATTTTTTTCTTGTTTTAAAATTGCGTATTTTTTGACTTCCTATTCCATCGCGTCCCGATGAGACCCTAGCAAAATATGGCAGCCCTAGTCAAGTGGCAAGTGAGGACTTGGTTATAATAAATAATATTTATGAGTTAGAAACACAAAACTAATAGTGTTGAAGTAGGGTCGCTGTTTTTGCTATATTCCAACATAAATAAATTGTTTGTTGACCTATTTCATGTTTTAAAAACTTATTAAGTACAAGCTTTCGCCCGCGGCTTCGTCCGCGTGGATGTCGAAAAATATCCGGATATGTCGGATTAAAAGTACCCTATGTGTTAATCCAGGTTAAAAACTATCTGTATGCCAAATTTCATCTAAATCCGTTTCGCCGTTTTTGCGCCAATCCGGAACAAACATCCAGATAAACAGACAAACATTCTAAAGATTCTCTTCTGTGTGCCAAATGTTCGGCATCAGAAGCCTAATTGCGTAACACACTGTCTGTAGGAATCGGTTTCATTTTGACAATTCAACAACATTCATTGCGTTGTTACGTCGTTGAGCATACAAATTTTTCGAACATATGAAGAAATGGATTAGCAATTTGTTTAAAAATCTTCGCGATTGGTTTAGTGTTAAACAGGGTACAGATTCGTTCCCACACCTCGTAGGAACTGGGTACTTTTTTCAAAAATATTCAGTGTTCACAGTTTTGACTTCGCTACGATTTTATTATATGAAAAGATTTGTACTGCAATCGTATAAATATAAATGTTAACTTCAATCGGACTATTATTGTAGACATTTTGCGAGATTCTTTATCATCGGAATGCCAATATTATGCTTCTGCGTATTGAACGTTACTATCGATATCGATAAACATACTCGTTGTTCGGTTAGTAGCATAAAGTACGAGTATATTGTAGCTATAAGTAAGACTTCGTGATTGGTCGTCAATATCGATAAGGAAAAATACCGCAGTACACATAAACATTCACCAGCACGTGAACATACCTACTTACGTCCTACAGAATTGTATTTTCATTGAACAATAAATAAATTATCATAAGAATCAGAACCCAAGATCAAGCGAACCTGGAAGTGGCCGTTATTCAGTTCACAAAGATTGAGAATTTCAATTTCCGAGTCCACCCGGTCTGTAGCTACAATATTGGGTCAATTAAATGCTTGATCTGATACAGTGAATTTGAAGGGAAACAGCTATAGATTTGTATTGATGGAAAATTCAAGTGTTAATATTTGCTTGGCCGTTTACCATAGATAAAGAAAATTCGAAGAAATACAGCATATTCTTTTCTTGTAATATGGTAGGTTCCCGTTTGTAAGATGACGATAGCATAGCATAACAATAGCCACTTTTTAGGGTTCCGTACCCAAAGGGTAAAACGGGACTCTATTACTAAGGCTTCGCTGTCCGTCTGTGTGTCACCAGGCTGTATTTCATGAACCGTGATAGTTAGACAGTTGTAATTTTCACAGATGATGTATTTCTGGGTCCGCTATAATAAAAAATACTAAAAAACAGAATAACATAAATATTTAAGGGGGCTCCCATACAACAAACGTGATTTTTTTGCTCGTTTTTACTCGATATTGGTAACGGCAACAGGTAGACGCTTGAAATATTCACAGAATATTTAGTTATATATGTGTCAGCCATCAGATGTTTTTCGATGTTATAAATTTTATCAATTAAGCTTTGGTCACCATTTGATGTCATTTCAAAATAACTGTGCAAAGTTTCTAGTGCTTTTACTGCTCCGCGCTTAGAAAATTTTACAAAATTTTCTGGTGGGAGGTAGAATAAGAATAAGTAAGTAAACAAACAAAACGATGTTATCTCAGTTACAGAGGTTAATGCATATAAAATTCACTCGCTGTCTCAGTTATAGAGGTAACCATGACGATAAAATCGAAAGAACGAATCCCAGATACAGAGGTATGCTTCGTCCCACTAACAGAGGTAATTCTGTGCTAAAGTGTTGGGACTTGAGCAAGAGTTCCAGTTATGGAGGTTTATCACTTATCCAGGTCCCATTTAACCAAGTTTCACTGTAATCACTTTAAAAATAAATAATTACATTAAAATAAAACAAATATTAAGGGGGGCTCCCATACAACAAACATGATTTTTGGCGTTTTTATAGATAATGGTACGGAACCCTTCGTGCGCGAGTCCGAGTCGCACTTGGCAGGTTTTTCATTATTATTTATTATAATGATAGAGCGGAAATAACACGTTCGTGTTTTGTCATAATCATCAATTACCACGCGACATCAACTGTTTGGTGATGCAGTGTAACAGCTATTATTGCAACAAAAGGATGCTGGCCACCTTTAGAACCATAAAAAAAAAAAATCTGCACTTAATAATGATTCCTATAATAGAATGGAATACTATCCTCATCCATTTGTATCGGTACAATATAATAACTATATAACGCACGTGTCGTAAGCACGTGGTGCCGAACACTAGTACATTTATAGCTCTAGGTTCAAGACCTTTGATGACGTCATAACAAACCTTTAATCATCTATACTATACCGTAGAGATTTCTATGAATAACTTATCTTACTTTGTTAGGGTATGAATAAAACAAGCTGACTTATGTTTTTTCATCTGCTCGCTTAGCCATAGGCCCCAAAAAAGTGGTCGTGGGTTTTTTCTTGACGCACACTTTTCAAATGGATTAGTGGTCGCTGTAAAAAGTTATTATTTCTTAACGTCAAAGAAAAAAACATGAAGAACTTTTTGGTATTTTACGCTACTTCTGCACATTATGCAAATAATTTTTTCACTTCTCATGCTCTAAAATTACGCCACTATAGCCCTACGAAGCGGGACTAAAGTGACCACTTTAGTCTCTAGGGAGTGAAAAGTAATTAGTTTTTAATTTCCTTCATGTGACATAGCAAACCCAAACAGTCAGTAAATATACTATTATCTGTGTAGTGTGGACCATCTTCATTGCGAAAATGTTGAGAGCTTTAGTTCCATGGTTTTTCCGTAAAGAAGGTGGCGCTATCTGTTTTAAATTGTTAAAAAAAAAAAAAAAAAAGAACAGCGCTCATATTTTTATTGTTCTATGGGTGCGCTTAATCTTATTTCAATCCGCGTCCCTTTTTTAAACATCTGTTTCCCGACGATTTATAAATGGAAGTAAAACAATGGCGTACTGAATTACTGATTGTTTACCTTCCGCGTTTGAAGTTACAATGTATTCAATGAAATGGGTTATAGGATTGTTGTGGGAAATTTAGCGGATAACAACCTTTTTAAGCCACCAACTTGACTGATTTAATTCTTGTATAAAAACTTTGATGGACAAAGACAAACACTATTTGTAATTTTTTGCCATCCAAACCAGATAGTCCAGATAGTTTTTGTTATATATTTTTGTGGTGTACAATAAAGTATATATTAAAACATAATAATAGTCATACAGCACATTGTGGTATTTTACTTTACATAAACTACATCATCTTGTCTTTATATGTACATAGCTTAGAAGCTGATGGACCCTGTAATTTTAATTCCGTTAGACCTTTACATCTAAATCTATGTGTTCATGTATGAAATCGTTTCACACTCACTCAGCTTACATTTTACACTTTCATGAATACTGCCAACTCTGATTATTTTCGCTCAAACTCAAAGCATTTATTTCAAATAAACCAATTACAGGCACTTTTGAATCGTCAAGGGGTCAGTCACTCAAAAAGATGAAGCTATATCCAAAGTCTCTAATTCAGATAATTTATGTAAACAAAGTAATGTCAAGAAATGTCAATGACAAAATGACAGGACAGTGGTGCAAAACATTTTATCATTAAATGTTTTTGTAAATAATCATCGAAAAAATTAAAGTGAATTAATTATAAGAACTATGCAAACAAAATACCGTTGCCAAACAATATTTTGTGTAGTGTGTCGGAGACACGGTATATGATCTTCATAATCAGCCCTTTTAAGCCCAGTGTTAGACGTAAGCCTCTCAAAATCGATTTCCAATCGAAACAGTTTACAGCCGCTTTCATCGAAAATGTGGCTAGATATGCTACTTACAATATGAATCTATGTATGAGAGTTGTAATATTAGTGTTGTTGAAGACTTAAAAAATTTGAAAATGTTTGTATATCCTGCATTGTTACCGGTATCATAAAATATTTTTTACCAGAAAATCTCCTTTTATTAATAACTTTTATTTAAACCGAAAATTTATAAAAATAATTACGGTATATTTTTTTTTTATTATTATTTCTTAAAATCAGTACTTCAAAGAAAATGGAACCTCTTTTTTCGCAATTTTATGTGAATTACCATTACGAAGATATTTTTTTGTTATGTTATCCCCTTTGTTTATATCATAAATTATCTGAATTTGAGACTTTGGGTATAGATGCCCATTCCAAAGCGTAGTAGGTTCCTATGGAGAAGAACGGGCAAGAAACTCCACGGACACTCTTTTAAAACAAAATATTGTTACAAAAAATGGGTTACATCATTCATGTTGAAGTTATACATGTGAGAACAATGTAGAAAGACGTGCACGTTAGAAGCGTCCGTAATAAAAAACAATTCAAAAATTAAAATAAGCCGTGGCAGCTAAGAGATGACCAGTTCATGACTGACGGCGCCCGTTCACGAACATATTTGCATCTAAAATTATGTTAATTTTCCTTGTTGTTTATCTATTAAAATATTTTTATACTTTGACATATTCATCATAAACTTTACTTTTTCCATTTTAATCTTTATGATGGTCCTGAATTGTCAATGAACATCTTGTAAGGCTAGTACGAGTAATAAGGCCAAGTCTCCACTCTAACTTTTTGTATAAAACTAGAGTCAATTCTTCACTATAGTTCTATAAAACTTGTTAATTAAGGCAGGTCTTCACTGTAAGCCGCTCTACTGCTCCTGGTCGGCAATCAAATTTGATATAACGTGAGATAAGTTTGAAATGTCTTGTTAGGAACGAAAAAGAGCCTTCCAAGCTACATAGCTTAGAAGGAGCTGACGTGTCCTGTAGTTTTTATGTACATACATATAAAAACAAGATGATATTGTGGTTTTTGTAAAGCAAAATACCACAACATATATGTAGTTACATAGTACAGGGGCCTTACTCCCGAAAACGATTCGAGTTTGATTTTAATTCCGATTCGATTTCGTTTCTGGGACCTTACTCCCGACAGCATCGAGTTCTGAATCAATCGAATTGGGTTCGAATTAAATGCCGATCCATACTCTTGAATCCGACACTAGCGCACGATCGTGCGGTGGATCGAAGCGAAACTAACTTCGGTCAGTTTTAAGTTTTAAATTGAGTTCGGATCAGAAACGAAATCGAATCGGAATCAAAATCAAACTCGAATCGTTTTCGGGAGTAAGGCCCCTGGTCATACATGCGACCAACTGTTTGATCAATAGCGCAAGTCTATGGGCACACAAACAGCGAGTTTATTTCTCTTCTCTGTTGGCCTGACCACTTTTCCCTTGATCAAACATCGCTTTACAAAAATCGATTGTGTCAACGGCAATATATCAATAGGTTTATTGCCGTTCAAAGTTTTGCTTAGCTCTGCAAAGGTTTTGCATAGACAATATATTTCTATACAAATAAATAAAATTGAAGTGTCTGTTTGATAGTAAAAATAGCAACTTTTTACTAAATGCATATGAAAGTAGGTATATACGGTACTTATTTGTGTTTCTATCTGTTTGTTGCGGCTATTCTCCAAAACGACTGAACGGGTCTATCACTGGCAGATAGCTGATGTTATTAGGAGTAACTTAGGCTACTTTTATTTTAGTAAAAGCCACGCGGGCGAAGCCGCGAGTAGCACCTTTTTTAATAATGATATAATATATCGCCGCCCTACAACGAAAACCAATTAAATAATTAAAAATGTAAACGGAGATATCGCGATTACAAAGTTTATGGGGTTGAAAACACCCTTTGTAGTATTATATTGTTATTATTACTTCATAGCATCAGTACATTGATAAATGTTCTATTTAAACATGTCTATTGAGATTTTAAAAAGTTATAGCTTTGTAATGAAATTTTCAATAATTGTCACATAATCTGCCTAATGTTTTGTATTTGAAAACAAACCTTGGAAATGCTTGAAATAATTGGTTATCTTATTAGCTAGCAGCGAAACTATAAGACTTAGCGATTAATGGGTTTTCGCAGACGAAAGAACACAAAATTTTAAGTACTTTGGCATCCATAAGTAATTTTCGTCAAAATTCGATTTAATTGGTTTTCGTTGTAAGGCGGCGTATACAACATATCGCACAACACTGGTGCAACACTTTCACTTATGCAAACTATAAAATAGTTATGCTTCAGGAGAAGTGTATTTGGTTTCATTTATTTTGATATAAACTTAAAAGAACACGTCAGGATATAACCTATCCAGCTTCCCTAAATCAGGAAGTGTCATCAACTATATATATAGGATAGGATAGTTTAAAATAATTTTCCTGAAAAAGTTACTTTTTGCATAAGTGACAGTGTTGCACTGGGGCCCGGAGTTGCGATATATATACGGATTCGCTGAATTTAATGACGAAAATCTCATTAGTTTTCGCGAACGATTGCTTATTAATCTATTACAACTCCTAAATTCTTTCACGTTAATCTGAAGACAACATAAAAATGTTTAATTGGTATTTAATAAAAATTATATTATCATCACGGTGTGGCGTTTTGACAGACAGCATTCTTTTTACATTAGCTTCGTTAGTGACGGTTCGGTAAATAACGATCCACGATAAAAAAATAAGTGTAGTCAAGTCTTTATTAAGATAACGCTGTTAGTAATACGTGTACAATAGAAAATGTATATAGATTGGTTGTGGTTATGCTCGCTTGAGAAGTGTATTGTTTTTCAAGAACAAAATATGTCGTAATGAAGGATAGGTACGCCATTTAAATCCTAAGTTGCATTGTCTTTAAAATACTGTAAACATTTCAGCAGTGACATTAATTATAATTTCGGTATGTCTTTAATGATATAGAGATAGACAGTAAGACAGTGCCAGTGACACTAGCGTCGGCCACAAATAGCCAGCTTCCTTTGGTATTCATAGCCGGTGTCAGCAATGTGAGCATTCACCTGATCACTAACACTCTTGTACCATCACTATAGCTGTCAGACAGATTTTGGCACAGTCCCACACAGGTGTGGATGTGAATGTTCAGCTATGGATTGACATTTACATTAATATGACAGGCGTGAGGAGATAGTATATGCAAAATCATAGATGCATTACCTTATGCATGTATGTGGCAATAATGAATAGTGGAAATCGTTTGTAATATTCGTCTGTATATTATTTTAGGCAAATACTGAATAAATCTTTTAGTAATTTTCATATTTTTTTTACTTTTCTTTGACATTTTTACATAATATTTACGTAGGTAGGTACCTACTCTATCGAATTTTGTTGATAAGTACTGTCGAATTTCAGTTTTGTTTTGTACGACGTTTTATTATGATGTTATTGTTTACTTATTCTGTGTGCGAAAATGCAGGTAATTTGAAATGTCAAATAGTCTATCATCAAAAAGGTGTATAAAATGGCACGATTGCGTAATTTTATAATAACGACGTACGACGTTATTATGTAATCAAAACTAAGCAACTAAATCAATTTCAGTGTGTGATGGAAATTTTTTGTTACTCTTAGAAACGAAACTATGTATAGGAATATAAAATGCCGGAAAATCTTAGTACCTACAAACAACAAACGTGTTTTTTCTTTAAGCACAATTTTATTTGTCGTCCGGAAAATAGAATTGATGAACGATAATATTACATGAAAACTTTTCATTTTACTCTGCCAAAAAGTATCTGTTTTCTATAATATACATTTAAAAATAGCCAAAATTATATTAAAATGCGGTCATAATTTATGAGATAGAATACATACGTCATCATTTTGAAAATTGTATAAACAAAACGCGTTTCACCACCTGTGAGTCATCATTCAAAATATATTATGCTGATGACGACAGTACTAAGAGCCATCAGAGTATGTCAGATGTCTGAAAGCAATGAAGGGACGCATAACATTTTATTACTAAATTCATTACGTATGATTCCAAGAACGAGTCTGCGAAGTGGAACAAACGGTGGCTGGCTATTGTTTATAAACATGGACTGTCGTCGCGTCGCCGGCGTTTCCACCGCACTCTCACCACGAGTGTGAATCGCAGAGAATCGCAAACTGTAAACTATCGGATGTCGATGTCAATGACATTCGCGTTTAGCTGGAATACCTGAGTTTATAGTAAAAGCCCGCTATTTTCATACAAACTTTTCTTAAGCGTTTCCGTGCTGAGATGTCATAAGCAATATTTATTTAGGGGTCCAAATTGGATTTTTTTATGTGTCTGCCGCTGGGGAAGGGAAAGACGTC
This sequence comes from Dryobota labecula, assembly GCA_947523025.1. Taxonomy (NCBI): domain Eukaryota; kingdom Metazoa; phylum Arthropoda; class Insecta; order Lepidoptera; family Noctuidae; genus Dryobota; species Dryobota labecula. The sequence goes on from OX383284.1 coordinate 19,426,692, forward strand.
GCTAATATATTAGCTTATGATGACTCACATGATTTAAGGGGTGACGATCTGGCGAAATTGTTTCAATTTGATACAAATTTGATAGATCAATCTCGGACCTTCAAGCTAAGCGTCTGCCTCGACGGAGGAGATGAATTTGTACATAAAATGGCACAAAACCGGCTAAACATTTATGAAGAAAATCGAGTAACAGAAATTTCCATTCGAACATAAATAAAGTAGAACACCTAATGCACTACAGTAGTTATCAGCGGTTTATTAATTAAGCTATGATCCGGCGCTCGAGCCCGCTGAAGTAGAGTAGGCTCGCGAAGTCGCGAGTGGTTGCCTCGTGTATTTCGTAGGTAGGTAGGACATTTTAAACATAGTAATTATTTCAATCATTTTATCAAGACAAACTCAGTGAATTGTGCTAAACAATCTTACTACCTATCCATTTATATAAAAAATAAGAAGAAAAAAAAAACCGTCTGTTTTGTACATGAGGTTGATTTAAACAATACGAAAAGGGGTAACTTTGGGATTTTTTTATATCCAGCAAAGTTAATCTAATCGTATTATTAATTTAAAGCGATTGCATGTCTACCAGATCCTTAAATAGGATATAATCTTTTTTTCAGAATTGTATAACAATTCTTTTTATGTTTCCCATGGATTCAAAAAACTAGTAAGCGCGGTCTCTGTCGGGTCATACTGGCTTAATACTCGCTAAATTATATTCTAAGCACTAATTGCAAATTGTATTCGGTAATACAGAGTAAGCTGATAAAATTGGTAAAATGTAATTTTTGGTATAACGTAATATTTATTATTTAGGTACACTTCCAGCCATAATTATCAGGGGCGTCACATGACAAAATATTGTCCGACAGATATGAGGGTGACCTGTAACTTCAATATATCTCGTGTTGAGTTTGATAACGAAATCTGAATCCCAAGATGGTAATGTATGGGTTGTTAAACGATGTAACTACAGTAGCAGGCTTAGAATGACGATTTCTATTTCTACTCTACTGTAGAATTGAAATCGCTTGTCGACACTTCTCGAAATCTCTTCTACCCGAGCACGAGGTCACACGTAGAGTCGGGTTTCTTCGTAGACAGTGATTTTTCCATAGCAACGGGGTAGTGGCTAGTGAGGTGTATTACTACCCATTTGGATGGGTAGTAGTTTGGAGGATTTGTTATGTCATAAAATTTTAATTATGGCTGGTGCGCGTAAAACTTAATCCATCGACTTAAACTCATGTATGTGTAGGTATTGCGTATAATTTACAGCCATTTTTATGTAGACTATTAGGTACGGAAGACAGTTTTCTATCCCAAACTGTCAGAATAAAAGAAAAATTGTACGTCATCTTTGACATTGTAGACAATTAAAACGACCAACTGGAACCGTGCAAGGTAGCTTGTGACGTTTCATAAGTGCCCATAAAGGCATAAATGAAATAATATATTTTGATTTTACAGGGAAAGTCACTGTCTACGAAGGAACCCGAGTCTAAGTGTGTCCTCGTGCTAGGGAAGAAGAGATTTCGAGAAGGGTAGACAAGCGATTTCTATTCTACAGTAAAGTAGAAAAAAAGCATCATGTTAAGCCTGTACTGACGTTGAAACATTAAAGGCGAATTTTAGCAATGAAACTGAACGCGATCAGCACTTCATTTAAACCAAGTTCAAGAACTGTCAGTGTCATCATTATCATTATTGTATATAAGCAGAATATTGACACTGGCAACGTTTGAACGCGGTTTAGATGTGCTGATCGCGGTCAGTTTAATTGCTGAATGTTGCTCTAAGTGCCAATTTCACAAATGAAACTGAACGCGTTCAGCACAGCTGTCAGTGTCAATATTCCACAGAAAATAATGACACCTACAGCTCTTAAACGTGGTTTGTGCGCTGATCGCGTTAAGTTTCATTGCTGGAATTCGCGCTAAATGTACGAAGTTCTTTACAAAAGTTTCAGAAACTGTCTCACTAGCTACCAAGTTGTCTACTTATTAGGTCGAATCTCAACGATAACAAGAATATAAATTACTACACTTGCATGCAAAAATACATTTACTAAACATTGAGCTCTTATTAAACAGTTAGGATTAAAACAATTGGCACGTGGGAAGTGTAATGTAAACGAAAATGGAAATGAGTCAATATTTCTGATTATATTCATTTTCTTTGCTATACTTGTTATTATATACTTCTATTATTTATTTTGCTTTTCCCTTTCGTAACTTTACACAGTGTAAAATTGAACAAAACTTTGCTGCTTGCTTGGTAATTGCGTAAAGGCTCCTACAAACAGGCGCGACACGCGACGCGACACAAAGACACCGCTCGTCGCGCGACACGCGGTACCTTGCGTCGCGTCGCGTGTCGCGGCTGTTTGTAGGAGCCTTAACACATTAACAGTAGCAATGGGTTTCATTTTTACAGTTCAACAACATTCATTGCGTTATTTAAGTTGTTGTGCAGACACATTTTTCGAACATATGAAGCAATGGATTAGCAATATCTTTTAAAATCAGTTAGATTCTGATTAATAGTGTGTTATGCAATTAGGTTGCTGTTGTTTGGTGGCCTTCGGTTAAAAGTACTAAGGCCTGTGTTCACCAACATTCAAACCACCGGTTAGGTATTTAAACAGTTGGTTTATGTCAAATTTCCTATGAAATTTTGAGTAAACAACTGATTAAATATCTAAACAGTTGATTTAAATGTTGGTGAACACAGGCCTTAGAAATTTTGAGTAAACAACTGATTAAATATCTAAACAGTTGATTTAAATGTTGGTGAACACAGGCCTAAGCTAACTGATTACTTATAAAATCGAATTAACGGAATGTTAATTAAATATTTTTACTTTATGATTTGGAGAGTGTCTAACGTCTGATCTAGGAGAAGCGTAATACTTTCATGTATAAAAACTTCGCCATTTTGAATTTTCCATTACTTTGAACTACAATTCAATGGTTTATATGCTAACTATTATGTAGACAAAGTGCTGTAGAAGAGTGTTGTGTTTGTTTGTGGTATGTGTCTGTTATTAAATAACATAACATCACGCCTATAGTCCCCAAAGGGTTAGGCAGAGGTGTAACTATAGTATACTGGATCTGTTATTTATTGTTTACAAGAAAATCGTTAAAAATATCATTATTTAAGTTTTGGTTCCTTAATTTTTATCGTATTTACATTACGGCAATTAATGAACATGAATATATAAAAAAAAGTAAAAACAACATGTAGGTAGAAATAATAAAGTTATTACTTTATCTACTGACGCAAATTACCAGCAGTACCTATATACCTACTTATAATTATGTACTATCTATGTAATTATATTGAATGTTTACATACGCTGTACATAAATGGGATTACTCTAATCTTGATTGACATAGAGCGATCATTGTAGAGATATTATTTAATATTTAATAACTACTTGTGAATTATAATATTATGAGATTAAGTGCGGACTTCTCCAATGCAACTGAACACGATCAGCACTTCAAAACCGCGTTCAAGAGCTATTAGTGTCAATATTCCGCAACAATTTTGACACTGACAGCTCTTGAACGTGGTTTAGGTGCGGTCAGTTTCATTGGTGAATTTCGCCCTTAACGATTAGTAGTGGCACACAATATAAAGACTATCTTATAGGGTAGGTAAGCGCTTATGAGTAAAATACATTTATTTATCATTCGCTAACGATTTTCGGATATCATCAACAGGCTTTTGTATTTGACCATATTTTAAATATCCAGGATGAAAAGTGGCCATGTCCTTCTTCAGGTTCCAGGATCGGTTCAGTGGTTTAGGAGAGAATTACTTTCGCATTATTATTATTGGTATGGATTTATATGAATTACTAGCTGCTGCTCGCGGCTACTCCCGCGTGTTTTTTTTTCTAAAATAATAGAAGCCTAAGTACCTAATCGTTATAACATCAGCTATCTGCCTGTGAATATCCCGTCAAAATCGGTGCAGCCGTTTCGGATATTAGCCGGAACAAACCGATTTTTTTTTTTTTTTCATAAAAACCGTATATTCCTTAATTAATGTATTTATTAAAACGCTATTATTTTGACATTACAAAGACACTTCAATTTTATTTATTTTTATATAATTATTGTGAAATTGTTAGATGATTTTTGGCTACAGAAGCCATCACAACGACGACATCTTTGGCATCATTCGTGATCCAAGTTCAAGTTCCAAGTTACATTTACTGGAATCTTGTAGGCAATCGAAGTCTCCTTCCCAAATGATTGGTAGGCAAAAGTGAATGCATGTAGATTAGTTTTATGTAAATAAGGTAAAATTTGCAATGGGAAAAACCATATTATTTTAATTAGCCGAAGTGGATATTCCGTCCGTTATTTATTCATAGACTTATGTTTAGCGGAAACTATTAACACCGAGCTTAAAGGCATGATTGGCGGTTTAAGCTCAATGCCGTGGTTACGAAGATTTTATTCACCTACCTGTTTATAAACAGTCGGGTTTATTGTTGTTTAAAGATAAAGCGATCTATAGATAAAGCAATTTACGTTTTGTTTCGTTATTCTTTTATTCTATTGATCTTACTGATGATTTTATTTTGTTTTATTTAATCTGACGCTGATGTCAATTTATGTTTTATATTTTACTAGCTTTTGCCCGCGGCTCCGCCCGCGTAGATGACGGTTATCGCGTAAAAAAGTAGCCTATGTCCTTCTCCATATCCCAGGCTATATCTCTGCCAAATGTCATGACGATCGGTTCAGCGGTTTAGGCGTGAAAACGTAACATACAGACAGACAGACAGACAGACAGAGTTACTTTCACATTTATAATATTAGTATTAGTATGGAAGTATGGATTTTGATTGATTTATCTTCCATATACTATAGCATTAGACAAATAACGGCTAAATAGCGGCAATTATTGTGTAATATTGTTGAAATTACTGCACTTTAGAGTTATTTTTTTAATGTAAATGGTAAATAGATTACAGCGCTTTGTATTTATCGTGAAATAATGGAGTTTATTAAACGTTTACATCGAAATAACGAAAGGGTGAGAACAGTTATTTGTCTAATTTTATAATAAATGGAGTATAGTTTAGTTTATGTCTAATATTTAATAATCATCATGTTGCAATTCCGACTCCTAAGATACAGGCAAATCTCTAGTTTGGGGGTCACTGTCCAATCTGTTCCTATATAATATGATTAATAATAATAATAATAATTAATAAATTTGAAATTTGAATAGAGCTTTGATAGTGACTGATGTTGAATTAGATTGATTGAATTATGTTTTATTATTTGCATTAAAACGTATCCCTTAAAGTTACCTGACTTTTTACTTCGGTTTCTCTCTACAGTCCGGCCGTGCGTAGGTCGAGAGAATCCGTTCTTGACACCGTCAGTTTCATACTGACGATTATGTGTTTTGCGAGTTTGATCCCTAAAGTTACTAGAAATTGTCCAACTGACAGGTGTGAGGTAAGCATTCTTTCGACGGCCGGACTGCAATAGCGGTTAAGTTCAAGCCAGGACTTAGCCCCTTTTAAATTATTTCTACCTGATACCTCGGCATTCTTGGAATGAATGGAATTCCCCATAGGAGATACAAACCAGAGTTTGTAATGGACCCTTCAAATGAATCTTTACAAATAGTTTTAAAAGAATGTTCCATTAGCTTCAACTTTTTGTGTCGATGGTAGATATCTCCTAAATAGATGGATTGTACTCGTTAATATGATGTTGATATTATTACTGTGTATTTATATTATAAAAATAATAATAAATAAATTAATTCAATAAATAAAAAGTGTTAATATTATCCATAGAGGGTGGGCGCCAGATTGTAAACGTGACATTTTTCCGGGAGGGGAAAAATGTAAGGTCAGAGATAAAACTACCACCTAACTATTATCAGAACTGGAGGAGTCCTAGCTTAAGAAGAAAATAAACAAATTAAAGAGTAAACAATTTAATAAATAAAATACAATTTAGATGGTTTAATAGGCCCTAACGAATGGGTATTGGAGGGAAACCTCGAGTCAGGCTTCCAAGTAGCCGACCTCTTGAGTAGGGAGTTTAGATGATACGAGGCATAATACATTTTAATGATTAATAAATCATTCGTTAGCGAGAAGTGACTGCGTGGTTGGCATCGCTTTCACGATTTCACGACGCACATGTAAGACTTACGATAGAGATACGAGAATCAAATATGATCAAAATATTTTATTTCATATTTATATTTCTAAGTTTAAAAAATATTCGCCAGTCCAATAACCCTACGTAAAAATAAATACATTCGTTCAATACGTTCTTGTAAAATGTTATTCCAAGCGAAAATATTTCAGAAACGGGCAATTCCAGAAATTAAACGAAATCATTCAAAGCGCTGCATGAGTGAATGACAGGACTCGTTTCAATGGGCCAATAAAGAACTAATATGCTTATGAAAACTATAAAAAATATTGGTAAATAAGTCTTGTTGAATAGGCAGTAATGTTACAGTTTTACGATACTTTAATTTACTGTGTCGGAAGAGCAGCTTGATAACCTATTCACCTACGGTTTTGTTGTGGCGATTAACTGTCAAGTGACACAAGCAATTAAGTATACTTATTAGGGGTAAGAGATAGATATTATTTATTGTATGGTATTACCAACCAGTGGCGTAGCTAGTCATAAAGGGGCCCTGTATCGAAAAGTAAAAAAGGTCCTCTTGTTGGGGTCCCTCTTTACTGGACTGCCGCGAAACTCTAAAGAAAGGGATTTTTGTTTACAAAATAGCGTACTAACATGGCTGGGTAAGTTTCCATTGTAATTTTACTAAGAGAATACAAGAGCGAGCGAGGTGAGCTAGAAAATTTGAGTACTCTGACACGGATAAGTTGAGCTACCGTTGTGATTCTACTAAGAAAATGTAAAGAACGAGCGCAGCGAGCTCGAAAGTTGGAACACCCTGACGGGGATACTATGTTAAGCTGTCATTGTAATTTTAATAAAAGAATTTGAGGGACCCCGTTTCATTGATACGGCTGATACGGCGGAAGGTACACCCCTGCTACCAACATTCAAGATAAATATCTAACGTTACAAATAAGGAAAACCCATGGCGCATTCTTCACCATAATAGGTAGGTACATCATAGGTAGATACTATTGTAACATTAATGTAAGGAACTTATGTCGGTATGTCAGTAGTATGTAGTTTTCGTGATTTTCCGCGAACTGTGCGCAAGTTGACGCCAAGTTTAGAAATAACTTGTACAGGATGTTAATAAACATGAGGCAAAAACGCTATTTGTAAGACATCATGCAACCCATGCATGATAGGCGATGTGTTTATATCTTAAAACTTGTCATGAATATTATTGCATAACTATAATTGATATTTCAGGTCAACATAGCATGTTCAATTTTTTACCACACAACGGTATCGGCTGCACAAACAAATCCAATTGAATGGTTTCACTCGAAAGCTTCAATTTGAGAGGGTTTAGAACTAAAATCTTCACGCTTTATTCAAAGAATATTGAGAGCAGCACATGCGGCTGGATTGCTACTTCTACGAAATTGTCCTCGCAATAAACCCGAGGCGTATTGCAAGTTCTGGTTTTAAATAAAAGGCAATACCTACAGGTTACAAAATAGCATACGTGGAACTTGGAATGTATATTACTAACAATCCCAACAGTAATGGGCATGTGTTTTATCTTTACCACTGTTTGGTAATACTGACAAGTGACAGCTCAGATGACATTTGGTAGAGTCATTGTTGTCAATATGGAACAGAATCGATTGGCACTGCGAGTATATTAACGCCACATTAAAAATAGCTTACTGCGTTAACTTGAATATTATGTGGTTCTTGGTGAAATCATGCATCGGTAGCTTTCACAAAATAATTTTATAGACGTCGAACAACAGCGGCGGCCCGAGGTAAGCTGGGGTGGGACTAAATGAAAATGACAGGGATTTACTGAGTATTTACGGGTAATTAAGTATAATAAATGAGTATTTACGTCATCGACGCGGCTGGTTCACCGCGGCCGCCGGTCACATACGGTGATACGGACACATGGCCGACGCATGCGATAATATGATAGGTTAGAAAACGACTCACCACATAGTGCTGTTCCATATTCCTTCCAATGTGAACGAGTTTTTGCTGTCATCGCAATTCTTGTAGCAAGACTTCTGGTTGATTACTGCGCGATTTGGAATGAGATTATCTTGAGCACTGAATTTATTTTATATATTAAAAATAATAATATTAAATAAAGTAAATTGAATTCATCGTAACGATTATAAATATTAAAAATACGGAGAACTAACTAAATATCACAATAATTATATTCGATCTAAATTAAAATTGGGTTTGTTAACAAAACGTTATAACCGATTAGGCTTCATGTTGATGGTTTATGTGTTGTTGGCTTGCTGGTTCATTGCGCGGGAAGGACGCGAGAGTCGTGGTAGCGCGGCGGCGACGAGTGAGCAACTGAACGAAACGGCGCGATAAAGAGGCGAACGAACTAATCGCAACGTACCAAGTGGGATGGAATGAGGCAAAACGGCGCGGGCGCACGCTTTTGCTCCTTGTTTATCGGACGGTGGAGTAGTTCTTGTTGAGATAAGAAGAAGGTCGATAACGGCGGCGAGACACGCGGGTGACGCGGTGACGCCGCTGCAACCACGCCGCTAGACACTGCCGTACACTCGGACACACCGAATATTTTGTTAAGGCAAACTTATAAATAGACTTTATAGTACTAAAATAACACTGACAAACGTTAGACCCGTGCGATGCACGAGACCAGTTTATAAACGACTCTAGTCCAGTGATAAAAATCTCTAACTATTACTTATTTTTAAATAATAGGTCATATAATCATTTTTATTTCCGCTCCGCTGCTCCGTCGTACTTTGTTCGAAATGAATGCTACAGAAATATAAATAATTAATGGTGCTTATCCAATTGCTGCATTTTCTAAACAGGAAAATGAAAATAAGTTAACGGTCTTCATGAAAAATATTATGAAGAAATATATTTGCGGTTGTTGACGTGCCCAATGTGACACCATGTGACACTATGTGACACTGATTATTTGTTTTCTGAATATCTGACAGTATCAGCTTCCTAAAATAACTTCAAGATTATATTCTGATCTCAAAAGATTTATTTCATCGAATATCTTCCCAATATCTCCCATTTGTGTGATAAATAAAGTAGGTCAATGATAAACACAGACAGGACTCACATTTCATTAAACCTGACTTTTTAATCGCTGGCTATATTGGATTTTTTTCATGTTTAACTTACGCAATAGTCGATATTCTCAAACATATGTATAACGTTAAATGGGCCTTTCAACTTATATTGGTGTTTCATACTTTCATCCCTTTCTCTACGTGTTTGCGAACTTCAAAATAGTCCATTTTTTGTTCAGAAAGCGATTTGTTTTCATGGAACGGTCCTCATATCGCAATTATCGTATTTATATTGTGATATATAACACTTTCAGAATCGATTCCAGTTGTTTCGGCTTATATTGAAGTTTGCTCATTCAAATACAGTGGAACCGGAGAAATTCGGTTGGAGACATTAAACTAAAAGTAAAGACTAGGATTATTTGTAAAGGCTCCTACAAACAGACGCTACACGAGACGCGACACGCGGTGCCTTTGTGTCGTTTCGCGTGTCGCGCCTGTTTGAAGGAGCCTTTCATTATCATCATCATTTCAGCCGAAAGACGTCCACTGCTGGATATAGGCCTCCCCCAAAAGGGGGGGGGGGGTTGCCATAATCGCCAAGCTTGGCAGGCGGGTTGGCGATCGCAGTTTGGTGTTAAAAATGCATAGAGAACGCTGCTGCCCATTCTCTAGTAAGTCCCTTAGTCGCTTTTTACGACACCTACTGGAAGAAATAGGATAGTGCTATTTTTTATATCCGGCACCACACGGTGCCTAGGAGCCTTTACGCAATATTACATTGTCTGGGTTGTAAGTCAGGAGAAGACGATATTCGTAAAATCGTTTCAATAAAATCTTGTTAAACTTGAAAACGATGCAAATATAGGAATGAGATTGTTAAAATTGTGTTGCGCGAGCTACTTGCCCTATATCTCTGCCCTTACCGATTTAATTGATATAACTTCCGCATTTGTTTCATGAACATCAAAAGTACATATCGACGGTGAAGTGCCAATACCTCCTAACTAACATTTTTCTAGAATTCACTTGTTTATCATTTTGAATTTAAAGGCAGCAATTGCAGGTTTTAGTGAAATCTCTTAAGTGTATTTTTTGTTGCTAAACTATATGTGGAAATACCTCCAACTAAACCAACGTGCCTATTTTATGGCATTACCGCCATGCATGCATCCTCATTCAGTTTGTTTACATTTTTGACTTTTTCAATTAGGAGTTATTGGCACTTCACCGTCGATATTTCAAAATATTTACACCACCAAGGATAGTATCGAAGTAAACGTACGAATCGTAAGGTCACCACTGAATGTCTAATGAAAGTAAAACTTTGTTAGCAAAATTTAATCCGACAAGGTCAACAAAAAAAAACAACAAATTACTCTTTATTTATTCTTGCTGAAGTGCTTTGACATTATGGTCTAAAACAGCGCTAAATCTTGCTAGCACATGCACGCTTTTTGGCTTCATTCCATTAATTAGATATATTCGACACAGAGGACATTCGCTGTTAGGATGCTGGGGCCGCAGATCATGCATGTTGTGCTTATGTGACTTGTTTTGAAACTATTTCTGTGAAAAGATATAAATTATAAGCCTGTAACAGTTTCATGATGTACTTATGATGAAAAGTTGAATAGAGAAGCTTGAATTAGTAAAAGGATCCTATCATATTTGGAATGAAGTCTATCAAAACCCTGTGATACACTCGTTAGGTATCACAATTGCTTTCATTTAAATGTCAAACATTATCCTGTTTAAAAAAAAAAAAAAAAAACTGTCAATGTAAAAAAGTGTTTTTTTTTAATGTTTTTTTTTTAAACCAAAGCAATGAATATCTCTGAATTGTTGAAATGACAGTTAATTTCAATTTCATTACGAGTGCATTTCGCAATTAGGCTAAAGTTGACTGCTTTTTGATGAAGAATATCAAAAGTCTAGTGTTTAAAGGAAATTATTTTATTTCCGTATTTTTATGTGCCGTGTAGTGCCGCACGTAAGGAATAGCACTCCCCATTTCCTCCCGTGGGTGTCGTAAAAGGCGACTGAGGGACTTACTAGAGAATGGGAAGCAGCGTTTTCTATGCATTTTTTAACATCATACTGCGATCGCCAACCCGCCTGCCAAGCGTGGCGATTATGATTACGCGTATGTTTCTAAAATAATTTATTATTCAACATTAGTCACAGTGGGAATAATAACTTGTAACTAAAGAGGCTTAAAATTCTCTAGGCCTCATGATATAACTGTAATGTGACATAGGATTTTCCTGTTTACATTTTGCACAATTCGCTTCGGTATGGTTCTATTAGGAATATTTCAATACATAATTAGTACCTTAATGTAGTTACGTATGCAATACAGATAAAAATAACAGAACACGTTTAAAAATCGAATAGTTAAATCTCAGCTTTTATTTAAACAAAAGAAATAAATAGATGGAAAAGCAAGTGATATAGGTACGTACAGAGTGTTTCAGAAAGGTGTGGTCTTTAAGGTTTTGTTACAGACCATTATACTGAACAACTTCGTAATCGAGAAAAAATAATGAGCGTTCCATACATTTGAGTCGAGTAGGTATTGAAGTTTTGTATGGGACAGTTGAAATTTTTTCGCGATTACGATGTTGGTTTCATGGAAAAAGTTGTTCAGTCTGATGTTTCCACACCTTTAAATTTGACCACACCATTGAATAAATAATACTGAAGTAAAGAATGAAGCAGACAGAAGGTCAAGAGGATTCAAACGGATAACAACTCGTCATTGAGGCTCCAAAATAGTGCAAAATTACCTACCTAACTATATGAAGAGAGCAAGTCAAAGTACGTATATGGAAACTTGTCTGAAATGCTCACCTTTCTCAATGATTGATCAGAAAGCTGCTGCAGTACTAGTTAATATCGTTGACAATTTACTTGCAGCCTAGCTTTATTAATGCACCTCTAGTAACTATTATTATAGTTAAGAGCGTTGTCACCGGTCCACTAGCGCCATATTATCTCGTGACTGAGAAGGAATTATGAAAAACGGCTCAATCAACTATATCGGTTAGTGTGTCTAGAATTTTCTAATACCTTTTATAAAGTTTCATATTGAGACACAAAGCAACAAAATACGATCTAGAGGAATGTGGCCGTTTTTATTTAGATCGAATTTTGTTGCTTCGTGTCTCAATATGAAAGTTTAAAAAAGGTATTAGAAAATTCTATTTTATTTATTTTATTTTATTTATTTGGGACAAAAAACAGTTATACATTACAGCATTTACAAAAAGTAGTTATATTATAGTTGAATAAACCCACACTATTGTCCACGGATTGACATCGGAGTATGAAAATGAACGTATATGTTATTTATGAAAAACAAAAAAGTACATAATATAGAAGAATAAAAAATAAACACTATATAATAATAACAGTCTCCGGAGCATTGTTGCCAGTAAGTCTGAAGGCCACCTGATGGGGCACCTGTGCGCAGTGCATGTACTGTTGCCTGGTGTCTCCGGAAGATGGCAGAATAGATATTATGTTCCTTAGGCTGTGTTGTATTGTTATTGTTGTTTATAATACGTTTATGTTTGTATGTATGTTTGTGTCTTAATTAATTTAGTCTAACATAGTTTAAGTAATACTAACAAATTATGGGTACTGTGCCTGAATTAAAGATGAATAAATAAAATAAATATATCGACGAATCGCAGGAAGCGAATGACAAGAGCATCAGTTTTCTAGACACAATTACCGATATAGGTAGTTGATTAAGCCGTTTTTCATAATTCCTTCTCAGTCACGAGATATTATGTTTTTAAAGGAGGGGGGCTAGTGGACCGGTGACAATCTTCATAACTATAGTCCATAGGGCTCCTAACAAAAAACTAAATTGTATAGGTGTATTTTTTTTTTTAAGTATTTGTGCCCTTCAGACCGAATTTCGGCTATGGCGACCAATCTCAGCGGAGACCTGCCTTCGACACGGGCGATATTAAAGTGCACAAGTGTGTGCGTAGACACACGTGCATTCTCTTTTCCCTCGCTCTCATACTCCAATGGGACAGCAATCCGACACGACTGGAGAGAGATCAGGCGCAGGCCCAACGACTTAACGTGCTTTCCGAAGACAAATGACGAGAACGGGTATCATAACTTCCAAAATCCGGGCTGTTACTAAGAAATGCTTAATGAAAAAACTAGGGATGCATCCGATCTGAGCTGATATTTTTATAAGAGCATCGGTATCGGTATCGTATCGGCAAAAAGGCGTATCGAGGCATCCCTAGAAAAAAACCCAATAACATTTTGCCCGACCAGGACCCAACGACAACATCAGCTGTCGCGCTTGCGACCACGAGACCAATGGGGTAGTCAGTGTACATCAGTGTACCTAATATTTGTTTCAAAATTCATCACTTTTTCTCATGATCGGTACCATATTTTGAATAATATATGTTCTTCTCCATAGGAACCTACTACGCTTTGGAATGGGCAACTAGCTTCATCTTTCTTACTGACCGACCCCTTGACAATTCAAAAGTGCCTGTAATTGGTTTATTTCAAATAAATGCTTTGAGTCTGAGTTTGAGTTGAGTTTGAACCTAAAATAATTTTCCTTTGTCACTTATTATAATTTTATTAATATTTTCACTAATCACGGTGCACTGTGATTAGAAAAATATGGCGGTGCCTTGACACTTTGAAAAACATTGGATTTTGTCTTTCGACACGCCCCCAAAAGCTGATTTCCACGCAAGTTTTTGCTTGTAATGTTTGATAAGAATTAAGAGATACCTACTGAAGACATTACATGATGTATGATGTGGGCTCGGCCTGATCGTCATGATATTCAGATAAAAAAAAATATGATAAGGAATAAATTATTTTAATCTATAATATGTCTTATTACATCAGAATATTTTATTTGTTTCTTACCCCACGTCACGTTATGCTGATTTCCACGCAATTTGGTGCTGTTTGATAAGTCTTGTATGTTGTCTTAATACTACCGCTGAAAGAAATGTATGAGTCAGCGTTCAGTGGTGAAATTTCTTCACTTATCTGAAGTTATCTGATAGTGTAATTTTATTGCGCCTCCGTTAAAACTAGTACCATATTGTTTTGCTTAGGATTGAAAAGATTACTGGAAAAAAACTTTATACTTTGCATTGCGACATAATTATTATTAGCTTTTGCACGCGATAAAAAAAAATATGGAGTTTGAAAAAACTGGGTTTTAGATTTTCTTATACGAAGTTCAATACTCCGCCGAATCAATTTACCTACATATGTACTTCGTACTTTACGAGTCGTACTAGGTGTGGCCTAATTCAGAAAAATACCTAGTGCGCATTACTATTCTAGTAAATACGCCTCATGTCTGAAGTTGATTTTTTTTCGCGATAGCGCTGTTGTTCCCATGAAAAAGTTGTTCAAATTGATGGTCTGTACGACACCTTAAAATTTGACCACACCTTTCTGATACATGCTGTATTTAAATGTATTTAATGAATTATACTGTGTAGGTAAAGGATGAAGCAGACATAAAATGCAAAGGTGAAAGTAAGAGGTTTCAAACGGGTAACAACTCGTTATTGAGCTCCAAAATAGTGCAAAATTACCTACCTATCTATATGAAGAGAGAAAGAGAGTATATGGAAACTTGTCTGAAATGCCAGGGTAGGTAGGTAGGTAGGTAGGTAGGTAGGTAGGGTAGGGTAGGTAGGTAGGGTAGGGTAAGGTAGGGTAGGGTAGGGTAGGTAGGTAGGGTAGGGTAGGTAGGTAGGGTAGGGTAGGTAGGTAGGGTAGGGTAGGTAGGTAGGGTAGGGTAGGTAGGTAGGGTAGGGTAGGTAGGTAGGGTAGGGTAGGTAGGGTAGGGTAAGTAGGGAGGGTAGGGGTAGGTAAACTGCCACAGTCAAATAGCTTTTGACAGAACGAAGTCTGTCGGGTCAGCTAGTAAATCTATATATATAAAAATCAATTGCTGTTCGTTAGTCTCGCTAAAACTCGAGAACTGCTGGGCCGATTTAGCTGATTTTGGTTTTGAAATGTTTGTCGTAGTCCAGGGAAGGTTTAAACGGTGAGAAAATATGGAAAAATTGCGAGGAAGATAGTAAAAACAACAATTTCATTTTCCCATATAAACTGTTCTACCTACTTTCCTGTCAAACATTCGACGTTCGTCAATGTAACTTTATGGCATTCATCATCATTTGGTAGGTCTGAGAATAGGTTTTTATCAATAATTTTATGTAGGTAGGTAGTTAGGGTAGGTAGGGTAGGTAGGGTAGGTAGGGTAGGTAGGGTAGGTAGGGTAGGTAGGGTAGGTAGGGTAGGTAGGGTAGGTAGGGTAGGTAGGGTAGGTAGGGTAGGTAGGGTAGGTAGGGTAGGTAGGGTAGGTAGGGTAGGTAGGGTAGGTAGGGTAGGTAGGGTAGGTAGGGTAGGTAGGGTAGGTAGGGTAGGTAGGGTAGGTAGGGTAGGTAGGGTAGGTAGGATAGGTAGGGTAGGTAGGGTAGGTAGGGTAGGTAGGGTAGGTAGGGTAGGTAGGGTAGGTAGGGTAGGTAGGGTAGGTAGGGTAGGGTAGAGTAGGGTAGATAGGTAGGGTAGGGTAGAGTAGGGTAGATAGGTAGGGTAGGGTAGCGTAGATAGGTAGCGTAGATAGGTAGGGTAGGGTAGGGTAGGTAGGTAGGGTAGGGTAGGGGGTAGGGTAGGGTAGGTAGGTAGGGTAGGGTAGGTAGGTAGGTAGGTAGGCTAGAGTAGGGTAAAGTAGTGGAGTTTATTCTATATTTCCTTTGCGCGTAGACAAACTGCCACAGTCAAATACATAGCTTTTGACAGAATGAAGTCTGTCGGGTCAGCTAGTAATAATAATAATAAATTCTTACACAATACACAATTCATTTATATTCTTAAACAGGTTAAAGAAAATTTGAGACCCTAGCTCCAGAGCTAGGGTCTCAATTTTTCTGTAACCTGTTTATGGCAATAAAGAATTAATTAATTTAATTTAATTGTAACCAAAATGGAAGAAGTCACTGGCTAACCTAGCGGAGCCAGTGACTTCTTCCATTTTGGTTACAATTAAGCAAGTATATGCTGCAAAAAATGATAAGATTCTTACTTAAAATTAAATTTAATAACAAATATTCAATTTAAGCACTAAAAATAGAATAAAAAATTATTTTAAATTAGAATTAAAGCAACTAATATAATCTCATTAAATCAAAAACTAAATTAGAATAAAATATGGAAATTTGATTCAAATTGTGAACAATGTCCCTAATATTCGTTTCAAAGTCATCATTTGCTCTCATGATCGGTGGTTTTTCAATATATGTACCACATAATTATGAATAACTAAAAAAAATTTTCCTTTGTCACTAATTATAATTTTATTCATATTTTCACTCATCACGGTGCCTTGATACTTTAAAATAACATTGTGGTTTTTCCTTTCGGCACAAATGCTGATTTTCACGCAATTTGTTGCTTGTAGAATTTAGAGGTACCTACTAAAGACATTACAATGATGTCGGTTGTCGGCTGTCGCTGAAAACCAGCGCTGGGTCTGTCTCGCATAGGGTCGCAGCATTATGCTGAGCGATGGCCGTTTAGCGTGGATTTGACGCATATTTCCCCCAACTTGTTCTTTTTTATGTTTGTGTTCTTTCTTTGCGTCTTGTTTACCAAAAATAAACGTGTTTTCTTTCTTTCTTTCTATATGTATTATGTGGGCACGGCCTGATCGTTGCATTCAAATAAATAATGTGATAAGGAATAAATAACTTTAATCCATAACTTTTTAAATCAGAATTTATTTGTTTCTTACCGTGGGGTATGAAACAAATAAATTCTGATTTACACGTTGTGCTCATTTCCACGCAATTAAGTGATGTCTTAATCATACCGCTGAAGGAAATGTATGAGTCAGCCTTCAGTGGTGAAATGGCTACACTTATCTGAAGTTATCTGATAAGTACCTAGTACAATATTGTTTTACTTAGGATTGAAGATATTACGAGAAATAGACTTTATTCTTTGCATTGCGACATAAATTAGCAATTGCACGCGACTTTTTAAAATATGGATGTTAAAAAAACTGGGTATCAGATTTTCGCATACAAAGTTCAATACTCCGCCGAATCCTTTAGGAGTTGCTTTCGAAACATCAATTATTTAAGTTTTTAAACTGTCATGGCCACTATTATTATTATTAACATAAGCGGGATATTTACCATGTTTATTCATTGTTCTGAGTTTCCGATATTTCGGCGCTGTTGCAAGCACCATGATCACGGAGTGACTTCAGTTTATCCGTGATCATGGTGCTTGCAACAGCGCCGAAATATCGGAAACTCAGAACAATGAATAAACATGGTAAATATCCCGCTTATGTTAATAATATCAATTATTTATTTATTAAAACTTTGTGCACAAGTAAAAAATACTGTACAAAGGCGGACTTAAAGCCTGAGGTATTTTCTACCAGTCAACCTAAGAGTGATGCAGAGACAATACATGGCAGGTGCAACATAAGGGATAGAAGATACTAATACAAACAAACCTACATAGTATAAACTGAATAAACTTTGTCAGGAGACATAACGAAAGTCAAATCAATTCCAAATAGGCACATAAAAGGCACTTTTGAACGTCAAAAATTACTTTTCTAGTTCCAAAGGTTACGTATGGAGAACATTGGGCAAGAAACTCCAGGAGAAAATGAATCCAGCAAATCAGCGCTGGGATGATTCCAACTTCTTACGTACGTTCACGGGCATTCACTTTAAAAGATAACCGGGTGGTTGCCGTCCTAATGTTCAGAGGGAGCGCATTATTTTGTTGTTGTAACAACACCGTGTAATAACACGTTGTTTTTGAAGACAATGCCATTAAGGATGTCTGGAAGTAATTTGATATGTTCAGGCCAACTTGTTATGTAATATTTAAAAGTGACAATTCCTTATCTTGGGAAGTCTGTTTTTGAATAGATTTAAGTTTATTTGGGTAAATTGACAATGATCTAATGATTCAATTTAAATGCAAAACTAGGTCTCAATCTAGATCAAATAATGACTGTTCTGGTAAAGCTGCTCTAGACAGAGTATCAGCAACATAAATATATTTACCTGTTATAAATTGAAATTTAAATGTTATAAATTGGTTTATTATAGTGACACTATTGGTTTGTGATCAGTTTCGACTAAAGTATGACGACCATAGACATATTGTTGAAACTTTGTACAACCAAATAGGATAGCTAATAGCTCTTTTCCAACTGAAGCTGAAGCTTATGCAATGGGGTGTTTGTCATGGCAAATCACGGCACCCATGGCATCTTTAGACGAATCTACAGACAGTGTAACAGGACGATTATTATTTGCATTTTTTTCGGCCATTTTAGGACGGGACCACGCGGCGTCGTTTTATGTGAAAATTTCGACTTACTTATTCTTGTATGCTGCAACGCTTACTTCTGTGAGTTCTGCTTTCTGACACCATGTCATGATGCGTTGGCAGGTTTTTATAGATCATAATGTTTGGATTTACTACTGTATTCAGTCGTGACGGACGGGGCGTAATACCATACCTACGGCCCGTATGTAACCGGAAGACCATAGATAATATACTTTTATTTGTACATTCGGATGCATACGTAACAGAATGAAGCCAGAACGGTGAGAAGGATACCGTTGAAGACGATTGTTGGTGTAACGAAGATTTTCATCAACCCATGGAGTTACTTCACTTCTTCTTAGGAATAATGTTTTTCTTTATGACGATGGTACACCACTGGAGATGGTGAAATCATTAATCGTTATATTCTTGTGCGTTCATCATACAGTAATTGAAAGATTTTTAGGATCATCGATGGCTGACAGGTTTTCCGGAGTCTTGAACTGTGTTATATGTAAATATGTATAGAAGATAGTGTGCATTTTATTTGATAAAATAATTACACAACATCTTTATGTCATTAAGGACTTAATTATGTTGCTTAGAATATTTCGGGCTCAGGACGACGATAACTGCTTATGAGAAACTTATCGTAAATATCTATGGCCCGTATACAGCTGCTATAAATGGTCTCTTGACACTGAATGTAATAATAAAATAATACTTCTAAAATGTTGTGGTTCATTTTTATGAGGTACCTACTAACAGTAGACGATCTTTAATGGTGTAATTATAACAATTTTGTTGTAATTTGCTAATTATATATAGCATCTAAGGGTTTCATCATGTTTGTGAGGTTTTACCTTGGCATTACAGAAATTGCCTTGGTTTAAAACAATTGAATGGTAATTCCCAATTGATTTATTCATTTAGGTTATTTATTACGAGTACCAACAACTAGAAAGTAATAAAGTTAGCTCAAAAGTTACCTTAACCTGTCAAAATGTCTAAAGACTACAAGCAGACTATTTATAATTGCTATCTCAAAGCATTTTACATGAATAATGTTCTTATCAAGAAAATCCTATTGTTCATAATTGATTGGATTGAATCATTAGCATTTATTTTTAGAATCGGACAAATAAATTTTATTTTTGAACAAACTTCAGTACACCTATCTTATCAATATAGAGCTTTGATGTAGGTTTAATAACAAAAACAAAGAAAGTACATGTTTGCGTATGTGCCTACATATTTTTATGTGACGATAATTCTATGATGGCAGTTTAGCTCATTGGCGCTTGCTTAACACCTATTAATACCTACTGATCCAATCGATTCTCACAATTTACGTGGGAAGAAAATTTTATAGTCTATTTATTGATTTTAATTATATACCTTGATAAATATAGGCATATTAATACTCTGTAATCAATCAATCAGTGGAGTGATTTATGCTGTTTTTCTATGTCCAAGAGTTCAATAAATAATTATGCTGATGTGAATCACGTATAGAGTTAAATGGGCCTCAATTATTGTGAATCATTTTGTTTAGGAGCCGGTTCGACTTTGGACCGTTCGTTTAAGTTGGAGGGACCATTGTCTTCATACGGAAAGCTCAATCGAGTGGATTTTAACGTCAATTTTTTTAAGTGAAAACTTCTTTTGGCGCATTGAGCACTTTTTGGGTGAACAAAAATCATGGAACTCGCGTCATCGTCACCGAACTCTTTCCATGAGCTATATGTATACTGTGTATAAATGTCTGTGTACTTTTTGGGTGAACAAAAATCATGGAATTCGCCTCATCGTCACCGAATGCTTTCAAGTTACTTAGTTTTCACTTCTATTGGCAATCCCCAAAGACTGCCTCGCATGTTTTTTTTTACTGTAACATTGATGTTTCTTGAAAAATATGACAAAAGAGACATGTACGTAGACGTAAACACGTGGAGGCAAATGTTAAGGTTAATAGTAATTCAGGAGAAATCAGGTTTCCGATATCTCTTATGAATGACAAATGTCAATCTAATCTGAGCTGCCTATTGAATTTCGCACGATTGAATTCTCTTTGTGTATCACTCAGAAGGCTGGTGAGATAAAATCCATTGACACAAAATTGTGTCGAGGGCATACTTTTGTTTTTCACCAAGAATGGAAAATAATTAAAGATTTTTTTCTGGATATTGGTGCCGATTCCCTTGTTGAAAAACTAAACTAAATTTAAGTTCAGTGCATCTGTTTCTTTCTATTTCATTAAGAAAAGGACAGAAGATAAATCTTAGTTTAGTCCTGTCAAATTAATCAGCGCTTGACGTAAATTGACGTAATTTTAGTCGGCAAGTTTATAATCACGTCTAAACTTGTATGGAGTAGTATTATAGGCGCTGATTAATTTGACAGGACTAAACTAAAATGTATCTTCTGTCCTTTTCCTAATGAAATAGAAAGAAAAAGATGCAGTGAACTTAAATTTAGTTTAGTTTGTGAACAAGGGAATCGGCACCATTGTAAGATTATTATGTCACTTAATTTCGGGTTTCGTTTTGTAAGCTCTATATAATTACGTACGAAGGATAGGAGCCCTAGAAACTGTGGAGCGTGCGGCCTTCGCAAAACTTTTGGGTTGGCTCAATAGACTTGAAACTAATATCTTTGTTAACAAAAGGTCTACTCTCTTGGGAGTACATTACGTAATGAAGTGAGTACGTTGTAGGTAGGATTGTGAAAAATTAGACAAGTTATTCCAGCTGTCGGTGGAGAATGTTGGCACCGCTGTCTGTCGCGTAGGTACTGTCTCATAAACTCATAGATACAAAATCGGCGCGTGGGCATTAAGTGATGATAGCTTACACGAAGGAAATGGAGAATTCAAGAATGATATTAAATGGTGACAAATCTTCGTAACATGTTTAACTGCATCTGTCGTGTACAAACTGGATGGTATTAACGCCAGGATTGGTTGCTTCCTCCGAAGATACAGGCAATTTGCTTGGTCAGCTTCTGTTTAAAGTGGACTTTTATGACTTATGTTGTATTAGTTCACGGTCTGAAATAAAACACACATTGTAATAATAAATCATGTATTTTATAAAACAGTGTACCTATGTATAAGACAAGTATGGAAGTATGACATAACGCCATACTATGTTATTTTCTGGCGCCACTTGTTCAAATAAAGGTACGATTGTGACTATACACTTAAACGGAAAGTTTACTGATATAACTGAAGTTTAAAATAAATAATCGTGTAACATTCCATTAAACTTTCCATAATCGACAGGGAATTAATAAAAATGACTATCGGCTGTAAACTTAAGTCGTATGTTTAAGTAGGAGAAACTGGTTGTTTGTTTACGAGGCAACAGCAATCTAATGCGATGTCTACACTATGCAAATAATCCATAGATAAATTACACCTTCTGAGGCTTACTGTAGGGATTAGGCTCAGAGGGTCAGAACAGACGAAAATCAAGTATCCTTGCCCTTTTAGGTAGGGTCAGTACCTGCCTTATTTTAAAGAGTCCTTCAGTGGTAATAAGTAGGGATGCCTCGATACACCTTTTTGCCGATACGATACCGATACCGATGCTCTTATAAAAATATCGGCGATACCGATACCGATACGCTTATTGAATTCAAAAATGAAGGTAAAATAAATAAAACACAAGTCAGGTTATTTTTTTGATTAATATAAAAAGAACAAATAACAAGACAAACTAAATAAAACCGTCTAAAACTATAGACAGGTTGAGATTAGTTAATAGTTTTAGTAATTAAAATTTAGCATTGATGAGAAAAGTATCGTTGAATCGGCCATAAAAATATCGCCGATACCGATATATCGGCAAACTTCGAGTATCGCCGATATTTCGGCATCGGTATCGGTATCGGATGCATCCCTAGTAATAAGTTTAATAAACTTTCAAGGCCATTAAAACCCATGGAAAAGTGTCACTGTAAGTGACGTAGAGTCACCTTTTGTCTGAAATATTTGGAGTTTTGCCCACCTTGTAAAAGACAAAACAATGATTTATTATTAACCTATTTCCGGGGCGGAAAAATCTGTACGAAGTACGACTGTTGTCAGCCAGCTCTTAATGAATGGTATGTAGGTAAATAATGAAACAATGGTGTAGTATGTCATGTATAATACGTTTTACATTTTATAGATTTCATATAAAAGGAGACACTTTGCTTTCCATACAGTGAAAAACTACAGGCGAACGGGAAGAGAAACTAGCAGCATATGTACATTGTACTCTGAAATCCGACGGCCATCCCTCGGTAAAACCAGAAATAAACAGACTAAAGAAACGGATCTTTTACTAACGAGTGCACTAGTTTCTTCAAGTAAACCAGATCCTGGCGAAAAGCCAGAGAACTATAACATGGACACGAAACTAGTAAGCATACCTAATGATTTGTGAAACAACTTATTTGCTCAGTAATTGTTCAATCAATTTGAACAGAAAAGGTGATTTTCAATTCGTTACATTAGTTAAGCAAAAGAATCAGGACAAAAAACAATTTACAATTAAAAATATAATCGTAGGAAACAAAGCAAGCGTTGAAGAAAGAATTAGATACGCCCACAGTGAGGAGGTCGATAAGGAACAACAAAGGAAACAAAATATACCAATAAATATATAATGTAAAATGTAACATTGCTTCAATCGTTTCTTAGAAAATATAAAAAGTATATAATCGAACAAACACAATAAGGTTTTTCAGACGATCCCAGGAATGGCGCAGTAAGACTCCTTCGTACTACGGTGGACGCTTATCCTAATCCGTCGCAGATAAAAACTTGCAGCAACTGTATGACCGTGTTATGAAATCCAAATTGCAAAACTCTTATGAAACATCGTTATTCAGCATTTAATATTATTTATTTGTCACCGGATGTGCCCCGATCACGTCATTTATAATCAAGATACGGAATGTAAAGTGCGAAGTTCAGTTTCATTTCACATTTTCAGATTTCTTGGCTACCTTGTGACACTAATGGAAACATTTTCACGACAATGTCGAGTAGTATTATATACTCGTACGTTGCCTTCAAAAATGCATATACTGTGCTTTTGCACAGTGGTTCCAAGCACGTTGGAATGTGAACATTGATCATGCGTCCAGCACGTGAAGTCTGCATACGCACACAGCCAAACAAACACACACATTACATGTGTGCCAAATGCCAATGTACGCATTGTTGGCTGCTACGCGTGTGTGAGAACTCTTTATAGAGTGCACACTCACACAGACACGTCCAGTGAGCCGGCCATATATTTTCAAATCCGCACGGTATTATAATTGGGGTCAGCATGACATTATAGGGTGATTTTTTTGTTGACTTTCAGGACGTTTTCATGTAGGCGGTACCCGTCAAAAATGTATTTTCAGCTTATTTTATTCTGCACTTAAAATTACTCTTGAAGGACATTGACCTGTTCACTTCAGCTGACACCACCGCACCGTTTTGCGCGGAGATTTGTCAGTAGCCATTTGTCCATACATGTGGATGTGGAATCTTTGGTTTTGGGTTCAGACGTCTTTGATAACCTGCGCTGTTACTACATGACATTATAAACAGTCGATATGTTTCATGTCACATGATAATAATGATGATATTTTAACCGAACCTTTGTAAAACTGTAATTCCTGAACACACATTGTTGATCACATCCTTTGACATTGTTTGATATAGTCACCTTCACGCTAGAGCGGCTAATTATGAATAGGGAGTACATAGGGAGTACTTCCATGCGAGCTGATATTGAGTGGGGTACTTATGTGTTCTCATACGAGTACATACGTGGACAGTGAGTCAACAACTTTGTGACGTGCACCGAACACACCCACGGAGATAATGTCAAATTAATTAACAAGCTAATGTTATCGTCGCCATTATTGTGTACTAATGTTTAACTATAGAGTATATTTTACTATAGTAAGCTGGGTTGATGTGTAAAAAGATAAATAACGCTATAAATTGCAGTACAAACACGTAGCTCGTGCGTCATAGCGGTTGAGTGTGCGATAAATGTTGGGCACAGCTTGTGGTGTCAATATTGTACTGAGATAAGTTATACTTCTTAAGACTGACAGTTAACGTAGGTACTAACATCAATGGCGTAGCTGGTCCTAAATGGGTCGTTTATAAAAAAAAATATGGGGCCCTTTTCGCCCTCTGCGACGAAGCCCAAGAGGAGGGAAGAAGCAAAATGACTCGCTTATTAAAAAAAAAAAAATTAACTTAAAATAGGTACTGGTACGAGGGAGTTCCACAGTAAAATAAGGATTTTAAATTCGTAAAGATAATTTTCAGATTAAAAAAAAAAAAAAACACTAATTACTAAGAATTTGAGGTTGTGGATAACATTTTACGAATTTTCGTACGAGGGCCCCTGTAGCCTGGGGCCCCATATCATTGATAAGGCTGATACGACGGTAGTTACGTCCCTGCATTTAATATTAAGATTGAGTTTTGCGAAACTCGGACCGATTTTCTTGGAAAAGTAAGTTGAGAGATCTGCCTGAAAAAGACTGTTTAGTATAGAGATAAAATCAACAAAAGACAACTTATTCGTGCTTGCCTAGGCTTATTCCCAAACTACTCCATTCTTTTGTTCTAAAAAGATAAGAATCTCATACATTCGTTCCCGAGTTACTCCAAGGAATTATTATTATTTAAAAATACTTATTATTATGTTCCCATTCTGCTCCATAGGTATCTGGAATTATTCTCAAAGTACTCCACCGATTATTCGTTATCAATTTTCAAACTGCTCCATCTACATGCCTACCGATGTCTAAATTAATTGTTTATTTTTATTAAATTTTATGAAAATCACTCCATTCCGCTTCGCTTTAACGATTACTAAGAAAATTGGCTCAAGCTGATCTTCGAAATTCGAATGACTAGAATCAGAAGAAAAATTATTTGTCTATTAATTAGTAAGACCTTATGCAAAGTAAACTTATTAATTACAATAAACACGAAGGACATTTACGTTTTTAATTATTTATTTATTTAAACTTCATGTACAATAGTGATACATAGGCGGACTTAATGCCACAAGGCTTTCTCTACCAGTCAACCTTTGGGTTAAATATAAAAATATAGTGATAGGGTACAAAAATAATGTCTATAATACTAACTTCTAGATTACGAGAATTTATATAGTTTTATGATACTAATACACATATACAAATAAAATAAACTAATAGATATTTTAACAAATACCACCTAATAATAATTAGTATGACTAGACTATTATTTAAGACTATTTAGT
This sequence comes from Dryobota labecula, assembly GCA_947523025.1. NCBI lineage: Eukaryota > Metazoa > Arthropoda > Insecta > Lepidoptera > Noctuidae > Dryobota > Dryobota labecula. The sequence continues at coordinate 19,452,588 of OX383284.1, forward strand.
CGTAGAGAAATAATAATGTATTTAATTGTATCGGAACAATACATTTTTAACAACTGTTTCGGGATTTTCCGACTATTTCTGAACTATAAAAGATAATCACGCGATGAGGATGTGAAGGGCACGTCAAAATGTAAGTTGCGTAAAAAAGTAAACAATCTTAAACATCAATTAATTTGTTATCGGTTAACTACTGTTTATTCTGCGAAAACCTTGTCAGTTTGATTAATGATTTTTAGTACGGTCACGGTAGGAAAACAACGAAAAAGTAACGCATAGAACGAGCTCTAAATACTATCCAGTATAGTGTCAGGGCGTATGATACGCACATTTTTGGGGTTCTGTAGTCAACAAGGAACGCTTATAGTTTCGCCATATCCGTCAGTCTGTCTGTCCGCGGCTTAGCTCAGAGATTCTTAGTACTAGAAAACTGTAATTTGGCAAGGGTTATACATAATTATTAATCACGCCGAGAAAGTGGAAAAAAACATTTTTTTTTTAGTGTTCCTCCCCTATACTTAAAGTGGGGATGATATTGCGAGTTTGTAAGTTTTTTGTTTGAGTCAAGTGTACCCCCCCTGCCAGCTAAATGGTTGTATTTGGATATTTATGTGAAAAAATTCACGACAGTATAACGAAGTCAAAAGGAAAACTATCACAAACGAGTAATAGTCAACGAACTTACATTTGCGGATGGAATGTATCGAAGAACATGAATTTCAACTACAATGTTAAGTTTGTTCTTGGTACAAATTCAACCCAATTACGGAACCATTCATTGTGCGTGGAACGCAAACTGAAGGTTTTTTTGTATTATGTCCTTTTCTAAGGACACCTTGTGTCAACTGTGAAATAAAGTGACCTTTTCGCGACTAACTTGGAGTCGGCCAGTCTAACCAGATAGGGTTGAGTATCGGTATCACACGGGGCGACTGCGATCTGACCTCTGCAACTGGGCCCTGATATACGAAGGTTAGCGGTTATCAGATTGTCGGGGTTTTGAATTCCTGAAGTGTCGTATACCCAAAGTCTCAAATTCAGATAATTTATGTAAACAAAGGGGATAACATATCAAAAAAATATATTCGTAATGGTAATTCACATAAAATGGCGAAAAAAAAGTTCAATTTTCTTTTAAGTACTGATTTTAAGTAATAATAATTAAAAAATAATCATACCGTAAATATTTTTATAAAATTTCAGTTTTAAACAAAGTTATCAAAAAAAGGAGATTTTCTGGTAGGAAATATTTTATGATACTGGTAACAATGCAGGAGATCTAAACATTTTTTTTTTTACTTCATCATCAATACTAATATTACAACTCTCATTCATAGATTAATATTGTAAGTAGCATATCTAGCCATATTTTGGATGAAAACGGCTGTAAACTGTTTCGAGTGGAAATCGATTTTGGGAGGCCTACGTCTAACAGTGGACTTAAAAGGGCTGATTATGACGATCATAGGCCGTGTCTCCGACACACTACACAAAACATTGTTTGGCAACGGTATTTTGTTTGCATAGTTATTATAATTAATTCATTTTTATTTGTAGATAATTATTTACAAAAAAAAAATTATGATAAAATGTTTTGCACCACTATCCTGTCATTTTGACAGTGACCTTTCATGACATTACTTTGTTTACATAAATTATCTGAATTAGAGACTTTGGGTATAGGTATGAAGTCAAGGTCCTATGTGTTACGAGTGATATCAGCCATGATGAGCAATGAATTTACGGGTAAAGATTTTGGACTTCTGTAGAATATGGCTACAGGCTATTTCAGTATCGAGGGCCTCTACTTATAAATTATACTCTATCCTAAACCAACAGAAAACAGTTCGTGATTGACTGATGCGTAGATTAATTAGAATAAGAATAATTTATTTGTTCAAAAATATACAGCAATTTAAATACTAGGTGGCGGATAAGTTATCATCTCTTTGGAAGATGCTCTCATTAAAAAAAATAGAAAGTTTAGTCATTGCATTGTACACGAATGTAAAATACTTATACATCGTAAAATCATGGCGCGCTCTCAAACTCGAAACTCAAACTCAAATCATTTATTTCAATTAAACCATTTACAGGCACTTTTGAATTGTCAAGCAGTCGGTCAGTAAGAAAAATTAAGCTACATTCCCATTCCAAAGCGTAGGTACCTATGGAGAAGAACGGGCAAGAAACTCCATGGACACTCTTTTAAATTAAATTGTTACAAAAGTATTCGTTACATCTATAATGTTGCATTTATAACTAAAAGTGAGAACGATGTAAAAATAAAAATAATAAAAACTTACACGTTAAAAGCGTCAAGCGTAGGTACAACAAATAGAAACAAAATAAAATAAAATAACCCGCGGCAGTCAAGAGATGATGCTCTACAAGAACGCGGAGTAAATGTCTCATTGTTTTTAACCAATAACCGGTTAGTGGTGTTAACCCAACGTGAATTTCGTCGTCGATTCACGTCATGGACGTGCAACACCGACTGAGCAAACGCTCCGGCGCACAGTGGAACGAATGTATGGGAGCGGTTGGACGTAGACATGTCCGAAAAAAAAGAGTAAAATTATGCCAAACTAATGATGCCATCTTATTCGATTACTTAATGCCTTCATAACTTGTGGTGATGAATTTCTTCATAACTCCCATATTTCGGGAGTAATTTGAGAAAATGTGAAATTTTACTATGAAAATGAGTGTATCGAGCTCTCTCCCTCCTGATTCCGGGCTTGTTTCAAGTAGCGGTCTCTAATATCATAATGCTAATACTAAGAGCTATATTTAATACTAAGACACATAGTGCGCCAAATGTGCACTTTCTGGGATAAAGAGTGATGTTTATTTTATAACACAATTTTTTTATTTTTTGTTTATTTTGTTGATTAAAACCGTTTTTCTAAAGGTTTACCTTATTACAATAACATTTCTGAGCAGCCAATTAGAGAAGATATAAGCTAATTAGGATATATAATTAGGGACTTAAGGTTTACATATAAAACTGATGCACTAATGATTACTGATAAGAACATTGCTATTATTTAATTACTAAATGGCTCTTAATACACTAATTTAGCATGCATCATTTACTAATTATCACAATAACTAATTACCTTGCAATATTTAACAAAGGATACCTGGGATACCTGGATTTTATATAAATAGGTCACTATTAGTAACTTTAAAATCAGTGTTGATTTACACCTCGTTGTATCCAAGCTAATCTCGCAATGTATTTTCCAAATTTTAATACAAATCTTGATATTCACGTTGCTTTATGCGCACGCGCACATAAAGATTTACGCGACTTTAACTATTTGTTCAGTGTTTTAAAAGATAACAGTTGTGTTCAGTTATGTGAAAGTGCTGAAACAAGTTTAAAAGACTGGTGTCGTCGATTTTGCTACCGCATTTATGCAAAATGGACACAGTCTGGAAGAAGCACAGATAAGTTTCGGAAGAAACATGAGATTTGGCTACAGGCTGCAATTCAATGGCCGGAATTACAGAATGAAAATATGGAACCTTCTACAGAAAATATAAGTGACGTCATCGAGCCCATAATTTCTCCTGCTAAATCTGATGCTTCAACTTGTACACATCCTAGTCCTCGTAAATCTTTTGAGGACCTTAGTAACCGGCAAAAAAGAAGACGCACTGAAGATAGTCTTTCATGCAGCAGTAGCAGCGCTGAAATTATGTTTTCGGCCGAAAGGGCGCTTCAAAAGGCAGGACAAAGCGATACAGCTTATGTTATGAAATACTTGACGGAGAATCCAGAAGAGGCCTCAAAAATCAAAGCCTTCATTGAAGGTAAATCAATTCAGGTACGGGAAATATCCCCTTTGAAGGCATTGGCTCTTTATGTATCGATGAACTTATCGAAATGGCGCTATAACACTCTTCGGGATTTCAACACTCAAGAAGGAGCTCTTCAATACCCGAGTTACTACATGTTGGTTAAAGAAAAAATTAAGTGCTATCCGGCCAAAGAAGATCTCACAGTTACAGAGAGCTCTGCAAAAATCAAATTACAAGCCTTGATGGATTTAACCTCAAGAAGACTTATTAGGTCGTTAGAAACCCCTGTTGATCCCAATCAACAGCTCGTATTGACCAGCAAATGGGGTTTTGACGGATCATCTAGCCAAAGCATTTATCATCAAAGGACGAGTGAAGATGAGCAAATCGATCTTGCTAGTAATTTTATGATTAGTCTTGTACCACTGCGGCTCGTCTCAAAAGGTGTAACAATTTGGGAAAACGAGCGACCATCTTCCACTTCATTTTGCCGGCCAATATTGTTTAAGTTTATAAAGGAAACCAAAGAAAATGTGCAGAGAGAGATGGCTGAAATCGAAGCAGAGATTGAAGCCTTAACTCCATCCACCATCACTGATGGAATTAGTGTCAAACACCAACTGCTGTTGACAATGATTGATGGTAAAATTCATTCCATTATATCCAATACAGCAGCTTCAGTGTGTGACATATGCAAGGCTTGTCCTAAAGAAATGAATAATTTAGAGTTAATCAAAGATAAACACGCAAACGAGGACATGTATAAATATAGCTTAAGCACCCTTCACGCTTGGATTCGCTCAATGGAATGCTTATTACACATTTCCTACAAATTAGACATAAAATCATGGCAAGTAAGGGGTGATATAGCAAAAAGGCAAGTTGATGACAGGAAGAAAAGAGTTCAAGAGGCTGTAAGAAGAGAAACGGGCTTACTTCTCGATGTTGTGAAACAAGGCAGTGGATCCACCAACAATGGCAACTCGGCAAGGAGATTTTTTGAAAACTACACTAAATCTGCTGAACTGACCGGAATAGATGCTATGCTTTTAAGAAAAATCTGTGTGATCTTGCAGTGTATTTCATCAGGAGAGAAGATCAACGTAACTAAATTCCGAGAGTTCTGCTTTGATACTGCTAAGCTTTACGTGGAGTTATACCCATGGTATTATATGCCTTCTTCACTTCATAAAATTTTAATGCATGGGCCAGACATAGTTCAGAACATGTCAATTGTGCCCATTGGTTTTCTATCCGAAGAGGCATCTGAGGCTAGAAATAAAGATTTTAGAAAATATAGAGAGGGGCATTCTCGAAAGCATAGCAGTATCTCATGCAATGAAGATATTATGCACAATCTTTTACTGTCTTCTGATCCACTTGTTACAAGTATCCGTCCAAAACGAAATAAGTTTGTAAAAAAATCTTCTTTTAAGGAATTTTATGAGCTTACGGATTCTGAGAAAAGTGATATCGAATTTGTTAACATAAATGATTTAGCGGACATCGATTCTGAATTTGAATTAATTGATGATGATGATGATGACGAAGATAATTAAATGATGTTATTGTTTTAAAATGTGTAACTTAGTAAATTAGAGCTTACATCTTAATTATTTATTGTACTTTTAATGAAACTAGGTAATTTATTATCAACTTACTTAAAAGTCATACTCTCATCAGTTCTTGTGAATATTTTTGTTAATATATATTTCTGTATATATATAATATATTTATAGACCTCTTAATAAGTCTGTCTGCGGTTTAAAGTAAATACAAATGGGGAAAAAACGTTTTTTTTTTTAAATTTTCATTTCCTTTTATCCCAGAAAGTGCACATTTGGCGCACTATGTGTCTTAGTATTAAATATAGCTCTTAGTAATAGCATTACGATATTAGAGACCGCTACTTGAAACAAGCCCGGAATCAGGAGGGAGAGAGCTCGATACACTCATTTTCATAGTAAAATTTCACATTTTCTCAAATTACTCCCGAAATATGGGAGTTATGAAGAAATTCATCACCACAATTTATGAAGGCATTAAGTAATCGAATAAGATGGCATCATTAGTTTGTCATAATTTTACTCTTATTTTTCGGACATGTCTACGTCCAACCGCTCCCATACATTCGTTCCACTGTGCGGCGTTTGGCGACTCGTCTAATGGAGACTGGCTCAACAAGGGATAGTCTTAGGCATGACCACCCCCGGAGCAGTCGGTCTGCCGAGAATATCGCTGCTGTGAATGCAAGTGTCCAAATCGACCCAAAAACATCAACCAGACGACGTCCTACGCAATTGGGCATCAGTAGACAGTCTTTACAGCGTATGTTGGTGTTAGATTTGAAGATGTTCACTGAAAAAAGTCCGAATAAACAATTTAACTTTAACCAGAAGATTTTTCTTATTCATACACTTTATGACACTTTATCTCTGCTTTATTCTATGACCAAATTTTGAACATCTGTGTCTGAACTATAGGTACTCTATTTGAAATAGCATTAGACATTTAAAAAAAAAAACAATTTTACAGTCCGTTCAACTGATTTTGACTTCTATTCCGTAGGCATAAGGATGGGATTAAAAGCAAAAAAGTGGTTACAATACCAACTGTTTACTGCAGCTGCCATTTGTCATGCCACCAACGCAATAGAAGTCAAAATCGGTTAAGAGGACATTAAAAAAGGTTTACTTAAATGTCGAAGCTTATTTCAAATGGTGTATAGGTATAAAAATGTATATTTCATACAGATTATTATTATTATTTCACAATGTAATTGACTGAAGAAAGAAACTTGAAATTATTAACATTAATTTAGTCCTTTGTGTGTGTAGGAGAGCATTCAAAAAGGATTTTCTTAGATTTACACCTCACCTGGACAACGAGAGATAGTTTGTTTGCTAAAGAAGAGGCGGCGAGCACAGCTAGTCCTGTTGCGTAACACACATCGGTGCCGATTCCCTTGTTCACAAACTAAACTAAATTTAAGTTCAGTGCATCTTTTTCTTTCTATTTCATTAAGAAAAGGACAGAAGATAAATTTTCGTTTAGTCCTGTCAAATTAATCAGCGCTTGACGTAAATTGACGTAATTTTAGTCGGCAAGTTTTTAATCACGTCTAAACTTGTATGAAGTAGTGACAGGCGCTGATTAATTTGACAGGACTAAACTAAAATATATCTTCTGTCCTTTTCTTAATGAAATAGAAAGAAAAAGATGCACTGAACTTAAATTTAGATTAATTTGTGAACAAGGGAATCGGCACCAGTAGCAATGGGTTTTATTTTGACAGTTCAACAACGTTCATTGCGTTATTTACGTTGTTGAGTAGACACATTTTTCACACATATGAGGCAATAGATTAGCTGTTTACAATGGGGTGCCTTTTTGCCTACGCTTATGTATGGAAGTGATAATAGGGTGTGGCAAAAGAAGCATGAAAGTAGGATAAATGCTGTGGAAATGCGTTCCTTGCGAAGCATGTGTGGCGTGACTATGAATGATAGGCTGAAAAATGATGTGATAAGGTAACGGTGTGGTTTAAAAGAAGATGTAGTGACAAACATTGAAAAGAGTATGCTTAGATGGTGTGGTCATGTTGAGAGGATGAATGAAAGGCGATTAATAAAAGGTATATTACAAGGCAGAGTGAATGGAAACGTCGGGAGGGGACGCCCTAGGAGAACACAATAGTGACTTAATTGGTGATGTTCTTCAGAAAGGTCAGGTGCGTAGCACTCGCAACCGGCGTGCGTGTATGACCAGATGTATGAATGTAAACGAAGCATAAGAAGTATGTATGGAGAGTAGCTTGTGGCGTTCTAAAGTTTCTGCCTACCCTCATGGGAAGAAGGCGTAAGTTTATGTATGTTTGAAGCAATGGATTAGCAATATCCTTCAAAATCATTCTGATAGTGTGTTACTCTCTGCTACAGTGCTCGGAAACGTTATTTTAAATAAAGTTTTTAAAACGTTTCTTATAGTTCTCGTTCTTTTTTTGCACAACATATTGTTCGGAACAGAAACGAATTGAAACTTTTTCAAAAACCGGTTTATTCAGCAGGACGCATCCGCGCACGGGGCGTGCGCCGACAAGCATGAAATTTTTTAGTTAAATTGTAGCTTATCTTCATCTTATTACATCACTGATTCCAATGCGCTTGCCGCTTACGTATTGATTATAGGGTTGTGTTGCGAATTTCCTATTGAACAAACAAAAATGAAAAAAAAAAAAAACGGTTAAAACCGTTTTATTAACCGAGAACGATATAAATTTTGTTGTTCTTCAAAAATGTTTTTATAACGTACCGTTTGATCGTAACCGAAACAAATCGTTTCTTAGGTTTTTAAGACGAAACCGTTTCGAAAAATATACCGTTATCCTAGCCCTGCTCTGCTATAATCCCTGTCCACTTTTTTCGATCAACGCCACGTCATAGTATTTCCGTCCAAAGTTATTTATTAATGTTACCTAAAACTGTACCCTACATTGTTTTACGCCTGAACCTGTAAATTATACGTGGCTTTTTGTCCTGTGCTCGACAGCGTAGCAACAAATAGACGAGAACTGTAACAAAGCTTTGTCCAACCAAAATTATTGTATAGGCAGGTCATTTTGTTAGGCCACCTTTATGTCCGGTTATCCGGTTTCTATTATAATAAAATAATCACTATGCACATCACTAGTATTTTTATTTAAATAGGTGCCTAAGTAATATTAAACCTGTTTTACGATGACTTGGATGCGTATTGCAAAGGCTGGTTCTGGGTGGGGCAGGAAAAGAGTATGGGTACCTCGTAGAACTTGGGGAAAGCTTTTGCCCAACAGTGAGACGGAAACGTTAGGTACTTAGCCTACATACAAAATCAAAACTGTTAATTTTCAGAAGATCTTGAACTCATAGTTAGGGTTGCCAACTTTTTATTCAAGAAATAAAGTATAATTATGATGGTCAAAATGTGACAATGAACAGTATTTTGGAAAAATAAACATTATCTCGGAGGCATAAATAGTATTTTAAGTATTTTTTTAATGTTTTGAAAAGAAACATAATTAATTAGTGGTAATCCCGCAACTTATCAATTTAGCACCAATTTTGAAGATTTCGTATGCATCGCCAAATAGACGAGGAGCAATTTTTTTTTTAAATTTATTGAAGCTCTATTTCTATCGTCCCACCACAAAAATTCATCAATGAAAACATTCATTCTGTGAATACTGAGGTTGCAGAACTAACTATAATACTAGCATCTAAAAGGTATTCTGATAACAATTATCTATTTACTATGTCCCGAAAATTCGAGTTCAATTCAAGTTCAAGTTCGAGTTCAATTCAAGTTCAAGTTCGAGTTTCAGTTTAATTCTGAAATTAAGGCTAGCTGAAATACCGCGCCCATTCTCAGGTGCATACATGTTGTTCTTCGTACTTAGTAGATGAAACTTTTTATTTAGGTAGGTATAGCTCGACTGGATATCAGTGAAAACGTAATATTAAAATATATAATTATATCGACGGTTAAAAGGTAATAAGCGACATTTTATTTGAAAATTACCAATTTACCGTCGATATAAATAATATATTTTAATATTATGTATTCATTGATATCCAGTCTAGCATTTTTTGTTGAACAGTAATCAGTATTTTAGAGTGAAAAACAGTGTAATACTGTTTTTAATGGTATGGTTATCAACCCTACTCATAGTTGCTCTAAATGGAAGGTTATTTTGTTACGGCAAAACATTGAAAAAGGCCTTCATTTTGTACACATAACTACATGAATATGATTTGGCGAACTGTCGGTAGGATATGGAAAAGAAAGAAAAGAAAAGAAAAGAAAGAAAAATAGGTTTATTTGTCACAGAAACACGTGCATACAAAAAGATAATTAACTTGAGTAGGTGGTATACAGAAAAATAAAAAAAAAACAAATTAGATCTACATTCCAATCACGAGCACAAAACAAAATAGTCGGCAGCTGCACGTCATGACTGTGACAAGAAGGCTTCCACTCAGCATGATGCTGTGCTATGAGGGACCCACAGCACAGCGCTGATTTTCAGTGGTTACCCGGAAAAGACATACGGAAACCAAGTCAGGTTTAAAGAAATTAACATAAATAGGCAACTAGATAAAATAAAACAAACAGTACACAGTACACGAACAGTACAGAACAGTAGTATATGGAAATCGGGCATATGATCCCAATAACAATCGAAATGTAAAATGCATAAATGTTTACGTCCTCAGTTAGAATAGACAAACACTGCATATTAAGAGACGAAATGCAGACTACAATCCTTAGATTACACTTGATTTGCAGTTGGAATTTATGGGAGAACATGCATTTTAACTACAATGTTAAGTTTGTTCTTGGGATAAATTCGTCCCAACCCTTCATTGTGCGTGGTCCGACACGCACTTAGACGGTTTTTATTTTATTGTTGTTTAATTTGATTTTGGGTTGTTTAAAACTTGCGATTCGATTAGAATAGTATCATTTGGAAAGCAGTTGCTTGTCCCTGATTATAGATCATAAGTAGGTACACAGGTTAGTACAAATAACACAATTATACTACTCAAAAGAAAATATTTAAAGTAAGCCATTTATCTACATCTTCAACTTCGCCAGTGTTTAGAGTGTTTTTAGCAAAATTCATTTATCTTTTTGCTAATCCTAACTTCATAACTAATATTATAAATGCGAAAGCAAGTTTGTTTGTTACCTTTTCACGCCTAAACCACTGAACCGATCATCCTGAAATTTTGCACATACGTTGTCAGGCATAATACGGAAACGGACATAGAGTAACTTTCATCCCGAAAGAAGCACTATCCCCGAGGAAATCAACAATAACGTTCTTATGATAATAGATGGCGCCACGTGTCTTTCGAATCATGATTGAATTATACTATAGAAACTTTAGTAGTGTGTTAAGAGTTACAAGCAGAATACAACCAGAATTAATTGTCAAATTCGAAACGTTTTCAAAACGCGAGCAAAGCCGCGGGCAGAAGCTAGTATGTCAAAATTATATCCCTCTCTCAAAAAAACGTGATGACTCATAAGAGGAATTACTTAATAAAATCGAGCATCATTTGGTCAATCTATCATGCGGCATACCGTTGGAATAGACTTGTTCTCAAGTGGATAGCTCTAATGGGCGTTGTGTAGGCGACACCTAGGCGAAACAAGGCGACAATTTGTAGGATTGGATGCCCAATTGAATGTCGTCAAAGGCGAACACGAGGCCCAGTACCGGCTTGCAATTAGATTAGATTTATAGTGGGTAGGTAGACCCATTAGGAGAACTCGCGAGGAATGAAATTTTTTCAGAATATGTAATTGTAATTTTCAAAGGACTCAGTTAACATGGTTATTATAATTATGACTATTCGTTTGTTTCTAGGTACTATGTTATCGTATAAATTGTAGAAAAGATCGTTGGTGGTCCTTCGAGCCGGATTACAACATTGGGAGCACTTCTGCAGTTTCAGCTCAAGATTATTTTAAAAGACGAGTTGTAATTTTATTAGGTTTGTAAGCATACTACTATATTACATTTTAATATATCGATCATACTAGTAGGTATAGTAGGTTATTATCTTATTGTTGGATAGCACAGACTAAATTTTCCCATTTGAACCACAAAGCCAAATTAAATTAAGTATATTTGTCATATTATTTATTAAAACTTTGATTCGTCGGTTTTTTTTTTTTTGTAAATAATGAGAAAATATTTTTTTTTTTTATAATTTTCATTGATTTCTTCAGTAGGTACGCATTTAGACTTTGTGTATAATATAACACTGAATGCAAATAAATACACAAACAAAAATTCTGAGAAGTGCATTCTGCACTTTAGTCTCGAGTATCGCTGATAAGGGCCAAACATCCCATCTTCGTCGCGTCGCCTAACAGCGAGGTCACATTTTTGAGTCTCGCTCCATCATCTGAAAGAGCCACACACGTTCTTATTCCTAATTTTGTAATTACTATTTTCTTTATCTTTTCAAATATACTTTGAGTAAAACATTAACCTTTTTTTAAAATCTCCCGCGAATGCACGACATAACAGTACGTAAATATGAAGTTACGTACACAAAGCCTAAAATGCGTAGCTACTGAGGGCGACGTGAGGTAGATACATAATTATATCAACATTATACTTAGTACATATACCTATGTAATCATGGACTGTGGAGTAAAGAGTCATTATACACGTTTGGCGCAGACATATCCTGTTACAAAAGCGAGCATCAGGAGGCTCGACTCACATACATGTGCTAATGAAAATACATACTCATGTCCTTGGTGTTCCATTGCCATGCCAGTTGGAAGAAAAGTACTTCCACTATTGACAATAGAAATGCCTAAGTACTTCTCTTTTATAAGAGAAGGAATAGTAGGTATTAAAAATAGATACATTATGGAAAAAAAAAAATTTAAAATCAAGCTGCTGCTTGCGTGGCTTTTTCTAAAATAAAAGCCTAAGTTATTCTTTATAACACCAGCTATCTTCCAGTGATAGTCTCATCAAAATCGGTCCAGCAGTTTCGGAGATGATCCGGAATAAACAGACTAATAAATAAAAACAAAAAAAAAGTTTTTTTTTGTTATAATTACCGTATAAAATACTTTCATTGATCGAATCGAAGAGATCCGCAGGAAAACCAAGGTAACCGACATAGCTCGAAGAATTGCCAAACTTAAGTGGCAATGGGCAGGGCACATTGCGCGCAGAACAGATGGCCGTTGGGGCCGAAAGGTTCTGGAGTGGCGCCCGCGTATCGGAAGACGTAGCGTTGGAAGGCCTCCCACAAGGTGGACCGATGACCTTGTGAAGGCCGCGGGAGTCCGCTGGATACGGGAAGCACAAAACCGGTCGAGGTGGCGGTGCTTGGGGAGGCCTATGTCCAGCAGTGGAAGTCTTTCGGCTGAAATGATGATGATGATGATGATACTTTCATTTATTTGTATTTAGTAAAAAGTTTTTTTTTTTTTTTTTCTCTTTATTTTAAGGGCTTTATCGCTGAGCGATAACGTCACCCTGTAACATCAGCAGAATCAACTAAACCTAAAAACATATAACACTTACTTTAAAACAAATAATGCCAGTTTGTACAGTATCCTAGCTTGTTCTGATAAAGGACATGCCAGGATGGCATTACACTCTCCAATATCGTACAATTTATAGGGCCAAGCAAATTAAATCTCAAAGCGCCATTCCGCACACACTCCATCAAAACATGTTGCACATCTTCGACTACTCCACATTCTTCACAGTTGGGTGATGTTACCTTTTTCATCAGAAAACCGAACTTCCTTGACGGAATGTGACCGGAACGAAGTCTTAGCGCCATAACTAAATCCCTTCTGCTAAGCATATTTTGATCTGTCCAATTATACACTGGAAGCTGTGGTTGGATGGTCTTGTACCAAATTCCCTTTTCTCTTGACCTTTGGTTAAAGTATTCACTCCACATTTCTGTACTCTGCTGCTTTATTACTCTTATATAATCTGTATACAAAGGAGGAACATTTACAGAAATTCCATCTGACACGGCTTGGTTGGCCAAAAGATCTACTCTTTCGTTATCCTGAATCTGTACGTGGGACGGGATCCACTGTAAAACTACCGTAATTGATTTTTGATCTAATTTGAATATAGACTCCAAAATCGTGTATGCTATCGGTACTCCTCGCACGGACAAAGTGCACCGAGCCAAGTATTGCAGCGCACTCTTCGAGTCTGTTAGAATGACAAACTTATCATGACTAATTGAGTTAATATAAGAAAGAGCCTCTGCTATTGCAATTAACTCGACATGCATAATGGAGATATCAGAATCTATAGCAAGTTTGACATTTGTATTAAATTGTGGATCCCAAACCGCCGCGCCACTACCTGCACTACTCTTAGAACCATCTGTGTAAATCTTATGGAAATCAACATACTCGTCTACTATAAAATTTGTGCAGATTTGTCTCAGACGGTTGCAGTCATAATGTCGTTTTGGCTTAGTTATAGATGGAATATTATATTTAATAGTCTTTTGAACATTGATGTTGCTGACCCATGTCTCCAAAGAAAACATTTCAATCAACCTAACTGAGTGGACAGCAGAAGATTTAAGCTCATTGTAAATTGAAACTAATAGAGGTTGCTTTCTACCTCTCCAATATTGAGAATTATTAATGTTTAAAGTTAACGACTCAATCAAACTAATCGCAACGCTCTCCCGAAAAGACATAGCTTTTAGACAGTATTTGCCTCCTATAAATTTCCTACGAATATGTAATGGAGATAGATTTAATTCACTCTCCATCACGTCGATGGGGGTGCTACGAATAAAGCCACCAATAACACGAAGGGCCTTACACGAAGGGAATGTATCGTTCCAGGTAAATTCTACCATTTGGCATGCAAAAAGTTGTACTTATAACTATCATCCATCATCTACATCCTGATTTTACCCACTGCTGAACATAGGTCTCTCTTTTCATGTGCCAATCCCCACTTTCCTGTACCAGCCTCATCCAGGTTCTACCCGCGATGCAAGGCTGCAAAGTTGTTTTTTGGCGCGAGTACTTATATTGAAACCTGAGCGTAGCGAGGGTTTCAAGGGTACGAGACGCAGAATAACTTTGCTGCCGAGCGAAACACAACTTTTCACCTCACTACAGTGAGGAAAATGCAAGGTGCAAGAAAAAAAGGTACCGCTTGCACTAACTCTGCAGGTGTTAAAATATCTTCTTCGCTGCTGGACTCGCTCATATTTTATGATTTCTCACGATTTTATCATAAAACAAACCAAAATGATGTTATATGAATTGAATAAAGAGAAGAAAATTTATTAAAAAAAAATCTCGCTATCGTCGTGTTGGCCAGTGCGATTATTCTAAAAATGAGGTTGGCGGACTGATATGAAATAAGTATTGCATTTTCAGTGGATTGGCGGTTTATAGAAAATTATTGAATTGAAAGGTTCGAATTTTAAAAACACTTTTCACGCTAGCGGATAAAATGCAGTTTTGCTCTCAGATTTCGAATGATAAACAGAATTTTTCCGAGCTTGTGAGGTGAAAAAGCTTTTGTTTACAACAGTACCTACCTAGACTTATTTTTCATCTAAAATCAGCTCAAAGCAAAATAAATGAGGCTGATGGATGAATTTAATGTTAATTACAAGTAGGTCATTCATTCTAAGTTATAGAAAGAATAACAAAAAAGAAAATATATATATATATAAACGTTAATTCATTGCATTCGGTAAATTATGAATCAAAATTAATTAATTTTAATTGATCATATGAATTAAAGTTATACCTAACAGTACCAAATTAACTCTGTGAATGAATATTATTCATATAAAACCGCAAAATCCAGTAATATGGTCTTTAATAGCCTAGTGGTAGAAACAGGCTCTCAAAGACTCTCACCAGACCGGCGACTTTAAAGTGGTCTAATGAGTAGATATAATGAGGCACATCACTAGCTCGTACCGGTATAAAACCATCCAGTTACGACGAGATTTAAAACAACAACATTTTGATAATTTCAATGACACATAACAAATATTAGTATATTCGTAGTATTAACATGTAAACAACAGATATCAGATAAACGGAACATAAGAATTTTCCAGTGATATAAGTCCATGAGTCCATGAGTTTACTTTTGATAGCAATACTATCGGACTTTCTAATACCTACAGCTCTATTGTATGAAGAAACAGGTATAAACTCCGGTATATTTCCATGTGGTGTTAATTTTAATCAGTTTATTTAGCTCAACTGATGACCACGTTTCATGTGTTTAGTGTGTAGGTTTTAGTTAGGTAATCTACCAACCCGCACTGAGCTCGCGTGGTTGATTATTATGTTTAATAATGAACTCACTTTTTACATACCTACATGAAGCCTTCAGATTCTCGCTAGATGTTTGAACGTTCAGGTCGTCAGTAGATGGAAGGTAACTTCGTATAAAATGAAATGCTAATAGGTATAAGTACTTAGAGCTGCGTCGAGTAAGTGCTCATACACATAATCCGAGCGGCACGCGTCAATGGCCGTTGACGGCTGTAGTTGCTTCTGCCGTTGACACTTGCCGCTCGTGTGTATAAGCTCTTACTCGACGCAGTTGTGCATAGTGGGAAATTATTAGGCTAATTATGATGTAAATTATTATGTTTAATAATGAACTCACTTTTTACATACCTACATGAAGCCTTCAGATTCTCGCTAGATGTTTGAACATTCAGGTCGTCAGAAGATGGAAGGTAACGTCATATAAAATGAAATACTAATAGGTATAAGTACTTAGAGCTGCGTCGAGTAAGTGCTCACATGATCCGAGCGGCATACGTCAATGGCCGTCAACGGCTGTAGTTGCTTCTGCCGTTGACGCTTGCCGCTCGTGTGTATAAGCTCTTACTCGATGCAGCTGTAAGTACTTAAGAAATAATTTAACTTAAAAAAGGTAGAGGTACCTAGATGATGTGTTTCATTTTTTTTTCTCGCATTGATACAAGTCGAGGCGAGTCATGAAAATCCCCCGAGATAATAGTTGAATTCGTAATGTTTCAAGTTCGAGGAAAAAACAACAAAATATTTTCTGGTTATCAATATTAATTTAACCTATTTTCAGTATAAATTAAAATCATACATTGGTAAATTCCTAATAGAGGAGTATGGAAGAAAAAGATAAATGTTGCTCCGATCCCAAATAAATTGGGATATGGGCTGGAGAAAGATGTATGATGTACTCGTATTAAACATGAAATTGTGATACCCAAACTTAAAACAAGCAAGTCATTTCTTATAAGCAGCATCCGCTTTTATAACAAGTTGCCAAAGTCGGTTACAGAACTTAGCGATGGAAAGTTCAAAACCCACATCAAAAGTGTCTTTATCAAAAAAGCATATTATAAGATTAAAGAATACGTTGGAGACAAGGAAGTTGGGCAATAATTCCTTCTGCACATGTGGCTTCCCTGGTACCTCATTAACGACATAACTATGTCAATTTCTATTACCTGCTTCCAAATTACGATGTTTTCTTTTTTACATACTTCCTTCTTTTTTTTATCCACAACGGGCCCGCTCTTGGCCTTAATCTCACCTGATGGTAATTTAGTGATGGTAAGGTCGAACATGAAAGCGAGCTTCGCCCAGAATCCTCAACCACAGTGGCTATCTTACCTCTAACTGCCGAAACAACAATGCTGTTAACATTGTTGTTATGGCGACAAACTTAGATAAGATGGTGGTAGCTAGCCAGGCGGACTAAAAATAAGCCCTACTACCAACAAAACCGAGCAGAAAATTTTGCCCCCGCTGGGAATCGAACCCGGGACCTCTGGGTCTGAGACAGGTGGTCTTACCACTAGACCACAGAGGCGCTTCTTTGACATAGTCTTTTCATTAGTTGTCATTATGTACCTACAATTCTAATTTCAACTATTTATTAGTATCTTTGGTGGACACTGCGGACAGGATATTAATTCAAATTTGTTACAGTTGATACCAATAATTTAAACCGGCAATGATATTATAGATGAAGAACAGGGTGTAAAGTTCACTCATACTCTATTGAAAAGAGAGATTCCTCCGACCAGACGGGTGTTGTGTTGTTTTTTTGCTAGGGCATCTCAGAGGGCAACCTTGAGAGGTTGAGACTCTTTAACCGGTCTTTCCTGTGGTTGCGTTAAGCTCCTAAAAACTTAAAGCCTCCAGCCAGGGTGTAAAACTTATAAACTAAACGACTGCGCGCTAAGGGCACCCCCTGTAGGGTACGAACCTCGGCTTAGGGCAGAGTCGGAGGGAGGACGGCAAGGGACCGACGGTGACTGGATAAAATCAGTGTTATGATTATTATCAGGGGAATTTAAAGCTACAGGCTCAGCTACGGCGCGGGCTGGCGCTTCGTCGAACAAGGGTCGGGGGCCGACGGTTGATGTCGGGATGTTGATATATGCTAGTCGCGCGGTAAACTCTGATTGCGCAATGCAGGATTTGTGACGTCAGGTCTTTGATGCGTAGTTCGCATGTGGCATTGTAGATACCACCACAATGTTATTCGGTTTAAATCACTGGCTTTTATTGTTATTATTTTTCTTTTAAATATATTCTTTTATTTGGTTAATGTGAGAACGTTGTAGGTGTCTGACTGTAGATCACACCTATTCTATTTTGTTAAGTACCCGGTACTTGTTGACAGGCCTACACTGTCCTCCCATACCTATTTAACACTGTCATTTGAAAACATTGTAAAAGCCAATTCTTTCTAGTTTCTTGCCGGCTTTCCATATTACCAACAAAACCGTCCAACGACCAACTGGAACCATTAGAAGCTAGGTGAGCTTCTGACGTTTTATAAGTGCCCATGTAGGTTTATGTAAAATAATAGTACATTATTGCAAAGGCCGGGAAATAGGCAATTGCAGGTCGAGTATTAGCATGAAGTCCGAGCCGAAGGAAGGACTTCACTAATACGAGACAGGCAATTGGCATTTCCGCAGAGGCATCTATAGTGATTTTAACGGAAAAAAAAAAAAAATGCAAGGAAATAAGACATACTTTCATGTATTTTTTTTTTTGACTTCGCTGGAATCAGGTTTTCCATTGCTAATTTGGCTTCTGATTCTGAATATGGTGGAGTAGGTACAATCAATCTCCATTACACTCTTTGAACCGTGGGAATTCATTTTAATTACATTTTTGTTTATTAAATATGTTAATAACAAATGAAGACGAATTTTCAGCTTTGCCGCCAATTTTCTATTTGTCATCTGTGCCGAAAGGCAAACGCATTTATGGCTATACAGCCACGTGAACACAATTTGTGCTAAGCAAAGAGACGTACTTTGGTATGCCAAGAATGATAAGAGATCCAATCAAAGAGTATTTATTAACCCAAGCACGCCATTTCATACAACATTGCTGGAGCGTTGTAATGTTCCAAATTCAAAAAACGCTCCTGCAATGGATTTGATTTTCTTTGTCCGTAAATTCGATACTTCGCGTGTTCTTTTTTCGAAAATAATGACAATATATCCATGCATGTTTGAGAAAAATATTTTGATGAAATTAGTCAATTCCTTTGTGTAATAACAAAAAGTATCTACGTACTTGCCTACAGTACTTAGCTTTTACAACACAAGAGAGGTCATCGAACTTCCACTAACACAGTGCAAGCTTATGCATCCCAAGTCGATAATTAGGATAATGGCAATAGCAAATGGAAAAGACAGAAACTAACCGTTGCAGACAACACTTTAATTTGTAACTGTACAAAGTACTTTCAATGTTTTGTTCAAAGCTTTTTTTGCTTAGTTTTTCAAGTAGTTAATGGATGGAATGACTGGATTTACATTTAAGTGCCCGTTTTGCAGTGTTAGGATGAAAGAAAGAAATAAAAAGTAATTATTGGGACTCGCACAGGCAGATCACAAATTAAACTATATACACTCATAGAAACATATAAAAAACAAATGTAAAATGAAAACAGAAAGTCCTGTACGACGCCAAAAGGCTCCTACCTCAGCATGATGCTGCGTATTTATAAATGTCACAGCGCTTATTCTGATAGGGCCCGCTGTGATGTCACGGACAGAAATAGAAAATTTCTGAAATAAAATCAAAACAAATATATGTGAAATAATAATAATAATAATACATAACATACATAAACTCACGCCTTATTCCCATGGGGGTAGGCAGAAACTATAGATCGCCTCTATTTGCCGCCAGTAGTAGGCTATTCAAATTTTGCCACCCCTACTGACCTCTAAATTCGATACCCTAGTGCACAATCATATTAATTTAAAAAAAAAATTGTCATTGTAAATTGCAACTTAATGATTTGTGCATTATCGTCCTCATTGCATCGCAACAGTTCCAAAATCATACAATAAGTTCCGTTGCGGATCACCGAACTTTTAATTTTTTCCTCTGAAAGTGCGGCCCCTTGAACACAGTCGCTTCACTACGTCAACAACTCTCTTCAGAATATTTCTCCAATAAGTAATTTCTTCATCAATCTGGACCTGCAGTAAATTGTCTTTAAGTAATAACGTTTCTTGTTTTATTTCAGAAAGACAAAAAAAAAAAAAGGGTTTCTGCCGCCCCCTAAAATCTGCCGCTCTAGGCTCCAGCCTACTCAGCCTGCTGGTAAATCCGCCACTGCACTTGCTACGCTCTTTAAATATTCCTTTCGCTTCGTTTACATCTGGTCATACACGCACGCCGGTTGCGAGTACTACGCACCTGACCTTTCTGAAGAACATCACCAATTAGGTCACTCTATGTTCTCCTAGGGCGTCCCCTAGCATTCCCCGCATTTACTCTCCTTTCCACATCTTCATCAATCTTTCTATTCCTTGTAAACTGACTCCCCAAATATATAAACTTACACTTACACTTAAAAGCTCCACACTCTTATAATTTATTTATCCCTATAACACAGGATTTTCCTAGCATCGGGGTCATTATTCACAAAAATGGAGCACAAATGTAATATCTTAATAACGTAACACATTGCATACACGCACACACACATACTTTGCGTACATGCATTGTATTTCTTCTTGTTGCTAAATAAATAATAATAATAATAACCCCACCGCCGTATCTCTACGTTGACGTCGTGGTGGGGCTTGCGCGCTCCGAACTCTGGGTCTGTGCCGGTAGAGTTTACTTTACCGGAACATATCTAGGGTGAGGAGCCAGACCAAGAGAGATACAGAAACCCGCAGGGCAGCATGTGGCGAGCTGTTGGGCAGTTGCGACCCCACGGACCTCATCTCCCGGGAGAAGTCATGTTCCTCATCTCTGGCTTGCCTTTATTGGCCGGCTGGAGTGAACACTGACGAGGAACTGAGCTCCCACCTCATTCTTGCCTTTATTGGCCGGCTTGAGTGGAGATTCGCAAGAGCAAACGTGCTCGGAGGAAGGAAGTATTCCAGTAAGTGCTTGTAGGGATCTTGACCATCTTCCGGGCTCTGGGATTGTTCTGAGAGCCGTGGAATACCTCTCCACTCCTCGAGCACCTCAGGATATGTTGCCCCCTTGTCGCTACGTCACTATGTGCTAGCGACCGTTTTCGGGGGCCCATTATTGAGTGTGCAAGTCACCCCCTGCCATTTTATCCGTGTTTAAAATAAAACATTGATCAGGCAGGGGCCATAGTCCTTCCATAGTTTTTGGTAACCAGTCCATTTTAACCACCCAAACCCATAGTCCAATATCTTTGTTTCCATATCCTGCAATAGTCCTACACCAACCGGGGGTAGTCCTTGGGTGCACTTGCATAGTGCGTACAGGGATAATCGTCGGTTGGTGCCTCATTTCATTAAAAAGCGCCTAACGGGCCTCTGCGAGTTGGCTTCGGCCCCTCGTACGCCTTCCAAAGGTCCGGGACCCCAGGGTCCCGAGATATGTAAAAATATGAAAATAAAATAATAATAATAATAATTTTATTTTCTATGTTTACATATCTCGGGACCCTGGGGTCCCGGACCTTTGGAAGGTGTACGAGGGGCCGAAGCCAACTCGCAGAGGCCCCTTAGACGCTTTTAAATTAAATATTATTATTTATTTTCACTCCACACACCGATGTCACCGATACATCCTCTTCTCTTTTAATAATTTATAAAAAATATATTTATTTAATAAAATTATTGTAAGCCACAGCAGTGCAGTGGTCCACATTAGCCCTGGAGCGAAAGAGCTGGAAGTCATGGGGAGATGACTTTGCCCAGCAGTGCGATGATGTAGGCTAACAGTAATAGTAAGGACAAACAATGAAAAAAAAAACGGGACAGTCTTTGGGGACTGCCAATAGAAGTGAAAACTAAGTAAACTTGTGAATTGTATCGTCGAGCTATTAGATTATTATTTTCGGATTATTTTTGGTTTACAAAGAAGTGTTTATGATCAAAGATTATTTTTGAGTATATACATATAGATCATGAAAAGCGTTCGGTGACTATGACGCGAGTTCCATGATTTTTTTTCACCCAAAAAGTGCTCAACGCGCATAGAGAAGTTTACACTTCAAAAAGTCAAAAACAAATGCCTAGTAGTTGTACGAACTGCCGGATAAGCTAACCGGAACTTGTGCGGAAGTGGTGAGACAGCTCCAGTTTTGTACCTACTTGATTCTAATCAAGCATAGGCATGATAATCATCTTCATACGTTGTCTTTTTCCACCCATTTTTCTTCGATTGGCCTTCAATCTAATTATGCAGTTAACTCAGTATTTAACATGGAGCGAATGCCTATCTGACCTCGACTACCCAGTAACTGGGTATCGCGATACGCCTTGGTAACACTGGTTGTAAGATTTTCGGGCTTCTAACTACCCGTGGCCGTAACGACTGTCAAAGATCCACGAATGACAGCCGGGACCAAATATCCAAATGTGTGACTACAACGACATCTAGTAAAAAAATTGGTTGGCTGTAAATTCGGTTTACGGACGATAATTTTACGTGATAACGTAACACAAGCCGAACGCTTAGGCCGATCGTGCCTCTCTATCGCTTGTTCCGCGCTCTCGCTTTCACGCCCGGTTCAGGCGGAACGTGATAATGAGTCATGCTTTTTCGTGCGTGCAGCCCGGCGTTCATCGATTTATATGACGTTATCACGTCAAAAATTGCGACGGAATGGTCCACGGATCCTCCTAACATGATTTCCGTGGCACGGAGGGGTCTCTCAGTATGTTATTCATTCATTTATTCATTTCAGCCGAAAGACGTCCACTGCTGGACATAGGCCTCCCCGAAGCACCGCCACCTCGACCGGTTTTGTGCTTCCCGCATCCAGCGGATTCCTGCGGCTTTCATAAGGTCATCGGTCAGACGTAGCGTTGGAAGGCCTCCCACAAGGTGTTGTGGGAGGCCTTCCAACGCTACGTCTTCCGCTACCTACGCGGTCGCCACTCCAGAAGCTTTCGGCCCAAACGGCCATCAAGAGCCAATGGGGCAATGGAGAGGGCTATGCTTGGAGTTTCCCTACGTGATCGAATCAGAAATGAAGAGATCCGCAGGAGAACTAAGGTAACCGACATAGCTCGAAGAATTGCCAAACTTAAGTGGCAATGGGTAGGGCACATTGCGCGCAGAACAGTATGTTATGATGGTCACCAATCCACGGATCGACCGTGGCGGGGGTAGCTTAACTTGATCGTCGACCTATGTGGCTGTTATAACTTAGCCACGAATAGGCACGATGTGCCTTAATTTTTTAGGTTCTTGGGGTCAAAATAATGAAAACAAGTCATAAAATGTTATCACAATAGGTTTTAATTACAAATATTTTACCTTAATTAATAAGAGATGTTCACAAAACATTGCATTCCGACTTAACAAAATAGTTTATTTATTTATTTTTATCGTATAAATGGCACGAAGATCCGTGAGACATTCGGAATGTTTGTATCATCACAATTTATTTAATTATTTATGTATTTTAAAAGGTAATATTTAAGTTAGCGTATTTTTACACCTGGCAGCATCAATCAGCAATAGTTTGTATAAAGGTGCGTGCTCATGCAACAGAGCACATATCATCCTACAAAATAACAATTACATAGTAATCGATTGCTGAATAGTGCTGAAAAGTGTGAATGGTTTCTTAAAACATTTTACACATGCACCTAATTATTACCTAAATATATTAAATGCTGTGCGGCCTAAGTACGTACAAAATTTTACTTATAAATAACAATATTAGTAACATAATTAATAAATAATAATTCTTTCATAGTACCGTCATGGTACTTAAGTTTAGTGCCGAAAAGGAACTTCTGTTATTCAAGCTTTTTTTAAATTGAAGCTTGCGGTAAGTTCAATAAGAACGGTTTTATTACGTAATAAAATGCATTTTAATTTCTAATAAATAACATCCCCTAAATAATGGTCCAAAATATTCTTGCTTACCTAAACGAAATTACAAGGGTTGCATCAAATTGACGGAATTTAAACACTTAATACTTAAGAGGGCGTTCACTGGTCCACTAGCGCCACTCCTTTGGGGCCATTCAAGTAAGCAGAATTTTAGTAATTTTGAACCCCCACCTCCCCCTTGTCAGCAAAAGTAAACAAATCTCATACCCCCCCCCCCCCCCTTTGCTTACGTAAACATTGGTATTTTTTTAATCTGTTCAGGTTTCTTTACTGTTATTCAGGAGTCAGGTCAGGTCAGGTCAGAGGACAGGAGTTTAGAAATTTATAGACTAAAAGTAATTGAATGCCCATTTAAGTAAATTCCCTACTTCGGTTTTTTCTAACCATAAAAAATCGCGCGAGAGCGAGAAAGCAATATAAATTATTTTTGGGAATCTCTGAACATTGGGTTGCCATCTTTGTTCAAATCAAATTCAATTAAATTTTGTAATTGAATCTAAAAAGTAAATGAATAAATATTGCTGACGTAATCCTACCATCCAGACTCCCATCCCCCATGTCATCAAAAATAATCAAAGCAAAGACCCCCCCACCCCCCTTTGGTGCTTACGTAATAATTGAATGACCCCTTTAAAAAAATATTAGCTCGTAACTGAGAAGGAATTATGAAAAACGGCTCAATCAGCAACATTGCTATGTGTGTCTAGAATTTTCTAATACCTTTTATAAAGTTTCATATTGAGACACGAAGCAACAAATTCGATCTAAAGAAAAACGGCCACGTTCCTCTAGATCGTATTTTTACAGCGCCTTCTTAAGGCGAAAGCGTCAGGGTAGCCCGTTTAATTCAAATTTTCTTAAATTTTTTGCAATTTGTAGGTCAGTAACAGGTTTTATGTTGATCTAAATGTGATTCGCGGCCGAATAAAATATTTATTTATAGAATTACAAATCATAAGAATCATCAATACAACTTTCTAAGTTCATATTATCCTATTTAAGAGCGGCCAACCCGTAATACTTTTCTTACAAACGCTTGTACGTGATTATAGCGTTGGAACACATCTTTCAATGAAAATGTTGAACTAATTGATATAATGTGCATGTGTGTATCTAGGTTTCTATGAAAGTAAAAAAAAAATTTGGAGAATCAAATTCAGTATATGCCTCCAAAAATCTGTTTTTTGCACACATTTTACCTGAATTTTGGCTGTTCATAATGTACTTATAAATTGTAAAAATTAGGAAAACATGTGTATGTAATGGAGATTCTAAATAACACACATTTATTTCACAAACTTGTAAGGCTTTCTCAAAAACACGTATTTCCCGGAACAAGTTTTATGAAATTTCCGCACACTATTTTTCGTTCAATGTTATTACGTTCTCACTTGCCTGTTAGCATTAACATTGCGCTGGATGAAACAATAAGCTTTTCAATCATGCTCGCGTTGACGATAAACGGACGAAGGGCCCGCTTAATGACAGTTTCATAAAATCATGTCATTTGAGGCCAATTTTGACTTAAGGAGTTGTATTGCTGATTCTAATGATTACAATTCTGTAAAGCCATTTTTGTAACGATCTCGAATTATATTTTTATTAACAATACAACCTTACACTGACCAGCAAATTGCAAGAAAAGTAAGAAAAAAAATTGAATTTCAAACATAAATTCAAATCTATGGTTGTTTATTTGTTCCGAGACACATACATACATACTTAATAGACTTATATATAAAGGCAAGAAAATTCAACGTAACAATACCTTTATATGCCAGTATATTCATGCAAGGTATATTTTATGCGGAGCAAAGCCGCAACAAAGCGAAACCATGCTCCAAAGATTTTACTATAGCAATATAATCCGAGACAGTATCGGCTTATAGGCGCCAAAATATAGTGCTCTTAACAACAAACAAGTTTGAAAGTGGAGTTCGAGCAAGATGGCCGCAAAAATTTTGCGAAGAGCCTTAATGAAGTGCAGTTGTGCTGACCGCGAGCATACGAAACTGTCTGGGAAGCTCTAAACAAGGAAAAATAATAGCCGACCCTTTTTGTAATCACCACGTCAAGACTCCTATAAACAGGCGCGACACAAAGAGACCGCTTGTCGCGCAGGACGCGGTGTCTTTGTCTCGCGTCGCGTGTCGCGCCTGTTTGTAGGAGCCTTTATACCAGTCTGCGTTAATTTGATATATAAAAAAAGTTCATAACTATAGTGTCATGTTACAACTCATTTATAATCTTACGCTTAGAACTCGCAGAACGGTAGCAGTGCGGTCCCCGAAACGTATGCCGTAAAGAAAAAAAGTGTAGGCCCAATTTTTTGTACCCCATTGATTTTATTGATCGTTTGGTAATTGCATCAAACACCGGGAGGGGACGCCCTAGGAGAACATTATAGTGACCTAATTGGTGATGTTCTTCAAAAAGGTCAGGTGCGTAGCAGTCGCAACCGGCGTGCATGTATGACCAGATGTATGAATGTAAACGAAGCAAAAGGTGTATGTAAGGAGCGTAGCAGGTGGCGCTCTATAGTTTCTGTCTACCCCCATGCGAAAAAGGCGAGGGTTTATGTATGTAATTGCATAAAATACCCACATAATCAGCCTATAATTTTCCCACTGCTGGGATACAGGCCTCCTCTCTGCAAGAGGGCCCAGTGCGGGTTGTGGATGTCACATGTCTTCCAAATTTTGGTTCTAGCACAGTTTTCTCACGATGTTTTCCTACACCGTTTTGAGAGCAGTTTTGATGAAATTAAATACACCAAAGTCTGCCTCGGTTCAAATTCACGACCAAAAATATTGAACTTAATTAAACACGTAAGTCGGGCCGATAACCCTGGGCCACCACTGCCCCTAAAATACCCAACTACTCAAACTATACGTTACATTATTAGACTTAAACAAAATGCGATGCTGAAGCGCGTGCGGTGAACGCATTCGGTGAGCCATAAAACCGTACTGTGAGTTCTAAGCGTTCCTTTCTCACACATACATTCCCCGGATTCATAAAAAGAGCAATGTAAGAGATTCGTTATAACATTCATCTGTTATTTTCAAACATTCAAGTTTAGCTTTCTAAAAATCCCTTTAAATACTTACAAGTCATTTAAAATTTTGTGAGAGTTTACGAGAACTTACATTACAGTAACTTACATTATGTTTGTACTTGTTTTGTTATATGGATGTTCGTTAAGTAGATATATGAATAAAGGCACTTTTGAACTAAACTAACAATAAATATCTTCAGTAATAAATAGTACCTAACATATGTGTAGGTATATTATAAAATACTTATGGATTATGTTACCTTTACGTTAACTTTACGTAGGCACTTGTTACTTTTAGCAAGTAATTAATAATTATTACTATCCATCACATATGGATGGTCAAGTAGAGGCTCCATGTAATATTGTTGGCACATGTAATACTCATAAAAAACTTAATACCAAAACTTATACACGAAATAATAGATGAAGTCTTTTATTTCGTTCACACCTTGGCATTAGATAGAGAAGATGGAAGTCCTGTTTATAATATAGTATCTATTATATATATTTAATATTGTAAATTCGAAACCTGAACTTTCGAGAACGAGGAACCCTAAATTCGTGTGTTAACACTTAAAAGTGTATTCTTTGGTCTTTATAGCTCTCGCTGTAACAGTTAACAACTACTATATAATACAAACAAAGAAGACAGCCGACAAATTAGGTTCTCTGCGGAATGTCGCCATGTAGCGGACGGAGAATTAAGTACTGCAAAACATTAAAGTACTATGTAAAACAAACGCTTTAAAGTGTACGCTTTTGAATTACCTACAAAATACTTAAAAGATAATGTACATCGTCACAAAATGATCTTTACCCTAGCCATATGGTCCTCACCCTTTTCATATATTACTTTATCCGACGAATACAGTTTCTCCTGTATCGCCGCGAACGACTGCCCTTTAGTTTCAGGAAGTTGTAACAATATAAATATAACACCGAACACCGACAACACGCCGAAGCCCCAGAAGGCGACATAATACCCTAAATTATCCGCCACCACTTGGTACAACTTCGTTACTGCGAACGTCATTAACGCCACAAATATCTGAATTACACAGGTTGCCTTTGATTTAATGTTTGTAGGGAATATTTCCGACGTAATCGCGAAAGGCACTGTAGCTAAACCTATGGTGTATGAAAATATAAATATGGGTATCACAACTATAGGAATGAATTTCACACTGACGAGGTACTCGCTGTTGTGTTCTTTCATGAAGAAGTACGCTCCGATTATGACGTTGGCTAGCCCGACGCCGCACGAAGATATTATTAGTAAAGGCTTTCTTCCCAGTCTGTCTACTAGCTGCGAGGACATCGCAGATGTCAGGAGCTGCACAGTACCGAACAATATGCAGGACTCCTCAGCTCCCATACCACCGTCAGCTGCTCCAAATATCTGCTGCGCGTACGAAATGATGGCGGTGCTGCCGCAGAACTGTTGCGTGAAGTAAATGCCCATCAAAATGATGAGGCCTTTCCTGTTTCCTCCTACGGTGTACAAGTCTTTCCACCGACTCTTTTCTTTCATGTTTTCTGTGACCAAGCTGCTCATGCTCTCCAATTCTTCTCTAACGTAGCTTCTGCCTCTTAGCTTCTTGAGTGATGATTCTGCTTCATGCTTCTGCCCTTGTTTGATGTAGTAGTAGGGCGACTCCGGCATGGTGCTGAACGTCACCACGAACAGGATCGGGATGGCGATGTTGAAGCTCGCCAGGCCTAGCATGGACACGTACGGCCCGATGCAATACTGAGACAGGATACCGAACTGAAACAGAGTTATTACAACGTTAAAATTTTACTGACACATGAATAAAATATTAGAATAATTATGAATTATTAATAATAATATAATAAAATAAAATAGAAAAAAAATATTTAAAATATATATATTTTTTTTAAATATTATTAAAATACTATTTCATAATAATATTATGAATTAGTATTTTATTTGATCATCTAATTCGTTCTAAGATGTAGACTGGTCAAGCTGCCCAGCCTTTTCCCAGCTTTGTTGGGGTCGGCTTCCATTCTTACCTGATGCAGCTGAATACCATTACTTTATATGGAGCGACTGCCCATCTGACCTCCACAACCAGTTACTGAGTAACCCGATACCCCTTGGTAAGACTGGTTTTTAGACTTTTGAGCTTCTGCTTACCCGTAACGATTGTCAAAGATCTACGAATGACAGCCGGGACCAACGGCTTAACGTGCTTTCCGAGGCACGGACTGCCAGAGGGGTCTCGATGCGTAAAGGATGGGCACCCAACCACGAACCGACCGCGGTACGCCTAGCTTAACCTTCGATCCCCTCGGTATATAGCTACGAGCCCCTCTAAGAAGGAAATACTCTCTCTAATAATGTCCAACAGTTTAATCACAATCTTCACACTCACAATCACAATCAGTATTACTTAATTTTGTCACTAAATAATTGATGTAGGTGCCAGACCATGAAATATTTTCCTACCCTGAACGCATCCCTTTCATAATTTTACCACAAACTTCGATCAACAATATTGTTGATCGAAGACCACAAAGCATGCAATTCTGGGAAACCTAGGAACTAAACGCTGCTTTGTCAAGCTTTCTGGGAGTTGCGATACTTTATACTTCATTTGAAATTAGATATAGAGAGATAGTGGCCTTTTTGGCCTCGCACAGGTCTTTTTCTATTGTTTTTTGTTGTTGTTTACAATGTAAATTTTGTTAGTTTTAAATGCTCATTTTTATTTTTTACTGTTTGTATTTCTTGTGCGTGTCCCAAATAAAATATTTTTCTTTCTTTCTTTCTTCTTTCTGGATCGAATAATTACCCAGTACCTAGTGAATTTCTATGGATGTTTCTGTAATAAATGTGAATTCGAGTACCTACTTATTTTCTATGATCGTTCTGAAATGATCCAGGGAGTGTCTGTGTAGGGATTATGATTTAATTGTAGAATTTATTGCATTTTATTTAGCCATAACATTACAGCAAAGTAGATACGTAACGTACGTACGTGGTTAGGTAAGTAGACACTATTGGGCGTTTATTTTTACAATGATATCACTATCACTACATATTATAAAACAAAGTCCTCCGCCGCGTCTGTCTGTCTGTCTGTCTGTCTGTCTGTCTGTCTGTTCGCGATAAACTCAAATACTACTGCACCGATTCTCATGCTGTTTTCACCAATGGATAGCTTGGTTCTCTAGGAAGGTTTTAGTATATAATTTGTTATGTTTTTGTATGCATTTTTGTATGAATTAACGATATTTGTTGGAGGTGTCGGAAAAAAATAAGCCGTCTGGGAGCTTTCAACGAAAACGCTGTCTAAACCCTTTGAGATATAACAAAATAATGTATGGTGGAATTGTGTATCATAAAAAGGTCTTCAAAAAAGTCCGCGATGGCATATGTCTATCTCTTAAGGATAACATACTATATCCATTTTATTGACTTTTTGTAGGTATTTGTTTGCCGAATTTTACTCTTGGAAATACGATTACGATAACAATACGCTATAATATCAGTAGCTATTAGCCAAATTATGTTCGTAGATAAATAAGCTAGCTACTTACGTGTATTTCAAACAGTATACAAGAATATTTATCATAAAAACATTACTAAACACGGCGGCCTTATGATCAAAATTTGTGCATTCCAAAACTTTCGTTACTCTTTCACTGACATATTTATCACTTTTCGATAAACTAACACTCAATACGAAATCTACACTTATTTCTCAGTAATTCTGTATAAGATTCTTCTAAGATTAAACCGTTTTCTCATTGAATCCATTACTTGACGCACGTATAACCTTGATGAATGTTTACATTAAGCATCGCGTCACACCGCCACACGACCACAGAGTATAGACGTATTTTGTTTTCTTTTTTCGTTCGTTTAGTGGTGTTCCCGCTAAAATGTCAACCGGTCAATTATTAGTCGATTAATCGAATTCTACATCCAGATCGTGTTGCAAGTACAAAATAAATGTCTAATATTTCGTCCAATTGCGAACGTGACCCTGAGAAAAGTTAGTACTTACGTGAATTATTCTAAAATTATTATTTGTGTCGCAATTTTATTTCGTGTTGTATTTGGTACAATTGATTGCTTTAAGAATTTGAGTGAAATTTCGTATTTTGATTTTGTGTATGTTATCTTTAGGTAAAGACTCATTCACGTTCAGAACATAAGTACTTTTACTATATTAAATCATTTGTTTCGGTTTCTATTCACATAGTGTTCATGAAGAAACCATAAAACCATAGTTATTATTGTGAAATGTTAAAAGTTTGATGTCAAGCTCGATAGATGGCGTTGACGTCGAAATAGATCTCGCTATGGTTTCGTTACCGCGATTTGGTTGGGGTCTCGCAATTTTAATTAAATGTACCAGCTTAGATCAGTACACAATTGTGGTTTTATTTTCAACCCTATTAGTGTGCACATTAGTTCGATAGTTCAACTCATTACCAGCTCGGTAATAAACACAGTGAGTCACATTAAAATTAATATTAAGTTAGAATTTTGAGATATAGCCTGGGATATGGAGAGGGTAGTACATAGGGTACTTTTTTATGCGATAACCGACATCCACGCGGGCGAAGCCGCGGGCAAAAGCTAGTAATCTATATATATAAAATGGTAAACTGACTGACTGACTGGGTGATATATCAACACACAGCCCTAACCGCTGGTCCTTGAGACATGAAACTTGGAGGGTGTGTTCTTTGTGAAGAGTAAGTATCCACTAAGAAAGGATTTTTGGGAATTCCACCCCTAAAGGGGTGAAATAGGGCATGGAAGTTTATATACAAGTCCGTCAGTTTTGAAGTTAGGATCTTCAATTTTGTATTTAGGCTGACGATTAAAAATTAATTGATACGTGTCTCAGCGTTTTTGATAATTCTACCCTCGAAGGGTTAAAAAGGGGGATGAAGTTGAAAAGTCCTTAATTTTCGAAGACGAAAAAATTTAGTATCTAGGCTTATGGTTGGAAGCCAACGCAACGGCGTTGTTAGAATTTCAACCCGTAAGGGGGTAAAAAGGGGAATGAAATTTTGTTTTTAATTAAAGTTCTTTATTTTTTAAGTTAAAATCACTAATATTTATATTATTGCAACCCAAAAGGGTCTGAAAAGGCGGATGAAGTTTTGTATTGAAGTTGTGCATTCGCAAAATTTTGTATTCAAGTTAAAAAAAAAAATTTTTTTTTCGGCATCCACGCGGGCGAAGCCGCGGGCTAAAGCTAGTTTATCATATAGCTTTCAATCTAGGGCATCTAAGTAAACTCAATTACTTTGTTATTCATATTGGTGCGCTAATTAAATAGTGGTGGTAAGTGTGAATAAATCTTCCATGAATATTGAAATTGAAATGTACCAAGGTTGATATTAATTAAATACGTTTGAGTAGTTCTCCTGATGAGCGCTTGAATACAAAGTGTCTCTGGATCTTCGAATTATACTTTACATTATATTCAAGGTTGAAAAGACTCGTTTTAAATTGGTCTAGAACGAGATTAGTGTCGATGACAAGACAAATATTATTGACTATAAAAGTGAATCATGCTAATTTAAAAGTAGTTTATCAGAATTTTATTTATACAGAATTTAGATACAACACGCAATAAATATATACTGTATTTTGTATTAGGTAAACGGTAAAGTTTATTTTTGTTTGGTTTGATAATGTTTTATGGGCAATGACGTTTGA
Source organism: Dryobota labecula (assembly GCA_947523025.1). Classification (NCBI taxonomy): domain Eukaryota; kingdom Metazoa; phylum Arthropoda; class Insecta; order Lepidoptera; family Noctuidae; genus Dryobota; species Dryobota labecula. The sequence continues at coordinate 19,485,080 of OX383284.1, forward strand.
CAGTGCTAATTGATGAATTATATACAAAAGCTCAAAATTATTTATTCGCATAATAATTTCTGTAGGCACATATTGTGGGCAAAAATTATATTGTGATATAAAGGAAACCGCAAACATGCTGACAATGATTTATTGGTGATTGGCGAATACGTAGACACTATGGCATTTATATCGAAATGAGCAGTCTGTCTCCAGATAAGTACTAAACGTCATAATAAAGTAGGTGTACCGTGTACGACCCAATTATACATGCGAGCATTATTGACCTTGTGATCGTAAATTGGGTAGCAGACTGACCTTCGACATGACAGTGATGAGTGTTGCCATAGCGCCTCTGACGTCATCGGAGGCGATTTCGCCGAGATACATGGGCGCGGTGGTGTACGCGATACCGTAGCCGAGTCCCGAGATGAGTCGAGAGGCGTATATGGTCGGCACATTTCCTGCAAACATCACTAGGATCCATCCAATGATGTAAGGCACCGAAGCGAGGAGTAACGTCTTCTTGGTGCCGATCCTGTCTGCCAGATACGAGGCAGGAATGGGACTTGCGGCTGAAATGAGAAAACAATGCAATGACACAAACGTAACGTAAATGAAAGAATGAATGAATTAATAACATTAATTAATTATTAATTAATTAATAACATTAATTAATTATTAATTAATTAATAACATTAATTATTTATTCATTAATTAATGTTAATTAAGTAGGGGTTTATTTATAAACGCTACTTAAAGTTAAGTAATGATTAGCGACTGTTTAACCATAAATTTTTGACGTTTGAACGTCACTTAACTTTAAGCAACGTTTATGAATAAACCCCTGTATGTTGGTCCTGGACTGACAAAGATCTACAAATCACAAAATCAAAATCAAAATATTTTATTTCACATAAACCTACATAGGTGCTCGGTTTCAATTGGTCATTTCCTATGGAGAAGAGCCGGAAAGAAACTCCAGCCGACAGCCGAGACCAACTACTTAACGTGCTTTCCCAGTCACGAAGGGGTCGTGATATGTAATAAATAGATGGTCACACATCTACAGACGGATCTCGGTAAGCGTAGCTTAATCTGTGATCAATAGGTATTTTAAGACTCGGTATTTTTGTGGGAAGGCCTCCCACAAGGTGGACCGATGACCTTGTGAAAGCCGCAGGAATCCGCTGGATGTGGGAAGCACAGAACCGGTCGAAGTGGCGGTACTTGGGGGAGGCCTATGTCCAGCAGTGGACGTCTTTCGGCTGAAATGATGATGATGATGATGAGGTATTTTAAATAAAAATCTTTAACCGTACGATACGATTGGTAGGAACTGATAATTTGGTAATTGTCTACTCATTTAATACTATGAAAAAAATATCTACTGCAGTGAGCCATTGTAAAGCGTATTGTTTAGTGTTTACATACATGTACTCCAGCGTGAATCAAGATTCATCAGACATTCGATGATCTTGTTCAGTAAGCACATTTTTTTTAAATTATCAGCAATGCGAGTTATCTACTAAAGCCGACCTCATCATTCAGGATTACCAAACGCGAAGAGGGAAGGACAGGAACGCGATCACGTTACGACTTGGATTAATGTGCCGACTAAATATGTAATGCCTTTGGGAAACTTAATTTATCGTGTAATTTGAACGAGAAGTTTCCACTTTCCTTCCAACAAGGTAATGTAAATAATTGGATATCCTACATATGGACTGAATACGTGAGTGTACTTACTCTTTATAAGCTTGGCCTGGTTTATTTCACACCGCTTAAGATTAAAATCACATGACGGTCAACTTTCTATCGGTTGTGGTCAAAGTTCTTTTGAATCAAGGCGTTCATTGTTTCTGGTTCTCAAACATGAAACTGATTGGAACGAGCATTTAATGCCGACGTAATGTCTCAAAATGGCTCCTAACACTCACCTATGGCGATACGGAGAAACTATTATTCAGTTACAGAGAAGACACATGCACTACAGACGCACGCACACACCACAAGCACAACTTCGTACCATATCACACCCACAAAACCACTACACACGCATTATACACCCACCAAACTTACCAAAACACCATTTACTATTCTTTTTCTTATTTTCATATTATTCGTTAGCTGAAAGCGCTCCCTGCTACTGTTTTTTTATGTCCTTAGCATAGCTCTCATAATGTATTCGAGATTAGGACTATGGAGTGCAGGTTTTATTTAGTATGGGCTCCGGTCTCACATCTTAAAACTTTTTGAAATATATCGTCCGCTTAGTAGTGAAGGGAGCTATTCCACAGGTTCCAAGATAAAGAAAATCAAAAATTCACCACATGATTTTTTGTTCCTAGTTTCATTTAACTCCTTTCACGTCTGAATGAAAAACCAAACCTCTAGTTGAGCTATCACTTAGATCTCTTCACCACTAGAATCTTCGTTTAGCGACGAGTATGGTGGTGTTCATAACTCAATTCGGTCAAAAGTGTGGCTTAGCTCTCTTCACCACTAATGCGCCGATGTACTGTGTAAATTATTAAGTATTTGTGGAAGAAAATAAATAAATTTATGATTATGATGTATGATTGGCCTGGCTTTGAATAGTTATCACATCTATCATTAGCCATGATTCAACGTAAAGTGGCTATCACAATACATGTTCAAAAAATACCAAAATGGTATGTTACGGGGTAGGAAAAATATAGCTCTATTCCTCTAGCTGTAGGCTGCTTATCTTATAGTAGCTAGATTTGATTATAACATGATCCACTTGCTGGAGCGTCCCAAGTGCCCAAACACGTTCACTACTGAGGTCCTCATAATCGCCACTGATGCTGCGATTTGGCCATGTTAATCGCAGCACCATAGTTGCTTGACTGGATCCAAGTAATTTGAATCGAAAAGAAGAATCAGTACGATAGCCATCATTCATCATCATTTCAGCCGAAAGACGTCCACTGCTGAACATACGCATCCCCCAATTTGGGGGGTTTGCCATAATCGCCACGCTTGGCAGGCGGGTTGGCGATCGCAGTATGGTGTTAAAATTGCATAGAGAACGCTGCTGCCCATTCTCTAGTAAGTCCCATAGTCGCCTTTTACGACACCCACGGGATGAAATGGGGTGGTGCTATTCTTTACGTCCTGCACCACACGGTACGGTACACGGTATAAACGATGTATTTTCGATAAAATACATGGAGTCATCGATTGAAAAACCAGGCAAAGGCATCACACGGTGCGGTAGTAAAATAGTACCTGAACATAATATCATAATTGAGGCGATCCATGAGCTCTGATCCGCCGATGTCTGTATGGGCGAGTCTGGGGCCAGTAAGATGGGCAGAGTGGGTGATGTCCAGCCCACTGTGGTGCCCGCCGCCGCCGTGATCAAGGTAGCTGAAAAATTTATAAAGGGAAATTAAAAAATATATATAATTGGGAAATGTGTGGTCGGTAGAAAACAGCCCTATTTGAGGCTTGTAAGTTGTAGCTATAAAGTTAAGGTCTTGAAAAAGGGACATCTCTTTTCATGAACTTCTTAATACCTACCAGAAAATAAAATGTCTTTTCAGGCGTGAAAAGAGATTTTGTAGTATGAAATCAAAAAAAATGTCAGCATACACCAATATCAATTTCAGGCTTTCGCTCTTACGTTATGAATATGACATAAATTCCTGAACAAAAAACTGTATTTTTGAGCTCAGGTTGGATCGATGCAAATGTGCCGTATATTGATAAAGCTTATCGAGCAAGGAAAAAGGGAGAGTTAAAATAAAAACGGCCATTACGGCTATGTTATTTTTACACGTTTCAGCATTCACCTACAAAGAATAAAAAATAAAAGAGCAATCTGTGTAGGTACCTAGATATAGAAAACATAAACAAAACGTAAATAATTATTTTTTGTCAAGAATGTTCTCGAAGCAGAATTCTGAATCGTTGCCAATTAGGATCTTGAACTACCTGAATCGTTAAGAATCACTTTCTAAATATAAAATTTCTCGTTAACCTAAATAAAAATAATTCCTGGCTGTTAATTGGTGAACCTCGGCCTCCTAGTTAGTAGGTAGATGATTAATTATTATCGTTTCTTTATTAGGCTTCCCAGTTTTATCATTAATCATATTTCTGTGTTAATCTGGAATTCTGGATACCAACGGACTATATAAAATAATAATTGTTGACACTTGATGACTTGACAGAAGAAAATATATTATTTTTTCATACTGGATAACATACAAGCATACTAGATCATGATCATTATTTAAAAAAACGATTCTGCGTTTATTTGAAGCCCTGTGAAAAGCAGTAGGAGGAACCAAGGACTGAAAGAATATTGTATTGTAACTGAGCTACGAGAGTTTTTTTCTCATACTTTTCTTATATGTGTATTATCAAAGCTCAACTATTTATTAATTACGAAATAGTGACTTATGCTCGTAGGCACACACGGCTACATATCAAGCTATACAAATCCAGTTTACGCTGGTCTCGCATTGTATAAGATTTCCGTACTATGAGAGATCAGCTTATACTGGAAATGTATAGCTTGATATGTAGTCGTGTGTAACCTACACATGAGTGTATGACTCGAGACAATGTTCAAGATGCCTTGAAGTGCCGCGGAACCTCAATATTGTATTAGGTACTCCATATTGGTGGAAATCGGAAGCGTAGGTAGGTACCTATTTTTTATTTCAAGTTCCCGTAAAGTCAAGACTGTCAAGAGGTCCTTAAACTATTCAGATTACCTCAGCTACTTTAAACGATTATTCCTAACAACATGTTTACAACAAATCTACAATATTTATTTATTACAATACAAAACAAAGGACAGATACCGGGTTCGTGTCTCCTGCTATAAACATTGAGATACAAAAGCAAACACACAAACATTTAGATATGCCATTATTGGATGTTTTAACAAATCTATGGCGGTGTTATCTATTCATAATAAAACAATATTCCTACAAAGACACGACCTATGGTATGGTTTTCTCCAGCGTTATTGCCTTGTTGAATAATACAGGCTGAATATCATTTCTAACGGTATGTATCAGTCTTCTTTATATTCAGATGAATATATTGTGGCGAGAGAATTGATACAAAGAGCTGCATATGTATAGGAAGACGTAAAGGCCCAAGTTTAAGTAGAAGTGGGAAAATGTAAACAATTTCTAGTGAACGTTAGAGCTTAGTAACAGCAATCGATGCTTGTAGATGGACTATTTGAAGGTTCTCTCCTACGGAGAAATCCGATAGAAAGGAAAGTTCCATGATTTGGACAGGCTGCGATTGAGAAGTAATTATTTATGAAAATCTGAAAAAAGCAGATTCCCGGAACGCCGCTTTTCTGTCATATCATCTCATGATACATTAAAAAGAAAACTTTCCTTTTAATATTTTTTGACGTGACAACGTCTAATAAATCGATGAACGCCGGCTGCATGCACGAAAAAGGATGAATCATTGTCCCGTTACGCTCATTGTCCCGTTACGCCCATTGTCCCGTTACGCTCATTGTACGGATGAACGCCGGCTGCATGCACGAAAAAAGATGTCTCATTGTCCCGTTACGCTCATTTTCCCGTTACGCTTATTGTCCCGTTACGTTCATTGTACGCTTGCGCCGCATCAATGTTTTGTTATGACGTTGTCACGTTAAACTATCGTCCGTAACCCAACTTTACAGACAACCAATTTATTTTTGTAATAAAATGATTATCATTAGTTATTCATTTATAATAGTTATTATAATTATATGCATCAAAATCAAAATAAAGAGCTCAATTTAATAGTGTCATATCATATTTCAAGCCGAAACTAATACGTATGTAGATTTAATTATTCATACTAATATTATAAATGTGAAAGTAACTCTGTCGGTCTGTCTGTTACGTTTTCACGCCTAAACCACTGAACCGATCATCATGAAATTTGGCAGAGATATAACCTGGGATATGGAGGACATAGGCTACTTTTTACGAGATAATCGACATGCTTTTGCATAAATACACGGTTGGCGCAGTGGTTAAGTGATTGACTGTTGCGCTGCGTGTCGCGGGTTCGATTCCCGCACGGAACAAATATTTGTATGATCTACAAGTAGTTGTTCCGGGTCTGGCTGTTTGTGTATGTGAGTTTAAATGTTTGTAAACGCACCCACGATACAGGAGAAATTCCTAGTGTGGGGCAACGATTTAAAAAAAAAAAAAAAACGAAACACTAGCTTTTGCCGGCGGATCCGCGGGCAAAAGCTAGTACAGTCCTCCTTATCGAAATCTTTTCTTTTTGAAATAATAATTTCCGAGCGATGTATTTGATTTATTTATTGCTATGTTGAACTCAAATTAAAAACGATGTTTAATGGAAAAAAAATCTGAGAAAAAATCTGAAATAAAATGGGCCACGCCAAAAATCTGGAGGCAATAATACATTATTTCTATGTTTGTGTTTAACGCCTACATAGGAAGAAACTTAACATACATTCAAAAATAAAAACCTAGATTTCTAAATATATCTCAATCTCTGTGCTTGTACAGGTGATGCCAAAAATATACATACGAGTATGCCTACGTAGTTTGCGCAACCATTCCTGGCAATTACATTCGGTGGAGTATCTTTCACTGACTAACGTAAACCAGGTACACACGGTTACATATCAAGCTATACAAAACTAGTTTAAGCTGGTCTCGCATTGTATAGGAGTTCCATATAATGAGAGATCAGCGTATACTGGAAAAGTATACGCTGATATGTAGCCGTGTGTACCTACAATACATGCAATACAAAAAAATCTGTTTTTTTTCTGGTCTCAAAATACGTACTGACATGCTTGATTATTTATTCAGGTAGGTACAATTTTTATAGCTAGTAGGCAATTTTTTTGCCGTCTCATTAAATGTCGACCATGTTTATATGTTATATATGTTCATGCAATAATAAATCAGTGTCAATGAAAATAAAATTTAAAGAGGTAGTTAAACAAGTTTTTATGTTAGTATTTTTCCTCAGTGAAATCGCTATTATTATACCAGGATCCCAATATCAACACTAGTTTTTTCTTAAGGAGTCGTCTAATTCTCAAAGTTATAAAGCATTAGCTTTTGCCCGCGGCTCCGCCCGCGTGGATGTCGGTTATCGCGTAAAAAAGTAGCCTATGTCCATCTCCATATCCTAGGCTATATCTCTACCAAATTTCATGACGATCGGTTCAGCGGTTTAGGTGTGAAAACGTAACATACAGAGTTTCTTTTACATTTATAATATTAGTATGGATTTATAATATTAGAATGGCTTTATAACTTTGAGATTCAAAAGTCTCTTTATAAAAAAAACTAGTCTTGATACTAGTTATCATGCTAAAGCTTCTCAATATATAAGTACTATAAAGACACACATTTCGTATCAGTATCCATACGTTAATGCGGGTCAAATATGTAAATACATATATCAGATACATGATGCTAAATACTGTCAGAACGATCTATCTTTCAAACCTATACTATGCAGTACATAGTTGCATAGATATCTGTATTATTAAAGGATTGATGCTAAGTGCACAACTCGATGCAGTGACACAACTTCCTGGTACAAACCCATAGGGGCATCACGATAGGCACGGAAATGACCAGCTGGACTATACACAGTGACGATTAAGGCGGCGATAACCGACTATTAATGATTTTATACTAAAGAGACGAAAACGAGAAACGAAGTAACTAAACGAGTGGTGTTAATGATTTGGTAAAAATATATGTTAATTTAGAGCATTTTCTTAATAATTTAATATAACCGCGCGTTTTAACCGCCTTTGTGGTCTAGTGGTAAAACCACCTGTCTCAAATCCGGAGGACCCGGGTTCGATTCCCAGCGGGGGCAAACATTTCTGCTCGGTTTGGTTGGTGGTACGGCTTGTTCTAAGTCCGCCTGGCTAGCTACCACCATCTTATCTAAGTCTGTCGCCAAAACAACAATGTTAACAGCATTTGTTGTGTTTCGGCAGTTAGAGGTAAAATAGCCAGTTCCTCTGTGGTTGAGGATTCCGGGTGAAGCTCGCTTCCATCTTTGGCCTTATCATCACTTACCATCAGGTGAGATGAAGGCCAAGAGCTTACCCATTGTATGTAAAAAAAAATTAAAAGAATATGAACATTTTAGATTATGTTTATATTCCATAGTGAAATTAATTTGTAAACTTATGTCTAACACGGATAAAAAACTGAGAATCACGAAAAATCTATCAAGCGTATTTTTCTGAAACCTTCACCTTTTTTAAGATAATTTAATTATTGATCTTCTAGACGTGTTCTGTCTTATTTTGGACAGTGCTTCTGGCTGGGCGAATCCTATTACTGGCTGGATGTACGGCGCGTTGCGTGAGCTCAGTACAGAACACGCAGGCTAACCACTCAAGGTCACTGGCATGTATTTGGGCCTTAAAGCATAGTACGCAAACTAACTTGCACAGTGTTAACAAACTTTAACAGCAAGTCGACTTGCTAACTAAAGTTTCGAACAGCTAACTCCCGGAAGGCATTCGCTAGTGGACATGGGGAAAGCCGTTTTGCAAGACGATTCAGGCATATTATGGTTTCACATGTTAACAAGTCCGTGTCGGACCACGCACAATGAAGGGTTCCGTAGTTGGGATGAGTTTATCCAAAGAACAAATTTAACATTGTAGTTGAAATACACGTTCTCCGAAACATTCCAACTGCAAATGTAAGTTGGTTGACTATTACTCGTTAATCAGTGAAGCCTACTTTTCTGTGATAGCTTTCCTTTTAACTTCGTTGTATGTATATACTACTGACGTGAATTTTTTCACGTATAAAAAACAACCATTTAGCTGGCAGGGGAGTCCCGACACTTGACTCTAACAAAAATTAACACTTTAACGCTTAATAATTATTAAGCAAACGGATCCATGAATCGAAAAATGGTTTTTACATAACCGCAATATTTTTAAACGGCCTATCCAACGATACCCCAAACCATGGGATACACGTAGTCGAGAAATAATATTGCGGTTTTGTGAAAACCATTTTTAGTATAGTAGAGTATAATAATACTCACCACGCAATTCTCACCAAGACAACTTTATATCTCTGGAACCCCTGAATGCCTATTTTCGAGATTTGGCATAGCGTTACGACTATTTCTTTTTTTAATTATATTTTACTATGGGTTTGCTCTTGACTTTGGTCTAGGTCTGGGTAACAGAGACAAAGTCTACGATGGAGTGAGCTTACCCAGAAGAAGCCTGTTCACTCTCACTTTGAATAGATTAGGGTTGTATGCGTTCGGAAACACAGACGCAGGCAGAGAGCCTCCTTTGCTGTGCGTATTATAAAAGACGTTTGAAAACGCTTAGTGCGAGTTGGTGGAATACCAACTAGATAGGGGTGATAAATTGCAGTGCGTCTAGATGTACGATGGTAGAAGGGGGCCGGTGGAATGAGGTCGTGGAGTTCATGGGCACACTCGCCAAAGTACAATCTGTAGAAGACCGACAAGCAGGCAATCAATATTTTCTTGACAATTTTTTGGAATTGAAACCAAGTCGATACTCCCAGCCGTTTGCTTGCACTAGAGGTGAGGATTGTGTGGAGACGTTCACTCCACAATCCTCACCAACAGGAACTTCGGAATCATAATGCGGCAATTTTTTTGACCTTGGTGATTATGACTATTTCTTGACAATTTTTTGGCGTTCTCAAAATTGATTTTCTGTTAAAGAATCATGTATTTAACGGCTTTCCTTGTTATCTTTCTGAAAATAATTCAGTATAGCTCTTAGAAAATTGTGACACAGTAATTATGAGAGTTCATCAATTTTTTTTTATGGACACAGACATGGGTCGGTCGCGGGACAGTCTCTAATGAAGCAATGTGACGGGCGTCAGCTTTTGGCGGGAAAAATATCCATTATGTCTCCCTCGTTTACTGACAAAGCTAATAACCCTGTATTAGATAACGTGTGATACATGCCTTATTACTTTTTTCGTATTAATTATTTTGCTATAAGTTACTTTTGTATAAATGATCAATCAACTTAGCTATTTTGCAACTATGTTGAGGTTGGTTTCCATTCTAACTGGATGCAACTGAATACTAGCATTTTACATGGAGCGACTCCCTATCTTGATCTCCACACAATGCAGTTACTGAGAAACACGATACCCCTTGGTAAGTCTGGTCGACAGACTTTTGGGCTTCTGACTACGCATAATGACTGTCAAATTTCTACGAATGACAGCCAGGACCAATGAAGACAATCGCGTTTGAATTCGCCGCAAGAGGCGCTAGTGTAGAGTGAGGTTTGTAGAAATGTCAAATGCGAAACTGAACGTTCACTGTTTGCGGGATTTTCTATCTCAAATCTATACTTTTACGTTTGTTTGTTTGTTTGAAAAATTGTTTTGTGTTGGATAGTCCATTTATCGAGGAATGTTATAGGCTATATAACATTATGCTACGACCAATAGGAGCAGAGCATAAATGAAAAATGTTGCATAAACGCGAAAAAATATTCTTTTTTGAGAGCTTCCTTTGCGTGCGCTGCGTAAACGGTTTAAGTTACGCAAATATCATGTATTATGGAATTGTTTCTCTTTAAAAGTTCAAAAAAAAAGTCTGCAAGAGCATATGACTATCTTTCAACATTGACTCATTATAACCTTTTTTTTATGGCAATCAAATTTGTTCTAAATTAATGCATTATTTGCGAAGGAGTTTTGTCAACATAATATTAATCCTTATCCAAATAAATATGTTATTAATTACAAGTATTTAAATGTAAACAAAATTGTCCTTGCATCACTTGATTTCAATCATCATCTTAGGAGGTATCATAATTTTAAAATAACTTCGCAACAAAATAAGTGTATAGGCTATTTAACATCACGCTACGCCCCTAAGGAGTCGAGCAAAACGACAAAAAGTCGGAAAAAACGCTAAGCGAAAACGAAGTAATTGCGCGGAGGACGGGCGATGCGATGCAACGGGGTGGGTTGTGGGCCGAAATTTTACGCGGACATAGTCGCGGGCAGAAGCTAGTTGTTAGTAATTATAAAGATTTTGCCATTCCTGATTAATTATTTAAGATTTTAAGCAAATTAGGATCTAATTTCGTAGCACTTGGAGGAAGAATAATATTTGGCTGCATAATGCTTGCCAATTTTAGGAACATTATAATGTAAATTGTGACCTTTATGATGTGGATAACGTCGTGAGCTACACATAGTCGTATGTAATCTCTTTTTTTTACTACCTGTTTATATTAAGATATTTGTGTAACTGTTTGTTATACTGAATAAATAAAAATAATCAATATTCATGTGATATTTTAAAACATAATTAAAAAAAAAAAAAACGAAGTAATGAGTACTCAAACATACTCAAAACATATAAAATTAAAGTACTGACAGGACCTTACTCACCAGTGGCGCCAACTGGTGAGCACAAAAACGATAACGTGTCTTCCGAGGCACGGAGTGGTCTCGATATATAATGGATGGTCACCCATCCACGAACTGACCGTGGGAAGCGTAGCTGAACCTTCGATCGACTCGTGCGGCTGTAATTATTTAGCCACGAGACCCTCGCTTTTTTGTATAAATGATATTAAAATAAAAGGTGATTGGCTGAATATCTGCAGTCATATCGACGCGACGCGACGCGACGCTCAGTCGAAAAGGATAATGATCAAATCATGACTAACAGGATTTGCGAAGGACAGAAAAGGATTTTTGAATATCTAATTTGAAAGGGATCACGTACATTGGATTTCTTTTTATTTCCAACGGAATGTAATACTCATTTTCTGGTTCTCAGCGGAATATGGTTAGTCTAAAAGCAGATCCTAACTTTTGGATTGAGAGGGTTCATAATCCATAAAATTAATTACATTATCACCCTGAGTTTTTTTCGCCATTTTTTCTCAGGGTAGTCAGTTAGGAAATGTCGTATCCATCTAGCTTATTTATTTTTATTTTTTATATGTCCTGTAAATGTGATTTCGATATCCTATATTGCCGCCTTAGAGTGAAAACGTCGTAAATGCGAAAAAGGCAACTTTACATCAGGAGGAAGAAAAAATTGTGTCATGTAAAATTTGATTACCACAGCTTCGTCATATTTGACTTCGCCAATGACATAGTTTAAAAAAACCTGTTACGAGTGCAGTCCGAGCCTTGTGTTACAAGGGCGCCGCGAAATGTAGCGGCGACATCTTTATCAGAGTTCATTCACCCTAACGCAAAAATGTGTTTTTTACTATTGCAACTTAAACTTAATCTAAATCCATTCTGCGGCGCCCTTGTATCACAAGGCTCGGACTGCACTCGTAACAGGGTGTTTTAAACTATGTCATGCGTCCAATTAATAAAAATAAAATAAAATAAAAAATTCAAATGTTCAAAAAAAAAAAATTTTTTTTACATGAATGATTAGTAGTCATTGCATACATGAAATGGGCTGTCTTTGTAAGACGACTAAAATGCCACGGTGTATAAACTCGTCATAGGCGTTACAGGTTGCAAAACTTTTTTTTTGTGTGAAACTAGGACGTGCGTGGTTTTCTTTAAAAAAAATGTAATAAAATTAAAATTACTAAAATTGCATTCCCGAGGTTTTCACTCTAAGGTGACGATATACATAATAAACAATTTCATTTCATTTAATTCACGTTACAGGTTTCATTCAAACGGCATTTTTATTTTTTTATTTCGATCTACAGACCGAAAGGTGTCGTTCTCAGTAGTACCTACTACTTATATTTTTGTATAATTTTTTTAAGAACCTACGTGGCCTGACCCCTATCTATACTTAAGAGAGGGCGGCACAATAGGTATAATATTCCGTCCACCGAGAGAATGCTTTTTGACACGTATCTCAGTTTCATACAAACGAATATGTGTTTTACCAATTTTAACTTATTAGTTCCAAATCTTGTAGGTACCTACAACTGACAGGTGTCAAAAAAGCATTCTCTCGGTGTACGGAATATAGCATAGCAACAAAGTTGTGAAATTATAAACGAGGGTGTTAAAACAAATGATAACTAGGTATATGCACTAATATACAGTTACAGTTATAAGAGGTCATGGCTTGTTAATATCCGGTTAAGTATTATATTGTTTTGTCCTTACTGTACCAAAGCAATGCCAGACGGCTAAGACTTTATTAAAATATTATTTATGTCAGAATAATTTATTTGCCAGCCTTTGTGATATATATAAATTCTGCTTGGTCACGATTTACGTCGACTAATAGTTGGGTATGTACTTGAACCAAAGCATGTAGGAAGTATTTGACCTCCTGATAAAACCAAAGATCTCGAACCGTGCATATTGGTAGCAATTTAGGCCATTTATCACGAGGTTCATTGAACTCAGCCAGTTGAGATGAAAGTTAGATGATGTAGGTTTCGACTAGGAGCCAATTTTGTAATCGTCAAGGTACGACATGAAGTGTTGAGGACAGCGAAAGGTGTTATAATACAATTTTTTATTTTGTACCACCATACTTGCATTACAATTAATTTGATGTGTCTTGTATCTCAGTCAGTTCTATTATTCTTTATGTCCATCAAGTTGATGATGTTTTTAGGGTTCCGTAGTCATCAAAGAACCCTTATAGTTTCGCCATGTCCGTCTGCCTGTCTGTCTGTCCGCGGATTAGCTCAGAGACTCTAAGTACTAGAAAGCTGTAATTTGGCATGGGTATACATATTAATCACGCCGACAAAGTGGTAGAATAAAATCTTGAATTAATTTTTTTTAGGGTATCCCACCTCCCCTACACGTAAAGTGGGGATATTTTTTTTATCTCGTCTATCATCGTATTGTGGGGTATTGTTGGATAGGCCGTTCTAAAATATTTCGGGTTTGTGAAAACCATTTTTGGATTCATCGATCCGTTTGCGTAATTTTTAGCTTTGAAGTGTTAATTTTTAGTAGCGTCAAGTGTCCCCCCCCCTGCCAGCTAAATGGTTGTACTTGGATATGTGAAAACATTCACAGCAGTAGTATACATAACGGAGTTAAACGAAAAACTATCACAGCTAAGTAGGCTTTACAAGTTATCAAGTAATTGTCGACCAACTTACATTTACAGTTGAAAAACATGTTTTCCCATAGATTCCGTATGGAAGAACATGTTTTTCAATTACAATGTTAAGTTTGTTCTTCAATTAAATTCATACCAACTACGGAACCCTTCAGTGTGCGTGGTCCGACACGCACTTGGCCGGTTTTCACTTTAAAACACACCACGTTCAGATCAGTTTATAAAATCAGGCTTGAAGATGTTAACTTCATTTTCAGGCGTTGCCCAAACCGTTCAAATAAACAATTTCGCCCGCAGCCAGGGTTACCACCTAAGGACAAAACATTACCTAGTTCAGTTGTGTGCGTAGTAAAATTGGATGTAACCATCGATCAAACTTGCTCAAACAAAATTGATCCTATTTCTTGTCCGCTCAGTAACAGCTAGTACCACATAACTATACATGTCATAGTATATGTATGTTTTTTTAGTACAACACACTGACGCAGCACTAGTTGATTTTTTGACAGTATATGCAATGCAAAAAACTGTTGTAGAACAAAAAAAAATCATTGTCATGGCACAGATTAATACAGATGGGACACTCCGCAGTTTAGGTAAGAAGCTACAAGTACGCGGCGGGCCCATCTCACTGGGACAATTCAGTAGGACTGCCTCGCGCCGCTGGAATAAGAGTTACGCGATAGAAAGAGAGGCAACTTGTAGGTGAATATAACTGTAGGTAATAAGCGTTGTGCGACCTGAATTGCATTTTGTGTCGTAGCAAGAGTCGCTTTTTATGTAAATGATTTGGCGGAGTGTCCCATCTGTATTAATCTGTGGTCATGGTGAGTACCGCAGCGTTTGGCATTGGACGCGAATTGATTAACATGCATATATGTACTTGTGTAGTATTACATCGTTTTTATTAACAAACACTTTAGTCTCGAAGGAATGGAAGAATACGTATTATTTATACGTAGGTATAGTTTCACGGCCGAGATCCTACTTCATCATCCGTGAACCATGTGGCAGGAGGCAAACCAATGGTCATTTATCAAATATTATTTGAGTTTCATATTTTTCTACTAAGCATTTTTGTTCAAGTACCGAATTTCCTTTATCAGATTTACTCAATGGAGTGGGAGTTCGTTGTTTATCTATATGCTCTTATTATAGATAAGAACGGCTCTGCAAACGGTATCCTGGACGCGTTGGCAAACAGGTGGGATTATCCACTGTTGAAGCAGTGGATGAGTGCTCATGCGATGGGCGCTCAGCCTTTTTTTTTTAGGATGGGAAATCTTCATATGACCCCTCCCGCTCTGGGTGGAGCGGGAGGGAGTGTCTGACTCTTACTGACTAAATAAAACCCACCCTTGTTCCTTCCTTGGCTCTTTATGTTCCGGGGCAGCGGTACCCCTTTCGGACAATCCCGATGACCCGGCAGGCTTGCGGTCGTTGCTGACATCTCTTTGAGACGCGCGTGGAACACGTACGCGCCGTCCGGCACGGGCCTGGTCTTGATCGGACGGTGAGCTACCCATTACTCACCGCCCGCTGGCCCGCGCCTATGGTGGCCGAGAGTCGTCACGCGGCTCCCGACGCCCGGAGCGTCTACCGCGGCGGCTGGGACGGGAGGCTCTCGCCACTCTCTCCCTCTCCCATCCCGCCGCTTCCTTCGCTATGGGCGCTCAGCCTGGCGCATGCTTAATAAATAAAATAAATAAATCAACTGTAATAACACTAGGCTAAGTTTATTGTTACTAACACCTATGGATATAATATCATCCGAAATAAATAGACTTGATTTGATTTGATTATACCTACTTCATCATATGCCTAGCCATAACATAAAAAATCTGATCGTAGATAATTACTCACATTTATATTAGGTTAAGTTAGTACTTTCGTCAGGCCTGTCCTTTGTGTGAAAATTTGCATAAAAGAAGCGTAGCTTCATGGACCATTATTAAATTAGGTACATAAATGTAAGTGTACCTGAAAGTTTTTCACCGACCGTTAGGTATAATTTGCGTGGATGTCAAACGAGCCGTGAAGCGTGAATTTAAAATTGGTTTTTATGAAACACAGACTAAAATATAATGTTACGGCAATTATTACATTATTTTATTTTAATAATATATTATTTTTATGATCACTCAGATATTATTGCACCTGTGTGTAGGTATTGTTAAGAAGATTTACAATAAGATTGTCCTGTGTGGTATATAATTTGAATACAATGGTGTCCGTCAGATAAGAACGAATAAATTATACTTACCAACTTTGTTATTTTTGTATCATAGATTTATTTGACCACTTCTAAAACAAAATCCATACAAATGATAGCCACTGTTTACCACCCCTTTTTGCGACGACCAATTATTAAAAAAAAAAAAAAAAACTTTTATATAATTTTTTCTGGATATTTTACAATGATCACAGATGTCTGACCACCTCCGCTAGATTTTTAACTGTATTTTTTTTTTCATTTACAAAAAAAAGGGGCTCAGAAAAAATCTGATGCTACGATGCTATTGTTTGATGAGAAAGTAAGAAAGAAAGAAAGAAAATACATTTAATTCGCACAGACTAAAAGGTACACATGACACATTATAATATACAGCAGATTAAAAAAATCATGAGCGTAGGTTTGCGTTACTATAGCGGCCGAGCGCTGCAAGCAGAAATAGTACTTATAGTGGTTCGATTTCCTAGACCGCTATGGTACCTACCTAACTAATACATACTATCAAATCAAACAGCGTAAAAAAATCATAAAGTACCTAACTTATTTTCAATCAAAAACAATATTGCATTGCAAATTCTAGCAATCTTTTGACAGTTAACTTATTTGTTTTCATGCACATTATAAGATTACGTAGCGTATAACACATGACATGGATCATGATAGATTATGTTTATTACTTCTGTTTAACATTTGCCCCATTCTCATGTTTGTTCATGACAAAATTATATTTCTTAAAAAAAAAAAAACAATATATTTTTGTCAAAAACAAACATGAGACTGTATTTCCTCATAATTCTTCGATGTTGACATTCAGAATTTAAATTAGCACTTCCGGTATTTTTGTATGCGATAAGCGTTTCGTGAGCAGTGTGAATTTAAATAAGAACGATAACGTATTATACCAGTTACGTTATACAGGTTGTAAGCTTTATTTCTGCTCGGTTTGGTTGGTGGTAGGGCTTGTTCTAAGTCCGCCTGGCTAGCTACCACCATCTTATCTAAGTCTGTCGCCAAACAACAATGTTAACAACATTTGTTGTGTTTCGGCAGTTAGAGGTAAGATAGCCAGTTCCTCTGTGGTTGAGGATTCCGGGTGAAGCTCGCTTCCATCTTCGGCCTTATCATCACTTACCATCAGGTGAGATGAAGGCCAAGAGCTTCCCCGTTGTGTGTAAAAAAAAAAAAAGCTTGAGTCTCATTTTCTTCGAAATGTATGGGATTTTTTTTTTGCGATTTCTGACTTTTTAGTACTCAAACCTCAGTTGGTCCAATATAATGTTTTGATCCTTATATGAAATAGGATCGATCGGCATCAAAAAAGTTTTTCTGAAGATGTCCAATTTTCTTGCAGATTGTATTTTTTTTTTTCAAAATCTGTGAATGAGGATCAAATATCATTTTTTATACTCCGTATCATAGGCAGTTATTTTGGTTTAGTCTCATCTCTTCCCAAAAGCGTTTATAACTGAAGGGTGTCAGGGGCAAAACAAGAAATGTCACAAAAATTCAAATATAAATTAAGTGTGGAAATATTTGGGTTTTTGCGCGTATTTTTATGTAGCATTGTGTAAAAAGCATAAAAAAAATCATAGTCCTTCCTATCTTCAATATTTAAAAACCCTGTACAGGTGCAAAAGTGGGAATGTCTCTAGTGAAACGGAACATAACATAAAACACATAATTTGGTTGGTGGTAGGGCTTGTTCTAAGTCCGCCTGACTAGCTACCACCATCTTATCTAAGTCTGTCGCCAAAACAACAATGTTAACAGCATTTGTTGTGTTTCGGCAGTTAGAGGTAAGATAGCCAGTTCCTCTGTGGTTGAGGATTCCGGGTGAAGCTCGCTTCCATCTTCGGCCTTATCATCACTTACCATCAGGTGAGATGAAGGCCAAGAGCTTCCCCGTTGTATGTAGAAAAAAAAAAACGCAAAAACCTGTTTTAGACATTCCTTGTTTTGCCCCTGTACCTTCAACTACAAAAATTTCCCATCTCTTCTATAAGCACATAGGGGAAGAGATGGGAGTAAACCGTTATTTTATCCTCACATAATTTTTCTCTATGTCCTGTAGGTAGTGACACAATAGCGTAAAAGTAATAGGGTAAAAAGGTATGAAGAAAACAAAAAGATTTTACGCTTTCGTTATCCTGAAGTGGGTTTATTCGATATGCTTTGTAAAACTGACGTGTAGGTAGATTTTCGCTTTCTACATTATTCTGCTGAACTAGGTTGGTATTCGTAGGTAATTGTCACTCAGGAGGCCTATAATTTGTACAAATAAATAAAATTGAAGTGTCTCTTTGTAATCTTAAAATAACGGCTTTTTACTAAATGCCTAAATAAGATACACAATAAAATAAAACATTAAAAAAAAAATTGTCTGGCTAATCTCCGAAACGGCTGGACCGATTTTGACGAGACTTTAACTGGCAGATAGCTGATGTTATAAGGAGTGATTTAGGCTACTTTTATTTTAGAAAAAAAAAAGGACATCAATTAGTAATAAAAAAATCTTGATCTTTGTCAAGTCGTAAAACCGTGTAAAATAGGGGCGGGACACTCGTAGTCTATAATATACATACTAATATTATAAATGTGAAAGTAACTCTGTCTGTCTGTCTGTCTGTATGTTACGTTTTCACGCCTAAACCGCTAAACAGATCGTCATGAAATTTGGCAGAGATATAGCCTGGGATATGGAGAAGGACATAGGCTACTTTTTTACGCGATAACCGACATTCACGAGGGTGGAGCCGCGCGCAAAAGCTAGTATTTAATAATAAAATAGTCACCAGCTTGACTGTGTGACAGGACCCTAACTTCGCTCGAGGCACTGTCGCTTCTGAATTGATATTAACGTTATTAACGTTATTTTTTTAAAGTATAGAATTTAATTACACGATCCCTTTGTCCTTTTCCGGGACGAAAAACCTTGTAATTGTCGTGTAAAGAAAGAAATAAAATGAAAAAGTAAATGCTACAAAAAGATTTCCTTTTACTTCTTTTTGTAACACAAACGTGTTAATTTTATTCGGCGTCCAGTAGGTTTTAATGAGTACTCAGTTCAAAGCGTACAAATATATTATTAAATTAAATCTCATAGTCCTCCCCGACCCTTGACTGTAAGTGAAGCGCCAGCACGCGTTTTAGCTGAGCAGCATGTAATCCAAACTCCCCACGATAATAATCAAAACACTGATTTTATCCAGTCACCGTCGGTCCCTTGCCACCCTCCCTCCGATTCAGCTGCCCTAACCCGAGGTTCGTATCCCACAGGGGGTGCCCTTAGCGAGCAGCAGTCGTTTAGTTTATAGTTTTTACGCCCTGGCTGGAGGCATTAAGTTTCGTTAGGAGCTTAAGGCAGCCACAGGAAAGTCCGGTTAAAGAGTTGGAACCTTAGTGGTTACACTCTGAGATGCCCTAGATAAAAAAAAAAAAAAAAAAATCTCATAGTGGTATACATTTATGTAATTAGGTCCTTTTCATTTTAAGGTAATTTCTATGACTTCAAATGAAATATTGTGTGTTTTATTTAATTCTGTTGGCGTTGATTATACAGGTGATGAAATTACGAAGAACCATTTCGGTAAAGGCTACATGTATTTACTAGCTTTTGTCCGCGGCTTGCCCGCGTGGATATCGGTTATCGCGTAGAAAGTAGCCTATGTTGTTCTCCATATCCCAGGCTATATCTCTGCCAAATTTCATGACGATCGGTTCAGCGGTTGACAGACAGAGTTACTTTCACATTTATAATATTAGTATGGATATGGATTTTCCTGTTTCTCAAGGTGTGGCTTCAATTACTTAGGGGAAAGCGATATTGTGTAACATTCAATTATTTTCTTCCCATTCACAAAAAATGCAAGAGAAGAAAGTTTTAAACTTAATTCTTTTTACTTACACAAAATAAAAGTTTTTTTTTATTACTGCTATCGTTACGTTCTACATTCTAACATTTCAATCGAAGTAATTTATATTTGCACCGACACAACTACTTAATTTATCTACTGATGAGTTTCACGTAGCCAAATCTTTTTGTTTGGCAAGGTGCACTCACATACAAAAGAAAATTGGGAAAAACAGATAATTGTTTACTTGACTTTTTTTATAACTGTGTTCATTTTCTGATCATATCTTCGTTTATTTACGTATGATTTGTATATATATATAAAAAAAAAAACAATAGGATAGACCAAACTCGTGTACTCGTGTACTTTCTCGTGTGCGTTACTCCAGCGGAATGTTGTCGCTTTTCAGGATTTCGGCTTGACAGATAATTAGTACCCCATCTCGTGTAAATGTGCCCGAAATTTATAATTTGTGCGTCCAGCCGATCCAAAGATATTCAAGAAAAACAGATTCCGCTGGAGTAACGTTACCCCAGCGGCATGTTTTTTAACCGGTGGTCGTAGCTGAGTACAAACTAGCTACTTAGATCACATTTGTGCCTAATTGTGCCCAAAAAATGAAATTTGTGCGTCTTGAGGTTTCAGAGTTATTCAAGATGCCGCTGGGGTAACGTTTAACAAATTGCTGTACCTCTCAAACGGCATGACATACATCTACGATTTTTTTTTACTACGGTGGGTCTTAATTTGTGCTTATGCTGTGAAATTTAATATTTTCTATAATTGACACCGTTGGAAAATAAGAAATCGATTTTCAAAAACCCTAAAATCGATCCTTGCGCTTCAATGAGAAACCCTAGAAACTTTCCAATTATGGTGGTTTGTACTTTTTATGAACTCAAAGCATCATGCAAAATTAGATGTTTCTATTCCAACTCCTCAGAGAGCTATTCCATTTTAATACAAATCTGGCTAGGCTAAAATGTAACACTCCAATATATGAGTTATTATTAAGTGACGGTAATTGTGATTCGACAAATAATTAGTACCTTTATTCAATTGCTTATCCTTAAAGTTTCAGCTAAAAATCCTATATGTGTGAATCAAACATTAGCTGTTTTCCTTTACTACGAATGGTGTTTAAAGAAATATTACCCTGCATGACCAATCTTCAGTGTATTTGAAATCACGAAAGAAAGAAAAGAAAGAAAGAAAATAAATTTATTTGACGCAGTTTAAGGCACACAGTACTGACACAGAACACAAAAAAAGACAGAAAAAGCTTAAAATAGCAATGTGTGCCTCGCGGCTACGCCAAATAGGCCCAGTCTGAAAATTGGTCATGGTGGCTGGTACACACGGCTACATATATCAAGCTATATTTCTAGTATATGCTAACCTCGCAATGTATAGAATTTCCATACAATGAGAGGTTAGCTTATTCTGGAAATGTATAGCTAGATATGAAGCCGTGTGTACAAACAATGATAACATTATATATGGTAGAAAATGAAACAAAAATTAACATTCCGTCAGTGAAACGTCTGATATCAGTTTTAGTACAAATCTTTCATTGATTGATATCAATTCCATGTTGATCGACGTCTTGTATATGTATGGGTATGTTCTATTATGTACAGAGGAATACATTGTTATTGTACACTATCTGCTGCCCGCGACTTTGCGTGACTTTTTCTAAAATAAAAGTAGCTATCTGCCAGTAAAAGTCCCGTCAAAATCGGTCCAGCCCTTTCGGAAATTAGCCGGTACAAAATGGACAGACAGAGTTTTTTTTTTTTTTTCTGTGTATCGTATATACTTTCATAGGCATTTAGTTAAAAGCCGTTTATTTTTACATTACAAACCGACATTTCAATTCTATTTATTTATATAGATAATTATAATCAGTTACCTTCTATCACACCGCCATTGATCTACGAGCCCATTCTATTTCCGCGTATCAAATGTACCTCAGAAAAAGAGAAATGTTAAACAAAATCCTTATCTACTGACTCTTCGGTTATTCCCTGATATGTTTTGAATGTTATTTATAAATACAATACTCACTGTTATTTTATTTACAAAACTTTCGTGTGTGATTAATAGAATAATTAGATCGACTCGATTTAATCGACTTTACCTACGTACCGTGAGCAACGAAAGTATGTGAACAATGTTAGTTTTGAAAAACATTATAATTGACACAAAATTATTGAGCAGCACTAGTTCATGTTAAATATTTTTTCAAAATCTCAAAATCTTTTAAATAAACCAATTTGTCAAGGGGTTCGCTCGGTCAGAAAGATGAAGCTAGTTGCCCATTCCAAAGCGTAGTAAGTACCTATGGAGAAGAATGGGCGAGAAACACCAGGGACAAAATCAAAGTTTGATTACAAAATATTAGTTACATCATTCATGTTGACATTAAAAATAATAAAAAACAACAAATAATAAAAGACATGTAGATAATAAAATTAAAATAAAACAAATCAGGAATTAAATTAAATTAAAATAAGCCGTGGCAGCTAAGAGATGACCAGTACTGACGGCGCTCGTTCACAAACATGACGCATGGATTAGCACCATTCAGCTTAACCATTTTAAAGGGAGCTAAATGATCGAACACATGCGCCACCATCAACGAGACATTAAAGTGAGCATATCTGTAATTTTTATGGTGTACATAATAAAGAGTATTCTATCTATCTATCTAAGACATATTCTCAGCCGCCAGGGCACGTTCAAGTCAATGAAAAATGTACCCAGTAAATGGTAGCTTTTTAGTAGGTAAATAGTACTCACACATGATACCGTGTGGTGCCGGACTCAAAGAATAGCACCACCCCATTTCCTCCCGTGGGTGTCGTAAAAGGCGACTAAGGGACTTACTAGAGAATGGGCAGCAGCGTTCTTTAGTATTTTTAACACCATACTGCGATCGCCAACCCGCCTGCCAAGCGTGACCATTATGGCAAATTCCCTCCCTTTTGGGGGAGGCCTATGTCCAGCAGTGGACGTCTTTCGGCTGAAAGATGATGATGAATGATGACTCACACATGTGCTATGCAATTACACAATACTTTCTTTTTTTAATGTTCTTATGTAGTTTCCGATTGTACGGTGGCCACCACATCAAGTTACCACAAACTGTCAAAATTTCTCGTTCGATTTTGAACTTTATCGTCAACATTTTAAAGTTTAAAATCGTTTGGAGAAATTTCATAGTTTCGTGTAGCTTGATGTGCTAGCCACTGTACGTAGAGTTTTTCACGTTTCTAACCTAATCTAACACTAGGTCATCAGTTATTTCTAAAAATAGGCACGTGAATCACACGCAGGTTTTTATCGTGCTCGAGTAAGTAGTTATCAGCTAATAATTCAATAGGCCATGGTCCTCTTTTATCATTAAAAGTAAATAAAGGATTATGTCAAGAGGATGGTTACAAGTGGCTCGCGTGGTAACAGCTGTTGACCGCATAAGGCGCGGCCCACAGAAGAGACGTGAGGCGAGGACGGAACGCAGATGCGGCAATAATATGTAAATGGAAAAGTTCTGTATGTTTTGTGCTATACCCAAAGTCTCTAATTCTGATAATTTATACAAACACAAAAAAATCAAATGTCACTGTCAAAATGACAGGATAGTGGCGCAAAACATTTTATCATTAAATGTTTTTGTAAATAATCATCGATAAAATTAAAGTGAATTAATTATAAGAACTATGCAAACAAAATACCGTTGCCAAAAAATGGTTTGTGTAGTGTGTCGGAGACACGGTATATGGTCGTCATAATCAGCCCTTTTAAGCCCAGTGCTAGACGTAGGCCTCCCAAAATCGATTTCCACTCGAAAGAGCTTACAGCCGTTTTCATCCAAAATGTGGCTAGATATGCTACTTACAGTATGAATCTATGTACACGAGAGTTGTAATATTAGTGTTGTTGAAGATGTAAAAAATTTAAAAATGTTTGGCTCTCCTGCATTGTTACAAGTATCATAAAATATTTTATACCAGAAAATCTCCTTTTATTAATAGGTAACTTTGTTTAAAACTGAACATTTAAAATAATAATTACGGTATGATTATTTTTTAATTATTATTTCTTAAAATCAGTACTCAAAAGAAAATGGAACCTCTTTTTTTGCCATTTTATGTGAATTACCATTACGAATATTTTTTTTTGTTATGTTATCCTCTTTGTTTACATAAATTATCTGAATTTAAGACTTTGGGTATAAATTACGTTAATACATTTTGTATTAAGAATAATGAAGATACGTGAAAGGGACGCCGCGTCTCGTCCTCGTCTCACGTCCCTTCTGTGTGGCTCGCGCCTACAACCACCAATCCGTTGGCTAAGCATGGTGTTTATTGCACAAAACCTTCTACTTTCCATTAAGTTTATCTTTTTAGGATTTCATGTATTACGGAAAAACTATCTGAAACATGAAACAAAATGTTTCTAAAATGTTCGCATCGGAAGAAAGATTGCAGTGTTTGCAGATGTCTATCGGTGGCTGTTATTTAGCCACGTTATTTTGTATTGAATTAATTAGTAGGCTAATTAATTCAATACAAAATAATATGATTTATTGATACTATGCATAGGTAAGTAATTCCATTTTATAAAATACCTAGGCCATGGCGATTTTCAATCTGACGCAAAAATAATTGAAATAATTCATGTAAGTACTACATTTTACGATACACTATACAGCTCTCATTAGCAACTAAGTCAAATACCAAAGTAGTACCTATAATTTGTTAAAGGAATTAATAATGATTATTTTTATAATTTACAGTGCTTACTGGGTCATCCTATAGAAACGTGTTATTTTATCTCAACTGTATCGGTGATGATAAGAGATAAGCCATTATAATAAAATGGAAATACAACTAGTTACCACTACTCGGTAAACGAATATCTAAGTGATAGACTTATAAAGTCATAACTTACGTACTCGAGACTTGAATTATTATTACATCTCTCAATAGATACGTTTTTATATTTTATAGTAAAGCTTATCTCAGAAAATACCTATATCGTTATTAAGTATATTAAAGTAGTACTGATAAGTAATGTTATAGGTATATGTAAATTAAATTAACAAACGCTTCCTCTCTCCTAACTCACTTATTTTGCTGTGCCCGACAGGGTCCATAATGATCGAATTATAAGTTTACCACCTAAGAATAACTACATGTGGAATGCAATAAAAGTATTGAGTACTGAGTATTGAGTATGATGAAATCTGATAATGGACAATATTGATGGTACTGACCGTCCTAATAACAATTTAAAAGAACGATAAAAATATATCTTGAGCTTCAGACTTGGCTGAACAATTGGTAATCGTTGTTTGTTGTCATATTTTGTTTCAGGCAGATCAGAAGGCAAATTCTCGTTTTAAAAAACGCTCAAAATCTAGTCGCCATCTGATCTCAAGTGTCATAAAATCAATATCAACAACCTGTTAAAATGTCATGTAAAACTAGCTTTTGCCCGCGGCTTCGCTCGCGTGGATGTCGGTTATCGCGTAAAAAAGAAGCCTATGTCTGTCTCCATATTCCAGGTTATATCTTTGCCAAATTTCATGACAATCGGTTCAGCGGTTTAGGCGTGAAAACGTAACATACAGACAGACAGAGTTACTTTCACATTTATAATATTAGTATGGATAATTTACCAGATCCCCTCTATTGTTGGTGAATCATTTGGGTTAGGTTTGGTTAGAACTGTGACCATTAAAGCGTGACGGCGAGCGACCGTAGGGAGCGTACCGCGGTAGCGGCCGCTGAGCGCCAGATCCCCTCTAAGTGAAATTTAAGTGAAATTGTTTTTTTTTTATTTGTACCGTTTCGATCTGACGGTCAATCCGAATAAATATTTGTAAAAACCAAAGTGTTTAATTTATTAGAAATTTTCATAAGTATTTCGGCGACCTGTTCCAACGGTAAAGGGTGTTGTAGCTGAAGCGACCATCGATGAACGGTGTTTTCGGCGAATAGTTCTATCGGCGATGAATTTATTCGTGGAATCAACCGTCGACTAAGAGTGATTTCGGCGAACCGTACCATCGGCGAAGAGTGATTCGCTATACTGTTCTGAGCTCCTTAAAAATACGGGAAATGCTCCTCATTTTCTTGATATAACCATTTAATTATCCCCTCAACGGGAATGTAAGGGGAAGAAAATGGGAAAAAGGGAATGAAATGAATGAGAATGTAACGTTCGCGAGCACAATCGCAAGAAGCTGGCAGTATCATCTGGGCCTCAAGTCTGTCTATTACAATAGTGTCAGAATGGTCTATCATTGATTTCATAATTGTTGATTTTGACCAGGGGGCCAAGTCTACTAATGTACAAACGTTGCAATGGTCTCTTCATTGTGAGTTTTTGACAGATTTGCCATACAAACACTGTCAAATACTCACAATGGCGAGACCATTGCAACGTTTGTAAATTAGTAGACTTAGGCCCCTGTTTGGTAATCTACTAATATAATGGTGTCATTATGACTTTCCAATGGTCAGCCACTGACACTCCATTGAAAGAATTGGTAATCTCGTATGTACATAATGACAAATGAAACTTCCAACTAAACTTCCAACTTCCTACTACTTCAGATTGCTTATAACACTAATAAATAATATGTAAAAATATATATAAATGAAATCTGGCATGAATAAATGTTCAAAATGCCATTGTTATATAATTCTATTACGAGACCATTGACCGTCCAATAATCGACTATTATGAATTTAAGATTACGAACTTTTAGCAAAATGACAATGGGATCGTGTTGGAGTGACGAATTTATAAAAATAGCAGACTTGGGCCCCTGGTTACGCGTCGAGGTATCAAGTTGAAATTAATATCAAATACGTAGGTCCACGGTCCGTTGGTGCTCTAAAAAATCAAGCTTCTAAGTCAACGCAATAAAAAATATGGCCGTTTATACGATATATTTGATACTCGCAAATAAACTTTCCGTTGATTTTGAATCACGGGCAAGAAGCACAGCACAGGTAAATGAAAAAGTCCGAAAATCATTAATTTTAAGTTTAATCGTACTAAAAAAATTGCATTGGACTTTCACTGGCTGATAGCTGATGTTATAAGGAGATAAAACTCATTAGACTGTTGCAGTCTTAATAACGTCTAGACAAAACGAACGTGTAAGAATGCAGAAGATCGTCCGATAAAAAAAGGACCGTTCTCTTTGTCGTTATTATTTTACAAATGAAAACTGGATAACATTAATATTTCTTAAATAAATGATACAGGGCATTAGACTTATTTTTGTAGAACAGTGGTTGTTGTTATAATTATAAAAAAAGCGGCCAAGTGCGAGTCGGACTCGCCCATGAATGGTTCCGTAGCAGCAAGCGCGGTTTACGATTTATGACGTATTAAAAGAAAACTACTTATTAGATCTCGTTCAAACCAATTTTCGGTGGAAGTTAACATGGTAATGTACATCATATATTTTTTTTAGTTTTATCATTCTCTTATTTTAGAAGTTACAGGGGGGAAACACACATTTTACCACTTTGGAAGTGTCTCTCGCGCAAACTATTCAGTTTAGAAAAAAATTATATTAGAAACCTCAATATAATTTTTGAAGACCTATCCATAGATATCCCAAACGTATGGGTTTGATGGAAAAAAAAAATGATTTTCAGTTTTAGAACTGAAACTAAATTTTTTTTTGGGGAACCCCCAAACTTTATTTGTTTTTTTTTCTATTTTTGTGTGAAAATCTTAATGCGGTTCACAGAATACATCTACTTACCAAGTTTCAACAGTATAGTTCTTATAGTTTCGGAAAAAAATGGCTGTGACATACGGACGGACAGATAGACAGACATAACGATTCCATAAGGGTTCCGTTTTTTGCCATTTGGCTAACCATTTGGGGAACCCTAAAAAAAAAAATTTTTTTTGTCGACTTTGTATACACGGCTACAAGCTATACATTTCTATTGTAAGCTGATCACGCATTTTATAGGATTTCCGTATAATATTATTATTGATCGAAGGTATGAGGAGAGGTCAGCTTATTCTGGAAATGTATAGCTTGATTTGTAGCCGTGTGTACCTTCGAATATTTTAATTATTTGTGAGAAATAATTAGCATAAGCCAATTAGTTAAAGTTAAGGTAGGTGTGCCAGTTGTTAAAAAAACTGGTTTGTAGGCACGCGAAAATAAGGTTTATGACCGAGTAACAGTTAACATATTATTTTCAGATAGGATTAGATTGTTTCAACTATAGTTCTGATTATGTCATCATCAGTTATCATTTTTTATTAAATCGTGTAAAAAGTGCCAAACGTATGATGCAAGAAACTGAAATTCAGTAGGTATTAAAAATTATTTTAAAACGGCAAGTCATCGCCCGTCTGTTTGATCGAAGTATTCCCGTTTGAGCACCAAAGGTGTTCTCAAATGAGAATACTTTTGGTGCTCAAACGGGAATACTCCGTTTGATCAGATGCTGCACAACATCAATATTAAACATGTTGCGACTTGTCAATTTTGGTTTCCTAAAGTTAAGACTGGTTTTAAAGACGTTGTTTTACTACCAGTAACTTATAAGTATTGTCGCCCGTCGCCACCTACTCCACACAATAATCAACCGTCATTCCGACCTCGCTGCCGAGGCCCAGCGCGAAATCCCCGACTAAATAGTCCTCCCCGACCCATCCCCGTAAGCAAAGCGTCAGCACGCCCTATAGCTGAGCCTGTAGCTTTAAATTCCCCCGATAATAATCATAACCCTGATTCTATCCAGCCACCGTCGTTTCCTTGCCATCCTCCCTCCAACTCTGCCCTAAGCCGAGGTTCGTACCCCACAGGGGGTGCCCTTAGCGCGCAGTCGTTTAGTTTATAAGTTTTTACGCCCTGGCTGGAGGCCTTAAGTTTCGTTAGGAGCTTAAGGCAACCACAGGAAAGTCAGGTTAAAGAGTCTCAACCTCTCATGGTTAACTCTGAGATGACCTAGATTTAAAAAAAAAAAAAAAACACCTACTCCACGACCGAAGGCTTTACCGGTCTCGTAACTTGGTCTCAAGGGTTCTCGCAGTGTAAATAATGTAAAATAATGTAAAGATTTACAATTGCAATTGTTTG
Organism: Dryobota labecula; assembly: GCA_947523025.1. Lineage (NCBI taxonomy): Eukaryota > Metazoa > Arthropoda > Insecta > Lepidoptera > Noctuidae > Dryobota > Dryobota labecula. The sequence continues at coordinate 19,514,352 of OX383284.1, forward strand.
TTGGGTGACCTAACGAGCAATTATAATTTTAAATTTTTACATTTACATTGATGCGCAAATTCATCGTCTACCAAATGCAACTGAAGCGATTGACAATATGATTACAATTGCAATTGATCAGATGCGTTGCAGTTGATCGTTTCGGGGCCCCTTATTTATTTATTTAATACTTCAAGCACAGAAATGTACAGCGGCTTAATGCTTCTGACCATGACACACCTATCAAGGTGGCAGCTTTACGGGAAAATTAACTTGTATTTGTTTTTTAAACAATACCTCCTCTACTCATACTTTTTTACCGACTTAAAATGGCAATGATGACATGTTGAAATACAGAATGTAATTCTATATTAAACATGTTAATTTATAAGTTTATAATATAAACAGCAACATTACTTCCGCGTACCCACTACTATAATTTCAGGTGTGTACTTAAAATAACGACATGTAAACATTGGAGGTACTTGTGTGACAATGGACAATAGGTATCTACTTGTGAAGTTTATTACTGACAGGCATATCAATGAAGATCCACTACATAACTTTATTTCCGTACATTATTGCCATGTCACTAACAAATCGATTAAATAATGTGTTTAACGATTATCAAGGAAATATTAGATTAGTAAGTCACTGGTATTTCTAATGATACAAGATAATATATTTGCCTAGTAGACTAAGTACTTAAAACATGAGGACATTTATCTTATTATGAATGAAAATGGCAATTTCTTTCGCTGAAATGCATGAAAGTGCGAAGGAATTCGACATTCTTACGAAAATAAATAATATTCAAATTACTATTTAAGCTAAACTCAAGGTAACTATTAGGTAATTTGTGGTATTGAACAACATATCACTAAGTACGTACTTTATACACAGTAACTTCACTTCAGCGGAAAGGTAATTAATGACATTAAAACGCGTGAGTGTGCACAGTGTGCAAAACTTGTAGTGTTGCCGGCCGTAATTTACGCGCACCAAATACATAAATACTAATAAAACTATTTTAAAACGCACGCACTGCACACATGATAAATATAAATAAATTGTACGAACCACTGAGTGCCGTCACATATTCCCTCCACTTGCGGTTGCTGCTCATTGTAGGTATTGTCGCGCACTTCGGGAACTAACATGAATGTTCTGTGACAGCGCGGAGCACGCATGGGAGCACACTGTGTCGCACGGTGTGACTCTGTGGCCGGACTGCCAGCGTGCGGTGTAGCATGCCGCTCGTTGTCGCGCGCTAATATTACTCGCCAGTTCGCCACGTGTTGTCAGCGTTTCGTCGTAAGCGTGAATGGTTGGTTTGCTGAACGTATCGTGCAGACAACACATTATTATTCCCGTTTTGTTGACGGTTTCAGCTGTCAATGTACTGCGTGCAGTCGACCGCGGCGGGGCGCCTCCGACGACCCTGTGTTGCTAACATAGCTCCAGATATTGATGTTATTTGCTTTATCGTTCGTTGGTGTGCGACCGACCAGACAGATAACGTCATAATGTTAGTGTAGAACTTCAGAGCGTTCATTTTCGTTGTGTTTTTTGTTTACGAGATTACAGGGTTTAAATAATTGAATTACGATGATAATATTTAGCATTCTGCATTTTTACAGAAACGAACGTATACATATTAAAACGTGACACAATTGGTAACGAAAACGATAGCATTTAGTTTATAATTGCTTGTGCATTGTATATTCAGTAAGTAATTATGATTGAATTAAATTCCAATAAGAAACAAAGTAGGTACCTAGTTAAAATAGAAGAAGTCAATGACGTGTTTATAAACATTTTAACTACGCAAGGTTACGACATAACTATATTAGTAGCAAAAGCTAAAAATACTCTTATCGCCTGGTTTTTGTGACCGGGAAATGCTAATGTTAGAATATTAATAGATTGATGTTTATAGATGAAAATGTATAAGTCTTTATCACGAGTGGGTCGTCTGATAGTTACGTACTATCTGTATCATATGGTACAGATAGACGATCTAGTCTGTAGGTAGGTACATATACCGGATGATTTTTTTTACCGTCTCGAAAATAATTGGGTATACTAGGTGAACGGAGTAGAAGCCTATGGCATAGCAATTTTTTTTTTTTGTTTTTTTTTTTTTTCAGAAATAAAACTAAAATAAAAGATAAAAATATTGAAATTTGGGTGCGTATGATTTAAATTTAAATATTATTTATCGTATTTATTTATTGAATTATGTTTCTTGTTAAATTTCTGTGTTTATTGTTATAGTATGATAAGTTTACTTCAAATGTGTGGTATTTATCCATAGATCAATTTCTTTCTAGGTTAAAGAAAAAATAATAAAAACTATGCCATAGGCTTCTACTCCGTTCACCTAGTATACCCAAATTTTAACGAGACGGTAAAAAAAGTCATCCGGTATATATAGACTGATGAATTAATGATTGACTGACTCACTGCTCTGAACATTGGACTTATGAAATCTAGTGCAAGAATTGTTGTTGCTATGACGACGTTTTAAAAGAATCTCCATTTCATACATACCACACGACAGACACAATTTGATATAGATTTATAAGATAATATTCAAAACCCTGCGCTACGCAGATCGACATCAGATTTTGACAACGAAAACTTATTCAGCAAATATACAAAAACGCCTTCTTATTTCAATAATTATAAAAATATATAAGGTGACTTTTTTAAATTACCTATCAAACATTATTCTCCATTATATTCAAACAGTAATATTATTATCATTTATTATTATTTCATTAAAAATGTTAATATTGTTTATAATCCCTAATCTATTCAAAGTGAGAGTGAACAGGATTCTTCTGGGTAAGCTCACTCCATCATAGACTTTGTCTCTGTCATCCAGACCTAGACTAAAGTCAAGAACAAACTCATAGTAGAATAAAAAAATATAAAAAAAATAAGTAGCGCATCCTTCACAAATTATGAAAGTATCCGTAATTTTTTTTTTTTGGAAAAACAAAAGCAATGCGAATGAAATGCGAATGGGATTTTAAGTGTATTGTCCATACTTCAACCATAAACGGCATTCTTTGTAAAATGAATCAATCGCATATTTTTGTCCAGGTTTGCAAAGCTTCGCGCTCTGTGCGGTGCAACCAAGATGGCGGTTGGGCAAAACGCGGGAAACGTTAATTGTAGTTAAATTACTAGTTGTCATCGGCTACTGTCCTTTGTGTATCGTACCTTTCTTTTTAGGGTTCCGTACTAAAATGGTAAAAAAGAATACTTATGGTGTGACCCTGTCTATCCGTCTGTCTGCCACAGCTGGATATCTCAAGAACATGCTATCCACTAGAAATTTGGAATAGTTTTAGATGACGTTTGCCCAACTAAAGTTTTTTTTTGCAACGGACTTTACGGGTTTCTTAAAAATTCGAAGTGGGGCGACAAGGGCATGTGGGGTATCATATGAAAGAGCGGTATTTGCACATTCCCAAATATTTTTCTTTTTTTAGGCCGCATAGTTTTCAACTTAGACAAAAAATTAAAAAAAAATACCGAAAAATAAAACACCTTATCTCCGAAGTTTACGTAGAGAAAAATCTGAAATTATTCTATGTTATAGATGTTTATGAAAAGATTATAGAAATAATTAAAAGATGTCTATAAACAGCACACTTTTTCTTATATTACAGTTTTAGGTTAGCGCCATTTCTTGACCGAAAGTGGAACGATTAAAAAAAATTTTTTTTTTTATGGTACGGAACCCTCGATGCGCGAGTCCAACTCGCTCTTAACCGGTTTTTTGTGCGGCGGCGTTCATTAAGCGTCTAGTTTGTTCTTTGTGCTCGACTCGATTACTTTTCAATAGACAACGCGGAACGGATCTCTTAGTCGCTTTAACAATGCAGCACGGGCTTAATTTCCTTGGCAGTAGTAGGTAATAGTACCTGTCTATCTGAATATCTCAATGTACCTATTAGGCACTTACTTATATGATTATTTCTTAGAATTGTATGGATTCTAAATCATCATCAGGTGAGTACCTAGAACAATTTGTGGTAATTGTGGATCACAATCCATTCATCATTCATTCATCATTTCAGCCGAAAGACGTCCACTGCTGGACATAAGCCTCCCCCAATTGGGGGGGGGGGGGGGTTGCCATAATCGCCACACTTGGCAGGCGGGTTGGCGATCGCATTATAGTGTTAAAAATGCATAGAAAACGCTGCTGCCTATTTTCTAGTAAGTCCCTTAGTCGCCTTTTACGACACCCACGGGAGGAAATGGGATGGTGCTATTCTGTACGTCCGGCACCACACGGCAATCCATTCAGGCATAAGAATATAGAAGATTGAAGGATGCTTCAAGTTCGTCTGACCCACAGTTATAGATACACCTAGATAACGCAAGAGCAACTACTTCGCGTGCCAAAAATCGCACCAGCTTACGTCCAAAAATCGTAAGCCGCCACTTTCGCGCTCAGTGGGGGGCTATTATGAACTCTTATTTCCAGGTAGTTTACGGCGTAAACAGAACTGCCTTGCAATTTCGTATATAACTACCTTGCCAGTCCTGTGTACTGCTGGCTGGGTAAATGTGAGCGAGAGCGCGAGCTTGTGACGTCATAGTAGGGTAGTCAAAAAATGGCACGCTTGGTTTTCATACAGTTCGTGATACTTGCGTTATCTAGGTCTATCTATATCTGTGGTCTGACCGTCATCATGTAGTTCGTTTTACACAACCCTGTAATTGTGTTATCCCATAATTCTTCTTCGCATAATGTGTTCCCAACTCGAAGTTGCTAAGCTGCACTGGAATGATGGGCATGGAGGCGATTTTGATAAAGATCCAACTGAGATAGTGTGCTCATGTACAGCGCATGGATACCAGTAGATTACCTAAAACCCCTTTCTACTCAGAGCTCACCAAGGAAAACGTGCACAGGGCGGGCGATACCTGCGCTACAAAGACGTCCTCAAACATCACCTTACGACTTGTGGCATACCCGATGATGGGTGGCAGGAGTTTACTCTAAACCGAGAAAGGTGGCGCACTTCAATCCGCAAAGCAACTGAATGCTTTGAAACAAATCGTCTTGGAGACCTAGATGAGAAGCACCAAATACGAAAAAGTCGCTCAAAGCCTTCCTACAATGATGCTGGATCAGGTTCTGTACACTGTGTGTCCGGGTTCAAGACCAAATTTTGGTTTTGCTAGTTATCAGAGAGCCGCTCACGAAAGAAATGAAAAGTAGTCTGCGTCGCTGGACACGGTGAAGAGGACTATGTATATACACCGTGGCATTTTAGTCGTCTTACAAAGACAGCCCACTTCATGTAGCCAATGACTACTAATCATTCATAAAAAAAAAAAAAATGAACATTTGTTTTTTTTTTTTAATATGACGCATGACATAGTTTAAAACACTCTGTTACGAGTGCAGTCCGGGCCTTGTGTTACAAGGGCGCCGCGGAATGGAGCGGCGACATCTTTATCAGAGTTCATTCACCCTAACGCAAAAATGTGTTTCTTACTATTGCAACATAAACTTAATCTAAATCCATTCCGCGGCGCCCTTGTAACACAAGGCTCGGAATGTACTCGTAACGTTTTAAACTATGTCATGCGTCATCCCTACTAATATTATAAATGTGAAAGGAACTCTGTCTGTCTGTCTGTTTGTATGTTACGTTTTCACGCCTAAACCGCTGAACCGATCGTCATGAAATTTGGCAGAGATGTAGCTGGGATATGGAGACGGACATAGGCTACTTTTTTACGCCATAACCGACATCTACGCGGGCGGAGCCGCGGGCAAAAGCTAGTAATTAATAAAAATAAAAAATAAGTTTTTTTTTTAATGAATTGTTATTAGTTTTTGGATACATGAAGTGGGCTGTCTTTGTAAGACGACTAAAATGCCACGGTGTATAATTGTGTTTGCTCCATTACTAAATAAAAAGGATTATGTAAAGAAGCACTCAGCGACATTTTAAAATTGCATGACCCCAATACTTAGTTAGGCTTTGGGTGCTAAGATGTGTAAAGCTTTACGTAAGTTACTTACTGAAGAACGTAAGTAAGTTACTTCGAAACTAGGCATCTGTTAAATCTCAAGTCGCGAACAAGTCTTAGGCCCATATTACAGAACGTCACTCAATGCTCAAGCATTACTTAAAACTAAATTCAAGCCATTTGATTGGTTGAAACTAGTTTTAAGTAATGCTTGAGTATTGAGTGACGTTCTGTAATATGGGCCTTAGATTTGTTGATCTGATTTCTATTACAAGGAGGCGTCTGAAGGAGATTGAATTACTATTTGAATTTCTACAAAAAAAAAAAAAAAAAAACTTGTATTAGGAAATTATAAGGTGTCTGTGAGGGCTAGCAATCATATGTCCTAAAAATGCTAAGCTTCATTAATAATTTTGTGGTAAAACAAATCCGGCCAAGTGCGTGTCGGACCACGACAATAAAGGATTCCGTAGTTGGGATGAATTTATCCCAAGAACAAACTTAACATTGTAGTCGAAAAAAATGTTCCCTCTTACATTCCAACTGCTATTATAAGTTTGTACGCACAATATTGAGTGATTTACCGTGTTATTTTAAGACCCATTGTCTTCCTATAGGTTTCCTGTAATATAATTTATAACTATATAACAATTCTCTGTATTTTATTTATAAATTTAGGCACAGCAGTTTCTGAGATAAGGTTAGGCCAATTTTCATTTCATTTATAACTTTGAAACTATTTTAAATTATAAAAAAAAAATATTGAAATCCTCACAGTAAGGTCCTTTCAATTTTCTTTCACACGGTACATTATGAAAGACTTTTATTTTAAATTCTCTTTACTTGTCTACCAAAAGGGATCCCCTATTCGAAATTAATTTATTTACGTAACACGTCCGTGTTTGGGTCACTGAAATTGATATGTGTACCAAATTTCAACTTAATCGGTCCTTTAGGTTCGGAGCAAGTTGGCTGTGACAGACGGACAGACAGAAAGACAGACACACGAGTGATCCTATAAGGGTTCTGTTACTGAGCGAATGGACTGTATATATATTATATTATATTATTAAAAGAAAGGCGCTTTTTAATGGTAGTAATTTTACTTCCTTTCTTATACACTAGAACAAAAGAACTGTAAAAATCAATAGACAAATATTATCAAAAACATAGAGAAAACTCAAAAAGGTGCGTTATGCATATGCTCCCCTTTCAAAGTAAAGGAACGACCTTCTTAAGTGCCCTACGGAGTATGCCTCCCTTAGTAGCAATATCTACCACCCGTGTGACGCCGTCTTTACCCGGATAGGTAGCAGTAATACGGCCTATGGGCCAGGATCCTCGTGGTAACGTACTTTTCCATCCTGCTCTGCTGCAAGACATCACTGTCAGTTAATTCTGCTGGAATAGGGCGTCCTGAAGAGTATCCCAGAAGAAAGTGATTTGGAGTACAATTATTATTATTATTATTAGATAACGTGCAGGGTTTTAGCGCATTAGGAAGGGAGCTGTTGTCTGCTACACAGGAATCATTGTTATTAGGCACTTGTCGAGGTACCGAGGCAACCGCAGGACGCTGTACAAAATTGACCGTAGGTCTTTTAACAGAAGAATCTGCAATAACAACTTCCTGTGGTACCTTTCTTACATCAACCTGAACAGAGTCAACACATTTATTTAACCATTTCTGCACTTCCTTATTAGAGATATGGCTTGAACGACTTGATTTACTACGCACGCTACCTCTTTACATCAATGCGGTTATTTCAGGTTGCTTGCGTAGTTCTAAAGCCGTCCGCTCCCGTTCTACAGCTGCATGTTCTAATTTGGCAATTTTTAGGGCAACGTCTGCCTCAATTTCTAAAATACGGGTCCTCACCGTACCCGACGAACCATTGTGGTTTATTTAAGGTAGAAGGACCAATATGTTACTGTTCGAATGGACTGTATTTGTATATATATATAATATTATTATTAAAAGAAAGGCGCTTTTTTATGGTAGTAATTTTACTTCCTTTCTTATACGCTAGAACAAAAGAACTATAAAAAAAAAGTCATAAAAATCAATAGACAAATATTATCAAAAACATAGAGAAAACTCAAAAAGGTGCGTTATGCACAGGTTCTAAAAAGTATTGGTTTTATGATAGATATTCGTGCCACCTATTCAATAATTTACTCTCGTCGTAGCCCATTTTGTTATTAATTGAATCAAAACTTTGCGTTGCCAGTCTACGAAACTCCTACGCAGTCTCTACGCGGGGTCTACGCAGCGGCTATGACGCTTTGAATCTCGAAAGCCTACGCCTACGCTATACAAACGATCAAGGCAACCAAAGAAATTGTCAACTTGTCGTAATTTTATTGATGTTAAATTTAAATAAAATTTTCATAATTAGTGCATTTCTAAAAATCAAAATTGTGAAGTAAACAATCGAAGCCATTTAGTAGGTAGTCTTTCGATCCCACTTTTCGGTAATGGCATAAAGGTGTTAGTTCATCCCTACATTAGATCAACCTTCCTGTAAATAACTGATGAATTAATTTACATAGTTCTATGCTTAGCTGTAATCAAATAGACTCGAACTCAAACAGATTACCGATACCTTGATGATTGAATCGGATTAGAAACGACCACGTTCTGAATAACTAATTAAGTTGATAAAATCGTACCTACTGCGTTTACTGAAAGGGATTAGTCATAATGCTACCTGTTAGCCTTTTTTTTTTGGTGGGAAATTTTGAAATAGCTTCTCCCGCTCTGGGCGGAGCAGAAGGGCTTGTCAGACTTTTGCTGACTGAAATCCACCCGTGTTCCTTCAGTTGCCTGTGTGTCAGGGCCACGGTATCGCTTCCGGACAAACCCGCAACCCTGGTAGACCTCGGTCCTAGCGGAACCCGTCAGTTCGTGCTGACATCTCTTTGAGGCGCGCGTGGAAAACAACGAGCCATCGACCTGGGCCTGGTCCTTACCGGACGGCGAGCTGCCTATTGCTCGCCGTCCGCAAGCCTGCGCCTACGGTGGCCGGGAATCGGCAATTGATTCCCGCCGCCCAGGGCGTCTACTGCGGCAACTAGGGGTCTGATTGCCTATAGTTCAATTTAAATTCAAATGACAAACTTAACAAATAAACAACACATACCGATTTAACAAACCTATACAAATATTCCGAAAACTTCTTCCAGTCTTCTCGTCTTCTATTCCGCAATATTTGAAGACTGATGTCTTCAACCAGTACCTCCTACCCGTTATGACTTACGGTGCCGAAACGTGGACACTGACAGTCGGGCGCTTGGAGCGGGCTATGCTCGGAGTTTCTTTGAAGGATAACATCAGAAACGAAGATATCCGGAAAAGAACTGGAGTTACCGACATAGCTTGCAGAGTAAGCAAGCTGAAGTGTCAGTGGGCTGTCCATGTTTGTCGAAGGACCGATGGTCGGTGGAGCAGACAAGTTCTGGAGTGGAAACTGCGTATCGGCAAGCGTAGTGTGGGACGTACCCCAGCTAGATGGACCGACGCCCTTAAGGGCGCACCGAGCTTCTGGCGCTAATTGGTGGAAGGGGTAGCGTGGCGGCTCTGGCTAATTTAGGTATTTCCTTCGTATTATTAAAACAAATACACATTTTGAAAATGTAAAATGTTTACGTTAAGGAAAACATGTAGTTTTGTTATTATTCAAAAAACTAACTAGCGGTATACAAGTTTATTTTGTTTTTTTAAGATAATTCCTTTGGATTTTTTTTTCTATCGAGGAAACTACGGGTAATCGTGTTTCTCAAGTGTACGATTTATAGAGTGAATCCTTAAACATCTTACATATTATATGCATAATTCAAGGTTAAGCAGGGTTCGAAAAATCAGATTTTTATAATAAATATCGAAAATCCAATTTTTTTATATATTATATCGGATATATATCCAGGCCAAGAAAAAGAAGCGAATTTCATTCTGTAAACACTTAAAAATGAGAAAGGAATTTTTAAAATAATATAAGTGTCAAATTACCACATTTTTTATTTAAAAAAAAAAGTAACAAAAGACTTACTGTTTATTTGAGAAAGAATTAAAAAAAAATTGAAAAACAAGTACATTATAATAATCTTCATTTGTTTGTGAGATAAATCAACTAATTTTAATAATAATTTGTAATCATAATAAAGTAATAAGTAAATTATTTTGAATTGTAGTTTTTCGCTACGTGTTGCCAGGGTAAACATTAATCTCCAAAATTTTTAGTTCAGAACACAGGAAAAATCAATTGATATATATCAAGATAAAAATCAATTGATATATATCACTATCACTACATATTATAAAACAAAGTCCTCCGCCGCGTCTGTCTGTCTGTTCGCGATAAACTCAAAAACTACTGCACCGATTTTCATGCTGTTTTCACCAATGGATGGCGTGGTTCTCGAGGAAGGTTTTAATATATAATTTGTTAAGTTTTTATAAACATTTTTGTATACATTAACGATATTTGTTGGAGGTATGGGAAAAAAAGCCGTCTGGGAGCTTTCAACGTAAACGCTGTCTAAACCCTTTGAGATATAACAAAATAATGTATGGTGGAATTGTGTATCTTATATAGGTTTACAGAAAAGTCTACGATGGCATTATGTCTGTCTCTTAAGGATAACATACTATATCCATTTTATTGTCTTTTTGTAGGTATTTGTTGTCTTTAGGTAGTCTGAACATACTTATCCTTTTTATCCCGGTAGTTCCGTGGGAGAATTTCTGACATTCATGCGGGCAAAGCCGCGGGCAAAAGCTAGTCGTGATATATATCATGATATATATCTGCTGATATAATATATCGGCGAACCCTGAGGTTAAGTATTAACGATGCAACAAGGGATCAAACGAACGCAATTATTCCGCAATTCGGTGCACCCTTAAGTAATACTAATAGATTGTAATTTACCCTGTTCGGTTAAACTGTTGGACATTATTAGACAATTGCCAGAGAGTATTCCCTTCTTAGAGGGGCTCGTGGCTACATAATTACAGCCGCGTGAGTCGATCGAAGGTTAAGCTACGCAAGCCACGGACGGTTCGTGGATGGGTGATCCATTAGGTACATATCGAGAAATAAAGGTGGCTGGGACAGCCGCCTTACGCATCCAGTCGATGCATAAGGCGGAGGACAGGCTGTTGTGGCGCAGCTTGGGAGAGGCCTATTTCCAGCAGAGGACTGCGATAGGCTGAGTTTCTGACATCGGTAATGACTTTGTTTTGCTTTCCAGCAAAGGCCTCCTCCAGATCCTTACTCAGTTTTCGATCGAGAGCTTTCCTTCTCAATGTCACACGTCGATCTCTGGTGATCTTTCCACCTACGCATCGGTCTTCCTTTTTTCCTCGTTCCTGTCTCGGATACATTTTAGTAACCGAGTCTTTGGCCCATTTTTAGGATTCGTAGTTAACAAGGAATTATAGTTTCGCCATGTCCGTCTGTCTGTCTGTCTGCCTGTCTGTCTGTCTGCCTGTCTGTCTGTCCGCTGCTTAGCTCAGAGACTCTTAAGACTAAACAGCTGTAATTTGGCTTGGGTTTACATTATATTAATCACGCCGACGAAGTGTTTAAATATACACTTATATTTGGAATTGAAATGTATGAAATGCTTTCAAATACAATGTTATGTTTGTTCTTGGGATAAATTCATCCCAACTACGGAATCCTTCATTGTGCGCGACACGCACTTGTTTTTCAATTTTGCTTCTGATGCCCTGCATCCTAATTGAGTGCAGGCACACACTATTAATCACATCTGAATGATTTTGAAGGATATTGTTAATCCATTGCTTCATATGTTCAAAACATTTGTCTGCCCAACAAAGTTAAGAGCGCAATGATTGTTGAGTTCTCTCGTTGCCCACAGCCGTTTGAGTTTCTTTATTGTACATAAGTTTGTGTATTTGTTGTATTTATATTTTTGTAGCTTTATTTAAGTATATGTTATATTTAATATTTTAGTTTAAGACTTCGCATATTCATATCATTCTCTTCATGTTCTCACACACTATTGTCTACATTTCTTTTTCATTTCTCCTTTCGCAGGTCTGCTGGAAGAAATTTCTTAAGAAATAAGCAGTACCTTTGTACTGAAATTATAATTATTTCGTATCTCTATGTATTTAACTGTGTGTACATAAATAATAAAATAAATAAATAAGATTCAGTTCAACGAAACTAAACTGCTTCAAGAACCGATAGAACAGATTAAATATCTCCAAGCTATTTGAAACACACGCATCAGTTAATTAGCTGCTAGTGTGTCTTATAAATAATAATAATAACAATAACTTAATCTTGTTCGGACAGAAATTATTTTTGTGCGGCATCAAAACATTTCACATTCGATTTCTTATATTTTATCGGATACACTACCGAATTTATTGCCCAAACAACTGCACTGAAAGAAATAACTAGCCTAACTAATTAAGTACTTCAAAAATAACTCAACTTCAGTTATAAGGAAATAATCTTTGCTTTAATTAAGAAAACTGATTTTGTAGTATGCAAAACAGGGTTTTGTAACAGATAACACCTAGTTCGCAAGTCACAATTTTTGTGTAAACAGTAATCAAAAATTTTGTTACAGTTAAACAAACATTTCTTTCAATGTAGTTCTGTGCTCATAAAGCTGAAAATAAGTATAAACTAGAAAAGTTAATATCGTTAAACAACGGATCGTAAACTGAAATGTGAATTTTAAGTTGCTCGGGTAACACAATAAATGTCTATTGTACTATTAAGTACTTGTGTGCAGTCGTCAAATAGTTATGAACCTAAGTAACAACATAAAAATATGTAAGTTTGCATTCTCAAGGCTTCTGAAAACCTATTTGCTATAAAAAAAAAGTTTCAGTTTAGTTACAATTTTTCTTAATAATTTTACGCTTTATGAGAATCAGGTTACTAGGATACTGTTTAAAAGGCTATAAGTAAAAAGCGGCCAATACTCGTATTTAACACTCGAGCAACCATGCTGAAAAAATACACACTTCTCGTATACCCATACGAGAAACGTGTATTTTTTCAGCATGGTTGCTCGAGTGTTAAACACGAGTATTGGCCGCTTTTATTTTTTACTATATTTTATTTTTATTATTTGTTGTTTTAAAGAAATTTCTACCTATTACGGTTCTAAAGATACAGCTCTGTGATAGATGGACGAACGGAAAGCGGAGCCTAATAAACCATTAAATCATCATCATCATCATCATCATTATCATCATTATCGTTTATTTTAGGTATTAATTCATATTACATTGTACTGTTGTTGAAATATTACATCACAATAAATTTAATTAAATAAAAATTAAATTACATTATTAAAATTAAAATTAAATTACACTATTAAAATATAATTAAATTAAGTACATTATTAAAATTAAATTGCATTATTAAAATTAAAATACATTATTAAAATTAAAATTAAATTACATTAAATTAAATTAAAACTACGGGTATAAAATTATATAATTTCAGCTTATTAGCGTCTTAGCAGAACACAAAATACAGCACTAGCATTAGTACGAGTACTAGCTGTAGTCTTAGTAGAATACTTTAACTTTTTCTGATTTGCCGCTATGAACGTCTCGTACAAACCGCTACGGTAAGTAATAACTAATAAACCACATCGTTGAAACAGAATTCAAATAGTAATTTGAACAATGATACATTACTACATCGGTCAGCAAAAGTACCCATTTCTATAATGCATGTACAAGCACACGTCGAAGGCTTCCACGCCATCGTTAGACAGAAGTCTGCCTCTTTGCTCTGCAGAGTGCGGGGCATCTCCAACCCCATCCTGAAGACAGCGAGGAGGTACGAGTCTCCTTTATTAGGTGATCTTGTTCGAGGTTTTTCGAACAACAGCCTCGTTACCAAATAGATAATAAGTTTACTAACATAGATATAAGTTTTCTTTTTGTTTACTAACCCATAATTATGGATGTTGCTTATCCGAAATAAAGATTATTTTATTTTATTTAAAAGAGGCATTGATGGACGAACGTGAAAACGTGAAAATGGTTGTGGCTAACGCTTGTAAAGTACTTTTCTCAAAGAATGCGTTGAAATTCGAACTATACTCCATTTACATTAGACAAATAACTGTTCTCACCCTTTCATTATTTCGATGTAAACGTTTAATAAACTCCGTTATTTCACGAGAAATACAAAGCACTGTAATCTATTTACCATTTACATTAAAAAAATAACTCTAAAGTGCAGTAATTTCAAAAATATTACACAATAACTGTCGTTATTTAGCCGTTATTTGTCTAATGCTATCGTAAATGGAGTATAAGTAAATCTTAATACAGGGTGGGTTTTTTTGACGGGGCAGTAAGGTACAGACGCCAGCAGGTCAAGCTACCCGAAACTGTCACATTTTCACAATCAACCTTGAACCTTATACTGTAGTGATAAAGTTGAAAATCTATTAAAGAAATTTGACAGATTGTAGTAGCTTGATGTAAAGCGTCTGTACCTTATCCGTTATAGCTACAGAAAACGGTTTCAGGAGACTGTCCATATTTTTTTAAGAAGTTTTGATTAGATCTTTATATCATTTAAAAACAAATTAAAGACTTTTCTAATCAATATAGCTTATTTTAAGGTTAATGATTATTTGGATGATAAATGTAATTAAACTTTGAGGTTAAGTAATGGTAATAAAATTATATAATTTAATCAATTTCATAAATAATCTAATAATTATATTTGTAATAGTTAAATTAATGAATTAATGAATAATGTAATAAGTGTTTTAATTAAGTATAATTGATATTTGCACACCTGATTAGGTAGGTATGGTTTAAAGAACTATTCTTGTATGTATCACCATGGTGTACCTACCCATATTCCAGCAAATAAATGATTTGATTTGATTTGACCCCATTCACAGATTTTGAAAAAAAAAAGAAAAAAAAAATTCACCATTATCATATTATCATACCATTTTCACAAAAAACTTTTTTTGTGTGATTGTGCATACCTGCATTAAACGATACGTTTTATTTGGTAGGCAGAAGATTTATTGTAAGTTCCGGTGTGAGAATGAAGATTCAAGCCAAATAAAAAAAAAAAAAAATGTCAGGTTCTGTTCAGTTTCTTCAATAAATACCTCAGATAAAAGTTGCTTACTTACTAAAGGGTACCTACGTCGGTAGATCTTCGTAGTAAGAAACCAAAATAAAAATAAAAGATACGACTGACCCTTTAGACTAGCCGATGTGGACGAGTTTGATGACCAAGACACGTCTAGAATACTCCTGGGTAACATTCGTAGATAATACTTTTTTTTACTACCGTCTTAACCTACGACAGTAGAAAGGATATAATATAATTCTAATACATGATTACATCTGCCTAGCCATTTCCCAACTATGTTGGGGTCAGCTTCAAGTCTAACCGGATGAAACTGAATACCAGTATTTTACAGGAAGCGACTGCCTATCTGACCTTCACAGCCCAGTTACTGGGTAATACAATATCCCTAAGTAAGATTGGATGTCATGACTTTCGGGATTCTGACGACCTGTAATGACTGTCAAAGATCTACGAATGACAGCCGGGGCCAACGGCTTAACGTGATTTCCGAGGCACGGAGGGGTCTTGGTATGTAAAGATGGTCACCCATCCACGGACCAACCGTGGCAAGCGTGGCTTAACCTGATCGATCGATCCGTGCGGCTGTTATTACTTAGCCACGAGCCCCTCCGCGTTGTGTGCGTCTTTGTCAGTATTGATTCTATCGCACTTGCACTGACTAGGGCATGCAATATCGGAAGGTTCTCAATTCCGGAACTGAGTTCCAATACTGGAGATCTGATTCCATTTGTTTCAAATCAAACAAGATTTTATATTAGTCTTTTAATAATTTTTTGTAACAAATTAAATATCTTTCTCCCTTATTACTCTAATTAAACATTGGCCGTCTAGCGGCATATGGAAAGTTCCACAGACTAGTTTGGTTTCGTTTAGATAAAATAATAATCACAATATAAAAAAAAAATATGAATATCGGAATTCCGATATTATTCCTCTCAATTCTGGAATTGAAATATCAGAAAAATTGTTACGGAATTCCGGAATTATGAAATTCCGGAATTCCGGAATGCATGCCCTAGCATTGACATAACAAGTTGCGTCAATAAAGCCATTGAGGCACAAACTCACGCGCAACTGGTCCCGCCAATTACGGAGGCGAACGATATTTTATTAAAGAGAAACTGGTAAAGGATGTATATTGCGTATACAGGAAGTAATTACATACATGTCTATATAAATACACGTAGTCGCCAGTACATCAGGTTATAAGAAACTATCAAATTTCTCCAAACGATTTTAAACCTTACAATGTTGTTGGTTAAGTTCAAAATCGAATGAGAAACTTTGACAGTTTGTGGTAACTTGATGTGCGACTGTACACAGTTGAGAAGGTTGCCAATGGTGAGTTTTTACGTATATTTTTGTGTCTGATTTATTTCGAGGCAACGTAATAAGTATTGATATTGCATAGTCACTTCAGTCAAGGCTTATGGTGTGGGTGAGGAGCTAGATAAATCGCTTACATGTCCGTGTAAGTGGGTATTGATATACTTTAGTGCATAAGACTAGTGGTGGCCCAGTAATATCGGCTCCGAGTTGTAAGTCGTCGAAATATAATATATGGGTTTTTTTTTGCTATTTCTAACTTTTCTACATTCAAACCTCCAGTCCAATATAATTTTTTGATCCTTATAAGAAACAAGAGCGATTAGCGTCATAAAAAGTTTTTTGTTAAAATAGCCTTTTTTCTTGCTGACTGTAAATTTTTCATAATGGGGACCAAAATTACAAAAAAATAAATACAAATAAATAATGACAGTGTCCGAAGACCGGTTTCCTGTACAACGGTAAATGTACCTACTCTTAGTGCCCCATCTAAAAAATGCCCCAAAAAATAAAAATAAATACTAATTATTATTTCAATTAAGTTGTATCGATATTTAGTATTGAGCTAG
This sequence comes from Dryobota labecula, assembly GCA_947523025.1. NCBI lineage: Eukaryota > Metazoa > Arthropoda > Insecta > Lepidoptera > Noctuidae > Dryobota > Dryobota labecula. Next base: position 19,531,366 of record OX383284.1, read on the forward strand.
TGCATCCCATCATTATTATGTTTGATTAATTAATAAACTATATAAAAATGTAAATAATTATTGCTCGGAGTGCCAATAGCTGTGAAAAGCAGACTTGAGTGAATTTCTCAGGCGAAAAATTTACGCGTCTAGGCTGAAAACGCAGTGCTGCTTCACAAATAATGCAACGATTTTTTTTCTCAGAATTAAAGAGACGTGAATCTAAATGAAGCCACTTATATTATGTTTATAAGACTAATACTTTTTAAGAAAAACATCAGTAAATGATGAATTATCAATTTCTGTGTATTGTCTACAATCAGTTTCATACACAGCATTTACCTCTCAGGAAGATAATCTCCAACAAATGTAGGAAAAAGTATTTTGATTGCGTTAAGTAATAATTGACCTACAAGAAGCTAATTATTTTTGAATGTTTAGACTCATAGTTAATGAGTACATGTCAACGGTAGTTTTGTCCGAGCGGAGTTACTAATTTCTATGGTCATTTTGTTTCGCCGTCCTGAGCTTCCACCAATGAGTTTACCGGCAAGAGACAATCGTGCGCTTACGCACAGTGAGAACGGTAGTGCACATGTTATAAAACCTGAAAATGAAAATGTCCATGGAAATTAGGTAAAAAATCGAGTTGTTGAAATTGACTCACTTATATTAATCATTTCAATTTACAAATTATGAAATTTAAATAATTCAGACAATAATTATTATTGATTTAAAACTTTTTACCATTTTAATTAATTTAATGATGATTGCAATTTTATTGATGTGAGTACTTCATTTATTTATTTTTAGATATAATAGTTTCATTGTAGTTGTGTATTTGAATCTTTGGTTACTAACATAATTCTTAAGTATACTAACAAAAATATGGATCACTGTGTCTGAATTAAATAAATAAATTAAATAAAATAAAAATAAAAACGTCAAAAAAGAACACAGTTTTCCAAAATTTTGACTTTTCATTTCTGTCGGCAGTCTTTATGACTGACAATTTTTTTTTTAAACACAACGGAATGCTCTTGGCCCACATCTCACCTGATGGTAAGTAATGACAAGGCCGAAGGTGGAAGCGAGCTTCACCCGGAATCCTCAACCACGGAAGAACTGGTTATCTTATCTCTAACTGCCGAAACACAACAAACGCTCTTAACATTGTTGTTATGGCGACAGACTTAGATAAGATGCGGCCTTCACAAGGCCGTTATCGGTTGACATTGTAGGACGTTAAGCCTTCCGGTACGCGGTAGCCACTCCAGAACCTATCGACCAGCTGTTCTGCGAGCAATGTTCCCACTGGTATATTCCATCTCCTAGAAACAGGGCTTTAAATACCGGTAAATTTTCATAACGTTACCTTGTATTGACAGGGTTAACGTTATTATTAAAATAACGGTAATCAATTTAACGTTATTTATGCGACTATTAATTTTATCGTTATTTTAAACGGGTGAGATGTAAGTAGTGGGGCCTGAGGTGTGCCCTCGTGCCTCTCTGATGCCGTGCCGATCAAAACGTTGCCTGAATCTGCCTGATTCTAACCCACAGAACGGCAACGTAGCTAAATTAACGTTAGTTATCGTATTTTTGTTAATGTTAATTAACGTTATATTACTGGTAATACTCGTAAAATTTGTGTAATGTTAGTAGGTATAACATTGAAATTTAACGTTACGTAACGGTTATTATTTTGTTATTTGGTAACGTTAACAAGCCTTGCCTAGAAATCACAAAGCTTTATAAGCAGAATGTTTACAAATAAGAAAATAATTCTACGTAAAACATATCATATGATGGAAAACTCATCGAGTACGTAGCAAAAGGGGATCATCGATACGCTGGAAAAACAAAACATGATATATAAACAAAGGAATACTTTCGTTAACATGAATGAGAAAAAATAAATACATTTAAGGATTTTACAGATTTGATAAGAAAAGCAATTCTTTACGTTGTACTTAGAGTACTTATCTATTTGAACCAATTCTATCAGATAGTGTAATTCAAAAGTTTACGATGGCATCCAATAAAATATCTGATGTAGCTCCACGACTCATAAATTTTAGGGACGTCGCAATAGCCTAGGGGTGGGCAAGTTTTTTTCCTCAGGGGCCAGAAAAACGTAAGGAGTACAGGGGTCCAGAATTGAAAAAAAAAAAAAAAACATTTTATTTTAAGTTGCAATTTATCGTAAGAATCTTCGAAGGCTAAAATAGTACCACACACCGTGAATCGTGGAGTGCACTAGTGCAATTTTTTTATGTTACAGTAAAGGCTCCTACAAACAGGCGCGACACGCGTCGCGACACAAAGGCACCGCTCGGCGCGCGATACGTGGTACCTTTGTGTCGCGTCACGTGTGGCGCCAGTTTGTAGGAGCCTTAATTCAAATGTGGTTATGTTTCGTTAATGAAGTTCACAATGATCCTAAATCTACACGAACGCCAGAGCATAATTTCTGAGAGCAATGCACTCTTATGTCAAAATGACTTTGGCGGGCCGGATTAAAACCCTTTGCGGGCCAGTGTTGGCGCGCGGCTTGTAATTGGCCATCCCTGCAATAGCCAATCCTACGTTTTTATCGGTCGACGTATATCTAACTAAAGCCCGATGGATTTAATACATATCTTTATGCTACTTCTTTACAGGATATTAGCAGAGGTTTTGGAATTATATATTTTTAAATTACTTCAAAAAAAGGAGGAGGTTCTCAGTTCTTCAGATCCTTTTTTTTTGTATTTTTTTTAATGTATATTCCCCGATTACTCGAAGACTGCTAGACTGATTTGAAAAATTCTTTTTTATTTGAAAGGGTATACTTACCAGGTGGTCTCATTGTCATCAGGCCAGGATCTGATGCTGAGATCCTGGAGAAATCGAAGGAACTCTTCAAATATTATAGGTACACCTATAGCGATTTGGGTATTTTTATAGCAGGAATAAAAATACAAAAAAACAAAAAACTAAAAAACAGATCCAAAGAAACCGACTTCCGAAATTAAAGTTATATTTCATTTTATAGTGTATTTTTTTTTAGTCGGTTTTTTTTTTGTTAAAAAAAAATTCCAATGCCATGCCGCTCCAGTGAGTTCATAATAATAAGAGATGTCTTAAAAGGAAAGCCTTTGGCACCGGTTGACTTAAGAAAATAAAGGAAGCTCTTGTACATCATCCATCATTCTCCAGCCCTTATCCTAATTTGTTTGGGGCCGGCGCAACATGTCTTTTTTTCCATTTTCTTTATTAGTCGTCATCTCGGTAGCTCTCGGAAACGTTATGAAAAATAACGTTTTTAAAACGTTTCTAACAGTTCTTATTCTTCGTACAAAATTTTGTTCGGAACGATAACGAAATGAAAACATTTTCAAAAACCGGTTTATCCCGAAGGCACAGGCGAGCGCGGGGCGTCTGCCGCTGACAATCATGACCTTGTTTAGTTAAATTGTACCTTATCTTCATTTTATTACATCATTGATTCCAACGCGCTTACTGCTTACGTATTGATTAAGGTTGTGCTGAGAGTCTCCTATCGACCAACCAAACAATTGAAAAAAAAAAAAAAAAAAAAAAACGGTTAAAAACGTTTTATTAACCGAGAACGATTTAAATTTTGTTCTTCTTTAAATACCTTTTTATAACGTTCCGTTCGAACGTAACCGAAACAAATCGTTTTTTAGGTTTTTAAGACGAAACCGTTTCGAAAAATATACCGTTATCCGAGCCCTGGTAGTTGCCACCTTTCTAGCTATATCATCTTCCACACTGTCCATCCATCTTTTCTTTGCTTTTCCGCTAGTCTTACGAGTATATCCATCCACATTCACATTCAAAACTTTCCTCATGACATTTTTAAATAAAGGAAGCTCTTGAACAATAAAGGATTGAAACTTCAGAAAACGTCCATTAGACTGTCTCATTCAATTGAATGAGACAATCCAATCAGTTCAGTTTTAGTCGTTTAGCTATGCCAGTTTTAATGCACTCCACTGATAAGTTTTTCTCCAATTTCCTGTGCAAATCTGAAACCTGAATTTAAGAGATGCGAAAAACTAATTTCCCCAATTCAATGTACTTGTTTCTCCTAAAAATATCATCAAAGTTATGTAGGTCTACAAACAAGATGCGACGCCGATTGAATTTTTATAAGGTACCTACTCAAATAGGCACTTACGGACGACGGAGTTATTTCTTCGTAGATTTACGAGTACTAAAGGAACGGATGTCCGTTGAGAGACCCACAGACATCCAGCAAAGACGCCCGTTTTGAATAGACGACCTTTGTGTACTTGTACCATACCTACAGGAGCAGATTGAATGGGAAAATGTCACATTTTGGATCTGTAAAATATTTGCATAAACATATGTGTTAGTAGCTCTTTCAAAGAATTCTTAAGGCGAGGTTCTTCGAGCGTGCAGTTTGAACTAGAGGTGGCAGCTGGGCGCGAGTAAATTGTGCCGTGAATTTCGTTAATTTTGGGTTGAAAATTATATGTTTTACGATATTAACAATGTTAAACCCGACGGACATTACATCATCATAGACGTTTATTTTGATGTGATTTTTTTTTTGTGCATAATTTGGTAATATTGAAATAAAATGATTTTAATCTACAAAATAAGGCTATGTTGGGATTTTTTTTCCATGTAGCGAACTTTATCCAATTACGTTACGAGTACCCGACGTACCTACAGAAAAGTCTCAAAAGCAACATATAATTTTTTCACGAGTTTAATCATTACCGTTTCTAAATACTCGTAAAATGACATTAAAATTACATTTCCTAGAGGTTAACTTGAAGAACCTCGCCTTAAGTGAACCTTTAGAGTACTTAACTTTGTACTCAAAAGTTATAATGTCATTTCATTATGTTTTTTAACTGTGTGTTCTAAATAAATAAATTAAAAAAAGTCAAAGTCAAATCATTTATTTCGGCACATAAAAGGCACTTTTGAACGTCAAAATTTACAAAAATAATTGATTGATTCTAGTTGCCTCTTCCAAAAGGTAGTTACGAATGGAGAAGAATGCGCAAGAAACACCATATTTGCTCTTGTAAAACGCACAGTATAGTCCAATGTGTGTTCATCTAATTTCTTATTTTAACAAGAGATGAGTCAGTTTAGTCAGTAGGTATGTACATGCAAACGTACTCATTATAGTGAAGTTGACTCAAGATTACATTGCTTTGCGTCCAGTGATAATCTCATGAAGTTGCGTCATCGCTTAAATTGAAAATTACAAGTGGGTATTTTGAAATCACTTAACTTTTATTATTTACATGTTATTTTGATACATTCCACACAAATAGCAAAGTAGCAAGTAGGTTGACCTGACGTGGTCGAAATGTATTTGTTCAGTTGTCAATTTTGTATTCAGTAGGTAACAGATTCTTGTCTATACCCAAAGTCTCAAATTCAGATAATTTATGTAAACAAAGGGGATATCATATATGATAACATATCAAAAAAAATATCTTCGTAATGGTAATTCACATAAAATGGCGAAAAAAGAGGTTACATTTTCTTTTAAGTACTGATTTTAAGAAATAATAATTAACAAATTATCATACCGTAATTATTTTGATAAATTTCCGGTTTTAAACAAAGTTATTAAAAAAAGGAGATTTTCTGGTATAAAATATTTTATGATACTTATAACAATGCAGGAGATCCAAACATTTTCAAATTTTTTACATCTTCAACAACACTAATATTACAACTCTCATTCATAGATTCATATTGTAAGTAGCATATCTAGCCACATTTTGGATGAAAACGGCAGTAAACTGTTTCGAGTGGAAATAGATTTTGGGAGGCCTACGTCTAGCACTGGACTTAAAAGGGCTGATTATGACGATCATATGCCGTGTACAACATACCGTGTCCGTGTCCGACATACTACATAATACATTGTTTGGCAACGGTGTTTTGTTTGCATAGTTCTTATAATTAATTCACTTTAATTTTAGCGATGACTATGTACCAAAAAAAGAATATGATAAAATGTTTTGCACCACTGTCCTGTCAATTTGACGGTGACATTTCTTGACATTACTTTGTTTACATAAATTATCTGAATTAGAGACTTTGGGTATAGTGCATCTTCTCTATAAATAAGTAGCTTATACGCGCGGTTTCGCCCGCGTAAAGGTCTGAACTTATCATGCGAGAATGAATGAAACGCTTTTTAAGTACCAACATTTCTGTATTTATATTCTTGCCCACATACAAACTTGGTAGGTATATAGTAATATTTAACAAACTACTTATTTAGGAGACTTTAGACTTCTTGTAGACAACCTTTAGATTCCTAGGCTCGAAGAGAATTTAAAACTTTAGGAACGAGCCGACGCTCCAAACATCATGTTTCCATTAGAAAAAAACTACTTTTACTCGGAAACTGTTAAATAAGATACTTTTAAACTTTATGACTGCGCTGATAAAAAAATCATTTGAGGCAGTCTACTATCAATTTTATATTTAGTATTCTCACTCTCATTAATCACTACAAATCTCATTAATATTTGGAAATCGTGATAAGATGGGATAAAAACCTAATCCTGCACCCTAATTACGTAACATACTTTCAATCACAATCTGAATTCTATGGTGTACATAATAAAGAGTATTCTATCTATCTATCTGAATGATTTTGAAGGAAGCACTGCTTCATATTGGGTGTGTAACGTTTGATATAATAACAAAAGTTCTAATGATCATAAGACCTAATTTCATTTTTTTTTTAATATAACTATCAAATGATATAATGAATTATTGATATAATTTCATTTTACCTAATTACATATGGTATAATGAACAGTTTATGTAATGCACATTTGAAATAATATTCAATTAATATAATATTCAGTTGCTATAATATTCAAAATCTGTAAGTAACGTTTAATATAATTTGGAAATGTCTACTTTGGGGCTACGTAAGGGCGAAGGGGTTACACTTCCCGCAGCGCCGGAGACGATGCAGAAGCAACTTTAATGTTTTGAATATGTTCTAAAACCGAATCGGGGTACCCCGACTTTACGTAGTTTTTTGGCTCCTACCCTAGAGTGTATATAAAAACCGGAGGCGCGGAGGGAGAGCAACTGCACTTCCCGCAGCGCCGGAAACGATGCAGAAGCAAGTTTAATGTTTTGAGGTTAGGTTACAATATAATATGCTTTTCTCAAGAACGATGCGTTACCTTAGAAAATTAGTTAATAGACAGTTAGGTCAAATGAATATTATATAAAAAGAGCATTATACAATTTGAAAATTATATGAAATGAACTTATACTAAATTAAATTAGAGAAAATGAAAATTGTATCAAATATAACATATGAAAGTATAGATCATATGAAAGTTAAATCAGTAGTCTAATTTCATTTGACATAAATGAAATTAGACTATCTGTTATTATACCAAACATTACACACCCGCTTCATATTAGCTGCCGCCCAGCATCGCACGCGTGGCTTTTTCTGAAATAAAAGTAGCCTATAATTTATGTTACTCCTTATACAACATATTTTTTTTTATATCCCATAACTCTAGGGTTATATTCTATAAGTAAAAATAATACAAAAAGTCCTGGAATATGTGGTCCAAAAATGCATAGTTTCGAAGATAATTATCATCAATCATATTAATATAGGTCAAACATTGTCACCCGTATGACGAATTGTTACTTTTTCGACGTTGCTAAACTGATGAAACTGAGATCCTCGATGTGTGTAGGTATCTAAGTTGCATTGATAAATACGAGTAATTCATTTTCATTCAAACCAATCATTCATATTTAAAGATAAGAAAATGCGACGTTGTCATATTTCACGTGAGGGTGTTTTACATTAATAATCGTGACTTATTCCAATTATTTTGTATGAAAAATGGAAAAAAAATATATATAATTGAAAAATAATTTATATGCCAGTTGATTCTTTGATATGGTCTCATTCATTCCCTAGAGTTATGGGATCTAAAAAAAAAAAACACCTTGTATATCAGCTATCTGCCACTGAAAGCCGACGTTCGTTAGTAAAAAGCTGTTATTTTGACATTACAAACAAACACTTCAATTTTATTTTCACTTTTCATGCTCTAAAAGTTCGTTTTTATGACGTGCGTAGGCGACATAAAGTCGCTTTTTATGCTCTAGAGTATAAAGTAAAATCTTTGTCGAAGACCAAGGCAATCGGTCCAACAGCCACACGAGCAACTTCAACTTCATAGAATAACCTCTTTATTTTAATTCGTTTCGTAAATATTCTAAGAACAAGGCAAGGATACCAACAGCCAAAGTACACAATAAAACTTCATGAAATAAACTTATATTTTTTATTTCGTCCATTTATTATTTTACATGTTGCTGATTCATTTCCTCGCAATCGAAGTGAAAAGTAGAGTGTACAACTCGTCCATAAAACCCATTTTACACTCTACTTTATATCCATCCTCATTCTTAAGCTCGCTCGGATGGATATCCGTCTCGCGTAAAATGGTGCGTTTTATGCATTTGATGTACAATACTATTATTTGTATAGATATCGCAATGAATGTTGATGAACTGCAAAAATGACAGCCATTGCTGTAAGTCAGTTACGCAATTACCCTGCAGGTCTACATTTGTGTCCAATTTCATCCAAATTTGTTTTGCCACTAACAACGAAAAAATGTAACTGTCAAACAGAGATAGTTTCGCATTTACTGTATGGAAGTATGTATTTCAAACAGTTCCTGTCTGTGTATTGTTATTTTTGGCACACAAACATACAACACACGGCCTGAACTAAGTTGACAACTGAGACGTCCCTGACTTTTTGAAGTCGGAATTGTTGTTCGGAGCAGTTTTCACTTTATTATTCACTATTTTGGAATTAAAAGCTATAAATAATATTTTCTAGGTACAACTTTGTCAGGTGAGGGAACTCCGATGAGCCACAATGCGATCTTGTCGTCCTTTCTGACGAGACAAAACACAAAACACCTGCACTGTGGAAGATCTTAGCGAGATCAACAATAAAGCTGTCGAAGTGGTCGAATTCTGGTCGACGCTTATTTAGAATAGATAAATGGAATCATCGATACGACGAAGAATAAGAACATTTTCTAACCTCAAAAGCCGTGTATGACACACACAAAACCAGAGCCCGTCAATGTCATTTCCATCAACTCCAATACAAAATAATTGAACCGGTCTCGATGTTATGGTATCAAGTCTAAATAATACATCTGAAAAGGCTATTAAGGTCATCAAAAATGAATAAGGCAATTCATACGTTATATTATCGTGATTATCCGCCAAGATCTCATGTTTAGATTGATATAAACAATTCATGAGAATAATATAAAAACGCTTGATCATAATCTGTAAATAAAGTAATACAAGTTGTATTTAAAGTGGACTTTAAAAAGATAACGACGTAATCCTATCTGATACAGATAGGATTTAAAGATATTAATACAGAAAATTCTGGTGTCGACCTAATTGATATGCCCGCCACACCGGTTGGTCCGATAAAGTTCAGAAAACTCTTTGTAACTTAGAAAATATGCAACAAAGGAACTGAAAATATCCCAAGGGTTTAAGTTCCAGTATCAAGATGCTGGGAAGGAGTTACGATATTGTTTATGAACTATGTTATACTTATTCTGTGTAATCTCAGGGTATTTCTTTCTTCTGATTGAGCATTTAGGGGGTTGCAAGAGCTGATTTTGATATCGGGGGTAGTTATGTCTTTCAAATGATTACGTATTATAATACCTAAGTTTATTCAAACTATTTTCAAGATAACTACGGTTGATTCACATATATTCATAACACATACTGGTCGACTCCACTACTGTTTAACTTACTTAATGTTGATTAAACTAAAGTAAATCGCACTAACAAACGATTAATCTAATGATTTTTTAAGATATTGGATATTTCAACTATGAATGAAATACCTAATGGACGACTGTAATTGACTCGAATTATAATATGTATGTAAATAAATTATGATTCAACGATTGTTGTGTTTTCTTAACTTTCTTTTTAACGGATAATTAGACAATGGTGAAAACATTTCAGTGAGCAACTTGGAAGTAGCGTTCGCCGGCCGCTACCGCGACACCGCTCGCTACGCTCGCGCGAGCCGAGCGAGCGAAGCGAGCGGTGCCGCGGCTGCGGCCGGCGAGCGCTACTTCCAAGTTGCTCGCAGAAATGTTTTTACCATTGTCTAATAATCCGTGTTTTCGCTATTTCCCTAGGGTTTTCGCGAAAATTCGAATTAGCAAATCATCCAATCGACATATACAAAATCATCAGTAAATCAAACACAAGACCACAGATAAATCAATAGTAGGTGAATCGACCGTTAGGATAATCAACCTTAGTTTAATTAATTGTAGTTGAATAAATCGTAGCTGAATTCTCCTTTATAGATTTCGGTCATTAGTTATTATAAAAATCGGTGAAACGATCTTTAGATATTTTAAACGGTAGGTTTTTGATCGTAGTTATCTTGAAAATTGTTAGAATAAACTTAGGAATTATAAAATACGTAACCCTTTCAAATGTGACCCTGCGTATAAAACATGTATTTTTAATTTCTCATACTTAGAAAGTACGCTAGAAGTTACCTGATCAGAGGGATGAAAACAGTACTTTTCGTCCCTGGGAAAAGATTTCCCTGCTGTCAAAAAATGTATAACTATGCAAGCCATGTCCCAACTTTTTATACAACCACTCTGATAAATCGAGGCGTAAAATTGTAATTAAAAAATATTGTCAACAGTTTTGTAACATGGCTTATAGTTTACTTTTCACTAAATTATTATTTAATTTACATATATTTGAGCTAAATATTTACCATCATCAATGATAAAAACTTTATTTCTCTTTAAAAAGCAAGTCAAAGAGCATTACCTCTCTTCTATACAGTAATATTCTACATATTATATAATATATATGTATGTATATTATAGGTAATATTTATATGTGTATGTTTTTGTATGTATGTTTATTTTATATTGTTATAGTTTTGTTTTAAGTGTTTTAATTTAAATTTTTCTTGTTTAACTTTTCTACACACTGTGTCTACATTTCTTATCCAACTTTCCTCTCGCAGGGCTGCTGGAAGAAATTTCTTTTAAAATAAGTAGTACCTTTGTGCTCTTTTATGTTAATATACTGTCCTGTCAAGTATTTTGTGTGTACATAAATAAATAAATAAAAAATATTGGCTGGTACTAACATAAAAAAAGGCGTGAACAAGACATGACTGAAGCAAAGTCAATAAAGAAAGAAAGGAAGAAAGAAAAATTGGTTTATTGTCACAGCACAGAAACATGCATATAAAAAAAGCGGCCAAGTGCGAGTTGGACTCACACACGAAGGTTTCCGTTACACAAGGCAATAAACGCCGAAAAGAACGCGTTTCACGTATGGGTGGGACCCCTTTAATTTTTAACTTTATTTTATTTTTATTATTTGTTGTTATAGCGGCTATAGATACACACACACTCTGTAAAAAGTTCAATTTCCTGTGACAGACGGACGGACGGACGGACAGCAAAGACACCCCACCCACCCAGTCCAGTCACCCTTTGGGTACGGAACCCTTGAAAAATAAGTTAACTCGAATAAAGATCGACAACATAATTATCACCGAGCGTTTCTTTTGGTGATGCAGCCGTAAAATCAGGGCCCCAAGTCTGCTATTACAATAGTGTCAGAATGGTCTCGCCATTGTGAGTATTTGACAGTATTTGTATGGCAAATCTGTCAAAAACTCACAATGAAGAGACCATTCTGACACTATTGTAATAGCAGACTTGAGGCCCGAATAAGAAGACTATAATAAAAAATATAAGCATAATTAACTTTACAAACATTCGTACAAACACTACGTACGTAACGTACTACAAAACCTGTTTCTGTAATCATAATCATTAAGATAGACGCAGATGTTGTATGTGCATAAATAATATATGTATACGTAATATTAACGTTGAATAATATCAAATGCTTAATTAGCGCAATACGAAATTATTATTTCCTTCCTCCTAACGAGATTTTATTTCCACCATTCTTTTAATAGAATACAGTCTTATGGCTACATGTATGCAATGATATTATACAGGGTGTTCGGTGCATCGGGTACCAAATTGAAATGGTCGACTGAAGGGGTAAACTGATATAGGAAAAGAAAAAAAAAAACTAGATGACCAATGTCACTAATTTTGTATTTAAAAGTACTCTAAAACAATTTACATCTAAATAAAATTAAAAATTCAGAGTCTACGCCTTATACTTTTTAAAATTTCTATTTGAATATAAAATTTGGGTCTTTTTTTAATAAAATAATAAAAAGTTGATAAAAAAAAAATCCATAGTCATGAGAGGTGTTAAGGGGTCTGAAAGGGTAGCAGATGATCCCTTCAGTCGATCATTTTAATTTGGCACACGATGCATCAAGCACCGTGTATTCATAAAGAGGTAGATATCGCTTTAGTCGGCTAACAGCAGCGAGCGGAACGAAGCGTGTCCGTGGGGCGGACGTGACAATAATATGTCTAAAACGCCAAGTAGTTTGTTAAGAAAGTGTAAAAACTATGGTTCCAAGATAAATAAGAGTGAAGGAATATCATACCATAATTATAATAACAACGCAACGATATCTGAACGCCGCGCCGCCGCGCGCCGCTCAGTATGAACGTAGCGTATCTGCGTATCTATCCTATATAATATCATTGTATGTATATGTATGTTATTAATTACCATATTACAACGTGAGATGGGAATGTTTGTCTTTGTTGTTTGAGTTGTTGTATACCCGAAGTCTCAAATTCAGATCATTTATGTAAACAAAGGGGATAACATATCAAAAAAATATCTTCGTAATGGTAATTCACATAAAATGGCGAAAAATAAGGTTCCATTTTCTTTTAAGTACTGAATTTAAGAATTAATAATTAATAAATAATCATACCGTAATTATTTTTATAAATTTTCGGTTTTAAACAAAGTTATTAAAAAAAGGAGATTTTCTGGTATAAAATATTTTATGATACTGGTATGCAGGAGATCCATTTTCATATTTTTTACATCTTCAACAACACTAATATTTCAACTCTCATTCATAGACTCATAATGTATGTAGCATATCTAGCCACATTTTGGATGAAAACGGCTGTAAGCTGTTTCGAGTGGAAATCGATTTTGGGAGGCCTACGTCTAGCAGTGGACTGAAAAGGGCTGACTATGACGATCATAGGCCGTGTCTCCGACACGCTACATAAAACATTGTTTGGCAACGGTATTTTGTTTGCATATATTCTTATAATTCATTCACTTTAATTTCATAGATGATTATTTAGAAAAACAAAAATGATAAAATGTTTTGCACCACTGTCCTGTCATTTTGACAGTGACATTTCTTGACATTACTTTGTTTACATAAATTATCTGAATTAGAGACTTTGGGTATAGTCCCAATGCAATGCAAAGGCTTCTTCTCTTATAGAGAAGGCATGATCATTGACTATCACACTCGCTCAAGACGGGTTGGCGTATTCAGTTTTTTTATTTAAACAATGCGGCCTACCCAAATGTCCTTTCTTTGGTATTGTTCGTTGAGTCGTTGAGCTCCTTTAGTTGAGCTGCATGATTACTGCGTGCACAATTTGGACAGATCCACTCAATCTGTGTGGTTCTTTGCTCAAAAGACAAAGACAAAGACTGAAATGTCAGACACAATCTACATGGTTTTCACATGATCTGACCAAGATTATGTCTGGAGTTTAAAAAGCCTCTGAGTTTCTTTCGGCCTTTCCTCTCAGAGTAAACAGATAGGAAACGCCGATCTCATATAGTTTTTACGATTCTGTAGTCAACAAGGAACCCTTATAGTTTCGTCATGTCTGTCTGTCTGTCTGTCCGTTTCTTAGCTCAGAGACTCTTAGTACTAGAAAGCTGTAATTTGGTATGAGTATACATATAAACCACTCTGACAAAGTGCTAAAATAAAATTGTGTTTTTTTTTTAGTTACCATGTAAGTTTTAAAGTCCTAATTTTTGTTAGAGTCAAGTGTCCCCTCTTTTCTACTGCAAGTTTCAGGAAAGGCAAATCAAGGAAGAAAGTGATGTGCAGCAGCGTTCTTCTGCCAACCGAAAATCTGCAATCAGTTATCTGTTTGCCAGGCGTGGTGTCTTTAATCTCCAACTATTAAGTGGACTGCCTCGTTGGTGTAGTGGGGTTATTTTGATGGGCAAAGTGTTGTTGAGTTTTTTCATCTGGAATTTCTCAGTAGCAGCCCGGAGTCGGGATTTGTGCTCGGTTGATGACAATAGGCTTGCCCCTAATTACATGCGGCTTAAACATGACTAGCGAAATGTTGGCGTACTATAAATACACCTCTGCTCAACCCTTCGGGGAAACAAGGCGTGATTTTATGTGTTCGGAGGACTATTCTATCTGCTTTATACGTTTACGGACTGATATCTAGAGATCGGATATTCGGATGCATATTTACCTAAAGATAATTTGTGCTGTGAAAGTACGGAAGCGGCTTCTTAAAATATATTTTCTTTGTAAAAAAACATACCCGGGTTGCCAGGCACACCGGGAATGCATATCTAGTCGGGTGTATAGTAAGGAAGCGACATAAAAAAAGTATAAATAACATCACCCGGGATTCATGGATTGCATAACTATTCAGATGCATATTTATTAATGTTTAACCTTCGATGCAAATATGTGTTGTAGGGTGTAAGAGGAGGGGTTGTGTGTGTTAGTTAAAACAAACCAAAAAAAATAATATATATTTTATTAAATGAAGTACTATATCCTGATTGGGCGTAAATATTTCCTCAGCTACTTAGCTAGGTAGATATGCATCCGATTCTATAGTCAGAAAAAAAAACCACTAAATTGGCCGAATACATCAGAAACCTAAATTTTTCGATGCCGGAACCGCGGGATTTTTGTCGATACAAAAGCGCATTCTGTATTAGCCAACTACGCAACTTTAGGTGAATAATTATGCATCCGTATCTCTACTGATAACAGACGATGAAAGACCACAATAGAAATCTATACGTTCATCTCACAATCGTCTCCTTAAATATTCCACTCACCGCACAGACTTCACTGATTTTTTTTTTTACTTTTACATACCCAAACTTTCGTCAACATGTAACACAAAAAAGTGACCACATAATTTTATGCAACATGTAACCAAAACCTGTGCTGGCTGTTGTGTATCCCTTTTATTAAATCAAGTTAACTTTTATAAAGTCTTGTCAAACTTTGATTATTCCTGAAATAGCCGAAGTAGTTAGGCTAAATATTTTTTTCAGTGTTCATTTGTCTCTTTCTTCTTCATACATTGTACCTTTCTGTGGAAAAGGTTCCCCCTGGAACTCAGGTTGGCAACCAGCCGAATAAAATAAAAGAAAATAAATGTTTATTACGCAATTCTCGCAATAGCATCTACCACTGTTTTACTCTGCATCATCTAAAGGTTGACTGGTAGAAAATGCCTGTGGCATTAAGTCCGCCTCTGTACTTATTGTTTGCTTAAAGCAGGGATGGGTAAACTTTTTCCTATGCGGGCCAATATTAATAAAACAGAATTTATGGGGGGCCATGTTTTAGACTTTTTGGCTATAATATATTTCTTTCTTAAAATACAAAATGTATTATATCGCTATTGGGGGGGGGGGGGGGTTTAAGGAACGAGTTTCATTTTGACAGTTTCAACTCTTTATTAGTTGCTTTTTATTCGGATTTGTTACTGTAGCTGTGGCAACCATGTCATTTGGTATTTTTTCTGTATATAGATTACTAGCTTTTGCCCGCGGCTCCGCCCGCGTGGATGTCGGTTATCGCGTAAAAAAGTAGCCTATGTTCTTCTCTATATCCCTGGCTATATCTCTGCCAAATTTAATAACGATCGGTTCAGCGGTTTAGGCGTGAAAACGTAACAGACAGACAGACAGAGTTACTTTCACATTTATAATATTAGTATTGATTTCCTATATTGTGAATGTGAGAACGTTGAAGGCCTCGTAGGTTCGTTGACCATTTTCTATTTTGTTAAGTACCTGGTAATTGTTGAAAGGCCCACACCCTCCTCTCCTAACTATTAACACGGTGTAATATTTGAAAATATTGTAAAAACAATTATTTTTAAAAGAATAACCGTGGAATTTCTTGTCGGTTCTTTTTTATAGGAAACGACCAATTGGAACCGTGCACCTAGCTTCTGACGTTTCTTAAGTGCCCATGTAGGTTTATGTTTCTTTTTTTTAATGTGAATTAAAATATTTTGATTTTTGATTTTGACAGTTCAACAAAATTCATTGCGTTATTTACGGTGTTGAGCAGTCGAATTTCTCGAACATATTGTCGGTTTACTGCAAGAACTTGACATAGTCAAAACTTTGAAATAAGCAATTAATTCGTTTTAGTTGTATTGATTGCCCTATATCATCTCCATTATGATTATGTTAAAGAAAAATTAAACCCAATCAGTTTTTGCATTATATAAAACTCAAGACGAGTTCAAGGCGTTATAAACTTTACTTGATGATTTTTTGCCATTAATAAGTTCTAGCAGTCAACCGACGAATTATGAAGCAATGGAGTAGCAAAATGCTTCAAAATCATTCAGATTGCGATTGATAGTATGTTACGCAATTAGGGTATACTGAATGAGGGTGTATATAACGACTGGAGGCGTCCAACTCGTTTTTAGTTATGTGGGGCTGTCACTCATAATAATTTGTGAGTTTGTGCTTACTACTTAAATTCAATCCTTGACACCCTTTATTCTGGAGAGTCGGTCATTAGTCAGAAAGTTAAAGCTAGTTGCCCATTTCAAAACGTAGGTCTCTATGGCAAGCTATGGACAGATCGCCGTCCGGTAAGGACCAGGCGCGGGTCGATGGCGGGTTGTGTTCCACGCGCGCCTCAATGAGATGTCAGCACGCACTGACGGGGTCCGTTAGGTGCCTGCCAGGGTTGCGGGTTTGTCCGAAAGGGATACTGTGGCCCTGGCACACAGGCAACTGAAGGAACATGGGTGGGTTTTAGTAAGTAAAAGTCTGACACGCCCTCTACGCGCTCCGTCCAGAGCGGGAGAAGTTATCTGATGATTTTCCACCCAAAATGGAGAAGATCGGGCCAGAAATTCTAAGGTCACTTTTTTAACACTTTCAGCTGAGCATCTGGGTATTCAAATGTTTGTTGCGCGGCGCACTATTAGCCTTATAAAGTGTACAAAAAAACTAACGTGGAGTGGCGATAGCAGACCAAAAATTTTAAGTTTTACGGCGCGATGACGTAACTTGAAGGAATTGGTATAAAGCCCGCGTTTATACACGTTCTAAAGACATATTTTTTGCTGACGATTAAACGTTGTGTCAATTAGCGTTTATCAAATTTTACGTAATAAAACATTGCTCCGCTCAGTGTTAAAACAATATATAAAAAATCCGGGGTACATTATTCTTGTTGTTTCTATATGTGAGAACAATGATTCTCGTCTAAAAGTGGTAAAATGGCAAAAGGTTAATAAGTATGTCACTAGTTTAGAAAAAATTATAGTTTTTAAAATTGCAAATATCATAAGAAAATTTGAATGTTGCGGGCTACCTTAGCGCGTTAAAAATATCTTACCTATCATAAACAAGAGTTATAGGGAAGTTTTTAAGAAAAAAAATGCTCATTGTTGCATCTTTTTCGGCTCCATGCCCTGTTCGAGAGCGGACGTGTGTTAATCTTTTCAAATTTTTATCATCTATAAATAAATACTATACCCGGAACTATAATCGTTATGGTCAGTCAAAGCTCATAGTGTTTGCATAATTTCTCTTTGTATCGGCTTGAGCCCCGCGAGTCACCAAGTGCGCACGCGAGTGACCGCGAGCCCGCCATCACCTCCGCGTAAACAGTTCAGTCGTCATAATTGCTATCCTACTCTTATCTCTTTAACGTTACTTACCGCGGCGTTCTTGTCAACTCACACATATGTGTGCAAACCTAGGTGTGGTCGTCAATATCACATATCATCTCAAATATAAGTACTCATCAGCACCGCTATGCAACGTACACCTCCAGCAACGGGAGCTATAAACAATAGCCTGACCAGTGACTTACTAATGTCAGATTTAGACACTCCAAAAGCTGCATGCAGTGGCGACAACGTAAACACCCAGTCTCGTCGTCAACGACCTTATGGTGATTTCTCACCGAATGAGGTGCTAGTGGAATACAATCTGGAGCTAAAAACCATGCTAAAAACCTGGAAGCAGGAATAAGAGGAGCATATGCAGAAGCTGGTGGCGCAACATACATCGGCGCTGGAAACACTTGTTGTTGAGATTAAGGTCCTGAGAACACAAAATTCCTCATTACAGACCATTAACCAGGAGATTCGGGATTCAGTGGACTTCATGAACAGCCAGTTTGAGGAGATGCGACAGTAGATGGATAATTTGAAGAAGGAAAACCATACTTACAAAAATTGCATATCTAATCTCGAGAGAAAAGTCGAAGATCTACAGCTGTCATCTCGTTCATTGGATAACGGCATGAATGACAAACTATCCGGACTGGAACAAAACATTGAGTCGCTGGAACAGCAAGCCCGATTCAATAACATTGAGATCTGCAACCTGCCTGAGAAACGTGATGAAGACCTTCTTGGGCTCGTCGAAAAGATCGGTGCTACCATCAGGTGCTCAATTCCCTGTCAGGATATTCTAGCCGTTCACCGCGTCCTCCACGCACGTACACAGGAAGTAACAAACCCAAGAATATAATCGTGAAATTAGCCTCACACACCCTTCGCGATAATGTGATAAGTGCCTATCGTTTGTCTAAAAACGTTACGTCTGACTTAATCGGTATGTCAGGTACCCCCTGTAAAATGTATATTAACGAGCATCTCACTCTTTATAACAAAAACTTATTTCGTACATGTCGTGTGTAGTGAGATGGCTAAGAAACATAACGTTAAGTATATCTGGATTAGAAACGCTACTGTGCTTGTTAAAGCAACCGATAGCTCTAAAAAATTTGCTGTACGCTGTCAAAACGATGTCAACAAGATTGCGCAGTGTAATCATTAGAATGAATAGCTTAGTTTTTTGTTATGTTCACATACTGAGCTCTCGAATAGATTCTGTTACGTAGTACCTAGAACTGTTATTCGGCAGGAGGTGCGCGCACCTCAACTATTCTACACTGCACGATGTAGAACGAAGGCTGGGGTGCGTGCCCCTCTTCGCCGACTTTTAGAACCCTATAACTCACAATTGATTGATTTTGATATTTTCGCGCTGTCGCAATCTAAATTTAAAAGAATAGTTTCACAATCTCATGCAAGTCGCCTATAAAACTGATGCTCTTGTCATACACTTCCTGCGATTCGTCGATATATAGTGTTTTTATTTATTTTTATTCTTCTATATTATGTACTTTTTGTTTTTCATAAATAACATACGTTCATTTTCATACTCCGATGTCAATCCGTGGACAATAGTGTGGGTTATACGTTTATTCAAATATAATATAATAACTTTTTGTAAATGCTGTAATGTATAACTGTTTTTTGTCCCAAATAAATAAAATAAAATAAAATCAAGTGATGCAATTCGGTCACTGCAGACTGACGGTATAAAGTTTTCTAAACTAGTGATATACTTATTAACCTTTCGCAATTTTATCATTTTAAGACGAGAAACATTGTTCTTACACATAGAAAGAACAAGAATAATGTACCCGGAATTTTGTAATATATTTATTTAAAAAAGTATCCTTGGAGTTGCCTGTTCTTCTCCATAGAGATCTACGTTTTAGAATGGGCAACAAGCTTCAACTTTCTGTCTAACTGACCGACTCTTTGCCAGCTCAAAAGTGCTCGTAAATGGATTAATTGAAATGAATGCTTTGAGTTTGAAACTACACGGTACACTGCATGCACGGTACATGCACTTGGATGCGTGGGACTGTTATTACAAAAAATACCAGCCTTTATAGTAACGATGCTCATACTTCCACAACAGTCGAAATGCGAACACTCGTAACACCAAAAACCGACATATTCTGATGTATTTAAATGAATGCGCTCCTGTTTGAGAGAGTAAAATATATGCAAATGCTTGCAATTGCTGTTTATAATGATCCTGCAACTGAATATGTTCCTTATCTCGTTCGAGCATACTTCATCTTATCATGAAAAATTTTAACAGTAATTTCAGTTAGCAGTTGTAGGTACTCTTGCTGTATAATTAGGTAAATACAATCTTTATCGAGAGTTCTACTGTACTTAACAAAATAATCAATCTGCCTAGCCTTTGCTTTTCTGCTAGCCTTTAGTAGATGCAGCTGAATACTAGTATTTTACATGGAGCGACTGAACTCCACAACTTAGTGACTGGGTAATACTATATCCCTTGGTATAATAACCGGCACGAGTCGTGAACACAGATAGGCAGTAGTGGGGGCAAGCTCGCGCATGTACACTTTCGGCTAAATCAAAATGACACGCGAGAGTCCAATAGACGACGAGTATCGACTGACGAACCAATCGCATGCAGCTCGGCGCCTCCCCGCTTCTTTATTCCGCCAAAGAGACCTAAAAATGTACTACTGCGCAGGTGTCAGTTTGTGCTCACGACTCATGCCGGTTACTATAAGACTGGTTGTCAGATTTTCGGGCTTCTGACGACCCGTAACGACTGTCAAAGATCCACGAATGAAAGATCCTCGGTATGTAAAGATGGTCACCCATCCACGGACCAATTCCGGCAAGCGTAGCTTATTCTGATGGATCAACCCGTGAGCCACGAGCCTTAACAAAAGAATAATATTGCAAATTGGTGGAATTACATTGTATCTCTTGTGTAAAATGTAGTTCTGATGTTACGTAATGAATTAATTGCATAATTAAGCCATCCCCTGTTCCGTAAACTGCTTTCTCTCAAGTTAAACGTCCGGCATCTGCCTCGAAGCCATCTTGTCTTTTCTAACTAAGCACAGCCTTTTCCTCTGGGTATTTTTTTGTGAATCTTTAAGTGCTACTTTGTAGCGTATAAAAACCTCTTACTTTTATAGAGAACGGCTGCGAACAAAGCAATGCTTGCAATAAACATGAGTGCCGTCTACAGAAATTGTGTCTTAAAAAATAATGTTTCTATACCATCAAAGCTTTCAACGTATTAAAATTGGATGTTTCAAGATTTTACAAACACAATAGCTGAAAAGTGAAAAGTCATCTTATGATATTTTCACACGGCGAAAGTATTTCGCGGGGATTTCGAGTTCTCGGAGAGGGAAGATCACAAAGCCAAAGCAGCTCGCTTGGGATGCATTAAAATTTATTTTGCGCGCAACCGCCTTGTTCTATCTAGGTAGATGACACTAAACGACATGTTGTTCAAGAACATAATCATAATCATTTTGAATAATGTCACCGAGATTGTTCTCTGAGGAGAGATTGCCTGATGATTTGGTTTGCGTAACTTTGTTTGGGGAAGTTTGTTCCGTGGCAATCACGTGGAATTGAAAAAGGCGAATGTGCGTCGTCATTTGTTTATTTTTAAGCACGTCACGTATGGCTAGGGAAACAATTCGATTCACACTGCTACTACACATCATTTATATTGATACAAAATTTGAGAATAGCCAAGAATTATTTTATTAATAAAGCATAACATGTTCGTTTATAATATGTATATAGCTCATGGAAAGCGTTCGGCGACGATGACGCGAGTTCTATGATTTTTGTTCACCCAAAAGGTGCTCAACGCGCCTAAAGAAGATTACACTACAAAAAAAAAAAACTTCTGTTCCGATTTTTATTAAGTAAATATTTTGATGAAAAATATGGATTAAAAACTGATATGTTAATCGACTTTTGCTGTTGACTGTATCTGCTCATCATTATTATAATTACAACGGTTTTTACCAGATTATAATAATCATCATCATCATCATTTCAGCCTAAAGACGTCCACTGCTGGACATAAGCCACCCCAGAGGGGAGGTTTGCCATAATCGCCACGCTTGGCAGGCGGGTTGGCGATCGCAGTTAGAGAATGCTGCTGCCCATTCTCTAGTAAGTCCCTTAGTCGCCTTTTACGACACCCACGGGAGGAAATAGGGTGATGCTATTCTTTACGTCGGCACCACACGGTACGGATTATAGTTTAGAGGTATGAGGAACAGCGTGTAAAGTTCGCTCATACTCTATAGTAAAGGGAGGATCCTCCGACCAGACGGGTGTTGTGTCTGGTGGGCAACTGCCCAACGTTTGATGTCGGGATGTTGTATATATGCTAGTTGCGCGGTAAACTCTGATAGCGTGATGCAGGATTTGTGACGGCAGGTCTTTGATGCGTAGTTCGCATGTGGCGTTGTTGATACCGCCACAATAGTAATAAGAATCCCGCAGGGCAGCATGTGGCGAGCTATTGGGCAGTTGCGACCCCACAGACCCTATCTCCCGGGAGAAGTCATGTTCCTCATCTCTAGCTTGCCTTTATTGGCCGGCTGGAGTGAACACTGACGAGGAACTGAGCTCCCACCTCATTCTTGCCTTTATTGGCCGGCTTGAGTGGAGATTCGCAAGAGCAAACGTGCTCGGAGGAAGGAAGTATTCCAGTAAGTGCTTGTAGGGATCTTGACCATCTTCCGGGCTCTGGGATTGTTCTGAGAGCCGTGGAATACCTCTCCACTCCTCGAGCACCTCAGGACATGTTGCCCCCTTGTCGCTACGTCACTATGTGCTAGCGACCGTTTTAGGGGGCCCATTATTGAGAGTGCAAGTCACCCCCTGCCATTTTATCCGTGTGTAAAAAAACATTGATCAGGCAGGGGCCATAGTCCTTCCATAGTTTTAGGTAACCAGTACATTTTAACCACCCAAACCCATAGTCCAATATCTTTGTTTCCATATCTTGCAATAGTCCTACACCAACCGGGGGTTGTCCTTGGGTGCACTTGCATAGTGCGTACAGGGATAATCGTCGGTTGGTGCCTCATTCCATTTAAAATTGTCTAAGCGGCCTCTGCGAGTTGGCTTCGGCCCCTCGTACGCCTTCCAAAGGTCCGGGACCCCAGGGTCCCGAGATATGCAAACATATAATAATAGTAATAGTAATAATAAATGTATATGCGCTGGAGATGACATCTATGTCTTTATATAAATACTTAAACTAGTGTAGCAGGTGGCATTCTGTAGTTTCTGCCTACCCCCATGAGAAGAAGGCGTGAGTTTATGAATGTTATGTATGTAATTAAACTACATATTTACAGATATAAACAACTTCTCGAAGTAACAACTTAGTAATTTGCTATGAATAAGAATTAAACGCATGTCATCATGTAAAAGAGGTGTCATGAATATTTAATTCCTAACGAGTTAACCTTGTCTGACCTTTCAGAAATTGTGGATTATTCTCATTATGTTATGTAATCTGTGCCGCGACATGTAACACGTTTCTAAAAACCGGCCAAGTGCGTGTCGGACCACGCACAATGAAGGGTTCCATAATTGGGATGAATTTATCCCAAAAACAAACTTAACATCGTATTTGAAAAACATGTTCTCCCATACATCGAGATACGTCACGGTCAATTCTCCAACTGCAAATGTAAGTTTGTAATCGCAAAAACAAAAGTGGCGAAACTACAAATTAACGATTTTTGGACTTTTTCCTTTAATTGCGCTGTGAAAATTTGCTTCTTGCCAAAACTGATCTGAATTGTCAACGAGAAGTAGGTATCGGTTTGATTTATTTGCGAGTGTCAAAATATGTCATATAAACAGCCGTAGTTTTTGATTGCCTTGATTTTTAGGGTTCTGTACCTCAAAAAGAAAAAACGGAACCCTTATAGGATCACTCGTGTGTCTGTCTGTCTGTCCGTCTGTCGCAGCCAATTTGCTCCGAATGTAATGGACCGATTAAGTTGAAATTTGGTATACATATCAATTTGAGTGACCCAAATACGGACGTGAACCGTAAATAAATGAATTTAGAATATTGGGGTCAGTTTTGGGGGCAAATAAGAAAAAAAAAAAAGTTTTGCAAACTGTACCCTGTGACATATCAAATGAAAGGGCTTACTGTGAGGGTCTCAAATATATATTTTGTTATTATTTTAAAATACATTATTTTAAAGTTTTAAGTGAAAATAGACGAAAATTGACCATTCCTTAACTCCGAAACTAAAATTTTGAAAAAAAAAAAATATAGTAAATAGGTCTATACTTATAGATTACAGGAAAATCTATATGAAGTCTATGATCTGAAAATAACATGGTAAATCTCTCAATATTTATCCCAACTACGGAAACCTTCATTGTGCGTGGTCCGACACGCACTTAGCCGGTTTTTTTAGAAGTCTTTGGGACCATAGACCTACGTATTTGATTTCAACTTGATACCTCCACGCGGTCTTGAGAAAAAGGTCTCGTTAGACTGACTGACGGAAAGTCAGATGGACAACGAAGTGATCCTAAAGGGGTTCCGTTTTATCCTCTTTAGGTACGGAACCCCTAATCATCTGCTGATGCTGCTGAATACTATTATTTTACATGGAGTCACTTCCTATCTAATCTCCACCCACAACCCAGTTATTGGGTAATACGATACCCTTTAGAGAGTGGTTGTCAGACTTTCGGGCTTCTGACGACCCGTAACAACTGTCAAAGATCCACAAATGACAGCCGGGACCAACGGATTAACATGCTTTCCGAGGCACGGAGGGGTCTTGGTATGTAAAAATGGTCACCCATCCATGGACCAACCGCGGCAAGTGTAGCTTAACCTGGTCGATCGACCCGTGCGACTGTTATTACTTACCCACAACTGGCCACAAGTCCCTCAAAGTAGGGCACCCTAAAAATAATAAACATGTGATTAGTTTTTCTTTTAATGTCTGCATGTTAGTGATGCTGTTCTAAATATCGATAATGACCTTCATGGTTCATTTAATTTGCATAAGTTTGGAATAGCGTGGTCAATGTAAGGTCATTGTCCAGTATATCGACACTTTTTAGCTCCGTAGCGAAATGACAAAAACGAAAACCCGGAATTTAAATCTGTCCGTCTGTTAATGTCTTGTTGTGTGGACGGAGGTGTCCGGTGATATGTAAATATTTTTTAAGGTATTGGGTGGATTAAAAAAAAAATATTTTTATAGATATTGAGATTAAAGGGGTTATTACTAAGACGACTTCAATAGGTTATTAAATAAAACTGACATATCATGCAATTGGAGCTAATTCATTTAAATTGCATACCAAGAAACTCTAGATGAAATGATAATCGTCCCATAAATGAGGTAATTACGACCGACGACAAGCTACCGGAGATAGACATAGGGCACAATATACAGGCTGGAAAAAAAAAGACCGTGGTTGGCGGAAAAGTACCCTTAATACTGATGATGCCAAATTTTACTGAAAGGAAACATTCCTTTATTTATGAAATAATTAAAACTACCTTTAAAGATTTTTTAAAAATCACCTGCTTGAGCTGGGCCGAGCCTTTTTTTCACATTTCACCGGTTCTATTCCCAATATTCTAAATAGATGAAAATTGACCACTTAATTCCTAATCCTAAGCATCGCTTATTTCCTAAACTGCTTAGCCTAAAATAAAAAATACAGAGAATAGTTCTATACTTATAGATTACAGGAAAACCTATAAGAAGTCTAGGGTCTTAAAATAACATGGTAAATCACTCAATATTGTGCGTACAAACTTACATTTGCAGTTGGAATGTATGGGGGAACATGTTTTAACTTATTTTTAAAGGTCGCAGCATCATGCTGAGATAGGAGCCTTTTGGCCCCGTTTGTTTTCATTTTAGGTACTTTTTTTATATTTGTGTTACTATGAGTGTGTTTAGTTTAAAATGTGAACTTCCTGTATGAGTCTTAATAAATACTTTTTCTTTCTCTTTTTTCAACTACAATGTTAAGTTCGTTCTTGAGTTTAAATTCTTAACTACAGAACCCTTCATTGTGCGTGGTCCGAAACACACTTGGCCGGTTTTTTGTCAGTTTTGCATTCCATTTTCTTCAAAGGCTGTGTAAAAAACCTTTGAACTTTCACATAGTTACTCATTCCAATGAAAAAAATAACTATGTGTTGGTCCATACATTTAAAGTCTTCGTTTGATTATCACCACGTTAACCCTTTCTACATGAATACATTTCCAAAATCCATGAGTATTCAATAAGTTCATCTGATCATGGGTTATTTTACGCATCAATGGACGATCCAACGATTTAGATTCTAATTAGGTTAAATCCCTGATCCATATCATTATTTAGGTATCCACTGTCTGCTCATTTTGGCGGAATTGTTATTTTATCTAATCTGGTTGGTAGATAACTGAATTGGTGATCATTGAAATGAAAAAGAGTAGGAGGGCAGAGGTATAGGTAGTTCAAAGAGGCTTAGGCCTGTTTTATAGTTATGGTAGTTGTGAATAGTCTAATGAGACTATTCACAATTGACCATTAGGGAACTTAATGAGGTTCCCTAATGGTCAGGCTTAGGGCCTATGCACACATGCCGTCGAGGTGCGTATACGTGCTGAAAACGCACCGTCGACAATGCACATGGAATTAAGGCTCCTACGAACAGGCGCGACACGTGACGCGACACAAAGGCAGAGCGGTGCTTTTGTGTCACGTCCCGTGTCGCGCCTGTTTTGTAGGAGCCTTTATATGGTACGCGCGTATAAAAAAACGCCGTGTGCCTTAGTCATTATTTAAAAAGCTTAAAACTTTAATGTACTTTTTACAACGTTCTATTCCATTTGGCATAAACCATTCATAATGGGTCCCATAGATGGCGTTAGATGTCAGTGGATATTCGGTTCTGTTCGCAATTTATGAGCAGTGCGGTCCCGCCGGCCTCATAGGGTTTTAATTAAAGTGCTAAACGGTGGCTGCATCTTTTGGAGCCGGCCGGGCCGCCTGGCCTTAGCCATGCATCATTCTCTTATTTTGCACACCCAGGCTGACTTAATTAAGTTACTTTTTTCAGCTACGCCGCCCGGCACAATAGCGTTTGGAAATGCAATTTTAATTTGGTTTCTATTCTTTAACTTTATTCTCGTTTCTACTGTGAATAGAAAAGGGTACGTATTTGAACGTCTAAAATTAAAATACCTACGGGTAAAATGTCAATGTTCAAAACATCGAAAACTTAAATATCGAACGACCATAAAACCGAAAATTAAAATAACGTAAGTTTATATTGTCGAATGGTAAGATAACCTACGTCCAATATATCTAAAATCTAACTATCTACAAAAGTGACACTGAAAGCCAGCCGCCGGAAGTGGGGGCCGAAATCCCACCGGCTGTCAAAAATACTAAATAGCCAAGTGCTGCGACCAACTTGGATGTAGCGCTCGCCGGCCGCTGCCGCGACACCGCTCGCTTCGCTCGTTCGGCTCGCGCGCAGTTGGTCACAGTTTTAACCTAACCTAACCCAATCCCAATATAATTTGGCAATTGCTCTGTCGATTTTTTGTATAAGCAAAACCATTTAGTTGCACCTTAAATCCACCTTTGGGCCTTGAAAACTTCTACCTAATCCGTGTTCCGAAATGATAATATTCGCTAAAAAATACGTTAAATGTTTGCAGTGGGTCAGGCTTATGACTAATAGCAATGTATTAAATGTTGACATTTTGAACTTAGGTATAATGACTATCAACATTTTTAATCATTCGATATTTTAATCACTTGGCATTTCAAACTGAGACATTTTAAGCTTAGGTATAATAATTTTCGATATTTCGATACAATCGATTTTTAAATTTTCGATGTTTGACATTGCCATATTACCCGTAGGTATTTTAATTTTCGACGTCCAAATATGTACCCATAGAAAAACATAATGTTTCTTTACTAAATGTGATGCAATTCGAGGACAAAGAAAACCTGTTGCTTTGACCGCTGCTTTGTTCTAGAAACTAGTAATACCTAGGTGCATTTCAAACGTATAAAAAAGTCGCTATAATAGGTTTGCGATAACCATTTTATACTTTGTGATACCGATCATAGATATAAAAGTCATTGCCCATATTGTTCAAAATCATTGCAGTTCAATAACATCCCACATAAAAACAGATTTATCAGATATTCTTCTGTAAAAGATAACAGAGACTATCACAGAAGATAACACAATTCATGTCTGTATCTTATGCATCGATTTTCGATTAAATGCGCAATAGTTTAATTTAAATTATGTTCGAAAGCAGAATTTACATTACAAAACTACTTATGTAGTTGCACAAACTTAGTTGCTTATTGATAGTTTGACGTGTAAATAATTATCTATTTACGCGTGAAACTATCATGAATAACTAAGTTTGCGTATGAAACCAATTTCGTATCGTAAATTCATCTTAATTTGATTATATTGCGGCCTGAATAGCTCCTTGTGATTGATTCGATAATTGCATGATGGCTACCTAGCTGTGTGCTCTAGATCTCGGCTATTGATGTTCATAGGGGCGGAATAAATACGCTCCCCGTTGTAATAAGTAGATATGATAGAATTCAAGAGGAACAATATACGGTAATCATATTACTTCTAATTAATTACTTTGTGTTTACCTACACGTGTGTAATGCTGAGTTTTGATATTTAACACTCAGTTGTTTCATAAACAAAGGTTGTACTGCGGTTTTATTACCCCTGGGCTGCCCCTTATTCTCTAATCCCTCGAGATTAATCAGAAGTTTAAAATCCACGTGCGTCTTCTTCAGTTCAAACGAAATTAAACGGACACAATACTGGCCATTGTTTCTGTTACCCTTTTTCAAGCAATAATGGAGCTCGAAAATAGAAGCGATAGAACACAAACGTTGGATGGTGTGACTTGACACTTAATTTCGAAGCTAGTGTTGTTTGCAACATGAAGGAATGCACGACGTTGTACCGTCTGTCAAACTATTTCCCTATTCTTAACGTTATTAGGATAGACGTAATACCGTGCATGTTATGGATAGCCCATGTTGCCACATGTGTGAGACGAACAACGATAGAATTGTAAGTACCAAGTAAAATTGTGTGGATATTTCGGTATTTTCGCGGGTGGAAACTTACTGAGTAATTCTACAAAGCTACCAAATAAATTATTTTATGTAGGTATAGAAAATACAATCCCGGACACCTAAATCGAGCCATCTTGCATTTGTTTAAAGGTCTAAAATATCAAAATAATGATATACATGTCAGAGAAAAAGTTTTTATGCAGTTTTAAACCTTGCATACTGGCCGTCATTTCGGTAACATCATTGTTACAAAGTAGAATTTACGAATTTGAAAAAAGTGAAGGAAATCGGAGTTTGGTCGCTCTTAAAACCCTTCGTATACCGCCGAAACGTGAAACCACGCGAGATAAATAATGACTTTTTAATTATTTCTGTAATTACCACATACGGTTAAAGAAGCAACCTGCTATGATAAGAGCATCTATATTTCAATAGTTGTTGTTGTAGTTGTTGTAGTAGTAGTAATTTGTTTTGCATAAAAAAAATGTTTCTTAATCCATTCTGACCTTCAAATTATGGATACTGCATCCAAAGTACCCGCTCAAGCTATGGCACTTCTTCAGTTTGGGCTTAGTCAGCGAAACGTAAGTGAACAACTTCATGGAAGCCGTTCTGCCGTTCAAAGAATTTACCATCGATACCTGGAAACTGGCGGCTTCGTGCGCCATCCAGGAAGATCATGAAATCGGGTTATTACAGCACGTCTATATCGGTTTATCTTGACCATCAGCCTGCGTAATTATCGCCTGACCTCAGTACAGGTCCAAGAACAGCTTTCAGACTTTCATGGACTGACTGTTTGCGCTCAAACTGTTAGAAGGCGATTCTAAGAATGTGGTCTGAAACCTCAGAAGCCAGGCAATGGTCCCAAACTGACACGAGCTCACAGAATGGCGCGCCAGTTTGCACGTGAACATTTGCGTTAGACTCAACGTCATGGAGCTAGGTTCTTTTTACGGATGAAACCAAGATTAGGTAGGAAAGTCACCAAAGACAGGGAGAACGCTTTTAGCAATATTGCATTGAAGAGAAAGCGTGTTATGCCGCTGGGTCATGGACGGTCTGGGGCGGAATTTTCACCGAACGAAAATCTGGCCTTGGGGTTGTAACGGGACCACGGTAGCCACCACTAAATACCGATATATTCGTGAATACCTAGAGGCTCATGTGATGCCAATGCTGAGTTCAGATTTCATTTTTATGCATGATAATGCATACAAATAAAATGAAGGGCTCACACTGCCAGAATTGTGCTCGAATACCTGCATGACGTTAGTATCGCAGTAATGGAATGTGAAAGCTTTGATATGAATCCAATAGAGCACTTATGAGATCCGTATGGTGCCGGACGTAAAGAATAGCATCACCTCATTTCCTCCCGTGGGTGTCGTAAAAGGCGACTAAGGGACTTACTAGAGAATGGGCAGCAGCGTTCTCTATGCATTTTTAACACCATTCTGCGATCGCCAACTCGCCTGCAAATCGTAGCAATTATGGCAAATCCCCCCAATTGGGGGAGGATTATGTCCAGCAGTGGACGTCTTTCGGCTGAAATGATGATGATAGTGATGAATTATGAGATGATCTAACGAGGCGTGTTCGAGCTATCCGACCAGCTCCAGAAACTTTGCAGGAGCTGAAAACTGTCATCTTGAAAGCATGGCAGAACATTCCACAGTACGTCATAGTGGCATTAATTAATTCCATGCCAAATCGCATGACGGCCGTCGTAAATGCTGTTGAAGGTAACACAAGTTACTAAATATATGTCGGCGCACCATCATTTTCGGAGACTGACATATTGGTTTGCACCAATACACCACACAAATACACAGCAATAGGAAATAGCAGGAAAATATTTTAAAAGAGTACAAAGAAAATACCTTACTTCAGGGTGTTTATTCCACGAGCAGCGAATCAAGAATATCCATCAATTCATATTACAACAGTTTTTATACACAAAATTACCGCCAAGTTTTGCCGCCAAACTTTACCGCGAATCTTTGCCGGCAAATAGAATTTATATAAATCAACCGGATATGTCAAAATAATTCCTTCTTAGTATTACATTTTAATTCAAGCGGATGTATCAAGATAAATCCTTAATACTAACATTGAAACTTTTAATAAATTCACCGGAAACCACAATATTTTAAACAAATCAAAAGGGATGTATCAAAATAGAAACTATTTATAAATTCAAACGGAAATCACAATATTTTAAACAAATCAAAAGGGAAGTATCAAAATAGAAACTATTTATAAATTCAAACGGAAATCACAATATTTTAAACAAATCAAAAGGGAAGTATCAAAATAGAAACTATTTATAAATTCAAACGGAAATCACAATATTTTAAACAAATCAAGATAAAAACTTAACAGAGATCTAACCGGAAATACAAGTATTAATTTAATAAATAACATGGAAGTCAGATTAAGTACAAAATAATCCAAACAAGCTTAACATTAAAATCAAATAATGCTTTGGCGCCCATATATACGTTTCTCTATGTAAACCATTGCTTTCTTTTTGAAATTTGGAACAAAGATAAACAGAAATGATAGTGAGTCACTGGCTTTAAAACCACTTTTTTTTTCTTTGTACTACCATTATTTAAAAGATCTTTACATGAACTTTAAACAAAAAGTGGCTCGATTCAGGTGTTCGAGAGTGTATTTCTCGCACTAATTAGCATTTAAGTCTACCAACCTATTAATATGGATGTCATTATAAACTTGTTTGTATAATTTTCTAGAAACAAGCATTATTATCGCACCGAATAGTAATGTTATTTACCTACAGCAAGATTAAATGACACCTCCCATTTCAAAAAGCGACTGCAGTGTACCTTCATCTTCCATCCACTTATACTTGTGTATGTACTAGTTACATATTCGTCCCGCCAGATCCATATTCCTTACCCAGTACAAAATACCTTTGAAGGTAACCAATGCATAAATTACATAACTGTAGCGTTGGATGGAAATGGAGTTTTCATGCACGCTCGCTGTCAAAATTTACGTGTAAATAAAGCAAATACCATCATGGCCGCCGCAGCTAACAAATCATGCGCCACTGTTTGTGAGTGCGGTATATTTGGGCTTATCTGCCGGCTGTAGCCAGCTCGTATTGTTCCCAACTAATTTAACATCTAGATCTATCAAACGGTTATCGATTAGGGCCAACATTGTGTGCCATTCGAACAGATCCATTTAATGATTTAGCTTTGTTCCAGAATGCAATGTTAACGCCCTTGTTTGAAACTATCCTCAAAGATGTAAAACTTAAATCTCTCAACCTCGTACAGCTCAAGTCGTGTTCGTACAAAATCTCCTGCACAATAAAATAGACTATACACAAAAGCATTCTCAGTAAATGGGCATGTATGATTCGATCCAAATCCAATACTCAGAGTAAATGCAAGGCGCGCTTCCAGACTACATCGCTTTCGGCAACTAACTTCGTTTTAGCAAACACTCCGGGTAAGAACTCTTTGCCCACTTGGCTCTCCCTTCCACTTGGTTTGCAGAACCTACTAAGTTCTTTAAGAATATTCGCTGCCGTTTTAGTGCTCTCAGGCTTAATTAAAAACTTCGACTTCGAGATGCCTTTTCAATTACCGTTAATTATTTTAATCTCTAAGTATCTTCAGAGTATGGTTCTTCATTTTTGTTGGACGCAAGTTTCACTGAGGTTGATACTAGTGCAATAATGCGATGAGTAATGTGGTATGTGAGTAGGTAATATAAAGTTCATACAAGGTATGTAGAAAAATTGATGGAGAGCTAAAAGAATCCTGTGTCACGGCTAAGCGCAAGTGGACAGTTTAGTTTAGGGATGTAGCAAAATGTATGTGCAATCTAGCGCTGTAGCCTGAAGTTCAGAGCGCCAAAGGACGAGGGCTCTAAGTTTGTTAATTTCACATAGTGGTTAGCATGCAACAAACTTTATCAATCTATGCGTCGCTAACTTTATAATTCGACTCTAGTAACGTCGTATTCTAGAGTGGCTTTAAACAAGATACATAGTTCAAATCTTTCGACAGCTTCTACTGCTACTATTAATTTCCTTTAGAATAAAAAAATCTACAGACCCATTTTAAATCTCTTTTCAGTGCTAGTTTTCTGTAGTGAAAGGCAATCAAAAGGCTAACGGCTTCTTTTTCAAAAGCTAGTACTTAGGTGCTGGAATCGGAGAAAATAAAATACTGAAACTGCTTTTAAGACTGCGGAATGGATGCCCGTTATGTAATACAATGGCGTCGTATTATTTTTGTTTTTCGATTATTCATAAAAATAACGAATCTCTTTTCGAAAAACATTTCTTATGATGTTACGGTATTTATGATGTGGGTTAAAAAATTCAATTGCAAATGGAAACGATTGAAATTTAAAGATACGGGCTTTGTAAAGCGGTTGTTTGTTTACACATTCACGATTCCGGTAAATGACAACGCAGAAGAATAAAGACGAGATTTACGATACGAACAACTTTACATACGATACCCAATTTGCTTACGAAAATGGAGTAGGTAGCATATTTGCATAATATTTCTGATATGGAGCCGAGGAAGTATCCCTTTTGCTCGTGTGTGCTTGGAATATTATGACCTTCGCCTTAAAACCGTATAAGCGTTCATATCGACACAAAAAGGTACGATGTTCTCCCACAAGTGGGAATACCGGGATTAGATTAGGCGAGATACGTGATGTGATTAGCGATACGGATTATTTTCTGCTTAATGACGAACATTGGTTAAACTTGGGTCAGCCGCTACGTAGATAATGGAGTGTAACGGAAAAATGTTATCGGGTTTTCTTAATAAGAAATTCCTGGCAGAAGCCAGGGTCGGGAGGGGTTTGGAATGCACCCGGTAAATGAGCTGGCTCGTCCCTTGTCAGCTGCCATGGACCAACTCTGCGTAAACAGTACATCTCTGCCTACCTTTCCGAGTAACGTGTTATATACAGGGGGTAATTTGTTGCGTAGCTTGCACTTGTATGTCTCCGGAAGGACGCAGGTAGCGAGGAAGTCCGTCCATTCCCTCACCCAAGGGACTTATTCCCGCAATTTATTTTTCCCCGTGACGTCGGGGCTTACATTCTGAATAGTTTCGCCTGTCGCCAATCTCATTTGTATAGTGTGAAGCGTAAACTTTATTCCCTTAGCCAAAACAAAGAGTCAGTCAACGAAATGTGAAAATATTCTAAAGTTATCTTTTCCTTTTGAGTCGTGCTGTTGGGTTTTCTCCTACATCAACGTTGAAAGTGCCCTGCCTGGGGGATTTAAGCTTCATTTTATTTATTTTCTGTGGACATTTTAAAGCAACCAATATATCCAGCAAACCTATGGATAAAGAACCCATACTTTTATTTAAAAAAATATCAGGTAACATACTTTTTAAGCATATTGTAGGTACATCGAAAAAACTCGGATACAAAATATTTAACTGGAACAAATTAATTCAGCAAATAAATTGACGGACCCATTTAAAAGCGTTGTTGAATGAAACGAAAAAATGTACTGACATAAACAACAATAAATCTAATAAACCGCTAAGCCGGGTTCAGTATACAGCTGGGTGTAGGTAGCAGGCTCCGCGTCGTGATGGACGACCCGCATTCGTTTCCCAGCACACAGATAAGCCCCAGGCGGGGTTTGCCCACCATCTGCTTGCTAGATTGCCTTTGTCAGTCGAGGCCCGTGAACATCGGGCGCATACGAATACACTAGAGGTAACTTATCCGTCTGACGCAAGTTACTAGTTAGTTCTAGTGAGTTTAACGCCACTGGAACATAGTTGCGTTATTATCAAGTGAGACCGCACTGGAACAAAGGCGCCACCTGCCCGCGAACTGCTTTAAACTTGTCTAACTAATTCGAAATGCCGTATCATGTCGAAGTTTTGACTTTGGGGTATCAAGTTTCTATGATTACTCAGCTAGCAACTACCTGTTTTAGTCATTTTGATACAATCTTGTGTGTATTCTTACTTGTGTGTGAACATCTGAAACATTCCCGAGATTAGTTATCGTTTTCAGTTATACGTGTGTTCCTAGATATCGTAGAGAAAATGAAAAAGGTTACATTAATTTATAGCTGTAGACTGTAGATAGTCTGGTATCAGGAAGGCAGGTACATATTTCTTGCCGTGACAGTATTATATTGTTCGTGTGATCAGATAATTCGGAAGTGTTTGCTGGGCGGTCGGCCGACCACTCGTAAATTTAACCTTTTATGAGCCATTATATTGGCGATAATTCCGGCGGGCGGACCGTTACATGAACATTTTGGACTGGTAAATATCCTATTTTATATCTAACAAACATTGTTATTTCTAAAGTGCCCGAGAGTTTTAAAAACATCAGTGTTTATGACCGTATTTATTAGGATAAATCCGGTGGCATTAATTGTACAAAAATTGTTTTTTTAAGACGCGATGTTGTTTTCCACCTTATTCATGGTTTGTAAAAATACTGCCGACAAAGTAAAACGGGAAAACTTTCGTATTCATGCAGTTTATTTAATCGAAATAACGACAGAACCCGACGCTGACCTATATTTCAATCAAAGAGCGGACCCCCTGTCACTACTACTCGTATATTTACTTGGAAAGTGGACAGCTATTAGAACCATTTCTTAACAGCATGGGACAAAAAAATATTTCCTTGTTGCTCCCATTATTTTGAAGGAAAAATACGGCCAGTAAATTGCAATCTTAAGCGCCGCCATCAACTACCTAGCTTTTGATGTTTGTTATCCGCAAACTTAACATAGCAGAATCTATTAAAATGAGAAAAGGGCCATTAGTGTATATTTGTTCATACAAATTGTAGGCGGGATCGAAGCTCAACGGACACGATAAACAGATCGGGTCGCCACTAGATCAGACTTTAAGCTTGTTATTAAGGCCCAGATATATGCCAGTGACCTTGAGTGGTTAGCTTGCGTGTTCTGTACTGAGCCCAAGCAACGCGGCGTACGTCCAGCAAGTAATAGGATTCGCCCATCCAGGAGCGCTGTCCTAAATAAGACGCATTACTAATTTTTTATACGTTATAATTAAATTATCTTTAAAAAGGTGAAGGTTTCTGAAAAATAAGCTTGATAGATTTTGCGTGATTCTCAGTTTTTTATCCGCGTTGGATATAAATTTACAAATTAATTTCACTATGTAATATAAACATAATCAAAAATATTAATATAATATATTAAGTTACTAGGAAAATGCTCTAATTTTACATAATATATATTTTTTCCAAATCGTTAACACTACTCATTTAGACGTGATCTTCAGTACAAAATCAGTGTATTGCGCACCTAAATTACAATGTTACAATGTTTAATAGAGTCGCAATTGTGATATTGTTGGCAGCTAAGACTTAAGGAGTCTAACAGCAAAATGTTATGGTAATGAGAAAGCAGTCGCGGCGTCGGCGATTACTCTAAGATCCGATAATGCCGTCGTTTTTCTTCTATAATCCTGAAAAAGTGATGCAGCCCGGGCATTACGAGAATGGCTACAAAAACGATTCCCTGACTAATATAAATAAAACCTTTCGGATTCCTGTTTTAAATCCAATTGTTAAAGCTTGGGAGAATTCGGTATTGGATAAATTTATTATCAGGCACAAACCTACCCTTTTTTATACACAATAATTCGACTAAAAATGTATTTTATTATTATGTTTGAAGTGTTTCGATCATTCGAAAAGCGGTCCGGACATATTCCAAATGATTTTTGTAGCGATTATCAAGTAGGTGGTTTTACCAAATTATCATGTATCTTTTAAAAATGTGCTGTAATGTAGTTGCAAAAAAGTAGGAATTTATCTTTAAAAAACAGCACAAAATTAGGTCAGCAGACTCCAACTTTTTTGGTCGTAGCCAGTCGAGAAACTAGTACTAAGCGGAAAAAATAGAACCAAGTAATTAAGTAAGCTGCGGAATTCCACTTAATTCATTGATAAAGTTCATTTCTGTAAACACAAGTATGAATAGGTGAATAAAAACTGTAAATTGAAGTGTTTATTTGTGAGAAAGGTAGTAAATATTTTGAATGGTTACATAATTGTTAGTTACAATTGTATTTGTATAGGTAGTGATATCTATTCTATCTTTTTACCCGATTACGGCAAATTCAAAAGAGGCCTATGATTTTAACAGGTTATGTTAAAATAGTCACGTGATAATATAAAAACATTTGAAATGATTGTACTGTTGAAAGTGTTCAGAAGAATGTAAAATTGGTCGCTGGCGTCGAAAAGCTAGTGCTTTTCAACGCCGGCGACCAATTTTACATAACATATATTTTTTTACATATTTTTTTTTAACTATGTGTGAAAATAGTTTGTGGAAATGATAGTTCATTTCCACAAACAATTTTCACCCATAGTTCAATCCATACGAATATTATAAATGTGAAAGTAACTCTGTCTGTCTGTCTGTCTGTCTCTCTGTCTGTCTGTCTGTATGTTACGTTTTCACGCCTAGACTGCTGAACCGATCGTCGTGAAATTTGGCAGAGATATAGCCTAGGATATGGAGAAGGACATAGGCTACTTTTTTACGCGATAACCGACATCCACGCGGGCGGAGCCGCGGGCAAAAGCTAGTATCCTATAAAAAATTAACATCGCAAATGTTTTGAAGTGCTTTTTCACAACAAATGAAACAGGAAAACCTTGAATAATTTTATGATCATTACTGACAGACCCTTTCCACCTTGGTTTTGCGAATTGGCCTCCTCGCTTTTCAGGCATTATTTTTTATTTTGAGCGAACCGCTGTGTTTTTCCTTTTTTATATAAAATAGTTTAGCAAACAGGCTGATGGCGGTAGGCCAAATGATGGAAAGTGTTTACCGCTGGCCATCTGCTTTACCAAGACCTTATAGATAAATAAAATTCATACGTACTCTTTCGAGTTATCTATCCCTTATGTTGCACCTGCCATGTTTTGTCTGCATTACCCTAAGGTTGACTGGTAGAAAATGCCTCAGGCATTAAGTCCGCCTTTGTACAGTATTTTTTTACTTGTGCATAATTTAATAACTTCATGATATTAATTAAAATAACCATGTATACCAAATACTAGTAATATTATCGATAATGATTATATTTGTTTATCAAACTTGCAATATAGTATACCTATTCACTGGATGCTTGTTTTGTCCAGTTTATTACATTATTATGTTGCCGTGCCCTAACCGGGTTTCATGTTGGAACTTACTTATTCGTATAATATTATGTAACAACTAATTGTACACATGAATGCAATAAAGAGTTTGAGTTTGAGTTTAAGTTCTAATAAAATATTTAAAAAAAAAATATGTATATATATATATATATAATAATAAAAATCATATTAAATAGAAAAAATAATAAATAATAATAAAAGTAATAAATAATAAATATCTATTAGTTTATTTTATTTGTACATATATGTGTATTAGTATCAATAAAACTATATAAATTCTCGTAATCAAAGTCATTTTAGACATTATTTTTGTACCCTATCACTGTTTTTTATATTTAACCCAAAGGAAGACTGGTAGAGAATGCCTTGTGGCATTAAGTCCGCCTATGTACCACTATTGTACATGAAGTTTAAATAAATAAATAAAATATTTTGCCTGGTTTTAGGCACCCATACTTTTGTTTTAAACAACAATCTGGTTTAACTTCTAGCTTTTATTGTCTGACTATACACCCATTTTGTCAAATATAATTGTATTTCGCTACTTGCTGCTGCCTGCGGCTTCGGCCGTGTGGCTTTTTCTACACTGAAAAACCGAGTACCTAGTTGATTTTTTGATTGTTGATTTCCTTTTGGTTGAGTTGACATTAAATTGTGTTAAAAAACTGTTCCACGACGTGTGTTTTACAAAAAATTTGTTGATTTAACAAAAAAATTGTTGATTTAACAAAAAAAAATTGTTGATGTAACAAAAAATTTGTTGATTTAACAAATCATGCCAGTAGGTGCTATATTAACCCAAAATATAGGTCAAAAAAAGGTTAAATCAACTTAAAAAGTTTTTCAGTGTATAAAATAAAAGTAGCCTAAGTTATTCCTTATAACATCAGCTATATGTAGTCAATATATTATGTACTACCTCAATCTACATCTACATAAATTCACACATTCTTCCTAGTTGGCAGAAACTACAGACCGCGACCTGCTACAATCCTTTCATACTACTTTTGCTAATAAAGGTAGGTAGCTAGCTACGGGACTACACTTCACCATAGTAGTATATTATATATTTTAAAATAAAAGAAGCCCAAGTTACTTTTTATAACATCTGCCAGTGAAAGTCCCGTCAGAATCGGACCAGCCGTTTCGGAGTTAAGCCGGAATAAACAGACAGAATTTTTTTTTACAAAAAAAGAACAAAAAATAAAAAACTTAATAATAAAAAATGTTATAAGTTCCGTGTATTCATATTCATTTATTTGCGTTCCACAAGGTAAAAAAGATGTTAACAAAAGCCTTAGAACTAAGAGCCGTTGTAGACTCTGTTGTGACCCTTTTGACAGCAAAAATTATTGTCAGTTATAAAGTTAAAAAATAAAATTAAAATTATACATGAAAACTTAGTAATTAGATTCGCATAATAATTCAATAACAATAACATAAAAAAATCTATTATTGGTATTATTGGTATACTTTCCCCTAGTATTCCCTATCTTCCTGTATGGAGGAGAAGCGTGGACGATTTTGGCCCGAGAAAGCCAAAGGGTTGATGCATTTGAATGTGGTGCTGGAGACGAATGTTGAGAGTACCGTGGACTGCCAAACGCACCAATGCATCGATCTTAACCCAGCTTGGAATAAAACCTCGCTTGTCGACCATATGTCAACAACGGGTCCATATTGGCTCACCTAAAGTTCTTTACCCGAAATTGTTCTTCCTAATGATTTGTAATCTGAATGATCACTTTTCCTAAAAAAAATCATCCTAAAGTTTTCATTCATACTATTTGTAGTGCTACCGGCGATGTTCATAACATGTTTCCGAAAATTGTAATTAATAATATCGTTAATGTAAATATATTTAAACTCCTACTGTTTTTTATCATAACGCTTTTATCCCTAAACATA
This sequence comes from Dryobota labecula, assembly GCA_947523025.1. NCBI lineage: Eukaryota > Metazoa > Arthropoda > Insecta > Lepidoptera > Noctuidae > Dryobota > Dryobota labecula. Next base: position 19,571,549 of record OX383284.1, read on the forward strand.
TAATTACCATAATATTCATTCAGGTCAGAGTGTCGTCTTAGGGGCACTATGAAAAAAATTATTAGAAAAATTTCGCGACCAATTTCGAGATAGCGCTCGCCGGCCGCTGCCGCGGCACCGCTCGCTTCGCTCGCTCGGCTCGCGCGTAGTTGGTCACAGTTCTAAGCTAACCTAACCTATGGATATCTTTGCAGGTACACACCGTTATAAATAAAATTAAAGAAGACGCTTTAATTAATAAAAACAAAATAACCAATTCATATAATTAGTGAGTGCGAAGCAAGCACTTGATTATTATGAATAAAAAGAAATCTAAACAAAAAAGATATTACTTTGAATAATAGTGCCAAAGATGATTATGTTGAGAAAATATAGGAAAACAAATAAAAGCATAATAGATGTTTATTGCTACTGACATTATGAAGTTGAATGCTTCGGAATTATGAACATTAGAGACAGTGTAGTTAGGAATTGTTATTGTTAGGATGAAAAATGTTAGGAAGAACATTTTCGGATTTCCAATTATCAGAGTTGAAAATTTAGGTGAACTTTGGCGCACCCGTCAACAACGCATTCTCTCCTATTTCGGCCACATAGTACGCAGAGGCGATGAAAGTTTGGAAAAACTGATTGTGGTTGGGAACACCGAAGGCATTTATCGCGCGGTCGTTCACTAACACGGTGGACCGATCAGGTGAAAGAATCATCGTCCTCTAAATTCTACACGGTAGTAAGGGATGCGCTGGACAGAAACCGGTGGAGGCAGATCATCCGCTCTAGATGCAACTCCGAAGCTGACCATGATTCTCAGACATGAGGGACCGACCACAGAGAGGTATACTTTCATAACAATATGCATTAAGTAAAAATCTGTTATTTTGACAATTACAAACAGACACTACAATTTTATGTATTTGTGTAGATATCAATTCTATTTTAATCTTGGCTTTCCTCCCATTGTTCGTCTCGTGATCTTTACTGGAGTACCCACCACTATATTTCTACTACTTCGGTACTATTTTACCACTAACCAACTTGTTCTTATAACAACCAACAGCAATCTAAACTGTGTTTAACAATTAAGCTCAAACCAATTTTCGACCAACACTCGACCATAATTTATGCACATGTCTGTATATACAATATTGGCCCATATGTTCACGCCGTAATCAAGGCATATTAGCATATAGCGGAATTGACAAAGGCCTTCTAACTAGTCTCATCAGCTAGTAGATCTCATTTGTACTTGCTATTATGTTTGTTTGAAGTTGGCTTATCAAATAGGGCCTCATTATATTGCTGTGGGACATATTTTGGGTGGGTTTAGTAGTGTTGTCCTTTGGTTTAGAGTTTTAGGGCTATGTGGCATTGAATGGGTATGTATATGGACTGTAAATGGAGGCCGTTTTGTGTTTCAGCCATTGTCTGCTCTACCGCGCTAACGAAGAATGCAATAACTCGATTTTAGACCATTTTGAGTTATATATTCGTTGAGTTATATATTTGGAGTCAGCGAATCGAAATCTATTAATTCTCTTTAAGCTTTTTATTGATCCTTCGGGAACCCGGTTTTTCAGTAAGCAAGAATGCAATAACTAAAACTTCTTAACAAATTCCATAATCAAAAATACAATTCTCGGAAGCGGCAAAATCGAGTTATTGCATTTTTCGTTAGTGTGGCAGAGCAGAAAACGGCTGAAACACAAAACGGCCTCCATTTACAGTCCAAATAACCAACATACATACCCATTCAATGCCACATAGCCCTAAAACTGTAAACCAAAGGACAACACTACTAAAGCGTGCTGTAGTATGGAGAATGTGTTAGGCTCGCCATATGTCGTGCCCTTTGAGCGAATTACAAGGTATAGTGAGCTTGTATCTGTAGAATCTTAAGTGTGGAGACTAGCCGAGACTATGTTATTATTAAGCACACTCCCACTAGCCAACTAGCTTTTACCCCAACATAAAACGCAAACTATTCTCTTTGTCATACTATTAGTATGGTAAATAGTTAAACCAGACAAAACTCCATTCGGTTTTGCAAAATTGAGCCAGTTCCATCCCCTTTATTTGGTTCAGCGCTCTGAACACTCTCACGTCCCCTACGGCTCGACGATGTAGTGGTTAGAGAGATTTCCAGTTAGTTAAACTTCCCAGTTTTCGTACGCAAATCAATCTTAAAACCAAAAATAAAGAAGAAATCTGATAAATTACAAAACAAAGGTATCACGATCATAAAGGTTCTGTTATAACCAGTTCGTAATAATGAATTAACAATGTAATTTGTCCATAGAATGGACCCGGGGTGGACCGCAGTGGTCTACCTAATGACCGGCGCAAGCGTTACGCTTCAATGTACCGCCACAAACCAATTTATGTTTTGTCCTTAAAATAAATGAATTCAGCATTTGAGTTTATATGCCTTACCTAATTAAACAATGTAAATTCAACATTATCTGGGCGACCTGGTTCACTTTTATTACTTTCGCTCTGTGACTCCGCTCTTGTGGCCTTCAAGGTGGGCTAAAATGTTTTAGACTAAAATCTCAACCCTAAATCGCACTCTCAGTGCGACAAAGGCGTAAGAAAAATATACTAACTTTACAGGAGAGCAAAAAAACTGTTTGGTCTGGTATATCTATTTAGCATTTGATCTTATGATCTTTTGTTATACTTACCATTAAACAGTAAAAAAATCAAGCTTTTTTTCAACAATATTTCAGATACCTCAAATTGTCGTGTATAAAGAATAATTAATATTTTAAGTTTTACACACGTTTATGGATCTTTTTATCTGTAAAAATGTAAAACTTATGTGACGCGACAAATGTCTTTTTTGGTATAATGGCTTAATTTTTCGTCAGAACTTAACGGACAAATTGAGTATTGTGTATCTTTAAATCTGCGCTATACGAAACTGCAATAAAAAAAAGTGACGTATTCTTACTTACGCCTTTATCGCACTGGGGTTGCGAAATGTCGTGTGCTTTTTGTATCTTGTGAGAAGAAAGAATCCACTAAGAGTGTACTTAGACTTTCAACTTTTATTTAACTGATAAATTGCTGAATATTATATATTTTCAATGAAGCCATTGTTGCATAGTTAAGCTAGCATGGCTTAGCATGACGCTTTCTATTTCTACGAAGAATAGACAACGTAAAGTGGGGATGATATTTATTTTTCTCGTCTATCCCATGGTGTGCGGTATCGTTAGATAGGCCGTTCAAAAATATTGCGGGTTTGTGAAAAGCATTTTTCGATTAAGGTGTCTGTTTGCGTAATATTAACTTTTAAAGTGCTAACTTTTGTTAGAGTCAAGTGTCCCTGCAAGCTAAATGGTATTTGGATATGTGAAAAAATTCACAGCATATATAATGAAGTTAAAAGGAAAGCTACCACAGCTATGCATTACAAGTTACCGAGTAATAGTCGACCAACTTACATTGACAATGTTAAGGTTGTTCTTGGGATAAATTCATCTCAACTACGGAACCCTTCATTGAGTGGTCCGACACGGACTTGGCCGGTTTTATAAATTATGTTAAGCTGACGAACATTGTGCAATATGATAACTATAGAATATATGTATTGTTAGCTATGGAACAATCACATGATACCAAATCCAAATTTCAGAAACAATTTTGTATATCACTTAGGTCTGGATCAAGAGAGCCGAAATAGAGAAGGTTTTTTTACAGTAAAATTAACCCATAATGGGTTATCTTTGACGGCCAATAAAAATAAGACTACCAACATTATATCTACTAAGTAAAAAATGAGTTATCTTAGTTCCACCAGAACTATAATATCTAAATAAACATTTGTTCACGATGACGCACCGAAGGCTTTAAGCTACTATTAAATTTAAGATAAGGTCACACCTCTTATGTTATGGAGTGTTATACAAATACTTTATGGGTTTCTTATAGCCATGTTACGACTTTTGTTGTAGAATACAACGGGAACTTTCCCGTTTTGAAAATGAAAATGTCAAGCATTACCATTTAGATTTTCTTGTGATATAATTGACCGAATTTTCCGACGGTTTTTCAAAGTTTTGTCATTATTTACTGTAAACATATCAAGACAAGAACATGAGCTATATGAAGAGAAAAATTAGGGAAATTATACTCCAGTTACTATAGCATTAGACAAATAACGGCTAAATAACGACAGTTATTGTGTAATATTGTTGAAATTACTGCACTTTAGAGTTATTTTTTTAATGTAAATGGTAAATAGATTACAGTGCTTTGTATTTATCGTGAAATAACGGAGTTTATTAAACGTTTACATCGAAATAACGAAAGGGTGAGAACAGTTATTTGATATTAGTTATTTGTTTTATTTCAAAATACATGGAGTATAGATTGAGTGAAAGTAGGAAACCGACTTTATTTTTAACCTTTCTTTATTAGCAAGAAAAGGTAATCATAAGCTCAAAAAACCGACCAAGTGCGTGTCAGACCACGCACAATGGAGGGTTCCGTAGTTGGAACGAATTTATCCCAAGAACAAACTTAAAGTTTTAGTAGAAATACATGTAGGTACTCTCATACATCGATATACGTGACCGTCAATTCTCTAACTGCAAATGTAAGTTGGTTGACTATTACTTACTCGTTATCTTGTAAATCCTAGTTTTCTGTATAGTTTTTCTTTTAACTTCATTTTATAATACATTTATTTATTTATTAAAACTTTATGCACAAGGAAAAAAATACTGTACAAAGGCGGACTTAATGCCTGAGGCATTTTCTACCAGTCAACCTTTCTGTATAGTTTTTCTTTTAACTTCATTTTATAATATACTACTGCTATAAATTTTTTCACATATTCAATATCAACCATTTGGCTGGCATGGGAGTTCCACTTGATTCTAACAAACATTAGCACTATAAAGCTTAATATTTCGCAAACGGATCCCAGAATCGAAAAATGGTTATAAAAGTTCTGCAATATTTTTGTACGATCTATCCAACGATACCCCACACTATGGGATAGACGAGAAAAAAAAAATATCATCCCATCCTTTAAGTGTAGATGAGGTAACTCAAAATAAATAAATAAATATTTCAAGATTTTATTTTATCACTTTGTCGGCGTGATTAATATGTATCATCATCATCATCATCATCAGCCTATAGCAGTCCACTGCTGGACATAGGCCTCTCCAATAGCACGCCATTCAGCTCGATTCTCGGCAACTCTCATCCAGCTGCTACCAGCCACCCTGCGAAGATCGTCGCTCCACCTAGCCTGAGGGCGTCCTACCTTACGTTTGCCAATTCGCGGTATCCACTCAAGAACACGTCTACCCCAACGGATAACAATATGTATAACTATGCCAAATTATAGCTTTCTAGTACTAAGAGTGTCTGACCTAAGCTGCGGACAGACAGACTGACGGACATGGCGAAACTATAAGGATTCCTTGTTGACTACGGAACCTTAAAAACGGACTTGGATTTAGTTGACGTATCTATCATGCATGAAAACATTTTGTAACGTGTGCAAATCAATCAATCAAACCTTTTTTGACGCTCGAAATGTGCTGATTCTCACTCTAATTTGAATAAATGACTATTGATTTTGATTTTGAAACTGCGCTGGGAAAAGTTGTGAATAGGTTTTCAATAAAAATAACGACCTATCTCAGTACTCCACCCTCAAAGGTTTGCCATAATCGCTACGCTTGGCAGGCAGGTTGGCGATCGCAGTATGGTGTTAACAATGCATAAAGAACGCTGCTGCCCATTCTCTAGTAAGTCCCTTAGTCGCCTTTTACGACACCCACGGGAGGAAATGGGGTGGTGCTATTCTTTAACTCCGGCACCACACGGACCCTTAAATTATATAATGTACTTTAATTATCCTAAAACCTATATTTTAGTACCTTCTAAGAACGTCATAAAATATTTTAATGATTGCTATAAACACCGTGGGTACTTAATTCGCGAAGTATCCGGTCAAGTGGGACAGTCGCTCAAGCAATGAATGCCCCATTTGGTTGAGTGTTTCAGGCAATTTGAGGGCCTCGATAATTAAATTATGTCCTTTTATCTATGAATAATTTGATATTCGGATTTGAAATTTGATTATGAATTTTACGTTTAACTGATGATTTATAATTTATGGTGAATTGAGGTGAGAATTTAGATTCTCACCTCAATTCACCATAAAAAGGGAACTGGGGTAGATATAAAATGGAAATAGAAGAATGAAGTTGTATATTCGTGAGGCCATTTTGAATAAGGCATTATTTTCTTTTTACGATTTCAACGAATAAGAATAGGTACTGATTAAAATAACGACAATTTAACATGGTTTCATTTCATTTCTATTTCCATTTAAATTTCATTTTCATTTCATTTTGATTTCATTTTAATTTCTTTTTCATTTCATTTTCATTTCATTTCATTTTTAGCATGAAACCACCGCGGGTTTATTATAAATAAATACCTAGCATGAATATGTGACAAGCATTGATTTGTGTTTAGAATAGAAGAATAGAACAGTGAGTCGGATCACCGAGCAGAAAAGCGCATGTCATATTTATGATACAAATAATATTGTAAAAAGATTCTGAGAACCAAGTGTTTTATTTATTGCGGTACTGTCAGCACTCCTCCAGCGCTGCCGATCTGAAAATCGACATAGTATTTCAAAGTATTAGTAAAAGTTTAAGATGTATGAACAGGTTTAAATTCCTGAAAGTAAGCGTTAACACGTTTCTAAACGATACGACTTAAGATAAACCATTAAATTCTTGAAACTGATAAGATTATGAAGTTCCTGATAAAAGATACATTTGATTATCACTGAGATTAGGAAAGTATATTGGTCATCTTCCAAAATAGCCATTTTCTCATCTATAAAAATGAATAAAAGTGTTAGCTTTTTATTAAATGCATACGAAAGATTACACGGATATTGTATTTACCTATTATATTTTATTTTTATATTTTTTTATAAGTTTATATTATTAAAAAAAAAATGTTTATCTATTTTTTTATTTAAATAATTTATAATACAGAGGTGTTACTTAATTCTAAACTCGCCAAACATTTACGTTTGATAGCGAGAGGCGCTCTTTTTCATAACAATGAACTACCTTACGTACATAGCCACTATACTTATATTGTATTATACTGCTATGGTTTAATCTTTAAAAATGTATTTATTTAGTTCTGTTTTCTATCCTGTATAAAGTTATTCAGTTTTGTTTTAAGTGATCCTATACTAATGTTTGTCTCTCGGTCTGTTTGTCTGTCGGGCTGGATCGATTTTGATAGGACTTGCACTGGCAGATAGCTGATGCTATAAGAAGTAACTTAGGCTACTTTTATTTTAGAAAAAGCCACGCGGGCATTGCCGCGGGCATCAGCTAATTATAAATAAAACTACAAGTGCCTACACTTTCGTTTTGAAAGTGTGTTATGTTCTGATTCGTATGAATTGGCATCATGGCCCTGATACCCCTAATCTTTAACATTAGGACGTGCGAGCCGCAGAAAGATAAAAGAAATTAAGAGTAGAAGGGATGAACATAAGGACTATGCAAGAAAGAACAGAAGGAAAACTCCTTACATGCTAAGCTCCTAAGTATCGACTTTGATTTTAAAAGTATAAGTTTTCGTTTAGAGAACGCTTGAGTTGCGTTGTGTATGGACCGCCATTGAAATACTAATGACCTGTAACATTCGGGCTACATTGGTGATGTTTGTTTGTAACATGATACTTTTGAGTAGCGTGGATGATAGAAATTACACGTCCTATAATAACAAGCAACAGATATATCCCACTTAGCTTTGTGAATGCCTAAAAGAAGACATGAATTTAGACACAAAAAACCAGCAACACCATTCATATGGGTACTGTTTGAAGTTCCTTATCGCACGTTATACTCTGCACACTTAGCGAATGAGAGCTAGACCGAAAAAAGTGTAACATTTTGACCGTCACGACACTTTTATTACGTAACAAGTGTCGTCAAAAGTTACACTTTTTTCGGTCTAGCTCTCATTCGCCAAATGTGCAAAAGCGAAAGGAACTTCGTTTTAAACTGGTGTCCCACGACACCAAGCGACCGGACGAGTGAGTGTCCGTGTTTTTTTGACAACCCAGAATCTACAATTTAAGTGTATATAGGCTGAGGGTGATGACCAGGAACGCGCATCCACTGCATGCTGGTGATCAGGATACTCTTTGAAGCCGTGGGTGCTGGCTGGCTGGCTGTGTAACGCGCCTCTCGAAAGCTTGTGGACGTGATGATGATGAATGACGTCATGCTGAAACGAGGTTACCAAAGTCAAAGTCAAAGTCAAATCATTTATTTCAAATAGGCACGAAGATGCACTTTTGAGCGTCAAAAATTACATGAATAGTTAATTGATTCTAGTTGCGCCTTCCAAAAGGTAGTTATGTATGGAGAAGAATGGGCAAGAAACTCCATAGTTACTCTTTTTAAATGTTAACAATAGTTTGTATACATTAATTAATAATTATAGGTGAAGACGATGTACCTAGAATAAAAATAAAAATTACTTACCAGTATAGAGGCATGAGGAACAGGGTGTAAAGTTTACTCATCCTCCATAGAAAAGGGAGGATCTCCGACTATACGGGTGTTATGTCTGGTGGGCAACTGCCCGACGGTTGATGTCGAGAAGTTGCGGTTAGTTGTATGCTAGTTGCGTGGTTAAACTCTGCTGATGCGTTGAAGGATTTGTGTGACGTCAGGTCTTTGATACGTAATTCGCATATACAAGGCCGTATGCGAATTACTGTATGTGCCACAAGTATAATCACTGGTGGAGATGTGCACGATTGACGAAACTTAATGTACGTTTGTTGAACCCTAGGCAGAGACCCCAGTAATCAATTCTTGCTGGCTGGTTTTACCCACTGGTTATGGTGATGGCAACACGGAAAATAACGAAGTAGAAATTCAGGGCTGATTTATTGCCATGATGAATGCGTGACTTTATTTACTGTATTTTGTTTGTGAAGCTTCTGTATTTGTTTGTGTAGTAAGGTTCACAATGTTGGGAAGTCTCGTCATAAATTTGGCGGCTCGGACAGGCGGTTTCCTTCCGTCGACGCATGCGCCCTGCACTCGGGAGCCACAACTTTTTATTTTAGACTTCCGCAAACCCGCGCACGCTTCAGCTTTGGGCTAACAAATGAATATTCTAGCTTTATCCATGGCAGTTTCATCCTGTGACCTAAAATGTGAGAACAATGTGTACTAGTTAACCCGTGTTTAGTTCGTGAAAGTTTTATAAGTTGGGCCTTGATGAGCTCGTAGTTACAGTTTTCAAGTACTTACAGGAAAATGTTGTTTCTAGGAACTTTCACAGTCTATTGAGAAAATTCGCTGGAGACGAAATCGAAATAACATTAGACATTTAAATAAAACCCGACTACTGAAAAATCACGCTCTAAAAAGTATGAAACAAGAAAATATTCTCACCTGAAATTGTTATGTACAAACTATTCAATATTTATCGTCTATTAAATAAACAACTTACACGTAATATATTTTAATGTATTTAGTACATATTCATAGTGATGTTCACAGGATAATATAACCGTGGTCGTATGCCACTTTGCCCTAAAGCTTATGATCGCTTACTACTGTTAGAATGTGTTGTTTTGTTAGGGTAGGTGGCATACGACTACGGCTATCCTCTGAATATCACTATGAATATACCGGGTAATAAACATTTTTTACAGTCCGGTCAACCGATTTCGACTTCTATTGCGTTGGTGGTATGACAAATGGCAGCCGCAGTAAACAGTTGGTATTGTAACCACTTTTTTTGCTTTGAATGCTATCCTTATGCCTACGGAATAGAAGTCAAAATCGGTAGAACGGTCTGTACAAAAGTTTATTTAAATGTCTAATCTTATTTCAAATGGAGTGTAGTTTTGTAGATGTAGTACGAGCGTTCTGGATTCAGGCTCATGTATGTGGTCACGAATCACTGGTACACTGGTTACCGAGTCATTGTGGGGTAGATGTACAGCAGTGGATACATACGAACTTATGATGATGATATCTATACCATTTTTAGGGTTCCGTAGTCAACAAGGAACCCTTATAGTTTCGCCATGTCCGTCCGTCTATCTGTCTCCAGCTTAGCTCAGACTCTTAGTACTAGAAAGCTATAATTTGGCATGGATATACATATTAATCACGCCGACAAACTGGTAAAATAAAATCATGTTTTTTTTTTTTTTTTTTTCGCCTACCCTATGGTGTGGGGTATTGTTGTGTGGATCTTTCAAAAATATTGCGGGTTTGTGAAAACAATTTTTCGATTAAGGAATCTGTTTCTGAAATATTAGGCTTTAAAGTGCAAATTTTTGTTAAATTTAAGTGCCCCCCCTGCCAGCTAAAAGGTTGTACTTGGATATGTAAAAAATCACAGCAGTAGTGTATATAACGAAGTTAAAATGAAAAATATCACTGCCAGGCGTCACAAGTTACCGAGTAATAGTCAACCAACTTACATTTTACAGTTGAAAAACATGTTCTCCCTTATGTTAAGTTTGTTCTTGGGATAAATTCATACCAACTACGGAACTTCATTGTGCGTGGTCCGACACGCACTTGGCCGGTTGTTTCTATTATTTTCAATAGATGTTGGTTGGGTTTGCATAATACATATTTACTTACAGGTTTTAATTTGACTGTAAACGGAAAATATTATAAACGTTTCCCGAAGCTTTTAAAGAACTTACGACACAGTTACCTGCTAATAACTGAACTCTTAAAACTCTCGAGGAAAATTATACATTTACCAGTAGGTAAAGGTTGATGATATTTCAGTTTCAAATAAACTTAAATGCTTTTAAAAATGCTGTGTGAATTTATTTAGTAACGGACGAAGCAATATTTTACCAGAGTAAATATATTTTAAATTCTGTGAACTAGGATTAGATTGTGGAAAATATTCACCAATGAAATATTTATTTGTGCCAGTTTACAGAATTTACTGCAGGAAAACGAAATTAAAGCAAAATCCAGGAAGTTCCAGGGATTATTTCTTCTAATGCCCGATTTTTATAATTCATCGAAGGTTTTTAATCGAAGACTCCATGTATTTTATCGAAAATACATCGTTTATACCGTGTACCGTACCGTGTGGTGCCGGACGTAAAGAATAGCACCACCATATTTCCTGCCGTGGGTGTTTTTTATAATTCATCGAAGGCTTTTCAATCGAAGACTCCATGTATTTTATCGAAAATTCATCGTTTATACCGTGTGGTGCCGGACGTAAAGAATAGCACCAACATATTTCCTGCCGTGGGTGTTTTTTATAATTCATCGAAGGCTTTTCAATCGAAGACTCCATGTATTTTATCGAAAATACATCGTTTATACCGTGTGGTGCCGGACGTAAAGAATAGCACCACCATATTTCCTGCCGTGGGTGTTTTTTATAATTCATCGAAGGCTTTTCAATCGAAGACTCCATGTATTTTATCGAAAATTCATCGTTTATACCGTGTGGTGCCGGACGTAAAGAATAGCACCAACATATTTCCTGCCGTGGGTGTCGTAAAAGTCGACAAAGGGACTTACTAGAGAATAAGCAGCAGCGTTCTCTATGCATTTTTAACACCATACTGCGATCGCCAACCCGCCTGCCAAGCGTGGAGATTATGGCAAATTCCCCCCCTTTGGGGCATACATACATAAACTCACGCCTTTTTTCCCATGGGGGTAGGTAGAAACTATAGAGCGCCACCTGCTACGTTCCGTCCTTACATACTCCTTTTGCTTTGTTTTCATACATCTAGTCAGTACACGCACGCTGGTTGCGAGGTCACTATATGTTCTCCTAGGGCGGGTAAAAGCTCCCCCCCGGTGGGTTCCCGCATTGTCGAGGCGGGGGGGCTCAGTAGCCGTGGCTTGGAGGGCCACGGTGAAGCTAAGAGGAACCCGAGGAGGGGGCCGCTTGTCAGGGCTTTTGCGGCTAAGCCGACGGACGTAGCGGCCGTAGGTTGCGGTGCCGCTTTGGCGACATCGCAACTGAGGCGGGCCGCGATGTCGACTGGGCGGCATCGCGGCTGAGTGTGGGAGGCCGCGGCGGGAGAGGAGTGCCGGTATTGCGGTGAGCCGTTCTCCCTACCTTCCGCGGCCTTGACGGGGTCGCCACCGATGAATGGCGGACGCGGTGGGGCCGCAGAGGAAGAGGAGTGTCGGTATTGCGTTGGCCGCTCTCCCTATCCTCTGCGGCCGAAAAGTGGTAGGCGGCGGGGCCACTAACCTGACCCGTCGCGGTGGGACCAGGGGCGCCTGGACGCGGGGTCGTCTGGCGCGAGGTCCCAAGTGGAGGCCAGCAGGCAACGGGTGCGGGGGCACCCTTGCCTGTATTGCACAGGCCTCCACCAGTGTCGGACGGGAATGGCCAGGTGTTCCCGGTCATTCCTATATCGCCCCCAGGCTGAGGGGCATGCGGGGCCCGCCCGCGGGCATGCGCCGGGAGGGTTGTGGACGTAAAGGCTGTGCCGGTTTCCCATGACCCTCCCATCAAGGCGATGAGGGAACTCCGCTGAGTTTTAGTGGGTATACTGCCATTTTGGCAGGGAGTCCCACATACCTCGTCTCGTCCCCCGACGAGCGGGCATGCGTAATGCATTTCTCAGCGTCAAAAAAAAAAAAAAAAAAAAAAAAAAGGGCGGGTAAAAGCTAGCAAATTATATAGCTAACCCGCGCAACTTCGTCTGCGTCACCTACTCGTAAGAGAGAGAGTGGTTTAAGTAATGAATTTTCTACTTATTTTGTTGCGGAGTTATTTTAAAATTATGATACCTCCTAAGATGTTGATTGAAATCAAGTGATGTTAAGGACAATTTTGTTTACATTTAAATACTTGTGATTAATAACATATTTATTTGGATAAGGATTAATATTATGTTGATAAAACTCCTTCGCAAATAATGAATTAATTTCGAAAAAATTTGATAACCATAAAAAAAGGTTATAGTGAGTCAATCTTAAAAGATAGACATATGCTGTCGCGATTTTTTTTTAGAACTTTTAAAGAGGAACAATTCCATAATATTTGCGTAACTTATACCGTTTATGCAGCGCATGCAACGGAAGCTCTCAAAAAGGAATAATTTTTCCCGTATTTGCAACATTTTTCATTTATGCTCCGCTTTTATTGGTCGTAGCGTGATGTTATATGATGTTATATAGCCTATAATATTCCTCAATAAATTTACTATCCAACACAAAATTAATTTTTCAATTCCAACCAGCAGTTCTTGAGATTAGCGCGTTCAAACAAACAAACTCTTCAACTTTATATATTAGTATAGATATATATTATAATATTACCTGTAAATGTGAAAGTTTGTGAGGATGGATGGATATTTGTTACTCAATCACGAAAAAACAGCTGAACGGATTTGGATAAAAATTTGTCACACAAATAGTATAATACCTGGATTAAAACAAAGGATACTTTTTAACCCGGTTGTACGTTCCCGTGGGATGATTTCCGACATCCACGCGTGCGAAGCCGCGGGCGAAAGCCAGTACTTATGCCATTTATATGGTAAATGGTAGATCAATAAATGCCACTATTACTGATCGCTTCAGATTCTCGGTAGCAACTAGTCACTTAACATGTAATGTAACAGGAACTGCCTCGTTCCAGTCAGCATTTTGCATGCACAGGAAACATCCATTAAAAGTTCCAATTGACTTGAACATTGGCACTAGAGTTGGGATTAGTTCCGCGAACTAAATCATTTATCTTTCAAAAGTGTGTTCTTGTACGTGCTTAGCAGTTGCATTTGCTACGTGCTGGAGTTCCGGAACTGTTTCTAGTATATGGTTTTTACGTAACAGTGTGCTGTTGGGTTGAAAATTATCAGTTTACTACCTGTACCTGTTACAATCTACAGGGTGAAATTCACGGAAAAAAAAAAGTTGTTGCCACAATCAAGATTTTGTTTAGATTAACTAAGTACCTAACTTGTTTGCATCTGAGCCTATCAAGTATAATGATCACAGCTACTACTTTTATTTGATTGAGGTTTGAAACGGGATCTTGACTGGAGTTATCACAAAACCTATTTGCAGCAATCAAGTCAAAACATAGTTGCTAAAGTTTCAATGATCTTTATTGAATTAATCAAAATGCTTGATTGACACAACCAACTTACTTTGTTACAGTTAACATTTTTTTTACTTGTCTCTTTTTTAACTCTTCCATAATGATGTCATGTTAAGGGTAATCGAGAAACTTGTTTGAGCGTTCAATCATTTGAACTAGTATTGCTGCAAACATGTCGTGATGATCAACTTAACTAAGATTTTGATTAATCTAAACAAGATATTGGTGCCGATTCTCTTGTCACAAAATTCTCTAAACTAGACTAAAAATCACCAAAATTTTGTTCATTCCTGTCAAACGACGATTTCCTATTCTGAAATTGTCTAAAGTGACACAACTTAACTATATTTTAGTTTGACAGCTCTAAGATGGTACTGAGTTTTTAAATTTAGTGAAAATAGCAATTTTGCTATTATGAATTTGACGTTTTTAAACTAAAATTTAGATTTTCTAACTAAATCTGACTATTTTTAATCGCGATTAAAAAGGTGTGGAATAAAATTAGTTTTCATGAACTAAAATTCACACCAATCACCTCGACTTCTGGTGCAAAACCAGTACTGTATATAAGGTGTATCTATTCATACACGAAATATTTTAAGAGAAACATCTTTATGTCGTAAAAAAGCCACAGCAGCGAATAATTTTTTTTAATCTTAGTGTTTTATATTTTTACATAATTATTATAATTTTAAAATTGCTTGAGATTTTTTTTTTTTTTTTTTTTTTTTTTTTTTGTGTATGGCATCTCGGAGGTATAACCACTGGGGGTTCCTGCTCCTTAACCGGGCTTTCCTGTGGTGCCGCAAGCTCCTAACGAAGTTTACGCCTCCAGCCAGGGGGTTTTTACTATAATCTACTTAAGCTAGACGACTGCTCGCTAACGGCACCCCAGGTGGGGCTCGAACCTCGGCTTAGGGCAGTGTCGGAGGGAGGGTGGCAAGGGACCGTCGGTGGCTGGATAATATCAGGGTTCTGATTATTAATCGGGGGAGTTTGGATTACAGGCTCAGCTAAACCACATGCTGGCACATCGTTAAGCGTCGTCAAGGGACGGGGAGGGCTTATTAATCGGGGTGGGTTTCGCGCGGGACCTCTAAAGCGAGGTCGGAATTGTGATCGTGTTCGTGTTGTGTGTACTCTTCGAGCTGTACTAGTTTCCCTACGACTCTCCTGGATGAGAGTGGTGGGGTCGTCTGGGTCGGTCAGTGCGTGCCTTGGACGGCGGATCGTACTAATGCGGGAGGGGGTATAATTGGCGGCCTGCACAACGAGAGTGTTGCGGTGGGTGGCGGCAGAGTCAAAGAATCGCTTGGAAGAGCGTTTCAGAAATTGGGCTATTGTAGGCATTCTAAGCTCTACATGGAGGTTTGTGTTCCGAACGAACCAGGGGGCTCCCGTGCATTTACGGAGGAAACGATTTTGAATGATTTGCATCTTATGGATGACATGTGATTTTGCTTGGGCAAAGACTGGACTCGCATAGGTCATGATGGGGCGGATGCACGCGGTGTACAATCGCAATTTGCACTTGAGTGACAATTTGCTATTTTCGTGGACAAGGGAGTGAAGCCTATAGAGAGCGAAGGCGGCGCGCGAACGCGCCTTACTTACATGCTCAGAAAAGGAGAGGCGTTGATCGAGGATGACACCTAGATATTTGGCTCGCTTCTCCCAAGGGATAGGCTTGCCGAACATGGTGACAGGTTTGGGCTTTGGGGGGATTTTTCTCGGTTTTACGAAGAGAACCGCTTGGCTTTTGTCAGGATTGACTTCGATCCGCCACTTTCTAAACCACGCACCGAGCTTGTCGGCTGCAGTCTGGAGAGTGTTGGTAATGACATTATGACTCTTCCCTCTGTAGTAAACGGCCGTATCGTCTGCGAACAGAGCCAACTGAGCCTTTTTAAACTTCGGGATGTCGCTGGTGTAAAGCGTAAAAGCCAGGGGGGATATCACAGAGCCCTGAGGGACTCCTGCGCGTATGGGATGGGAGGAGGAGAGGGCTCCCTCTATGCGATAGCGAAAGGTGCGATTCGACAAAAAGTCTCGTAAGATGAGCACGAGACGCTCGGGCACACCGAGTTGGTACAGCTTGTAAATCAAGCCGTTGTGCCAGACCTTGTCGAACGCTTTCGCTATATCAAAGAAGATAGCTCCTGTCATAAGGCCGCGTTGAAAGCCGGCGCTTATGTCCTCGACTATACGGTGGACCTGATGGGTCGACGAATGTTTGGTACGGAATCCAAACTGTTCGTGGGGGATAAGGCCCTTAGTCTCGGCGTAGTCTCTGAGACGCTTATAAATAAGCCTCTCGTAGAGTTTGCCCATGACTGTGAGCAGGCTAATGGGGCGGTAGCTCGCGGGCTCCTTCTTGGGTTTACCGGGTTTGGCAATACCGATTACTGTGGCCTCTTTCCACACTTGCGGGAAGACATTATTGTTCATGGCTCCATTGAAGATGGTGGCCAAGAGCATTATCAGGTGGGCGGGGAACAATTGGACCACCCTATTGGTGATACCATCAGAGCCAGGGGCTTTACGAGGTTTCAGACCCTTTATGAGCTCGTGCACTTCCGCCGGTGTGACGGGAGCCAGAGGATACTCAGGGTCTTCGACGGGCGGGAGGGAGGCTCTACGTTCGACTTCAGCGTCGACCTCATCGAGGTGAGCTTGGTCTACTGGTTGAGAGCTGGGCGAGCACTGGGCCTCTAGACTGTCGGCTAAGCATTCGGCTTTGTCGATGTCTTCGAAAGCGAGAGACGCGTCTGGGCGGATCAGTGGGGGCATTGAGGCTGAGCTACCTCCTCGGGGATTGAGTTTCCTTTGGAGTTGCCAGAATGCTAGATGGTTCGGCTCTAGGCTGTTCAGTAGCTTATCCCAGTCGGCGTCACGAAATTCCTTCACGCGTTTACTTACAGCACGCTGCAAGTAGCGCATGTGGATTTTGTTAGCCGTGCAGGGAAAGCTACTGTACGCACGGACGGCTGCGTTCTTCTCCGTCATCAGTGCACGTACATCGTCCGGCAGTTTCCCGCGACGGTTATCCGTCGCCGGAACCTCCCTTGAACATGTGTTCAGGACAGATTGTACGTGCTCTGTGAGAGAGTCGATCGCTGTCGTCGTGTCTGCGATAGAGTCGAACTGGTCGGGGATCGAATCCAATTGGGGGGACGTGTTAGCTTTCAAGCTTTCGCCTACTCGCTTCCAGTCCGTTATCCTTTTGGTGCGCGGGGGGATATTGGGGTCGTGAAGACCTATGCGAGGGGCCATTTCTACGAGAACAGGTCGGTGGTCAGAGTGAAGCTCGTGGTGCACCTCTATAGAGACCAACCGTAGGTTGATGTTCTTTAGAAGTGCCACATCGAGCACGTCAGAGGCATGGTCAGGATTATGCGGATAGTGGGTGTGATTCATCAGAGCGATGATATCAAAATTTAGGAGGGGGCAGAGGTCAAAGAGGACTTTACCCCTATGGGAGGTGAGTCTACTATTCCAGGCTGGGTGCTTGGCATTGAGATCACCCGCCATGATGACGGAATCACTCATGCTCAAGAGGGTGCTAAGGTCGTCGGTCAGTAGTCGATCTTGGATAGGATCAATTGTAATGGTAGGGGGCAGATAGGCTGATATTATCGTTATAGATGGGTGGCCCGTCATACCGATTCGGCAGATCGAGACTTCTAATAGGGACTTTAGGACAGGAGGGTCTATGGGCGTGCAATAGAGCTCTGATTTATAATAGATTAGAGTACCTCCCAGGTGGCACCGCGACCTATCGTTGCGAATTATACGATAATTCGCAATTGACGGGTTACGGTGCCTGGGTTTTAAAAAGGTCTCTTGGATTAGGAAAATGTCTACCTTATGATCGCCGAGGAATTCGGTGATCTCTGAGTTTTGGCCGTCCAAGCCATTGGCGTTAAAATAACCTAACATTAGGGATCGGGGTTTGTTTCTAGCGGGGGACCTAGTATCCATTAAGTGGTCTAGGGGTGTTGTTCGCGAATCTAGACAATGCTTGCGTGATCTCGGGATACGCATTGTAGATTGCCTGAATTTGGTATAAGTCACCGGCGTTGGTCGCGGCGACTATCTCGTCGGCCATCCTCCTCGCGCGGGGGGTGAGGAAGACCATGTAGGTGGAAGAGATCACCTGGAATGAGACATTTTGCGAAAAAATCCTTTATTTACTTATTCTGTGAATGACCCGCCTCGACGCGGTGACGCCGAACGGTGCGGTGGGGTGGCGGCACGAGCGCGGTGAATTTTGATAATTAATCATCATATCAAGTAATTTTAAATTATTTAATTTTTTAAATAATATACTCAGAATAAAAAAGAAAATCATTTCCATGGCTTCTTTACCACCTATAGGTGTATCACTTATAATATTTCGTGTTTATCCCTTTTTTTTTTTCTTTTCTTTTGCTTATATCTCCAAAATGGTGCGTCCTATCGCAAAAATAATGAAAATTTCGACCCCCTTTTAGAACCCCTAAACCGCCACGCTTCATTGGCTGGATGGTACACCATCCAGCCAATGAAGCGTGGAAGTTATGGAATAAAGAAAACCTCACTAACACTTTCAATATAATTTAATAAAGGTCGTGGAATTACATGAGTCCGTCATTTCTTTCTTTTTGTCTTATGGAGGCAGACGCGCCAAGTACTATCCTGGCTGTAAGGACGTTGGAGCCGAGGAGTACCTAAATCCTTGAAGCCAAGTGCAGGACCCGCAGGGTAGATGGTAGTGATGTCGGAGCCTGATGCCAGTAGTAGCGTCCTGTTTCCCAGTTCCTGCAGTGAGTGTCGTCACTAGCTGACGCGGCAGCGGTTCTCACAGGTAACCGACCCGGATGTAAAACCCGAACCTTGGACCCCAATATGGGGATAACGCGGTCCTATTATTTATTTCCTAGTCGAAACTTGAGTACTGAAGTTAAGGAAATAATTCGAAGTACCAGAAATTTATTAGGCGAGGCTGCGCGTGTAACGTCGCGTACAAGTGTCGTGTACGGGAACGCGAACCTCGACTCAGTATTTTTTATGTTCAGTTGGACTGTATGGGAGAACTTGTTGTTCAACTACAATGTTTAGTTTGTTCTTGGGATAAATTTATCCTAACTACGGAACCCTTCATTGTGCGTGGTCCGACACGCACTTGGCCGGTTTTTTCATCACGAAATTCCGCAATTACGTAAAAGAAAATTCCAGAACAGAAAAAAAAAAAAATACTGTTACTAATGTGGAACCGAGCTGGTGTTCCATTACTTTTTTCTCGAACACTCGTATGATATTCAATAACAATATCATAATAACATTATCATAAACATTTTGTGCATTACGCTATACAAAATATTTCATATTTTTGTTCCGATTTTGTATCGAGAGTTTGATTTTTTCGGCGTTCCTTCATTGAATTGTTATAATGCCAGAGCCTCGTATTACTGATATGGTTTTTTTTTTGGATTTTGCCCTAACTGTTGATGCTAACTGATTATTAAAGTTAGTTTGTTTTATAAATGCGCGATTTAATCTTTACAAATAAATAAAATGGAAGTGTCTGTTTGTAAAATGTCAAAATAACAGCTTTTTACTAAATGCACATGAAAGTATATACGGTACTTATATTTTTATTTTTGTTTGTATGCCATGTCGGTCTGACTATCTGTCTGTCTATTTGTTCCGGCTAATCTCCGAAACGGCTGGACCGATTTTGACGGGACTTTCATTGGCAGATATGTAGCTGATGTTATAAGCAGTAACTAAAGATACTTTTATTAATAAAAAGCAACGCTGGAGCAGCTAGTACAAAATAAGTATCATCTTCGACTTCGGCCACTTAGCAAAACTATTGTAAGAGTTCCACTGAAGATACCATGGGTCTTATGGTTTTCCTGATGGTGTAATTACAGACACAGGACTTCTTTGCGACTCCCACACGAAATTTTTAAGGTCATCAGATAACTTGAAGCTTAAAATGCCCATGCATTCCACAACTTTCCTTGACAAATCCGTTACGGTCCAGGCCGTTCGTTTGTGAAATACATTGCCAGATCTAATAAAACGCGCGCAATCGTTGCCTGTGTTTAAACGACTCATGAAGGAACATTACTTGTCGTTGTGATTTTGTTCTCGTTGTTAGCTGTGATAATCTCTACACTTCATTTATTTTCTTTACTTATATAGTTAGTATGTATGTATGTATCTATGTATCTATTATATAGCATATATCTGTGTATATATTATAGGATATTGTGCTGTTATACTTTTATTTGCACCAATGACAACCCCATTTTATGTCCAGAAATTCACTATCCATGCCAAGGTTGCCTGGAAGAGATCGCAGTATGCGATAAGGCCGCCCATTGTATATTTTATAGTGTATAAGTTTTCCTTTTCTTTTGTAATGTGTAATCTAATGTACAATAAAGCATATATAAATAAATAAACAAAGACTTTCATATTTGTCTATAAGGTCGGCAATACAACCCCTGAGTGTTCCCCTGAGAACACTCCTGATGGTCGGAAAACGAAAAAGTTTTCACGAAAAGAGTTGAAATATCCTTCTTCTTTGTCGGTCCTATGTAAAGCTGCAATTGTTTATTCAAATTTTTATCAATTCACATCAGTTGCCTTTACCAGGAAATGAAATGAGTGATGTCAGTTACAACTGGTAAGGGTAACTGATGTGAATTGATAAAATTAATGCATTCTGCTATACGTGGTGGATGGTTCAATGATTTTGAATGACGAAGAGATGGTTTAAGCTCCTCCAAAAGCTTGAAAATCTTAACATTTTTTTAAAAGTTTTAATTCAATTACAGTCACGGAAGTTGATTGCATATCAAATTGACACACTAAAGTCGAATTATTAATTCACTGCTGGAGAAAACTGACATTGTTAAATAATAAGGAAATATGTATTGTTTTCTAGACTTTTACACTTATACAGTACATATATTATACATTTATTTTACACTTTGTAAATCAATTAAACTAAACGATCACCATTACAATAAATATGACCATTTATTACACAAAGTGACGGCTAGCACATGTCAGATTACTCGAGTGAATTAATTATAATGAATAACTATATAATATTAGTAGTATTTATTTATTTATTTATTTGGTAAAAACATGTACAGACGCCAGCAGGTCAAGCTACCCGCAATCAACCTTGAACCTTATACTGTAGTGATAAAGTTTAAAATCTATTAAAGAAATTTGACAGATTGTAGTAGCTTGATGTGCTGGTGTCTGTACAACATTACAGACTCAGGTCCAAGTTATTGCACAGTTAAATTTACATAAAAGCAGACATATTTACAATAAGGAAGGAATAACAATAAGAAAGATACACAAAAATGATTAATCAACAAGCAAATAACAATGGCACAAAAAATAAAAACTCGTCTTTCATCCATCATCTCACAGAATCTCAAACATGCTCGACATACGTCTATCCATCTGGCGGCAAACAAATCACACTCCTGTTGCCGTAGCCAAGTTGACAATCTACAATCGACAACGCTAATAGAAAACGAATCAAATGTATAGGAATGACATCATCTCAACGTTAAGTCACGTGGTCAGAACAAACGAATAGAAAATTCGTACACAAGTGTACAACTTATCAGATCGTTCAAAATGTTGAATGAAATCTGGTTGATCTAAATACGTTATAGAGTGAGCGATCAACTTGTCTACCAACTTATTCGCTTACGACGCGGACGAGGCGTCAACGATTGTAGGAAGAGATTCGGGACGAAACGTTTGTAACTTGGCTAGGGGGGCTGGTTCGATGTCAGTACAGAGAGTATGGAAGAACAAAACGTGTTGCGCCCCAAGTAATTGTGGGACAAGGGCAGGAAGATCCTAGAAGCATAAAGAGAACTAGAAAAGACCTATAAGCATAAAAGTAACCAAAAGCCACTTCTTATTCCTTCATCGCAGTTGCTTTTATTGTTTTCTTTTCATATGATTTTTTTTTGTGACAAAAGGCGCTTGCTGCTATCCGATGTTTGATAGTTTACTGCCGTCAGTATTCATTTTTTTTTTTTTTTTTATCTGTGCTATGCTGCCTTAAGCTCCTAACGAAACTTAATGCCTCCAGCCAGGGCGTAAAAACTATAAACTAAACGACTGCAGCTCGCTAAGGGCACCCCCTGTGGGGTACGAACCTCGGCTTAGGGCAGCTGAGTCGGAGGGAGGGTGGCAAGGGATCGACGGTGGCTGGATAAAATCAGTGTTTTGATTATTATCGTGGGGAGTTTGGATTACATGCTGCTCAGCTAAAACGCGTGCTGGCGCTTCACTTACAGTCAAGGGTCGGGGAGGACTTCAGTATTCATTACTCCAAGAGGCTTATATGTTGTTTAAGCTCTTTTATTACGTATTGTCCTGAATATAACCTTAATATTCGTACAATTTCCTTTTTGTGAGGAAGGTATTAAACTTGTGTTTATATCAAATGGTTGTATTATATGTTTTGTGTAGATGTCGTTACTGATTTATTTTGCATACGTTTGTTTAGTCTTTGTTATTGTAGTTTGAATGTACTAATGTTTGCAAAAAACGTGTTCTTTTTAGGTTTAAGATATGGTGGCTAGGAATCGTTGTGTTGATTTAATACATTGTATAATAGCAGAAATACGTACCTAGTAAAATGGTAATAGGTTTTTGTACGAGTATTTAAATTCCGCGTGAATGTCGCTTATCACGTAAAAAACGAGTCTATGTCCTTCTCCATATCCCAGACTATAATCATTGCCAAAACATTGCTCTTCTATATAGCTAAACGCGAATGAACATGTTTTGCTGAGACTTTGTTGCTTTCGCAATTTTTTTTTGACGTGACAACGTCTAATAAATCGATGAACGCCGGCTGAATGCACGAAAAAGGATGACTTATTGTCCCGTTACGATCACTGTCCCGTTACGCTCATTGTCCCGTTACGCTCATTGTATGCTTGCGCCGCAATGTTTTGTTATGACGTTGTCACGTTAAACTATAGTCCGTAAACCAACTTTACAGAAAACCAATTTTTTTTTTATTGGGTTTGATTACTTGTTTAGTTATGTATTTATTTATTTTTATGCTTATATAAATTATGTAGTAGGTATGTTGAAGCTGTTTGTACTTCCCGTCACTTGTCCCTACTGGTTCATTAGAAAACCAGCATCATACAGCATCTGTTTGGCATTAATGCTGAAATGAACCTTTTTGGCGCAGCCGTGAGGCACACAGCTATTTGTTTAAAACATTTTATCACTCTTTATTTTTTTTGTATTTTGTGTTTCACGAACTGTGGTGACCAAGCAAACGTTATTTTTTCTTTCTTTCTATATACAATCTATTTGGACAAAGCTTTTACTTCACGTCAGAAAAAAATCAGTCAATGTGTCTGTAATTGAAGCAACAGAAACAGCATTGTTGATACATTTGTAATACCTGACTGTTCCGCGAATTTTTCTTCTTGAATACTAGGTGCTACCCGAGCCTTCACCCGTGTGGCTTTTTCTAAAATAAAAGTAGCCTAAGTTACTCCTCATAGCATCAGCTATCTGCCAGTGCAAGTTTTATCAAAAACAGTTCAACCGTTTCGGAGATTAGCCGGAACAAACCGGCAGATAGACTAAAATTTAAAAAAAAAAAATTTTGTTATTATATTACGTACCGTTTATACTTTCTTATGCGTTTAGTAAAAATTTACTGTTATTTTGAAATTACAAACAGACACTTCAATTTTATTTATTTGTATAGATTGATCAGTCATCAGTGACTTTCTACCTAAACTTTACAGACGATATCGTTCAAAGAAAAATAAATATGGCTGAAAATATTTAAGCAAGGACACTCTGTTACGCTATTTCTTCGTTCTCCCTAAACCGCGCAAGATTTGCATGGTGGAATAGATAATCACGGCATGGTGTCACTGGGTCACAGGTAGGGTAGATGCCCCTGTCCCTGACATAATCCCTTACTTCGCCCTTACGACACCCTTGGGAGACATCGGGTGGCCACTGTTGTGGCCGGAAACCACTGGGCTGAAAACTTGAGGCATTTTTTATGTATCGAGGCACTGAATTAAAGTAGCGTTGTTTACATAAAGAATGGCAATTGTTCAATACAATGTGAACATATATTTTGATATTCTAAAGTATTATATTATAGATTAATGTAATTAATTACATGAATGAATGAAAATTAATATTTATGTTTTTATTTTCTTATTTTTTATGTGTGCAACATTAATGTGCCTAAAACATATTTGTGTAGTGTGGCAACACATTTTTTCTTCTTGTCGCTTCGATATAAGGTTGTTGAGTGTAACTCGCCATTGTTTTTTGCTTTTGCTAACAAATAGATAAATAAGTGAAATTTTTATTAAGTGATAGTTTTTTTTTTTAATAATCTATGGCATCTCAGAGTGTAACCACTAAGGTTCCGACTCTTTAACCGGACTTTCCTGTGGCTGCCTTACGCTCCTAACGAAACTTAATGCCTCCAGCCAGGGCGTAAAAACTATAAACTAAACGACTGCTGCTCGCTAAGGGCACCCCCTGTGGGGTACGAACCTCGGCTTAGGGCAGCTGAGTCGGAGGGAGGGTGGCAAGGGACCGACGGTGGCTGGATAAAATCAGTGTTTTGATTATTATCGTGGGGAGTTTGGATTACATGCTGCTCAGCTAAAACGCGTGCTGGCGCTTCACTTACAGTCAAGGGTCGGGGAGGAACCATATTTTATTGTCTATCTATGTTTTATTTCAAACAGCATTTAAATGGGTTATGTGTTACGTGGAGGCTTTTTTGTTTTTTACGAGTGCTAGTTGCTTTTCGGTGCGTAATTTGTCTATAAACTTCCCTTTATATATTTAGGGTAGAACGTACATGTTAGATTTAAAGTTTGCGGCCATTTGACAATATTTTGAGATATTGTTTTATGAGTTACTAGCTTTTGCCCGCGGGTCCGTCCGCGTGAATGTCGGTTATCGCGTGAAAAAGTAGCCTATGTCCTTCTCCATATCCCGGGCTATATCTGGGACAAGTTTCATGAAGATCGGTTCAGCGATCGGTTTAAGTGGGTCCGTAGTATGACTGCGGGTAATCTGATAGGGCCCGGGTAGGCTGCGGGTAATTTTAAATATCGCAGCATTATGCTGAAATAGGAGCCTTTTTGGCCTCGCACAGGTCTTTATTTTTTGTTATATTTTTATTCTTGTTTTTAATATTTTTTTAGTTTTAAATGCTCCTTTCTTTTTTCTTGATTTGTTTTTTGTTTGTTTGTATTTCTTGTGCGAGTCAAAAATAAAATATTTTCCTTTCTTTCTTTCGGGGGTTTAGGCTAGAAAACGTAACAGACAGACAGACAGACAGAGTTACTTTCACATTTATAATATTATATATACTTAGTATGGATAGGATGAGGGAGTCGATCAAAACACTTGCACCAGCCTTCTTAAGAGTCTATACTACCTCAGCCCCACCTCACTCTGTATCTCGCTCGCACACTATTACTACCGGTCACGCGAGCAAGCGAGACAGGGCGGCAGGCAAAAGGCTCCAAGGCGCCGATAGTTTAGGTAATTTCGTTTTACGGTGAAAATAATGGTCATTTAACAAAAGTAAATAACATAAGACCTGCTTTACAGTTAGTTCTAGTATTTTTTTAATACCAGCGGTTTATTGTTCGGTTTGGAGGTAACTTTGGAATTTTTTTCTATAGAGAAAATTTTATGGAATCGTGTTTTCGGCTAACTTAACATTACTCTTCAACTTTACCATATATTTATTTCAAAATTAATGCTGCAGTATTTTCTACATAACGGAGGATCATGCTAAGCCATTTGAGGTAGTATAGGCCCTTAATGGTAGGTAAGGTGAAAATTACTTTTTATTTTAACTTTAAATAGTAACTCTTTGTGCTGTAACGAAAGAAAGAAAAAGAGCAAATTATTTAATAAAACAAAAAACCTGACTGCAAAAACACATAACTGAAAAGAGAAAAACAAGGATTATAATCTATAGAATTATAGTATCGCAGGCTACAGAACGTGCCAAAGAAATAAACATACATACATATATACATCCTCCTTTTGGGGCAGTCGGGTAATAATTATGAACTGACTCTCTCAAAGGACAACTAGTGCATAAATTCGAAAAGAAATAAAAAATCCCATTCACATGACATACGATAATACACAAATCAAGGAATGAAACTGAAATACCGAAATAAAATTGGTTAATGAACAAATAAAAGTTGAGGCAATTTTACAAAGTTTTATAGCCAAACGGTATAATTCCGGAAATATAATAATTTTGCGTAATTGCACCAGCGCGGGTTCTTTTCACCTTTCCGCAACACTACCTCGCCTAAGTACTCTATAAATTTAATGCACAACTTTAAAATTGTTGCTTTTCGCTCAATAAGGCTTCCTGCAGCCATAAAAATATTTTGAACTTTCATATTCCACGTTGCTCTTTACAAAATTGATATTGAAATGTATGTAAATAGCTGTAAAAGTCACGAAAGCACCAGCTCTGTTCACGAAAACTTGGGAAGTATATAAATAATCAAGTGCATTACCAAGTTACATGGAATGGAAGTGACGTTGTCTCGTCATAAACAGCGGGGTAATTGCCATTGAAGGGGGTTATTCAGTAGCAATGGCTTTCATTTGACAGTTCAACAACATTCATTGCGTTATTTATTGCAGATACATTTTTCGAACATATGAAGCAATGGATTACCAATACCTTAACATTTATTGCTTGAATACGAGGCTTTTGGTTACTTTGCATGTGTGTATTTGATTTTTTGTGTTGTGCGTTTTCTTTTTTTTTTTTAATATACTTCAAAATCATTCTGATTGTAATTGCAAATGTGTTACGTACATACTTAGGGTGAAGGGGTTAGAAGATTTTTTTTAAAACGTTTCCCCACACTAGGAATTTCTCCTGTATCGTGAGTGCGTTTACAAACATTTAAACTCACATACACGAACTGCCAGACCCGGAACAACCACTTGTAGGTCATACAAATATTTGTTCTGTGCGGGAATCGAACCCGCGATACGCAGCGCTGCAGTCAATCGCTTAACAACTGCGCCATCCGTGTCGTATAAATAAATTTATAAACGAACTGTCGTTTCTTTCCTATGGTTTATTCACAAAATACTTAGGAAGTTTTCAACGATTCAGGGCGCGTTCCCACTATATAGCAGAGTGTGAGTACTATGTACGAGCTACCATTTACCGGGTAATATGTCTTTTATTGACTTGAATGTACTCTGGCGGCTGAGAGTATGTCATGCTCACTCAAATGTCTCGCTGGTGGTGGCGTATGTGTTGGATCATTAAGTTCCCTTCAAAATGGTTGAGCTAAATGGTGCTAATCCATGCGACATGTTCGTGAACGGGCGCTGTCAGTTGGGACTGATCATCTCTTAGCTGCCACGACTTATTTTAATTTTTGAATTGTTTTTATTACGGACGCTTCTAACGTGCACGTCTTTCTACATTGTTCTCACATGTATAACTTCAACATGAATGATGTAACCCATTTTTTGTAACAATATTTTGTTTTAAAAGAGTGTCTGTGGAGTTTCTTGCCCGTTCTTCTCCATCGGAACCTACTACGCTTTGGAATGGGCAACTAGCTTCATCTTTTTGACTGACTGACCCCTTGACGATTCAAAAGTGCCTGTAATTGGTTTATTTGAAATAAATGCTTTGAGTTTGAGTTTAAGTCTATGTCGTGACGATTAATTTATCGACGACTGTCGTCTCTAGCTATTCCCATCGACTGTTTATCGTCACTGTGTCGTCGAAATATTTTATCGTTGAACGACTGACGTATCTAGCTGTTCCCATTGGATCGTGACGACATTTTTACTGTTCATGGCAGTCGCCTTGTAGTTCGCACATCAGTCGCCTCTACCTTATTTTTTACCGTGGCTACGATAGATAGTCGCAATGATTACACACACACACATGATTTGCCGTCACGATAAGTCGTGACGTTTTTTTTTTATCGTTTTACGACTGAAGGCCTAGCCGTTCCCATTGACTTGACAATGTATCGTCGCTGCAAAAAAAAAAAAGTCGTGGACGACAGTTAATCGTGTCGTCCTTTACGAGTATGTGAACACCCCCATTTAAATACACAAGCCATGACGCTTTAAACGACACAATAATCTGTCGTCACCATATATTGGGAACGGGGCCTTATTCGCGCCATGGCTTCTTCTGACCATGACCTGATTACATGGTTATAGGAGCGAGCAACTATACCTATTCTATGAGCATCCAAATAAACCACCTTGCCTTCAGGCAAGTAGTACGGTTAGTTAACTACGGTCAGTTTCTCTTTAAAAGCTACAGCGATAACGCTGTACACAAAGTGGTCGGCTACTAATTAACCGTATATAGCCACCTTTCCTGTACGAATCTGTAGATATAAATAGGTAGATAGGTACCTACATAATACATAAAACGACTGTGGGGTATAAATTTTTACGCAGCCTCACGCCGCGTCTTGGGGAAATCACATTACGCGATTTTTGGCGCACCGAAGCGTTTCCTAGTAGATTCTATCAAGAGCGCACGTATCGATTCTCCTTAAGAGTTATCTTGTAGATAGAACATGGCTTTGTTAACATTACCGTGCTCTTTGAAATGACTATGACCAATTAGGTGCCTATACGAAGGTTAGGTTAGCACTAGGAAATGCCGAAGGGCGGGTGTTTTGGGGGACTGTCTTATTAAATTAATTAATTTGTCTTTAATTTTTACGTTCGAAAAGTGCTGATTTTCAGCCTAGTTTGAAAAAAATTACTTTTGATTTGATTTGAATGATGTTGAAAACTTTGTATTGTTACCGGTCATGGGTGCCGGCAGGTTTACTTTAAGGGGGGTGCATCGTAAAAGAAAAGTAATCATACATTCATCGAAATAGTTTATCTACATTTTTTTTTCAAGAATTTTGGTATGATTTTCGTAGGTAGCGAAAGTTGTTTCGTATGAGTCACCCCCCTAAAGTATCTAAATTGCGACCCTGTGTATATATATTGAGTTGTTATATTCGGGGTTTTCGGATATTTTTTTAATTCTGAACGTTTCCTCACGATGTTTTCCTTCACCGGTTTGAAAGCAGTGGTGATAAAATAATTTACACAAAGTAAAGAAAGAAAGAAAAAAAAAGAAAAAAAAAAGTATTTATTGTGACTCGCACAGGAAGATTACAAATTAAGCTAAACACAATGGTAAAAGTATAAAAAATCAAATAACAAAATTGAAAAAATAAAATAAAAAATAAAAACGGAATGTCCTGTACGAGGCCGAAAGGCTCCTATCTATGTGTCATTTAAAAAAGAGTGGTATTCATATATTAAAGCGCCTGACTGGGTTCGAACCTACGACCTACAAGATACAAGATGACATTAGCACACCTTCAAAAGTACGATAGCATTTTGTTATTGTTTGTAGTAAGTAGGTACTAATAGACCAATGTATTGAAACATTTAGGGGTTCAACATGGTTGGGGGTAAAGATTGCGGTGGTTGAACATGCACTACTACGTACAAATCGAATTC
This sequence comes from Dryobota labecula, assembly GCA_947523025.1. Classification (NCBI taxonomy): domain Eukaryota; kingdom Metazoa; phylum Arthropoda; class Insecta; order Lepidoptera; family Noctuidae; genus Dryobota; species Dryobota labecula. The sequence goes on from OX383284.1 coordinate 19,601,300, forward strand.
CAATTCTTTATTAGTGGCTTTTGTGGACATGATATTTATTTAGATTTGTTGCTGTAGTTGTAATAGTAATCATGTTATTTGGTTTAAATAGGTTTTCATTTGGAAAGATGATCAGTGTATTGAAATTCATGTTCGACCCCCAGGGGTTCAACATGGTCAGGAGTAAAAATTGTGGTGGTTGAACATGGATTTCAATACATTGGTCATCTTTTCAGAGGTTTAGTCAATCAAAAATCAAAATAAAAATACTACTATCTCCATAAATATCTACTAAACCCTAATATCTTACAAAATTTCAGCTCAACACAATTTACAGAGGCCCGCGTTCCATACAGACAACCGATATTTTCGTTCACGAAAATGTCAAAGGAAATTTGGTCGCCCCATAAATGCATGGAATTTTTATAAGAAAATATATTGATTTATTTATACAACGCATTGGCATTTCTTGAATCTCAGTAAATAACGTTAGTGTCATGTTTCAGAAATGGGATAATATTCCTTTCAATCTTGATAATTTTACTTTTATACGATTATATATTTATTTACATCACACAAATATCATAGATAAAGGACGTCTACTCATTTAAATATTAAATCTTTTAGGGTCCCGTAATCAACAAGGAACCCTTATAGTTTCGCCATGTCCGGCTGTCTGTCTGTCTCTCCGCGGCTTAGCTCGGAGACCCTTAGTACCAGAAAGCTGTAATTAGGCATGGGTATAGGTACGTATTAATCAAGCCAACAAAATAGTAAAATTAAATCTTGAAAAAAAATTTTTCTTTTTAAGGTTTACACCTAAAGTGGCGATGATTTTTTTTTTTCATCTATCCCATGGTGGTATCGTTGGAATGTCCATTCAAAAATATTGCGGGTATGTGAAAACCATTTTCCGATTCAAACGGTTCCCGTTTGCGTAATATTAAGTTTTGAAGGGCTAATTTTTGTTAGAGTTAAGTGTCCTCCCTTGCCAGCTAAATGGATGTACTAGGATATGTGAAAATATTCACAGTACTAGTATATACTCGTATAACGAAATTAAAAGGAAAATATAACAGCTAAGTAGGCTTTACAAGTTACCGAGTAATAGTCAACCAACTTACATTTGCAGTTGGAATGTATCGGAGAACATGTTTTTCAACGAAGTACAATGTTAGGTAAGTTTGTTCTGGGGATAATTCCATCTTAGCTATGGAACCGTTCATTGTGCATGGTCTGACACACACTTGACCGGTTTTTAATTATTTATATAGATTGGGTATAAGCTTGTTTTGCTTTTAGTGCAAGATGAGGTTCAGAAATGAAAAATCTACGTATAAAGAGAATTATAAAAGTACAGGAAACAAGGAATTCATAAAGGTACAGCGGATTTCACTTAGAGCGAGTCAAAAATGAGTAATTTTGCACACGTGGACAAACTAGACTAGGAGTCCAGACACGCTTGTATGTACAATGCAGATAAAATATGTATTAATAATTTCTCTTTTCATTTACCGCTTATTGCGAACCTGTACGATCGGCGTAATTATCAGAAATCAATTAAGTAGCGACGATATTCTGATAATATCATTATTTTTCACCGTTTCCTCTCCGAGTAACAGATATAATGAGCTTGACCGGAACTCTCTTTGTTCCCGCGCGTTGCTACACTTTCCTTATTGCGATAATAACGGAATGATACGCAGAAAAGTCCGTAATTAGATACATTGTAATTGACCTGTTAAATGTGCTTTTGACCTATTTTTAACCGACTTCAAAAAAGGAGGGGGTTCGCAATTCGTCGGTTTTTTTAAATGTATGTTCTCCTATTACTCGAAGATGGCTAAACCGACTTTAAAAAATATTTTTCTGTTTGAATTTGTTTACTTTCCACTGTGCTGTCCAGGTGGTTCCATTGTAATCGGGTCAGAATCTGATGATGGGATCCTGGAGAAATCGAAGGAACTCTTCAAATATTATAGGCATACTTATAGCGATTTGGGTAATTTTTATAGTAAGTAACTCGTGCATTTGCTCTCGGAAAGCACCATTTGGTGAAGTGGCACTGATGATGAATACCACAGATGGCTAAAAAACCAAAATACAGATCCAAAGACACCGACTTCCGAACTTAAAGTTATTTTTTTGGAAGTCGGTTTATTTTTTGTTAAAAAGTTCTTATTTCGATGCTGTTTGTCGGTCAAGAATAGGTAAGATCGTAAATCAAAAGTTAGCGCAGCGGAGCTCGGCGGCTATTCTTCAATACTTCCCGGGAGAGCACGCGCACTACATAAGTAATTCCTGTCTGAATATTTCCTGTGTTCCGGGAACAAAAAAATGGCGCGCCCTCGAGGCAAAAGTTTCCGTGAAAACGTCGTTTTGAAGATATTGGATTTTTTGGTAACCCAAGACTTATAACTCGCCTCAGGGCTTTATCTATTTACGATGAAAGTGATAGTCTACGTATATCAGTATTATTTAAATTCTGGCGTCCTTTATCTTCCAAATTTGTATCTTAGCGTAGGTATTGGCTGAAAAATAATATGTAAAATGGTATTTAATAAAAATAAAATATTAATTTAAATTAATATTTTATTAATATTAATTTAAATTAATATTTTATTCTGATTTGTTAATATTTTACATATTTATATCTATTTTATTGATTATTATATATGTATTTCTGTATCTGCCCGTGACATGACAGCGGGTCCTATCACAATACCAGCGCGGCGACACTAATTTTTAAATGTCGCAGCATCATGTTGAGATAGGAGCCTTTTACAGGACCTTCTATTGTCTGTCCTTATTATATACTAGCTTTTGCCCGCGGCTCCGCCCGCGTGGATGTCGGTTATCGCGTAAAAAGTAGCCTATGTCCATCTCCATATCCCAGGCTATATCTCTACCAAATTTTATGACGATCGGTTCAGCGGTTTAGGCGTGAAAACGTAGCATACATACAGACAGACAGACAGACAGACAGACAGATTACTTTCACATTTATAATATTAGTATGGATATTTTTTTAATACTTTTATCTTTAAGTGTTTAGTTTAATTTGTGATCTTCCTGTGCTTGTCACAATAAATACTTTTTCTCTTTTTTTCAACTCTAACATACAACTGTACAAGACTTATTAACTACTTGATTTGTAAACTATATTTTTGTATATTTTATACTTGAAGGTGCATATAAACTATTTTATTTTAGTATCTTAACGCAAGATAAATGAAAGCTATAATATTTGTAAAGGCAATATAATATAAGACCAGGATTATCAAAAGACTAACAACTATTTTCGCGAGTTAAGTAAAGAAGGCGGCAAAAAGGCGTGTTATTAGTACAATGGTACCGAGACAAAGGAACTAACGACCGTCGCTGTGGTAATTAATGAATTCATTATCTTTTTAATTTCACCTCGAGCAGGGTAATGGGGTTTGTACCTGTTTAATGTAAAATTCGCTGAAATTCCCGCGTCAACTCTTTCAGGTGTCAAGATAAGTTCGTTAATGGATGATCGATGGACCGTCGTGATTCGGAATTTTATCGAAAAAATTCGAGAGCATATTTTAGGAATGTTAGCGAGTGAAGGCTCGTTCACCTTCGTTAGTTATTAAAAAGACTTAAAACCATACCTACGCAATCACCCAATGCATCCTTTGTTATTGTTATTCAAATACAATTGCTTCTTAACCATCCAATATTGCGCCATGATAAATTATTACGGATCATTAAAACGGAAAATAGTGGCCACTAAGCTCCGTTTTAATGATTACAATAAAACATAACAATTAAAACGGAAAATAGTGGCCACTAAGCTCCGTTTTAATGATTACAATAAAACATAACAATTTAAAACTACTGTTTGTAGTAATAATAACGTATAGTCTTGTGAAGCACAACTTGACGAGCTTATTTTCTGCATTTTCATTCAAAAATAAAAGAAATCACCGAAATAACGATGAGGGCGCCACTGTGCACTCGGCGCAGTTAGTCCAGCGTCGCAAGAGTTGTTCAGTCAGTCATCACTGACACGGCATGGAATGTTGCCATTTTAAATATTATATTTATTTTAAACTTTTAGAAGTATTGTATTTATTTTATTTCTTATTTTGTTATTTTTGTCTCATTATTTATGCTGCACCGGGTGACGTCATCACGTCAGCGCCAGCTGTCTCTGAAAACCAGCGCCGGGGCTCTGTCTCGCATAGGGTCGCAGCATTATGCTGGGCGATGGCCGTTTTGCGTGGATGTGGCGCATATTTTCCCCCAACTTGTTATTTTCGTGTTTGTGTTTTTGTGTTCTTTCTCTGCGTCATGTTTGCCGCAAATAAACGTATTTTCTTTCTTTCTTTCTTTTCTTTATACAGTTTTGTTACTCAAAGTGTCGGAGGAAAATCTAACGGTGCCCTTATTGGAATCGGCCAGAGTAAGTAATACTTTAATGTATGCAGGAATTTTTCAAAATATGCCATAAAAGCGTACATTAAAAATAACTCAGGTGTAGTTCTGATAAATATTGGATGATTTTAAGCAAGCACACTGCTTCATCATTCATCATTTCAGCCGTAGGACGTCCACTGCTGGACATAGGCCTCCCCCAAGAACCGTCACTTCGACCGGTTCTGTGCTTCCCGCATCCAGCGGATTCCTGCGGCTTTCACAAGGTCATCGGTCCACCTTGTGGGAGGCCTTCCCATGCTACGTCTTCCGGTATGCGGTCGCCACTCCAGAACCTTTCGGCCCCAACGGCCATCTGTTCTGCGAGCAATGTGCCCTGCCCATTGCCACTTAAGTTTGGCAATTCTTCCACCTATGTCGGTTACCTTGGCCAACTGCCAACTACTGTTCAACTGTAATACCTCAAAATAATTTAACTGTGTTACCATTGTATTTCATTTTATAATTAATGATAATAATTGCATGCCTATATAAGGTAGATTGTACAAGGATCACCCATATTTTAATTCTAACATCTTATGTACTGTACCTATACAATCCATGCAAATAATGTTTACTTACTTATTTACTTGGTTCTCCTGCGGATTTCTTCTTTTCTGAATCGATCACGTAGGGAAACTCCAAGCAAAGCCCTCTCCATTGCCCTTTGGGCGACTTTTAGCCTTCTAATAAACAATACCCACCATTATTTTTGCTTATAAGCACACTGCTTATAGGCAAACAAAGCAATAGCAACCATTATTTTCTCGACACAATTAATGAAAGAATGGATTGATAATTAAGTACCTACCTAGTCTGAATTTCGGTAACAAAAAAAAAACCTTGTAATAAAATCACTTGTGTTAGGACCAAGTGAAACAAGAGATTTTCATGAAAACGCCATTGATTTGATTTGCGTCGCCGACCAATCGCTCGCTGCCCGTTTGCCAGCGAGGAGAGCACTAGATTTTAACGAGTTTTGCTTCAAGAGTCTCCGAGAGCAATTATTATTATCCACCGTTGACTTCTATTTAAGTGAATTTCCACTTATAAGTTTTAATTGTTCATTCTACAACAGAACTATTGTAAAGAACACGCAGTGGGTGTTGCAAACTATCTATAGACACGACACCTCAGCAAGTAATAGACTTTAATGCCTTTTGTATAAAGGCGAGCAATAGTCAAGTATTTTCAAATTCTTTCGCAGAAACGAGTCGGTAGTTGCCGAGAGGTTATACGGAAACTTTCCCGATGCGCTGGCACAGTGAAATATTCAACTTGTTAGAAAACCGCACGCGACGCCCGCCGACGCGCCGCGCCGCGCGCCGCTACGTGGAAATGAACGATTCAATAAGTCGTCTATGTAGGTACCTACTCGTATCTGACGTTTTAATGCCACTTTTTACACTTTTAGGACAACAAACAGTTTTATCTAAAGCGTCAAGGTTTGAAATTTAATTGCCCGATAAGAAAGATGTCTAGTTAATTGCTCAATGAAACAAGATTGAAAAGAAAGGGTGGAGAGGATAAAGAAAATAATATTTCCATGTTGCTCAAGTTAAACTGTTGGAAGGTCGTTATTATTCACTGTTATTCGGCTCTAAAGGGCAGTAAACAAAAAACCATATTGCAGCAAAAATCGGCAAAATAAAAATTGTTTTTTATGTTTTGTTGGTTTCTTTAGTTGTTTACGTGCGAGCGGCGTTTTCAATCCATGTTCAATCAATTTGCATGTGGCCTATATCGCCGCGCTTCAGCGACAAACTTCTGAAGGGCTACCCTTTTTATTCTCGAGTTATGTGATTGAACTCATCGGTATTCCTCCCACAGCTTCTCAAGTTTTATACTTAATAAAAGACACGCATACGGTACAAATAATAACGGTTTTATTCCAACTAAATAAGTTTAGAGAGAAAAGAAGGATGCGCATCTAAATGAACGTCACGTTATAATTTTTATAAGGTTTATTTTTTAGATGCTAAAAGCATCTAAAAAATAAACCTTATAAAAGGTTCTCGGGAAGAGAAATGTGTGTTTATATCAAAGGAACGGCTCTTTCATATCATATGTCGAAGACGACTGCAGGTTTCAAACGCTCGTTACGTGAGGAATATTAGCTGTTTCATATGTTAAAACTTATGCTGAAGTAACATAAAGTACCTACCTATTCGCATATTTATTCTGAATCTAGATTTACTTTAAACTTGAATTTCGATGTAGCTACGACTGCGATAAAAATACCGCTACGGTGTATTTATGTTTACCGACGAAGATTGTTAAGATGCAGTGCTTCGACATATTCAGTTCAAATGGTACTTTTAATAAGTGAATGGTTCGCAAACCTATAATAAAATAAAGTTAGGACATTCTCTAGTTATCTATAAAAAATTCTAGTCTCCTTTTTTGGGTGTGAGGGAGTGAGAAGGGAAAAAAGGGTAAGTATATTCACGGGTGAGTTGAAAAGATACCAGAAGAACAAAGCTCTGCTTTTAAAACAGGTCAAAACAACAATAGATGAAGTTATATTGTAAAGCAAGGGTCACTTAGTTGACAATAATAGCGAGAAAGAAACTAACGATAAACTAACTTATTTCCATAAAAAATAGAACGATTTTATTTTGAGGTAAATTATAATGCTTTTGAAGACAGAAATAATGTCAACAACGACCACAACAAACTGTGAAGGCGGATCCTTACAAAAACTAGAACAATAGATCGATCAAAGGAATAAGCCCCATGGCCGCTCGCTTCGCAACTGTAAGCCAGCTTAGACAACAACTCTTAATACTTGAAGAGAAACAGTTCATGAAGGTACAAAGGTAATAATATCTCGTTTAGGTAGGTACATAAACCACGTACAATTTGCAAAATGGAAAACGAGCCAATTTAAATTTTACGCAACGCTCGCGCTCAGAAACGTTTCCTACGGACATGAATTCCCTTTCTGCGAACGTCATACGAATGAGCGTAAAAAGGAATTACATAGTAAAGCGATGCTTACACTTTTACGGCCCAAAGATCGGGAAAATAAAGTTCTTTTTATTGCCCTCAGTTTTACAACCCTGGTAATAGGTGAATTCGGTGAACTTCAGAGCGTTTGAAATTCCGTAGTGCAAGTCGTGGCGCGCATTGCACACTACTTCTATCTTATGATATTGGCGTATACTCTCCTGTTTCAGATTGTGGGGAACATTTTAGTATCAGCAAGTTTAGCTGGTTTTATTTAGGTCGGGAATAAATGTACTGTTGCCTTCTTTTATTGAAGCTTGCAACTTTCTTGACCTCTGCCCTCAATACGTCGCTTTCGCATTTACTTGAATCCGTTAAGACCAGGTTTATATTTTTCATTCGATTAAAAGCGACAGGGAAGCTGGGAGTAGGTTAAAGAATAAATAAACGACGTATAATTTTGTTATTGTCTCGGGTAAATGAAGGTACTTGAGCAGAATAGTGCAGCGTCTTGTGTTTATGTTATGATTGCACTATTACAAGTAATTACACGAGTAGTGTATTACAACACAGAACACGGCTTCTAGTGTTCTACACATCTAGCAAATCTACCGGGCTAGGATGATTCGAGGAAATGGGTCATTATTCTGCTCGCATGCAGGGAGCTAGGTAATGGCGACGCTACTACAGCATTATGTAACACCGTTTAGCTCAATAGATTGTTGTCATACATGATGACAACTGAAATGATGCATCGTTTATGTAGGATGTGAATTAGAGTTAGGGTACAAATTGGACGTTTATAAAACGTGATATTGTTTTTATTTCCACTCTTTTGCTTGAAGAAACTTCATTTTCTCATACATTTTGTATGGAACGGCTTCTTTGATGATATAACCTATCTCGAGAACGGCTTATTCCACTAATCCCCCCTGAGAGAATCCCCCTCAGTGGGGAAAACTGAAGTGGGGATCTTGGAATAAGTTTATTTTTTTCAATTCTGGTTTTCCCCCCTAAGCGGGATTATCAGGGGTGAATTCTAGACTGTTTTTGATTCCACTTTTCCTCCTAAAGGGGAATTTTACGGGGGATTTGTGGAATAAGCCCTCGAGAACGGATAGGGGAACGGTTCATGCGGACAAAGTCACGGGCAGAACCAAATCTAGTGAGGTTACAAAGTGAGGTTAATTACACCATTTATAACTCAAGAACGGCTGGACTGATTTTTATGATCTTTGATTGGTTGGATTTGTCTCCGCCCCAAACAGTAGAATAACTGTTAAATCATGCGAACGGAAAAAATTATGAAAAAAATATATATTATTATTCCGAATCAGGTTTTAGCCGAAGAAAAAAAAATTTAAGTTGCCGTTGCAGTTGGAAAATTCGGAAAAACTGAAAGTGCATTTTCTTTCGGAATTTTGTATGAATTATTGAAATTTGGACAGGACGTCTATCGGGTCAGCTATTACAGAATAATAACTGAGATACAATAGCTGAAACGTGGACATTACGAGAACTGGAAAAGAAAAAAGTAGATGCTCTAAAAATGTGGTGCTGGAGAAGAATCTTGGGATCTCGTGGAGAGAATTCCGCACTGTAAACGTGTCCATACTCCAAGAACTCGGCATCAAAGAGCGTCTATCAGCACTATTACAGTCTCGAAACGGAATAATGATTCCATAGAGCGTCTAGTAGTGCAGAACAGAGTAGAAGGTAATAGGCCACCCGGGAGGTCACCGATTAGGTAGACCGATCAAATAAAACCCGCAGTTGGAGGCTCTGTTAGTGAATGCACCAGACTGTCATCTAACAGAACCAGATGGAGGAAGATCGTGAGGCGAGTTACGACAACACCTGCAATTGGACAAAGCTCATTGTGACCACGACTGCTCTGTCAAGAGCGAAGCGAAGAAGAAGAGTACAGAATAAAGCAATCGAACTATTTAATAGTAAGCAAGCTACCTAATCGATGATCCACATCAAATATTTGTGGAGCCTAAACTTTAACAAACAGCGGTTGTTGACTTTCTAATAGTTATTATCATAGTTTAGGATTTGTGAACAGTAAAGCATAGGAACACAACAATGTTATTTCAAATTATCGAGGCAACTTCATCGAGTGCCGGGGGCGTAACACTGAAATTAAATTCCAATACTCATTGGTTTCCAACGAGACTCGTCATCTATCTTACATAAACTAAAAATAAAGCCGAAGAGTTTGCTTTTTTGTTTGTTGTTTGAACGCGCTACCAGTCAGATTTAAAAATCTTTTTGCATTTAATAGCCCAATTCGTGAAGGCTATATCGCACATCCTCTAAAAATCTGTCGTGACACGCCGAAAACAAGTTTTGAGAAAAAGCCGATTTTAATTATTTTCCAATGAACTTAATGTGACTTTCAGGAAGTTACATATTTTTAGCTTTTTATTATTTTAATCAACAAAGGATTTATCAAACTATTTGCAGAATGTAAAATGTAAATGAAAATAATGAATGTAATGTATTTTTTGTGTTACGACAGTTTTTTAGAGGATGTGCGATATATAGGCTATTTAATATCACGCTAAGGCCCTTAGGAGCTGAGCAAAAAGATAAAAGTCAGAAAGAACGCTAAGTAAAAATGAAATAATAGCGCGGGCGATGCGATGCGGGTATTAAGTTTGAACGGCTCAAAGCGACCACGAGCCCATTCGACGTTATAAACTATGCGACTATCACAATGTATGTGACTGTCTCTTTAAAGCTGCTTTCAGACTACGCTATAATATAATAGCATATAATATATACATATAGCTCATAGCACAACAATATCGCGCACCATACATTGTTATGGACACGTTCACACTGTACTGTACTATATATTATTGAAATGAAATGAAATGAAATCGTTTATTCTGTAAATAGGATATCGGAATCACTTTTACACGTCATATAAAAAATATAAAAACAAGCTTGAGGAAATCGACATTTCCTATCTGACTATCCCTGAGAAGAAATGGCGAAACAAACTCAGGGGTCAAAGTCTCTTTTAAAGTCCAGACATAATCTTGGTCAGATCATGTGAGGACCATGTAGATCCGTGTCTGAAATGGTCTTTTGAGGAAAGAACCACACAATTTTGAGTGGACCTGTCCAGTCAGTGCAAGCATTTGTCAGTAAACGTGTAGCTCAACTCAGGATTTAAGGAGCTCAACGACTCGACGAACAATACCAAAGAAAGGACATTTGGGTAGGCCGCATAAAGTACTCAAAAAACCAGACCATCATTAAAACTACTTGAGAAACAGGAAAAAATAGATAATCTTAAAGAAAACAAATGACCCACATAGTGCTCACATTCACAATAATTAAAGTAATATATGTAATACTTTTCAAAGTAAATATTCATGTCATTTTGTATATAATATTTAATAATGTCAATAATTAGGTATGTATATAAAACGTTGTATAATTATTAAAATGTCAAGTTTTACGGTTTAATCAAACGGCTTTAAGCAGAGCGAACAGTTCAATCCCAAGCTTTTTTGTCTTCTAAATAATCAGAAATGTTATAGTACCCTTTTTTGCAAAGTTTGGTTTTAATACAGCTTTTAAATCGTTTAATGGGTAAGTTTCGAATTTCAATGGGAAGTTTGTTGTAAAAGCGTATACATTGACCCATGAATGAGTTGCCTACTCTGTGGAGGCGAGTGCGATGTACAGCAAGATTGTGTTTATTTCTGGTATTTAGACTATGAATATCGGACATTTTCTTAAAATTTGATATATTTTTGTGTACATACAATAGATTTTCAAATATATATTGAGAGGCTACAGTCAGAATATCTATTTCTTTAAATTTTTCCCGAAGGGAATCTCTTGCACCAAGGTTATAAATGGCTCGAACAGCCCTTTTCTGTAAAACAAAGATTGTATTAATATCCGCACAGGTTCCCCAGAGAAGAATCCCATATGACATAAGACTATGAAAATAACTAAAATAAACAATTCTGGCAGTATCTAAATCAGTTATCTGTCGAATTTTTTTAACAGCATAGGCGGCCGAACTTAGCCTTCCTGACAATTTTTTTTCAATTGGAATGTATGATGCGCGATATTGTTGTGCTATGAGCTATATACTATATGCTATTATATTATAGCGTAGTCTGAAAGCAGCTTAAATATGTTTTAATATGTTCGTAGTAAACAACAAAGATTTATTTAGAACTGCAAATGATGTGAATCCAAGAAATCGTAGAGATTCATTCAGACTCGTACTAAATGACATTCCTAGATCGACAAAATACAATAAGAACTGTTTAGCAATGTGTGTACGTATTTATAATAATATACCAAGCAACTTAAAAACGTTGACTTCTAGAGCATTTAAGCACAAACTATATAAATGGCTAAATATACAAAATATCTATTCTATTAAAGAATTTATAGAGACTAAATATTATGCTCCAACAATTGTATAACATTATTGGTATGTTGGTATGTATGTAACGCATACCAACAAGTTTACATGCTACGAGTATGTATGTACTCGTATAATATGTATATCGAAAAATGATTTGATGATTTGATTTGATTAAATTAATTTTGAAATCATTTTATCACCGGTCCTTTTGGAACGTAGACGATTTTTGTTCACAGTCGAATAGCCCGACGACCATTCGGTTTGGGCCGTACAGACTAAATACCGACGATGCGACGGGGTGGGTCGGGGGAACAAGAAATTTCACGCGGAAGAAGCCGCGGGCAGAAGCTAGTAATCAATACAAGAGGAAATAAGTTTCAGCTCGAAGTCGTGGCTAACAGGTCAAAGTTCGTTACTTTCTTCTCTCATAGCTTTATCCCAGTTATTTTAGTTTTTAAAATACCGTAGCGGGTAAAGAGAAATTAAATTAAGAGTTTTATTTTGTCGATGCCGGACAGCAGGACTGCGGGCGGTTTGAGACGTGACTAGGGCCACTAGGGCTTAATAGGGCTGCGTTCAGACTAGACAACAGTTGGCGACTGTTTTTTTTTGGACTTACTCTGTATCAGGTTATCAACAGGACTAGTTTATTGCTCCTCTTCTCAAATGATATCGCGCCTCAACACAGTTTTGAGTATTGAGTATTGAATAAAAAAAAAAAAAAAAAACAACTGACTTCCATAAAAAATCTACCAAGTGAAAAATTACTTTAATTTCGGTAATCGGTGTCTTTGGATCTACATTTTTGTTTGTTGCCACCGACTTCCGAAATTTAAGTTATTTTTCACTTTGTAGTGTTTTTTTACCAACCCCACACCAATTATTTCCTACATTATTTCTAAGATTTATACTGTATTTTTCCAATTTTTATTTTTGAATAAATATTTTTTTTTTAATTCGCTTACCACTACTATGTAAACAACAGTGACAAGAAGTATTTTAAGATCATCTCAACAATTTTTATGGGAACACCGCGCAAGCTTCCTTTCCCAAATGAAAAAATAATTTTCAAAATCAGTCGTCAATTGACGAAAATATCGATGAACATTAAAAAAAAAAAATGGTTGACTGGTAGAAAATGCTTATGACATTAAGTCCGCCTCTGTACATTTTTTTGAGAAAGTGTTAAATAAATAAATAATAAAAAAATACATATAGACGAACATATAACCGAACGTATTTTCGGGTAAAAAGCAACCTTTATGCGTAGAAGGATCACATAATCATCGGTATAGTTTTACAAAAGAAACAAATCGACATTATGCGTTCAACTAAGCACTACTACACCAAAGTTTCTAAAGTTTAAGTGTGAGGTTAAACGAACGTAATTTTGTGAGTAGTGAGTCGCAGAATTTCGGTCGCAGAAATTCTGCTGCATTCGGTTTCATACAAAAGTCCTATTTGATTCACACGGCGACGCAAAATGAGTTGTCTGCCGACTCACACGCATTATTCGGACCGAATTGAGTTTGCGGCGAGAGGGGGGCGACTCGTAACCATTGCACTACACAAACACCCAATACAAGCGTTGAAAAGCAACTGAATAAATTACGCTCGTCTGGCAGCTCAACAGAATTTCTGCCGAGCAGAAATTACGCGACTAACAACTCAAAAAATTACGCTCGTCTGGCTTCACCCTTAAATAGTTCGAAAAAGCAGCCTATAGACGAAACTTATCTTTTAACAAAGGAATTCTGCGTCCAGAATAGGTAGATATTGCAATCTAGCAATACTCGTAAACACAGTATTTATTTTTGAGTAAAGCTGAAACGTTATTTATGTGATAAGACAGTCAGTTTTTTGTTCTGCTTTGGCAACTGAGCCGATGTAGACTATTCTGTCAGCGTCATGTGGTGACGGTACAAGGTGAGCTGTTGAACTTTGTACTTTGTGGTATTATCTAGTTATATGTTAGCAGCTGTAAGGACAGGACAATTTTTTTTAGTAAACACAGATATTTTTATTTTTTTATATAAGTATTTCGGAGAACGGTAGGTTTCTCTCGTTATCATCAGCCATATTTTAACTACTGTGGGCGTACTGTGGGCGTACTGTGGGTAGTGTTGGTTATTGCGCAATAGAAATACCGTTATTAGTATCAAAAGTCATTTACTCAATCTAAGATGAGAATCAAAATTACATAAGACAGTCCCCCAAAATGCCCATCCCTTCACCACTTCCTAATGCTTTAGCTGGGAAGAAGAAGTAGAGGAACAAACTCCCCAGCAGCACATCTGTCTGTTCAGTTAGAAGAACTTGATTCTATACAGTAATGGGTATGCCAAGTAATTAATGTAGGAATACGACACAACTATACCGAACGCGCAATAGTTCCTAGACATCTTCACTGCTTGACCGCCACCGATGAACTTCACTTGTCCTCTGTGCGGCGATCACTTGCCATCGGTCGAACGTTATGTTGTTGACCCTGTCATGCGCCGCTAAACAGCACTGGCATCCCGATTAGTCAAGACTCATTGGCGCGAACCCCAATAACTCCATCGAACGCGACTAGATGGCGCTGGCGTACCGGATACAATCCGTCTCCGACAAGTATATATTTAAAACACTACACTGTCAAGTCGACATATAGATTCATGAAGTTATTATTACTACCAAACTGCATTTTGATTTCTTAGTATTTAAAATTTTTGATACGACTTCGACAAGTTTAGGAGAAAAGCTGGTCAAGAGGAAATGGAAGTTAGTAGAAAGAGGGATTTTAATTTTGGAAAGCTTATGGTACAAGTCAAAGGATTGGGAATTTAAAGGACATAAGAAAAAAAAAAAAAGTTATGGTCCAGAGTACCATCATCAAGACTGAACAAGGAACTGTCACGAACACGGATTTTGTTCAAGTCTCAGTCTACACAAAGATGTAACAGTTCTTTGACAGTAAGTTGATGTGATTTTCTAGAGAGCCACACCACTCTTCTTGGAAACCGTAAATAAAAATAAATGTGAAATTTCTACACATGAATCTGTAAGTTTTATGGTGTCCAATAATAGTACATTGTACAGCTAGTGCATAAAAGAAGCCCCCGAGACGTGTATAGGGTGTATCTATTCAAACACGAAATATTTTACGAGCTACACCTATATGTATGGTAAAGAAGCCATGGAAACGACTTTTTTTTTAAAGTTGCGTATATTATTTAATAAAATAAAATAATTTTAAATTACTTAATTATTTATGATTAATTTATCAAAAGGCACCGCGCTCGTGCCGCCACCGTCGCAGGTCATTCATAGAATAAAAATAAAAAAATAGTACAGGAAATAAGTAAAGGCTTTTTTGCAAAATGTCTCAAGTAATTTTTTTATTATAATAATTATGTAAAAATATAAAATACTTGGATAAAAAAATTTTTTCGCTGCTATGGTTTTTATACCATCTATAGATATGTTTCTCTTAAAATATTTCATGTATGGATAGACACACCGTATACACCTACCCGAGCCACAACACTTGGCTTAACTATCCGAGGGTGGATAGTTAAGCCAAGGGGTAAAATGGCTCGTTTATGCCTGAGTTATATATGTTATTATGTTTTTGATACGTTTATATTTTTTTATTTTATACTGGATGAATTTTGAATTTAAATACATAATTTTATTGACATAAAATTATGTATTAGTGATATTGATTTAAAATGTGTAATGAATTTTAACCTATTAATGTAATGTGTTTTTTATATATATATATTTTTTTTTTAATTATTTTCTTTACTTAATTTATTTTATTAATGTAATATTTTTCAACACAATGTATTTTGTTATGAAATAAATGACTAAATGACTATACACTCTGCTTTTCACTTCGATTGCGAGAAAATGAAACAGGCATAAAGTATATAACATTATTTTTTCAATATTCAACATGTGTGTCATTCTCTTTGTGTTTTAAAATAATAAATGTCTTTTTAATATTTAAAAACGCAGTGTAACATTTCGCAGTGAATGAGTGGTGTCAAATAATTAAAAGGGAATTTACATAAAGACATTTGAACACATACAAACTTCCAGGATTCCGATATCATATTAATTTCCATTTTGTCGATTATCGTGTATATCTCAGCTGGATGATAAATTCATCATACAGGCATTCTCTCCATTTTCAACACCCATATCCTTATCTCTTTTTATTTATATAGTGAAAAGAAGACGCATAAACAAAAATTGGAAAGCAAAAGACACAGTTATATTTCTGTTCTATGTTAGATTCATGTATAGACGCTTTTAGAACAAAATGGTTCTCTCTATGACGCTGGAAGGTGATGGGCCAGTAATTTATAGCTAGTAAAATCTGTAAAGGAAAGTAGACGCCGTAGCTGAGTAAGTAGTTCTCGTTGATGTGAGGGCGAACAGTCGAGTTACTACGTGCTAAAAGGAATAGATAGTGAGGTTCGTCATAATTGCTAGTTTGTGGTGGAGGGAGCATTTGAGTGCTTCCCGACGGTAGAGAATTTGATTTTGATTTAATTAATTTTGGTTGTAGTTATTGGCTGGTACGAAAATAAATTAAATTGTTTTACGAGCTGACTTTTATATATGGTAATAACTTTAATAGCTCACAAAATAAATTCATCGATGCTTTGAAGTTGCAACCTCAGTCGTAAAAATATCTATAATAAAGATAGATCATATCAACTGCATCCATAAAACTAAAACAGATTTAAGCCAAAAATGTAAAGGTTCGTAAAATTTTTATCTCCTTTACACGATATTTTCTCAAAATAAATGTATCTGACATCGAAGCCACGTCGCGTCTGTTGTCGAGGGATTAAATATCTCTTTTATGAATATCACAGTAAAATTTTAACTACCCACGCCATTGAGTAAATTTCAATTTATCCACGACGGACTACGAATACAATTATTAAGGTTTTGTTGAAAATTCATTGAAATAACTTGAGCTGAACGGCTTTGATATGAGACCTCTCGTCTTCCGCGAAAAAGTTATTTAAAGGGTCCGCTAATATGTACTCTCGTAGTGAAGAGGCAATTATAATGGGAAAGGTTTTCTAAGTAATTAATTAGACTCTTCTGCTGCTTTCCAACAATCCTTCAGATGTTTTATTTTTACGTAATATTCCTGTAAAAGTCTGTCGTAAAATACTCGATGCTAGGGTTTGTAATAGGTATGAATTAGGGCATGCAAAAACCGGTTTTTCGGGTTTTTTTCTCCTATATTATTGATTTCATAATTCTTAATTTTCCCAAACAAAATATTAAATATATCACTGACAAACGTGGACAGGACAGCGAGGCGGCAGTAGTTCCTATTTCATCCTAAAAAACCCGGGTTTCAAATCAGTCTGTTATCCGGTTTTTCGGTTATTCGGGTATCCGGTTTGCATGCCCTAGTATGAATAAAGGAAAACTTGAATAACTTATGTACAATATTCTGATTGCTGTAGAGTAATAAAAATTGGATCAAAACCTATACAAATAAATAAAATTGAAGTATTTGTTTGGAATGTGAAAATAACAGCTTTTTACTAAATTCATATGAAATTCATTTTTTTGTCTGTCCGTTTGATCCTGCTAATCTCCGAAACCGCTGGACCGATTTTGACGGGACTTTCACTGGCGGATAGCTGATGTTATAACGAGTAATTTGGGCTATTTTATTTTTTAGAAAAAGCAGCGGGCAGCAGCTAGTGGATAATAATTTATTATGTGTTTTTGACACATTAAGCATTATGACAAAACCGGCCAAGTGCGTGTCAAACCACGCAAAATGAAGGGTTCCGTAGTTGAGATGAGCTTATTCCAAAAAAAAAAAAACTTAACGTTGTTGTTGTTGTTGTTGTAGTTGATAAACAAGTTCTCCCATACATTGCAACAGCAAATGTAGGTTTGACGCACAATATTGAGAGATTTACTATATTATATTAAGACCATACACTTCATACAGGTTTTCCTGTAATTTATAAGTAAAGAATAATTTTCTGTATTTATTTGAACATTTTAGGCTCAGTAGTTTCGGAGATAAGAAAGGGCCATCTATTTTCTTAAATAACTTTAAAACTATTTATTATAAAATTATAGAAAAAAAAAAAACTTTAATCCGTGCAATAAGCCCTTTCATTTGATATGTCCCACGGTACAGTTTGCAATTTATTTTTTATTTTTCTAATTTGCTCCCTAAAAGTGACCCCCGTGATATTTAATATTATTTATTTACGTTACACGTTCGTATTTGGGACACAGAAGTTCATATATGTACACCAAATTTCAACTTAATCGGTCCAGTAGAATTGGAGCAAATTGTCTGTGACATACGGATAGACAGATAAACAGACACACAAGTGATCTTATAAGAGTTCCGTTATTTCCTTTGAGGTGCGGAACCCTAAAAAGCTCATCAGTCGACAAAAATATACATAATATTTGTCTTATATTGCTACGTGATTCTACACACAATGAGACTGAAATAAATGTAAAATCCGCAGTAAAAAAATTGGCCCTGAAAAGCAACAGATGAGAAATCCGAAGGCTTAAATCACAAAACAAAAATTCTGATACACGCAACAAAATTCGTCGAAGTGTAAACGGATTGAGTATCAAAAGATGGAGTCGAATGTTTGACGCTCCCTTTCAAGTATTTGCCTTTACGATTAAATCAATTGGAAAACATATGAGGGTCAAAATACTCGTGATTGGCTCGACGACATTTCATTCTGAGATTTGTATACCTTTACTTTTTTATTATAGACTTACTTTTCCCTACCTACCCTTTATTCCGGCAAAAATATTAAAGGTTTCTTTGGACCGTGATAAGTTGATAAAACCAGTCTAGTAGATCAGCAGAACCACCGCCTTGTTTTTTATTTTTTAAGTGAAAACTTCTTTAGGCGCGTTGAGCACTTTTTGGGTTAGCAAAAATCATGGAACTCGCGTCATCGTCACCGAACGCTTTTCATGAGCTATATGTATACTGTGTATATATGTGTACTTTTTGGGTGAACAAAAATCATGGAAATCGCGTCATCGTCACCGAACGCTTTCCATGAGCTATATGTATACTGTGTACATATGTGTACTTTTTGGGTGAACGAAAATCATGGAACTCGCGTCATCGTCACCGAACGCTCTCCATGAGCTATATGTATACTGTGTATATATGTGTACTTTTTGGGTGAACGAAAATCATGGAACTCGCGTCATCGTCACCGAACGCTTTTAATTTACTTACTTTTCACTTCTATCGGCAGTCCCCAAAGACTGCCCTGTTTTTTTTTTAAACGCTTTCCCATACTAGGAGGTTCTCCTGTATTGTGGGTGCATTTACAAACATTTAAACTCACACACACAAACAGCCGTACGCCGTGTTAATGTATGATTACAAATGCATCATCAAAGTTTACTGCGATTATGGCAAAGCTTAAGAAAGCTTTGCCATAATTGCAGTAAACTTTGATGATGCATGTTTGTAAATGCACCCACAATACAGGAGAACGTCCTAGTATGGGGAAGCGTTTAAATAAAAAACGGGGCAGTCTTTGGGGACTCATGACTTCTTGTTACAGCAAGGTATAAAACATGTATTCTACATGTTGTGTCTACTACTTTCGTTTATCGATTACACCTAAAACTAGTCGTATGCAAAACTTGTCAAAAATGTGATCACAATAGGTAAGAAAACATGTCTGAAAACAACATCAGTACATTATGTAACGAATTATGATACTGTTACGAGCTTGGGGTTCGTGACAATAAAAACTGCCAATTTAATAACCAAAAAATGACACTTTAATTAAACAACATTGATAACAACTCAAACACACTAGGTAATTATAAAACACAACTGCACTACAGCTGATCACTTTAAAGTCGCACTTGAAGATCGCTTGTATCGTTTGAAGTTTACTTGTCGCTTGATCGCTTGTTTTTCGACTGACTCGGGTCGGGGTCCATACCGGCCTTATATAGTCTTCAAATAGTTCCAGAACCTTCTACTGTAGAAACATCCAGAATGTTCGAGTACATACCGGCCCCGACTGATCAGATGTCGATAGTGCTAGAAAGTTCTAGCATCGTACTTTCTAGAAGCATCTAGTTCTGCTACTTGATACTAGATGGCGCTAGTGTGGTCTACTAGTTCTGCTACTCGATACTAGATGGCGCTAGTGGTACTTAATGTCACGATGTACCAGGCATTAATTGTGGCGCACAATAATACCTAATGATTTATACACGACATGTTTTTGAAAAAATTTATACAAGACTTGTTGGAAATAAGTATTCCAACTTGTACATAACAATAATCAGCCTATAATGTTCCCACTGCTGAGACAGGCCTCCTCTCGATGAGAGGGAGTGGGCGAATTCTTGGATCTAGGACATACTGGTTTCCTCACGATGTTTTCCTTGACCGTTTTGAGAACAATGGTGATGAAATACCTACGACCTACAACTCATAAGTTACTGCTGGGCCTCCACTGCCCAACTTGTATAAGAGTATAATCAAGAATATCAAGATCTATTTATCAGTCCATGGTAAGATAACAAACTTTTTTAATGAATAAGCTCCTAAACTCTGTCTCATTCATATTCACGGACCAAGAGTTTAAAGGCTACGGTCAGAATTATTTTAAATCTTAAGCAAATTACAAATCTCTTAATTCTCTGGGAGTTTATCTTCTCTAATCTCTCTGAAGACAATTCAGAAACAACTCCTTTTAAGTAGCAACTTAGTTAAAAGACAAGATCCAATACTAAAAGGGTTTACTTTGTGACTCCTCGCTTTGTGACTTAGCGACAAGACTTTGATGTAGGTAATATTAAATGAATGAACATTTAAATATTATATGTGACATAACTTTGAACTTGGGGGTTAAAACGGGTCAGTCAAATGGAACAAGGAAAAAACCCGCCAAGTGCGTGTCGGACCACGTACAATGAAGGGTTCCGTACTTGGAAAGAATTTATCCTAAGAACAAACTTAACATTGTAGTTGGTGAACATAATCTCCCATACATTCCAACTGCAAATGTAAGTTTGTACGCACAATATCGAGAGATTTACTATGTTATTTTAAAACCATAGACTTCTTATAGATTTTCCTGTAATCTATAAGTATAGAACTATTTTATGTATTTTTTTCAAAATTTTAGGTTCAGTAGTTTCGGAGATAAGGGGGGGAATTGTCAATTTTTGTTTATTTTCACTTATAATTTAAAAAAAAATGTTTTAAAATTATAAAAAAATATATATGTATTTAAGACCCTCACAGTAAGCCATTTCATTTGATATATCACACGGTACAGTTTGCAAAACTTTTTTTTCTTCTTTGCCCCCCAAAACTGACCCCAATATTCTAAATTCATTTATTTACGGTTCACGTCCGAGTTTGGCTCCCTCAAATTGATATGTATACCAAATTTCAACTTAATCGGTCCTTTAGCAAATTGGCTGTGACAGACGGACAGATAGACAGACGGACACACGATACTATAAGGGTTCCGTTTTTTCGTTTTGAAACCTAAAAACCTAAATACATACTTCCTCCTTTGGGTCGTAAGTGACATTTCTACATACATCATGACTGTGGTTACCAAAGCTTGTCAACTGTTTGATTATGTCAATGTTTAGTCAATAACTAACTCTAATTAACTAATATTGTAATGTTGGTTTGTTAATTGTTTGGTAGCCCGTATTCACCGGTTGTTTATAACTGTCTGCTATACAAACATACCTACATACATTCATTATGATAGTATAGAGGTATGAGGAATAGGGTGTAAAGTTCACTCATACTCTATGGAAAAGGGAGGATCCTCCGACCAGACGGGTGTTGTGTCTGGTGGGCAAGTGCCCAACGGTTGATGTCGGGATGTTGTATACATGCTAGTCGCGCGGGAAACTGATTGCGCGATGCAGGATTTGTGACGTCAGGTCTTTGCTGCGTAGTTCGCATGTGGCGTGGTAGAACGCCGCCACAATAGTAATATATATAAGGTGTATCTATTCAAACACGAAATATTTTAAGAGATACACCGGTGGTAAAGAAGCCATGGATTTATTTTTTAAACTGATTATATTATTTAAAAAATTCAATAATTTTAAATTATTGATATGATAATTCATTATCAAAATTCACCGCGGTCGTGTCGCCACCGTCACGGCATCGCAGCGTCCGGGCGGGTCATTCATAGAATAAGTATAACGTTTTTTTTTTTTTCAAAATTACTCAAGCAATTTTAAAATTATGATAATTATGTATAAATATAAAATACTTAGATACATTTTTTTTTCTTTTCTATGGCTTTTTTACCACCTATAGATGTTTCCCTTAAAATATTTCGTGTATGAGTAGATACACCTTTTAAGTATGAGCTAACAAAGAAGTCACGTACGAAAATCAAAATAAACCTATTCAGATGTACAATTTTATTAGTAAGCTTTGCTTACAAAAATCATGGACTAGTGACAGTCAGTTGGTTACAAGTAAGTCCGAGAAGATAAATTACTATACAATGTGTTACTGAATTAATGCAAATTATGAAAGAACTTTGTTCAGAATCGTTTACTGAACCAATTTCTGACATTTTTAATATAGGTAATTTTTTTATCCTGAAAATAACTAAACTAATAAACTTACCTCCTTACTAATAAACGTTGTATAGCGTCTGTATAGTTACACAACGCTTTGTCTTCTTCTATCGAAAGTCAAAATACTGACGAGTGAAAGAGAGAAATCGGTGTGTAACTATACAGACGCTATACAACGTTTATTAGTAAGGAGGTTAGGGTTTGCCAACGTGCGATGGAGCGCAGTATTCTAGGCGTTAAATTGACAGACCGTATTCGCAATACCACACTGCGCTCCAAAACACAGATTACTGACGTTGCTCAACAAGCCGCTTAGCTGAAGTGGGACTGGGCTGGCCACGTCTGCTGTATGCCCACTGAACTGTGGGCCAAAATTACCACTATGTGGAGCCCTGACACGGCCAGAACGCGTCGCGGCAGCCCCCGTAGAAGATGGCGGGACCAGCTGGAGAAAACAAATGACCAGTGGTCCACATTAGCCCTGGATCGAAAGAGCTGGAAGTCATGGGAGAGGCCTTTGCCCAGCAGTGGGATGATGCAGGCTAACAGTAACAGTATAATGAATACTACGAAAATTACAGTCACACTTCCGCTGTACAGTCAAAACAAACCAAAATGGTCAAAGAAACTACTACGCTAGACCGTCTCGTAGCGGTAGATTTGTAAATTGACCACAATTTTCTCCCACTGCAATCAAATTTATTAAATAAATAATGGTATATACATAATAGTAAAACTTCAGTGTATGTTTTATTATTATATAACGCCGAAACACGAAAACCAATTAAATCGAAATGACGAAAATGACTTATGAATGCCAAAGTACTTAAAGTTTTGTGTTCTTTCGTCTGCGAAAACCCATTAATCGCTAAGTCTTATAGTTTCGTTGCTAGCTAATAAGATGACCAATTATTTCAAGCATTTCCAAGGTTTGTTTTCAAATACAAAACATTAAGCAGATTATGTGACAATTATTGAAAATTTCATTACAAAGCAATAACTTTTTTAAATCTCAATAGACATGTTTCAATAGAACATTTATCAATGTACTGTACTATTCACTTTTCATTATTTTTACCAATTGTGGTAATTTTTATTTTTATTCTAGGTACATCGTCTTCACCTATAATTATTAATTAATGTATACAAACTATTGTTAACATTTTAAAAGAGTAAGTATGGAGTTTCTTGCCCATTCTTCTCCATACATAACTAACGAATTATGTAAATTTTGGCGCAACTAGAATCAATTAACCATTCATGTAATTTTTGACGTTCAAAAGTGCATCTTCGTGCCTAATTGAAATAAATGATTTGACTTTGACTTTGACTGATGAAAACACAAAGACAAAAAAAAAAAAAATACAAAGGGTATTTTCAACCCCATACACTTTGTAATCGCGATATCTCCGTTTGCATTTTTAATGATTTAATTGGTTTTCGTTGTAAGGCGGCGATAAGGTGTATCTATTCATACACGAAATATTTTAAGAGGACCTTCTATAGGTGACCACCTTTTATAGGTGTTAAAAAAGCCATACCAGCGAAAAAAAATTTTTTATTGAAGTGTTTTATATTTTTAGATAATTACTATAATTTTATTTATTATTTATTTATTTAATACTTTAACACAAAAAAAAAAAATGTACAGAGGCGGACTTAATGCCATAGGCATTTTCTACCAGTCAACCTTTGGGTGGAGCAGAGACAGAGCAGAGCGGGCAGAGAATTTTAAAATTGCTTGAGACATTTTGCAAAGGAGTTGCATTTTCCAAAATTTTACTCATTCTATGAATGACCCGCCCGGACGCGGCGACGGTGGCGGCACGAGCGCGGTGAATTTTGATAATTAATCATCATCACCCAATCATCTCTTCCTCTTGAATTTATATATATATATATTATATAATAAGTAGGTATTTATACGTTATAGTAATATGTATGTATGTCTATTATAAGTTTACTACATATTTATGTACTTGTGTATCTATTGTATTTGTTATCTTTTTAATATTTTTATTATTATTATCTCCTCTCCTCCCTATTAATTAGAGCACCTGCCATCTTATCTCTTCACTACCCTTGGTTGACTGGTAGAGAATGCCTATGGCATTAAGTCCGCCTTTGTACCTTATTGTGTGTGAGAAGTTTAAATAAATAAATAAATAAATATATCAAGTTATTTTAAATTATTTAATTTTTTAAATAATATACCTACTCAGATTTAAAAAAAAAATCATTTCTATGGCTTCTTTACCACCTATAGGTGTATCTCTTAAAATATTTCGTGTTTGAATAGATACACCCTATATATAATATAATATTCTAATTGGGGTGTTTGGTCGTGTGTGTTACATGTGAGTATCAGGAATTTGAGTGGGATAATTGTGAATCAGTTTAATTTTAAAGAACGCTCGCTCACCGCGCCTCTTTTGATTTCCCAAGAGTATGAAGTTAGTGGAAACCTGACGGTTTGCTTTGAGTTCCTTCCATACGGAAAGTCGGCTAACTTTAATTCAGTCCGCCTTCGATATTGTTTCAGTTATAGCACTTGTTCAATATGAAACTGTTTGCTTTTCTAGAACCCTTTTGAGTTTTAAAACTTCTTTCAATTTGGGCTAAAAACTTTTTAGTCTTAAATTGGTTGTGAATACGGTTGGTTTGAATTTAGAATTCGAATACTTTTAAACAGTTTTGAAGCGAAAATTGCGAAACTACCAACACGATAATACAATCTAACAACTTCAAATGAAAGTTACTTTAGTTCGCAATTTTTTTTGCAACCGCAAGTTTTGTACCGAGAACAATTTGCTATTAGAAAAATATCAGGATGATAACATTGTTTTACTGCAGATTTTTAAATTGCATGAAAAATGTTTGTGAGAAAAGTAGCTTGTTGTAGCTTTTGGCAATACATAGGTACACACGGCTACATATCAAGCTATGCAAATCTAGTTTACGCTGGTCTAGCATTGTATAGGATTTCCGTATAATGAGAGATCAGCTTATAATCGAAATGTATAGCTGGATATGTAGGCGTGTGCACCTTACAGTAAACTAGAAAAGGTATGCGCTTTGGTAATCTTCGCGTTTTTGAATTAGCACGAAACTCGCGTCTCAGAGGCCAAGTTTCTAAGTTTTTTGCTGCCGCGCTTTGCCTATGATTGCGCGTTTTTAAGTCAAAGTCAAAGCATTTATTTAAAGAAAGAAAGAAAAGAAAATACGTTCAAATAGGCACATAAATGGCACTTTTGAACGTCAAAATTTACACGGAAATAAAATTGATTCTAGTTGCCCCTTCCAAAAGGTAGTTTCGCATGGAGATTAATGGGCAAGAAACTCCACTATTACTCTTTTAAACTGTTTTACAATAGTTTGTATACATCAATTATATCATTACATGTGAAGACGATGTACCAAGAATAAAATTACTATACCGCAACAGGTAATAACAATAAAAAATTAAGCATTGACGAATAAATTAACCATGTGTTAGATACAAGTTGCTCAAATATTTACAAATATTGTATTATTTTGTACAAATAAAAAGTCAGTGTGCGAGTTAAACTTATCGATAATTTAAGTTTACTGTGATATTCATACTTATTAAGAAAATCAATCCATAGTTCGAAGAACTTTGGTGGATTAACCCCAAAAAAAGAAAACCATTTTCTTCTCCTATATTCTGTACTTTAAAGCTTTCCAATATGTACTTAGGATTTCAATTGGATCTAATAAGCCAAAAGCCATTGCCAGCAATAAACAAAGAATCCCACTCAATTCATTCGTGGAAAATAGAATTAAAGTCTTAACGAGTCCCTGGTTAATTCTGCAAACTGTTAAATCCATTTAATTAGGTTTTAGTACAGGGTAGTGGCGCTGCAAAAAAGATGCTGGATCATTTTTTGAGTTGAAATAATAATGCGAAGGTTTTATGAATCAAACTGAGAACTCCGCAAAATAATTTACACAGCAATAAGCCGCTTCCGCCGAAGAAGATCATCCTGCCGTTGATAAAAGACAAGTTAACGCTCCAAAGCTCTTCTTAATATTTTCATTTCAAAGATGAAGAGAAACTTTTGTAGGGGCCTTGAGCGGTCCTTTTTCTAAGAATTATTACATACGGTTTAACAAGCGACCTTCTACCCGGGCAGGGCTTAAACCCGGCAAGGTGATGGGCATTAAGGCGATAGCGTCAGGATAGCCCTGATTATAATTAGGTATATAAATACAGATTTGTTACGATCGCGAATCATATTCAGATCAACATTATAATCTGATACTGACCTGTAAATTGCAAAAAAAGTAAGATCTTTTTTTTTTTTAATTCTACTATGAGTTTGCTCTTGACTTTAGTCAAGGTCTGGATGACAGAGACAAAGTCTACGATGGAGTGAGCTTACCCAGAAGAAGCCTGTTCACTCTCACTTTGAATAGATTAGGGTTGTATGCGTTCGGAAACACAGACGCAGGCAGAGAGTTCCACTCCTTTGCTGTGCGCATTATAAAAGACGTTTGAAAACGCTTAGTGCGAGTAATGCTTGACAGGGGGCAAAAATGACAAGCATAAATTTTACGTTTTCTTACCCGCCTTCCAGGCGTGGCGATCGTAGTATGGTGTTAAAAATGCATAGAAAACGCTGCTGCCTATTCTCTACCCTTGTAGCATTTTTGTTGGCATTTAGTTGGGCCACTTACAGAGGTAAGTGGCCCAACTAAATGCCAACAAAAAATGCTACTAGGGTAATACCTACGTAGCGTGGGAAGGCCTTCCACAAGGTGGACCGATGACCTTGTCAAAAGCCGCAGGATTCCGCTGGATGCGGGAAGCACAGAACAGGTCGAAGTGGCGGTGCTTGGAGGATGCCTATGTCCAGCAGTGGACGTCTTTCGGCTGTAATGATGATGATGATGATGTAAGAAAATTTGATTTTCGCGGGCTATCCTGACGCTTTCGCCTTAACAAACAACCCTCTGGCCGGGCTTACCCGGCAAGGTGTTGGTTCTTAACAACCCTCAGTAAATACGCCATTGCTTTAGATTACATCAATTAAAATATGAACATGGAGTTACTTAAAACCTCTGCTAATGTAACGCGTGTAATTAGCGATGTTAGAATTAGTGAGGCGGGTCCGTTATGTGAATCTGACTTTAATGAACGAAGGGCTACTTACTCCAGAACTGCTAATTTGTTTCACTTGTTATGGCCGTATTTAGGCATGTTGGTTAGGGATTGAGGGAGTTATCACAGGGTATTTATAGCTATCCAAATAAAGCAGACCAACATTAAATGTATTTCGACGCTTGAAAGGTAATTTTTACCAAACGAAATGTTGGCAACTTTACACTAAAGCATTTTAAAGTTTAATTTTATGGAAAAAAATATATTTTAAAATGGAAATAAAAAAAATAAAAAATTTAAAATGCTCTAGTGTATACTCTGAGTATATTGCACTAGAGCATATATTAAAGTTTTTTTTGTATGTTTTTTTTTGTTGTAAATAAA
Source organism: Dryobota labecula (assembly GCA_947523025.1). NCBI lineage: Eukaryota > Metazoa > Arthropoda > Insecta > Lepidoptera > Noctuidae > Dryobota > Dryobota labecula. The sequence goes on from OX383284.1 coordinate 19,629,202, forward strand.
AACTTAAAATGCTCTAGTGTAAATTTGCCAACATGTCGTTTGGTCAATATTGCCTTTCAAGCGTCGATTTAGTTTTGGAGGGAATTTTGGACGTTATTTATATAGGTAGGCTAGACATGTTTACAAACTAAACAGCTACGGTTAGTTTATCATATCATAACATAACATCACGCCTGTATTTCCTCGAAGGGTTAGGCAGAGGTGTACCTATACACGATTATTGGTAAAACACTAACAACCTTACGGGGCTGTATTACTAATATTATAGACAACAACTTTAGTTGTTGTCTTTTGTTAGTTGTATTATGGACAACGACTTTTTACAAAACATAATACATTTACCAAAAACAAATCTTCAAGATTTCGTTGTTCTATCTAACCCATTTCAATTCTGTATTTTGTTGTACCTACATACGCCTCCCGTGCATTATCACCCCTTTTTTTTTTTTTTTTTTTTGGGTGGGAAATTATCAAATAACTTCTCCCGCTCTGGGCGGAGCGGGAGGGCGTGTCAGACTTTTACTGACTAAAACCCACCCGTGTTCCTTCAGTTGCCTGTGTGCCAGGGCCACGGTATCCCTTTCGGACAAACCCGCAACCCTGGCAGGCACCGGTCCTGGCAGACCCCGTCAGTGCGTGCTGACATCTCTTTGAGGCGCGCGTGGAACACAACGCGCCATCGACCCGGGCCTGGTCCTTACCGGACGGCGAACTGCCCATAGCTCGCCGTCCGCAAGCCCGCGCCTACGGTGGCCGGGAATCGGCTACCGATTCCCGCCGCCCAGGGCGTCTCCTGCGGCGACTAGGGGCGTGAGGGCGCATAGACTGCCGCTCCCTCACGCGTTCCGCCTCCTCCTTCGCGAGCATTACTACTTCGCAGAAGGAGGTGACTGCTTCCCATGCACTCTCGCTCCGGACCATGGCCTGGACCAGGGCCGGACGCGAGAGATCGCCGCCGCCAATCGCCTCCGTGAGGACACGGCGGTGCTCTGCCCAAGCCGGGCAGACCTCCACCGTATGCTCCACCGTGTCCTCCGGGCGATCCACACAGTGGTAACACCCGGGCGTTTCCTCCCGCCTAATCCGAAACAGGAACCTCCCGAAACACCCGTGTCCAGTGAGGACCCGTGTCAGGCGAAAGGTGAGGACGCCGTGGCGCCTCTCTAGCCACTCCTCAAAGAGGGGACTTATCGCCACAATTGTGGCGTGCCCAGCGCTGGGTTGCAACAAACGCACCCTCCATGTCGCCATGAGATCCCGCCGGAGCTCTGTCCGCTGTGCCGTGATTTCTCGCGGCAGCGGAGTTACGCCCCGGCGTTTCACCTCCTCGCGCCACTCCCATAAGTGCGCGAGAATTTTTGCCTCCAGATCCCATGGCGGCAATCCGGCAAGGAGGCTCGCTGCCTCACCGGAGACCGTGCGGTATCCCCGTACCAATCTGATGGCCATGACCCTTTGGGACGCGTTCAACCGGCGGGCAGGTCGTCGCTTCAAGGAACGCGCCCACACCGGTGCCCCGTAAAGGGCCATGGACCGCACGACCCCAGCATAGAGCCTCCGGCAAGAGGCGTTTGGACCCCCTAGATTGGGCAAGAGCCGCTTCAAGGCAGCCCCGGCCCGCTCCAGTCTGGGAGCCAAACGTCTGAAATGCTCCACGAAGTTCCACCGGCTATCGAGGACGAGTCCCAGGTACTTCATCGTCGACTCGACTCCGATGTGAACCCCTCCTACCGTTACTTCAGAACCCGTCGGTGGCGCATTCCGAGGACCATGAAAACACATGGCCTCGGACTTGTGCAAGGCCACCTCGAGTCCCAGTTGCCGGATCCTCTCGACGATTGTCGCAACCCAACGTGTCGCTAATTCGGCCGCCGCCTGGTGCGACCTACCCTGCGCCAGGACCAGCGTGTCGTCAGCGTAGCAAACTACACTGACGCCACCCGGCAGGTCGGCGCGCAGCACCCAGTCGTAACCGATGTCCCACAAATGCGGCCCTAGGACCGATCCCTGTGGGACACCGCACGACATCTCTCGCCGGTTCCACTCTCCCTGGTGACCGGGGTATATGACAGCCCTGTCCTTCAAATAGGCCTCGACCACTCGACAGAGATAGGTCGGCATCCGGTGATACCGGAGTGCCTCCCTGATGCAACTCCAGGGCAGGGTATTGAACGCATTGGCGATGTCAAGCGACACCGCCAAGACGACCCCACCCCGGACCACCGCATCCCCCGTCGTAAGGGCTCGCACGCGCATGATGGCATCCACCGTGGAGCGCCCCCTGCGGAAACCAAACTGGCTCTCCGCCAAATCCGGCCCCACCCGCACGAGCTGCCCGACAAGGCGGTCTGCAATGACTCTTTCAAAGAGCTTGCCCACCTCGTCGAGCAGCACGATGGGCCGGCATTATCACCCCTGGTTTTCGCACTAGACACGGCAGTTTGTTTTGCATAGAGTTCGTAACATTTAGAGCGTTGAATTTAACAAAATTGATGAAAATTGACCATTCCCCCTTATCTCCGAAACTGATGAGCCTAAAATTTTGAAAAAAAAAAAAAAAAAATATTCTTATAGATTACAGAAAAACCTATAAGAAATCTATGGTCTTGTGGCGGTATCAACAACGCCACATGCGAACTACGCATCAAAGACCTGACGTCACAAATCCTGCATCGTGCTATCAGAGTTTACCGCGCTACTAGCATACTGCCGTGATAAGAAAGAAGGCCTTAACTACGTAAACGTTGATTCCGAGATAATTGAAGTTTTATCTAAAATTAAGGCCCGCGATTTACTGAATGGTTTTAGTTAGTGATTCTGGTTTTGTAATTCGTCAAAAAATATAGGCTTTATTTTGAACCATAAATTATTTAAATTCATATACGCGTATTCATTTTATTTTAATTTTTCCCTTTTGTTTTAGCAAAAAAATTATAATAAATTGTGTAATACTTATCTGAAAGGGCGTAATTGCGTAAAATGTAATTATGGCTTTCCGTCAAACAAGCCAACTTTGCCAATCAAGGTATCTTTGCCCTAAAAGCAATTTGTAAGCAAATCCTCTAACATAAGAAACAATTTTAGTTTTATGGCAACATTTATTATTTGGGTGGAAAGTTGATTATATTTGTGGCAACACTATCTAACGCATTCGTTCCAAAGTTAATTTAGTAACTTGTCAGAACTTGTCGAGTGCGGTATGTGTTTTTGCGGGCAAATTTCCTAAGGAAAGTGTTTGTGGATTTTACCTCATGGCGAAAACACAGGTAAGTGTATTTTACTGTATGTTATAGAATATCAGTTGTTGAGTATTTTAAATATAGTTTCATTATTCAGGACTTTATAAATCAAAACTTCTAATGATGGGCAAAGTTACCCTAAACTATTCAGACCCATCCATGCCAACATTGCCCGTTATCAAAAAGCACTCAGGGTTGTCACTTTTAGTTATTTTGTAACAGGTTGAATTGACGCAAAACTACAGAAACAAAACATCAAACACCTCAGTTACATATTTCTTAAATAACGACTTTAAAATAAAGTACTTAATTTCTTGTTATAAATTAGATTAGTACCTAGTGCAGTTGATGTATATTTATACAGGGTGAAATTTTAATCACCGTTTTCCTCTTAAGGGGTCATCGCACTCATCATTAACTCATCAATAAAATCAGCTGTTCCCTACATTTTGACGAGTTACGCAAACATAAATGTAGGGGAACAGCTGATTTATTTTTCACGATTTCAGGTTTGGCTCCATAGTAAAAGTTGTTCATAATGATGAGTACAATGACCCCGTAAGAGGAAAACAGTGATTAAAATTTCACCCAGTATATGTATAGAGGTGAAGTTTGTGATTGTATGTTTGTTTGTGTATAGGGATAGGATATGGGGTATATTTCATTAGAGTAGATGATCCACTTAGCTTTAATTTTATTGTTATTTTTAATTTCAGAAAAACAAACACAAGTCTAGAATTAGACCAAGAAAGCGAAAATTGGGTCCCGAGCGTATAAAAATTACTCCGACGTAATGTTAAAGCTTGCCTGCGAAACAGTTGCATCTAAACAAATATCGTCAAGAGATGCTGAGCGACAGTTTGGTATCCCACGACGTACCATAATTAATAAAGTAAAAAAATTACATTCAAATTCTGTTGGGCATCCTACGACACTGACGAGTGAAGAAGAAAATAAAATTGTGAGAGTCTTGCAAGCTTCAAGTGATTTTGGGTTCCCCCCTAACTACGATGAATAGTTATATACCATGTGATGTGATTTATCTACTAATTGTGATTTTGTTGCTCATGGGCTCTATGCATATGGAACTTATAAAAGATTTTTATTATTGTCATTAGGTACTTACTTGTCGATTTGTTTTGCTGTTGATTCAAGTTTGGACATAGGTATATTGATCTCATTTTTTGATATAGCATTTACAGCTTAAAGCTGACGTTATTGAAATGTTAAAAATAAAACAACAGTATTATGTCGAGTTGACGACGAAATTGGAATAAACATTTAATTTTGAACACAATGTTTCATTTAATTACCATTTTAACGTCTATTCATATGCACCCAACACCCACAAAAGAAAAGTGAAAGTAACATTTATTTAATAATTTTACAGGAATGTGACAACCCTTAAAATCTTAAACCGTTTGTTGGGCCTTGTATGGAAAAGGGCACTAACCGCTAGGTAACATTGCCCACTGTTTTTATCACGAAAATATTTAAACTACAAACAGTATTTTAATACTTAGGTCAAGATTGCCTTAAATTGTAGTCGTGGCGGGGCAATGTTGGCTACAAGTCCGGATTATTTTGCCCACCATCAAAATCGAACAAATCATGGCTTAAATTTTATTTTTTTAATATTTTACAAAGCAAATGCGTGCTTATGGTCATATAGTTGTAGTAAATGAAAAAATATACTTAAGTCCCATAGAAAAAACTTGTAATATATTCGATTTTCTTAAAAAAACGGGCAAAGTTGGCTTGTTTGACGGTTTCATAGAAGAAAATCGATCTTCCTAAAGCCGACATCCTTGCATGCAAAGCCTTAAATGTGCAGTTGCGACTTTTTTTGATAGTAAACTAAGTTACAAATCGTTTTTAAAGCAGGCATGTCAGCATAGGTATTTTGTCTAAACGATATAAAAGCCTTCGTCTGTCGATTATAAACAAGACTTATTCAAATGGAACTAAAAATATTTACTCAAATTAGGTACTTTATTAAATCAGTTAGTCTCATAAGTGAAATTTTCAGTCAAATTTAAAATAATACGTAAGACACAAGTAGGTACATGACTAACGCCAATTACCTTATCACTATGAAGCGTTTTTAAGCAACCAATTATTGTACTAATGAAATAGTATTAACAAATTATTTTTAAAGGAACATCTTTATTAATCACATTTCAAAATCAACAAAACATATTACTTATACTCATAAAACAAAAATATATCTTTTGACAATAAAATAACACACAAAACAACCAATAATCATCTTAAACAGTTTAGTTATAGGAACTTTTACAGACACTGAGAATCATATCTTTAATTTCACAAACTAAAACAGAAACATGAAAATCATATCGTCTGACACAATGTCAATAGAATCACACATAATACACCCAATAATATAATTTTAAAACATCAGCTTATATAGTTATAGGAACTTCAAATAGAAGTGAGCCTAATAAGGCACTGAGAATCACTTAGCTTAATAAACAAACTTAAACAAAAACATTTCTAACATAAAAAATAATCTCTATAACGCTATATAGTAACAATTAAGTTTTGTACCTAGTCAGTCTTCCCGGTCTACCATAAGGATAGACCTTATGGTAGACCGGGAAGACTTGTTCGAGCAGCGTTGTTCGTATATAAACTTTTCCAGAACAACATTCTATTTATTGGCTGGCATTAATGGTCCTAATCTTTGTATTATATTATTTTTGCGCTCACTCGTTATTCTTCTGGGTTCTGTTTTTTGCACATGCGCTGTAAATCTTTTTGTGGTAACAGTTTTTTTCAAATATTCTAATTGAATGTAATCGTTAGTGCTGAAATCAGTTTTGTAAAACAAACACAAGGTTCCTTTTTGAAATTGTATCTCACTCATATCACGCAAATATGCTCGTGATTTAGATTGTTGAATTCTGGCAGTAGATGTATCGTCGGCTATTTTGAAAAAGTCTGTTACGGCCATCTTCTTCACAACAGTTTTCCTATTATTTGTTGTTGCAACGGCGTCCGCAAAATCGTCAAAGTCATACACCTTTTTCTTTTTCTTCAAGGCATGTTCTACTTGGTGATGAAATTCACCAGCGGGCATAAAAGTATGGCCTGTTTCAAAATACTTCAATACGATAGTGCTGATAGACTCTCGTGAGAATTTATAAAGTTGATCATGAATGAAAACAATGTCCTATTTTTGTTTTGCGCAGCGCAATTATCGAGCCATAAAGTTATCTTATTTAAGTCTCTAAAGTGCATCAAAAAGGCTCTGAATGCACATTTGATATCGTCTTTCTTCCTGCCCGAAATGCCTTCATGCCATATAGCAGCAAAAGACATAATATCTGATGTCTTATGCCCTAACTTTGCCTGGTTTTGCTTAGTTAAAAAGCCCTAATTGGTAATTGCGGCCTTCCAGACTAGCAACATGAAATTATTAAAACAAAAGGCCGTTATTGTGTAATTAAGCCTTTTCAGATTCAAAAACCAGAATTTATGTCGTAGTTAAGGCTAAAATCCTTATGCTATCTCTAACCTCATACAAGTTACAGCTTTGTGTGTAAGACCATGAGATAGCATTTTTTTTGCTGATTCCGAATATGGTAATAACTCATTTTTGCCAAAATTGACAGTTACGGCCTTCTTTCTTATGACGGCAGCATATATACAACATCCCGACATCAACCGTTGGGCAGTTGCCCACCAGACATAATACCCGTCTGGTCGGAGGATCCTCCCTTTACTATAGAGTATGAGTGAACTTTACACCCTGTTCCTCATACCTCTAAAGTCTTAAAATAACATGGTAAATCACTCAATATTGTGCGTATAAACTTACATTTGGAGTTGGAATGTATGGGGGAACATGTTTTTCAACAAAGTCAAAGTCAAATTCAAATCATTTATTTCAAATAGGCACATAAAAGGCACTTTTGAACGTCAAAATTTACACGGAAATAATTAATTGATTCTAGTTGCTCCTTCCAAAAGGTAGTTACGTATGGAGAAGAATGGGCAAGAAACTCTAAATTAATAATTATACAACTACAATGTTAAGCTTGTTCTTGGGATAAATTCATCCCAACTACGGAACCCTTAATTGTGCGTGGTTCGACACGCACTTGGCCGTTTTTTTTATAAAATAATTGTCTAAACAAGTAGAAAAAAAAATTCTGAGGACAATTTAGGAATTATACCGAATGAGGCCTTTGAAGAAAAAGCCACGTATATTTTTCGACCATTCGAGAAATTTCATCTAAATCAGTCATTCCATACAACTGTCACAAAATAACCGCACAGCAACAACCAGACTTCGGTGTCAAAGTAACCTAAAGATATATTTTACCTAACATTTTTTAGCCTGTTGGCCGGATGTGTTTTACCAAGCGTGCGCGAAGTTCCGTCATCCATGGTGCCCGCCACCCAACAAGATTAGCCGGAGACCACACAGAAATTACCCGCGGGCTACATGGCGTTGGGTAAGGACGTACTCTTTTTAAAATGAATTCTAGACTGTTTTTTATATATTCCACATTTCCTCCTAAGTGGGATTTTCAGGGGTGATTTGTGGAATAAGCCGACTCGAAGTGACATTGTACTTTATTTTATTAATATTTGCATGCCATTGTTTAAGGCAAACGTGATGATCTGTTTTTATCTTCTTCTTATATATAAAATTCTCGTGTCACAATGTTCGTTCCCGTACTCCTCCGAAACGGCTTGACCGATTCTCATGAAATTTTCTGAGCATATTCAGTAGGTCTGTGAATCGGCTACTATCTATTTATTTTTAAGTTTTAGGTAGGTAGGTAGGGTAGGGTAGGGTAGGGTAGGGTAGGTAGGTAGGTAGGTAGGTAGGTAGGTAGGGTAGTGTAGGGTAGGGTAGGGTAGGGTAGGGTAGGGTTGGGTAGGTAGGTAGGTAGGTAGGTAGGTAGGTAGGTAGGTAGGTAGGTAGGTAGGTAGGTAGGTAGGTAGGTAGGTAGGGTAGGTAGGGTAGGTAGGGTAGGGTAGGGTAGGGTAGGGTAGGGTAGAGTAGTGGAGTTTATACTATAACTTTTGACAGAACGAAGTCTTTCGGGTCAGCTAGTATATACTCGTATGTATATCTTATTACTTTTATTTATTTATAGGAGAACCAACAGCTGTAACAGATGGATAACAATTGTGTATGAAACATAGAGCTAATTACAGGTTCTCACGGGTAAAAACAGAAAAAGCAGTAGAAATCTTAGGATCACTAACAAACACGATACAAAAGATTATAAATATGTTTAAGGTACAATAACTATGCACTTCTAAAGAAGTCAGCGTTCACCTGGGTGCGTAACATCTCAAACATGCGAAATGTTAACATGTTAACATCTCTTGCATGATGGCAATTTATGTAATATGAATTGTACTCATGTTTGAGCAAATAAGATTATCTTATCTTATCTTAACATGCGCTTGTCAGCTCGGGGTGCCGACTCGTCTTTTCTTCTATTCTAAATATAAATTAAATGTTTGTCTCGTATTCGTACCATCAACTTACTCGGAGATTGCATGCTGATAACATGTCAAGTTAAAGCCTCTACAGTACCTACCTATTTCAAAACTTTGCACGAATTCATATAAGTGAAACATTTAGGGCGACCATATCGAGTTTCCGTTGCGAATCTATCAAATACTGCCGTAAACGTATTCTGAACGTGTGGATAGTGCCCAGTACCCTTAGGCCCTAGTGTGAGTTTCTTTTAACCAACTCGATTTTACGCATCGAGCGCGTTCGGCGTTCCGATTGGCCGCCGAATGGCCATTCACCAATCGGAGTGCTGAACGCGTTCGATGCGTAAATTCGAGATGGTTAAAATAAACTCACACTAGGGCCTCTTAACGGTGGTGGAATATTATTCCATAGATGCAGCGTATCGGAAGGTGCCTCTGAAAGCTGTTGTCCTATGAGACTGTGTTGAAAGTTGTTGTGCACATTGCCTGGGCGCGCAATCTCGTCTACTAGCCATCCAACTAAGTTTTTCGTACAAATATTTCTGTTTCCCAGACTTAACGACACCAAAAAGCAGTTTAAACGATTCTGATAATAGTAACGTCATTCAATTTGTTTTAATACCAGGCTTCCATTAAAAATTTAATTTAAAACGCTACATGGATTCCTGAAAGCGGACATTTAAGTGAGAATCCATCAATTTCCTGTGAGCTCATTCGCTTGTGACAAATGAGGGCTGTTTGATTAATACGTTGCAGGTAGTACCTATGTAAACGCGGAAAAAAATATTCAGTTGGTACTAACCTGCCTACGACTTTATTTTTGGGCCAATTTCCATTTGGAAGGTCACACCTGTCAGCCATCATGATCTACAGCTGAACAGAAACGTTAATGATTTTATTTTATTTTAATTATGGCATCTCAGAGTTAACCATGAGAGGTTGAGACTCTTTAACCGGACTATCCTGTGGTTGCCTTAAACTCCTATCGAAACTTAATGCCTCCAGCCAGGGCGTAAAAATGTATAAACTAAACGACTGCGCGCTAAGGGCAGAATGGGGGTGGGGTACGAACCTCGGCTTAGGGCAGCGTCGGAGGGAGGATGGCAAGGGACCGTCGGTGGCTGGATAAAATCAGGGTTATGATTATTATCAGGGGGATTTAAAGTTACAGGCTCAGCTATAGCGCGTGCTGGCGCTTCGCTTACGGGCAAGGGTCGGGGAGGACTATTTAGTCGGAGATTTCGCGCGGGGCGTCGGCGGCGAGGTCGGAATGAAAACATTAATGATGATAGGATATAATTTATAGAGTCCGACCGATTTTGTTTTCGGTTTTCGGCCGAAATATTTAACTCTTTTTATATACAGGCTTTTATAAATATTGCATCAATAGAAGCACCACGACCAATTGCTTAAATAGTCGCGTAGCGCGTGCTTTTTGTCACAGAAATTAAATTTTAAGATAATGGAATAATGAGAGAGTCGTTGTCTGCCAGGAGCTGAAAAACTACATAATTATAATTATTTATAAGAGAGCTGGGTTGTGAATGATAACGTCAGTAGACAATATACGCAGAAAACTAGCTTTATTGTTTGATTTTAAGACTGAATTTCATTAGCAAATAAATAAACAAGAAGTCTATAATTACGTAAGTGTCCGAGAAGGTTCAATACAAGAAAAGAAAAACTTGGTTTCAGTCTAAAAATTCACGTAAGTCAATACCAGTACTTAAATAAATTTTTAGACAGAAAACAAGTTATTATTTTCTTGTATTGGACCTTCTCGGATACTTACGTAATAATGACAATTTATTATGTAATTTTTTTTAACTAAGTTGTTAGCGCAGAATTACAATAATAAGCAACAACGAAACGTATGAGCCTAAGTACCAAAATATGGCTTTTATAAAATTGCCAACAAATAAGTGTTATAATTATGCTGTAATTAATAATAATTGGACCATTTACCTAACAAACAAAAAGTCTAATACTTAAACCCAACTATGACAAAAACTCCAACTAAAAAGGTATAAACCAGTCATAGACGTTATTTTATATTTTTGAACGATTGACACCCAATTCATCAAAATCAGATGAGAAGTTTAGGCGCTACGGTGGATCATACGAGTACATACAATCCTTCAACACACAAAAATACCACAATGTAAAACAACTGATTTACTCACAGGTCAGTCTGTAACAGAAGCTAACACGTAACAGCTGGCTTCTAGTAACTTGAACACTTGACCTGTGGTTGATTCCACCAATAATTAAATCTAAGTAGGGTAAAGCAGGGCTTCTCAGAGGTCTGATAGCCGGTAATAAACCCTAAACTAAGATCATTTTATTGTGAAACTCCTCTTATCTGTGATTACAAACATCGATTAAACTTTCAAAATAAATTGTAGATTAAACTGTAACAGTGCGTTTTGGGGTATTCAAACTCAGTTTAACAATTATATTATTTGTACGTGTATTTGTACTATAATATTATAACATGGTTAGTATTTAGATGTTATTTCGAGAAACATTTCACCATTGTGGTCGGATGTTTACAAGCTCATCGGGGAATTCATTGGAATTCTAAATTAGTGTATTAATAAAACCTTTATTATTCATCCCTTTTGAAAGTTGTTATTCGTGTTAATTGGAGTACATTATTATTGTTTGTTTAAGTTACTAGGCGAGTTTCAATTTAATTATTCCTTTGGGAAAATGAGTGGGCCTGAGTAAATTCTGTCACGGCTCCGTTCTTTGTAGCAATTTTTCAGAGATTTTGATCCGCTTCAATTAATGTATATTTATGACTTTTATAAACATAATATATGTTCATAAATACGTATTAAATGTTGTGCAGAAATACGTATTACAATCAGTAAAGTATGTAACTATCTTGTTTTGGTGTTATATGATTAAAGAAAATTACATAAACATGAAAACAAATCCAAATACCAGAATCTGTTCAAAGTATATGAACGTACATCACAATGTGTAAATACGAAGCAGCCTTAAAGACAAAATATAAATATGTTCATAAATACGTATTAAATGTTGTGCATAAATACGTATTAAAATCGGTCAAGTGTCAACCTATCTTGTTTTGATGTTATAATGATAAAATAAAATTACATGAACATGTAAACAAATCCAAATCCCAGAATCTGTTCAAAGTATATGAACGTAAATCACAATGTGTAATTACGAAGCAGCCTTAAAGACAGACTACGACCAGTCAGTGCTGGCTCAGCTATGATTCAGGGTCTTTTGTGTCAGGGGGCGACAATTATCTACTGCCACCATAATTACAGGTGAATTTGCCCCCACAATCCTTGCGAACTCAGCTTTAGTCCAAACTAGGTTTGAAAGCAACGCGAACGGCGGGAAAAGGCGAAATCTTTTTCGAATTTCGGACGTTCACGGAATAGGAGTTGATTATTTTCGCTTGTTTTTTCGGAACGTGTGCTGTAAACATAGTCAAAAGCTGGAATATTGCTCAGTTATGGTAAACTGGTCTTTCTGAAAATATTTTTGCAAGTATTTTTATTCCACAAAGGAAGACGTGTTTGTTACCTCAAAGTGGAGTGTTTAAATTAAAAATGTAGTGTATCTTGTAACAATAAAGGAAAAGTGTAAATAATGTTGTGTTATGTTAACGTTGCTTATTAAAAATAATTTCTCTCAGGTAAATAAATAATAATTAGCCTAATCTTTTCCCTATATTGTAATTTCTCCAAGATTATTATTTCTTCCTTAATAATCTTTAAGATATTCTATTTCCTGATCCTTTAAACTATCATAATACTTCTGCTTCGGTATAAAACAATGCGAGACAGCTTTTATGAGATCAGTCAAACTTAGATTCCGACTGAGTGCAAGCTCGCACTTCAGTGCATCTCCAATGGAATAATCTGACGATACCAACAAGCAGAAAAAAAATATTATCTCGTTGCTGAGAAGGAATTATAAAAACGGCTCAATCAGGAACCTCGGTAAGTGTGTCTAGAATTTTCTAACACATTTTATATAGTTTTATATTGAGACACGAAGCAACAAAATACGATCTAAAGAAAAGCGGCTACATTCTTCTGGATCGTATTTTCTCCTCGACGTGGACCGTATAAATTATGCCGACCGGCACAATTGACCTTAGTCACAATCAGACTGGCGCTTGTGTAGCACATATGAAGAGTACAGGAGCAAAACAAGGAATGTCACAAAAAATTCAAATTTAAATTAAGTGTGGCAACACTTGGGTTTTCGCACGTATTTTTGTGTAGCGTTGTGTAAAAAGCATAAAAACAATCATAGTCCTTCCTATCTTCAATATTTCAAAACCATGTTCAGGTGCAAAAGTGGGAATGTCCCTAGTGAAACCGAACATAACATAAAACACAAAAATCTGTTTTAGTGACATTCCTTCTGTACCCTTCATATGTAGCACGTTAAGTGAAATTAAAGTAATCGTCTAAATAAACTGCAAAAATGCCTTCCTGTGTTTTCAAAATGTGCATAAATAATAATTTACAAACCAAAAACAAGTTCCACGGGCTTACTTTCCACTCGTAAGTACATCAAAACTTATTTTCTTTAAAATTCTCCTGAATAATATCGCTTTCGAGGTCGGCATTTGTTTCTGTGTTATTGATATCTCGTTTTCGCTACAGCCCGCGTCATATCTCTCTGTTTCGGTTGTTAATGCATAACCCACAACATCGGGAAATGTAGTTGTGTGGGTTTGTTTATATGTAATTGTTTCTCGTACAAAAATGTTTACGTGACATTGGAGCGGTGCCTATCTTCGTTTATATACATCAATGAGATTAGTACAGCAATTTCCAATACATGATAGACATGGTTTCAGTACACCAGTCATTCAGACATCATTGTTGTCTATGTGCGAATTTCACCAATAAACTGAACGCGTTCAGCACATCTAAACGTTGTTCAAGAGCTGTCAGTGTCATAATAAACCAATGGAACTGCAATGAAACTAAACGTGCGATTAGCCCACGCTCAACACTGAACAGGGATTTAAAATTATTCAGCTATATATTCTGCACAAAGCACATTATTTGTTCAGACACAAGCTCAACATTACATAATCTTCGCTGCTTCACAATATCGGACAGTCTCTTTTGTAGCCTTTGAAATCTATTCAAAGGATTGTCCTTGCTCTGACGCAGTATTATCAGCTTTGCGCTAATACAGTAGGTACAGTAGATACAAGGCAGGGGCGCAGCCTTCATACAACCCGATTCCTATCGGCTTCCCTTTGGAACAATCAGGATAACCACTCTTCTTAGTGCCTACTATTACCAAATAATATGTGTGTATACCTGTGTGTGGAACTGTGTATCACATTACATTACTGATAATTAATACCAGTTAAATACAGTCGTCATTAAGACAAAACGTTACAATTCTGAGTCAAAATAAGCCGGCCCTCGTGTGTCAGAATGCGGTACTAAATTCGTAGGTCGTCACACGTGACTTCATGTCCCGCATCACCACATCGTAGGTAACTGAGGAAGCCGTATTACATCGAGTTATGACAGGGACATAGATAGAAAAGTACGTAGGCGAGAACGAGATAGAATGAATGATTGTTCTTTTTTGTATTTGTGTTTTTTTATATTGCGTCATGTTTACTGCAAATAAATGTACCTATTTTCATTATTTTCATTTTCTATTAGTAATCTTCGATTTTGTAGATTTGTTTGATTTTGTTTTATTCGTTACAACATCAATTTAGAATATTCCTGTTAAATAATGTTTTCCAGAAATAAAACTATAATGAGTAATATTATCATTTTATTTCTAAAAAACATTGATAATTCTAGTTGTGTAGTGGTAGCGTCTGTTTGGCTATGTGGCGTTAAATTAAGAAAAGTAAAGGAACGGCTTGAATTTTTGTGTTAATTCATTTTGATGTTATCTAGAGTTTATGAGAACTTTTTCTTCAGCTTTAACGATAATTGTAGCTGCGCCACTGATACAGGGTTGTATTCAGATCCAAGGTAGATTAGACACGTTACCCAAGGCTAATACACATATGGATATGTGGACGTCGATATAATGCCTCGATATGCTTTAAGAGGGAAGCGTCAGGGTAGCCCGCGTTTTTTTTTATAATTATAATTTCCGTTTTTTGCAATTTGCAGGTCAGTATCAGGTTCTATGTTGATCTAAATATGATTCGCGGCCGTTACAAATTATGTATTTACAGAATTATAATCATTAGAATCGGTAATACAACTCCTTAAGTTCGTATAATCTGATTGAATGACTATTTCAAAAATAATCATCCAATCAGCTTATATGAGCAAACCCACCCAGCAAACCCCCCTTCCCCCTTTAATTGTACCGTGACCTCTTGTTCGATATTCGAGCCAAGCTTAGCATATCTGTGGTCTCTAAGTTCGATTTGAGATCATTGGTAACCACTTAGTTTGATTGACAATTTAAGGTTTTGAATGACTACCTCACTTATAACTTAAAATAATATTAATAGCGATAGGATTATTACCTAGATATTCCTGAAAAAGTGAAACGCAAATAAAAATTAGGTAATTTTATAAAGTTTTAGCTGTTATCCGCGGCTTCGCCCGCGTGGTTTTTTCCAAAATAAAAGTAGCCTAAGTTACTCAGTAACATCAGCTATCTGCCAGTGAAAGTCCCGTCAAAATCGATCCAGCCGTTTCGCAGATTAGCCGGAACAAACACTAACAGTTAAGACAAAAATTTAGATTTTTTTATTATAATATATTAACAGTGTAGTAGTCTTATGCATTTAGTACAAAGCTGTTGTTTTGACATTTTTATTATTTTACTATGGGTTTGCTCTTGACTCTAGTCTAGGTCTGGGTGACAGAGACAAAGTCTACGATGGAGTGAGCTTACCCAGAAGAAGCCTGTTCACTCTCATTTTGAATAGATTAGGGTTGTATGCGTTCGAAAACACAGACGCAGGCAGAGAGTTCCACTCCTTTGCTGTGCGCATTATAAAAGACGTTTGAAAACGCTTAGTGCGAGTTGGTGGAATATCAACTGGGTATGGGTGGTAACTTGCAGTGCGTCTAGATGTCCGATGGTAGAAGGGGGCCGGTGGAATGAGGTAGTGGAGTACATTAAAAACAGACACTTCAATGTTATTTATTTGTATAGATTATAAAGATGTGCGAGTATGTAATATAGGGGGCAATATTCGGAACTATGGATAGAAAATTCGAAGATTCCCGAAGATTTCCGAAGATTCTTTATAAGTACCGTATATATTTTCATTTGCATTTAGTAAAAAGTTGTTAGTTTTATATTACAAATAGACATTTCAATTTTATCTATTTGTATATAATTATATAAATATAATATAAGCATTTTCTTAATGCATTTTTATGGTATTGGAAATGAAAAGCGATGGCTTAAAAGATACCAACCGTGAAAAATACATAACACAGGTTTGTTCTAGTTTTATTTATGTTCGTCTTTGTTAATAACCAGTACAAAGTGAAATACAAACGGAACACGGGAAGTACGAGTAGATTATTAGCTTTATCTCTCCGCTTCATCCAAATGTGTCATCCTGTATTTTATTATAGTCTCTAATCAATCATGTGTACGTACGGTGTTATGTTGAAGATCATCCTGTGTTTTTGTGTTTTAATTGTGACAGCTCAAGGTTAGTTCTATTATTTCTCTTTTTTTTTTAACCAACTTCCAAAATATTTTTGTATGAAACCATGTGCCATTTATTTAAGTCCATATCTAACAGATTTTTATGTCAGTTTTTGTTTGGAATAATAAATCGTGTACCTAGTTAGTTCCATAACTAAACTAATAATATAAAAAGAAAAGATATGATTTTTTGCATGTTTGTTTGTTACTCTTTCACGATAAAATGGCTGAACGGATTTGGATAAAATTTGGCACATGGGTAGTACATGACCTGGGGTGGGACATAGTATACTTTTTATCCAGATAGTCCCTCGTGATCGAGATTTATGCCGGTGAAACCGCGTGGGGAAGGGTTTCAGCTAGTAAAATATTTGAACATGCAAATAGAGAAGAGAACTCTTCAATGGATAACAGCATGGATTTATGTTAAATCATTCTTCCCAGTCAAGGTAGTGGACCATGGCCCAGCCCCTCTTTTATAGAGAACACATGTGTCCCAACAGTGGGAACGTTATAAGCATTGTTATTGTTGTTTTTAGGGTTCCGAAGCACAAAAGGTGAAAAACGGAACCCTTATAGGATCACTCGTGTGTCTGTCTGTCTGTTCGTACCTCTTTCACAGTCGATTTGCTCCGAATCTACTGGGCCGATTAAGTTGAAATTTGGTAAACATATGAACTTCTGCGACCCAAATATGGGTCGCAGAAGAATATGTGACGTAAATAAATGAATTTTGAATATAAGATTCAAATTAGAAAAAAAAAAGAAAAAGAAAAAAAAAAAAAAAAAAACTGGACTGTACCGTGTGACATACCTATCAAATGAAAGGGCTTACTGTAGGCTTCGATCAATAATAGCACTATTAGTGTGTAGTTATTATCATTAATAGTGCTATTATTGATCGAAGACTGTAAGGCTAATTTTCGACTAACGACCGAACGCGTGTGTAAACAGTAAACATCACGCGCGCTTCCCTCACGAGCCCCTTTGACTCGTGGCCAAAAAACCGCTTCCGACGCGAGCGTTGCGAATGGCGAGACAAGCTGCGAGGCGAGCCACGAGCGCACCGATTACACTCGCGTCTCGTGGTTCGCCTCGCGGCTCGTCTCGCCGCTCGCGCGAGTGTAAATGAGGTACCTATAAGAATTTCATTTTTTTTTTAATAATTTTAAAACAAACACTTAAAGTTATAAGAAAATTGATGAAAATTGAACCTTCCCTCCTTATCTCCGAAACTACTGATCCTAAAATTCTGGAAAATACTTAGTTCTTTACATATAGATCACAGAAAAACCTATAAGAAGTCTATGGTCTTAATAAAACATGGTAAATCTCTCAATTTTGTGCATACAAACTCGCATTTGCAGTTGGAATGTATGGGAGAACTTGTTTTTCGACTACAATGTTAAGTTTGTTCTTGGCATAAATTGAAATATTTGACTGCATTAAAGTTGGTAAAAGTACTAGTTGGTAAGCAAGTTATTGTCTTGCCAAGTATTAGGTTTACGTTACAATTATTTGTGCAGAAGAGTTTATTTGCTAAGTAATAATTTGAAAATTGTTTCATCATCATCATCATCATTTCAGCCGAAAGACGTCCACTGCTAGACATAAGCCTCCCCCAATTGGGGGGGTTTGCCATAATCGCCACGCTTGGCAGGCGGGTTGGCGATCGCATTATGGTGTTAAAAATTCATAGAAAACGCAGCTGCCCATTCTTTAAAAAAAAAAAAAAATGTTTAGTGAAGAAAAGCCTAAGTACTAAAAACAAAGCTAAAACAATGTTATATTTATAGGAGGCTATGCTATGCACAAAACATTGAAACCCTGATTTCCAAACTAGGGGTGACCCTGTATCTTAGAGATCAGTGTACCTCCGCAGCAAAGTCACAAGCCAATATTTGTAACTCTATGTTTACTTAATTAGTAAGTCCCTTAGTCGCCTTTTACGACACCCACGGGAGGAAATGGGATGGTGCTATTCTTTACGTCCCGGCATGACGGCACGGCGGAAAATTGTTTGGGAAGTGATACTTTGTCAATTTTTTTTTTGACGATTTATTCCGTTCTAATATCAAAAACTAATACCACTATGTATGTTTTTCAATAAATTTTATGAAACAAATATCAGTGGTATTAGTTTTTAGTATTAGAACGAAATAAATATTTTTGATGATCAAGAGTAAGCCCCTACTATCATTCAATCCTCATTAGCATAGTACCCAAAGATAAGAGAAACAATTCCATTTTGTTCCCTCACATAAAATTCACTGGGCAATAAATAATGGTCCGTCAGTTTACGGGTCACATCGTAACTGCATTTTAATGTGACCACATGTCTGTGGGTCAGCCTACGTTTTATTGTTGTATTCTCATTTATGTCTATACTTATGTGCGTCTGGTTCAGCCTTTAATAGATTCTATCTTGGTATTTATTTTAATTCTCGAATTAACTGCTAAACTTTATGGGTGATGTACGTGATTTAAGATTCTCGTATATTTTTAGTCGTTTAAGATTTTACTTACAAGCGAAAGTTGTGACTAATAGATAAGGAATATTTCAAGTTTATCTACGGTTCTTAGATTAAAATTTTATTTAATAAATGTTATGCTTATGTTATGTCATCGTGAGAGAAGATGAGGAGAGTTCTGCCTATCTCCCTCGCTTGATCTAGCGATACTATCAGATGCCGAAGATAGGTTAGGCGGAATGTACCTACTTGAAGGTATATATATAAAAAAAAATATATATATGTTTCTCGATTAACAGAATATTACGTACAAAATAAACGCTTTTTGCAGCCAACCATCCAATTGTTCCCGAAATAACTGAGAAATTAAATAATATACCTGGATTATCATTATGAACGAAAATAATATTCACATTAATTTAAACCAATTACTTTGCTTTGTGGCTGTATTGTATACATTGTAATTAATAAATGCAATGTATTGTACACTTGTATTCAGTACGTGAAACTGGGTATAATTATTATGCTTGTTAACATTTCCAGACTATATTGTAGCATTTATAGCTGAACTTTATTTTTATTTTGCTCGTTTATATATATATACACCATGGCATTTTAGTCGTCTTACAAAGACAGCCCACTTCATGTATCCAATGGCTACTAAATATTCATGTAAAAAAAAAAAATATTTTGGAACATTAGCATTTTTTTTTATATTAATTGTGACGCATGACATAGTTTAAAACACCCTTTTATGCGACTAATTAAAAAAATAAAATAAAATAAAAATTTCAAATGTTCAAAAAAAAAAAAATTTTTTTACATGAATGGTTAGTAGTCATTGGGTACATGAAGTGGGCTGTCTTTGTAGGACGACTAAAATGCCATGGTGTATACATACAGTATAAGTTTTTAACCAGTGCGCAAATTTTTTTGGTGGATCAGTATCAGTAATAGAACACATTTCCATTATTTGTTCAATACTTTTTTTTTTGGGCCTACTTGAAATCAGCAAAATATGGATACTATCTATTCGTAATAATAATATCAATGGGCGAGCGCACAGCTGATAGTTATCTACTACTGCGTTCCGCGTCACTGACCGCGCCGTTGCGCTGGCGCGTTGTGCGACGAGTATCCATTATACCAGTTTCAAAATAAACATCTTTCGTTAACGATAACTTCATTTTTTGTACTAAGACATATCAAAATAAGAAATAGGTGTATAATAAAACACGTTAAAGTTTAATTTGTGAAAATTTGCGCATTGATAAAAAACTTTTCCTGTATATTTTTTTTTTTCCTTTTTTTACTGTAGAGGCTATTATAACCTGTCTTGGTTTATGCATGAAACCTCCGCGAAAATTTTATGATTACGAAACAAATACTTAATTTGAAATTAAAATAGAAGAAAAGATGAGAGGGTCCGCTCCCCGGGCTGAATAGCAGATGTCGTGATAAAAATATCATATCGTTTAAATAATATTTAAAGATCCCAATAATTACACTTTATATAAAAAATTGGCGTTTTATTTATTTTGGTACCGTAGGCGCTCCAATAGCGTTCACGGCTACATATCAAACTACACATTTCTAGTTTAAGCTGACCCCTGATTGTACGGAAATCCAATACAATGCGAGATTAGCTTTAACTGGAAATTAATAGCTTGATATGTAAAGTGTGTAGGTACCTATAGGCGTACCTTCTTCTTCGTCGTTTCCTCCATGCTGAGGATCGCGACCACATACGATACGTCTCCAAGTTATGCGGTCTTCTGCAGTGTGGACCGCTTGCTAAATGCAGCCTCTAACAGCCCTTTTGATCGCGTCTGACCATCTTGCCATTGCTCTGTCTTGAGCGCGTTTTCCTTCCACCCGGCCCAGTATGATAAGCAGTGATCGGATATAGGTGAGCTATTATACCTCAAGTTCAAAGAACAGAGACAAAAAAAAGCAGAGACTTCCTTACGATTAAAATCTTTTTTCGGGACTAATGTCGGGGTTTCGGGTTATCACTTAAGTACATTTAATATTAATGTTATCAATAATAATAATATAGCCTATTTTTGTAAAATAAGCGCATTTTTTTTACAAAATTTGTAAACTAAAACTAAATAATAAAAGAACAAAAAAAAAATTTTAAAGAGTAATTATTACGATTGTTTTGTTAAGGTCCCTTTCGGGTTTAGGCCTCCTCCATGGTTTTCCATTCTGATTGGTTTTTGGCCTTATGAATCCAGTCAGCTCCTGCTGTATTTTTTATTATTTCGTCGGTTAAACGAAGATAAGGAGATTACCTTTATTTTTTTTAAACAATAAAAATCGTGCATACTCTTTTTTTTAAACATAAACAGGAAATGAATTCGATAGTTGTTTTACTTTATTAATTTTAGTTGTAGGTACTTAAGTAATTTTCCGAAACCCGGGACAAAAAACAAAATTGTCGTAAGGAGTCTCCACTTTGTCTCTGTTCTTTTTCGAAATTTAGGTATTTTATAGATTTTTTATTTTTTAGGGATTTAAAAAAAACATCATTCCATGGCTTTTTTACCACCTATAGGTGTACCTATCTCTTAAAATATTTCGTGTTTGAATAGATGCACCCTATAGACTGTAACAGAAATCGAATCATTGACTAGGCATCATCTTCACCAGGCTACATTCCTGACCTCTTTGCAATAGCCGATCTAGGGTTTGCTAAAATGCTTTGAATTAGCCTAACGTCAAAAATGTTCAATTTCATTGGCAATTTGTTGCTTACATATTTATTGCAATTTTGTATGAAACAGCATTTTTAAAAAAATTCTGTTGTCCTCACAATATGGTGAAACTTGTTTCACCTCCTGAAAGATTGCTATTAAATTCAAAGTTACCCGTAATACGCTTTATATTCGACCACGTCGTCCTTTTTAAGCGTTTGCCTCTTACAAAGTATAAACCAATAAAAGCTTGATAAGATGTGCGATGTTTGTGGAAGTTATTAGAGTTCTTTATTTTAGAATCAAGCGAGCGCACAAAAAGTAACAGAAAGCAAATAAAGTTACGTCCTCAACAAAGTAAGTGCGCCCTGCGAACGATTGAGGATACTTCTTGTCGTTTAAAAATGTTACTATACCCAAAGTCTCAAATTCAGATAATTTATGTAAACAAAGGGGTAACATTACAAAAAAAAAATATCTTCGTAATGGTAATTCACATAAAATGGCGAAAAAAGAGGTTTCATTTTCTTTTAAGTACTGATTTTAAGAAATAATAATTAAAAAATAATCATACCGTAATTATTTTTATAAATTTTCAGTTTTAAACAAAGTTATTAATAAAAGGAGATTTTCTGGTATAAAATATTTTATGATACTGGTTACAATGCAGGAGATCCAAACATTTTCAAATTTTTTGCATCTTCCACAACACTAATATTACAACTCTCATTCATATATTCACAGTGTACAGCCGTTTTCATCCAAAATGTGGCTAGATGCCACATTTTGGATGAAAACGGAAAACACTGTTTCGATTGGAAATCGATTTTGGGAGGCCTACGTCTAGCACTGGGCTTAAAAGGGCTGATTATGACGATCATATACCGTGTCTCCAACACACTACACAAAACATTGTTTGGCAACAGTATTTTGTTTGCATAGTTCTTATAAATAATTAATTCAATTTAATTTTATCGATGATTATTTACAAAAATATTTAATGATAAAATGTTTTGCACCACTGTCCTGTCATTTTGACAGTGACATTTCTTGACATTACTTTGTTTACATAAATGATCTGAATTTGAGACTTTGGGTATATGTCCTCGAGGTTTTAGTTGTTTGCTAGATTCCAATCCAAACGAAATAAAAAAAGCGTAAATCCGAATCACGTGCAATGTGTACCTACTTCGTTACAACACGCATGTGCCAACTTAGTAATGTTATCAATATTCCCACTTAATATTCTGCACTAGCGTATATTTGTTATTGCTTTATTAGTTTCTCTCTTTCCTTGTTTAACCTGTTTCTTATATAAAAGTGTCCGTGACAATCACGTTTGTTTAATTTAGCTTCAGCGCACGTCTCACCTGAAATGTTTTATTGAGTAACACGCTCCCACGTTTCAGCTGCTTTTTGAAAAATCGCATCGCTCCCGCCGTCCGCCGATGACCCAGAATTTCGGGATGTTCGATGTAAAAGCAATTTGGAATGACCCTATTTGGGGAGGCGTGAAATGTAGTACGTTTTCTGTTAATGCCCTGAAATCAATCTGGGTATTTTATTTATTTATTAAAACTTTATGCACACGTAAAAAAAATACCGTACAAAGGCGGACTTAATGCCAGAGGCATTTTCTACCAGTCAAGCTTACGGTGATGCAGAGAGGAAACATGGCAGGTGCAATATTAGGGATAGATACAAGAATAAATACATAGATATATACATACATACATATAAACAGCATAAACTTTGTAAGGAGAAATAACGATAGGTAAAGAAGAAATAATAATAATCAGTACAGGAGAAAACGAATCCAGCAAATCAGCGCTGGGATGTTTCTGTATTTTGTAGGAGCAGATATTGTTACTGTCAACTAAACTGAGTTTGACATTCTGTTGGGTCTTTGGGAGGCTCAATGCACAGTAATGCACGTTATCAGGCTGGTATGACATATTTTAACATCATTCTGAAAACGTTTATCATTTATCATTAACAAAGCATCTATTTGAATCCTAATTAGTATCTTCATCCATACTAATATTATAAATGTGAAAGTAACTCTGTCTGTCTGTATGTCACGTTTTCACGCCTAAACCGCTGAACCGATCGTCATGAAATTTGGCAGAGGTATAGCCAGGTATATGGAGAAGGACATAGGCTACTTTTTTACGCGATAATCGATATCCACGCGGGTGGAGCCGCGAGCAAAAGCTAGTAGAATATAATCACATCGTCTTTTAACCATTGAAAGGTTTAATGAAAGTACAGTAGTTATAACTACTGTACTTTACTGTATTGTACTGTAGGATTCAAATAGATGCTTTGTTGATCATCTGGCGTACCTACCTATTAATAGAAAAGTCATATTGACATAAACGACGCGTGTGGCAAGCTATTCACCAAACCTAAAATAGCAAACTGAGTATAACACATAAACATTCATAAACGATAAGAAACGATTTTCCTCATAATTATGCACTCGAAGCAATACTATTAAGTATTGGACCGATATTGTTATCCGATACAATGCTAATTAACTATGAATAGCGGAAACTTGATAAGTTCTACGTAACATAGGAATAAATAATTAAATCATAAGGTTAATTCCTCTCAAAGATTTGATTTTTCAAGTCGAAAGCCTTTTCCGTTATTCAGACGCTGTAAAGGAGGACACTTTAGCGCGTTTCTTAGTCTTATATAAACCGGGTGAGTTCCGGAGATCGCTGTGCGTTTGTTGGTAGAAGCGGGAATAGTGTTGTTGATAAGAAGCCGGTTGACAGGACGCCGGTACTGAGGACTATTAACTTCTATAAACAAAAGATGGACACACGCACTCATTCGCATCGGTCATCTACGCAAAATTCAGCGAGAAAGTACGGGGTCTCGTGCGTTCTCAACGTAGAATTACATGAAAGTAAGGTTTGCGTCTGTGTGCGTGAACCTCACAGTGAATGTAGAGAGTGTGTTATCAGTGGGGGATGTTATCAGCCGGGTGTGTTATCGCGGCGTTGCGTACTGGCGTATGTGCGTAACGACTGACGCCACGCCCCCCGGCGTCTTCCCACGGCGGCACTGTTAAGATGCGCGCGCATTCCTGTACTAGCGTTAGGGCGAGATCACAGCTGAACATAATTTTCCATCTTTATATCATTGTGTTGCCAACTTTTGTATGACTTCAATGTTTATTGTTAACACAGATTTATTAAATGATTTTAAGGGGTTGTCATCTTCTTTGTTCAGTGTCTAAAATTTGTTAGGAGTCACTTACTACTTAGTTGAATTTTTATTTCAATGAGTTTTGAGAGAGAAAACATCACTTTTGAGAACAACAGTTTCTGCTTCTGCACACTATGGAAACAGATTTTTTAAACAAAGTTATCATACTTGCTTGAATAGCTAGAAATTCAAAAGCTTGTACCTCAAAGTGCCGAATTTGCTTTGCAACAATAATGTACCTTAATAAATTCTTCCTCTGTCTAATACACACCAAACTAAACTCAACGTCCCGGAATTGCAATATCAACGGTATTACATTTCTGGCTATAACAGACGCGTTTTCATGTAATAAAGAGGCTAACTCATAAAAACTAATGGTGCACCCTCAACTGTCATAAATAGTCGTTTGTACTCGAGATCGCATGTGAGCGAGGCTTAACATCGTGTCGTTCGCGTGATGCGTTGGAAAAATCTGTAGCTAGAATCAGCAGCGCAGCGCCGCCGTTCGGTCGCCGAAACTAAACGTAGCTACGTCACGCGTGCGCCACCCGCGCCATCTAGCGGCCCGCTGCCTGCGCCGCATCGCCTCACCTGCCAAGCGCGACATTTCTCCGTCGCGCTCGCACCAGTGGCACGTAGAAATAACCTCAAAACTCTCGCGTACCAACCAATCACCAAAATATTGCCCCTCGCAGTATTAATAACAGTGACTACAACCCGTAACACGGCTAACAGTGTAATGAACGTGACGTAATCCTGTCACACTCCTGGATTTGCTCTACAGTGTTGCTTCATAGTGATTTTCGTAAAATCGAAAGTTTACAGGACGAATGTTCCTTTTGGTGGGCTGTCATCGGGCAGCCCCCAAATTTTGTGCCATAATGTGGTGGTTAATATTTTTATGTGTTGTAAACGTTAAAACATTCGGTGTATTAGCGTCGAATAGCAGTGGGACTATATCAGATTGTGAGTATTTTTTTTTTGGTTTGTTTTAAAATTGATTGTTGTTTAATTGCATGAATGGAACAATAGTAATAAGATAAAATGTAGTTAGTAGGTTTGATAATGTAGTGTCGTTAGTCTAGGTAGAATTTGGTACAGTAAACAAATCGGTTTGGTATTTATGTAAATGTTTGATCGCGCGATCTTTTTAACAGCTGGGAACACCTTGCCCGCTGCTCGGTGAATGCGTTTACTAGCTTATTCATAGTACAAACAGGTTTGTTACGTGCTACCTGATGTAAACACGTGTGGTTTACTTTTTCTAGTAATTGTTTATGTTTTTACAGAAAGGACAGATTGAATAAGTGAGATAAACAAGATAAGATAATGCCAAACAGTCACGCCATTGCCTTGTGATATGACAAAAATTACATAAACCCGCCCATTATGGAAATAGGTTTCAAGTTTAGCTACAGATGCCTATCAAAATGTTACTATCGAGTATGAATTCAATAATACCTATTCCAAGATATCTTCTAGAATCATCGCAATTAGTTCCAAAAAAATACAAGTCATTGATAAGATCCCGTTTCATTTAAATGATACTGTATGTTTTGTAGATAAATTTAACGTACCATTCCACCAGGAACCCAGTAGTCTACCATTAGTTACAAAAGTAGTTGAAATTAACTATAAAAACAATATAATTACTAGTGACTCGACTGATTTCAAAGATAACGAACATAAACCTTCAGGCGGAGAACAAATGCGAATCAATTGAAGTAATGTAACAATTTACGCGTAGAAGAGGTTGTGATAGGTACTATTAGTACCTAACTACTATAAATATAGATAGTAGATATGGTATGGTGGGTATTTCTTGGTATATTAACACTGTATAATAAAATATCTAAGATCTGCGTCGCTCATGTTAATTCTCCATTATGTGTTTAAAGTCAGTCTAACATCAACACATACAAAACAGCAATTAATTGGGATTCATACACATATATAGGTAACGTTTAATAGATTATCCAGTCGACACGAATATAAATAAAGGAACAAAATATTAAATTCCTAGACAATCCAGTTAAAAGGTACATAAATATAGCGGCTATACCAACAATATTTGATTTGAGATAACCTAATACAAAAACATCGGAAGAAAATATTCAGAAACCTTCAAAAGCCAAGTGCTTTCTGTCTCACAAAGGTAATAACGAAAGACAAGAGAAATAACATTACAATATAAAAGGAAGGTTCTGTAATAACAAATACAGCAGAACCTTTATATTCCGATACTAAAATGACTGATTGCGATTTATCATACCTACATAAAACAGCTTTTAAAACAGGCAATGCTTATGTTGATACAAACGATTCAAGGTCTTATGTGGTTGCTGCGTCTGACTCGATCTCGTCTTGACGCATAGCGATAAGTCCTATCTACATAAACATATTTGCCATGCACCTCGTAATTAATGCAGTTAGCCATAGAATGTTTACTAACAGTAAGTACGATCATATTCATAACGGCAAACTTGGATGCGATATTGATGCATCAGTGACAATCTACCATCTCAAATTCACAGATATTTGAGAGGCAAACGGAAATCTACCATCTACCATAACCTTTAATGATAGCTATCGTCTCGTATTATGATTTCTTGCTTTATAAACAATATCATTTTTCTTGATTTAGGTATGTGTTTTGTAGGGCATGCATGTGCCAAAAGCTGAAAATAGACGGCGTAAATAGATGAAAGTGGCCGAAGACACTACGTTTTCCTGAATCGGTGCAAAGTTCAATAGTTGTGGCGGAAAGCCAATGTTTTCAACGTAGCTATGCGATATTGTTTACTATTTTTTCGTACATGTAAACTTCCTCGAAGTTCACGCACATATTTACACTGACATAGCGGTCAGTTAATGTGACAAAGAGCTGCAACCGCTAAATGGGAGGCCGGGCTAAAGTAGTTAGTTATACTGTCTCAATTTTGGCGCCCCACAGCACAGCTGACGCGACGCCCATAAAAGTCCCGCTGATGAAAGAGCACAATCCCATTGTGATAGCTATAAAACGGGCTTTGTGCCCGGAGGAGGCGTCGTTATATGAAAAATGAAAAACGAATCGCACTTGTCACATTCAGCAAGATTTTATTGGAGGAACACGGCCTAAGATCCGAGAATTTGTCAATCGATAGAATTTTGTTTATGATTGTATTCTTTTGGACGCTGAGAAAGTCGATTTGGCACCATTATGTTGTTATAAATCTTCCAGTCTTTGCAAAAATTGCATTTATTTTTATGCAAGCGTATCTGGCTACGTAGTAGGTACCTCCCGCTCTATAGCGACAATGCGTCAATAAGGATGACGGTATAAAGAGAGCGTGATTTGATTGGTCAATGAGCGCAATGAAATGTACATATATAATAAAGTGACGCAGGCAGCGCAGCTTGTAGGACGTGATTTATAGTTCGTTTAATGTGTCCATTCTCACTCGAGAATTCCATAACTTTATCCTGTTAACAATATTATTTTGATGGCCTTTACAATCTTTTATGAAATATGGAAAGGGACGAAACAACAATAAAAGGAGGTGATGTTAGTACTAATGATGGAAGGACACTTGGAAAACCACCAAAGCATTTTCTACCATGTTTATTAACTCATTTTGTTATGAAGAACATACTTAAATAGTTTTGGCAAATGGCTTGGCATTCCAGAGAATTAGAATGTATGTATATACCTATTAACTTTGGTCAAAATCTACTTCTATATTGGAAGCGTATATTTTACGAGTACTATAGTATCCCTAAATTAATTAACTTTTAAGACACGCACTCACGAGCATGAGCTGATTCACTCTTTTCATTCTATCATGACACCAATCCAATTTCAGGGGACGATTCAACCACTTTTAACTGCGAGCGAATTTATTTGGGCAGTTGGGCAGTAGATAAAAATTGGGGTCAAGTACATTTGTACGGTACCAGCTGCAAAGCAAGAAGGGACAACTGCAGATTAGATAAGGGCCCACTTTTTGCTTTCAAGTTTAATGAAGGGCGCACGATCTGCAAACGCTGCACGTTGCCCAAAGGTTTGGGTATGAACTATTTTGTCTGAGGACGGGGTGGGTCGTTTAATTTGTTTTTTATTAGGAGAGACTCCTGAGGCTACGTATGCCTTTGTGCGTGCGTATGTCACTTTTTTCGACATCTACATTTCTTAATAACTGCATAGGTATACAAAATTTCTTTTTGCTATTGTCATGGATTATTCAAAGTTTAATAAATACCTATTTTACTCAAATAATTTTGGGATTTATTTAACATGTACATTTGTACACTGTTCGCTCGTTGTTTAAAACACAGTTCAGCGCTTATGGTAGTTTTGTGCCCCGGAGCGTGTAACAAGTATTTTTGCAATTCAAACAAATTCAGTTTTACTCTCTCCAGTATAGTTTTACATTATTTTCAGTGAAGAGGGGTATTATATTAATCATATACATATATGTATTTAGTGATTATGAAGAATTATTCTTAGAGTGTAAGATGTTGCCAGTTCATCGAAAGGTGGTATTGTTATTGGCTATAGAGAACTATTGCAAGGATGAGTTTAAAATCGAGACGGTATGCATAAGACCTAAAAGGAATAAATGTATCAGAAGATTTGTGGTACCCACTTGTACTAATTATTATGGGCAAAGATGTAGAAAATGCTTAGTGCCAACAATTTTTAACGACATACCTTCCGATTTAGAAAATAGCTGTACCACGAAAGTATCTTTTAAAAACAAAATGGGGAAGTTTCTTTTTAGCACCTTTTGTCAAAACTTCATGACTGGAGATGTGTAGATTCCGTTTATGATTGTTTGTTGTTGTATAAATTTATGTCATACTATCTGTTTTTTGCGGCTTCACCGTTGTGAATTTAAATTCTGTTGCGCAACTTAAAATGTTTTAACTTTACGCTTATAGTCAGCCTTTGTTTAAAATAAGTGTGTTTAGTTTTAGGTAAAAGTTGTTATTGATATAATACTAACAAATAGTTACATCAATATTAAAACTGTATATGGGAGCTACATCTGCCAACAAACTGTTTTACAGTTTGGCAGAAGTAAAATATTTTGTAGTACGGATGTAACAACGAATAAACGCTTTTTCATTTTTTTCATTTCATTTCATTAATATACTACCCCTAAATATGCGTGGCACGGGAGTAAAAATTCCTGTTATGTCGCACCTGATATAATATTATGACAAGTGGCATTATTATGTTTAGCTAAATCAATAAAACATAGCATAGATAACGTCGTGGCGATAGTATTTATTTGTCAACTATCAAGATATCAGACAAAAGGGCCCAAGCTAACGGTAGTAAAGATAGGAAAGCCTGTGAATAGTAATAGCAAATACCTACAACAAGAAAAGCAGAAAGTGAATATGGATTGTTTTAAACGAATTGACCAAATAATGTAAAAATAGATTATAGCTTTGAGTTAGACTTGTCATAAATAATTGTTTTGGCTAAAAGTCATGCAAGCACGAATGCAGTTGATGTATATTCAAATTTTGATTCATAATTATTATAATTTGCTTATGTTACTCAAGCATTTCATTACTTTCCGTGACCGATATATCAGAAATCGTTTGAATAATTTAATTTGTCGGTATGAAAAGATGTATCTAAGCAAAGAAAAATGGTACAAGCTTGTTTAAGACAGCTATTCTCCAGAGGAATTTGTAATGGATGAAGCAGACACGGCTTGTACTCTTGGATTCTTTATATCTGAGGAATATTTAACTACATTAAATAGAGTTCACAAGTGTACTATTAACGTGTTTCTGCGAATGATGTTTGTGACGTAATTGTTTTATTTGAGCATCAGCTGCTTCCTGGTCACCGAGTTTGTTGTAAATTGTTAGAGTATATGACAAAAACATGTTCGTTATTTTGGAGTTATGACTAAGTAAAAATATACCTACCGTTGAATTAGTATCTTACCCCACCCACTAAAGTATATCCAGCGAAATTTTCCTACTTTCTACCAGGGCTTGTTAACGTTACCAAATAACAAAATAATAACCGTTACCTAACGTTAAATTTCAATGTGGTATACATTGAAATTTAATGTTAGGTAACGGTTATTATTATACTAACGTTATAAAAATTTAACGTTAGTTGATAACATTAACAGTAATATAACGTTAATTAACATTGACAAAAATACGATAACTAACGTTAATTTAGCTACGTTGCCGTTCTGTGGGTAAGAATCAAGCAGATTCAGGCAACGTTTTGATCGGCACGGCATCAGAGAGGCGCGAGGTCGACCTCCCGCCGCGCCACACGCCTCAGGCCCTACTACTTACATCTCACCCGTTTAAAATAATGATAAAACGAATAGTCGCATAAATAACGTTAAATCGATTACCGTTATTTTAATAATAACGTTAACTCTGTCAATAAAAGGTAACGTTATGAAAATTTACCGGTATTTAGAGCCCTGCTTTCTACACGTCCAAAAATCACTTCGCAGCGTTATTCCTTACATTTCGGAGCTACAGGGAAATTTCCAGGGTAATAGCGAAATATAATTTTTCCCCCGTCCAATATAACCGCAACAGTGAGCTCAGAGCCATCCATTACCTCGTGACGCGCGATGAGGGTCCCCAAATTGGTTATTTTAGCGACTGCGTACCGGTGTAGTCGGACAAATTCACCAACGAGTTTCACACGATGGGTGACGAATTTCTCTTCCATATTAAACATTTCCTTCATAAACGTTAACTCCGATAGTATTGTAAGAAATTAAGTGACAAGCGAAATAGAAGGCATAAGACAAAGAGGACTTAGCCCAAAAAGATGATCAAGCCAAGTCTTGGAGATAGAAGTGCCAGTGAACATGGCACAGCATCTGCATCAAGCCACAGAATATAGGTAGAAAATGTATATGTGTATACAATAGGATGAGTAACGATACATAGCAGTGAAGGAACGAATAAGGAAAAGGAGGATTTATGGGCACATTCGAGGTTCCATGAGCGGATAATAGTTTCAGCCTCAGTCTTCAAGTCTGGAATGAACAGGTTATTTCTAGTCAAGTGTGCACTGTCATCGACTGCATCATCGCTTACCGCCAGGTGAGATAACTGCCTGACGAAAGTCTATCAAATATAAAGAAAAATTTTACAAATCATTTTACTGGTGATAGATGACAGCGATAAGGTGTCCTAATTTTTAAACGATGATAAATGGACATTTTGTTCGGTGACCTTAATTACAGGTATGGGATTAGCACGGGTTGATATAATTAAAAAGAAATATGAAGTTCAAAGTCATTATGCTTCAGGTTAAATTATGAATTCTATTTTTTTTTATTTAGGCGACGATAACCTACTTTTAATGATTTTATACTGAAGATCACGTCTAAACGAGTTCTGTTAATGATTTGGAAAGAATATATGGTAAATTAGAGAATTTTCCTAATAACTTAATATATTAATATTTTAGATTATGTTTATTTTACATAATGAAATTAATTTGTAAAGTTATATCTAACGCGCATAAAAACTGAGAATCACGCAAAATCTATCAAGCGTATTTTTCTGAAGCCTTCACCTTTTTAAAGATAATTTAATTACTGATGTTATACCTCCTTACTAATAAACGTTGTATAGCTGCTGTATAGTTACACACCGATTTCTCTCTTTCACTCGTCAGTAATTTGACTTTCGAAAGAAGAAGACAAAGCGTTGTGTAACTATACAGACGCTATACAACGTTTATTAGTAAGGAGGTTAGTATACGTGTTTTATTAAAATACCTTTTGTTTTATGTATAATAAATTAATAATGCGTCTTATACGGGACAGCGCTCCTGGATGGGCGAGTCCTATTACTGGCTGGACGTACGACGCGTTGTGTGAGCTTAGTACCCAACACGCAAGCTAACCACTCAAAGTCACTGGCATATATCTGCGTATTAAAGCATGAAATCTATCATTTCAAAAAGGAGTCTCTTTTTTTGGATTCCTTAGTAAACAAGGAACCCTTATAGTTTCGCCATGCCCGTTTGTCTGTCTGTCTGTCCGCGGTTTAGCTCAGAGACTCTTAGTACTAGAAAGCTGTTATTTGGTATGGGTATACAATTGGGTATACATATTAATTACGCTGACGCAGAGGTAAAATAATATCTTGAAAAAAAAAAATAAAAAAAAATGGGTACCTCCCCTGCACGTAAAGTGGGGATGATATTTTTTTCTCGTCTGTCCCATGGTGTGAGGTATCTTTGGATAGGCCGTTCAAAAATATTGTGGTTTTGTGGAAACCATTTTCCGATTCAGGGATCCGTTCATGTAATGTTAAGCTTTAAAGTGCTAATTCACAAATCTTTTTTTTACTTAAATATTTATACACATTTTTACACACATTATAAAACTGATTTACATCCGTAAGTCGTCTTCGCAACACAAGGTCCAGTTGAAAACCAGCGTCAGGCACTAGTTGGCTGGCATTTATGCTGAACTGGGCCTATTTGGCGTAGCCGCGAGGCACACATTTCTATTTTAAGTTTTTTCTGTCTTTTTTGTGTTCTGTGTCAGTATTGTGTGCCTTAAACTGCGTCAAATAAATTTATTTTCTTTCTTTTTTCTTTTCTTTCCTTCTTTAATTTTTCTTAGAGTCAAGTGTCCCCCCCACCTGCCAGCTAAATGGTTGCATTTGATGTGAAAAGATTCACAGCAGTAGCATATATAACGAAATTAAAAGGAAATCTATCACAGCTGAGTAAGGTTCACAAGTTACTGAGTAATAGTCGACCAACTTACATTTTACAGTTAATAAAAACATGTTCTCTCATACATTCCCTATGGAAGAACATGTTTTTCAGCTACAATGTTGAAGTTTGTTTTTGGGATAAATTCATACCAACTACGGAACCCTTCATTGTGCGTGGTCCAACACGCACTTGGCCGGTTTTTTAAGTTAAGATTGAAGAGATGGAATGAAAATTAGAAGGAGGGGCTCGTGCCTAAACTTTAACAGCCGTACGGGTCGATCGAAGACTAAGCTACTCTTGTTCGTGTATGGGTGACCATCCATTACATATCGCGACCCCTCCGTGCTTCGGAAAGCACGTCAAGCCGTTGGTCCCAGCTTTTTGTCATAGATATTTGAGAAGCCGAAACCCAAATGTCTGATAACGGTCTTAACCAAGGGATATCGTATTACCCATTTGTGGAGGATGGAAGCCACTAGATTCTAAAACACTAAATAAAATAAAGACTTTAAAATGATAATATTATATCTTTACTATACGTTTTTGCAGTTCCTAACAAGTCATAGTTTTTTTTTAATTTCTTTATATTGACAAAATAAAAAAGTTAAAAAATACATACTGCCAATAAAAAATAAGGTTGATCGGTCCACAACACCATTAATTGGGTTATGGAGGTCAGATAGGCAGTCGCTCTATGTAAAATACTGGTATTCAGCTGCATACCTACAGTTAGACTAGTAGCTGACCCCAAAATAGTTGGGATCTAGCCCCAACTATTTTGGGATCGGCTACTACTCTAACTAGATTGTTGGTTGTAGATGGAATGAAAATTGTTCATTCTAATCCCAAATAATAATATATCGTCACAATAGTGTGCTCACAAAAATTCTCAGCTGTGGTTATTTTACCATTTACTTAAGGCCGAGATATATGCCAGTGACCTTGAGTGGTTAGCTTGCGTGTTCTGTACTGAGCTCACGCAACGCGTCGTACGTCCAGCCAGTAATAGGACTCGCCCATCCAGGAGTGCTGTCCCAAATAAGACGAATTATTAATTTATTATACGTAAAACAAAAGATATTTTAATAAAACACGTATACTAAAAGATCAATAATTAAATTATCTTTAAAAAGGTGAAGGTTTCAGAAAAATACACTCGGAAGATTTTACGTGATTCTTAGTTTTTTATCCGCGTTAGACATAACTTTACAAATACATTTCATTATGTAATATAAACATAATCTTCACATATTAAATATATATATTAATATATTATTATATAATAATAATAATAAATAAATAAATAATAATAAATAATATTATTATATAATATATTTATATATTATTATTTCTTTATTATTTATTGTTATATTCACATATTAAGTTATTATGAAAATGCTTTAATTTCACTCATATTTTTTCCAAATCATTAACACTACTCGTTTAGACCAGGGGGCCAAGTCTACTAATGTACAAACGTTGCAATGGTCTCTTCATTGTGAGTTTTTGACAGATTTGCCATACAAACACTGTCAAATACTCACAATGGCGAGCCCATTCTGACACTATTGTAATAGCAGACTTGAGGCCCTGATCTTCAGTATAAAATCAGTAAATGTCGGTTATCATCGCCTTAAGCTTATTTTTCGTGTGTTAGGTACATTAATTATATGAGATTTGAAGATACTATATAAGTGAACAGCTTGAGAATATACATACATAGTTGTAACCGAGTTAGTCTCAAGACTTAACTCTTCCATTAATTGCAAGCAAATTGTGTCTGTAAGTTTCGTTAAACATGTGTGCTGCGTAGTTCTTGTTCGTGATTTATTTTCTAAAACTTATGTGTGTTCACTAACTTTGGGTTAGTATTGATTTTGTTGGGATGTCGTTTGTTAATTAATTTGTCTTAGGAATTTTACTCTCTCCGTATGTATTGTCAGCTTACTTACTTTCCTTAACTGAATAAAGAGTGTTGGTGTACGATTCCAATTTGATGTTAGATAATTACATAATAGCTTGTTTTATTATAGGTTTGTTTCTACTGATCACGTGGTTAACAAATTGAGATTGTGCTTCGAAATTCCAGATCACGGTTTGCCCCTTATGTAAACTAGTTAATTTATCAATTTGATTGCTCCGAATAAAAATAAATTATAAAAAAATAAAATATATCCTATAGTAAAAATACCAGTACGCGATATAATATATCTCACTCATAAATCTCATAATTAGAATCATTACCTTCTTTATGGCCCGGAAATACCCTCATATTGATATCATTAGGTACAAGTTCATTACTAACTCCAATTGCCTAATTTTGTTTTCCCAAATAACTTCGGTTGTGGACAACAGTCGTTCCGTTTCTGACCATACGATAACCGCTCAATTAAGGGTCCGTGCCAAGTCCAATGCGACACTTAACGTTGACCTCGATTCAGTATTGGTCCGTTGTCATTAAACCTCACTGCTGCTGCCCTTTGCTATTTCGATGATACACATAGACCATTCTATAACAGGGGCTAGATCGGAAGCTATCTCGAAATTTGACAATCGAGTTTAATCCCTTTAACTTTTATAATAAGCTCGAATTTTCATTGGACAGCATCCTAGTTCAAGCTATTTCACTCCTGAGCCAACCATTTGGTTCCAAGCATGTATTAATTGTGGCCGAGTCGGACGTTCAGTACATTTCCCATCAATGGTTTATTTTTGTCGCTCGCCAACTGTGTGTGGTTGACATTGTAAAGGAATCCAAAGACATTTTTATAGTTTATTTAGAAGTTCTGCGTGTTGGGAGACAGAAAACCAATTTATGTTATGATGTAGGCGTATTATTTCCAAATGGTTTTCCTTTGTTCTCTTTGCTCTCCAGAAATGATTCAATTGCGAGCTGTAAATAGATTTTGGTATTAAAACAATTTTGAGGAAAATCCCGCAGTCACAGAACTCCAAGTTCTGAAGAACTTAATAAAATTGAACGTCATGCACGAAAAGTCTTTAGAGACAGTTTTACACTCCTCAAGAGCTAGTTCAAATTCGCATCTTTGTGGGAGCCCGGGAGCTCCTTACCACAAAGTTGTTGTTACAATGCTCAGTGATGGCTATGTAAGGCCGCTTCAGACCATAGTTAATAAAGTTCCGAGCAAGTTATTCATACTCACTAATGAGCCAACTCATACTAGGTTTCTCTCGGCATGTTCTCAATTACGCCGATTCAATTGTAGCGGCGCACAGTGGAACGAATGTATGGGAGCGGTTGGACGTAGACATGTCCGAAAAAAAAGAGTAAAATTATGCCAAACTAATGATGCCATCTTATTCGATTACTTAATGCCTTCATAACTTGTGGTGATGAATTTCTTCATAACTCCCATATTTCGGGAGTAATTTGAGAAAATGTGAAATTTTACTATGAAAATGAGTGTATCGAGCTCTCTCCCTCCTGATTCCGGGCTTGTTTCAAGTAGCGGTCTCTAATATCATAATGCTAATACTAAGAGCTATATTTAATACTAAGACACATAGTGCGCCAAATGTGCACTTTCTGGGATAAAGAGTGATGTTTATTTTATAACACAATTTTTTTATTTTTTGTTTATTTTGTTGATTAAAACCGTTTTTCTAAAGGTTTACCTTATTACAATAACATTTCTGAGCAGCCAATTAGAGAAGATATAAGCTAATTAGGATATATAATTAGGGACTTAAGGTTTACATATAAAACTGATGCACTAATGATTACTGATAAGAACATTGCTATTATTTAATTACTAAATGGCTCTTAATACACTAATTTAGCATGCATCATTTACTAATTATCACAATAACTAATTACCTTGCAATATTTAACAAAGGATACCTGGGATACCTGGATTTTATATAAATAGGTCACTATTAGTAACTTTAAAATCAGTGTTGATTTACACCTCGTTGTATCCAAGCTAATCTCGCAATGTATTTTCCAAATTTTAATACAAATCTTGATATTCACGTTGCTTTATGCGCACGCGCACATAAAGATTTACGCGACTTTAACTATTTGTTCAGTGTTTTAAAAGATAACAGTTGTGTTCAGTTATGTGAAAGTGCTGAAACAAGTTTAAAAGACTGGTGTCGTCGATTTTGCTACCGCATTTATGCAAAATGGACACAGTCTGGAAGAAGCACAGATAAGTTTCGGAAGAAACATGAGATTTGGCTACAGGCTGAAATTCAATGGCCGGAATTACAGAATGAAAATATGGAACCTTCTACAGAAAATATAAGTGACGTCATCGAGCCCATAATTTCTCCTGCTAAATCTGATGCTTCAACTTGTACACATCCTAGTCCTCGTAAATCTTTTGAGGACCTTAGTAACCGGCAAAAAAGAAGACGCACTGAAGATAGTCTTTCATGCAGCAGTAGCAGCGCTGAAATTATGTTTTCGGCCGAAAGGGCGCTTCAAAAGGCAGGACAAAGCGATACAGCTTATGTTATGAAATACTTGACGGAGAATCCAGAAGAGGCCTCAAAAATCAAAGCCTTCATTGAAGGTAAATCAATTCAGGTACGGGAAATATCCCCTTTGAAGGCATTGGCTCTTTATGTATCGATGAACTTATCGAAATGGCGCTATAACACTCTTCGGGATTTCAACACTCAAGAAGGAGCTCTTCAATACCCGAGTTACTACATGTTGGTTAAAGAAAAAATTAAGTGCTATCCGGCCAAAGAAGATCTCACAGTTACAGAGAGCTCTGCAAAAATCAAATTACAAGCCTTGATGGATTTAACCTCAAGAAGACTTATTAGGTCGTTAGAAACCCCTGTTGATCCCAATCAACAGCTCGTATTGACCAGCAAATGGGGTTTTGACGGATCATCTAGCCAAAGCATTTATCATCAAAGGACGAGTGAAGATGAGCAAATCGATCTTGCTAGTAATTTTATGATTAGTCTTGTACCACTGCGGCTCGTCTCAAAAGGTGTAACAATTTGGGAAAACGAGCGACCATCTTCCACTTCATTTTGCCGGCCAATATTGTTTAAGTTTATAAAGGAAACCAAAGAAAATGTGCAGAGAGAGATGGCTGAAATCGAAGCAGAGATTGAAGCCTTAACTCCATCCACCATCACTGATGGAATTAGTGTCAAACACCAACTGCTGTTGACAATGATTGATGGTAAAATTCATTCCATTATATCCAATACAGCAGCTTCAGTGTGTGACATATGCAAGGCTTGTCCTAAAGAAATGAATAATTTAGAGTTAATCAAAGATAAACACGCAAACGAGGACATGTATAAATATAGCTTAAGCACCCTTCACGCTTGGATTCGCTCAATGGAATGCTTATTACACATTTCCTACAAATTAGACATAAAATCATGGCAAGTAAGGGGTGATATAGCAAAAAGGCAAGTTGATGACAGGAAGAAAAGAGTTCAAGAGGCTGTAAGAAGAGAAACGGGCTTACTTCTCGATGTTGTGAAACAAGGCAGTGGATCCACCAACAATGGCAACTCGGCAAGGAGATTTTTTGAAAACTACACTAAATCTGCTGAACTGACCGGAATAGATGCTATGCTTTTAAGAAAAATCTGTGTGATCTTGCAGTGTATTTCATCAGGAGAGAAGATCAACGTAACTAAATTCCGAGAGTTCTGCTTTGATACTGCTAAGCTTTACGTGGAGTTATACCCATGGTATTATATGCCTTCTTCACTTCATAAAATTTTAATGCATGGGCCAGACATAGTTCAGAACATGTCAATTGTGCCCATTGGTTTTCTATCCGAAGAGGCATCTGAGGCTAGAAATAAAGATTTTAGAAAATATAGAGAGGGGCATTCTCGAAAGCATAGCAGTATCTCATGCAATGAAGATATTATGCACAATCTTTTACTGTCTTCTGATCCACTTGTTACAAGTATCCGTCCAAAAGGAAATAAGTTTGTAAAAAATCTTCTTTTAAGGAATTTTATGAGCTTACGGATTCTGAGAAAAGTGATATCGAATTTGTTAACATAAATGATTTAGCGGACATCGATTCTGAATTTGAATTAATTGATGATGATGATGATGACGAAGATAATTAAATGATGTTATTGTTTTAAAATGTGTAACTTAGTAAATTAGAGCTTACATCTTAATTATTTATTGTACTTTTAATGAAACTAGGTAATTTATTATCAACTTACTTAAAAGTCATACTCTCATCAGTTCTTGTGAATATTTTTGTTAATATATATTTCTGTATATATATAATATATTTATAGACCTCTTAATAAGTCTGTCTGCGGTTTAAAGTAAATACAAATGGGGAAAAAACGTTTTTTTTTTTAAATTTTCATTTCCTTTTATCCCAGAAAGTGCACATTTGGCGCACTATGTGTCTCAGTATTAAATATAGCTCTTAGTAATAGCATTACGATATTAGAGACCGCTACTTGAAACAAGCCCGGAATCAGGAGGGAGAGAGCTCGATACACTCATTTTCATAGTAAAATTTCACATTTTCTCAAATTACTCCCGAAATATGGGAGTTATGAAGAAATTCATCACCACAATTTATGAAGGCATTAAGTAATCGAATAAGATGGCATCATTAGTTTGTCATAATTTTACTCTTATTTTTCGGACATGTCTACGTCCAACCGCTCCCATACATTCGTTCCACTGTGCGGCGCGGCGGTAGGCGCTTTTATTCTTTAATTGTTTTAGTTCAGCATTTCTTGAAATGTGAATAATTATAGCTTACTTTCAGAATATCTTCTGCTATAGTCCACTAAAGCATTCCCTATAAAAATAAGTAAGAATGTCTTTTATGGCTTTCCTCTATTCTCAGTCAGCTCTAGCCCACACCAAAACTTCATATGAACTTCGTGGAAAATAATTATCGCAATGAAACTGCGCTATGCAAATATTCTAACCATTCCACCTGTGTATTTAAATACGAGAACGTTACTGCGAACTATTCATTAAAATACTTCAAAAACTGTGAAAATAGTGAAATATTTCAATGTAGAAAGGAGAAAATTGCATATGAAATGCTCGTAACAAGCGCAGAATCGTTTGGTTCTGCAGAATGGGACCCGGGTCGCGAATAGTGGCGGAATGGAAAAAGGAAATGCGACGTACACAGATGCAGACACAATCGTGATAAGATATACACATTATGTTGACGTTATGAGTGAACACATATTGCAGCGTTATTGAGTTCTGAATCGCGTGATAAAGGATAAAGATGTGTTACGGTTATATTTCATTCACATGGTTCCTGATATTATCAATGAGGAAATTGGATATGGAGATAGAGATACTATGCTTTGAAATTGGTTTTATGCATCATATTCAAATTTTTGAAAAAAAAAAAAAATGTTTATCCTGCACAAACAAAACGCACAATACAAAAAAAAAAAAAACAAAATGCATAAGTAAATACAAATTAGCCAAAAGCCTCGTATTCAACAATTAAAATTTTAAGGTTTGACAATTTTGTCCATTGCTTGTTGTCAGGGCAGGTCACACCAAAACCAAAGACAATACACATTGCGTAATTAATATGTATTGCAAACTTGCAACACTGGCAACAAATGACAACAAATAAACAATCAAAAACAAAATGCCGATTGTACAAACGGCTACATATTAAGCTATACAAAACTAGTTTACATTGGTCTCGCATTGTATAGGATTTCCATATAATCAGAGATCAGTTTATACTGGAATTACTACTTTCGTAAAAAATAACAAGATAAATTAAACCGTGCGTTGCATCTTTGTAAGAACAGCGTTGTTCAGCACAATGCTGTGACTTTGGACGAACCTTTCGTCAACAGCGCTGATTTTCAATAACTACCTCTTGAGTGACGTAATGACGCCCCCCTGTGTGACATAATAAATGAATAGGTTAGGTTGTATGGTTTTTTTTTTTTTTGTAGGTATAATGTTCCACATCAATAAGTGCAATTCTAAGTGAACATAGTACATGTCATGTAAATATATTTGTATTTATGCGTAACTTTTATAAATTAAATTTGTTGTGTAGGTTTAGAAATCGTTTATTACTATTAAGTAGAATTCATCAATCTTCTGAAAGCAATTTCTCAGTCGAACTCAATACAAAGCCAGTTAATGTTTCCTTTTGCTTTTTCTCTGAAACTGTATTCACTAAGTCCTTGCTTCAAGACGATTTCTTCTTTTATAATTCTGTCGCTACTTATACTTCCTGTATAGTTAACTTAGCTACTTTTTCGTGGATTTTCATGAAATTTTGAACAAGCCACTTCGCGAGGCGTGTCGTATCTGAAGGAAAGTTTGCGCATTAGCGGATCCGGAAAAAGGGGATGAAAAAGTTGACGACAACTTCTCGCAAAGACACTAAAATTGCGAGGCGGTTACAAAAGTTACGCCCAAAGTTAATAGCGAAATGATTTGGTCGGTTTTAGGTTATTTATTATAAGTATGGTTGTTAAGGATTTAGCCACAACTTTAACAAGGAATTGTACAGCTGTCTTTTATTGAAATCTTTCACGCCAAATTTATGCTACGGCAAGAACAAAAGTTTTACCGTGGAACCTTTCAACTGAATTTAATTAAACAAAAGAAATAGCTTAATCAATCACTTCTACAATCGAAAGGATTATATTTTAGTCGAACTGAAAATGCAGACGTTCCGAAAATGAGCAACTAACGAGAATAGTTAAACAGACCTGTAATTTGCATACAGATTGGCTTTCAGGGATAAACGTTCCATTTGTATTCAAACGCAGGAACCCAGCTCAGTGGTCGAGGAGCATTTATCCAGTTTAGGATTTAAATCAGCCACAGTATCATCTGCTTATCGATATCATGTACTCCTAAGCTGTCCCGAAACTTTACTGCTGCAAAATATTTTCCTTTCTACTTAACCTCATTCTGGCAGTTTGCCAGTTTCTGTTTTTTAGGCACCGAATTTGGCAGACGGTTGATTCTTCACCGATTTGTATTAAAATTTATCGATTATGCGATTACGGAAGCTCTTTATCCGATTTTGAAATTACGCTGCAATTTTTTATCTCTAACTTAATCCTATTCTATGACTGCGTTGACACAAAAAAACAATGACAAAAGTTTTTCATAATTTCGCATTTCTTAGCTTCTATCCAGGGACTTGTTTGCTTTGAACAACATTTCTGCAGTATTGTAAGGCTAAACTGCCCTTTGGTCAACCAGGATTTAATAGAATCCCATCAAACTTGTACAGAATCCTTCTGTTTGCCCGTCCACCAGATATAATCCTCTTACGGTGGCCGAGAGATACCACTGGCATAAGTTCATTGGCTTATTCTAAGCCGGAGACACAACTAACTTGATGGAACATTTGCCTTTATCAACAAACCTGTATTTCTTCTAAATAAGTTAATATAATTATTGACTATACAAACTGCGCAATATAACCCGAATAGTCTTTCTTCGTTCAAATGACTATCATGGCACGATCTATCCATTGTGGGGACACAATACATTCGAGTAGTTGAGGTGAATGACATACGACCGGGCCGAGACAGTCGATGCTGACAAGCGTCGAGGGGAGTGAGAAAATAGACCAATCTGATGTACATGACGTCATTCGCAGCGTAGATGGGCATAGAAACTACACATTTTCGGTTGTACAGTTAACCACCCGACCATGGTGACAATTTGGCTTTGACAGCTCCTTTATTTCGTAGTGGGTTCTCGTAGATCAAGTGTTATTACTACGTGCGGTATTGTGTACTACGTCGAATTTTACACCCATATATTCTAGGAACAGAGTTCCGATTGGTGAGAACTGTAGTTATTCCGGTTATAAAATATTTCTTCGTGTTACTGGTTTATTGTTAGAATTTTTTCATACAGGAATTTCCGATAAATTCTGCCAATTGATTGCGATTCGATGTATTGGTTAAATACATTGTAAGTTACAGGAAATCTTTATGAGGACACCTAATCTTGAAAGCGACCTTGATATTTTCCTAGTATTTTCACTGCGTTTGAGATACAAACGTTTTGTACCGGTGGCTTCTTAGTAGGTATATCTTCAGAGTTACTGGAACATTTTAGGTTTTGTATATACTTACATATCTAATGCTTATAATTCAGTGTGAGATAAGAAGGAAAGGGTAGTAAAGAAGGGAGAGGCAGGGGCCTGCAATTTGCTGCTACTAATGTCCTCGTTAAACCCAAAGGTTATCGCCGTACGTGTCTTCGATGAATCTCATGGTAACCTGGAACATAGAACGTAGCGATGAATAAACATACGAGTACATAGTCATAAAATCTTTGTATGATTTCTATTTATCAAGACAGCTTCTGGTGTTGTAGCGTTTGTGTACGTCCAATTAATCGTAAATAAGTTACTATGTCTTATAGGTACGTGTTTTTTTTTTAATGATTATATTCTATAAGTAAAAATAATACAAAAAGTCCTAGCAAAAATTGGTCCAAAAATGCATAGTTTCGAAGATAATTAGAATCAATCATATTAATTTATTTAGTTACAGGTAGGATAGCCAGTTCCTCTGTGGTTGAGGATTCCGGGTGAAGCTCGCTTCCATCTTCGGCCTTATCATCACTTACCATCAGGTGAGATGAAGGCCAAGAGCTTCCCCGATGTGTGTAAAAAAAAAAAAAAAAAAATTTGGTCAAATAGTCATAAAATCTTTGTATGATTTCTATTTATCA
This sequence comes from Dryobota labecula, assembly GCA_947523025.1. Taxonomy (NCBI): domain Eukaryota; kingdom Metazoa; phylum Arthropoda; class Insecta; order Lepidoptera; family Noctuidae; genus Dryobota; species Dryobota labecula. The sequence continues at coordinate 19,673,403 of OX383284.1, forward strand.
AGACAGCTTCTGGTGTTGTAGCGTTTGTGTACGTCCAATTAATCGTAAATAAATTACTATATCTTATAGGTACGTGTTTTTTTTTTAATGACTCTTGGGTTATATTCTATAAGTAAAAATAATACAAAAAGTCCTAGCATATGTGGTCCAAAAATGCATAGTTTCGAAGATAATTAGAATCAATGATATTAATATAGGTCAAAAATAGTCACGCGTATGTCGAACTGTTACTTTTGCGACGTTGTCAAACTAATGAAACTGAGACCCTCGATGTATATTGGTATCTAAGTTTCATTGATAAATACGAGTACTTAATTCATTTTCATTCAAACCAATCATTCATATTTAAAGCTAAGAAAATGTGACGTTGTCATATTTCACGTAAGGGTGTTTTACATTAATAATCGTGATTTTATCGAATTTTGTATGAAAAATTAAAACATAATAAAATGATAATTGAAAAATTATTCTTAAGCCAGTTGATTCTTTGATATGGGCTCATTCATACCCTAGAGTTATGGGATATCTAGAAAAACACCATGTATAATAAAGAATCATTAACAATTCCCATTAAATAATACTTGAGCGTTTACAATTTTTTTTTTAGCAACAGCAGCCAATCGCTTCACCACTGCGCCAACCGTAGGTACGGTCACAAAAAAAAATTGTTTTTAACCTTAAAAAGTATGATCATGTTTCTAACTTTCGAAACATACTCAAGTGGCTCCCTATTCGACTTCTAAGGAACTCTCGGATATTGTGTCTGCCTATTTAATATCCTCCACAACCCTAAAACAGCACGCCTATTTGCGCGGGAACGCTTTTCCTATGCCCGACCTTCTGATGCACCTTGCAGGGCGCATCTAAGAAATCTCCTGAAATCTCCTCCCCACTCAATCGACTCCTACTCTTACTCCTCTAAGCATGCGGTTCGGTTGTGGAATTCACTCCCACCTGACATTCGGGACTGCCAAACTGTTGCAGTTTTTAAAATAAGAGTGAAAGAACACGGCTTATCCCACTAATCCCCCCTGGGAGAATCCCCCTCAGTGGGGAAAACTGAACCATAATGTAAAAAAATCACTTTCAGGGGGATCTTGGAATAAGTTTTTTAATTTTTTTTATTCTAGTTTTCCGCCCTTAGCGGGATTATCAGGGGTGAATTCTAGACTGTTTTCAGATTCCACTTTTACTCCTAAGGGGGATTTTCAGGGGGGATTTGTGGAATAAGCCAAAGAACACTATCTTTTCACTTCGTCATAGTTGCATATTATGTATTTATTATTTTATACTACACTAGCTTTTACCCACGGCTCCGCCCGCGTGGATGTCGGTTATCACGTAAAAAAGTAGCCTATATCCTTTTCCATATCCTAGGCTATATCTCTGACAAATTTCATGACGATCGGTTCAGCGGTTTAGTCGTGAAAACGTAACATATACAGACAGACAGACAGTTACTTTCACATTTATAATATTAGTATGGATTATAATTATATATATTTTTAGTGATATTTATTTAAAAGTTTGTATGTATTTAAGTGTATTCTCATATTGTATTTTTATGTTTAAATTAGTGAATAGTTTTTTGATTTTATGTATTTTACTTTCTCTTCTACTCTTACACGTTGTCTACATCTCTTTATCTACTTTCCTTACGCAGATATGTTGGAAGAAATAGAAATATATTTTAAGAAATAAGCATCACCTTTGTATGTATTTTTCTGTTCCTTTCTTCTTGTCTGTATAGATGTGTTACATAAACTGGTAAATAAATAAATGAAAATGTGAGTCGATAATAATTATATGGAACGCCAAATGTGCCAAGTAAGAACCCTACCTACATTTATTTTCCACGAGGTAACATATATATCCTTGATGAAAATATCTCCCCATTCATCCTTTTCCGCGAAAGGAAAGTGATATTCCTATCATATTGCAATAGTTACCCCTAAGCGAATTTCCGAAATACGAGCTATTCCATGGGGTGGCGAGTTACCATGGCAACGGGAGCCTTACTTGAGAATTTCCCAAATAGCTTTGAAATCAATACACAACTTACTTGGAAATTATAGTGTTGTTTATATTAAAATCTTTAGTAGATATATACTATACTGGAGCTGGAGAAACTTCAAAGACGTGATCCGAATCCTAAACATGTAAAACAAGAAAAAAAGTTTTTTTTTTTTGAGTCAACGACCGCTTGTAGTTTCGCTAGCCAATTTAATTTGGACCCACATAATAGTACCTACCTACATATTATATCGCACATAGTCACCAAATATAGTAATTATAATAAATAATACGATTACTATTCATAAAAAAATAAATTAAAAAAATACCGCTTGTTTCTGTAAACAGGATGACAATAATACGTAATAAAAATGGAGAAAATAAATGTTGAAATTAGGAGAAAAAATAAAAAGACATTTCAAGACAGAGCATTCATAATACAATTGTTAAGTATAATAATAATTATTCCATATTTGTTGAATATTGAAGGGAAGAAACATGGTTAACAAATTATTATTATTAATAATAATAATTATTATTTTTATATTATTATAATTAATAATAATAATTACTTTTATATTATTATAATTAATAATAATAATAATTACTTTTATATTATTATAATTAATAATAATAATTATATGATTATAATAGTAATAGGTATGCTTTCGTGAAATAAAGACGAAATTGCGTTTTCTGAAATAACAAAGTTTGCTTTTATTCGGAACTTAATTAAATAGACAAATAATAATTATATGATTAATGATCATTATTATTATATTATTATTAATAATTTCTATCGGGAGTGCTTTTTTCTTAATGCTGGTTTTGAGCTACATTTACGGGCCATATTATTATTAATAATAATAATAATTATATTATTATTAATTGAGTCTGGATTTGTTCCCGGTTGATGTCAATAGGCTCGTCTCCTATTTCATGGGATTTAAACCACTGGCGAAATGTATGGGTGTACTATAGGTAAACTTCTACCTAACCCTCCGCGGAACACAGGTTTGATGTTATGTTATATTTGTAGCAGAAGTAATCCTCCGTAAAAGCGTCACCCGTTGCTCGAGTGCACTAAACTTCCCAAAGTGGGGTAGAGTAAGATAATTCCTTCTGAAGTTTAGACAGGAAAGCAAGTCACGCTCACGCACCGCCGCTAACTATACTTACCGCACTACGCCTTCCCCTTTCAAAGTACTATCAACAATAACTACATAGTAATTTAATATAATAAGTTTCACTCAAGTATAATTTGATTAAACCCTACCAAGCAAATAATTAAGAATCCCACCTCCTTGTTTCCTTCCCTCAGTTTTTTAATTAAAATAATTTGCGCTCGTGCAAATTCTTGGTTGGGTAGCGATGAAAATATTTCTTACCTAAATGTTGCCAAATAATATCTTAAAGTTTTTCGTTATAGTATTGTAATTAGCCTGGTGGAGTTTTGGGAACTTTCGAAACGAGAAATTGTATTCTTTCCAAGTTTTGTGGTGTTTTATATTTAAAATAACCAATACCTACTAACGAAACTGAAATTGTTACTGCCAACAAAATTGAGTGTTGTAAAACAATATAGGATTTTCAAAAAAAAAGCGTGAAATAGTAACGTGTTTTTTAAAACTCGTTGTAAATCCCATATGCTGTGCATCAATTGGCTCTTTTAAGCTGATGGTCTTGAAAAAACAAACTTAAAAACACAAACGTCAAAGAGACCAAAGGGAAAGAGATAATTTAATGGACACTAGAAATAACAAGGACAGGGAGCCAGACCTAAACTGGCGACCCTTGTCTAAGCCGAGAGTCAAATCGAATCTACACACATAAATAAAATTGAAGTGTCTGTTTGTAATAATAATATATTTTTCTTTTGTAATTAATAAATAATAATAATTTGGAAATAATAATAATTTTGAAATTTTGTAATCTGGTGTAAATTTTATATGGGTGTATTCCTGAAATAAAAATGATTTGATTTGATTTTTAATGTCAGCAACAACTTTTTACGGAGTGCATATGAAAGTATATACGGTACTTATACCGTTTTTTTTTAATATGTCTGTATGTCTATTTGTTCCGGCTAATCTCCGACTTCGGACTTTTTTATTTTAGAAAAGAGCAGTGGTAACACTGGGCTACCACTGCTCTTTTCTAAAATAAAAAAAGTCATCGCGCCATTGGGGCTATTACCACCGGGTAATGGCCCCGATTTACGAGCTATACTTGTAGGTCGTGGGTTCGAACCCACGCAGGCGGTTTAGGTTGTGTAAATAATTTCACCACTACTGCTCTTAAAAACGGTGAAGGAAAACGTTGTGAGAAAACCGACATTTCTTAGAACCAAAAATTCGAAGACATGTGACATCTATCAACCTGCAATGGGCTGGAGGAGGCCTGTGTCCCAGACACAGGCCTCCTATCTCAGTCTCTCTCTCTCAGTGGGAGCATTATAGGCTGATTATGAATTTTAGAAAAAGCCCTGCGGACGAAGACGCGGGCACCAGCTAGTAACAAATAAATGTATTAGTTCTAGTTGGGGTCACGATTTTCTAATGCAGTAAATTCTAATTAGGATGTTCCAATATATTCTATCGGGGTGGCACATAAGGGTTAATTTTGTAATTAAAGCGATCGTGTTGGTAATTTGAAGCTACATGATTACTAACGCGCACCATTTAGCTAAATGAGTGAGGTGTCGCGATTAAGATAAATTACTCTACACTTGCTATGGTACGAGGTAGCATTCATCATCATTTCAGCCGAAAGACGTCCACTGTTGGATATAAGGCCCCGGTTTGCCAAAATCGCCACGCTTGGCAGGCGGGTTGGCGAACGCAGTATGGTGTTAAAAATGCATAGAGAACGCTGCTGCCTATTTTCTAGTAAGTCCTTTGTAGTAGCATTAAAACATGCGAATTTCGAGCAGATGCTACCTACTAACACACAATAAGCATGTGTCCACGAACAAAATATCATCATTTTACTTATACGGAGAGCATGCTATAAATAAGCATGCTACTTGCTAGCAAACAAGCATGCTTTTTTATATCATGTGTATTCCATGGTTTACACTACGCTTCGCTGTTGTTGTGTGTTTCGCTTCACATATAGCTTAGCTAAAAGCTTGAAACAGCACAACATAAATAATTTGATGTGTAAAACATTTCGACTGTTGTGAATTTGTCGTTCGGCTCAGATTAAAAACAAACTCTGCGACCCAACACGGGTACCATGTTATTTTTGCCAAACCGCAGTTTAAAAAAAAAGCTGAGTTTGCTGGTTGGATGTATCACAATGATAATTGGACGTAGTTATGCAGAAATGTTCCAACCCACAAGTCACCCGAAATCGAGATAATGTGATCAAACTACCTTTTATGACACTTAAGAGTCAGATTTGCAATAAGGTTCCAATTGGAACCTTATTGCAAATCTGACTCTAAGTGTCATAATGTATGTAAAGCATGGTGGGCGAACTAGACCATCTTCAACGTGCTTAGGTTCACACATGTTATGAATGCAACAATACTGGCCGAAGGCAAATTGTTCACGTTGCAGAATAATAGAAACAGATTTAATCGAATGTTGGACAACCGCACTGTCGCCGTCACATCACGGAGATTGGAAGCCATTGGGTCGTGGGATTTCAGTCCCTAAAACAACTTTCAGTGACAGTAACCGTAATATACAAAAGACACTGGGCAAAATTGGTCCAAATGTCCACCACTAACGAGACCTACTTAGGTAGTTGTATAGATTTAAATGAAATTAAATGAATGAAATAAAATAAAATAAATGATTATGATTATGATTATAGCCAAATTAAATAAGGGAACGTACCCATACAACGTGATCCATTTTTTACCCCCTTTTAGGTTACACAAAAATGATTTAAAACCATATTTATGAATTACTATTTATAAATATGGTTTTAAATCATTTTTTGCAAATAGAAAGTTAAAAAGTAATAATTTGTCTTTATTAATACGGCGGTTGCCGCGTGATGCCAAGAGTGCGTGCATACCTATAGTTACAAGTAAAAAAATATATTATCAAGAAGAAAAATGTATTGCCTGCAAGGAATCCTTGTGACATTTTTTTTCCTCTTTATTAGTTTTGGGGTTTTTATCTAAATATATATGTCAACCCCATCGTGACTTTTACCATTGTAACATTAACACTTATAATTAACACAAACTATACTAAACAGTTCAACAATATATGAAACTCTTTGTGATAAAGATAGAAGTTGTGAAATTTTAATAAACGCATTGTACATCCAATTGTACAACGACATTTTTGTATCGATACGAACTCTCGTCGACTTGCTTGACAACTGCCACAGACAGACAGACAGTTAAAGTTTGCAGTGCCACTGCACTGCAAACTTTAACTATCAGTTTTAAATTAGCTGATGATGTGCGTTAGTGTTGCCACCAGTGCGTTTAAAAAGCGCTAAACGTTGCGCGCCATAAATCTGAATATAGCTAAAAAAAACCTAAGACCCCGCCCCTGTGACTAAACGTGGTATTTTTGAAGACCCCCGTGAACGGGTCACGTAGTATGGGTATGTTCTCTAAGTAGTAACTTTTGCTAAGAACCGTGTTTGTAAAATAAAATCTGTTATTAAAAAGTAGAAAATACAATAATCTTAATTTAGCTATAACTTTACACTGATGGCATTATTTTATTGGCGTCTTTGTTAAAGTTACTCCATATTTAGCTGACTATTCAGTGACAGTCTCGTTAGTGGTGGACATTTAAACCAAACCCCATACTATTTTGCCCAATGTCCTTTGCCAGGCCAGTCCCCTAGGCTCGAGCGATTTGCTCTCAATGAGACAAACATGAGGGCTCTCTACACAGATTGGATGTCAGGGCGAGCGTGCCGCGCCACACAGCCGGCTTTTACTACAACAACCCTCCTAGAGTAATGAAATTAAATTAGTGTCCCTTTCAGACCACTTAGACTCCATGAATGATATTACCTATACCATTAAAATTAAACGACTTTTGTCTCGTACTGACTTGGTTCTCTGTCTCTCTAGTGAGATGAGACGTTTTAAAGAATTTGACAATATTTACTTGCTTTAATCCATACTAATATGAAAGTAACTCTGTCTGTCTGTCGGTCTGTCTGTCTGTCTGTCTTTCTGTATGTTACGTTTTCATGCCTAAACCGCTGAACCGATCGTCATGAAATTTGGCATAGATATAACCTGGGACATGGAGAAGGACATAGGCTACTTTTTTACGCGATAACCGACATCCACACGGGCGGAGCCGCGGGCGAAAGCTAGTAATATATATTAATAGAAAAAGCGGTGTCGTAACGCATTATCTACAATGTGAGAATTAATGTACGTTATGCTTGTAGTTTGTTCAGAATCGTTTACTGAATCGATTTCTGTCATTTTTAATATAGGTAGGTATTTTTTATGTTTTGTGTGAATAAATTACTTTATTTTTATCCATCTTAATCACAAAATCTATGTTAATAAAAGTTGGGAAATTGTTTAAAAATATTGTTAACTTAAAATTTATGTCGATAGCAAAGAAGTTTAAAAATAAACATAATAATGGATTAAATAGATGTAAATATGAGTGCACTAGGCCATGTCTCATGCGCTTGAATGAAGACTGAACGCTAATGAGCGCACGCGCAGTTACTTTTAGCGGAGCCGACACTGGCAATGAGCCGGGAAAACGCAACGATGAAATAGAAGCCCTGTGTGTATACAATATTACATGTGTGAGATGTTAGCTGTTTCCACAGCTAAAATATTTATTATAGCATAATAAAAATAAGTGACAGTAAAGGCAAGCGCACATTTCAGCCGCATCGGGCCGCATCGCATCACATTTCAACACAAAAAAAGTGCAGTGCGGCCCGGCCCGCCTATAATGTGCGATGGTTCACACAAAATGTACCATAATGATGTAGGAGGCTGTTACTGACCGACCCAGACGACCCCATCACTCTCCTCCAGAAGAGTCATAGGGAAACTAGTATAATTCGTAAAAGAGTACACACTACAAGATCGTCATTCCGACCTCGCCGCCGAGGCCCCGCGCGAAATCCCCGACTAAATAGTTCTCCCCGTCCCTTGCTTGTAAGCGAAGAGCCAGCACGCGTGATTTTATCTAGCCACCGACGGTCCCTTGCCATCCTCCCTCCGACGCTGCCCTAAGCCGAGGTTCGTACCCCACAGGGGGTGCCCTTAGCGTGCAGTCGTTTAGTTTATAAGTTTTTTACGCCCTGGCTGGAGGCATTAAGTTCTGTTAGGAGCTTAAGGCAACCGGTCCGGTTAAAGAGTCTCAACCCCTCGTGGTTAAATCTGGATGCTATTAAAAAAAAAAAAAAGTAGGAGGCTGTTTGCATTGCAGTGCGGCCTGCCTACATGAGCGTTAGCCTTAATGCCATCTCATTCCAAAAATATAATCGGAAGCAGACTGAATAAAGTGTAAAAAATATATCCCTGTTTATCCCAAGAGCATTGTGTTCATAAAAGAGCTTAAAGAGCCTTTTCACAAATATTTATAGAGAATAATGCAATCTGTTGTGTTCCGCTATAAATCAATAGCACGCATGTAAATCATTGATTGCAATATACCGTATAAAGGGAAACGGGTGGCTCTTCTCGAAAATATTACCGCATAAATCAAGTCGAGCGGACAAGCAAGATAGTCTCGCCGATTGTATTGACCGTCTGATTCCTCGCGTCCATTACATAATGGACTTATAAAAGGCTGTTAAGGATCATGGAAATGTACGTCCATTCGTATATTGTAGGAGCATAGGCCCGTTTGAGTTATATGCCAAGTTTTGATAGGCTATTTTCCTCTATTGTGTGTTTATCTTTGAAATGTGTGTGGGGCGTTCCAGTGTTATGAATATAACTTTTTCTTGGACACACATAATTGAGATGTTAACAGAAATAGTTTTAGAATTATGTGCTAGTTGGAAAAAAATGGGGTGTGGCTGTCTCGTGGACACGACCGTGTTTTTTAGGTGAATACGTGTACGAAACGAATATTATTTTCGGTCAGATGTACTGGCGCCGTCGTTAATCCGCTCGGACGCCTTCATTCTTTAACGTTCCCTGCACCGCTTCACTCTGTTCTATGGTGATTTATGGGTATCATTGGATTGCTCTTGAGAAGCTCTTTCCAACCGTATACGATCTAGAGATCGTATTTTAATTTTGCTTTTTGACGAGTATAGGCCGACATTGCATTTTATTTTTAAATGGTGTATACCACTTACATGATGACTATAACTAATTCACACTAATGTTTTATATACGAACTGATAGAACTTGGTGAGAGCTGATAATTGAAACTCAAACGAACGTCGTAGCTTCTCCGAGACAAAATTTATACTAAACGAAAATTATCTGAAGCAGCGAAACGACCTCAAAATGGCAGCGTTTCCTCACTCAACGTAACGAATTCTTTGATCCTTTAGCTATCGAATGGTGTAATTATATTTTGGATGTAAATGATAGATATGTAGCTGCAACACCAAACTGTATCCCCCGATTTTGTTACCATCAGTTTTTTGAATAGCGTCCCACTATGGAAGCAAACTTAAAGTAATATATGAAAAAAAAAAAAATACCTATAATAAGATGTGTCGCTAAACGTTACCTACGTCAGTTGTTTTGACCGATTTACATTATTTATACTACATGAATAAAACATTTTTATCTGGATTGATTTAACAATCTTACGGTACTTTTATTTATTGCGATTTTATCATTTCTTCAATTAATTATGATTCACAAATTTAATTTAGGTAAATCAAATACAATCAATTAAGGATTATTTTAATCCTATAATACATCAGGTTTTTGTAGAAAATCGCGATATTATTGAAATAATACCGACATAGGTAGGTAGGTAAATTATGGAACCAGCATTATATGAGTCGCATGTCATATTAGCGTATAATGTTATCTTATCATTACACTTGAATGTTTTATTGTTTTCGTTCGAACAGTGAAAACATTGAATTCTTACTCAATGCGTCTTTCAAGATCTGAGTTGAAGGTTATCTGAGTATCTCCATAAGACTATATTGCACTTCAGACTAGAAAATTCAAATGAGTTAATTGAATAATTCATTATTTTATGATATTTAAAATAAATAATTATTCAAGAATTATTAGCCCCTGGCAAACAACAAATGCATTGAAAAAAGGTAAAGGTGAAATAAATTCTGAAGATATAAAAAAAAAAAACTTTGTTTTGATTTAAAAATTGGCGACGGGAAAATTATTTAATCACAAAGTAACTAACATAAAGTAATGATAATAGTTTCATTGATAAATTCATAATGTCACGCCATATTAATGATTAATTTATGTGTTATTTATGTGTTTACCTACCTAAATTATTAATATTATGGTTTTCCTTATTCCTATTTCCTCTATTTTTTCATTATTCAGTTCATTATTATTTCAAAATTAGGTATATTGTTTCCCATATAATTACATCATATAATTACTATGCGATATAACGCATATAGCTCATTCTCTGTCTCTAAAATAGTCCTCTGTGTGGTTTTAATAAGCTTCCTGAAATGACCTACGACTTTTACTTTTTTCATGCATCCTCTATGGGAAAAGTAATAGCTTCCATACAAAATATGGGAGCCTTTTTAATGATGTGGTCAGAGTAGTATTAGGTTTTAGCTGCCAGCTATTAGTTAGCCATTCTAGGATGTACCATCGCGGTATATTCTTGCTTGTAGCGTTCGGTCGCCATAGTACCTCTTACCTACGCTCATTAGGTTTAGAGAATCTTTATTTCTCATAAGAACATGATACAGTTCACTTATATGAGATTTAATTTTTAACACAAATCATCATCGTCTAATGACGGAGCATGCAGATGTAGAATAAGTAAAATTATAATTACAACGTACGAGATCAACAGCAAACAAAGAAAAAGTGTAGGTAGTTACATATAAACAAGGTAGTACAGCTGGCCAATTTGACACCAAGGTACCCTCTTATGTACTGATTTTTTCACTTTGTGAGGAACACAAACAACGATTAAGAAGCGAACTACTGTGTGAATGTGTTTATGTGTGCTAATATAGTCTCGGAGACCGTTGTTTTTTTTTTCTTGATTCACGATAGAATCGCAGCATCAGATGTTTTCTGAGCCCCTAGATTTCGTAAATAAAAAAAGCACCGTAAAGAAACCAGTCGAGGTGGTCAAACATCTGTGATTGTAATGCAACCTGAGAAAATTTAAACAATTTTTTTTTATTGGTCGTCACATAAAGGGGCGGTAAACCGATGTGGTCATCGTGTAGATGGGATATTGTTTTCAAGGTGGTTAGATTTTCGTGCCCGCGATGGTACCTATTCTATCTAGGTTTTGTGTTATTTACATTAAAAGGTGCACGTGTTCAAAGCCTGTTAAACGTGTAATTTTTTAAACCAACCAACAACCTAACACCCAACCTTTTTTTAAAGTTTTAAACGAGATATATATGTTATTACACTATAAGCTAGTAATTGCATTAATAGAGAAACAAGAACGATAAAGGTAGATGCAAAAACCACTGCCTCATTATACCGCCAAATAATTCCTACCATGTTAGATGCAGATGCACCCATAATTAGAGTTCCGTGTTTGACATGTCAGATGCAAATCCATAGTCACTTAGTTTGTGGGGTTGGGGGTGTTTCACACCACACTGTGCCTGGTGTGAGAAGCACCTAGGACTTAAGCCATAATGTTAAATCCACTGATCCAGTTTATTCCATTAATAAATCTTGTGGTTTATATCAACTAATTTTATTTTAAATCACCTTAAAGTGCAATAGTTAAAGCGTTGACTTGTGTATTTATGAAGAGTTTTTCGATTGAAGTAGGATTACTTGAAACACTTTGTTAGCTGTTGAGTGTAAATTAATTCAATGAGTCAATAGGTATTATTTTTATTTTATTTATTTAACAATTTATGTACACACATATAAACAGACAAGAAGAAAGGAACAGAAAAATACGTACAAAGGTGATGCTTATTTCTAATGAAATCTCTTCCAGCATACCTGCGATAGGAAAGTGAATATAGAGATGTAGACAACGTAAGTGTAGAAGAGAAAAAATAAAATAAAAAATATACATAAAATCAAAATAGCTATACACTAATATAAATACTTATAAACATACAATAAGAGAATATACTTACATACATACTTCTAAAATAACCTATTTTTTAAAGGCTTTTATTTTTACATGCGACCTGCCCCGGCTTCGCACGGGTGCAATTTCAAGACATATTGTGCACAAGTTCTGAGCAGTAGTAACCTAACAAAAAGTACTAGGTTTGCATGAATTTAAGATAGTATTTCATTAGTATTATTAAGTACTTATTCTTGTTTATATTTACAAGATATATAGCCTATGTCCATGTGGAATAATGCACCTTTCAAATGGTGAAAGAATTTTTCAAATAGGAGCTGTGGTTCCGGAGATTACCTTCCACATAAAACTCACAAAATTCGCTCTCTCTCTTTGTAATATTAGTATAGATTTTCATATTATTATTTCCTACGTATGTAATTAGCCAGCAAATTTGGTGTCCTTCAACACACAATCCTCACCTTTTAAAACTTCATGAAAATCAATTTTAAGTACGCCAGAAATAGTCATAAATAGTCACCAAGGTCAAAAAAATAGTCGCTAATGATTTCGAAGTTATATCTATACGTTGGTGAGGATTGTGGGGTGAAAATCTCCACACAATCCTCACCTCTAGTGCAAGCAAACGGCTGGGAGTATCGACTTAAAAATAGTCAAGAAATAGTCGTTACGCAAGTCGAAGTTTACATGAAAGATTAACATACTTCTATATAGTAAACCAGGTCGAAATTATCACGGTTAGAGACGAAAATTTCTTGACTATTTTTTGACATCAAATTCAAATTAAAAAACGTAAGTGTTCCGCGGTCAGGTTCACTAAGAAATCCTCATCAAGACACCTTTATATCTCTGGAACCCCTTAATGACGATTTTCGAGATTTAGCATAGCGTTATGACTATTTCTTGACTATTTTTTTGGAATTCAAACCAAGTCGATACTCCCAGCCGTTTGCTTGTACTAGAGGTGAGGATTGTGTGGAGACGTTCACCCCACAATCCTCACCAACGTATAGACATAACTTCGGAATCATAATGCGACAATTTTTGGACCTTGGTGACTATTTATGACTATTTCTTGACTATTTTTTTGGCGTACTCAAAATTGATTTTCATGAAGTAAAGGACGCCAAACTTAACTTAATTAAGGATTAAAACAAAATATAAACAGAAACATCACAAAAACCTCAATAGGTTTGTCTGGATGTTGAAGCACTTAAGCAATCTTAAAACTACTAAATATCATTATTTATGATTAAAATATCGTTTATAAAACATTGTGGGTAGTTCGTCAATAATAACTAAAAAAAGTACAAAAACAACGACGGCGCGGGTCAGACAGCCCGTCGATGCTAATTACTAAATGAATGTAATTTAAACAGGATGGTGTATTTTCAAAGAGAATCAAAGAATTTTTTGTATTTATTTTTATAATTATCTCTGTTATTCTGTTATTTCTGATTGAACCTCCTTTTCTTTGTAAGACTACAGTTAGTAATTTAGCTTTTTTATTGTTCCAGCAATATGTTCCCTGAAGCAGTTCCAGTGTACCAACGGCAAGTGCATACCCAGCATGTGGGTGTGCGACTTGGAGAAAGACTGCGAAGACAACTCCGATGAAGAAATTGCAGAATGCAAAAAAGGTCAGTGTCTTAACTTATGTAGGTTTAAAACCTGGACAACGCGACATATGTGGTCATTCAGTCTCTCGTTGAAATGTCTTGGAAAAAAAATTCTGGCGATTCCTATATCTGATTGACCTGTGCATCTCTGCCAAAACAAATATCCAAAAGACACTTTACTATATGACATTCTTAAACGTCTTTCTGTCCTGACATTATATAAGTATATATAAACTAAAGTGAAAGTGACGTTTGAAAATTCTGCCGTTCGAGAACTCGAAAACTAAGGCGATTAACACACGGCACCGCGCGCCGCCGCGGTAGGCGGTGAAGCGGATCTCATGTCGCATTGGCCTCTAATAAATCCGTAGATGCCTAACACACGTACACCGCATGACCGCGCGGTCGAGCAGTGCTCTCACCGCCACCGCCCCTCCGCGCTGCCGTCCGCGCGGTGGGGCGGCGCCTCACACACGGGGCGCCGCTTAACCGCGCGGATCATCGTGTGTGCAGGACGTGTTGCAATTTAAAAATGGATGTCTGTGATCAAACTGGTCAAAACCGTGTTAAATCCATCCGCGCGGACAGGCGCGTAAACCGCCTTACCGCGCGGGGCACCGCTACAAAATCCGCTTTACCGCCACCGCCCTCCGCGGCGGTGCGCGGTGCCGTGTGATAATCGCCTAATCTAGCTGAGCATAGATTCAATTTTGTACGTGTGATGCCTTAAGAGTACTTATCTCGTAGCTTTGTACACGAGTTAAAATTAATGATCTAGGAGAGCCGTTGTTCGTGAATTAAATCTCTCTTGGACGAGAAGACTTTATGCCCAATCTGCAGGTGAAATTGACTTTTTCAAATGCAAACACAACAGTTTAGGAATGGGAACGTTCGGGGAGGTGGCTTTTGATTTGTGTTTTTATCATCTGTGCTTTTACCTGACCAATCAAACTCGTTTAATTATAAGCTTGTAGGTACCTACCTATATTATCTGTGTGCAACAAGAATGTATCAATTAATATAGATTTTTCTATAATCCTACAGTAGTTACGTACAGCTGTTCATGAGCATAAATATATTACTTTGGACAGCTCGGCAATAATATCTGATTTCTTGATTCATCCATTAAAATATAGTATGACGGCAAATATATACGGCAAAAACCTGACAGAATAATGTTTAGAGTTTTCTTCTATATCGCTATCAGTGCCGCTCATTATTGTAAAAATATGTGACATCCCACTGGAAGCGTAAATATGTGACAGATAAGTTTGAAAGTAGAAATGTCAATAAAAAGCAATTTTTTTAGCAACTCAGCCGATATCGACTATTATGCCAGTATCAATTACCCGTCTTAAAGTAGGTGAGTATTAATTTAAATATACTGTTAGGTTTTTATGCTGACGAAGTGATGTCAGATATTTTCTATGACAACGAAATATCATACTTCTGAGTTTAACTGAGTAGTCGGATATTTATGACGCAAGACATGTCCGTTAATATTACATTGACACATATTTTTGAAGCCGGTGCAGCATCCTATATTTTGGCGTCGCTTGTCTCGCCAGATGGTTTTGGTGTTCGTTCGATGTCACATATTATTTGTGCTACCACTTGTATATAAGTACAATTCACAAATTACCACATATATTTGCCATCATATATTAATGGATTAATCATGCAATCGCAGATATTATTGCCGCACTGTCCATAGTAATACATGTATCCTCGTGACTATACCATTCACAATCTATTGTTTTCCTGTACGAGTCACTGAATCTTATTGATGCTTGCACTGACTGGACAGGTTCACTCAAAATTGTGTGGTTCTTTCCTCAAAAGACCATTTCAGACACGGATATACATGGTCCTCACATGATCTGACCAAGATTATGTCTGGACTTTAAAAGACACTTTGACTCCTGAGTTTGTTTCGCCATTTCTTCTCAGGGGTAGTCAGATAGGAAATGTCGACTCCATCTAGCTTATTTTTTAATATTTTATTTTTTAATATGACTTGTAAAAGTGATTCCGATATCTTATTTACAGAATAAACGATTTAATTTTATTTCATTTCAATCAATAAACTAATTTTAATTTTAATTAAGGGGGAAGCGTCAGGGTAGCCCTCGAAATTCAAATTTTCTTACTTGAATGAATATTTCAAAAATAGTTATCCAATCAGATTATATGAACTCAGAGAGTTGTATTGATGATTTTTATGATTATAATTCTATAAATAAATATTTGATACGGCCGCGAGTCATATTTAGATCAAATCATATTTGTCCTGCAAATTGTAAAAAGCGTAGGAAAATTTGAATTTCGCGGGCTACCCTGACACTTTCCCCTGACGGTTTTCCATTTGCCAATCGAACGAATTTTGCGCTACTTTTTTATAGTAAAATTATATTATTAATTAAAGTCACTCTTTTTTTGCCTTTGGGGTTCTTATCAAGACGTGTTTAACCGTGAACGTCATTGGTAATAATTACAAAACAATAATTCCTTAATTTTCCTTATTGAACGTCAAATGCAACATTGTTCACGTTTCTGCCCCACCTTGTAAGTAATGATAATAGATAGTTATGTATACGGCATTGAGTCAAATGCATTTATTTTTTTTAAATTTTAATATTCATGAGGAATAATATTGTCGGGTAAACTATATGTATGTACCTACTCAAAATAAAAGTTTAAATGTAGCTTAAAATCAATGATTGATGACACAAAACGAAAAATCGTACAATGACGTAACAAAAAAATGACAAGGGCCAACAAAATGACGAGGGCCACCAAAATGACTAAAGGTTATATAATTGGGGACAGATACCCATTTATAATTTAATGATGGAGTACGTACCATATCGCCTTCACTCGTAACTGACAAAAGCGTCTTGTATTGACGACCTATTAATATTTATTAAGGGAAATAGCTCCAGTAACTTGAAGGCCTTCCCCTAATTTTAGATCAATTGCTCTCTCTCTTAATTTAATTTCTAAAAGCAATTTACAAGGATGGCAAAATCAATACTTTGCAACTTTATGTGAGGGTTCGTAAGTCGTGAAGTAATTTAATTATTAATTTAACTGCGTCGTGATAACAAGCGCGACTGATGAACGTGGCTCCTGCGGGGTAATTGCGTATTACACTTACAGTAGCAATGGCTTTAATTTTGACAGTTCAACAACATTCATTGCGTTAAATGGCAATAGGCTCGCCCTCCCCTTAATATGTACTACATGGGACTATAGCGAAATGTGGAATGATTTATTTGTTCAGTCCTATCACAGTTTTTTACCTTTGATATTGCATAACTGTCAAAATCAGTGATATTTATTGTCACTGCAATAAGGTTGTTGCTGGGTTGCTGCCAGTGACAAGTTTGTTAAAATTAGTGATCTTTCTTGTCGTTACAATAGCGTTGCTATTGGATTGCTGCTGTCAGAGGTAAAATAACTGTCTTTTTTTTTAACATTGCCCCACACTAGGAATTTCTCCGGTATTGTGGGTGCGTTTACAAACATTATTAAACTCACATACACAAACAACTGTACCCGGAACAACTTCTTGTAGGTCATACGAAATGTTCCATGTGGGAACCGACCCCGAGACACGCAGCACAGCACTCAATCGCTTAACCACTGCGCCAACCGTGTCGTCACTGTAAAAGGACTGTACGTCGCTTTCCGTTATTTTAATTCTCAAAACAAAAGGAATTTGTTTAAAGAAGTTCACACTTGACCTCTAGGTTGTTCAAGTATACTCACCTCTTTTTTTTTGGGTGGGAAATTATCAATTAACTTCTCCCGCTCTGGGCAGAGGGGGAGGGCGTGTCAGACTTTTGCTGACTAAAACCCACCCATGTTCCTTCAGTTGCCTGTGTGCCAGGGCCACGGTATCCCTTTCGGACAAATCTGCAACCCTGGCAGGCATCGGTCCTAGCGGACCCAGTCAGTGCGTGCTGACATCTCTTGAGGCGCGCGTGGAACACAACGCGTTGTCGACCCGGGCGTGGTCCTTACCGGACGGGCAAGCTGTCCATAGCTCGCCGTCCGCAAGCCCGCGCCTATGGTGGCCGGGAATGGGCAATAGATTTCCGCCGCCCAGGGCGTCTTCTGCGGCAACTACGGGCGTGACCCGCACAGACTGGCTCTCTCTCACGCGATCCACCTCCTCCTTCGCGAGCAAAACTGCTTCGCAGAAGGAGGTGACGGCCTTCCATGCACTCTCACTCCGTACCATGGCCTGGACCAAGGCCGGACGCGAGAGATCGCCGCCGCCGCGCGGGGCAGACCTCCACCTTACGCTCCACCATGTCCTCCGGGCAATCCACACAGTGGTAACACCCGGGCGTTTCCTCCCGCAAGTATACACACCTCTGAATACCCTTTAGGGGCAGTTGAATAGTAAAAGCGCGTAATGTTATGTAATTTAATTATTTACGGGTTTAATTTAATATGTTCTGCGCACAATAGAACGTGGAATGCTTTGTAATAAACTAAGCTAACGATAAAGCAGGGCCATAAGTTTTTTACTGTTGTGTTGGTATTACGACAGAACGTTACTTTAAGTCGCTCAACTATATTTTTTTCTCCTTTACTGTATTTTCCTCATATAAAAAAGACATTTTTATATTTCTATGAAAGAAATAGATGGCCCTACTTTTCTTACGTTACCTACAATATTTATGTTATCTTTTAGATATGATAGAACGAATCTCGAAATCTACATGTTTTGATGTTTCCCAAACTTGATGATTGTCACAACATATCTGATAGGAACTATAATTTGGTCAATACCCCCAAATGTTTATCACAAGCGACATAATTTATTGAGATAAATAAAAACCGGTCAAGAGCGAGTTGGACTCGCGCACCAAGGTCTCCGTACCATAAAAAAATCATTAAATATATATATATATATATATATTAGTTCCACTATCGGTCAAGAGATGGCGCTGACCTAAAACTGCAATGTTAGAAAAAGTGTGCTATGTAGAGACATCGTTTTATTATTCCTGTAATCTTTACATAAACTTCTATCACATAGTATAATTTTTGATTTTTATCTATGCAAACTTCGGAGATAAGGGGTGAACGGTATTTTGTTTACATTTTTCGTCACAAAAGCAGCAAAAAAAAAATTTTTTGAGATTGTGCAAATAGCGCTCTTCCATATGATACCCCACATGCCCTAGTAGCCTCACTTTAAATTTTTAAGACCCCCGTTCAGTCCCTGTTGCAAAAAAAAAATCCTTATTTTAAAAATAGTTGGGAAAACGTCATATAAAACTGTTCCATATTTCAAGTTGATAGCATTACTAGTTCTTTAGATATCCAGCTGTGTCAGACGGACAGATAGGCTGAGTCGCACCATAAGGGTTCCTTTTTGCCATATTGGTCGGAACCCTAAAAACCAAAAACCGGCCAAGAACGTGTATGACCATGCACAATGAAGGGTTCCGTAGTTGGAACGAATCTATCCCAAGAACGAATTTAACATTGTAGTTGTAATTAACTAATTAATTATAAATACATGTTCTCCCATACATCGATATATGTAACGGTCAATTCTCTAACTACGACTGTAAGTTAGTTGACTATGTCTCGTTACCTTGTAAAGCCTACTTTTCTGTGATAATTTTCCTTTTAACTTCGTTATACAGGGTGGATTTTGAGATGGGGCAATAACGGCAGGTACATTAACCGTTGTAGGTACAGGAAAACAGTCTTAGGAGACTCTCATCATTTTTTTGAGAAAGTTTCTTCCCCATTCATAGATTCGGAACACAATGTACAGTCAGCAAGAAAATGGTCAAAAAACTTTTTTTGATGCCAATTGATCCTGTTTCTTTTATGGATCAAAAAACTCTATCGGACCAACTGAGGTTTTGAGTACTAGAAAAGTATTAGAAATCGCAAAAAACTATGGATACTCGTAGACTGGCCGCTACAGTAAAAACTATCCGAAAATGACCAGAAATAAAATAAACTTCGTAATTCGAACGAAAACGCGTTATAATTCTATTTACTTTGAGAACAGTATTCAGATAGTTTGTCGCTTGAGATTTCGGTAATTCTGAAAAAAAAAAAAAAAAAGTCCTTAAATAGTTTAGAACATTTAGACTGTAATGGAACGAGAAACAGGAACGATTGGTATCAAAAAAGTTTTTTTGAAAATTGCTCATTTTCGTGCTGACTACGTTTTTTTTCCAAATCTGTGAATAGGGATAAAAATTTCTCAAAAAAAAAAAAAAAATAATAAGGACAGCCTCCTGAAACCGTTTTTCTGTAACTATAACGGGTAAGGAAAATACCCTTACTGCCCCTTCTCAAAAATCCAACCTGTATAATAATATCACTGCCGTGAATTTTTTCACATACCTACCCAAAATCAACCATGTAGCTGGCAAGGGGACTTGACTCTAACAAAAATAAGCACTTTAAAACTTAATATTTCGCAGACGGATTCCTGAATGGAAAATGGCTTCAACAAACCAGCAATATTTCTAAACGGCCTATCCACCATGGGATAGACGAGAAAAACAAAATAATATCATCCTCACGAGTACACAAAAAAAAAAAACAAGATTTTATTTTACCACTTTGTCGGCGTGATTATTAAGTATACCCATGCCATATTACAGCTTTCTTGTACTAAGAGTCTCTGAGCTAAGCCGCGGACAGACAGACGAACATGACCGAACTATAAGGGTTACTTGTTGACTACGGAACCCTTAAAAACATGCAAAAGTATTCCATTAGTTAAGGCAGCACGAATACCTAATGATAAACATAAATATTTACGTTACATTCGTACGCTTTTAGATGAACAACAGATGTAAAAAATAGAAGTTCCTTCTTTGGCACGTGTCACTCATATAAATCCTACAAACACGAGCAAGACATATCTTGTATAACCGCCAGTATATTCAATTCACACATGCAGCATTGTAGTTTTGTGTAGTCATTTGTTTCATATGACCAATAGTCCACTTTACACCCATTTTTTTTTTCGTTTTTATTTTGACCCATTGTGATAAAATTCACACTCATTTTGAGAGGTGCCCATTTTGAGAAGTGCTCATTTTGAGAAATGCTCATTTTGAGAAGTGCTATTTTGAGAATTGCACATTTTGCGAAGTGCACATTCTGCCTCAAGTGCACATTTTGCGAAGTGCACATTCTGCGTCAAACCCATAACACATACTGTTGAAGATGAGGATGACAAAAAAACTTATTGAAAACACATTTTCATTTCTTTTGCGTGTATTTCGAAGATATTTTCTTACAAGAAGTGACGTAAAATTCCAAAACATAAAATGTGTAGAAGAAATATAAGAAAATGTTTAGTTGCTGGTCGCCAACACATACATAACATTAAGCAAACAAACATTTTACTATATGTATGGTTATATGCTCATACTACCTTTTGGTTGCATGCAGCTGAGTACCTACTCAGTACCCGGCTATTAATAGGTAAGTATGGCACTTGAAGTTTTAGAAAAACTTCGGCTTTGCAGAGTTCAGCATGTCTATCAGTCATACATGTGTAACAGATTCTGGCTAAAACTTCGAGAGCTTTCTTAAGAGCGCTGTCTCGGGTTCACTAGCGCCACTCCTTTAAAAAAATATTATCTCGTGACTGAGAAGGAATTATGAAAAACGGCACAATCAGCTGCCTCGGTAAGTGTGTCTAGAATTTTCTAATACCTTTTATCTACGCCCATGCTATAAATCCTCTATAAAAGTTTCTGAAACAGTTAGCTTATTGCCAACATTAAAACACCCAGTGTCATAGTAACCATAATAGCATTCAAACGGGAGTTATAATGTTGTACTGAATTTCATAATGCAACTCCTTTGCATTTACGCCTCCCTTCCATTCTCACTACTCAATTCGTGGTATCTTTATGAATTTCAAAAAAAGAACATTGTCACGCACGCGCGTTTCACTATACTATACCATAGCGTCGTATCCCGCCATTTTTGTTCGATATTAGTGTTGCAAAACCTGTTTCAGAACCTTTTATAGAGGATTCATGTCATGGGTACCTATAGATAAAGTCTTGTATGCAACTGTAATAATTAGGTATTAAAACACTCATGTGATACTGTTATCACACTCGGCTTCGTCTCGTTCTCTCTCTTATTATAAAACAGTTGCATAAATATTATAAAGTTTCATATTGAGACACGAAGCAACAAAATTCGATCTAGAGGAACGTGGCCGTTTTTATTTAGATCGTATTTTGTTGCTTCGTCTCAATATGAAACTAGGAAAATAGGCGCTAGTGGACCCGAGACAGCGTTCTTAATGGCCGCTAATATTAAAGTCGCTTTTTGTGTCTCTCTGTGTGACCGCGTTGTTCTTCTAAACTATGCCAAGGATTTTTTAAGAGTTTTCCACATTAGAGAATTTATTCTGTAAGGTTTATGAAATTATCAAGAAATCTCGATGTTTTATTAAGTCGTTAAAACCGTGTGAAGCAGGAGCAGGTCGCTAGCATAGATATACTTTTGTCTGTTCATTCGTTTTTTACAACCACTAGCAGTCCACACACGTTATGTAATTTTGTTCAGTAATTTGTTTCATAAGTTGACCCTGAGTGCTGGCACCTTATTATCAATCTGTATCAATTTATTAGCGGTTGATTGTATGCGCCCACTTGATTGCTTGGGCTTCCTTTATTGACGAGAGATGACTTGCCCCGTCTCGCTGGCGCCGTTAGATAATGGTTGCTGCGCATGCGTTGTCCCTTAATAAAGTATGGCATAATTAGCTTGTTAGGATGGACTTAGCTTGATAATTGTGTGAAACTAGAATACTGGTATCTTATTCACGTAGCAAGTTATCTGGAGAGAGACACAGAGAGAGAGTAGAGAGTTCTCCGGAGAATGCTATTGCTATCTCGTTCATCCTTAAATAACCAAGAATTTTAACAACAAAAAAAAAAATCAATTACATGCTTGCTCACTCTTCCAAGATTGGTAAACTGCTAACAACAATATTTATATTCGCCGAAAATTCATGAATCATCTACAAATAGGTAGGAAGAATAAATGAATCATGAATTTGCTTAAACATTTCCTTCTGTTTTATATTGATAAATGCTTACTACTATCCTATACGCAAATAAGGTGAAATCGTCAGGGTAGCCCGCAAAATTAAAATTTTAACGGTCATATTTGTTACAGTTGCGAATAGGGATGATGACTAAAAAAATATTTTATGTCCGTCATATACCTGGATTATTAAAAAATATTGGATAAGTATTTTTTTTTTTACGTAATCAAAACATTACGGCGATACATTGAGTTCGAATGTGGCATGAAGTCACTTCTCATTAGATTTTATACTGAGCTGTGACGTAACGAGCCCCCACTCCCCAAGTTTAATGTGTTTTATCTAAGTAATTTTTATTAATATGATTTAGCAAAAAATACGTGTCTAATATTATTTATTATCTGATTGACGGACTAAACCGTTTTCCTTTTTTTTTTACTCAGAACACATCCCTATTATACTTTAATCAACATACAACCTGACACTGACCTGGAAATTGCAAGAAACGTAAGAAAATTTGAACTTCGGGGGTATCTTAGCACGTCCCTTAAATGGAAATGTTGTGTTAATTGATATCGATTTTATACACTGCATGAGTTTTTTGGTAAAAAATAGTATTAGTAAATTTATTTGCAATTCCATAATAGTACATTACTTACCAAGGGCTGTAAAAGAAAGACAGCCCGAAATCGCAAGGTATTTGTGACCCGAGCCGCAGGCGAGGGTTGTAAATATGCGATAAAGGGCTTTCGATTTTACTGTCCGTGGTGAGTATACAATTTTACGCCTTCATCTGGCCACAATGCGAGTTTTACTGTACGCGTAGCGTGCGGTAAAACTCACATTATGGCCAGGTGTGACGTAAAATAATATTGCATATCCGACATAGGTAGAATGCTGAGCCTAATAATGTTGTGTTTAAAATAAGAACGAACGTAGGTACACAGTTATGGAATACATTTATCTTTCTCTTTACACGAAAACAACATTTCATTGGTCGCATTACCCAAACATGTTTACCGTATCAAACCATAAGTGACCGTGTCACATTAGCAAAAGGGGGATTCCATGGGTTCCAAGGAATCCGCACACTGTTTAAAAGTTCTCCAAACAAATCTGCGGCATCGGCACTCTGGTTTCATTTCTCGTTATCTTTATTCAAAGTAATTTGGGGAACCGAGACCGGACCACGTTCTTCGAATCTTTGTTCTCGCTAGTCTGTGATTTTATCTATAACTGCAAATACGTGTAACTCCTTTACGTTTTTTTTTTTTTTTTGTATAAATTGAGTGTGGCCTGAAACTACTATTGTTATATTAGTATACTTCGAGTTTTCTTTATTACGTACCGTGTGGTGCCGGACGTAAAGAATAGCACCACCCCATTTCCTCCCGTGGGTGTCGTAAAAGACGACTAAGGGACTTACTAGAGAATGGGCAGCAGCGTTCTCTATGCATTTTTAACACTATACTTCGATCGCCAACCATCTGCCAAGTGTGGTGATTATGGAAAATTCCCCCCTTTTGGGGGGAGGCCTATGTCCAGCAGTGGACATGATGCTTTCGGCTGAGATGATGAATGATGATGATACTTCGAATTTTCTTTTACATGTTATGTGTATGTAAAAGAAGACGGAGAGAAAAGGTATAACAATTATTGGTTCTCTTGTGCTAAACCTACATATGTAGGTGTGTATAGACTATAAAACTTTTGTAAAAATGTAGACGCTTCACTCAAGTGAAAATGCACTCGGGTGAATGTTCATTGTTGTTTCATTAAATGATAAATGATTTTATTTCTGTAAGTAGGTTTTTACAAACATTTTTACACGTCAATCATATTTTAAACCTAGATGAGGTCGGCGTTTCGTATCTGACTACTCTGAGAAGAAAGACCGAAACAAACTCAGAGATTCCAGTCTCTTTTAAAGTCCAGACATAATCTTGGTCAAATCATGTGAAGACCATGTAGATTGGTGTCTGAAATGGTCTTTTGAAGAAAGAACCACACAGATTGAGTGGACCTATCCATTCAGTGCACGCATTTGTCAGTAATCGTGCAGCTCAACTTAGAACATAAGGAGCTCAACGATTCGACGAACAATACCAAAGAAAGGACATTTGGGCATTGGCATTCCACCTTCACATGACACCGACAAAATAACAGATATATTTGGTCATCTGTTCATTTCATTTTATTTTTCGATCATTCGGAGCGCAAAGTGAAAGAGTCGAAGGTCGAAATCCGACATCGTTGGATTAGTTCACTAATGAATTCATTTTTCATCTTTGATTCATTTTGTGTTCAGACGTTTCACTTTAAGTGAAAGAAAAAAAAAAAAAAAAAAAAAAAATTGGCATCTGATATCAGCTTAACAATTAGCATGTAATTTTTGGATCGATGTTCCTTAATGGGGCTTGCGGTAGGAGTTGACTGGTAGAAATCGACAAGTAATGAAAAAGCGCTCTTCACTCTCTCTCTCTCTCTATCTCTTTCTATTATACACCTACGAGTGTGAGTGTACGTGCGAATATCGCGTAAGGTACTTCGTTCCTAACGGGGGTCCGATCGTACTCGTTTTTATTACCCGACTATACTGACTTTAAAAAAATCCGTGTAGCATTACCACAGAGTAAAAACGGAACAGACACAAAGCTTCTAAAGATCGTGGAAATTTTATACCTATTTTTAACCGACTTCACAAAAATTAGGAGATCAATCAATACTTTTCAATTCAGTTGTATTTTTTTTAGATACCTATCTATCTACTATAAATTAAAAATAATAAATTATAATCATTTTAAGTCATTCAAAAATTATATTTTTTTATTCCTTCTACTATTGTTCGTACACTAAATACAGTAAACTCTATTTACACTTTTTAAAACACTATAATTCTTTACTCATGTGTTATATTAAATTAAAACGTGAAACGTAAACAAACACGACGCACGACGCATACACGCAGCCCTGAGCGATTCAACTGGTCGAGCCGGTATAAACCGGTTTCTCTTCGTATGCGACGAAGCCGCCAGTGGTACGCACACATGCGCCTCATGTTTGTAGTAGTTTACGAGTACCTATCATAGCGAGGTTGTATGAAACTTTGTCTCTGTTCCGTTTCTTTACTCATGTGGCATTACTAAAAATAGTTCAATTGTGCTAAGAAAAACGATTAGTTTTCGCATTTAGAAACGGTGTTAGTAAGAGGATCGAAAATAATACCTATATACTGTCTATTATTATCGAACCGGTCTGATTTTATTCATAGACTAGACTAGAAGTGAAGCTCAGACCGCACTTTGACCTTTGGGATTAATATTACATTTAGGGCTTAGCCTTTTCCTCGCTACTAGAAACTACTTTGTGTTTAGTAGAAACCTGAGCAATAACAGAAAATTGCTGGAAATATTTCTATACATTACGAAATAGGTACTAATAATTTTCTGGAAATATTTTTATACATTACGAAATATGTAGCATACAATTTTCTACAGAAACGTGGTCAACTTTTATAAGATTTGTCGAATATCAACCTATATATTCCTACATAGGATGTGTAGGGTGAAATAACAGACACAATCACTCTAACTTACATAGGTACTATCAGTAGGCCAAACTGAACCACTCCATCAATCGAGCTGTCAAAATGAAAAAGAAAGAGAAAATAAGAATAAGATAAGTACTACATACGTGAAGGAAGGATGGCAAATACTACCCATAATACTGTGTTCAACAGTATAGCCAGCTTTTGTTAGCGTTAATTTTATTTATTTGTGTTAAGAAGAATTTGCTTCTTCAAAGGTAGCCTAAAATCTAGGGATGGACCGAATATTTGTTTTATGTTCGGCATATACGGTAGGTTTACCGAACATTCGTATTCGGCCGATTATTCGACAAAATGGCGAGCATTCTACCGAATAATATTGTATTTAAAAGTAGTTGCCTATATAAGCATATATGAAATAGTACAATTACCTACATAATTGTGTCCATTTCAAGTGTGTCTTATAATTTATTCTATATATGTAAAGAGATATACATATAGTAATAATCTTATATTGCTTCGATTAAAAGCAGTTATGGTGTAATAGAAGAAATAAAAGTGGTACGTTTGTATTGTTTTAATCTTTTAATTATTGTACATTAACATTAACACGTGACAATGTCTTGCCGCTAACTAGATGATGCAATAACAGTCTGGGCCGTCCAGGGGTAGCTGCATAAGAGGGTGGAAGGGTCGTGCGCTTCAAAGCGATCGAAAAGCACAGACTAGATTTTTTGAGATGCACGTGCGTCATATCCCGCCAAATATTAAGCGTAATATTCGGTTCAGTAAACGTTTCGGCCGATTATTCGTATTCGGTAAAACACGTATTTGGCCCATCACTACTAAAATCTTCATTTAGCGCTAGTAACGATGTTCTTTTCACTTTACTAGCAGTCTTTTATGCAGGTTCTGACGAAATTCTCTGGGCTGTCGACAGCCTTATCTCTCCTTTCCCAAAGACCCGATTGTCTTATTATCACAAAGAAAATCATTAATCATTCTTCAACCAATTTTCTTTACTCTCATTGATGTTAATTTATATTTTCAGTGGATCAGCTTGTTTATCTCATTCATCTTGGCGATTCCCTAAAGTAATCAACTAACTTGCAAAGAGCTGGTAAAATAAAGTAGACGTGATTAAATTACGTTCGTATTCGCTTTTAATCTTATATTGTGTAGTGTAATGCTTTCATATTTTATTATTTTCCCACTCTGTGACATGGGTCGACCGCGCTTTTTGCTACGCTGTGGCAGCCATAAGGAAAGGTGATGACTTGGCATTTTGTATTTATATCGAAGTTTCGTCATAGTTCACTCCTGAAATATTTCTGTTTTTTCGATACATGATACGTTGTATTTTCCGTGGACTGGTTTTAATTTTTATAATAGGTGTACTGTTTATCTCACTGCCTCACCGCGTTATTACGAAAATATAATTATAAATCATGAAATGAATTGGTATGGCAGAAACCAACAATCGAATACCATAAATATACATAGGAACAGAGACTTCACTTTTATTAAATTTACTGTTATTTTAACCAAAATTAAAATGTATTTCTTCAAACTTTTCGAATAAATAACTGTACAGTACACGGTTGAAAGTCGAACATGTGAACAACCTGCAGGCTTTATGATTGTAACAGGGAACTAGAATTGTAGTGGTGGTTACTAGGTCACCGCTCAACTTATTTCCTCCCGCTGAGATGTACGGAAGGCAAACGGCGCTGTATATTCTGTATTCTATGGACGAGACCGCTAAAATGTTTGAATAATGTTGTCTAAAGTATGTTTTAAGGTACAAATGTGGATTCTACAAAGTTAAAACATAAATAAGCCGGAGGATATCGAGGAATGAAGGAACAGTTTTTCTTTTTAAACAATTTCTAATACAAGTTTTTAAACTGTCATGGTCACTAACATTATTATTAACATAAGCGGGATATTTACCATGTTTATTCATTTTTCTGAGTTCCCGATATTAAAATGAATAAACATGGTAAATATCCCGCTTATGTTAATAATAATTTCTAATACTATCCTAACAAAGAATATGTTACTGGGGGATGATTAGATAAACATTTAAATGATAAATGATTTTACTTCTGTGAGTAGGTTTGTATAAACAATTTTACACGTCAATCATAGGTATTTTTAAAACTAGATGAGGTTGGCGTTTCCAATCTGACTACTCCGAAACAAACTCAGAGGTAATTTTCAGAAGAAACTCTCATTAAAATTGTACGTATATGTTGTGTGTGTGTGTAACTTTTTGTTTGACTTTTCTAATTTTCTCCGCTTATGTGAATATTTCAAATTACTCGAGATGTCAATGAATATTTATCAACTTGTTTTGATGTAATTACGTGTTGAAAGTTAACAACATTTCATAGATTTTGATTTCGCTGAGCAATTTAGGTAGGTATAGGAATTTCTTTACGATTTCGTTTCAAAAGTCGCAAAGTTTGCACTTAAAGTTAATTGTCATTACTTTGAAGACGGATTATGAGAGATTCGTTATTTGCTAACAGACATTTAATTTTTCTGGAACCCATTTTTTGCGAGCTTTTTTTTCGTGTCGATGGCACGACAGTTTGACAAATTTTATTGGCCAAAAACTTCGCCACTTCCACGAAGTCGACGGTGGCAGCGCTGAGGTCACTATGCGAGTTGAATTTTTGATAATTTGATTGAGGTGTTCAGTAATATTTCTGTAAATATCAGATTAGAGGAATGGTGTTCTCAATTATCGATCTTGCCGAAACTGTATTATCTTAGTGGGACAATAGACAGATATATACATTCAATGGGAAACACATTGCAACATAACATCAACGTCTAGATTGGATGTTACGAATATTTGCGTTCGCATTCGCTTGTGCGAATTTTTCGCATCATTTTAAACATTCGCATCGACATTCGCATTCGCATCGATATTCGCATTCGCATCAAGAAATGCGAATGTGTACAGGTCGTGTTGTGTCTCACGCGCAGTCGCGCTACGCGACGAGTATCCAAACCAGTTTCAAAATAAACATCTTTCGTTAACGATAATTTAATTTTTTTGTACTAAGACATATCAAAATATGAAATAGGTGTATAATAAAACGCGTTTAAGTTTAATTTTTCAAAACTTACTAAAGATACACAACGGTAGGGTTCAAAATTATGTTATGAATAAATTCCGTAAGCGATAACAATATACAAAATATTCACAAATAGTGAGGAAAATCGCGTTCGGAATATTTGTAAGTAGATACTGAACCTGCTTTCTCTCACCTAAGGTCTAGCGACAGATGGCGACGTATTCGACATTTAAGTGGGTGGGTATGTGTCGACGTTCCGAAATCTGGTCACGCACGTCCCTCGATAGCCTCAGCAGCAGAAAATTGTGCGTACATCTAGGACTATTCATGAATAACGGCAGACTGCTACACTCGGCTACCTGTTATTTTGTACGGTAATTTTGTTACATGTTACATCATACTTATATTATACAGCCCAGGTTATTTGCTGGGGACCCACTAAAAACGGGCCTTTTGATGTTACGTAAAGGCTTTATGTTTAAATAAATCAGCTTTGTAGTGAGTGTCTAGGTTTGCATTATGAATAATATTCAGCAGGTTCAAATTTTTATATTTTTCTAAAATTATTTTATTCAGGCTTGGAAGTTTTATACAGTAATGAAGATCGGCCTATTCTCCTCTTTTTAGGGTTCCGTAGTCAACAAGGAACCCTTATAGTTTCACCATGTCCGTCTGTCTGTCTGTCCGCGGCTTAACTCAGAGTTTAGTACTAGAAAGTCATAATTTGGTATGGGGATCCTGGAACTACTAGACTTTTAGTACCTACATACTAAAACGACTTTTAGTACTAGACTAGATTTTTAGTACTAGAAGGCTGTAATTTGGTATGGGTATATTAATTATGCCGACAAAGGAGTAAAATAAAATCTTGTAATATATATTTTTTTAGGTATCTCCCCTACACGTAAAGTGGGGAAGATTTTTTTTTCTCGTCTTTTGCATTGTGTGGGCTATCGTTGCATAGGCCTTTCAATTTTTTTTTGTGAGTTTGTCTAAACCATTTTTCGATTCAGGGATTCGTTTACGTAATATTAAGCTTTAAAGTGAAAATTTTTGTTAGAGTCAAGTGTACCCTCCCCCTGCCAGCTAAATGGTTGTATTTGGATATGTGAAAAAAAATCACAGCAGTAGTATATATAACGAAATGAAAACTAAAACTATCACAGCTAAGTAGGCTTTACAAGTTACCGAGAAATAGTCGACCAACTTATATTTACAGTTGTAAAATGTGTTTTTTAACTACAATGTTAAGTTTGTTCTTGGGATAATTTCATCCCAACTACGAAACCCTTCATTATGCGTAGTTCGATACGCACTTGGCCGGTTTCTTATTTTTGTACTTAAAAAGCGATCGCTTTTCATTAAATTTTCGCATACTTTATGAGTTCACCAACTAAAAAAGTCACAAATATTCTGCTTTTCGTATTCAAGATTGACCACGACACGTCCCTTTAGATAAGCCCACAGAAAAAAAGAACGACATGTCGCGAAATCTTCAATGATGAAAATGGTATTCGTTACTCTGGTTTGTTAGAAAAATTGGGTCGTTTTAAATTTTATTTAAGAACTTCAGGATAAAATAAAGTAACGTAACGTATTGCGGTGGTCCTGAGGCCCTAGTGTGAGTTTATTTTAACCATCTCGATTTTACGTATCGACCGCGTTCAGCACTCCGATTGGTGAAGGGTCAGTCGAAGGCCAATCGGAACGCCGAACGCTCTCGATGCGTAAAGTCGAGACGGTTAAAAGAAACTCACTCTAGGGCCCCTGGTCTTACAGGCTGTGTATAACGAATTTGCCGCATTTTAACTAAATAAAAGATATCAAACAACTATAAAATTTGGCTTTAAGGCGAGGTTCTTGAAGTATGCATTCTTAAAAAAATAAAATAAAATGGTGCCGTGAACTTCGTTAATTTTGGGTTGAAAATTATACGTTTTACGATATTAACAATGTTAAACCCGATGGACATTACATCATCATAGACGATTATTTTGATGTGATTTTCAATACATAAAATATAATGATAAATAGAATAATAGAAATAGAATGAGCTATTGAAATAAAATTAGTTTTAATCTACAAAATAAGGGTATGTTTGGATTTTTTTTCTATCGAGCGAACTTTGTCAAATTATGTAACGAGTACCTGACGTACCTACAGAAAGGTCACATATAATTTTTTCACTTGTTTAATCATTACCGTTTCATATATAAAATGGCATTAAAATTACATTTCCTAGAGGTTAGCCCGTCTTAAATCAGAATAGGGGCTAAAAAAGTTCTATACATCTGAATTGGCCACTCGTTATTGTCAATATTTGCGGAAAAGGATTGACGAATGAAAAGAAAAGGCAAATATTCGACAAGGTAACAAAAACTGAAGTAAGTTTACGGTTATAATATCTTAGAAGTAAAACGGAATCCTTTGTTAGATACGTCCAACCGAAAATATCGCGATAACCACTAGACAGAAGTAGAAATTTCGTCGGCAGGTAGTCAAAGGGTGAAGGGTAAACCTCAAATAAGAGGACAGTATCTCTGTGACCGTATTGCCAACGTTGAGTGAGGTACTCCATTGATTCAGTTAAATGACAGCCTCGTAGATATGTGCCTATATTTCATGTGGCTACTGGAATTAATATATAATACCTTTCCACATACATAATTGTGAGAATTTATATATTTATATAATATGTTACCGGCCAAACCCGATTTCAGGCCAGACTAGTTTGTCCTAGGCCAAACCAGTTTATCCTTATATTCGTGTCAGATATGCTAATTTAGCCTAGGACCATCTAGTTTGGCCTGAATACTTTAGGCTTAACTAATTTAGCTTAGGCCAAATTGATTGAATCGTTGCAAGTGACAAAGCCTCAGCCTCTTCCACTTGTAGGATAAGATCTAAGTAGGTATTTATCCTGTCAAAACATTCTTATGTTAAGATTTCATATTTTCACCTTGCAAACATTTATTTTAATAACCGCTCTCTCCATTCTAACTGATCAACATGAATACTAGACGATGGATCCAAAATAACAACATCCAAAAATAAAATTAATACAGCTTCAATAATTGCCAAGTCACAACACGATTCAATCAGTTTAGCCTAGGCCAAACTAAATTGTACTGGGCTAAACTAGTATATCCTGACACGCATAGGATAAACCGGTTTCGCTTAGGACAAACTAGTTTGGCCTGAAATTCGGGTTTGGCCGTTAACAAGTGCTGTGCAAACCTATAAGTGACAAGTTCACTCTAGAGTTTAAGTTAAATTTTTACATTACCCCAAAAAATGTATTAGTGAATAGGTCGTTGGAGTGCCATTATTAAATAAATAAATACCTAAACGATTCTAAACAAACTACTTTCGTAATTTTCATTAATTCAGTTACACATTGTTGATCGTAGGTGTAAGTATATCCCCTATTGTATATTGGCACCCTGTTTTATAATATTCATGAAATTTTTAATCGTTTATGCTCTTGTGTGTTTTGCTGTCTTTTATGTGCACTGAATAAATGTTTTATCTATCTATATATTTTAGCATATTTATATTTATTTAAGTATATGTTAATTTTTTTAATTATATGTTAAGGTATATTAATATTTTAGTTTAAGACGTCACAAAATCTCTTCTAGTTCTCACACACTATTTTCTACATTTCTTTTTAATTTCTCCTTTCGCAGGTCTGCTGGAAGATTTTTCTTATGAAATAAGCAGTACCTTTGTACTGAATACTTATAATTTCGTATCTGTATCTATTTTACTGTGTGTACATAAATAAATGTTGACTCGGGGGATTGATATTTGTATTCAAAGTCGATATTGCCATTTGCTGGCATTGTATTCAGGCGATGTTCAATTTCTCGGTAAAGCTCTAGTGTACTCGCCCTAAGATAACACACTACTTAATAGTTTCAATTTTAAAATCTAGGTATTTATTTTCTAAAGTTTGGTCTTTACTTCGTGTACAGTACAACAACGCGTTTCGAGCCATGTTTAACCTGCGTTGGCGGTGTAGCGCGTCTGGTATGTTCTTTGAAAACAGAGTGGGTGACTTCTTTTCCGTTCTGAGAAGGGCAAAGGCTTCATTTCGAACACGATTGCTAAACTGTAAAAATAATAATTATAACCACCTGTATTCCGCACAATTTTCGTGACTCGAACCTAATTGTTCAATCTCAGCATTGACTATGACTAATGAAGTAATAATGACGAATTAATTTATCTAATTTTATTTATTAAATATATTTATCTAATAGTAATTTATTTATTTATTTAAACTTCATGTACAATAGTGGTACATAGGCGGACTTAATGCCACAAGGCTTTCTCTAACAGTCAACCTTTGGGTTAAATATAAAAACAGTGATAGGGTACAAAATAGTGTCTAAAATACTAACTTCTTGATTACGAGAATTTATATAGTTTTATTGATACTAATACACATATACAAATAAAATAAACTAATAGATATTTTAACAAATACCACCTAATAATAATTACTATGACTAGACTATTATTTGAGAGTTATTTAGTCTGAATAATGATTTATAATTTGTAATACCTAAAATACCTACTTAACTTAATAATAATAATAATACCTTCCTAATGTTTACTTATCTATGACATGTAGTCACTATGGGTGAAATGTATTTGTATTTCTGTGTATCTACTTATATAATGCCTGAAATAAAAATTATTTGATTTGATTTTGATTTTTTACAGTGGAATGGAATAGGTACCTTTAACTGTTACAAAGCAAGGAGGTAACTAATAATAAGCCGCTTTAATTAATTTAGAACTTTGCAAGAATACTTTGGTTTTCAGTATACCCTGTAATACTTATGTATAGTGTGTCGGTATTTTGAATAGAACTTAGTTTAGCAACCGTAATCGCGGTGTGGTGTATAAAGTCAAACATCAAGATCAAATATCTTAACCCAATATCAAGATTAGAACTAGAATACGGTCTAGTTTCAGAAGGAGGTATGTGTTTATTTCACATCAAGTTTGAGCTTATTTGGATTTAAGTTCTTTATGCCTACACGTATTCCCAGCAGATTTGTTTTACTATGTTCTGAGTTCAACGGCCTCACGTACGCCCCTATTCAAAATATACGTAACGCGCGGCACTCGAGAGCTAAAAATACGCATTATATAAGGTATCTTATTATTCTCTTATGTATTTACATACTTTAACATAATGCTCATACTTTGAAAGGAGACATTGTACAGACAGAGTATTTCTACCCATAAATACCTGAAATTACAGTACCGTAAAATGATTATACTGTGTCAGGCTTACTGTGAATTTTATGCGCCATTAACTGTCGTTTGCGGCCACGTCAGCTTTATATAAAGTGACAACCCTTTCCGAGGACAGCCCTCTAAATGGCAGGCGACATTAGCCTTTATGTAATGGGTGATAGGAGCGAATTTTCTTTTCAAGTGTCGCTTTAAATATATGAGTTGCTTCCTTCCAATACAGCTTTGGCAAGGCGAGGCACCTACAACTAATGAGGCAGAAAGTAAGCACTTCTGTGGATGATACGGTCAAAACTTACCTGCCTGACATAAAAGAAAGAAAATGAGATACTTTTAGCGAGTTAATGCAAAGGGCAATCTTTGAACTTTTACATTTTCCAGGAATCTTCCTGATATTCAGAGTTGTTGTAACAAACACAAATATGATTCTAAGAACATAAAGCATTTTCTGTTATCTGTACAGAACAAAACAATCTGATAACTCACATAAAAAATTTGTACATTACAAAATAACTTATTGCGAGCTAAACTAAACTCAAGCGCAATGTGTGCAGAAATCGGAGGTAAGTGATAGTAGTGGAATTAATTTGGATAATAATGATATCGTTCTGCAACCACCCAAGCGCAAACAATAGGCTTTGCGTGCTACGATGGCACCTACCTATATGGAATTAGTCTACGTAATACATTGCTACAATAAACGATTTCATGAGATATTTGAGAAGTCTTTGCGAGTAATCTGTCAATTGCTTACTGAAATTTTATGTTGCTTACCAGTATCTACTTTAATTGTTTAGTAGGTTAGGTAAAATTAACAAAATTATGACTAAGTTAACTAAAATTGTAGAGCCTAAAATTCCATAAAAGCTTAAAAACAAATGAATATATTCCAATTTTTTCATGTGATTTGGCGCGCCTTGGCAGTAAAACTGACTCGAATGCCGTGACGGCAGACGACATGACGCTGTCATGCCGCGATTCCCCCTCTACGCCACCGCTCTCGACTCCCGTGTGTGCGCGCGCGTAAACTATACACTTTGTTGTTTCTCTGTGTGAGTAATAAGAAAAATAAAAAGATTTTATTGAACTCTATTTTCTCTTTATTTTACTCCATATTTTATTATAGGTTTTTATTCAATATAAATTATAACATTATACCTACGTTGTGCATATATATTTTTTTATTCTCCGTTTTCTACTCTTCCAAAAATAGCCTTCATAATATAAGTTATATCAGAATTATAATCTTAAGCCCTGACCTCACAGTTCTAAGAATCCAGAGTTATCCAACTCTTTGTTGTTGATCGCTTGTAGCAAATACTTGAAATACGAGTACTCGTAGCTCTCAAATTCGAAATAAAAGACTGATAATGTCACTACAGTTTTAATATTCATAAGTACCTGGGGGGTGCTTACTGCATTGCTTACTAAAGCTAGCTTTTATGAAGCTATTGTTATCTGCCAACATCTTGTACCAATCTCTGAATGCCACAGTCGTGATGGTACGAGTTCGTCTAGCAAGATCGATTCATAGTAAAATGTCTAAGACATTTAAGGGCTATTCTAGCTGTCTAGTCATGAATCTCGACTTAAAACTAGATTATAATATGAGTCGAGATCAGTATGAAATGTTTCAGTGATAAATCCAGACTTATGGCTGGGCGTTCTGAAATGCGGGCCTTTTCTTTTTGGGTGGGATATTATCAAATAACTTCTCCCGCTGTGGGCGGAGCGGGAGGGCGTGTCAGACTTTTACTGACTAAAACCCACCCGTGTTCCTTCAGTGTCCTGTGTGCCAGGGCCGCGGTATCCCTTTCGGACAAACCCGCAACCCTGGCAGGCACCGGTCCGGGTGGACCCCGTCAGTGCGTGCTGACATCTCTTTGAGGCGCGCATGGAACACAACGCGCCGTCGACCCAGGCCTGGTCCTTACCGGACGGTGAGCTGCCCATAGCTCGCCATCCACAAGCCCGTGCCTATGGTGGCCGGGAATCGACTACCGATTCCCGCCGCCCAGGGCGTCTCCTGCGGCGACTAGGGGCGTTAGGGCGCACAGACTGCCGCTCCCTCACGCGTTCCGCCTCCTCCTTCGCGAGCATTACTGCTTCGCAGAAGGAGGTGACTCCCATGCACTCTCGCTCCGGACCATGGCTTGGACCAGGGCCGGACGCGAAAGGTCGCCGCCGCCGATTGCCTCTGAGGACACGGCGGTGCTCTGCCCAAGCCGTGAAGACCTCCACTATATGCTCCACCGTGTGAAATGCGGGCCTAAGTCCATTATTGTACACATTTTTTGTTTAAGCTTTAAAATAAATAAGCTGCGTACAAAGTAATTAGTCCCGAGCCAGACAGATAATTATGCAAACGTCAACGAACTTGTAAATGTGTGTACAAAATGTTTCGTGTTTACACACAGCTTGCCACGTAGGTATCTTTGTTACAATAATATAATAAAAGTTTTTCAAGCCATCAACCCTAAAGCTAGTGGCACATAACAATTTCAACTGAATTACGCGGTATTAACCCGATCGACGATGTAAAGAAAGATCTTGACGCGAATTGATCCAATCCAGTCTGGCTTTATGTCAGTTGGAGCTATCCGATTTGTCGCCAGAGCCGAAGTAATTTCAAAATTATTGGGGCACTATAAAGAAGTTGGAATTGGAATAATCAATGCAGTAACCCCGATTCCCGAAAATCCATAAAAGACAAACCAATCTTTGACATTACGGAGATGAAGGGTAGTAATTGCCGCCATAAAGTGTGGTGTCCCCTCAACTGCTAGCGGCCGGTATTAAATTTTAGTGCTTTCCCAAGTTTTTGG
The DNA here is from genome assembly GCA_947523025.1 of Dryobota labecula. Taxonomy (NCBI): domain Eukaryota; kingdom Metazoa; phylum Arthropoda; class Insecta; order Lepidoptera; family Noctuidae; genus Dryobota; species Dryobota labecula. The sequence goes on from OX383284.1 coordinate 19,711,006, forward strand.
CCTTAAATCCATATCGATTTCCTTTGTCCTTTACATTTATTTTTAAACTCGATTCCTCGGAGTGCCTTCAGCTATTAAGAGATTAATGTTGGTGACTCTAAAATATTGCTGCAGTATCCGTATACCTATCGATATTGAAAATCGCGGAGACCATTTCAATTATAACTAACACCTTAAGGGATAAAATATTAGAAATTAGTTTTACTTCCTTAGTGCTACACTGTTTAAATACAATATAATCTGGCTCGACTACCTTTTTGCGACTGTGAACTTCATAATGAAGCTGTCATAAATAATTAAAGAGCGGTTCCAGCGTTTTATTTCGATTAAACTTTACCAACGCTAATGAAAATCGTTCGAATAATGTAGCCGAATAAATTGAATAGCCTAATAAGTATTATCATGAATATTGTCAAAATTACACTGGTAAGGGGTTTGCGTAAAAACTTTTTGTGTTTTAAGTAAAAATGTTTAGTATTTCTTCCATTAATATTCAGCAAGAATCGTTAGCAGTTCGCGCTTGTTTTCGCTTGTTAGAGTCGGATCACCCACATGGGTGATCCGACTCTTAACCCTTCATATGGACCACCCTGAAGATGGGCCACGCGAGACAATGGTTTTTAATTGTGTATGTAATGACGTTAATAAAAACAACATTCTTTAAGAAAACAACTTCTTCGAATCGCATGAAAATTGCATTTTCATATTTGCATTCACAACAAAAAAAATATAAAATCAAATCAAATAATTTTTATCTGTAATTTTTATGGTGAACATAATAAAGAGAATTATATCTATATACACTGAAAAAAATGTTTACTTATACATAACCAAACTTTCGTCAACATCTAACACAAAATGTGACCATACATAACTTTATGCAACATGTAACCAAAACCTGTGCTGGCTGTTGTGTATCACTTTTATTAAATCAAGTTAACTTTTACAAAGTCTTGTCAAACTTTGATTATTCCTAAAATAGCAGAAGTATTTAGGCTAAATATTTTTTTCAGTGTATCTTCATGCTACACGCATTTTACTCTGGAAAGCGTTATTTCTTAAGATAAAGAAAAATAAATATTTAAACGTACATAAATATATAAGTAGGGAGGTAAAACATTCAAGGGGAATATTAAAAACACCTATTTTTAAAACGAGATGGAGAAATAAACATGCTTATAATAATATCCATTAACAGAGAGCCTCATAAAAATCTTTCACTGAGTGAAAATATGTAATTGTGCTTTCTAAAGCTCCGTCGTGCGAATAATGAAAAGTGTCACTTGTAGTAGGTACATGTGCCCCGTACTTATAACAAGTATGGAAGTAACAAGGGGTTGTGTAACTGTCGTGCCGGTCACGTTCTGCGGCCGGCACGTCAACGCGCAGTAAAATGTACGCAGCCATCCGCACGAAACCGACCCTTTAAGTGAGATGGAACAAAACTGATGCACTTAACGATTTATGTACTATCGGTTAGATGAAACACCATAGTGCTAATAAATATAACGCTGCTATAGATTAAAAATTCTCCATAATCCATACTTATTTCCATACCTACTAATATTATAAATGTGAAAGTAACTCTGTCTGTCTGTTACGCGTACACCGCTGAACCGATCGTCATGAAATTTGGCAGAGATATAGCCTGAGATATGGAGAACGACATAGGCTACTTTTTTACGCGATAACCGACATCCACGCGGGCGGAGCCGCGGGCAAATGCTAGTAAACTATAAATAAACCTTACAAAGTGACATCTTCGAAAAATTTAATAATCCGAAGACACGCGTCACAGAAAAGGTCACGATAGCAAAAATATTTAATATATAAAAAAACCCAGTTGCGACCAAATTAACTATAATTTGGTCGCAACTGGGTTTTTTGATATATTAAATATTTTTGCTACGGTGACAGATTGCTGTGACTGCAATCACAATAAAATTGTGAGTACAACGAAATTTTTAAGAAAGCAAGAGGCGCGTACTTCACCCAATTTACATGAAATTTCCGTCATGGAGAATATTTCTTTCTTTTCTCTTCGCCTTCAAATGGTAATGAGGGTCGGTTGGAAAATTTCAGAAGCAGATTAGATTTCCCCGCTTCTATATTGTCTGTTCAAATGAACGGCATTGAAAGTTGTTCACTTCGTCCGATACGTTTTGTTGGCATTTTGATTGTATTCCCAAAAATTCATCGAACCCGTAAATTTTGTTAAAAGCTTCCACGAAATGTGTTTTCAAATGTAGGCTAATTACGCATTAAAATTAGTGTTTTGCAAATAAGTGAGTGAAATTAGCTGTAATGTGCATAATGATCACATTACAGTGACACTATTTATTAGTATCCAGCCTAACCATTGTTTTAACAATAAATACTAACTTACTATGAAAAGTGGAGTTATTAACCGATTTTCCAAAAAAGAGGAGGTTCTCAATTCGATTGTATGTTTTTTTTATGTTTGTTACCTCAGAACTCCGTTGTTTATGAACCAATTTGGAAAACTCTTTTTTATTTGAAAGGATATACTTTCAGATTGGTCCCATTTTTTCAAAATCCAGTTCCGATGATGGGGTCCATGAGGAATTGAGGGAACTCCACAAAAAAAAAAAAACAACCGACTTTCAAAAAAATAAATAATACAAAAAACTGAAAAATAACTTTATTTTCGGAAGTCGGTGTCAAAAAACGAAAATACAGAACCAAGGACACCGACTTCCGAAAATAAAGTTATTTTTCACTTTTTTTTTTTAGTCTGTTTTATTTTTTGTTAAAAAGTTTTTTTTTACTAATCTGCAACGCAATTTAGAATTGAGATGCAATTTCAAGAATACATCATAAACTAGATAATTATGTATATTCGCTATAAACACACACAGGATTAATAGAAACAGCTATAAAGGTAGGCATAGTATAACGTCAAACGGGCTTTATAGCGCTTGGCGCTTTAAGATCCGCTGCGAAAACTCACCGGGAAGCAGGAAGACAAGGATTAAGCATAAACCTGGCCCCGGACGTAGTTCTTATAAACTTAAGGTAGAATTTAGTCTATTAAGAAACCTGCACTCGACTCGAAAATATTCTACTAGCATATTTTCGTACTGGGAAGCGGAAAAGTTAACCAGGCTACGAAGACGGCCATCGTTGCTTCTTTCACTTTTTTCGTACTTATATTTTGTTCGCAAAGACGTTTGTATTTTTTATACTTCAGTTCTGCAAGCCGAGATGCTTGTGCTGCAGAATAAAGACTTATTTGAAAGAAACTTGCTCAAGTGTAATATAAAATCCGCACCTGACGCGCATAATATTAGCGTGAACGACACGGCGCATATTTAATCTTAGTGCTGGAGACAGGAGTCAAGAAACTTCACTGTAAATAATGTGATATTAGTTCCAATGCACAAACCACTGCAACTGGTTTCGTGGCCGCGCTATCGTGAGCCTGAAAATTTTCCGCGTCATTAAACATGGCTGGCGGTCTACAGCCAACATAACAAAACAAACGATGCCAAGCTTTGTGTCATAGTTCACGATGAAGTTGGTGCACCTGCTTGTTTGGGTCACGTCGCGTTTGGATTACAAGGACGAAAATACGGTTTTTGATGTCAGGTGTTTGCTGATTTTGAAGTAGCGTCTCCTGTTTCTTTGTGGCTTTTGTAGGTTTTCAAACCGCAACTTTTGTTTTGGTTTGGGATTACAACTTTTGTCGGTCTGAAGCGTGTTTATATTGTGTTAGGTCTAATCTGCGTTCGCTAGCATCTAACATTTTTTTCTTAAATTGGCATCTCAGAGTTAACCACGAGGGGTTGAGACTCTTTAACCGGGCTATCCTGTGGTACCTTAAGCTCCTAAAAGAAATTTAAGGCCTCCAGCTAGGGCATACTTATAAGCTAGCCGACTGCACGCTAAGGGCACCCCCTTTGGGGTACGAACCTCGGCTTAGGGCAGAGTCGGATGGAGGATGGCAAGGGTCCGTCGGTGGCTGGATAAAATCAGGGTTTTGATTATTATCAGGGGGATTTACATGCTGCTCAGCTAAAGCGCGTGCTGGCGCTTTACTTAAAGGCAAGGGTCGGGGAGGATTATTCGTTAGTCGGGGATTTCGCGCGGGGCCTCGGTGGCGAGGTCGGAATGACAGCATCTAACATTTACTAATAAGATTACTTATTTGGGCGAGTAATCCATACTTTTGTGCAAAATGAGTAAATTGACACTGTTGATAAAGTTAACGCATCACACAGGCAGAGCTATCACTAAAAGCATAAATAACAAGGTTTTCCAATTTTAGAACGGAATACACAATTTTTTCTGATTGCTTCGAAATCTCTGTATAATTTTCTACTCCCAAAACAGTCCAAAGCACATACGCAGAGCAATCGAATACGCGCGAGGCTTAGATTAGTTCGTTTGTATCCTGGCCTCACTAGGTTCGATATCTTTCGCCTCACGTTTGCAGTGGCAAAAAAAAAAAATCGCTTGCCTTCGTACGAATTTCCGCAAACACCGTCGCCGCGATTGGCTCTGAACGTCACCGTCTAAATTAAGTTACATCTACCTGCCTAAGTTTTGCGCTAGCTCTTGATAAGCTCGGGGACGTGCCGTGTAATTTTAGTTGTGCAACTATGTGCTACTTGAGTTTCTTTAGCTGAGTTCGCCGCATTGTTTAATGTACTAAAGAAATGTTGAAAAGTCAAATAAAGACGTTTAAATGGTTTCCTCTGAGTACGGTTTCTAGTTCTACCTAGTTCTATAACTTTGCTCCGAAGAGTGTAATTACCTAGAGTTATTTATCGACGTTACTTTTTGCACGTTAAAAATGACGTACTTATCTAAAATATGATAGAAAATCTCGCTGATGGTCGAGATTTCCATAAAGTATACGAAAAAGCCTACCAAATTACCTGAGGTTGAGCCAGCTGAATTCAAAATCAGTCAAAATGCTCACAATTTCAGCCTTAGTACGCGAAATGTTCGTGATTTCAACGTGAAGTGCCGTAAAAAATGGCTTGACTAAGCTGAAAAACAGCGCTCGACTTGTGACCTTTGTTCCTTCGTAAAAAATGAGGTTTCATTCAAAAAACGAATGTTAGGGCCACGTCAAAATGTACGCCGCGGAATTTGTGTTTCTGTTACGTTTCGCTACATAATTTATAAGCGGATGAGCCGTCCACTCGTATTTCAATGGTGGCCAACGAGCGGTCTTTTCACGAACTCAATTTTTAGCATTCAGAACACTATCGTATGCTAATAAGCTCTCACTGAACAGCATGAAACATGAAAATGTAATTCCTTTTTACTGTGCAGATAATTTCGAATTTCATGAAAGATAATTAGGTAGCACATTTACCATCTACAGTGACCTATTTAAGTTATAAAGTGCTATAAATTTGTTAGCAGACATGTTTTAGCGAGTCACTTTCTACCAATTCCTTTATATTGCTTGTCTGCTTGGTCGAAGACTGTTACTTATAGTTTTATTTGTTCGCCGTCTTCCTGACAGTGATCGAAGACTTTAATGGCGTGACTGTGTAAGTGCGGTGTATGTAGCGCACCGTGTGAGTTTAAAGAGAAGTGGAGCATCTAGATACGAGGTGACAGAAAGATATTACAGGAAACCAAGTAATCTCAGCGAAGCAAATATAAGAGGCTAGGATGTTTGTCGTGTAATAGCGCTTATTTTGTCACATTCGCGTCGCATAAACGTGACGGAGCAGGCACAATAAGGCGTAGGCTATGCCGTAATAGCCGACGCCTCTGATTTATACGTATTTCCTTTATGTGCCAACCAAATGGCTTTCTTTATAGAATGTTTCTTTTTCGGGCGCAATCACAAGTCAGTGTCGCGGTTGGCCGTCTCTAAGTAAGTTACGGTAGCGGCAATGCTTTTAGATTAAATAAGTTTAACCTCAGTTCTGTTCGATGTACATATTGTATAGATAAGTATAACAAAAATAGGAAAGTAACAGGCATTGTATTGTGTTAGCTTTAGGGTGCTTTTAAAGGGGCTATATGTTACTGTAATGTGTGTGTGTGCAACACAGTGGCCGGCAACATTGCTTTAGTTGCAGATACGTATATTGCAATACATGGCCCAGCCATAGATTAGTACTCAGCCATAAGCTGTAATAAAATGTTTCCGAGATGGCCGAGCAATAGTTGCCAATAGTACAGACAAACATTGCCGGGAAAGTATAGCCCGTTTAGGAGCACCTTTTGCAGTACCTATTGCAGTACCTATTGCAGTACCCTATTGCAGTACCCTATTGCAGTACCTACCATTATATAAATGTTTAAATAATCCCACAGGACAAACTATCTGAATTTAAAACACAACATTAACATGAGTACTTTAACAAACCCATCACTGTAGAGTGTAAACTATAAAACAAACGAGATTCCGCACATTCTAATAAATAAAAGTAATTTTGAGCGTCAATTCAGACTAACAACCAACTATATTATGAGAAAAATTTAATAGAAGAATAGATTTGCTTCATATTCTTTCGACACGCTGGCGGTGGCACTATATATCAGGGGATGAATAGCAAACTCACGCGACGGAGATAACAGGCATGGAACAAAAGGGTTCCATAAATCGTTATTAACTACAGTCTCTTGGTCCCTTGTTCAGGCAGAGTGTGCCGATAGTATGCGTCACAAGCTAGTAAATTAAATAAGTTGCGAACTGTTAGAACTCGCTTGCGTGGCATGTAAAGGTAGCATAGTATCGAAGGAATTATGGCCGTTGTTTATTTGCAATGTCGTGCATGTGTGTTCGGACATAGGCCTCATCCAATAACCGCCACTTCGACCGGGTCTGAGCTTCTCGCATCCAGCGGATTCCTGTGGCCTTCACAAGGCCATCGGTCCACCTTGTGGGAAGCCTACCCTACCTTTCGGTCCCATCGGCAATCAGTTCTGCAATAGTGCCCACTGCTACTTAAATTTGGCAATTCTTCGGGTTATGTCGGTTACCTTGGTTCTCCTGCGGATCTCTTCGTTTCTGATTCGATCACGTAGGGAAACTCCAAGCATACCCGTCTCTCCATTGTCCTTTGGGTGATTTTGTGTGGAGTGTGTTCAGATTCAGATTTATTTATTTGCAAAAACATGTGTAGATAATACACATGGTATGATGCTTATTATAGGTGTAACAAGGTATTTTTTGGCTCAACATGTTTGACCATGGCTGGTGTACAAATTAGGTTGAAAGACAATAGGATATGAAAATTAAGATACAAAGAACAATAATATAAGTAAATCAACAATTAACAACAATATTAAATTAAATACGTCAATAGTCATGCGATTCAAAATAAATAGAATAGATTCAGTCAGTATATTCAGAGCGATTTATCATTTAAAAATTCATTAACATTATAATAGGCTTTTCCTGTATGTATTTTTTTTAATGTTTTCTTAAACTGGTCTATATTTCATTTCTTAACACAGATAGGGATATTATTATAAATTATTGGCGCTCTGCATACAACGCTTTTATATAGTAGCGCTGTCTTAGCTGGCTGAACACGAATTTTACTATTATCCCGGCGTGTGTTAGAAAATAATTGATTCAACTTACAGAGTTCTAGGATGGCAACATTACAATATATCACATTTCCACTCACAATGATGATCTCAACGAGCTAAATCTTTCACATTTCCACTACCTCTCAATACCTAATTACCTATAGAAACTTTTCATACCGAAAAAAATAACACCGAAAAGCAGTTTTCAATTAACTAAAAATAAAATTATATGTAGAACTAATGAAATTCACAAATACAGCAGATTTCATAGAAGTAGGTACTACAATAATTCTTTAAAAAAAAAGGGAATGATGTCATGTTATATCAAAAGATTTATCTGAGTGGAAAAAGTCTGAGCTAAAAAGGAAGAACAAAAAAATCTCTGAACAAAGGAGGTTAGGTTATATCTTAGTCTTTGTGGTGCCTTACATATGTCAGAAATACCTTTGACTCTGTACTTTTTTCTCTATACACATACGGATCAGAAAAAGAATATTTAATCAATATTATTATGCCAATGTCTGTAAACAGTGATTGACAAGGCCGTATTCATAAATAAATAATGTTGATTGACACTGTTGAATCGATATTCGTTTTAAACAATGTTTTGGATATTTATTATGAACAACTATCTACTACGTGAGTTGATCGTAATATTATTGTACGTACATAGTTACGGTTTTTATTTATTTGAGTTTTTAATTTATTATAAATTATTGTTTTGGGATTTTTATTTTATTCCCCTAGTGGGATTTATATACAGGATGTTAGGCAGACGGTGGAACATACCATATTTTTGTAATTTTTGACGTTCAAAAGTGCATTTTACGTGCCTATTTTTTTTTTAAATCTTTATTTATTTAAGGGATTTTTGTACACATATGCGACGATGTCAATCCCATCGTGCTTTTACAAATACCAACTTACTTCTAAACTTAATTAACAAATCTAAGTCACACAAAACTTAATCTAATTTCTTATTTAAAAAAGTATGTAATATTTTTGCTGCTTCAGAAGTAGGCTTGACTAAAATACCATGGAACATTCCAACATCCATTACCGACAATTTCATTGAGTTGATAAGTGCGTTTCTTTTGTTTGTATATCTGACACATTCCACCAACACATGCTGGGCATCCTCAATTTTACCACACACATCACAGTTAGGAGAGTCCGATTTTCGCATGAGATAAGCAAAGTTGTTTAGTGGAATATGTCCTGACCTCAAACGATGTGCAGCAAAAATTTGACAGCGACTCATTTTCGACCCGGAGAACCAGGGTATATGAGGAGGCTCACACTGTAACGTGCCTATTTGAAATAAATGATTTGACTTTGACTTTTGAATTTGACTTTGAAAATGGCGGATCCGTGGGGCCTTCTGCTACGTGATTAGGCCCAATAACAAGACCCAGGCCACACGTTTCTTATTTTTTTTTATTCGAAGTTCGTCGGTGCTAACTGGCAATATTTTTTTTCATCTAGAATAACCCTTAAATCAAACAAACATTTCACATATATTTTTTTGCATGTAATTAATTTCACTTTTCGTAAATGTAGAAAGTTCCGTGAAAAAAGGCCAGGGTAGTTAAAATTTATGAATTACTCTAGTTGTTTTAAAATAAATTGTGCATATTGTATACCATTAGATGATATAAAACATGCACAATAATATGTATAATCCATTTGGAACTGCTCTATCACTCTTAGTTTTTTTTTAACGCAGTTCAACGTCGGGCTTGCAGTATATTTTATAAAATTGTTCGTAGTTTAAGGGCTCGTATTTAACTTTCTAGTAAGCATCTGCATCAAATACGAATTTTATAAGATTCTGAAATTATACAAGATGAAAATATATTTAAAAAAATTTGCCAGTTTTGCTATTTTTAAAAGAAATTATAGACGTTTGTAGTTTGAACAATGACGACGTTAAAAAACAAATGCGTGTGGTCTGGGTGTTGTTATTGGGCCTAAGCACGTAACAGTCGGCCCCACGGATCCGCCATTTTCGTATGTTCAACCATCTGCCTAACACCCTGTATATCCGTGAGCATCACAGCGGGCCCTATCAGAATCCCAGCGCTGCGGTATTTTTTTTAAATACGCAGCATTATGCTGAGATAGGAGCTTTTTTGGCGTCGCACAGGTCTTTCTATTTTTATTTTTTGCTTTGTTTATTCGAACAAATATGTAAATTTTGTTAGCTTTAGATGCTTCATTTTTCCTTTTTTTATTTCCTGTGCGTGTCCCAATATTTTTCTTTCTTTCTTGAAAATTGTATGCACAAGTAATACTGTTACTAAGTTACATTCTTATACACACTGCATCACCATCATTATTCATCACTTTTATGTTACCTACTTTGGATCTTTGTTATTATTTCAATGATACTTACTTAGCCTTACGTAGATACTTTCGCTTAGTGGATCTCGTGAAGTTCTGGAAAACGTTACATTAACAGCATTTTCGATCGAACTAAGTATCAATTTCACAGACAGAAGTCGTGGTTCAAAGCTGAATGCTCGTTTAATTAAGCATGCAATGAATAATGATAATTATAAACAACATTACCTGTACATACACAATTTAAATATACATTGCTAAAAGAACAATATTTCAACGCCTACTTAGAGCAAAAAGTTCAACATCCTGTATTCACGCTGGCCGTCGCACGAAACCATCTATGCACGGTTTGGGCAAACAACACCTACGGCAAGCGGACATCTTCTTACCTTTTCACCGTTCCTCGGTTAATTAACAACCTAGGTACCTTTCGATTTGCGCAGTGTCATTACCCCAAGAAATATTAAATCAAAACTTAAGTCCCACTACCTACAACACATTGAAATGCGGTTTATGTAGTAACTAGCATATCACCTGAGATGAAGTTACCAAATATATAAAATAAAAAAAATAAAAAATATATATGTGATATATTTCACTGCAGCCTAATGAAGTTCACAGGAGTAGCATATTTTAATTGTTTTTATTTGAATATTATATTATTTTATTTATATATTATATTTTATATTTTTATTTGTATTTTAATGGTATTTTCATGGTATTTTGATTGTATTTTTTAAAATGGATGGGAGGGAGTAACGTATATTTTTGTGGTAGTAACACTGCATTGGCGTTATAGCTGTTAAGGTGTTATGTACGTAATTTTGAATAAATAAATATAAATAAATTTCGAAATAAGGTATTATGTTATATTTATTGTTTACCTTGATTTTGTTTTTTCTACGATGTAGAATTACATGTAGCATTAAGTACAAACCTTAGTGGTTTAAAAAAGGTATTCTGCTAAAAACACTTTGTAATTAATTTTTAAATGGTAAATAAATGAAAAAAAAAAAATTTATATATATTATTGAATTTAGTCAGCGAAATGTTAATTATTTTACCTTTTCATCTGGTACACTCTTGAAAGTTTTCCGAGTTTTTTTCTCTTATAATTGGGTTTGAATTTTAGCATAAGTTAGAAAATTTTGTTATATCATTTTCAACAAAAATTTTTTTGCAGAATAACTTTTTTAAACCACTAAGGTTTGTACTTAATGCTACATGTAATTCTACATCGTAGGAAAAACAAAATCAAGGTATAACAGTTTCTTTTAATCTAGCGACTCGCCTCTATTTCGTTCAGCATTTACGATCTGACAAAATACCGAGATTTCCCTATTATTTGTTAGTTTATTATTATTTAAAAATCGATCCAAATCCGTTGCGTAGTAAAGAAAAACAATGAAGTCACAAACAAACACGAAAAGAGACTTTAATTTATAATAAGTCTTGTATAGATTTAGATTGATAATTGAAGCCTGCAAGGCTTTTTATGTCGCGAAACATTTTAAACCAAACGCAACGCAAACATTTACACCGATATCAATTTTAAGATAACAACACCGTTCTATATTCTCGAATAAATGATGTAAAAACAGGAGACGGGGAAGCGTAACATAATTCTGTGTGTTCCGCCCGCCTCGCGGGCGCTCCGATAAATCTAATGTAAACACCATCGTGGCACTGATAAGATATGAGAAACAAATGAGGAAATAAATCACTATTTATTACATTTTAATATATTTGAGGAGCTTTCGGATATCGGCTGACCATATTAGTCGTCGCTTACTAGTGTTTAAATAATACAACCTTTTTAGGGTTCCGTACTTCAAATGGAAAAATACGGAACCCATAAAGGATCAATCGTGTGTCCGTGTGTCCATCTGTTACAGCCAATTTGCTCCGAATCTACTGGACCGATTAAGTTGAAATTTGGTACACATATGAACTTCTGTGACCCAATCACGGAGGTGTAACGTAAATAAATAAATTTTGAATATGAGGGGTCACTTTTGGGGGCAAATTAGAAAAAAAAAAAGTTTTGCAAACTGTACCGTGTGACTTATCAAATGAAAGGGATTATTTTATGGATCTCAGATATATTTTTATTATAATTTTAAAATAAACTATTACTAAGTTATTTAAGAAAATAGATGAAAATTGACTATCTCCGAAACTAGTGAAACTAAAATTTTTAATAAAAAAAAAAAATATATATATATATACCATATAAATAGTTCTTTACTTATAAATTACAGGAAAATCTAAGAAGTCTATGGTCTTAATATGTAGGTACATTTGCAGTAAACTTATCCCAACTAAGGAACCGTTCATTGTGCGTGGTTCGACACGCACTTGACCGGTTTTTTTGAACAACCCTATCTATCAGGAAGTCATAATTTCATAAAACAACCTCCTGTAGGTTCCTATAGGCTGTTGTTTTATGAAATTTTGGCTTCTACTGTGCTGTAGCTCGCTTTCATTCGACTTTTACGATATGCTCGACACGAAAAGCAGGTCATAAATCTTTTCTCTTTGTAGAAAAACCTCTAAGAAATAAAACCAAAACATTCTCTGTCGTATTTTCCGTATGTAGTTTGGAATTTTACACGCAGACGATCCTAAGTGAGATAGGCAGACATAATTATCGAATGTCAGTCGTCGGCGTCGTGCTGAAACCCGGCGGCACTCGGGCCAGGTATGCTAGGGATGAGCCGCATTTGCGGATATGTGGATATTCCGGGTAAAATGGTACTACACTCCAGATTGCGTTTGCACAGAGCGCTCCCTGATATGTTGGTTCGGTTCGTTTTGGTCGGTTTACTCTAAACAGATTCGGTAACGAAAGCTTATCGAAAGCTTGCATTCGATGAGCTCTTGAAGGATTTGCGAGATCGAAAAGCGACTGGATTCTGAATATTTCATATACCAAAACATCCCATTTGAAATAATAAGGCTTTACTTACTACAGTACAGTCTCGGTAATCCGGCACTAATTCAGACACAAGGGTGGATTAGTGGAAAATTCGGCTTAGTGGAATATTGGAAAATAATTCTAAATAATGGGACATGTGTGTATTACCAATGAACTTAATGTTTATTTTAATATTTTTTATGATCTTTTGTTGCCCACTAGCCCTTGTTTAAAAACTTTCTCACGTAGATTTCTGAGAACCATTAGTTCTTTTGTAGAAACTCCATATTAATCTGCCCAAGTGTATGAAATTATCAGCGAAAATCAATCTAAATCGATCGCGTGTTTACGGTTTTTCCGGTGCATTGAAGTACCAAATTATCGAGATTGTACTTTACTAATAAAAGTTTGAGGATAAGAAGCGAGGTATTCATGTCAGTATTATTGGCAAGAGCTACACTAAAGCAAAATATTACTACCCATAATTTTTTTTTCTCAAACATGCATGGAAATATTGTCATTATTTTCGAGAAAAGAACACGCGAAGTATCAAATTTACGGACAAAGAAAATCAAATCCATTGCAGGAGCGTTTTTTGAATTTGGAACATTACAACGCTCCAGCAATGTTGTATGAAATGGCGTGTTGGGGTTAATAAAATTAAATACTCTTTGATTGGATCTCTTATCATTCTTAGCATACCAAAGTACGTCTCTTTGCTTAGCACAAATTGCGTTCACGTGGCTGTATATCCATAAATACGTTTGCCTTTCGGCACAGATGACAAAATAGAAAATTGGCGGCAAAGCTGAAAATTCGTCTTGATTTGTTATTTACATAAATAATAAGTATAAATTTAATTAAAATGAATTCCCACGGTTCAGAGAGTGAAATGGAGATTGATTGTACTCCACCAGATTTAAGATCAGAAGCCAAATTGGTAATGGAAAACCTGCTTCCAGCGAAGTCAAAAGAAAAATACATGAAAGTATGTCTTATTTCCCTGCTTTTTTTTGAGAAAAGCACTATATATGCCTCGGCGGAAATGGCAAATGCCTGTCTCGTATTAGTGAAGTCCTCGCCTTCGGCTCGGCCTTCATACTAATACTTGACCTGCAATTCCCTATTTCCCGGCCTTTGCAATAATGTACTATTATTTATCCTAAATTAAATAACACGTGTCTGTACAAAAAAAAAAAAAAAATTAAGCAATGTTTTACACCAGAAAAGTTGCTTGAAAGAAACAAAACACTGTCGCTGTAAACGTTTCTCGCACTGATTGTAGTTTTCATTGCATTACACACGTCACCGTTTTTGTTGCCAAGCCCGGTTCGCCGGCCCGTTGTTTAAAGAGATTGTACAGCAATAATGAACGAACTAAGTAGAATTTAATGATCTGTTTTAAGCAAGAACGTACTCAATTAACTCTTTTGTTTAACCTGGAGAATGTCTGTTTGGCGGGCTAATATTTGTAGAACCGCACCAAACCACCGGTATTGTGGATCGGTGCAATGTATGTGAGTATAAACACACTCCCATATAAAACAAAAGAAGTTTGAAGCTATCGATAAACGAAGCTGCAATCATGAGCCAGTACATCCCTTCGATTAGAACTGATTTTACTGGGTTTTCCAAAATAACAAGACTACATAACATTATATCAAATAAATTAAGGCCCAGATACGAGGGCGGCACTGAAAATTTCGGGAATCAAGGAAGAGACACAACATTACTATTTAAAAATGTATTTATTGCTTTTCGAAGTATTCTCCGCGAAATTTGACACATTTTTCCATACGATGGAACCAATCATTGAAGCAACCATTCCATTCGGAAGTTGGGGTCTCCAAAGTGACCGTTTTGTAGGCGTCCACAGCTTCTTCAGGTGATGAAATACTCTGTCCACGCGATTTATTCTTTATTTTAGGGAAAGTATAGAAATCATTAGGGCTTAGGTCGGGGCTATACGGCGGATGGTCTAATAATTCTATGTTTTCTTGCTCTAAAAACTCTTTTGTTCTGTGCGCGGTGTGAGAACTCGCATTGTCGTGATGGAGGATGATGCGGCGGTTGCAGTTCTCTTTACGGAGTTCAGAAACGACCTGTGGCAAACAAATGCTAGCATACCATTCTGCATTAACCGTCCTTTGTCCCTCAAGAGGAATAGTCGTAACATGGCCGGTTTTGGAGACAAACGTGGCCACCATTTTTTTTTGCAACACTCCGTGAACGAACAATTTTTGTTGGCTTTAACTCATTTTCGAACACCCAAACTCGTGACTGGTTTTTGTTTCGGGTTCGTACGCATATATCCAGGATTCGTCACCTGATACGATGTTGTATACAGCATTTGAGGATCCTGCGTGGAATCTTTCGAGAGTTCTGACGCACCAAGTAACGCGAGCCACTTTTTGCTCTTCACAGAGCGAATGCGGTGTCCATCGGGAAAACAACTTTTTACACCTAATTGTTCATGCAAGATTATTTGTACTTGACTCATGCCAATGTCTAAAGTTGCCTGAATTTCGCGGTATGTCACATGTCGATCTTCCTCAATCAGCTTACGCACAGCATCAACGTTTTCTTGGGTGACTGCAGTTTTTGGACGACCTTGACGGGGATCATCACTGAGCTTGACACGTCCACGTTGAAAATCAGCAAACCAGCGATAAATTGTGGTTTTGGATGGGGCTTCATCACCAAATGCAGAAATCATCCGGTCAACACACTGTTTTTGTGTTAAACCACTTCGAAAGTCATAATAAATCATCGCTCTTGAATTTTCTCGAGTCAATTCCATTTTCTCAACGACTAAACAAGTTTGACAAAACCTTGTGACGAGACCGAGAATCTTTTTTTAAATAAATAAATGGTATTCGATTTTTAAAACCAAGGAGTTTTCAATTAAAAAGATTTTAATATGACAGGAACAGTGGAAATATTCCATTCCCGATACTTTTAGTGCAGCCCTCGTATATGCCAGTGATAGCGCAACGCGTCGTATATCCAGCCAGTAACAGGACTCGCCATCCAGGAATGCTGTCCCAAATAAGACGCATTATTAATTTATTATAAATACTCGTAAAACAAAAGGTATTTTAATTAATAAAACACTTACACTAAAAGTTCAATAATTAAATTATCTTTAAAAAGGTGAAGGTTTCAGAAAAATACGCTTGATAAATTTTGCGTGATTCTCAATTATTATTCTTCCTCTAAGTACTACAAAAGTAGATCCTAAGTTGTTACTTAAAATTATAGTTATAATTATAGTCATAAATAATTAATCAGAAATAGCACAATCTTTACAAATATGAATAACTAGCTTTTGCCCGCGACTCCGCCCGTGTGGATGTCGGTTATAGCGTAAAAGAGTAGCTTATGTCCTTCTCCATATCCCAGTCTATATCTCTGCTAAATTTCATGGCGATCGGTTAAGTAGTTTAGGCGTGAAAACATAACAGAATACAGAACACATAAAAGACATAGTTATTTTCACATTTATAATATTATAGTATAGTATAGTATGGATTAGTAACAATTTGCGATCGAAAATCCCGCAAAAAGTGAACGTTCAATTCCACATTTGACATTTCTAGAGACGTCACTTCACACTAGTGCCTCTAGCGGCGAATTCAAGCGCGATAATCCTCATTGGGGGCGATTGCTATCAACTGGGCGGCTGCTACTGAGTTTATGATGGAAAAACCCAATAGCACATTGCCCAACCTGGGAATCGAAATGGGCCCTTTGGTCAGCAGTAGCGCTTGCGACTACTCAACAAACGAGGGAGTTCCCCTGGTCTGTGTATTACATTTATACAGGGTCATTGGTATAGTAACCGGCATGACTCGTGAGCACAAACTGACACCTGCGCAGTAGTAAATTTTTAGGTCTCTCTGGCGGAATGAAGAAGCTGGGGGGCACCGAGATGCATGCGATTGGTTCGTCAGTCGATACTCGTCGTCTATTGGACTCTCGCGTGTCATTTTTATTGAGCTGAAAGTGTATATGCAGGAGCTTGCCCCCACTACTGCCCATCTGTGCTCACGACTCGTGCCGGTTATTATAAAACACTACTATGTCTCAGAACTATATTACTAACATCATAAACAACAAATTTTGTTCTATGACTTCATCAGATTTAAATAATTCATATTCTTTTGAATTCAACGCTCTAAATGTTACGAACTCTATGCATAGCAAAACAAACTGCCGTGTCTAGTGCAAAAGGCAGACACGTAGGAGGACACGGGAGGCGTAGGTTGGTATAACAAAATATAGAATTGAAATGTGTTAGATAGAGCAACGAAATCTTAAAAGTTTGTTTTTGGTAAATGTTGTAAAACAGAAGTTGTTGTTTATGATGTTAGTAATGCAGTCCTGCAAGTTTTTTAGTGTTTCACCTATAACCCTGTATATGAGTAGACATTAGACAACATTAGACATTAAAAAAAAAAAACATTTTTTACAGTCCGTTCAACCGATTTTGACTTCTATTCCGTAGGCATAAGGATGGCATTAAAAGCAAAAAAGTGGTTACAATACCAACTATTTACTGCAGCTGCTCATTGGCGACGTAACACTGGTGGATGCCAAGCTTCACAGCTTGGCTCATCGCCGCAAGGTTGCCTGCTTGTCGGTCTTCTACAGATTGTACTTTGGCGAGTGTGCCCATGAACTCCACGACCTCATTCCACCGGCCCCCTTCTATCATCGGACATCTAGGCGCACTGCAAGTTACCACCCTTGCCTAGTTGATATTCCACCAACTCGCATTAAGCGTTTTCAAACGTCTTTTATAATGCGCACAGCAAAGGAGTGGAACACTGCCTGCGTCTGTGTTTTCGAACGCATACGAGTACAACCCTAATCTATTCAAAATGAGAGTGAACAGGCTTCTTCTGGGTAAGCTCACACCATCGTAGACTTTGTCTCTGTCACCCAGACCTAGGCTAGAGTCAAGAGCAAACACATAGAAAAATAAAAAAGTCCCCATTTATCATGCCACTAACGCAATAGAAGTCAAAATCGGTTGAACGGACTGTAAAAGAGATTTACTTAAATGTCTAATGCTATTTCAAATGGAGCATAGTTATTGCTCACACGGATTGCTCTCCTCATTAGAAAGCGCCGGTAAACTGCAAAGCGCCTAATTATCAACAAACTGAAAGCTAAAACTCGGAAATTCGGGAACTACGACAAGCCAAAGTCAAGCTCTAAAAGCTAAAAGCCAAAGCTTTTCTAAATGAAGTACAACTTAAACTAAATACTCACTTCCGCTAAATCTGTATTGATCTCAACCCATGAAAGTGCAATTACAAAGTAAAAGAAGAACTACTATGGAGACAAAAACTCCAGGGCCTCAAATCTGCTATTAAAATAGTGTCAGAATGGTCTATCATTGATTTCATAATTGTTGATTTTGACAAGTTTGGTAATCTACTAATATAATGGCGTCATTATGACTTTCCAATGGTCAGCCACTGACACTCCATTGAATGAATTGGTAATCTCGTACGAAATGACAAATGAAACTTCCTACTAAACTTCCAACTTCCTACTACTTCAAATTGCTTATAAGTATAACACTAATAAATAATATGTCAAAATATATATAAATGAAATCTGGCATGAATAAATGTTCAAAATGTCATTGTAATGCAATTCTATTACGAGACCATTGACCGACCAATGATCGACCATTATGAATTTAGCAGATTACGAACTTTTAGCAAAATGACTATGGGATCGTGTTGGAGTGACGAATTTATAAAAATAGCAGACTTGGGCCCCAGGTATATTGCTGTCCTGTAAAATAAAACAAGGAAAATAGCAAGACAATACAGTGAACCAGTCTTAAAAATATAAACGATCAAAACAAAGCTTTCTAAACAAATGTTGCAACAAAACATTACCAAGTTATAATATTACAGTCGCAAATACATACATACAAAGCAATAAAGAGACAAATAAAAGCCATCAAATACTCAATGACATGGGTTTTAATTTACATGAAACATTTAATAGGTACGAAATTGAGCATCGAAATAATCTTCTCTCATTTGCGTCGTATAAATATATCAGCAACCCGGTTCGTATTATTGGAGGGTTAATTGAACGAGCTCTAAACAGTCCGTGTAAACGCATTCATGTAGGTATTTTGACAATCATATATGACGCTGTTAATTATAATTGAACCGTGCGTTGATAATTTCGGATACGCAATAATTGAAGCCGTGAGCATAATTGAAAACATTTCGGAATGACGGGAGTATTTTAATACGCACGCACTTCAAATACTTACTTTGGAATATTGATGTGTATTGCGTTCACGTAATATTCACATAATTATTTCATTTCAAACCATTCAAACAGATTAATAAAACTGTGTGTGTATAACTATTTAATTTGCTACTATTTAAACAATATCCACTATAATTTATGAACATTCATTTGGTTAATAAGCGTTCTTGAGTTTTGAATGGCGTAAATAACCTGACTTTGTTTTATATATTTTGATTTAGATATTGATAATAAATTCTCAATGAATCTGTTTTGATATTTTAATTATTTTTCAAAATTAAAATCTAGTAAACTAGTTTAGCAAATCCCTAATAATCATTATGAAAACGCTTATTAACGAAATTAATGATGTGATTAATGATGAGTAAACAATAATTTAAAAAAAAAATTACGAAAATCAAATCAAATTAAAATCAAAATAATAAAAAATCTAAAGTCAAATTATAATTATGTTCTATCTCCATGTACTTTATTGTTTGTACATAAATTATAAAATTTATAAATAAATAATAAATAAACCGTATCAATGATGAGCTACGTCAAATATTGTCACAAATGTGAATATTATTTATCATTCTTGGCATTCAAAAATATTACCCGGTGTTTGTACTGCTCGTATTACGTTATCATTTTGTCTCTAAGCACCTTCAGCTTATTTATAGTTATTCGTGTCTAAATAATTTAGTCGTCTACTGTTCAAGAGTCCTCCCCTCCATCTAGCTCTAGGCGCTTCGATTACACCAAGTATCTGAGAAACATAATATATCGCTGATTAATTTTAATTATAACACCACATCGCGCACCCCTGATTTATCGTTAGTATTACTGAGTCGGGGTAATTAAAGCATTACTTTGAGGTAGGCAGGTTTACTAAGCAGCTTAATCAGTGTCGGCAGTTTGTTATTATGGTTAATGACTCGTTCTAATTCTCTCGGCAACCGGCGAGAACCCCCTGACTAAGTTCTGCGGGAGCCCCGCGGCCACAAAATAAATAGGCACAGAAGGTCGGCTTCATACAATGAGCGACAACGCACGCACACAATTATAGTCACACATCTACGTACTGCAAGTGCAAGCGCACTCGCGACCGGCGGCATTTGTTTGATATAATTACATCGTTTTAGATCGCTGTAGGTTTGATCTGATCAAGCCTGTCTCTTGCTGCGTCCCCCAGCGACGCCCGTGGGTCCGTATACCTCACAGGGGGTGCCCTTAGAGTGTAGTCGCATAGTTTATAAGTTTTGTGCCCTGGCTGGAGGACTTATTTTATTAAGGCATCCACAGGGTAGCCCGTTTAAAAGCAGCCGACTACCTCTTAGGTAGAAATGAGAGAAGCTATTCACATAACAAATTGCTGTATGTACACACGGCTACAAATCAAGCTATTATTTCCAGTATAAGCTGAACTCACAATGTATAGGATTTTCGTACAGTGAGAAGTCAGCTTAAACTGGAAATTTATGGCTTGATTTGTAGCCGTGCGTACCATCGCGGTCTCGGACATTGGACTACCGTTAGGATTATTCATGCTTGCAGCGCTCGGCCGCTTTAGTAACGCTTACCTACGCTCGTCAACCAATAGCAACGCAGCATCAGATTTTTGCTGAGACACTTGTTTTTGAAAATGAAAAAAAAAAAAAAAAAATTACAGCCGTGGTAGTCAGACATCTGTACGTGTACATAGGTACCTGCACACGTACAGTCACGAGCACCAATATGTATACACTTAGCAAAATTCAAAAGAAATTTTCTCGTGATTATACGAGTATAACGATTGCAACTTTGAGATAAGTCTTGTCACAAAGTCTCTCTCTTACATAAAAATACATATAAGTAGTATACGTATAAACGTATACTATTATAATTATAATAGGTCTTATCTCAAATTTCTTCTTATTGAATTTTGCTAAGTGTATACATATTGGTGCTCGTGACTGTACACGTACCACCACAAAACGTTGTGCACGGGGTTTTGTTTTCACGGAGGTCAGATGTACGTACGTACGCGTTTATGTGGGCGTGTGTCTTATTCATTCGTTGTATGGAGCCGGCCTTCTGTACTTTTCTTGGGCCTAGACTTCGAACCGACTGCATCCATAATGAAAGTTTAATGTGTAAGAATTTAAAGTTCCTTAATGGTACGGTCGACCGAAGATGAGCTATTGAGTTAAATTGCCTGCAGTTAGGAGTAATTGTTGGATGAAGTTATTTCTGGAACGTGTGGATGAATTATTGTGACCTTTAATGTCGAGTGTTGAACTTAGGTAGTGTTATGTCGTTTCAAGTTCAGGTTAAATTATGTAGCTTTGTGTAATGGGATGATATGCTTCTATTGTGAATAAGAATATTCAAGTCCTAACCAAACTGATTATTAGTATTGCATCATGTTGTATAATAATGTTTTTTTACATAATCTATATGTAACAACAATAATTATACACCATGATGCATAATTATTGTTTTTACATAATCTATATGTAAAAACAATAATTATACACCATGATGCAATACTAATCAATTTGGTTAGGACTTGAATATTCTTATTCCAAACTGATTAGTATTGCATCATGGTGTATAATTATTGTTTTTACATAGGACTTGATTATAGTTATAGGATAGGACTTGCATATTTTTATATTTTTTTTTTTTTTTATATTGTTGTAATCAACGAAAAAGCACAGTTAAATTGTTGGTTTATTTTTATTCCTTTTTGACGTCATGACAAATATAACTTTTATTATACCATGAGTTTTAATTGGTGTACCAAATTACACTCAAGTTTACACAAGTAAAAATATATATTTTTAGGAATTTTCTGCTTGTGTTAATTGCGCAATATAAACTTTTATGTCCAATTCATCTTTATTTTCGTAACAATATTCTCGTACACATTTTTATACGTTCATATAATCCGCACAGTAATTCGGCACCATGTGTTATACGAGTTATCTCCAAATGAACGTTGTATCATTCCAAATGAACATTGTATCATTCCAAATGAATTACATCAACTGTTATCATGATACAAACTGTGAAGGTTATGTTAATTTTATTTTTGCCGCCGCTCAATTCTGGCGCCCTTGTTTTATTCAAATTGGATAGCATAACATATTTCATGCCGAAACTGAGCTTTCTAGGTCAAGCGATATAAGCCAGGTGATGACGGTGTTCACCAGAACGGACGAGAATAAGTGGATTTGTACTTATATATAAGGTGTATCTATTCATACATGAAATATTTTAAGAGAAACATCTACTGGTGTGGTTAAAAAGCCATAGAAACGAAATAAAAAACCGACCAAGTGCGAGTCGGACTCGCGCACGATGGGTTCCGTATCAGAAACCTTAATAAATATTATAAAATCCTATATACATATATATTATACTAGCTTTTGCCCGCGGCTTCGCCCGTGTGGATGTCGGTTATCGCGTAAAAAAGTAGCCTATGTTTTTATCCATATCCCAGGCTATATCTCTGCCAAATTTCAAGACGATCGGTTCAGCGGTTTAGGCGTGAAAACGTAACATACAGACAGACAGACAGACAGACAGAGTTACTTTCACATTTATAATATTAGTATGGATATAAAACTGAAGAACTTGTTTGTTTGGGTGAACGCGCTAATCTCAGGAACTACTGGTTCGGATAGAAATATTATTTTAGTGTTGGATGACCCATTTATCGAGAAAGGCTTTAGGCTATATACTATCACGCTATGACCCTTAGGAGCTGAGAAAAAAGATATAAAGTCGAAAAGAATGCTAAGCGAAAACCGAGTAATAGCGCGGGCGAGCGTCGGAATGCCACGCGGTGGGTCGGGCTCTGAAATAACATGCGGACGAAGTCTCGGGCAGAAGCTAGTTTATAAATAATAAAGCTTGAATTAATAATAAGATGAACCGGTGACGAGTTTTTCAGAGCCATGCCTGTGTCCAGGGGCCCAAGTCTGCTATTTTTATAAATTCGTCACTCCAACACGATCCCATTGTCATTTTGCTAAAAGTTCGTAATCTGCTAAATTCATAATGGTCGATCATTGGTCGGTCAATGTTCATGTAATAGAATTGTATTATAATGGCATTTTGAACATTCATTCATGCCAGATTTCATTTATATATATTTTAACATATTATTTATTAGATAAGCAATCTGAATGAGTAGGAATTTGGAAGTTTAGTAGGAAGTTTTATTTGTCATTATGTACGAGATTACTAATTCTTTCAATGGAATGTCAGTGGTTGACCATTGGAAAGTCATAATGACGCCATTATATTAGTAGATTAGCAAACTTGTCAAAATCACCAATTATGAAATCAATGATAGACCATTCTGACATTATTAGACATAAGGAGTGACACAAATAAAATTAGATTTAGAAGTAAATTAAAAAAATATTATTTGGATATGTAAGTGTGATTCAGTATTATTGTCTAGAGACTCATTGACCCCACAGTCAAACCATTGCAATGATTTTGTGGGGCTAAGTTTATAAGTTAGGTACTTACCATGTTAAATAAATAAATAAATAAATTAATAATAATATTGTAATAGCAGACTTGAGGCTCTGTATATTTGTCAGTACAAACAAGTTCTGATTACGTTAACATTCTTTAGTAAAGCTTCGACGATCGACGAGGAATTTCCGCAAGGGATCTCCGCAAAAAAAAAAAAAAAAACCGTTTATTCCAGCGTTTTAAGCAATTGATTGAAATCCGGATCAGATAAACACTTGGTGATGGGTTCAAATGGAGATTTCTTCTTCTAATCTCCCTCCTTGCAAATTGGAAGTCGGATATAAAGACGTATTTATAAGAGGAACTTTTGTAATATCACTTTCATGTCGAGCCACGAGCAAAATTTCTTGTAACACAAATATTTGCGAAATTCTCGTTACTTCGTCACTTAAAAAAAAAAAGCTTGTTAGTGAAAATAACGCTATGAAAATATCTTTGATAATCCTGTATTTTTAGCAAACTTCGTGTTGGATTCTTTGCGCGAAGGTTGTTTAACTATATTCAATTCAATTTTTTGCAAATTGAATTGAATTCAATTCAATTTCATTGTGTTTGAAAGCATAAAAATTATAACTAACACATTCATAATACAATACAATAAATCACAGAAAATAACAATAAAACATAGAAAATAACAATCCATTTTTTTTATAAATACAACACAAACAAAAAATAAAAATCCAATAACATTTTACGCTACTACATACTAATATTTCCCAGTCTCTCATTAATTAATGTAATTTTTTTATATCGTGGATATGTCATCGTCTATCGAATACAGACATTTCCCCAATAGGAACGCTTCAAGTCTTGACTTAAATGAGCTTTTATAAATTATGGTTTTTAAGTCCACTGACAACTTGTTAAAAATCCGTACTGCTAGATATTGAGGACTATGTTGGACAATATTCAGATGGAGTAAATAATTTTGTTTCTAAAATCTTTCCTGCGCGTACTTCCCTCAGGAAAGATTTTAGAAACAAAATAATACCGTATCTTAATATTGTCCAACATCGTCCTCAATATCAAGCAGTACGGATTTTTAACAAGTTGTCAGTGGACTTAAAAACCATAATTTATACCATATTTTGAACCATATTTCATATTTTAAACCATATTTTGTGTCTAAAATCTTTCCTGAGGGAAGTCCCTCAGGAAGGATTTTAGAAACAACATAATACCGCATCTTAATATTGTCCAACATAGTCCTCAATATCAAGAAGTACGGATTTTTAACAAGTTGTCAGTGGACTTTAAAACCATACTTTATACCATATTTTGAACCATATTTCATATTTTAAACCATATTTTGTTTCTTAAATCTTTCCTGCGTGTACTTCCCTCAGGAAAGATTTTAGAAACAAAATAATACCCCATCTTAATATTGTCCAACATAGTCCTCAATATCAAGCAGTACGGATTTTTAACAGGTTGTCAGTTATTAAGATGGGGTATTATTTTGTTTCTAAAATATTTCCTAAGGGAAGTACGCGCAGGAAAGATTTTAGAAACAAAATAATACTCCATCTGAATATTGTCCAACATAGTCCTCAATATCAAGCAGTGCGGATTATAAATACGAATACTCATGCTTCATATATAAGGTGTATCTATTCATACACGAAATATTTTAAGAGAAACATCTATAAGTGGTAAAAAAGCCAGAGCAGCGTTCCCATGGCTTCTTTACCACCTATAGGTGTATCTTTTAAAATATTTCGTGTTTGAATTGATACACCCTATATATTATACTCCGATATTTTCTCTAACATTTAACACAAACTAAATTGCATATTTGTAATACTCTACCTAATTTATTGGATACCTGCCATCAAGTTTTGAACCCGGAAGAAATCTTAGAAAATAAGCGGCTACATTTGAAAGCGAGTCAAACTGCCTTCCCTTTATCCGGTTACCTAATGGCACGTAAAATTTGTAACCGTTTCGAGTACTACGGCTACGACCGCGGTGCTACGAGCGTAGTACTTTCGTAGACCGTAGCGCTACGTTGAGTGGGGTTACTTGTTACGCCGAATGTGAGCTACGTATAATAAAATCGGTCGTTCATAGCAGTTTAGTAGATGTAACCACAGATTAAGACGACGATAACCGACTCTTAATGATTTTATATTGAAGATCACGTCTAAACGAGTAGTGTTAATGATTTGGAAAAATATATTTTAAATTAGAGCATTTTTTTTAATAACTTAATATGTGAATATTTTAGATTATGTTTATAATACATAGTGAAATTAATTTGTAAAGTTATGTCTAACGCGGGAAAAAAACTGAGAATCACGCAAAATCTATCAAGCGTATGTTTCTGAAACCTTTACTTTTAATATAATATAATTTTAGTATTGAACTTTTAGTATACGTGATTTATTAAAATACCTCTTGTTTATGTATAATAAATTAATAATGCGTCTTATTTGGGACAGCGCTCCTGGATGGGTGAGTCCTATTACTGACTGGATGTACGACGCGTTGTGTGAACTCAGTACAGAACACGCAAGCTAACCACTCAAGGTCACTGGCATATATCTGGGCCTTAATACAGATGGGATACCCCGCAAAATCGTTTAACTGTCGCATAAAAAGCGACTCTTGCTACAAGACAATAAAGTGCAATTCAGGTCGCACAACGCTTATTACCTACAGTTATATTCACCTATAAGTTGCCTGCCTCTCTTTCTATCGCGTAACTCCTACTGAATTGTCCCAGTGAGATGGGCCTGCCGCGTAACTGTAGCTTCGTATCTAAACTGCGGAGTGTCTCATCTGTATTACCTAATCTATGATGTAACTAGAAATGCTACGGATATTGACGTAGCTGCGAAAGTTGATGCAGAAAATGTTGAATTTTAAAAAGGAAATGCGTTTTCCAGGTGGTGGTAGCTGCAATTTATTGCCACTTATACGATTTTCAAATGTAACGTGATATTGCCTTCAGGTAATTGATAGCTGTTGAGATGATATTCGGTTCGCAAACGCTCAATACTGGGGCCCAAGTCTGCTCATGTAATTTTTGACGTTCAAAAGTGCATCTTCGTGCCTATTTGAAATAAATGATTTGACTTTGACTTTGCTATTTTTATACATTCGTCACTCCAACACGATCCCATTGTCATTTTGCTAAAAGTTCGTAATCTGCTTAATTCATAATGGTCGATCATTGGTCGGTCAATGGTCTTGTAATAGAATTGTATTACAATGGCATTTTGAACATTTATTCATACCAGATTTCATTTGGTATGAATAAATGAATTTTTACATATTATTTATTAGTGTTATAAGCAATCTGAAGTAGTAGGAAGTTGGAAGTTTAGTAGGAAGTTTCATTTGTCATTTGTACGAGATTACCAATTTTCAATGGAGTGTCAGTGGCTGACCATTGGAAAGTCATAATGACGCCATTATATTATTAGATTACCAAACTTGTCAAAATCAACAATTATGAAATCAATTATTGTAATAGCAGACTTGAGGCCCAGGGCCTCAAGTCTGCTATTACAATAATGTCAGAATGGTCTCGCCTTTGTGAGTATTTGACAGTGTTTGTATGGCAAATCTGTCAAAAACTCACAATGAAGAGACCATTCTGACACTATTGTAATACCAGACTTGAGGCCCTGGATGAGGGTTACATTAATAACGCTACCTCTGCTGAGAATTTAATCGGATATTGCCTTATACACAACGCTAGTTCGTCAGTTTAGTTAACCTAGACATATCTTGGTGCAACGTTATAATAATGAAAACCGGCCAAGTGCGTGTCGGACCAAATGCGAATGTAAGTTCGCACATCGACAATTACTCGGTAAGTTGCAAAGCCTACTTAGCTGTGATAGTTTTCCTTTTTAACTTCGTGATATAGTCTACTGCTGTGATTTTTTCACATATGCAAATACAACTATTTAGCTGGTAGGGGGGGACACTTGACTAACAAAAAAAAAAAAAAATCTAAATCAAAAGTCATTTATTCAAATTTATTTATAACTTTTTTTTAATTATTGTTTTTTTTTTTTTTGAAAAAATTACCACTTTTAAGCTTAATATTACGCAAACGGATCGTTTAATAGAAAAATGGTTTTCACAAACCCGCAATATTTTTGAAGGGCCTATCCAACGATACCTCACGTAATGGGATAGACAAGAAAAAAAAAAAAAAAAGATTTTGTTTTACCTCTTTGCTGGCGTGATTATACATCCATGCGAAATTACAACTTTCTAGTACTATGAGTCTCTGAGCTAAGCCGCGGACTGACAGACAGACGGACATGGCGAAACTATAAGGGTTCCTTGTTGACTACGGAACCCTTCAAAGGAAATCCCTACATTACCTACGTGTTTGTTAGTACGTATTACAAACTCTTTATGGTTGAATAAATCCTACATTATTATTATAATTAAAAAGAAAGAAGTAACTTTACTCACCTCTGCCCTAATTCCTCAGGTATCATAAAATCTACACTAATAATTACTATCCATACTATCCATACTTCCATACTAATGTTATAAATGTGAAAGTAACTCTGTCTGTCTGTCTGTATGTTACGTTTTCACGCCTAAACCGCTGATCCGATCGTCATGAAATTTGGCAGAGATATAGCCTGGGATATGGAGAAGAACATAGGCTAGGCATAGGTTTTACGCGATAACCGACATCCACGCGGGCGGAGCCGAGGGCAAAAGCTAGTAATATTATAAAGCTAAAGAGTTTTTTTTTTGTTTGCTTGTTTGGTTGAAAGCGAAATCACAGGAACTGCTGGTTCGAATTGAAAAATTATTTCATTGTTGGATAACCCATTTATCGAGGAAGGCTATATAGGCTATATAACATCACGCTACGACCCTTAGGAGCCGCGCAAAAAGAACAAAAGTCAGAAAGAACGCTAAGCGAAAACGAAGTTTGCGGGCGGGGGACGGGATGTGACGCGATGGGTGGGGGGCCGAAATTTCACGCGGACAAAGTCGCGAACAGAAGCTAGTTTATTACAAATCCGTACCCCAGGACCATTCTGGGGAAATTGCGCCGGTTATAAATAAAGACAGAATTAATATTATTCCTTCCACGATTCGTTCTGAGTAATAAATTACAATATTTATTACGAGTTAATTAACGCCAAGTGTTTGGCTTTTATATAGTTTCTTATACTAATAAAACTGGTCGGCAATTCAGTGTTTCATTAGGTACGCGGTTATTATAGGACACAAAATGTTAACGTTGAGGGTAATAGATTTTAATTGAATTTACTCCTTTGGGTTCAGTCAACATGGACTCGTTAGACCCTTCAGAGAATATTTTATTTATGTAGTAAAACAAAGTGATG
Organism: Dryobota labecula; assembly: GCA_947523025.1. Lineage (NCBI taxonomy): Eukaryota > Metazoa > Arthropoda > Insecta > Lepidoptera > Noctuidae > Dryobota > Dryobota labecula. Next base: position 19,739,950 of record OX383284.1, read on the forward strand.
GTATTAATATTGACCTCTTGTTAAGACGACGATAACCGAAGTCTAAAGGAGAAGTGTTAATGATATGAAAAAAAAAAAAAAAAAAAAAATTAAGTAGAGCATTTCCTTAATAAAACAGTTGGATGCGCGAAGCGATGATTTTCGATAGGGTTTTTTTTAAATTGGTTTTACGAAAACGGTGGGTGGACGTAACAACGACTGTTGGAGAGAATTGGGTGAAATTCAGCAGTTGTTTTGAAGGAGAGGGTTGCACAATACCTTATTTGGCCTGGAGCGACGACACAAGCGATTTTCCACGAATTTCCACTTGATGCACGAATTTGAGCACAGGAGCTGCTCACGCGACGCAATACGATCACAGACGAACGCCATATTGGTTTTCTTCTAATTCCAATATGGAGACGAGTAGCTTGGTCTTGCTCCCACTCGGATGAAAGGCAATGTGCAGGAATGGGATAGCAGATAAGGATGCAGCAAAACCAACATTAATATACTAATACGTTTGCCAACATATCAAAAAAAAAAAGAAGGAAGTGACAATACTGTAATTCCAGTCGATCAGCGCAACCACTGTGAAATTAATTTGTAAAGCTATGTCTAACGTGGATAAAAAACTGAGAATCACGCAAAATCTATTAAGCGTATTCTTTTGAAACCTTCACTTTTTTAAAGATAATTTAATTATTGATCTTTTAGTATACATGTTATTAAAATACCTTTTGTTTTATGTATAATAAATTAATAATGCGTTTTATTTGGGACAGCGCTCCTGGATGGGCGAGCCCTACTCGTATTACTGGCTGGACGTAGGACGCGTTGCGTGATCTCAGTACAGAACACGCAAGCTAACCCCTCAAGGTCAATGTCATATATCTGCGTCTTAATATAGTATCATGAGCTGTGGGAATTCTGCTTTTAAGTCTAAAAATAACAGTAACATTTCTTTGTTTGGTCAAACATTATTGTTTAAAATTACCGTTAACCGTTGTGATTTTGACTGCAACCATCTGGTCCTCTAAAACCGTTAGCTTTCAATTCAATTTTGTGTCCCCATACAAACGCCAACGATCACCTATCCTATTTCAATTTGGTCCTAAAGTACTTAGCAGTACAGTGCTATCAGTTTTCCGTGCCGTTTCGATATTTGCTGGCGAGGCGCGCTATCACATCGAATCTCATTTGGATTTCAAAGTTTGCATGGCTACGCAACATCCCTCCCCCGCTTTAATCCCGAGGGGAGGGGAAGGGGTTGGCTCTCGAACCTGTTCCCGTAATTAACTGTTCTACTGTCATGAGCTTCGTTTAGATACGCATGATTCAATTCAATAATAACAAAGGTATATTGCGTTTTGTGTTTCGAAGTATTATCTGATTCGCAGATGGCAGCAATTTGAATGAATGAGGTGAGAAAAAATTTGTTTAAACATCCTGTATTTTTTTTTGTTCATTCTTTTCATTTAATTTTCCGTTTCAAGAAAAGCTTTTTTGTTTTAATGCAGAAGTCGTTGTTTTATTTCAGTAAAGGACAGTTTCAGAATTGTAACTTGTTTGTTCAAAATCAATGCAAAACTTCAATACTTGGAAATTTTGAATTTTAATTATATTTTTAACACTGCTTCTCCGGAAATCATAATCTTTTAGAGATAATATTGATGTACACACATCTAAAAAAGATTGCGATCACTTTGAAAAATCGAAATAGAGAATATGACATCACAAGGTTAGACTGGCCTGCCGGCTCGCCGGACTTAAACCCAATAGAGCACGCGTAGGATGCTCTTAAGCGAGCTGTTTGGAACCGTCAGCCACGTCCCCAGACAGTGCCAGAGCTCAGGGAAGCCGCTATTCAAGAATGGGACAGGTTACCCCAAGAAATGCTGGATAACTTGATTCTCAGCATGCCCAGGAGGATCATCGCATATGTTCGAGGCAGGGGAGGAGTTATATTATAATATAAACCTTTTATTAATAAATTGTTGTTTAAGTTTGGTTAAACAGAACTTCAACTCAATTTTCTTAAATAAAAAATTGTTTTATTTTTAAATTTCAAACAGGGTATTTCTATTTAAAGAAAACACACAACAAAGAATTTTTCTTGATATAGTTCAATAACAAAAAATATATCAGCTTATGCTAGTGATCATACACTTTTTTTTATTTGTGTGTCTATGTGTTACATACACATGCATTATTATCTTTGTCTTCAAAAAGAATACTTGGGAACGCAGGAAAAACATGACGTTCGCGAAAAAGCATCACGCTCGCGAAAACACAGAATGTGTTGCGGCCGTAACGTTTTAGTGATGTTGTAAAGAAAAGGATTGTTTACGCTTAGTTTTACTCCTCGGTTATGCTAAGATGTTCCCTCTCCACATAAATATGTTCTACATTCACGTAAATACGAGAATATTCCTCTGGTAAATGGATGGAAGCGTCACAAGAAATCAATATCGTATTTCAATACCAGTCATGTGCCATGAAGCAAATACTCGTAGGCATAAAAAAATGTGAGATTCTCTGTACATACGAGTACACATATTGTATGCAAGGTATTGTTCACTTACATTTTATTACTGACTAGTTACGTTGTGCTTATTGTTGTACTAAGTTCATTGTTGTAGTCATAATAAAGATTGCTAACAAAACTTTGCATTTCTCTTCAGTCGAGTCGTCGTCGAGAATATTCAGAATGCACAGTTTTTTGTTCCAACATAATAATGTGTTCATAGCAAGAGTTTTGACATTGTTATGGAAAATGACACGGAAACGCGAATTTACGGGTTTGTTTCACCCTCCTGCAGACGACGAATGAGTTTCCGACTTTTAACATTTCTTGCAAACTGCGCCCTTGTTTAACTTACATTATAAACAATTGCGACATAAAAATAACTTTTAATTATCTCTTGACTTTTTAACTCTCGCCTTAGTTGCGTAACGACTACAATTGTGGAACTTTATCTCATTTAAGGATCTCTAAATTGGGTCCATGTTTGGGGTTCTTTATCTTAATTACTTTTGGTCTATGTTTGCATTATACCCAAAGTCCCAAATTCAGATAATTTATGTAAACAAAGGGGATAATATATCAAAAAAATATCTTCGTAATGGTAATTCACATAAGATGGCGAAAAAAAAGGTTCCATTTTCTTTTAAGTACTGAATTTATGAAATAATGATTTAAAAATAATCATACCGTAATTATTTTTGTAAATTTTCGGTTTTAAACAAAGTTATTAAAAAAAGGAGATTTTCTGGTATAAAATATTTTATGATACTGGTAACAATGCAGGAGATCCAAACATTTTCACATTTTTTACATCTTTAACAACACTTATATTACAACTCTCATTCATAGATTCATATTGTATGTAGCATATCTAGCCACATTTTGAATGACAACGGCTGTAAACTGTTTCGAGTGGAAATTGATTTTGGGAGGCCTACGTCTAGCAGTGGACTTAAAAGGGCTGATTATGACGATCATAGGCCGTGTCTCCGACACACTACTTATAGCATTGTTTGGCAACGGTATTTTGTTTGCGTAGTACTTATAATTAATTCACTTTAATTTCATAGATGATTATTTACATAAAAATAATAATGATAAAATGTTTTGCAACACTGTCCTGTCATTTTGACAGTGACAAATCTTGACATTACTTTGTTTACATAAATTATCTGAATTAGAGACTTTGGTTATAGTTAATAGAACGGACGGTTGATATTATCGGGCACCCGTAGGATTAGATGTTCGTCGTCTGCATAATAAATTAGAATCAATACCCCATCTCTATCGGACTGCCTTGTTTATTATATGGCTTTACTTATCTCGTCTTTGATATATAATATGTATTTGATCTTCAGAGCTGTCCTTCTCCTGCCTATTGTTTCCTCAAGTATATTAATTAGAAAGGGATCTGAAGGAGGAGTTGATAGAGTAGTCGAGAGGTTATAAGTGAGGGTAGGTGACACGAGACAGGTATTGGATGTTATTCGATGCCTTTCTCAGTGTATTGTGAAGGATAGGAGATAATTATTAGGTGTTTACGTAGAAGCTGAAATGTTCTATGACAATATCAACGTGGGTTATGTGTCTGTAAGTAATACAAACGTATTTCCTTCCATATGCAAATTCAACGAGTAACATTGTATTTATATCGAACAAAGCGAGACAATGTTAAAATACGAGCTCCTGAAAAAGTTTATTTTAACCTGCTTACGTTTCCCCGTGTCCCTCCCGTGGGACAAAGGGGAAGTTTTTCTGAAAGGTTTCCGTGGATTTTATTTCAAATACCCTGATTACTTACCATGGTGCTTCACTATGAATACATTTCAATATTTTTACACAACTCTTTGCTTAAGGGCTTTGTTGGCGGGTATTGTAACTTGATTCACAATACCGAAACGATTTTCAACTTTTTGAGTGGCCATAGGCATAGCAATATACCCTTTATTGTCTTTTTTCTTAGATTTTTAGGGTTCCGTAGCTCAAAAGGAAAAAACGGAACCCTCATAGGATCACTCGTGTGTCTGTCTGTCTGTCAGTCCCTCTGTCACAGCCGATTTGCTCCGAATGTAATGGACCGATTAAGTTGAAATTTGGTATACATATCAATTTGAGTGACCCAAATATGGACGCGAACCGTAAATAAATGAATTTAGAATATTGGGGTCAGTTTTGGGGGCAAAAAGGAAAAAAAAAACTTTTTGCAAACTGTACCGTGTGACATATCAAATGAAAGGGCTTATTATGATGGTCTCAATTTTTTTTTATTTTTATTTTAAAATAATTTTTATTAAAGTTATAAGTGAAAATAGACGAAAATTTACCATTGTAAACTTAAAATTTTGAAAAAAAAAAAAAAATACAGAAAATAGCTCTATACTTATAGATTACAGGAAAATCTATAAGAAGTCTATGGTATTAAAATAACATGGTAAATCTCTCGATATTGTGCGTACAAACTTACATTTGCAGTTGGAATGTATGGGAGATTATGTTTACCAACTATGTTAAGTTTGTTCTTAGGATAAATTCTTTCCAAGTACGGAACCCTTCATTGTGCGTGGTCCGACACGCACTTGGCCGGTTTTTTTAGTATGGAATCTGCAGATAAATGAAAATGTACCTATGTACAGAACCACAATTATATATACAATACCACGTCATTCATAGTAATAATGAATAAATTAAAAATATAAAACCATTAATTTAATTTCAACGCCTACGGACTTTTACTAATTAGCGACACTCCACATTGAAACGAATTTATTCTTAAGAATATTATTAAAATGCTTCGAGGTATTTAAAATAGGAGATTTATTAAATTATTAATTGGCACAGACTTTAGAATTGTTATAAATGAATGATTTAAGTAGGTATCTACTTAGATTTCGCTGATTTGATATTAACTGATGAAATTAGAGTGATTGATTTTACAATCCTTTGGATGAATGGGTGAAAGGGCCAATTTTTATATCCCAAATAGTTATTATAAAAGAGCAAATAAAAAAAATAAAAAAAAACCCGACTGCAAAAACACATAACTGAAAAGAGAAAACCAAGTATTATAATAAATTCTACAAATATAATGCTTGTTTTTCTCTTTTCAGTTGTGTTTTTGCAGTCGGGTTTTTTATTTTTGTTTAAAGCTTTCACACTCAAATATTATAGTATTAGCTTTTATTTTATTACACCAATTAATTATAAAATGTAATTTATTTAAAAAAAAAAAAAAAAAAACACATCCCCTCCCTTTTCTTTTTGTATTTGCAGATGCAATATATAAATATTATATAGCCTATCTCAGTCCCAAAATTAAGAAGAATCTAACGATACCTTATATGTTAAAATCCATTAAGCTGTTTAGGCTACAGAGCGTACCAAAGAAATAGACATACATACATACTCTCGAATAACATTACGCTCCTTCTGGGGCAGTCGGGTAAAAATAAACCTTATTCACAAAAGGCAGCAAAGGCACACAACACGCGAAATTTCGTAATCACAAACAAATAAATAATCTGCTGTTAAATAATAATAACATTATCAACCATCCCCTTTCAAGGGTAAATTCACAAATATATGTGCTAATACCGAAATGATTAAAATTAAGCACCTAGATATTTTTCCCTCATCACGAGCGGCTTCGCAGTTACGTGACATGGTAACCCAAGTTCATAAAGACACGGAGTTCGCACGTAGAACATGTCTGGGGCAAATAACAAAACTTATTTAACGTTCACTCGTCCTATTATTGAACAAAGAACTTTCCTCGGTAATTAAATTAAATATAGGATCAAGCCTAGATATATTTGTATAAGATTCTTTGTACCGTGTGGTGCCGGACGTAAAGAATAGCACCACCCCATTTCCTCCCGTGGGTGTCGTAAAAGGGCACTAAGGGACTTACTAGAGAATGGGCAGCATCGTTCTCTATGCATTTTTAGCACCATACTGCGATCGCCAACCCGTCTGCCAAGCGTGGCGATAATGGAACCCCCCCCAAGTTGGGGGTAGACTTATGTCCAGCAGTGGACGTCTTTCGGCTGAAATGATGATGATGAGATTCTTTGTAATAATTACAATAATTGGATTTTGGAAAGTTGGATTCCATACAAAGCTGAACTGAATTATTAAACGGTTGTTATCAGTTGATTGTGACTCGTACCACCGCACAGTGGACTGAATCGCGAAGTACGGACTTAAATATACTACCTCAAATGGCTTAGCATGATCCTCCGTTATGTCGAAAATACTGCAGCATTAATTTTGAAATAAATATATGGTAAAGTTGAGGATTAATGTTAAGTACTATGTTAGCCGAAAGCACGATTCCATAAAATTTTCTCGATAGAAAAAAAAACCAAAGTTACTTCCAAACCGAACAATAAACCGCTGGTATTCAAAAAATACTTCAAATTACATAATGCAACTTTGCATATTAACTGAACTAACTATAAAGAAGGTCTTATGTTATTTACTTTTTTTAAATGACCATTATTTTCACCGTAAAACGAAATTACCTAAACTATCGGCGCCTTGGAGTCTTTTCCCTGTCTCGCTTGCTCGCGTGACCGGTAGCAATGGTGTGGGAGCGAGATACACAGTGAGGTGGCGCTGAGGTAGTATAGACTCTTAAGGATTTGTATTACATTTTTGGAATCTACATACAAATAAAATATTTTAATGTTATGTGATTTTTTTTTCATAAACCCATTACTTTCAAAGTTAAAGGTAGTTTCAATATTGAATGAAAAAAAAAAAAATATTGAAGCAATTTCTTCAGGTTAACCTGTAGATATACTTAATTAAGTTTAAAGACTAGAATCGAAGCCACCATGAAATTGATGAAATTTTCACAGCAGATTCGGAGATAAGGGTCCCGAATAGTAAATTTTTATCTATTTTCTTTAATAACTTTAAAAGTATTGATTAATAAATTCTTAAAAAAAAAAAAACTTGAAAATACAATAAGCCCTTTCATTTGATATGTACAGTTAGTAAAACTTTTTATTTTCTAATTTGCTCCCCTAAAGTGACACCCATATTCAAAATTAATTTATTTACGTTACACGTTCATGTTTGGGTCACAGAACTTCATAAGTGTACCATATTTCAACTTAATTGGCCAAGTAGATTCGGAGCAAATCTGTTGTGACACATGGATAGACAGACAGACAAACAGACACACAAGTGATCTTATAAGGGTTTTTTTTTTGAGGTACTGAATCCTAAAAACGCGCCTAGTAGTTCCTTCACCTCTGGGGGAGGGGAGGGTTGAAAAAAAAAAAAAAAAAAAACTCCAACATCGTAGTACCAGATTAGATGGAAAAATAGGTTAATAATTTGTCCTATTAAAATCTCTAATCCATTTTTGAGACCATTTGAGAATTACGAGATAATCATGAATTTATGTTTATGTTCATACAAAAATCTTTAAATATTCATACCATTGAAAATAATGGGTAAAACATAAAGTCATAGAACAATATTATATTGTAATGGTTGGTAGATTTCATTTGCGTATTTGTTTTTTTTGTAAATAGATAATTTTTTTGATTCGGAAGTCTTCTACGGTTTCATATTAGTCTACCGTGCTGCGGCGGCGAAATTTGCCCGTTTGAAGTGAATAAATAAAAAACAAACAACAAGCGTTGAAATCGTTTCTCAATGCTCGATGACGTATGAAATGGGGCTTACCAAGCAAAAGACAGTTTTCCTTTCATTCCAAATGCGTTTGCATCTGTACACAGATGAGGGTTATTGTTCCAAGCCGGTGATGCGGGCGGGTCGGGCTCGGTTTAAAGCCCGACAGTGATAAATGTTTCATTTATTCTCCAGTATGCACACTGCCGTATTCCAAATGTTTCATTTATTCTCCAGTATGCACACTGCTGTATTCCAAATCTGCCGCTCGAATTTTATTGTTTAATTATTTGTTGCTGTCCGCTCGGGCTTTTCTTTCATTTGGTTTGCGGTACGACCGCTTAAATTATACTCACGAGGGACTTTTTTTGTATCTGTAACTTTCCAGTTCTAAAAAATATTATATTAAAGCTAACCTGCGGCCCTGCGGCTGTTCAATAACTACGTTCAGCGAAATAGCAAATCTAATTTCAACATCAGTTTAACAACATGTTTTAATGTAATAGAAGTTTTCAGAGAACTAATCCATTACTTTTTTCGTTTCAGGTAAGTCTGCGTACGCAGCGTTAACATGTCGACAAAAGGTTGGTATTATATCACTAAAAAGCGAGAATTCTCGGGACCTATATCAAACAGAGGGAAAAGGTACAAACTGTCTGAGGTGCTATATCATATTTTATCGTAAAAGTGTAATTGCAAAATAGAGACTCTGGTTGTAAATTATGTGCGAACAGCTAAAATAATGTACGCAGCGCGATACGAGTGGCCGCCGGGGACATATTGAGACACCGAGGGCGAGCCCTCCTCACGGCTTATTTATTGTTTATTTTTACTGTACATTATTTATAACATTAACTACTCAAGTGCGGTCCTTATTATGTATATTAAAACCAAGATCGTGGTTTAAGTAGGCAAAGAGAAAATTGGGCAATTATGGCGTAGGTTTGAGCACAAATAAATTAAAATTAGTTTTCATTTTCCTAAAATTCAAATTAAGTACAAAGTAAATATTCCATATTATCCGCTGGTTCGGCGGTTAAATTGGATTATGTTAGAGTCAAGAAAATAACGGAAAATTGGATTATATTCGAAGCCTTGTTGCTATCAGCGACAAAAAGTAATGTTGTAAAAGTAGGCGTCTAATCTTCATTACTGAGGTGGTTTTCTAAGTAACAAATCTCCAAATACGTCTTGGTCTGGCACGTTTAATCAAAATGAAGTGGCGATCCCAGTACGTCACGTTGGAAACATAATGGTTTTTCCATTTTGCTTTATAATTTAAAAGGCGGGTCGGGTGCTCTTGATACAATAAACCGTCGACGCCACGTTACTCCGGGTCCATCGTCATAATGGAAATAAATGACTCGTAACTATACGAAGGGATTAGCCGTGGCCATAAATACGGATTAATAAGGTTTAATTATATAGCCTTTTTACGTGTATTTCGTCAGGTTCGGTTTATATTTCGGGGCACGTACGCGTTATGCGCGCTCGCTCGCCAGTTCGCCACGCAACAAATGAAGCTCCCAACTCTGATCAAACTTCCGACCGTCGATTGTACTTAAACTATTCGGTTTGTTTAGTTATAGCTCATGAAGTTTGACTGGATAGACAGCTTAGAGGCAATTCCCGTTATTTTAAGGACGGTTGCATTCTAATCTATGTGTCAATCCGTCAAAAATACTTCTAATTTCCCTACATTTTGACAGTGATTGTCGCTAAGATGAAATAATAGATTTTGAATGTTTATAGATACGGGAATTTGACTTCTATTCTGTAGTTTAATTAACTGGTCCTTTAACAATGTAGGAGTATCGAACAGTACCTACATACATTTTTAATTTGCAAGTCTGTTAAGAAAAGTATTTGAAAAACGGTTACCGTCATCTTTACCGTTGTGTGACTGTTAATTCCGTTCCCTGGTACAACAACTCCTTTAAATTTTGATATCTGTTTTATTAAATTAATAGGTAGGTAACATAACTAGGTAGAAAATAAATTAAATCCCAGTTGATTATTATAACAGCTCTATTTTCCCAAACAAATTAAACTTCTCAATTAGCCTTTGTCAATTAATTTCGGTAATTGATATTTGAAGTGGGACATATTTAATTGATTCAGTAATCGAACAAGAGTACCTGCAAGCTTTTAAAGTATTCCGTTTTTAAATGATCTAAACAAAAATCAGCAAATGCTTCAATATTTAGAACATGGGAAAGCCGTTGTTTCCGTTTCAATTTTTATTTGCAAAAAAAATCTCGTGTTTTGTCTGTTATAGTCTCTCAAAGAACTTATCTGTTTTTGATGTCGTATGGGGATTTATATTTTTCATTCGTTTATTGTCAAACAAAGGCTAAAGGCTAAACTTTAGTATCAACTTTTTTTTTAACTAGCCATAAAAAAATAATATCTCAGAAAGCCCTACTCACAATTCAAAGTAGGTATGTGTGTGCTAAATTAAATTAGTTATATTGTCTAATCTGTATTTCAGGTTCTGGTAGATACTTATAAACTAGCCATTAGGTAGAAAGATTTAAACCCAAAACTATCAATAACCGTCGAAACTGATATGCATGGATATATCCTCTTACTGAAAGGTATTGTGTTTCATGTAAAGCTCCGAAAAATGTGTAGGCAGGAGGTGAGCTTTCAACGTACGTAACTCAGCGAACATGACTAAGAAATTCAATTCTGTTACATCACACATACACACATCAAAAAAAGTTTGCGATCACTTTGAAAAATCGAAATCTTTTTTGTTAGGTACGGTAGATTATATTATGATTCGGCTCGCCTGACTTAAACCTCTTTGGAACCGTCAGCCACGTCCCCAGATAGTGCCAGAGCTAAGGAAAGCCGCTATTCAAGAATGGGACAGGTTACCCCAAGAAATGCTGGATAACTTGATTCTCAGCATGCCCAGGAGGATCAACGCATGTGTTCGAGCCAGGGGAGGAGTTATATTATATTGAATATAAACCTTTTATTAATAAATTATTGTTTAAGTTTGGTTAAACAGTCTTTTACTTTCTATCAAATTTCTGTTACAATTAGATTATGATTAATTACTAATTTTTTATTTTAATAAAAAATAAAAAAATTGACGTGAAATCGTCTAATAATTCGATGAACGCCGGCTGCATGCACGAAAAAGGATGACTCATTGTCCCGTTATGCACATTGTCCCGTTACGCTCATTGTCCCGATACGCTCATTGTACGCTTGCGCCGCATCAATGTTTTGTTATGACGTTGTCACGTTAAACTATCGTCCGTAAACCAACTTTACAGACAACCAATTTTTTTATTTCAATCAAGCTATTTCTGTTTAAAGAAAACACACAACAATATATATTTTTCTTGATAAAGTTTAATTTAAAAAATTATATCAACTTATGCTAGTGATCACAAACTTTTTTTGATGTGTGTATACTTAAGTACCTATGTAGTGAAGGATCGCTCTAAGTGTAGCGCACATTCAACGTGTAGTGTTTCACTGCGAAGCATTTCTTCGGTTAGCCGTTCAACTCCATTCAATGTTTCTACTCATATTAAGTCTCTCTTAGTCTCTCTTTTAGAAAATTCGCGGCGTTATTGTCGCTCAACAAAATAAACAAGGGTTTATGAAATATGTACATAATGCTTTGTTTTCTCTGTTTATAACCTTTTGTAACAAAGTAAATGACCCATTAGCTATCAAATGGATGTCTAGATCCTGCGAGAAAATTAGCCGTAAAGTATTAATGGTAATTCAGATAAAATGTGAGAACACAACAATATTATAGTAAAATAGCTTTTATCATAAAACTATGTATTAGGGATGCCTCGATACGCCTTTTTGCCGATACGATACGGATACCGATGCTCTTATAAAAATATCGGCGATACCGATACCGATACCGATACGCTTATTGAATCCAAAAATGAAGGTAAAATACATAAAACACAAGTCAGTTTATTTTTTTAATTAATATATAGTGAACAAATAACAGGACAAACTAAATAACACCGTTTAAAACTATAGACAGGTTGAGATTAGTTAATAGTTTTAGTAATTAAAATTAACATTGATGAGAAAGGTATCGTTGAATCGGCCATAAAATAATAATAATAATAATAAATTTATTTATTTCAAATAAGTTACAGACGAAAAAACAACAAACATATGTTGTTGTTATGGTTACAATTAGGTAGAAGATGGATTACAACTGGTTGGCATAAGATTAAAGACAGGTAATTACATAGTTATGCTATAACCACAAGGTCTGTACATGAATTGGGTGAGCCCTGCCTCTTAAACTAGGATGACCTGTATCTTAAGAGACAGTGATCAGCTATAAGGTATATCATAAAATAAACAAACCTTGTGAAGTATGTCAGGTGCCATGTATGTATATTATATCTTACTTTTGTATGTATCTTACATAAATATAGTATGTATTTTTCCTAAACATATACATACTTATGGTAAAAAAGGGGGGAGAAAAGAGTGCAACTTAAGAATGTAGGAGAATGTGAGTGAATGTATGTAACTGCACACCTATAATGTGTATACGGAGAGTGTGTGTGAGTGTAATTATAAGTATGCAGTGAGAAATAGTTGTTATTATAAAAATATTGCCGATGCCGATATATCGGCAAACTTCGAGTATCACCGATATATCGGCATCGGTATCGGTATCGGATGCATCCCTACTATTTATGTAATGTTATATTTTTGGTTTTGGAAGTGAAAACTTCTTTAGGCGCGTTGAGCACTTTTTGGGTGAACATAAATCATGGAACTCGCGTCATCGTCACCGAACGCTTTCCATGAGCTATATGTATACTGTGTACTTATATATGTGTACTTTTTGGGTGAACAAAAATTATGGAACTCGCGACATCGTCACCGAACGCTTTAGTTTTAGTTTTCACTTCTATAGGCAGTCCCCAAAGACTGCCCCGTTTTAAAAAAAATGATGTATGGACCATTGTTGCTCTTATAGCAACAAAACTCGGCCAAAACTCATAGCCGGTTTTTAACATAAATGTAGGCAGGTAATACGGGCTGCTGTCCGCAACTCCACGTCAAAGCGCATATTTTGCGCACAACATAAAGATGTTGTGCGCAAAATATGCGCTTTGACGTGGAGTTGCGGACACCAGCGGACTGCCTACCTTTATGTTAAAAACCGGCCAAGTGTGTGTTGGACCACGCACAATGAAGTGTTTCGTAGTTGGGATGAATTTATCCCGAGAACAAACTTAACATAGTAGTTGAAACATGTTTTTCTACTGCAAATTTAAGTTGGTCGACTATTACTCGGTAACTTGTAAAGCCTACTTAGCTGGGATAGTTTTCCTTTTAATTTCGTTATATATACTTGTGCTCTGAATTTTTTCACATCTAAATACAACTATTTAGCTGGCAGGGAGGTGGGCCACTTGATTCTAACAAAAATTAGCAAATTAAAGCTTAATATTACGAAAACGGATCCCTAAAAAGAAAAATGGACATACGGATGGATGGGTTACAAATACGTAATATTTTTGAACGGCCTATCCAACGATACCCACTACTTTGGGATAGACGAGAAAAAAAAAACATTACACTTTCAAGATTTTATTTTACTACTTTGTCGATTAATATGACATGTATACCCATACCAAATTACAGCTTTCTAGTACTAAGAGTCTCTAAGCGAAGCCGCGGACAGACGGACAGACGGACAGACAGACAGACAGACAGACAGACAGACAGACATAGCGAAACTATACTTGTTGACTACGGAGCCCTAAAAACAGAATTGTAGGAAGACAAAAGTCATAAAAACTGTTGAAAAACGAAAATATAAAGCGAAATATGTTGAGCTAATATAATATTTTTGTGGAAACACGTGCACCATGTCTCCATAGTAGTTTTAAACATTTTCCAAGTAGAAAAGAATTTACTATACAATAAACGTCGTGTATCGCGACACATATTCGGTGTAAATTAAGCGACGGCTGCGGCCTTATCGCGTAGAATAGAGATGAGTGTCCCCAACATTGGGATTTGTTTGAATAAAACTTTATATCTGACAACCTCTTGAAGCAACTATATTAGTGTGAAAATTGCTTTTTTTTTCCTCTGTGTCACTGAAAAACTTCCAAGAAAGGATAACATAGTACGGTAATATTAAATGGCGGAGCTTCCCGAGAACGTTCAACTTGTGTATAATGTTTTGCCAGGTGTAATTTTTATGAAAAATAGGTGCCTATTAAAGTAAGTTCGCGTTGTTAAAAAGGTACATTACTTATAATTTAACGGAGAAGTTATATTCACGTTAATAACGGGGAAAATGTGATTTTGTTGAATTTTAGTCCTTTGTCAAGTATCTATGATCCTTAGGACATGGTAATTTACTTAATTGACTGCTCATTAGATTGTAAATTTACTTTTAATGTGTATACGTAGAGATTTTGGTATATTAGGATGCATATTCACCTAAATTTGAGATGTTGGCTAATATGGAATGCGCTTTTGTACATCGCAAAAATCCCGCCGTTCTGGGATCTGCAAGTTTAGGTTTCTGATATATGTTTCTGGCATATTTACTTACTTTCAAATGTTGATAAAAATCCCAATTCTAAATAAATATGCATCAGAATAGTTATGCAATCCAGAACCCCGGGTTTTTTTTTATTAATAAATATTTTTTTTAGAAGTCACTTAAATATTACACACTCGACTAGTTATGCATTCCCGTTGTTCCTGGTAACACGGTTTTTTTTTTACTATAAAAATGTTTTAAGAAGCCGCTTCCATACTTTCATAGCTAATCATTAATTTTAGGTAAATATGCATCCGAATATCCGATCTCTAGTGATGACAGTTTTATATTCAAGATAAATTACCGATCTTAAAGCCTTTGTCGAATAGTTGGCCATAAAATATCAGGTTATCAGCGACACTCAAAATAATGGTGTTGTACATAACGTTCATACGGCTTATCCAAAGCGTGCTTGTTCCCCGAAACTAATCAGATCATTATCAGACCCTTGCCACATTAATCATCTCGTAAGGCGAGTCATAAACGTTCGCCGAGCGGTCAACCCATGACCGCCGCTACGGAATTCTTCTACGGCCCGGAAATGGTTGATGGTTGGTTCGCGGAGATTGTAAGTGGTTAACTACGGCGAAACTTTGCGGTCTACCCTTATATTTTACACGAATTGCGCGATAGTAATATAGCATCGAAACGGGTTAGCAACACTTGAAATGAAGCTTGGGTTTTATTTGAGGAAAATCTGTTTGATAGTCAACTGTTTATTTCATTGTCAAATTAAGAAGGAATGAGTAGTTTTTCCAGCGATTTTGAAATGCTGATTTCGGTACAACCATCTTTTTTTTTTGGGTGGGAAATTGTCAGACTTTTACTGACTAAAACCCACCCGTGTTGCTTCTGTTGCCTGTGTGCCAGGGCCACGAAGTATGAAAACACATGGTCTCGGACTTGTGCAAGCCACTTAGTCTTCGAGTCCCAGTTGCCGGATCCTCTCGACGATTGTCGCAACCTGGTGCGACCCACCCTGCCCCAGGACCAGCGTGTCGTCAGCGTAGCAAACTACGCTGACGTCGCTAGGTAGGTCGGCGCGCAGCACCAAGTCCTACCCGATTTCCCACAGATGCGGCCCCAGGACCGATCCCTGTGGGACACCGCACGACATCTCTCGCCGGTTCCACTCTCCCTGGTGACCGGTGGCAACCACCTGCCGATCTATTCTGTAAAAATCTCATCGTGACAACTTGCTGAAGTGAGCTTCAAATAAAGAAAAGAGAGAAAGAGAGAAAAATTGGTTTATTTGTCATAATAACACGTGCATACAAAAAGATAATTAACTCGAGTAGGTAGGTGAACAGAAAAGTAGAACTACATTATAATCACGAGCACAAAACCGAAAAGAGCTGCCAATAGTGTCAATCCCATCAGGTGGAATTGAGGCGTCTAATTTCAAACCCCGCTAAAACGATTTTTCTGGATATAGAGTTATTGATGAGTTTCAAATTCAATAAAATGTGATCGCACTCCTTGGTGCACGACACATTAACACAAGTCTCCATTGGTCCGCCATACTATTCGTAAGGTCACTTGGTGCAAAAGCAAGCGCTGTGATTGGTTGATTCCATTGTAGAGGAATTAGAATTTTACCCATGATATTTATAGTGGATTTTGTTACCAAGTCAAAGGTTGGAGGCTCAATTTAGTACTGCTATAGAGTGATTTTCTCGGAAATGAGTTTGTCACTTAGTACGGAATTGAGAAAACTTTCAAAAGAGAGAAAAAGGTCGGTTTGAAGGTAAAATCGTTTTAGCGGGGTTTGAAATTAGTCGCCTCAATTACGGCTCACTTCAGGATCACTTCACCTATGTTTTCACGGTGAGATTTTTACAGAAAAGACCCGGCAGTAGTTGGTGACTAAGTAATAAAAAACTTTTTCTATTTAGAAACTTTTTCGATGATTGATCGATATCTTACGGAAAGACAAACATTACAGGAGAGCTAACATATTGTGCATGGAAAATTATAAGAGTATTTTTTCAACCATTTCGATTATAATATAATATCACGCCTTGTTTCCCCGAAGGATTAGGCAGAGGTGTACCTACAGTAGGTACACCCACATTTCGCCAGTTATATTTAAGTCCCAGTAATAGGGGGCGAGCCTATTGCCATCAACCGGGCACAAATCCCAATATAAACCCAATAACACTTTGTTCGACCTGGGAATCGAACCCAGGACCACATGCTCAGCATTAGCCCTTGCGACCACTACACCAACGAGGCAGTAGAAAATTTTGTTATAATGTTTGGTAAATATAAATAGAAGAGAAAATTGCAACAGAGGGATTCTTGGGTTATAGAAACATAGATGACATAAATAGTACATTGTACAGCTAGTGCATAAAAGAAGCCATTTGTCCCGAGACGTATGTATATATCGACCCGAGCCGCAGGCTAGGTTGGATAGTTAAGTCGAGGGCTAAAATGGCTCGTTTATGCCCGAGTTATACACTCTGCTTTTCACTTCGATTGCGAGAAAATGAAACAGGCATAAAGTATATAACAGTATTTTTTAATTTTCAACATGTGTCACTCGACTTGGGTACTTCATACTGCCAAGTCATAAAAACGTTTCTTTACGTTTTTCAATAATAAAGACAACAATTTTATATGGTTTTATTAAATTAACGATAGAAAAGTGATATAAATTAAAGCAAATGAAATAAAATAACGACTTTAATTTGCAACGTTTTATTGCATGTGTGCTGTTGGGCTTAATTATCTTAGTCTTAGAAAAAAAAAAAAACTTTATGCACTAGAGCATAAAAAGCGACTTTATGTCTCCTACGCACAACATAAAGACGAACTTTTAGAGCATGAGAAGTAAAAAGGATATTTAATATTTATGCATAAAAAAATATTTCTTATGGTTCCTTATAAGACAGCATAAATATATATAACAACAAATTTGCTTACATCAATCGAATATTTATCATAATGACAAAGATACGGTACCTACGAGTACTACAATAAATATGAGAATTCAAGGAACAAGAAGGATAAAATAAATGACGCATACCTTAGCAAATCGGTTCGATTAAAAACCTTTGAAGGCATCCAGACCTTTGCAAGGTAATTTTGGTTTTGTTGAACATTAGATATAAACGTAGGTACGTTTGGTAAACAAATTAATCGAATAGGTAATCTTTTTATTTAAAGAATGAAGATGAATGTGGACCATTTGTTTTTATTTTATTATAACACTACAAACACACTACAGTACACTACATTTAATCTTCACGGGCGGGATGCCTGATGTATCTATCAGATAAAAATGTCTGCACAAAAGTTGAGCACTTAATTTTTTCGAGGACAATAAAACCTTTTTTATTGCACAATTTTTTATTTTTCATTGTTATGGCTGAAAAGAACGTAGCATATTTAAAGGATCAATTAGATTAAGTGCTCAGGTATTTTTTATAAATTACATCTTTTCATATATTTTACGAGACTTCTACATAATTGTTGTATCAAAACGTTTTGTGTGTTATCTTCTAAATAAACTATTTAGTTTTTTTATGAAAATCAAGTTTATTATGAAAATCAAGTTTATTATGAAAGTCCAATTTAACACCACGAGTAAGCCTGAAATCTCGTACCGCCTGCTGAAAGTGATTAGCGAATAGACCGCGTTACCCCTTTATTTAGTTCCTTCCAACCCTGGTATGTAGTTAGCGATTGGTAACCAATAGGAGCCCAGAATTCTGCGGCCCACCAACGCTATTATTGGAATGTCCCCGCAACCAAGAATGCTGCCTAGTAGGCGAACAGTAAATAAATATACATACAGCTATTGGCTAACCCTTAAATTCAATTAAGTATATATATGGATTTCTTGCTTCGAGAAAAGTCATTGAAAAATCATTGATATATAATATAATTGATATATTTGAATTATTAATATACATTTTTTGGGATACAGCTCTACTTATTTTAAAACTTTGTATATAAGCTGCTTTTTAATTTATCATCCTTTCAGTCCAACAATACATTTATGATACTTAATACATTTGACTTGAAAAAATAAATATTGCGACTCAAGACTTCAGAGTCTTACGCGATCCAAAGATAACAAAAGATTTTTAAATAAGGTGAATTTGAAACGCACAGAATATTTATATGTATTTAGACTTGCGAAAAAGAATAAAGCCCACATAATTTATTCGTTATGCATAATTTATATTACTCGATGTTTCTTTTCACTAGCTCCACCTTTCAGCTAACATGAGAACTTCAATTAAATCGACTTTTAAAGTATTTATTTGCATCTTTTTTTTTGTATTTACGTCACACCTGGCCATAATGTGAGTTTTACCGCACGCTACGCGTACGGTACAACTCGCATTGTGGCCAGGTGAGGACGTAAAATTGTGTACTCACCACGGGCAGTAAAAAAGAAAGCCCTCTATCGCATATTTACAACCCTCGGCTGCGGCTCGGGTCACAAATACCTGCGATTTCGGGCTTTCTTACTTTTACAGCCCTTGGTAAGTAATGTACTATTACCTCTCTTTCCTTTACGCATATCTCGTTGTTATTTTAAATCGGTGCTTGCTGAAAGCTTTTTACGTCACTAAATGAATATTTCTTCTCAGTTATGTTCGTTTGGCTGCCGAGTGCTCGATGAATAATTAACCAGACAAACATTTTTTTGTCGAACTTTATTTCATAACATCAATGATTGTTTTTGCAAAAGTAACCAAGAAAACGTTTATTCACAAACTTCGTTATTGTGACGAGGTCATGTGCGTTTGCTGAAGATAAAAGTACTTGTGTCATACCTTACCTACGAGTATATTGTTTTGACGTTGTGCTATCTACGTCTTAGTGAATACATCGCTTCACGATATATGGGATCTTTCTGGACCTTACGATCTCCCTTTGCATGCATAATACTTAAACTCAGAGAATTTCCTCCTCAGCGAATATAAAGTTACGACACCAGAGCGAGTTACACCGCCTTAAAGTCTGATTGAACATCTTCCAATGGAATATACTTCGCATTTGTTTAGATTATCCCCAGTAATGGCGGTATAAACTTACCGGCTTCCAGAAATTGGTCGTATAAATAGTTTATTATTTGTTCCCCCTGTATTTGCTGGGTATAAAATAAACTGAAATGGATGTAGTTGATATGTATTCAAATATATTTTATTGGTTCCTCGAATACCCTATTTTTTTATTATGGTTGTATTTTTAGCCTAAGTGTACTTGACCATTCTAATACTTATTCAAACTGTAATTCAGGGTATAATTTTGCTGCATGTTTATTCTTTACTTAAACTCCGGTAATAAAATAACCTATTACTAATCGACCATTCGTTTTTCGCCAAAGTAAGATAACAATAAGTAAGTAACATGGATAGCGATCAAAGTTTTAAAGCCTGGTGGCATTATCTAGCCATTCTGGCAAAATGGTGGACCTTAGCGAATGTGTGCGACGTGGGTTCAGTCTATAAATCAGAAAGTTGAGAAAGCGACGACTCTCCTAACAACTCGACTTGGAGAAAAGCTGCTGTTTAGAAAATAACAAAAAATAAATTTGGTATTTCCTCGCCTTCAGCTATGGGTTGGTATTTAAATTTCAGTTTTGGATCAAATGAAAACTTCTTTTCTTCTTAGTAAAAAGAAACGGTAGGTATTATTTTCTGTCTATTAAAATAAATAAATTAAACTTATAACTAGTAAACTACGTAATAACTTTAAGTCTTGGTAGTTTCCGAACAAAGGACGGACATCGCATCTGTCTATTAAATTATAAATCCGCTCTAGTCCCCACATCGCGTTCGGCGGCCATGTTTAAGTTGGTGCTTTGTCGCTGTTTGCATCGACGAACGGCGACCAACGACTGATGCGACGAGATGCAACTCCACCGCACTGTTAGCGCACATGAAAACACAACCAACACATTCATGTTTATGCACCTACCGAGACTGACTGAAATCCCGTGACGTTTCACTGGATATGTAACAAAATTAACTGTAGGTATACCTCGAAACGTTACATTGTTAAATACTTTCTCGACATCAGGTACATCGCAAGTATCTAGGGGACACGTAAAGTGTACAATGTACGGCCCAAACCACGCTCCCAAAAGGATATCCTGAGGATTAAGAGAACGGACAGATGGAGTAATTTCAGCGAAGGATTTGTGTCCGCTTCTTTGTTAATAAGTAAGGCGGAGTTCCGTTACAATATGCATGTTTGTGTTTTGAAATTCAACTCAGGTAGTAAACAAGAGCAATGTTAGCGTTTATCTGGGAACATTATGTAAACTTGGATGCAACAAATGTCGGTATAAGCGTCTTGGTTTCCGGGCTCCGTGTAGCGCCGTACTGCCGTAGATCCGGCGGCGTGGCACCTCAAATAAATCTTGCTTTGTCCGAGGACATTATGTATGCTAACGTTGGCCATTGCTTTGCTTGGTGAGCTGAGCGTTGCGGCATCATTGTCGTCTAACTGAGGACTTTGTTGAAAGCCCAGATTAATACAATGATGTTGAGCATGCGCGAACTTTTTAATAATGAAGTTGAGCGCCTTTGTTGCTGACGTTAGTATTTGAGGGTGTCGTAAAAGACGACTTAGAGTTAATGTCAAGAGGAGGAGTATAAAGTAGGGATAAAGTCTTGTACGATGAAAACAGTCTAAATATGAACTGTGATTTGTCTTTTGAAAACCCAGTAATTGTGGTACCATTTTTTGTAGCCGGCATTTGAGAGGTCAATGTTTAGCTCTTGTGGATACAATGTCATCATTTGTATTCATACTATATGTAAATACCTCGTAAGGGTAAAGATACACGTATGGCCCATGTTCGGTGTAATGTACTCCCCAGGGCAATGAGATCAATGCTCTGTTTGGACGTTTACAAACTGCTGTCGATACTAACTGTGTTACTTTGTTGTATGTCAACGGCCCAGTCCAACAACCGTCAGTGTGTATTTTTGCACATAAATAATATTTGGGTGGCTTTATGCCCACACGCCTCGACGTTCCATTGATGCCTTGTGAACTTTGATCGTGTAGGTTTAAAATAGCTCAGGATGATCGATGTTCGCGGCTTGTAAAACACGTCGACCGAGAATCGACCAAACTTGCACCGTATGTTTTCATCGATCAATCGGCAACTGAGCACGGTCGACATCAAAACCGTAAAGCAATGTCGATTGTAACCCCTGGGATCATATTCATAAAAGGCATCAAAGAAAACTTATAATTAATGCTCAGGAAACCGGGCAAATATTAAAGGAAAAGTGTCATAAACATTGTTATTTTTTAACAAACTTTGATTCTTCCACCCTATGATTTTTGTACAAAGTTATTCACCGTTTATTAGATCCTGAAGAAATTCTCTATGGAATATCTTATAGTATAAGAACCGAACTGTTTGAGCAGAAATAAGTTTGTACTTATCGAAGCCAATTATCTGGAGTTGAGGATTTAAATCTGATCTATACACGGTAGCTAAGCGGTCATTGGTCTCTAAGAAAATCAGCATATCACTTTCGAAGAATCTTTGAAGAAGATGGATAACTATTGCGATTTCAAAGTAATGCTGTTAGCTAGAACATTATTATACTTAGATGTGTAGCTCACTGTTAAATGGAGTGAAAGTGTATATAGGTAAGGCTGTCAACTACTACTCTTGGTCACAAACCGATCTAGCCCGTCCCTTGCTGTCCTCCCCCAGCGACGTCCTAAGCCGAGGTCTGTACCCCCACAGTGGGTGCCCATAGCGTCTAGTCGTTGAGTTTTAAGTTTTTTGCTCTGGATGGAGGCCTTAATTTGTCACAGGCACAGGAACGTCCGGTTAAGCCGACGACAACCCATAGGCTGAACTGCGAGTTGCAAATTTCCAAAAAAATAACTACTCTTGAAGATTAACATTGAAATCATTTTATTCTGTAAATAGGATATCAAAATCAATTTTACAAGCAACGTTTCTGAAAAAAAAAAAAAAAACAAAACATTTCGACTTTTCCTATATAAGAAGGTTCTTTTCAAAACTTGACTATTCCGCTTTCGACAAAACAGATTTTAAAATATTTTTTGTTTGATACCATTGAAATGAAGACGAAGCGAAAATAAAATTGGACCAAAACTTGATAAAACACCAGGAAAAAAATCATAATAAAACACATTTTCGTCAAAACTAGTTTATTCCACTTAAAATGACATTAGCCGTTCCTATTATTCATTTTTGGAACAAAACATGATTAATTCAGAAGTTGACTAAGTATTTTAGTTAAAATTGCAACAATAAAAACATGGTTATTCCTCTAGAGCACATAACAAAACTTGATTATTCCAATCAGCCGCGCCAAAACTAGATTATTCCATTTAAAATTTTGGAATTATTAGAAATTTATTGTTGTCAATTTTATTAATCCCGTACAAAACAATGACCATTAATGTCGTTTATAATAATGCAACAAAATTTCGAGTTAAATACATAGTGGCATACCTAAAAACTATTTTCTCAAATTACATAAAAACACAAAAATTTGAATGGTCAAGTTTTGAAAAGAACCTCCTCATATGACTAACCCTGAGGAGAAATGGCGAAACAAACTCAGGTTGTTTTGCCATTTCTCCCCCCTCCCCCCGTGACCGTGGCCGCTCGGTTAAGATGAGTCTCCCAATAAGGTACCTATCACAGGTAAGGTACATACTAAGGTACTTTCTTTCTAGCAAATGTTATTACTATACTGAAGATTTTATGAATTAAAAATTTACCTAAATATTTGACATTATTATCCTTGCCCTTATTGAATTTTGAATTATATAATTAATCTCTTTTACAACTATTGTTCAGTTTATTTAAATTATTTGTAATTCTAATTCTAATAATTCATAACTTAATTTTGATGTAATGATGACGCATAATTTTACAAACCATATCTGTACGCCGGAAACGGCAGAATATCATGATCGTATTACATAATGAACCTAACAACTTTGTACAATATTCTGACAAATAAATGCATTCTATTCTATTCTATTCTATAAGGTATAACTTCAATGAACTGACAAAATTCTCTCGCTTGCTGGATGGACTGAGGCATATTTGTTGCCCAAACTCATATCGGTATGAAAATCTACCCAGAAGATAATTTTGCACTGAGGTACCTGAGGTAGCTTAATTAAATATGCACCACAAATACATCTTTATCTCAACTACGTAGATAACGAACACGATTAGATGAGCACCACTCGAGACGGTCTTTCGATAAAACAAACTAAATCCTAGCCCTGGAAGAAAATCACCGATCTAAGCAAGACGTATATTAAAGAAGCGCGTCCTAAATATTTCCGTGGAGTGGTTAAGAGGGTGTACAAGGGTCCACTAGCGCCACTACTTCAAAAAAATATTATCTCGTGACTGAGAAGGAATTATGAAAAACGGCTCAATAAGATAGTAAAGGCTCGTACAGACTCGCGCGATATCGCGGCCGCGACAGAAACCGACAAAGAAATTGTGCTACTAGTGTCGCGTCGCGCCCGCGATATCGCACTAGTCTGTGCGAGCCTTAAGTATGTCTAGAATCTTCTAATACCTTTTATAAAGTTTCATATTGAGATACGAAGCAACAAAATTCGATCTAAATAAAAACGGCCACATTCGTCTAGATCGTATTGTTGCTTCGTGTCTTAATATTAAACTTTATAAAAGGCCATTAAAAAATATTATCTCGTGACTGAGAAGGAATTATGAAAAACTGCTCAATAAGATACCTCGGTAAGTATGTCTAGAATTTTCTAATACCTTTTATAAAGTTTAATATTGAGATACGAAGCAACAAAATTCGATCTAAATAAAAACGGCCACATTCGTCTTGACCGTATTGTTGCTTCGTGTCTCAATATGAAAAGGTATTAGAAAATTATAGACACACTTACCGAGGTCGATTGAGCCGTTTTTCATCATTCCTTCTCAGTCACGAGATAATATGTTTTTAAAGGTGGACCGGTGACAGCCCTCTTAATGTGGTAATAGTGCGGACGGGCGCGCGATCCGTCGGTCCGCACGACATTTATTGGCCCGCCGCGCGCCGGCCGAACACCGACGACCGAAGCCGACATTGACGGACGATCGCGCCGAATACGAAACGAGACTTATTGGTGACAATTTTTCAAAGTCACCCGATGCACGCTTGATACGGAAACGGAACGCTTCCTCATTTAACTAGTTGTACAAGTTTGTCGAAGTTGGCCGTTCTCTTTAACGCAATGTGAAGGTCGGTTCATTAAGCTCTACATACAAAGCTAAGACTTTAATGATTGTATTTTCACTTCACAAAAATGAAATTATAGGAAGTTTATGGAAGATTTAGCAGAAAGTAATGTTTATCGACTGCTACCGAGTCGTAATCCCTCATTTTCTCACTTTCCTTGAGTCAATGTTATCCGACGTGCCATAACGATTTTCCTTTATTTGTAAAAACTGTAATATGGAATGAAATCGGTTGTTCAATCACGCGTGAAAGAAAATGATGATGGTAATGATTCGGAATGAATTGAATAGTCGTTAATCGACCAGAATTCAGTATTGTGCCTTTGTTTGGATAAAAAAACATGATTTATACGCGGCCAAGCGCTGCTTAGGCTTATAAAGTTACTAGCTTTTGCCCACGGTTTCGCTCCCGTTAATTTGAAATTTGACAATCAATTCGTATTCTATAATAAAATAATTGAATTATGATTCGAAAGACACGTGGCGCCATCTATTATCATAAGAACGTTATTGTTGTTTTGCCTCCGTATCTTTTTTTTGGGATGAAAGGTGACCTTATGTCCATTTCTGTACACATGACAACGTGCATTAAAGATAACAAACAAACAAATAAACTTACTTTCGCATTTAAGAGGACGTACAAGGGTCTACTATCGCCACTCCTTTAATAAAATATTATCTCGTGACTGAGAAGGAATTATGAAAAACGGCTCAACAGCGACCTCGGTAAGTGTGTCTATTATATTATATTTTGTAAGTTTCCAGATAATTGATCGGAGTTCCAAAATAATTGATGTTGTTAGGATCAATTTATTTGCACAGAATAATCTTAAAGGTCAGTATCTATCAAGCTTGGTAATCTTGACATTGACATTCTAATAAGGTACTTGGAGAATCGGTAGAATGAATGTGGTTAAGTATCAGAAGTACTTATAAATGCGGATGCGACTCCGGATCACATAATAAAAACCCTTACGACACCTTTTAGTAGAACCGGAGTGTCCTATTTTATTGCTCTGAGACCCTTTAAAATTCAAGTAGTGTACAAACAGACAGATTTCAGAGTAATTGCCTTAGGATTGGTATCATTAATTAACACGTTCCCTGGAGTTAACTTTTAGGATTTAAGTAGGGGGCATCGCACTAAAATTCTAAATCCTAAAGGATGAAATAAATAAACAGCATTTAAAAATGTTTATAGTATTTTAACATTACTGAGCTAAAGTAAGAGACAATAGTATATTGTTATACAAGGGATGAAAGGGACCTATGTAGGTATGAGATGGTTTGACGCACGAGCGTAGCGAGGGCGCCAATAGTTCGAGTGCCTAAATAGGTTCTTTCAATCAATCAATCAATATCTTTATTGTGGATCATAGGTTCACCCGAGGTAAACACTTTGCTTTTCATTTCGAATATGAGGAAAGTAAATAAAAACCTGATTAGTTAAACAAATAATTACCTGAATCTGATGAACTAATTACGTTAGCTGCAATCGGAGGATTTAAAAAAACCAAAAATGATTTTACATAATTTATTTAAAATAAAAGAATTACATTTATTATATCCTAAATTAGCCTAAGTGAAGCCTATTCGAAGTATGAATATGGAATGGAATTTTACAGTGTTGCAATAATTGGGTAAACTAGGTCCGTGCTACACAAAGTGCCATCTCCAGCTCGCCGCTTCCGTATTTCGTTGATTATGCAGCGCATGTTTCTTTAGTAAAAGTATTGAGTGCTGAGAGGGCGATTCCCCTTATGCAGCTGGGTGTAACAAAGTCATACAAATATCTGTTTAAGTAAATAATTAGCACTCGACAAAACAACTGAAGGTCGAATTGCCGCATTTCCCGCCTTTTTTATGTTTCTTTTTCTTTGGCATTCTACCAGCCAGTATTTTTATAGTAAAATGATGGTAAATATGTAGCTCAAATCTATGTAAATTAAATAATAACTTAATGAAAAGTAAATTATAATTCAATCATTTTCATTCAAATTCGAAGTCATGTTACGAAATGGTTGTACGTACACAAATGTACATTTTTATAATATATATTGTTTTTGTATAAAAAAAAATGGAACATAAAACGATTTCCGATAAAATCATTTCCCAGAGACGAAAAGTACCTGCCAGGGTTGCGGGTTTGTCCAAAAGGGATACCGTGGCCCTGGCGCACAGGCAACTGAAGGAACACGGGTGGGTTTTAGTCAGTAAAAGTCTGACACGCCCTCCCGCTCCGCCCAGAGCGGGAGAAGTTATTTGATCATATCACACCAAAAAAATAAATAAAAAATATGAACGAAAAGTACTGTTTTCATCCCTCTGATCAAGTAACTTCAAGCATACTTTCCAAGTATGAGAAATGAAAAGTAATTTTCAAATGCTGACGTGGGATGCGTAGTGGGACATGGTCACGATCAAAACGTTTAATTCATAAAAAGTGTGGGTCGAAAAGTTACCTTGTATCTATAATAGATTCCAAAGTTACTCGAGCATAACAGAAACAAGTGTTCCGTAACATACGGAAAAATAAATATAATAGTATTTAAAACGGGATTTCGGTCTGCCGAACGCACTATTATCCTGTTTCGGGGATTACTTTTTACTATCCACATTTTGCGGCGAAAACATTATTAAACTTTTTTCGTGATTGCAATTTTGCACGTTTTGGATTCAAATAACATTCAATAACTATGTAAAAGGTTCCTGCTATATACTTTTATTCATTTACTATTTTAATTTGTTATGACTTTCTCTTCCAATCTAAAATTCCGTTTATCAGAAACAGAAACATGCTTATGATTTATAAATTGATTCGAATTAATATTCTGTGAAAGATTTAATTGTAGAAACATCTAATATGAAGGATGGATTCTTGGAAATGAGTACTATCAATCTCAATTGCGTGAACAATGTGGATTTTACAAGAAACACATTGTTTCGTAAAGGTAAATACTAGACAATCCTAAAACTACCTACGACATTTGTGTCACAGAATTGATCTTCGGTGCAAAACTTCGGCACCTTAGTATTTCCAGGGCAGCTGCTGCTGGTCTCCACATTCGTATTTAAACCTTATAATATGCTATGACGCAGCAGGAAAAAAACCCACATAAACAAAAATAAGTACATAAATAATGACTACAGGAAGAAAATATTTCACGGGAAAATTCAGTACCAAAATTATCCCTTTGATTATATAATAATTAGTGTAATTGCTGTGAAATTACACCCGCAATTACTAAATGGAAGATTGAGATAAATGTTTATGTATAAAAGTATCATTAACGTAGTTCAGGGATAACGTTACTCAAAGCTAGGATAATTTGATGTGTATCAAAATAAGTATAACGGATATTATGATAATTTGATTAAATTGTTATTAAATGTGGGACGGGCACTACCTATATTTGTTTACAGCTACTTTACAGCAATTATTACTAACCTACTAACTAGCTTCAGCCCGCAACTTCGTGGTCTAAACAATTGAGTACCTACTATATACTCGTATTGGGTAGTATCCTATGTGTTAATCCAGGTTCTAAACTATCTGTGTGCCAAATTTCATCCAAATCCGTTCAGACGTTTTTGCGTGATAACAAACACCTTTAAAAAAAAAAGCAGTGTAACCTTACATAGTTTTAAGAACAAATTAAAGGAATTCTTGATAAGTAAAGCCTACTATTCAATCAATGACTTTTTAATGACAAATATACTGGCGACTACACCTATTGATAAGCTATGCTAATGTCTCAATTTGTATTTTAATTTGTATGACATCAATAAGTAATTTAATTTTAATTTTAATGAAATCAATGAATAATTTAATTAGTATGAAATCAATGTATCTATTACCTAATTTTTAAATCTGTCTTTGTGAATGAACAACTATATTAATGCATGATGAATGGTGGACGTTGACTTAAATATTGTGTACCTACCTTATAGGTATGTTACAGCGATCCTTTATCATAATCATAAGAACTGATATTTCACCTGTGACAAACAATAAATGAATTTGAATTTAACATTATAATAAATATTATTATATATAAATGTATTATAATATATATATTATTAGTATAGTAGGATAATTTTATTAGATTTCCTGTGAGTTCTTGCGTAGGCACCAACCCATGAGCTTATCTTAGTAGACTAATATATGATGGTCCTGGGTTCATATCAATACGATTCCGATATCCAATCAATCGATACTATGGTGATTAGGCTATACTACCAGACTATTCGAGGATTGCAAGTTTTTTTATCAGTAAATAGACGAAAGTCACTCACCCCCTTTTTTTTGGTTGGTAATTATCAAATAACTTCTCCCGCCCTTTTTTTTTTTGACGCTGAGTAATGTATTACGCATGCCCGCTCGACGGGGGACGAGACGGGGTATGTGAGACTCCCTGCCAAAATGGCAGTATACCCACTAAAACTCAGCGGAGTTCCCTCATCGCCTTGATGGGAGGGTCATGGGAAACCGGCTCAGCCTTTACATCCACAACCCTCCCGGCGCATGCCCGCCTAGCTGGCGGGCCTCGCATGCCCCCCCGGCTGGGGGGGATACGGAAATGGCCGGGAACTCCTGGCCATTCCCGTCCGACACTGGTGGAGGCCTGTGCAATACAGGCAAGGGTGAACTTCTCCCGCCCTGGGCGGCGCGAGAGGGCGTGTCAGACTTTTACTGACTAAAACCCACCCATGTTCCTTCAATTGCCTGTGTGCCAAGGCCAAGGTATCCTTATCGGACAAACCCGCAACCCTGGCAGGCATCAGTCCTGGCTGACCCTGACAGTGCGTGCTGACATCTCTTTGAGGCGCGCGTGGAACACAACGCGCCGTCGAACATTCTACCAGCCTATACGCTGCCGCGCTAGCGATATAAGCAGTAAGTATGTTTTGCATAGTTTTGAGTAAGGGCTCGTGCAGACTGGCGCGATATCGCAGGCGCGACAAGCAGCACGACCCTTGTCGCGCCCGCGATATCGCACCAATGTGCGGGAGCCTTAATTGGCGTGCAAAGTTTTTGTTACAATTTTGTTTTTTCCGGACTTCTTTTTTAGTTTATATTATAATATATTATATATTATATATATTAATTGTGATGATTGAAACGTGTAGCCCAAATAAAGCGCTTTTATATTCTTCACTCAATAAAATTGTATATATATTACAATAGTTTTAAATGACGAAAATCCTTTTATATCTAGTGTTAATTGAAGCAACTGAAATATCGATTGCTTAGAATAATAGCAGTATAAGTAAGTTATTGCTGCTATTATAAGCAACTCATACTAGGTTCAGGTTATAGCTTAGGAATAAAAACAAAGTGTTACATAAAAAACTTTTCTGTTTATTAATATTTCTCTACTCACATATTATTATATTAAATAACGGAAAGTTTCACTAGTTCTAAGTTTACTTGGTAAACTAATCTGAGAACAATAACATTTATTATTATATCGATAGTATACACAGTTACTGCACATATCTTAAGTAAAAGTAAAACATACATGATAGAGCTTTACTTGCAAACCCGGGGTAACTACATTTACTGTTGTTATGTTATGGAAGATGTTTCATTTATTGGACTTACTGCCTTTATCCTTAAATGAAATTTACCGGTTCCCGATTAGCTATTAAAACAGCTGTCAGCACATCTTATAGAGCACATTGCGCTGATTCGAGATCAATATTTAACCCATTTTGTCAAAAATTGCACTTACTGCTGATATCGCTAGCGCGGCAGTACGGGGATTGCAAGTTTGTTTTATCAGTAAATAGACGAACGTCACTCACCCCTAAGAACTAGAATGTAGTTACCTACATACATAACAGAAACGCTAAGCTTCATAATTAGCCAATTTTACTACCAACACGTTGTTAATTACATTGCATGCATCGTGCACCCATAACAAAACAAATAGAAAATTAAAAATCAATTTACGTCTAACTAAGAATCCATTAAAAACAGCAATTTATAATACAGTATCCGCTTGAAAAACGAGAAAAATAAACAGTATATTGTGAACAGCTTGCTTTACCCAGTAAGTGAGTGCTTCAAACGATGGGCGTCACAACCTCACAACTGAATGCATTAAACCATATTCACAAGCCTTTATTGCAGTTTACGGAAACTTCTGAATAGCTTTATTATTCTCCAAACTCTATACCATGTTTGACAGGAGGGGAGTGTTATTCGAATAATGTTTACAAGGATATGGTGCGTGCTTTGAGCTTCTATCAAAAGTTGTGATGTTTTCCATTAACTTATTCGACACATTAATGTTTGTAGCACTTTTAGTGTAACTTTCCATAGTAAATGCCTATATTATGACCAGGATTGGACTTGAACGGAGAGTCATCAAATAATAGACATAAAAAAATAAGCGATATTTATGAAAGCGATATTAAGATTTTAGAACACTGTATACTTATTTTACTTAAAACTATAGAGTGGCAATTTTGTTAAAACATTAAATAGTACAGCGGTTAACACAAGTTCATATATGTGTGTTTAAATAATAAAGTTGATATTCCACCAACTCGCACTAAGCGTTTTCAAACGTCTTTTATAATGCGCGCAGCAAAGGAGTGGAACTCTCTGCCTGCGTCTGTGTTTCCGAACGCATACAACCCTAATCTATTCAAAGTGAGAGTGAACAGGCTTCTTCTGGGTAAGCTCACTCCATCGTAGACTTTGTCTCTGTCATCCAGACCTAGACTAAAGTCAAGAGCAAACTCATAGTAGAATAAAAAAAAATAAAAAAAAATGTACATTTCACTTAAAAGAATGAGTCTATCAAACAAAATAAATAGCGTAAAAATTGTCACCACCCTTGATTATATTAGTTAACTAACGTGTATAAGCGGCAACGTCGCGCACGTGGGCAGATTATGGACGGTTGTATAACAAACAATGGTAACAATAAAAACAACAATTAACAGTAATAAAACATTCCGTATTATTTATTATTTATTCAACATTAACTTTGTCATTTTTTTTATCCAATAATCACCCATAATCACCACTTATCTGTTCAATAAAATATGTTTTTTTATTTTTATTTAAACTTTTTTTTTTAACGTTAAATGTGTATTTTAATATTGGAATTGACATTATTTTATTATGAACTTGTGTTACTATTTAATGTGGTAAACAAATCGCCACTCTGTACTTTCAATGTTCCTATATCTACGATATCTTCCGGATCGGAATTCATCCATTTCCCTTAGTACCACCTCGGAATTTGCTACACAAAATCTTCGGGGCCCTTACATAACGATCATGTTCTTGCTCCATCGATCGGACCTAATGAAAGGATATGACTACAACTTGTTAACTATGTGATGTCGAGCACCGTATAAATTCGGGGTTGAGCCGCCTCCCCCAGACCAGAACCAGTAATTAAACTGTAAATTACTGCTAAGTGCAGACCCGGCCTGAAGGTCGTATCGGCACTCTCTCCCAAGAATACCAATGAACCTGAGGCCGTAATCAAAAATTTATTCGACGACCTACAGGTCGAGACAAATACGTACCTAGGTACAACTATTTTCTTTCTATCTAGTTTTATATAGACTCGTCTCATCACTGAAACATTTGAATTACTTATTCTCATTCTTCAAAAGACATTTTATTTTCTTACTGATTTACCTACTTTAAACTTTTTAAATTGAACTCTTGCTACTTTCACTACAAACTAGAAATCTTTAATCTTAATTAAACATAAAACTTTGTTAAGTATTACAGTATTTTAGTTATAAAATTTTTAAGTGAAGGCAGTTTGTTTATTCAAAATATTATGGTTTTTATTAAAGAGAAAATTTTTATAATGCACAAATAGGCAGCATATTTTTTTTTTTTTTTTGATGAATTATGACAATGATGAATGAAGACTCCCAATAGAGGGGGTGATGTTACGTGTCATAATTTTTCATATTTTTAATGCCTGTAATCGCATCAACAAAAATATTTTTACGGAATGTTTCATGATTCCCAACAAAGAATAAGCCACTTGTGGGTTTTTTAAAAGCGACTAAGAGATTTTGGAGTCCTCATGTACTTTCATCTATAGTAACATATTTGTTTAGTAATGCCATACTGCAATCTGTAATTTTAGCGTGGTGATTATACTTTTTTTCCAAATTATCATAATTTAATATGTGCTAAAGTCGAGAATAATAATTAAATAGCAGACAGATCCTTTGAACGAAACTTTGCAATGAAAACTATTTAGTTTACATAAAGCTATGCCCACATATTGATACGCCTTCTATATGTACTCAGTCTTAGAAATTGATCCAATCACGCGGGCCAGTTGATAAACCTACCTACGTCGACCTACACAAATGTACCCTTTATATTATAATCCCTAGAGGTGAAAGGTTTCAAATAACATTGTGGTGGATTGATGAAACCTCAAATAATATAGTTAGGAGAGATTATCGTAGCATTAGACAAACATTGGCTTTTGCTAGAAAAGTCGATAAATCACACAAAGAATCGGTACCTGAAACCTAATAAAAAACATGTGTCGTAATTGTTTACTCACCCTTGCTTTCGTCGACCCAGAACGAAAAGCTTAGATTTCCTTTGATATGCGACGTATTTATATGTCCTTACAATGCCTAAGAATGTAGTCAACCAGAACATAAGTGAGCTACCTAGTGTCGGGTAAGCTGAGTGGCATCATTATCAGGACTTTGGGAAGTTACACGCGTTAAACACAGATTGCGTGCTTCTGTTGTCGGTGAACAATTAAGTCGGTTCAGAATGTTCTCCAAGATATTAGCAAAGTTGCGACAAGGAGAGCGTGATGCGATCCCGCGACCGAACTTCTCCGGTGCCGTTTAGCTCGTAAAAGAACGTAACTGCCGCTGTGAATAGATAATAAGGATTTTATTAAAATTCCTTGTCCTTGTTTTGCCATTCGTAGGGCTCGCTTCGGCGGACGCCTTTTGTTCCGGTGGCATGCGAGCCTAAAGGCTTGCCAAATTCTCCCATCGTCGACTTCAATGAAATTTCAGTGCCACATTTATAGTCCCCCCTTTGTGTTCGTTTTTATATCAAGTCTTGTGATGATAAGACAGAATTTAGAGTGAGTTTATCTTGTCGCTATAAAACACCAACGCCTGTGTTAATTATGCAAATAGTTTGTAACTTTTGTGTTGGAATAAAAAGGGATATTGGAACGTTTTGCGTTCACAACAGGCCGTAATCCACGTTCATTTATATCGTTAATACGAATCAATGTTGCACAATATGTGAGTTATACATAATATATGATTAACATTGGCGATCGCTGTTTTAATTAATCTCTCTCTCTACGCGAAATAACAACGAGGATTCAATTTTCTGATCAAATGGATTGGCGCTGCCGAACGTGTGGGCTGCGGCCCCTATGTGATACTCGTTCATTTTTTATTCTTCATACGTCCATTCGTGTGAGTCAATACAATCGATTTCGTGAAAGATCACAGCCCTTGTTTGTAGTGTAGGCCGAATTGTTTTTAAAATAGTTTTTGTGATGGATGGCTTTTTACGTTTCAGAACATGAAAATATTTTCATTTAAAATGTATTCAGTATATCGTAACATCGTGAACGACATATGGTACAGTAAATAGCAGTGAATATTTTCAATAAATCATCTCAGGATTCGCCGATAGACTGTGTCCCCCATAGGAGTCGTTGAGGCAAAATTACTTTCTCATGGTTTCGGTGGTCGGTGTTTTATTGCTTCATCCCAATGAATAATGTTCGTTATACAGAGTATTCAGGGAAAAACTGTGCTAACAACAGTTCTGAAACTTTAAATTGGCGCTGTTTGGCGGTTTCGTAAAATCTCGACGCTGATTCGTTTAAAACATTTCTACAACTGGGTTTTTAATAAAAATGCTAAGTTTATGTTTTGTAGTTTGTATTCTGTGGGTATCCAGGCGTAGTGCTTTGGTTTATGCTCGTATCTCAGTTCAAACAAGAAGCGAGCCAGCCGTACTGTTGTTGGCTTGCGGTTCTGCGACTCTAACTTGAGCATACATTTTACCAAGGTGCAACAATTTAGGATAGAAATCAAAGCTCATTTTCAATAGTGCTGTTTAATCCTATGTGGTGTTGGTTTTAGAGACTGTAAGATGAAATATCTCAGCAAGGTTTTGTCAAAGGAGTAAATTAGCTATTTGAAATACCTACTTAGGTAAGTTGATGATAGCTTATAATGATTTAGGGTAACTAGACTCTACTATTTGAGCACATACATAATCTTTAAGATTGACTTATGTTTCTTTATGATTCTTTTTTAAATTTTTTTATGTAGGTATTATTGTTATGTACTGTTAATGATAATGAGACATTTATGATTTATTATCATCATCATCATCATTTCAGCCGAAAGACGCCCACTGCTGGACATAAGCCTCCCCCAATGCCACGCTTGGCAGGCGGGTTGGCGATCGCAGTATGGTGTTAAAAATGCATAGAGAACGCTGCTGCCCATTCTCTAGTACGAGTAAGTCCCTTAGTCGCCTTTTACGACACCCACGGGAGGAAATGGAGTAGTGCTATTCTTTACGTCCGGCATCACACGGATTTATTATAGTTTGGTAAATTTAAGGTAAATTAATGATATTGACTTAACTACTTAAATAATTAACAAGCATAATTATTCATATTTGCATGCCATTATATGTGGCAAACATGTCTGCACCTGTATTTTTTAAATGTTATCCTGCATGCACGTTTTTATTATTGTATGTGTACACACGGCCACAAATCAAGCTATAATTTACCAGTATAAGCTGACCTCTCATTGTACGGAAATCCTATACAATGCGAGATCAGTCTAAACTGGAAAATTATAGCTTGATTTGTGGCCGTGTGTACACATTTTTGCGCAAATAAATTATATCTTATCTTTAACTACAAGCCAAATTGAACTTTAATACATTAAGAATCCAGGTATTCGTTACCAAAACATAATTTTCTTGACATAACTGTATTGGCAGTTCTATTATAGAAGCAATATGCGTATCTAATTCCGTTGAATGGTACCCGTCAGCCGCCGGGCGTGGCCGCATCACCTGTCAAGATCCCGAGATCGACGGCTGCTTTACATGCTACCCTGATCTACTAAACATAATAGCACTTAGTTACATTTGAATAAATAGGGCAGAAACAAATCATTTGTATCGGCACGAAATCTAGGTATAAGAGTACTCATTTCATACTAGTCAGTTAGTAGACTTACTAAATTTGAAATAAAATTTGACATTTGAGTATGTAAATCTTTTTTACAGTCCAACTTTTTATTTTATTTTATCTAGGGCATCTCAGAGTTGACCTTTGAGGTCGTGACTCCTTAACCGGACTTTTCTGTGGTTGCCTTAAGCTCCTAACCAAACTTAATGCCTCCAGCCAGGGCGTAAAAACTTATAATCTAAACGACTGCGCGCTAAGGGCACCCCCTGTGGAGTACGAACCTCGGCTTAGGGCAGCGTCGGAGAGAGGACGGCAAGGGACCGACGGTGGCTAGATAAAATCGAGGTTATGATTATTATCGGGGGAATTTAACGTTACAGGCTCAGCTATAGCGCGGGCTGGCGCTTGGCTTACGAGCAAGGGTCGTGGAGGGCTATTTAGTCGGAGATTTCGCGCTGGGCCTCGGCGGCGTGGTCGGAATGACGGTCGTATATTGTGTATTCTTCGAACTGTACGTCTTCCTACTGCTCTCCTTGAGGATGGTCGTGGGAACAATCCATCCAATCGATTTTGACTTCTATTTTGTTGGTGGCATGACAAATGTACATAGGTATAATGTATTGTAACCATTTTTTTGTTTTTTAATGGCATCCTTATGCCTACGGAATAAAAGTCAAAGTCAATTGAACGGACTGTAAAAGTACGAAATGAGTACTCTATATATAAAATATTTTGACTTTAGTTTTTACCACTAAGTGGTAAAATCAAAAATCAAAGTCGCATAAACCTATATATGGTACACACACGCTTATGAAACGTCTGAAGCTAGATGCACGGTTCCAATTGGTATTTTCGTATGGAGAAGAGCCGGCAAGAAACTCCACGGTTAATCTTTTAACTGCTAAAATAAAAGTAGCTATAGCAGCTATCTGTCAGTGAAAGTCCCGTCAGCCGTTCCGGAGATTAGCCGGGACTAACAGACAGACAAAAATTAATGGTTTGTTTTGTTATAAGTATCGTACACATAAATATATTTGCATATGCATTTAGAAAAAAGCGGCCAAGTGCGAGTTGGACTCACCCATGAAGGGTTCCGTAGCAGCAATTGCGGTTTACGATTTATGACGTATTAAAAATAAAAATAAACTACTTACTAGATCTCGTTTAAACCAATTTTCGGTGGAAGTTTACATGGATGGAATGTACATCATATTTTTTTTTTTAAATCATTCTCTTATTTTAGAAGTTACGGGGGGGGGGGGACACATTTTACCACTTTGGAAGTGTCTCTCGCGCGCGCAAACTTTTCAGTTTAGAAAAATATTATATTAGAA
Source organism: Dryobota labecula (assembly GCA_947523025.1). NCBI lineage: Eukaryota > Metazoa > Arthropoda > Insecta > Lepidoptera > Noctuidae > Dryobota > Dryobota labecula. Next base: position 19,777,460 of record OX383284.1, read on the forward strand.
ACCTCAATATCATTTTTGAAGACCTATCTATGGATAGGTCTTCGAAAATGATATTACGTATGGGTTTGATGAAAAAAAACCTTTTTTTTGAGTTTCAGTTCAAAGTATGGGGAACCCCTAAAATTTATTGTTTTTTTTTTCTATTTTGGTGTGAAAATCTTAAGGCGGTTCACAGAATACATCTACTTACCAAGTTTCAACAGTATAGTTCTTATAGTTTCGGAAAAAATGTGGCTGTGACATACGGACGGACAGACAGCCAGACAGACATGATGAATCCATAAGGGTTCCGTATTTTACCATTTGGCTACGGAACCTTAAAAAGCTGTTATTTTAACATAGCAAACAGATACTTCAATTTTGTTTATTTGTATAGATAAAATCTTATAGTTCAATATTGTCTTCCATGTTCAGTAAAATAAAGTTAGTTAGTACTTACCTATTTACCCGGTACCTATAGGTTTATTGATTTGAAAACAAGAGTTGAAAGTACTCGTAAAAGTTAGTAACAAACTTCAAGCGAAAGGCAATATTTAAACACAACACAATACTGTTTCTACGACTTCTACCCGGTTAACTGTAATTATTTTCAATTCAATTATTGTTTCTGGTTGGGCTTATATTCCAACTGCATTGTACTCTGAGGCCAAACGTAACCCCGGCCCGAGAAATATCAAAACAATAAATTGAACAGTACCTTTTAGCTTGTCTAACAATAAGGCTTCACCTCGCTCTGACTTCACCCTTTCAGAATGTCTATCTATAATGTTTGATCGATTTCGCAGTAATTTTATTGAATAGAAGTCGACGTCTGATCTGAAGGCGATCCAAAACTATGTTATGAATGTCCAAATGCGTTATGTTGAAAAGCCGCTAAGTTTCGGATTAATCGATTACATTGCGGGATAGATTGGGCAAGTTTAACAGGCATTTGGACGGGCCAAATTAACCCATTTGTCTGAAACATGCCTTTACCCTTGACAAGAAAGATTTGACGGGTTCTCCACGACCACACCGTCGGTACTAGACAGTAGACGGCGATCGGGATTAGTTTACGCTTCCATGGGTTGTGTGTCATGCAAACTTTGCTAACTGTATTTGGCAGGACACGTATTGTACGTAAATTACGAGGGCAACAATGTTACGAAATGAAACATGAACGTCCAAAACTGGCAAACTGGTTCAACAAAAGGGACAACGCTTTACACTCCAGTGTAGATGAATATATTATTCATCACATTAATCCCGAGCGCCAATACTGACGTTCATTAAAATACATTGAAATAATCCTTTTCTATTAAATTTAATCTGACCTCGGACGGCTTTGTCTGGCGTCATTAATCTTCATAAATGAAAATGATATGTGCTGCAGGAAATCAATTTTCCGCTCGACTACATTGCATCGAGTATTCGGTGGCCCGTGTTTGCCATTTGACATTTAATATTCCTCAATGGGAATGAACATTTATTGCGCGATCACCGTTTTTAGGAGGACGCAGATATTGTATTATTCGAGGTAATTTTTATTCAAATAGAAAATTTTCGAATGGATATTTTTCGCCAAAACGGAAAATGCACATTTGAAGTTTCGTTTGTGTGCTTTTTAAAGAAATGCCGTCATGAAAGGTTTTATTTTTACAAAACAGTCGTTCGATTTTATAAATACATATAGTTGCTAATTTTGACATTTAAATCCATTAACGGCTAAATAACGACAGTTATTGTGTAATATTGTTGAAATTACAGCACTTTAGAGTTATTTTTTTAATGTAAATGGTGAATAGATTACAGTGCTTTGTATTTATCGTGAAATAACGGAGTTTATTAAACGTTTATATCGAAATAACGAAAGGGTGAGAACATGTTATAATAAATGGGGTATAGATCTCTTTTCATTTGATAGTAACAGTGGAAGCCGTATTATTTATTAGTAATTCCTTTTTATATATTTTAAAGCCAAGTTCATTGTTAAACCTGTTACAACCTAGTAGCAGGTACGGATTTTTAAATAAAATATACCAACACATATTTTATTGAAAAGTCCGTCGCTACCTAAGCTCCATCAGAGAAAAGCTTTGTTAAGATGGGTTGAAAACAAAATAAATCCATTATAAATGTGAAAGTAACTCTGTCTGTCTGTCTGTATATTACGTTTTCACACCTAAACTGCTGAACTGATCGTCATGAAATTTGGCAGAAATATAGCCTGGGATATGGAGAAGGACATAGGCTACTTTTTTTCGCGATAACTGACATCAGCGCGGGCGAAGCCGCTGGCAAAAGCTAGTAAATGTAATATTTCTTATACACATTTTGGCTCCTAAAGATGACTATGGGCAGATCTGTCCAATAGAACCGTCGTGACATTCAGTTATTCATAGAGCATTACGGTTTTCGCCGGTGCATAACTCACTATATGGCTTGAATGCCTAATTTTCAACCGGATCTCATGAATGCTCCAATTAATTATGCTGTTGGCTCATTGGCATGCCAATTTCATTGATTAAGTAGGTATTATTAAGTGTATTTAAAACAAATAACTCAAAAACGGTTAACGTTGACGTTGAGGTTAGCCATCCTTGGATGGTAGGCTGACCAGGCGCTTTTTACGCCTGGACAGGAACGGTCTGCGCCTGGTTACGGGGACCATCACGGGACACTGTTCGCTAAACAAACATTTCTACACAATATTATTATTATTATTATTCTCATTTATTGCGGATCACACACAAAAATACACACAATCCATATAGTATTAGTAACAACAACTTAAAAAACTATATTAGTAAAACTTACAAACTAATAGCATCGTGGCTCAACACAATGTTGGCATGTGCCGCCGCACCCAGTGCCTAATAAAGGGGCTATCCACCTTGTCGTATAATGTTCTTAGGATGCTGTTGGAGCTTCCGCGCAACCTACCCATAATTGACGCTGCCCTCTTTCTCATTATGGCATGAAAATCATCGACATGGGCTTCCGTGAACATCTGCGCAGCGCTGCAGAAGTGCGGAAGCCCCCATCAACATCCTAAAACCATTATTATACTGAATGCGCAGGACGTTGTAGGCCCTCTGCGTATACTTCACCCACAGGCTGCTCGTGTAAAAGGTTTGGCAGTAGGCCTTAAAAAGATACAGCTTCACATCTTTTCTACAGCATGCAAACCTGCGGGCTAACATATTGCACTGAACCGCCAACGCCCTGCGCTCTCTGTCCAAATCTGCATCATCAGATAAGTCATCCTTGACCACATATCTTAGGTACTTAACCTGAGCAAGACGCTGCAATGGTGTTTCGCTTATAGTCAATAGTGATAACGGACAGACCTCTGTGCAGGGCCTGCATGGAGGCGGAAGAAACCGTTGCGCATGTGCTCTTCGAATGCACAAGCGTCATCCAGATTAGAACAGAAACTCTCAGGACACCCAGATCCTTTACTGATGTTCAGAACAGACCAGGATACGTGATTAGCTAGTGGAAGGAGGTGGGCTGGTTGGAATAACCATCGACGGCTGCCGTGGCCCACGCACAATGGTCCATCTTAAGGACTAATTGTGGAAACCAAACCTTCTAACATAGAACCTAGTTGACGTTCATGTCATTGATTATAAATCGATTTGTTTAGTAGGTAAGCTTAGAAATTTAATCAAGCAAAATTGTTACAGATTTCAGTGGTCAAGCGTCTGGCCGTGTTGTGATTCGAAAATTTAATATCCGCATCGACATAATATTGTTCTTAGTTCCAGATTGAAACCCAATTAATCTTACTGAAGACTTTTGTCAAAGGATTTTGTAATTAAAATGTAAGGATTCTTCTTCTTAAAAAAGCTTTAATCAATTGCGACTTAATCACAATTTCTTCAATACCATTTTGTAAATAAATTCCTTTGACTATAAAGGAAAGTTTTTCATGGCTGCAGAATAGAAACTATGCCAACTTTTAACTTTGTGTGTCAAACGCTCTGAGATACGTCTGTGACTGGCAGATAGATATCAGCATGATTCCATAAACGTTTCCTCTTTCCAATTTTGAATACGCGATTCCAAAAAGAATTCGAAATTGCGCTCCGATTTTGAATTTTCCGCTTTTTTATTCAATATTTTTCGTCGAACGTCTGCCTACCCGCTTTTGATAAATGAGTAGCTATTTGATTCAACTCTGATGCGAAAATATGGCTGCCGAATATAGATTAATATGTGCATGTTTTTCTTTAGTGGATATTCCCGTTTGCTGTTTTGTTTGTTAATTTAAATCACATAAAGCGTACAGAGGCAGGAATAATTTGGAAGTTGTTTTCATAAAAACAATGTATGGAAAGACAATATGTACGATGTTTACCATCACAACTGGAAATTGATTTATTTTGCACCAGCGCACATAAAATTAGAAACATTTTAAACAAGGAATATTTTGGTGACAACCGTAATACAACTTTTAATTCCGATTTTGATATTGCACGATTTGACATACCTAATAATTATAATTGTCTCGACATACCTAATATATTTACCGTATAATCTGTTTACTTAGTCAATTCGCTGTAACTAGTCAACGAAAATAACGCGTAACTAAGTAGATATATACATTTCCGCTTGTGATTAGCAAATGTCAAAACTAATTAAGGATATTTAAGATTGTTATTAGTCTGTAAGCTTTTAAATAAATATAAAAATATGTTTACCGCGAAATCCAATATAAACAGACGCGCTATTTGTTCGAGAATTACTACTGAGAATTACTTATTGAATTCTTCTTAAAGTTTTAAATCTTATATATCTATAATTGAAGTATCGAGCACGTTTTTTCTACACAATATATATATTTTTTTACTTTATAAGCTATACACGTCTCCTAACGATCTTGAGAAGGGTTAGAAATGACAACAAGCGATGGAGGTCGTGTATTATTCGATATTCTAAAGGATTTTTATCCCCATGTCACTATAAGAACCAATATAATCCTGTGTTGGTCGAAGCCGATAACTTTAGGCAAACGTTGAAATACCTTAAACGATATTTAAGTTTTCATAACATTAAAAAAATCTATTTTCAGTTCAAGAAAATTATTTGAGTACGTTTAATCATTCCAGAATAAAATTACTTTTCTAGTCCTCAAAATAAATTACTTTTCTGGCTAGGTATTGATAGATCTCTTACGTATTTTCTATACAAATAAAAAAAATTGAAGTGTCTGTAGTATCAAAATAACAACTTTTTACTAAATGCGTATGAAAGTATATACGGTGTATATAACAAAAAAAAAACTACTTTTAAAAATGTTGTCTGTCTGTCTGTTCTGGCTAATCTCCGAAACGACAGGACCGATTTTGACGTACATAAGGAGTAACTTAGGCTAACCTTTATTTTGGAAAAAGCCACGCCACGCCATGGGAAGCAGCTATACCCAAAGCCTCTAATTCAGATAATTTATGTAAACAAAGTAATGTCATTGTCAAAATGACAGGACAGTGGTGCAAAACATTTTATCATATTTTTTTTTTGTAAATAATCATCTATGAAATTAAAATGAATTAATTATAAGAACTATGCAAACAAAATACCGTTGCCAAACAATTTTTTATGTAGTGTACGGCCTATGATCGTCATAATCAGCCCTTTTAAGTCCACTTCTAGACGTAGGCCTCCCAAAATCGATTTCCACTCGAAACAGTTTACAGCCGTTTTCATCCAAAATGTGGCTAGATATGCTACATACAATATGAATCTATTAATGAGAGTTGTATTATAATAAGTGTTGTTGAAGATGTAAAAAATGTGAAAATGTTTGGATCTCCTGCATTGTTACCAGTATCATACAATATTTTATACCAGAAAAACTCCTTTTTTTAATAACTTTGTTTTAAACCGAAAATTTATAAAAATAATTACGGTATGATTATTTTCTAATTATTATTTCTTAAATTCAGTACTTAAAAGAAAATGGAACCCTTTTCTTCGCCATTTTATGTGAATTACCATTACGAAGATATTTTTTTGATATGTTATCCCTTTGTTTACATAAATTATATGAATTTGAGACTTTGGGTATAGTCCATACTATAATATTATAAATGTGAAAGTAACTCTGTCTGTCTGTATGTTACGTTTTCACGCCTAAACCGCTGAACCGATCGTCATGAAATTTGGCAGAGATATAGCCTGGGATATGGGGAAAGACATAGGTTACTTTTTTACGCGATAACCGACCTCCACGCGGGTGGAGCCGCGGGCAAAAGCTGGTCTGTAATAAATATAAAAAACCAGCCAAGTGCGTGTCGGAACACGCACAATGAAGGGTTATGTTCGTCCGTAGTTGGGATGAATTTATCCCAAGAACAAACTTAACAAATGTAAGTTGGTCGACTATTACTCGATAACTTGTACAGTCTACTTAGCTGTGATAGTTTTCCTTTTAATTTCGTTATGTATACTACTGCTGTTAATTTTTTCACTTATCCAAATACAACCATTTAGCTGGCAAGGGGACACTTGACTCTAACAAAAATTAGCAATTTAAAGCTTAATATTACGTAAACGGATCCCTGAATCGAAAAATGGTTATGAAAAACTCACAATATTTTTGAACGGCCTATCAAGGGATACCCCACACCATGAGATAGACGAGGAACAATATCATCCCCACTACGTGTAGGAGAGGTATCCTAAAAAAACCTAGATTTTATTTTCCCACTTCCTCGGCGTGATTGGTATATATTGTTGTCTATATGTTTGTTTCTGCTGCATGTATTGCATTGCTATTGAATTGTAAATCCGTAATTGGCTGTAAGACTAGCTTATATATTTTAAGTTAAAATTTCAAAGAGCTGTAGATTTTGTGAATCATAAATAAATACCCATATCAAATTACAGCTTTCTAGTATTAACAGTTTCTGAGCTATGCTGCGGACAGACAGACAGACTGACGGGCGGACATAGTGAAACTATACTACTAGGTTACTCGAACATGGATAAAAAAATAAGCAAATTCTACTTACATAAAACTTAATGCATATTGAAACTTGTATTTCAAAAACTCTTTTGAAAATATGAAAACGTTTTTCGCTCAACGTTTGAATATACGTGAATATTGAGAATTATAGCACCCTATAAAACTCTCGTTTCTACTATATCACGGATAGGTTCTTGAAACTAAGCTGAAACTAGTTTCTGAATTGAAGACAGTTTACAAGTACGCAAGTAACAAACTGTGTAAGTACATTTCGAAGTCATATTGAACTCGATTCTCTTCGGATATTAGTTTTACGTGTATAAGAAGCACTTTATATGTTATCCTATCTTTATAGCTGTTTACTAGAGACAGAAAAGCTGAGGATATCAAGAAAACAATGCATTCGAAATCGCGATCCATTTAAAGGTGCGCTGTCGCCATGAATCATTGTGGATGCTATCAAAACAGCAGTAAAATCGTGCTCTATCTATGACTGAGAATAAATTTAAAAAAGATTGATATAAAAGTCTCGTTTCGAAATACCGCCATAGTTACCTCAGTAATATAGTTAACTCAGCAAATCAAATGCCGTAAGTTACCTCAGCAATGAATAATTACAAAAATATATTGCCGTAAGTCCACCCCATTTCCTCCCGTGGGTGTCGTAAAAGGCTACTAAGGGACTTAATAGAGAATGGGCAGCAGCGTTCTCTAGTCATTTTTAACACCATACTGCGATCGCCAACCCACCTGCCAAGCGTGGCGATTATGGCAAACCCCCCCAATTGGGGGAGGCCTATGTCCAGCAGTGGACGTCTTTCGGCTGAAATGATGAAGTTGCCTTAGCAATTAATAATGACAAAAATATATTGCAGTAAGTTACCTCAGCAATGAATAATTACAAACATACATTGCCGTAAGTTACCTCAGCAATGAATAATAACAAAAATAGCTACAAACAAACAGCGTTAAGAAGGTATATAATTAATGAGGAATGTACCTGTTTTAAACTTTAACGTAATACATGCAACCTGGGCCTCAAGTCTGCTATTACAATAGTGTCAGAATAGTCTCGCCATTGTGAGTATTTGACAGTGTTTGTATGGCAAATCTGTCAAAAACTCACAATGAAGAGACCATTCTGACACTATTGTAATAGCAGACTTGAGGCCCTGTGCGGTGGACCACACATTAATATTAGCGACGAGGCTAACTTTAGATCCTGCTATTTTTATTATTATTAACATAAACGGGATATTTACCATGTTTGTGTGTGTATTGTTTACCATGTTGTTTGTAAATATCCCGTTTATGTTAATAATAATATTAGTGATCATGACTGTTTAAAAACTTATACCTGCTATTTTTGTAACAAAACAAATAAAAGGGTTTTTTTTTTAAACTAGGTTGTTAAACAGTGAGATGTTTTGATAAATGTCTAACAATGTACAGTGGCCAGCACATCAAGCTACACGAAGCTGTAAATTTCTCTAAAAAAATTTCACTTTAAAATGTTAATGATTAAATTCAAAATCGGACGAGAAAATTTGACAGTTTGTGGTAACTTGATGTGCTGACCACTGTATGATATCCATCACCTGCCTAGCTTTTTCTAGAGCTTATAGCGCCTTACGTGTCTAGTAAGTACAACAACGCATTCAGGGCGCTGTTGGGGTTGCCACGACACTGTAGCGCATCAGGGATGTTCGCAGGGGCACGTATAGACAACTTTTACGCAATCATGCGAGTGCGTGTCGCTTCTCTGATCTGGCGGGTGCGGGGCAGCGCCAACAGACTCTTGGTCAATAGGTATGGCCGATAGGGCATAAGGACTTATACTCAGGCACTGGACCAGGACACAAGTATCGCCATCAAGTCGTGCCTTGAAATAATGTGTTCTTGTACTTATTGCGTTTTTGATGATTGATGTATTGTGTTATTGTGATTTGATTATTGTATTATTAATTATTTTGACATAATTAATGGTGATGTTGACATAATTATTATTGATTTTGACATTATTATTATTGTTTTGACATTATTATTAATTATCTTGACATTATTACCAAAATTTGCCAAATGTATGTACTAACATATCTGTTGCTGCTGACAGATTCAATGTTCCCAGAGTCACCAATTACTTTGGTGACAGAACTCTAAAGAAACGTATACCATACTTATTAAATAGTCTACCGGCAGACATAAGGAGTGAAACAAATAAAAATAGATTTAAAAGTAAGTTAAAAAAAATATTATTTGGATATGTGTGATTAAGTATTATTGTCTAGAGACTCACTGACCCCACAGTCAAACCATTGCTATGGTTTTGTGGGGCTAAGTTTATAAGTTAAGTACTTACTATGTTAAATTAATAAATCAATAATAATAACATTAGTGTATGTAATTACTAACAAATTGGATTGTATGATCTGGACAATGAATGATTATTATTATTATTTTTCAACTATGTTGGGGTCTTAGATTACCTTTGGTGAGACTGGTTGTCAACAATGCACGATATTATGGAGGTAAAAACCCCAGAGGGATCCCATAGTTGCGCGGCGCGGGGTTAGATGACGCGATTAGACCTCTTACATGTTAACATAATAGCGAAGTCTCTAGCTGAAATACTGAATCACATATTCAAACAAACAATATCTAATATTCTAGGCTATTTACGCGTGACCTATTTATCCTCAAAGGGATGTGGGTACTAAGTAAATAACTAAAGGGATGACAATTCAAACTCGTACGTGGGTAGAACACGACGGACAGTCTTGACAGTTGGAACTGTCCTGTCCCTATTTATCTAGATTCAGAAAAGAACCCTGAATAATAAACAGTAAATACATTTTATAGTAAAACTAGCCACCCGCCCCCTGCTTTGCATGGTTTTTGTATTGACAAAACATTCGCACTTACATATTATTTATGTCAGTTTAATAGTAACGTATTATACACATGAACCTTCCGGAAGAAATTGAAATCCTAGCTGTTGCCCGCGACTTCGTCTGTGGTCCAGGATAAAAATAGCCTATGTCCTTCTCCGGGTCATGGTCTACCCATGTGCCAAATTTCGTCCAAATCCGTACAGCCGTTTTAGCGTGAAAGCGTAAAAAAGAAACTCACTTTCGCATTTATACTTAACTAACACACTATCTAAAGTTTCTATAATAATAATATAATTCAATCATGATTCGAATGATTCGTGGTGCCATCTATTATCATAAGAACGTTATTGTTGTTTTCCTCGGGAACAGTACTTTTTTTTGGGATGAAAGGTACCCTATATCCGTTTCTGTACATCTGACAACGTATATGCAAAATTTCAGGATGATTGGTTCTGTGGTTTAGGCGTGAAACAAACAAACTTACTTTCGCATTTATAATATAAACTCAAACTCAAACCATTTATTTCAGCCATTTACAGGCACTTTTGAATTATCAAGGAGTCGGTCAGTAAGAAAAATGAAGCTACATTCTCATTCCAAAGCGTAATAGGTACCTATGGAGAAGAACGGGCAAGAAACACCATGGACACTCTTTTAAATTAAATTTTCACAAAAGTATTCGTTACATCTATAATGTTGAATTTATAACTAAATGTGAGAACGATTTAAAAATAAAAATAATAAAAACTTACACGTTAAAAGCGTCCAGAGTAGGTACAACAAATAGAAACAAAATAAAATAAAATAACCCGTGGCAGCTAAGAGATGACTAGTCACTAGTACACACACATAATCCTCCAAACCGTATTTTGGCCGTGGCAGCCAATCTCAGCCACCTAAGCGGGAGATATAATGCACAAGTGTTTGGGCACGCACAGGTGCACTCACTCTTCCCTCACTCTCATAGTCAGTTGCGACGTCAATCCGACACGACCGGAGGTAGATCAGGCGCAGAACCGGCTCAACGTACTTTTCGAGGTACGGGGGTATTTATTATTGATTTATTTAGTACTAGCTTTTGCCCGAGACTTGACATTTCTTGTTCCCCCATTCCCCAATCCGTTCTCGAGATACTATCAAAAAAGTCGTTCTGTACAAAATGTATGAGAAAGGGAATTTTCTAAAATTTTTTTTTTCGTGAGTTTTTCGCTGCTATTCGAGGCGGAGACAAATCCAACAAATCCAAGATCATAAAAATTGCTCTAGCCGTTCTTGAGTTAAAAGTGGTGTAAATAACCCCATTTTGTTTTATATAATAAGACTAGCTTTTGCCCGCGGCTCCGCCCGCGTGGATGTCGGTTATCGCGTAAAAAAGTAGCCTATGTCCTTCTCCTCTATATCCCAGGATATATCTCTGTCAAATTTCATGACGATCGGTTCAGCGGCTTAGGCGTGAAAACGTAACATACAGACAGACAGACAGACAGAGTTACTTTCACATTTATAATATTAGTATGGATGAAAACTTTATGCACAAGTAAAAAATATACTGTACAAAGGTGGACATAATGCCTGAGGCATTTTCTACCAGTCAACCTTAGGGTGATGCTGAGACAACATTGCAGGTGCATCATAAGGGATAGATAACTTGAAAAATAATAAATACTACATACACATACATCTAAACAGAATAAAAAAAAAAACGATAGGTAGAGGAGAAAATGAATCCAGCAAATCAGCGCTGGGATGATTATGCCAACTTCTTACGAATATGTTCACGTGCCTTCATCTTAACATCTTAAAAGACCGCCAACTTTCAAACTCGGGACCGTTACTGTGAAATTCCTAATGGAAAAACCAAACTGAATGCCCCATTGGTCTCGTGGTCGCAAGCGCAACTGCTGAGCGTTCTGGGTTCGACTACCTGGTCGGGCAAAGTGTTATAATATGTATAGAATAGATAGAGAATCATATTCTTTCTAGACGTGAGTGCAGGATCGTTAACCTTGGAATTCCATCCTCTATATGATAATGAGAAAACAAATTGCGTTGCACTCACGTTTCGAACATTCTAAAATGCAATAACTATGAATTCCTGCGACCTTGTATTCAATTTAGATATGTTTATTTACGTGTTGACAATATGAAAGAGAAAACGGGTTCTTTTTAACAGATTATTTTACTGTCGCCATAGAATTCTGTAGATCTATACATATAAATAAAATTGAAGTGTCTGTTTTTAATATCAAAATAACAGTTTTTTACTTTTACTTTTTTTTTGTCTTTCTGTTTGTTTGTCCCGGTTAAATCTCCGAAACGGCTGGACCGATTTTGACGGGACTTTCACTGGCAGATAGCTGATGTTATAACTAAGACTACTTTTATTACAATAAAAGCCACGGGGCGAAGTCGCGAACAGCAGCTAGTAGATCAATATAATACCTATATATATCCTTGTAGTTTCTGTTTTGATTTTTCTAAGTACTTTCACTTCACAACACTACTAAAGTAGAGTAAGCATCAACAACGGTTTAGGTAGACACTCTAACAAATAACTTTGTTGTGGAGGATAAACGGACGGCGGGAACTTAGGAGCCCCGGAGGCCACTTAAAACTTATGTGGCTTCGTTAACCATAGTCCTATATTCCTACTGTTGTTCAGACCTTCCAGAATTATATAACAAGAGCCGTCTTCAAGTTTAAATTTAGTGTTTCGTCTCGTCATTGCGGTTTCGTTGAATTTAATCAGTATATCACTGAGACCCTAGTTTGTTTGGTGAAGCCGAGCTAAACTGCGGGAAACGGTGAAACATTTAGTATCAAAAATACAACGCCAAATCTCAACTGCAAACGGCTTTGTGGGATTTCGATGATTCGGTTTGATTGGCGAAATCTATGCAGATGTTACGATATGGAGGCCGAAAATATTTTTCCAATACGTGTATCCAGTCAGAAGTCAATACTTTTCATATTATAAAAACCTTGTTTGGGTTTTGTAAATGCGCTTTGATATCAGAATGAGGTTCAAATCTCAAATGGTAACGACGACAAAGTTATCATAGTCGTATTAGGGATTCTTGTTATCGATATCCTTTGTGAATATCTTAAGTCTCTCTGGCGTATTTTTGCAAATATTTAAATCTTTTTTTTTTTTTTTTTTTTTTGTGTATGGCATCTCGGAGGTATAACCACTGGGGGTTCCTGCTCCTTAACCGGGCTTTCCTGTGGTGCCGCAAGCTCCTAACGAAGTTTACGCCTCCAGCCAGGGGGTTTTTACTATAATCTACTTAAGCTAGACGACTGCTCGCTAAGGGCACCCCAGGTGGGGCTCGAACCTCGGCTTAGGGCAGTGTCGGAGGGAGGGTGGCAAGGGACCGTCGGTGGCTGGATAATATCAGGGTTCTGATTATTAATCGGGGGAGTTTGGATTACAGGCTCAGCTAAACCACATGCTGGCACATCGTTAAGCGTCGTCGTCAAGGGACGGGGAGGGCTATTATTATTGACGATAATAATAGTGGATCGGGGTGGGTTTCGCGCGGGACCTCTAAAGCGAGGTCGGAATTGTGATCGTGTTCGTGTTGTGTGTACTCTTCGAGCTGTACTAGTTTCCCTACGACTCTCCTGGATGAGAGTGGTGGGGTCGTCTGGGTCGGTCAGTGCGTGCCTTGGACGGCGGATCGTACTAATGCGGGAGGGGGTATAATTGGCGGCCTGCACAACGAGAGTGTTGCGGAGGGTGGCGGCAGAGTCAAAGAATCGCTTGGAAGAGCGTTTCAGAAATTGGGCTATTGTAGGCATTCTAAGCTCTACATGGAGGTTTGTGTTCCGAACGAACCAGGGGGCTCCCGTGCATTTACGGAGGAAACGATTTTGAATGATTTGCATCTTATGGATGACATGTGATTTTGCTTGGGCAAAGACTGGACTCGCATAGGTCATGATGGGGCGGATGCACGCGGTGTACAATCGCAATTTGCACTTGAGTGACAATTTGCTATTTTCGTGGACAAGGGAGTGAAGCCTATAGAGAGCGAAGGCGGCGCGCGAACGCGCCTTACTTACATGCTCAGAAAAGGAGAGGCGTTGATCGAGAATGACACCTAGATATTTGGCTCGCTTCTCCCAAGGGATAGGCTTGCCGAACATGGTGACAGGTTTGGGCTTTGGGGGGATTTTTCTCGGTTTTACGAAGAGAACCGCTTGGCTTTTGTCAGGATTGACTTCGATCCGCCACTTTCTAAACCACGCACCGAGCTTGTCGGCTGCAGTCTGGAGAGTGTTGGTAATGACATTATGACACTTCCCTCTGTAGTAAACGGCCGTATCGTCTGCGAACAGAGCCAACTGAGCCTTTTTAAACTTCGGGATGTCGCTGGTGTAAAGCGTAAAAGCCAGGGGGGATATCACAGAGCCCTGAGGGACTCCTGCGCGTATGGGATGGGAGGAGGAGAGGGCTCCCTCTATGCGATAGCGAAAGGTGCGATTCGACAAAAAGTCTCGTAAGATGAGCACGAGACGCTCGGGCACACCGAGTTGGTACAGCTTGTAAATCAAGCCGTTGTGCCAGACTTTGTCGAACGCTTTCGCTATATCAAAGAAGATAGCTCCTGTCATAAGGCCGCGTTGAAAGCCGGCGCTTATGTCCTCGACTATACGGTGGACCTGATGGGTCGACGAATGTTTGGTACGGAATCCAAACTGTTCGTGGGGGATAAGGCCCTTAGTCTCGGCGTAGTCTCTGAGACGCTTATAAATAAGCCTCTCGTAGAGTTTGCCCATGACTGTGAGCAGGCTAATGGGGCGGTAGCTCGCGGGCTCCTTCTTGGGTTTACCGGGTTTGGCAATACCGATTACTGTGGCCTCTTTCCACACTTGCGGGAAGACATTATTGTTCATGGCTCCATTGAAGATGGTGGCCAAGAGCATTATCAGGTGGGCGGGGAACAATTGGACCACCCTATTGGTGATACCATCAGAGCCAGGGGCTTTACGAGGTTTCAGACCCTTTATGAGCTCGTGCACTTCCGCCGGTGTGACGGGAGCCAGAGGATACTCAGGGTCTTCAACGGGCGGGAGGGAGGCTCTACGTTCGACTTCAGCGTCGACCTCATCGAGGTGAGCTTGGTCTACTGGTTGAGAGCTGGGCGAGCACTGGGCCTCTAGACTGTCGGCTAAGCATTCGGCTTTGTCGATGTCTTCGAAAGCGAGAGACGCGTCTGGGCGGATCAGTGGGGGCATTGAGGCTGAGCTACCTCCTCGGGAATTGAGTTTCCTTTGGAGTTGCCAGAATGCTAGATGGTTCGGCTCTAGGCTGCTCAGTAGCTTATCCCAGTCGGCGTCACGAAATTCCTTCACGCGTTTACTTACAGCACGCTGCAAGTAGCGCATGTGGATTTTGTTAGCCGTGCAGGGAAAGCTACTGTACGCACGGACGGCTGCGTTCTTCTCCGTCATCAGTGCACGTACATCGTCCGGCAGTTTCCCGCGACGGTTATCCGTCGCCGGAACCTCCCTTGAACATGTGTTCAGGACAGATTGTACGTGCTCTGTGAGAGAGTCGATCGCGGTCGTCGTGTCTGCGATAGAGTCGAACTGGTCGGGGATCGAATCCAATTGGGGGGACGTGTTAGCTTTCAAGCTTTCGCCTACTCGCTTCCAGTCCGTTATCCTTTTGGTGCGCGGGGGGATATTGGGGTCGTGAAGACCTATGCGAGGGGCCATTTCTACGAGAACAGGTCGGTGGTCAGAGTGAAGCTCGTGATGCACCTCTATAGAGACCAACCGTAGGTTGATGTTCTTTAGAAGTGCCACATCGAGCACGTCAGAGGCATGGTCAGGATTATGCGGATAGTGGGTGTGACTCATCGGGGCGATGATATCAAAATTGAGGAGGGGGCAGAGGTCAAAGAGGACTTTACCCCTATGGGAGGTGAGTCTACTATTCCAGGCTGGGTGCTTGGCATTGAGATCTCCCGCCATGATGACGGAATCACTCATGCTCAAGAGGGTATTAAGGTCGTCGGTCAGTAGTCGATCTTGGATAGGATCAATTGTAATGGTAGGGGGCAGATAGGCTGATATTATTGTTATAGATGGGTGGCCCGTCATACCGATTCGGCAGATCGAGACTTCTAATAGGGACTTTAGGACAGGAGGGTCTATGGGCATGCAATAGAGCTCTGATTTATAATAGATTAGAGTACCTCCCAGGTGGCACCGCGACCTATCATTGCGAATTATACGATAATTCGCAATTGACGGGTTTCGGTGCCTGGGTTTTAAAAAGGTCTCTTGGATGAGGAAAACGTCTACCTTATGATCGCCGAGGAATTCGGTGATCTCTGAGTTTTGGCCGTCCAAGCCATTGGCGTTAAAATAGCCTAACATTAGGGATCGGGGTTTGTTTCTAGCGGGGGACGTAGTATCCATTAAGTGGTCTAGGGGTGTTGTTCGCGAATCTAGACAATGCTTGCGTGATCTCGGGATACGCATTGTAGATTGCCTGAATTTGGTATAAGTCACCGGCGTTGGTCGCGGCGACTATCTCGTCGGCCATCCTCCTCGCGCGGGGGGTGAGGAAGACCATGTAGGTGGAAGAGATCACCTGGAAGGGATCTACTTTGTTGACACCGGCCACGGGAGTGGGGGTGTGGTTAGGAGGGGGGCGCGCGTACGGAGCGGCGGCGACGGGCGCGGGCGCGGCGGCGAGGGGCGCGGGTGCGGTGGGGGGCGCGATGGTCGCGGGTCTCGATTGCGAGTTCTCGAATCGGGTTCGCGGGTCCATTAATCGGGGTATACTGGCCTGGGGGGCCTGGGGAGCGACTGCCTGAGGGGCGGGTCTAGCCTGGAGGCTTGGGAACGCCTGCTGATGGTGCAGGTAATTCCAGGGACTGGGTCTCTGGGGACTCAGTCTTACTGGTTCCAAATAGGACGGGCATTCGCGGGATTGACGCGCGTCGGTACGCTTCGCTAAGCGAGGGGGCGCGGATTTTGGAGCTTTAGCGCAGCCACGGTAGTTCGCGGGGTGGCCTGCCTCGCCACATAGCACGCAGCTAGGTGGCTCGGTGCATAGTGCGCGGTCCTTGGGACGTTCGCATTCCGCAGTGCTATGCGAACCCAGGCACTTTACGCACCTGGGTGTCGCATAACAGTGCTTCTGCGTATGCCCGTAGAGTTGGCAACGATGGCACTGGGCAATCACGCTTGACTTGCGGGGTCTCTCGATTTCGAGACCCGAGAGACTACAGATCGATTTGATCTGGAAGATCGGGTTATGACCCTCGGAGGGTGGGCAGATCACGAGGATCATGTCAAAGGCCTCACCGCGTCGCGCGCGATGCATACGGTGGACCTCGTTTACAGGGACGTTTTGCGACCTAAGATCGGCTATGATTTCCGAGCATGGGATCTCCCTTGGGATCCTGCGGATGACTACGCGTGTTTCCTTTTCCTCGGGGAGGCAATACGTGTGGAAAGACACGTTTTTAGAGCGAAGCATTTTTGTTAGGCTCCTGTAGTCCGTAGACGTGGGAACCGTAACCTTGATGCCGGTCTGGGTGGATTTGGCATGCGAGTAATTTATCCGGAGCTCGACACACCATTTTGATATGTCGGTCCATTTGGACTTGTCCTGGATAAAAACAGGCGGTGGGGGGGGGATTTTCTTAACGGGATTGCCGTTAATGAGAATGCGCGGAGTGGGGGCCTGCGACGTGGACGCGGACGCGGAGGGCGCGGGCGCGGCGGAGGGCGCGGGGGTGGGGACCTGCGACGCGAGGGGCGCGGACGCGGTGGACGGGGCGGGGGTGGGGATTTGCGACGCGGAGGGCGCGGACGCGGTAGACGGGGTGGGGGTGAGGACCTGCGACGCGAAGGGCGCGGACGCGGTAGACGGAGTGGGGGACGCAGGAGGGCTGAAGGCCTCTGCTTTCCCTTTCTTAGCGGCCTTTCTCTGGGCTTTCGTCTTCTTCCTCTTGCCCCCCCGTCCCGAGACTAGGCTGAAGCCTTCGTCCGAGGTGGAGGGGGAAGAGGCAGAGGACGCTGCCGACCGTGTCGTGACGGTACGGTCCGATTCTGAGTCGGAACCGGCGGGACGCGGGGTGTCGGCTCTTCCACCACTGACTGCCTCTTCTGTTTCCATGTCGGATACAGATGAGCCAGCCTGTGACAGAGGCGAGCGAGAACGCGAACGCGATCGAGAAGGAGAAGGAGAAGGAGAGCGGGGGCTATCCGTCGAGTGGGTGCGAACGGACGCCGAGAGGGTGGCAGCCGCGAGGGCTCCGTATTCCTGTCCATATTTGGACTGGAATACGGGGTCCTTTAATACGACTCCGATCAAAAAGTCTATCAACACCGTCCCGATGACGGGGTTTTTCTTATATTCGGGAGGGGCCATAACGGTGGCGGGGAAGTTATCCCTACAACTAATATCCCTAACTCCCCGGGTGGGTTTGCCCGGGGATGAGTGAAGCCTCCCTGCCGGGTCAGGCAGGGAGATGTGTGCTAATGGTGTAAATCTTTTTTGGAGTTTACTCCTTAAGAATTTATGTTCATGTTAGGCCCCCGGTATGGAATTTATGAGGAGTGAAATTTATACAAGCGTTAACTCAAAAGTTTTTCTGACACAGATGAACATCGTTTTGTATTGTGTGTTATTAGTCATTAAAAAGGATTAAAATTTTGAAAAAAAAAAAAAAAAAACTACTACGAGGTGTCGTTAGATTCGTCATATATTTATTTATTGCATCAGATTTTTTTTTAAGGCCAGTGGTTGCCATTCCGTTATGATTTTCGTCCATTTTATCCTGCTGTCCCTTGTCATGTGCCCTGTCCATCGCCATGGTATTATTTCGTTGTCCTTAAGTTAAGAGATTACCTCGTGTTAAGTGTCTTTAAGAATTAGCTCTTAAGGAAGGCGCCTAATTATTGTCACGGTAGAGTGCACCTAGTGCTTTGTTTTAGTATATATGTTGTTATTATCGTTGTTTCACTCGTTCGTTAATAGAAGCCAATTGACATCAATGGACTGTATTGATTTATTTACCACGGGTTCGTGCTCACGATGGGACAAAGTAGGAGAGATTCAATCAATGAAACGACGCTCGGCTCGTGTACCTAAGCTATTTAAATTCTTGATTGAAAACATTGATTTTAATTAATCGATCGAAGTTACATAATAATACGTGTACACAAGAGTAGATGTTAACACCTATACGAGAAAATATAAAAATCAAAACTTTATTATTGTATTTCATTAGATAATTGTTTCACCACATAATTATGTAGATACCAATAGGCATAGTAGGTACCTACCTACATATTGTGTAGAAGTAAAACTGAGGCAAAATGTAATGTAATAAAAGGTAAACAATTTTTCTTTGAGGAAGATTCTTGCCGCGTTTCTTACTAGAATGTCTCAGATGATCAGGGCCTCAAGTCTGCTATTACAATAGTCTCAGAATGGTCTCGCCATCGTGAGTATTTGACAGTGTTTGTATGGCAAATCTGTCAAAAACTCACAATGAAGAGACCATTGCAACGTTTGTACATTAGTAGACTTGGCCCCCAGGGCCTCAAGTCTGCTATTACAATAGTGTCAGAATAGTCTATCATTGATTTCATAATTGTTGATTTTGACAAGTTTGGTAATTTACTAATATAATGGCGTCATTATGACTTTCCAATGGTCAGCCACTGACACTCCATTGAAAGAATTGGTAATCTCGTACATAATGACAAATTAAACTTCCTACTAAACTTCCAACTTCCTACTACTTCAGATTGCTTATAACACTAATAAATAATATGTAAAAATATATATAAATGAAATCTGGTATGAATAAATGTTCAAAATGCCATTGTAATACAATTCTATTATGAGACCATTGACCGACCAATGATCGACCATTATGAATTTAGCAGATTACGAACTTTTAGCGAAATGACAATGGGATCGTGTTGGAGTGACGAATTTATAAAAATAGCAGACTTGGGCCCCTGCTGTACGGTGTAATAATGGAATGATTATGAATAGATGATGTGACGACGATACGACCTGTTCTTGCACAGATGCGACGCACGGCTTACTTTTAATTTGTTGTTTGTTAGAAAGGTAGATAATTTCCACACTGCAATAGGCATTTAGTTTTGTTTTGTTTGTTTGTTGTTTGTTGAGGAGCTCGTGGCTAAGCCGCACGGGTCGATCCGTCAGGTTAAGCTACGCTTGCCGGGGTTGGTCCGTGGATGGGTGACCATCTTTACATACCGAGACTCCTCCGTGCCTCGGAAAGCACGTTAAGCCGTTGGTCCCGGCTGTCATTCGTGGATCTTTGACAGTCATGGTTGAGGTCAGATAGGCAGTCGCTCCATGTAAAATACTGGTATTCAGCTGCATCCGGTTAGACTGGAAGCCGACCCCAACATAGTTGGGAAAAGGCTAGGCAGATTGATTTTTTGTTTGTTTGTTGTAATTTGTTAGTATTGCACAACGCTTAATAAATTACGCAATAACTATTGTCTTTGGTCTTGGCCTAACACATAGAATATTATTATCATGCAGTGTACAACATTGTCAAATTATTATTTTTGTTTGTTTTACATTTCTGGTTAAAGACATTTATTTCTCATTTCACTTACATGAGAACAAATTTGTACTTAGAATACAAAAACTAATCATACTTAGTCCTTCGACACTCGGACTCACAATAAAACTAACGTATTTGACTATTTATTAACAACAAAACAAAATTATAGTCACCTAATTACTAATTATTTAGCAATAATTAGTATTACTAATTATTTAGGTTCGCGGGTACTCCCAAAAATCCAACACTATGCCACTATGGGTAAGTTGGGTAACACCACTTAACTTACTATTATTTAAGGTTTTGAATACGGGGCTTTTGGTAACTTTGTATTTGTATGCGTATTTTGTCAATTTTTTTTTTTTTTGTGATGTGCGTCTTGTCTGTGCCGAATAAACAATTTTTCTTTCTTTATTATTTCTTTCTATGTCTTACACGTTACGGAACGCTAAGCCGCACAATTTGTTGCGAATGGGAAATATGTTTTTTGCCTAACTAAAATGATGCTGAAAATCAATAAAATTGTATTGTTGTTTTTCTAATCCAACGACAAACTGGAAGAAGCACGAGAATTTGAAATTATACGATCCAATATTTAGGTAACGGTTTTATTATTTTCAGCTGTATTTAATTTGTCAAGTTATCGTACAAACTTTTACAACAGATAGAAAAGATCGACACTGCTTATACCTGCATGGAAAATTGTCTGGTACACAAATACCTAAAGCAACGTTTATCTTCTATACGAGAAAAGCTTTCGTACTCATTGTACCGACGCTCCGTTCCATCGCTTTGTGGTCGAGCAACATATTTGTCAACAAAGGACTTGCAAGCACCTAGGACAGAACGGAACGGGTCTTGCATATTTTAGAAATCGGTATGCGCCGACAATCTGTACGGATTCCACCGGGCCCGAAAGCCCGAGAGCCGCGCAAACACTGTATCCGAACGTGGTTCGAATGTTTGTCTATTGATCGAAAGCTAACGAACTTACCAGTAGCTTCACGTCTAATAGTTCCTCAGATAGATTCCACTCGTTTCGACTAAAACCAATATAAGTGGAGTAGCCCGCTTGAAAATATCTTTACAGAAATAGTACCGCAATACAGGTTCGCTAGCTCGCTGCTTTTATTATACTCATAAGATTTATTATTGAACCGAAATATGACAGTTTTTTCTTTTTTTAACTAGGTCATCTCAGAGTTAATCATGAGAGGTTGAGACTCTTTAACCGGACTTTCCTGTGGCTGCCTTAAGCTCCTAATGAAACTTAATGCCTCCAGCCAGGGTGTAAAAACTTATAAACTAAACGACTGCGTGCTAAGGGCACCCTCTGTGGGGTACGAACCTCGGCTTAGGGCAGAGTTGGAGGGAGGATGGCAAGGGGCCGACGGTGGCTGGATAAAATCAGGGTTATGATTATTATCGGGGGAATTTAAAGCTACAGGCTCAGCTATAGCGCCTGCTGGCGCTTCGCTTACGGGCAAGGGTTGGGGAGGACTATTTAGTCGTGGAATTCGCGCGGGGCCTCGGCGGCGAGGTCGGAATGACGATCGTGTAGTGTGTACTCTCTGTCGAACTGTACTAATTTCCCTACGACTCTCGTGGAGGAGAGTGGTAGGATCGTCTGGGTCGGTCAGTGCAATAGGTAATAGGTAATACGGGCTGGTGTCCGCAACTCCACGACAATGTGCGTATTTTGCGTACGGATGGGAATTCGATTATTCGATCCATCCCAGCTCCTCAAAGAAGGCCAGCAACGCCTTGGTGTTACTGACAATCTCACGTAGGGTACCTGGGTTACCGAAGTACTTGGCCCTGTATGTGGTGACCACCGGGCAGTTTAGCAACACATGAGCCGCTGTCTCGTCGTCCTCCATGCAGGCCCTGCACAGCGGACTGTCTCTGACTCCTATGACAAAGAGGTGTTTATTAAATGACCCATGGCCAGTTATAGCTGCTGTAACTGGCCATGGGTCATACACTTACAGTCGGTCAGCGTAACGACAGTACCTAATACGTTACCTTTAATCAAAATTCCTAAAATAACGTACAACTCGCATTATCGAAAAAAATATGACAAACATATTGCGTTTATAATGATATCGTAAGATATAAACAGCTGTCATGAACAGTGTATACAACTCGACGAAATGTTTTTAGAAAATACAAAACTAATTTTGTAGTTCTTATTGGTGTGCTTTTAAAAGCGACTAGAACGGCACTAGACGGTCTGCTGGGAGAAATTAATTTGATGGCTATTCTATTAAATTCATAGCGGAGCAAACAACGCCTGACTTCAGCGGTAAAGTGTGCTATTTACTTAAGGAAGCACAACAAGCTCGGTGCAAAACTGCAGGCGTTTTGTACTCGTAGGTACACTCGTACGATTGCAATGCTGGCATTCTTGTTCTGTAATTATAAGAAAGTTGGTGACGGTTGCGGCTTCGCTTCAGCGGGAATTAAATAAACCTCTTATTCTCAAATATAAGGTTGTTTTGTGACTAGAGGTTGTGGGAAAATGGAAAATCCCTGCTGGGAAAATGTTCAAACTCCTTTAAGGTCTATTAAATGTTTCATTTTAACATCCTTCTCAGCATTTTAATCGTCACATTTATGCTCGTTTATCCATACTTAATATTATAAATGTGAAAGTAACTGTCTGTCTGTTACGTTTTCACACCTAAACCGCTGAATCGATCGTCATGAAAATTGGCAGAGATGTAGCCTGGGATATGGAGAAGGATGTAGGCTACTTTTTTACGCGATAATCGACATCCACGCGGGCGGAGCCGCGGGCAAAAGCTATATAGTGTCCCTATCAAAGGTGAAGTGCTGCTCTTTTTGTCTTTTTAAATATTCTTATGCCTGTGTTAGTACCTATTTCTGTTGTTATTTGTGATATGCCTGAGTAACATTTTACGACTGTACCCCGCTATTCAGCGAGTTGTTTAGGCACTTCAAAAAGTTTTCTTGTTTCTAGTACCTCGTCGAAATACGAGATAATAACTTGTGCAAACATAATATAACTTAAGAAAACACGTATTTTATATGAATTTCCTTTGATTTCCCAGGCGGTCGAACCAAATTGCTCAGAATATGAATATATCAGGAATTTAGAATTAACTTATTTAGACTAGGTCACACTTTCACAGCGCGAATTTTCACTTTTCGCCTACACCTTATTTTTAGATTAGCAGATATTGGTGCCGATTCCCTTGTTCACAAACTAAACTAAATTTAAGTTCAGTGCATCTTTTTCTTTCTATTTCATTAAGAAAAGGACAGAAGATAAATTTTAGTTTAGTCCTGTCAAATTAATCAGCGCCTGTCACTACTTCATACAAGTTTAGACGTGATTAAAAACTTGCCGACTAAAATTACGTCAATTTACGTCAAGCGCTGATTAATTTGACAAGACTAAACTAAAATGTATCTTCTGTCCTTTTCTTATTGAAATAGAAAGAAAAAGATGCACTGAAATTAAATTTAGTTTAGTTTGTGAACAAGGGAATCGGCACCATTGTGAGTTTCATAGGAAAACTCCCTTCGTTTTTAGTTAGCGTGGCCTTGGAACAAAATAATTACACATTTTTAACTAAGCATATTACTTTACTCGTTAGTCAAAATACATAATATATGGCTTGGCCGTTTCGCTATTACAAGAACTATAGTAAAAAAAGTAAGTAAATCAATTTTTCACCTTACGCCTATGTGACGGTAACGAAACGGCCCAGCCACATATTTTGACAAAGGTGTAGAGTTTGTGAAGTTAGGGCTTGTAGAGTTAGGGCTTGTAGAGTTAGGGCTTGTAGAGTTAGGGCGTGTAGAGTTATAAGCTTGGCTCTACATGGGATCTGATAACTTTTTGACAGTGCGAGCCATATCGACGGCCACAAAGTAAATACGGTTATCTACAAAATCATGATTTTACAGAAGAGCGTTTTGAACGCAAAACTGTGGTAATTAATAGAAGAACAAAGCTATCTTCTCCTATTTTATATCATTTAGTTAATGGGGCATTACCAAGGAAATGGTTAAGGTCAATATTACTGTAATATTTTTTTGTTACAAAATAAGGTACTTCGACACTTTGAGTTTTTTTGTTTTAGTTGTCTTTATATACCTACGTGACTTAATATCAGTAAAAATAAGAATTAAATAATTCTGAGTCCAATTATGTAAACGAGTGAATTTAATTAAAAGTGCAAAGTGCTTTCTACTTTGCTGCCGTCGATATGGTCTCGTCTTGGCAACATTTTACACGAAAATGTTTTTGCTGGGATTATAATTATTATAAAATTATAGCAACTGGCGTTCTGTAGTTTCTGCCTACCCTTTTAAAAAGAAGCCGTGAGTTTTGTACCTTTGTGTATTAGAAAACCATAAATGTGCTTATACCTAAATATGAGGAAATGCCTAACCTGGATACACGTTATAATTACGAAATTAAACATAAATTACGTAATTGCGTTGACAATACATATTTGATGGGAAACCATTACCACCATCATTTCAATTGGGAAGGAGTGATATTACAATACGCTAGTTAATTAATATTTTCATTAATTATAATGTGTGTTTTAATGAAATTATACGTAATTATAAGGTACGACTTACTAGAGAATGGGCAGCAGCGTTCTCTATGCGTTTTTAACACCATACTGCGATCGCCAACCCGGCTGCCAAGCGTGGCGATTATGGCAAACTCCCCCCAATCGGGGGAAGCTTATGTCCAGCAGTGGACGTCTTTCGGCTGAAATGATGAATAATGATAAGGTACGACCAAACCGATTAATTATTTTATTTGTAGGTCCAAGTAGTAGTTTGAAATAAAATACAATAAATTAACGAGGCGCTTTCCAGATGTCCCTGTTACCTAATATTAATTTAGCTGAGCTGAATAAGTAGATAAGTCACATAGTGAAAACCTCGTTATCATTAAAGTTGGTTAAAATTATATGTAGGTACTCGGTTTAGCCGAGGGTAGTTTCCCCTTCAGTGAGAACTGGGCTGCATGAGACGAGTTTTGTAAATAACATGAAACAAAAAATAACACTGAATTTCACGACCATTTTAGCTTTATACAAAACATGCTCAATAATTATTTATAGATGCGTTCACAATAATTAATTCAATAGTATCAGATTTCCTTTCATTTCAAATGCTGCGGTTGAATCTAGTTTGTAGGTATTGTTGAAAATGAGCGGTCAAAAAACAATAGTGTTTTGGATTTGAATACCAATACCTTCACCATATTTTTTTTTTTACTAATATTTCAATAGCTTTCATTGATATACTAGGGTTTTTTGTGTATCAATAATAGCTGTTTACCAAGGGGTATCGTTACCCAGTAAGTGGGTTGCCAGTAGCTGAAGTTCAGATAAGCAATCGCTCCATTTAAAATACTGGTATTCAACTGGATCTTGTTAGACTGGAAGCCGACCCCAACATAGTTGGGTAAAGGCTATGCAGATGATGAGTTCAGTAGCTGTTTAAAATAAAAAAGGAAAAAGTTTTTATTTTGGAATAACAACAAATTGACATAATTACAATAGAAACGGTGATAGCTACAAAAGTTAAAAACTGTCGCAGCTATCAACGACCGTCTAAATATAAGAAACACATTGTTCCAGACTTAACTGTGAAATGGGTACAGTTTAGCTAGATTTGGAATATGGTAAAAATCTAAAATGCAAAAAGAAGTAAAGAAACAAAAGCCATGCAAACTTTGTATCTTCGTAGGTGTGGTGCAGAGGGGAGTGGGAGTGTGAGTGTTAACTACACACACACCCCCACTCCCCTCTGCACCTCCACCACCTCTGTGTGAGTGAAGGTGTATTGTGAGTGAGGGTGTATGTGAGTGAGGATGTGTGTGAGTGTTTGGACTCGTTAAGTTTTAAGTTTTCACATTCTTTTCAGTTGCATCTTAGATAATTAACTGAGCATATGAAACTTAATGCATTCATTTGTTTTTTAGTTAATTGGGACCTGAGTCTCTTTTAAGACGTGTTTATCTTCTTACTTCCAGAATGATTTAGGTACTACACACCTATACTCACTCTCCCTATGGGGGTACTTGTGCAGAAACTAAAGAACGCCAGCTGCTACGCAGTATCTACTGCTGTTGTTGCTACTGTTTATGTATAATAATAAATCGTTTATTTATAAAAAGAGCACATTTACAATAAGTTTCTTAACAATGAAAATAGAACACAGTTGCTTATTTGCCTGAACTTGGTCGAACCTGTGTTTCAGGCTAGAAAGTTCATAAATACTTAATGTAACAAAATTAACAATGAGTATAATAAGTATAAAGTGAAAACTAAATCTAATTTAGGTTAAACACAGTAAAATTGGATGTTAGCGTTTCTATTTGCAGACAACAAGTAGCTCTTCTGTCTGTGCATAGGCGATGGTTAATAAATATTTAAGTGTATTTTTTTTACAGCTAAAATAATTTAATTTATAGATACTTAGTTTTCTATTTAAGGCTCGTACGGACTCGTGCGATATCGCGGCCGCGACAGGCACCGACAAAGAAATTGTGCTACTAGTGTCGCGTCGCGCCCGCGAATTCGCGCGAGTCTGTACGAGCCTTAAATCTATTGTACAGAAATGGCCCTAAAAATGTATTTTTTTTTTAATATATAATAGGTATAACGTTAAATTAAACCGAAATTATAGATATGGTGTGTTATATGGTTTATTTCATAAGTCACCGAATTCAGTTGTAGAATTTCTCGTGTATTTTATTTTATGTGTTTATCTTCTTAGTAGTAGTTCCTAGTAGTAGTAGTTCTTCCTAGTAGTTTAGTTATCTTATTAATAATATACTGTGCTCGTCTTACAGCTACTGTTAAATGTTCAAATTATAGGCGAGGACGCTGGCACCCTAAACACAAGTTAAATCTTACTCTGGGTGCCAGAGTTCATCTAAAACACTCTTTGTCTTAGTTGTAACCCTGCATTTTGTTTTATTATGTGTTTTTTGTACAATTGAAGTAAATAAAATAAAAAAAATTATATTTATCTTACTTTCAGAAGAATTTAGGTACTTATACACACATAGGTACGGTCGACTGCAAAAATCCATGGACAATACAGAAACAAAATCGTGTGAAGCGAAAAGCGAAAGCTAGTTCTATTTTCAAAAATTTGAACTCAAACGTTCACTGGAAAATAGACACTAAGGTATCCATGCAATTTTGCAGGTGAGTGTACACTCATGGATTATCCCCATGGGGGTAATGTGCAGAAACTAAATTCCGCCATCTGCTACGCACTACTGCTGCTATTTAGGTATTATTATTAAACTAATATTATAAACTAAATATAGATATGTAGGGTATGGTTTATTTGATAATTTTTAATTCACTGAATTCAGTTGTAGAACTTCTCGTGTATTGGCCTATGGAGCTATTAATATCCGTAGTGTTTGCCCGAGCTATTGCGGCTCGGACCAAAGACGGCTTAGTGCAGCTGACTGAATAGACAACTATTATTTAATCCCTTAAGAATTTGTCTAAACTAATGTATGCCTTTGTAGTTTATAAAAATAGACGTGCAGGTTGTTTTGTATAGAAGTTTGAATATTTTACTGATTTTAATGTTTTCTTAGTAATAAATTATACAAATATATAAATCAAATTATTATGAAATTTATAATCCTAGTTAAAAATATGTATATATTGCGCAGGTCTGCAGGAAGAACTTTCTTAAGAAATAAGCAGTACCTTTGTACTCAAATTATAATTATGTCGTATCTCTATGTATTTTACTATGTGTACATAAATAATAAAATAAACAACCATAATAAGTAAATAAATTATACCATGTGTAACTTAATTAATGCAGATTATGTAAGTAGTCTGTTCAGAATTGTTTACTGAATCGATTTCTGTCATTTTAAATACAGGGTGTAAGGGACAGCCCTCCGCAGACTGATGCTAGGGTGAATTCAGTATATCATACTAAGATGACCGGTACATGAAATTATTTCAGGAACGTTATGGGAATCCAATAAACACGCAATGTATCGTTACCGTGGCAAACGCACGTAGCGAACAGCAGCGCATCGAGACTTCGGCCGCTCCCCGCCACGGGGTGCGGGGAGTTCATTGAACTCTGTAGCTAGGCAGAAAGTGAACAGCTGATTTCACGCGTCGTTCGTTAGAGTATTTCAAGATCCATTGCTGTTTTTTTTAAATTTTAGTTGTTTTATTTACATACGGAGGAGTGGAATTTCAACAATATTACACAATAACTGTCGTTATTTAGCCGTTCTTTGTCTAATGCTATAGTAAATGGAGTATAAGTACTAAAGTTTCTATAATAATATAATTCAATCATGATTCGAAAGACACGTGGCGACATCTATTATCATAAGAATGTTATTGAATGTTGTTTTCCTCGGGAACAGTACTTTTTTTCGGGATGAAAGATAGCCTATGTCCATCTCTGTACACCTGACGACGTCTATGCACAATTTAAGAATGATCGGTTCGGTGGTTTAGGCGTGAAAAGGTAACAAACAAACAAACTTTCTTTCGCATTTATAATATTAGTTAGGATTAGGATATTCTAATTGGGGTTTTTGGTGGTGTGCGTTAATTCCGGGTCATGTTGTATAATATTTGGACCCAAATAATAGTTATTGGGGTCTTTCATAAGACCAAAATATGTACCTTTTCTAATCATTCAAAATACTTAGTTGATGGTGCCGATTCCCTTGTTCACAAACTAAACTAAATTTAAGTTCAGTGCATCTTTTTCTTTCTATTTCATTAACAAAACGATAGAAAATAAATTTTAGTTTAGTCCTGTCAAATTAATCAGCGCCTGTCACTACTCCATGTAAGTTTAGACACGATTAAAAACTTGCCGACTAAAATTACGTCAATTTACGTCAAGCACTGATTAATTTGACAGGACTGAACTAAAACTTATCTTCTGTTCTTTTCTAAACAAATAAAAGGTCAAAATGCCATTCCGAATCTTCATAATCTCACCAAACTAAGATATCGTGAATAACCGTCACAACGCCAGAACACAACATAGTAAAAAAAAAAAAGATTAAAATAATTACCTACCTTTCGTTTGTCGTGTTGGACAAAGAGAATTATTCTCAAAGTAAACAGTGTAAGGATTTAGTAGCCGAGTCTAATTAGGTTCAAATATTTAGCGTATCTCTGTAACGGATGGTTATAAAATACGGTTGGTTATAAAATACGAATGGTTAAAATACGAAAGGGAAACTCAGTTAAGGCTGCGGTCTCAGAAAGTTAGCTGGCGGTATCTAACGAAGCGAAAGGGACATTATTTTTTATCTAACTAGGGGGAGTTGAAAGAAAGGGTAGATTTTACTGAATTATTTCAAATCTTCAAGAGGTGGGTTAGGTAGGTTGGGGAGTTAAGGCACCTGTACTCGTACTACCGACGGCGATTAACGAGAAGCGAGTAGACCCAGCAACTAAAAACGATTTGGCGAGCAACGAGAAGCGAGTGCGCGACGGCGATGAGCGATTACTCGCTCGTATGCTTATTTTCTATCGCGGGCCTCCGAATCGAAACACTGTAAGGGCAAATCTTGCTTGCAGCGCTCGGCCGCTATAGTAACGCTTACCTACGCTCATCAACCAATAGCATCGTAGCATCAGATTTTTGCTGAGCCCCTTGTTACAGTAACTGATAAAAAAAAAAAAAAAGACCGTAGAAACCAGCCAGGTGGTCAGACATCTGTGATCATTGTAACAGAGCCTGAGTTTATTTAAATATTGTAAACAAAAGTACAAAAACAGAAATATAAATTTTTTAAACAAGTTTTTTTTTCTTATTGGTCGTCACAAAAGGGGCGGTAAACAGATGTGAACATCGTGATCACAGGATTTTGTTTTGATTGAAGTGTGCCGATTCGAATGCCCGCGATTGTACCAAGGGTGAGTCTCTCAGTGAACGTTCTGCCCGCCAAGCGGTGGTCGCTGAGCGAATACTCTTTTTGATAGCTCGTGATGGTGTGAAAAGTCAGCGATCAACTATTAATATATGTATGCCTTAAGAAGCAGATCCACCGCGGCGCACGAAGAGGCTACGCACGTGTGTTAAGCTTCGCTTTGCAAGGAAATGTTTGCGATTGTATCCATTTCAACCCACGGACACGCTAAGCATCAACTGACGTCATTAATACATGCGTGGCTTGCTCAAATAGGCGCTTACATAGCTCAACACTGTCAACGCCATGCACGCTGTGCATGTGCTACACGGCTTGTGTATCTCATCGCTGTGCATAGTGTGCACGGGCTCGCGGCGCATTTTAGCTGCGTGGATTCATTTGTTTGACCACATGGGTCTACGTTTCCACTGCGGTACACACTACACACGAATATTAACCCACGACTATGTACAGCTGTATTGCAGCGCTGTGAAGCTACGCACGCTTGGTACCACGTGTACAGCGTGCATGGCGTAGAGCTACGTAGGCAACATATTCGAGCAAGCCACGTGACGTCAATTAATGCATAACGTGTCCGTGGACTGCAGAAAACACGTGCTTAGCCTCTCCGTGCGCCGTGGAGGGCCATGCTACAGTCGTTGGTTAATATTCGTGTATAGTGTGTACTGCAGTGGAAACGTGGACCCACGTGGTCAAACAAATGAATCCACGCAGCTAAAATGCGCCGCGTGCCCGTGCACAGCATGCGCCGCGGTGGAACTGCGCCCTTATACTTACATGGCACCTGACTTAATAATGTTTTGTACAATTCTTGAGCGAGAAAATCGTTGATAGCTAGTCGCTTCCTCGTCGGTGGTGGGACAGGTATCTGAGGTAGCTTAAGCTTAGCTTAATCAGCGTATAATGTTCCCACTGTTGGGACACAGGGCTTTCTCTCTGTGAGAGGGAGTGGGCTGTAAACTTGCAACCGGCGTGCGTTTATGACCAGATGTAAGAACGTAAACGAAACAAAAGGAAAATGTAAGGACCATAGCCGGTGGGCGTTCTATAGTTTCTGCTTACCTCCATGGGAAGGAGGCGTGATATATATGTATGTATGAGATTAAATAAATACACCTCTGCCTAACATAGACGTAGGTTTTACATGAAAAAAAGAAGACGTCTCGAAGATATTCTCCTCTTACAAATAAAAGTTTCTCCATTTTCGCAACCACCGCTCACGGTTTTAATTTTAATCAGGGTTACATATAAGCAAAACTTAAAATATCATTCATTCATCATCATTTCAGCCGAAAGACGTCCACTGCTGGACATAAGCCTCCCAATTGGGGGTTTGCCATAATCGCCACGCTTGGCTTGGGTTGGCGATCGCAGTATGGTGTTTAGAATGCATAGAGAACGCTGCTGCCCATTCTCTAGTAAGTCCCTTAGTCGCCTTTTACGACACCCACGGGATTAAATGGGGTGATGCTATTCTTTACGTCCGGCACTACACGGTAACTTAAAATATAATTCAGTATAATACCTATATATAACTAGGATCCAAACTATGCCCTAAATGGTCATAAAATAAAACATACAGCTTCATAAACTCTACGATACTCTAACTCTGCAGATTTCTCTTTCTAAGATACGTGAGTGTGAGAGCTTTATACTTAACACACAAAAGCCTTTGATAGTCAAACTTTACCGGTCATTGTTCCATTTGTTTACAAGAATCACATCAAAGTGCCCACATATACAGCAATGTACGTTGAGATTGTTTATTGTATGTAGTCTTAAAGGCATTGGCTGTAAGTGGGCTGTTTCTATAAATACCAATGACTGACTTTTGCTGTCGTAAATAGCAATATTTGCAGGATTACTTTTATAGTGGAAACTAATGGAACTCTCTTTATATTTTACGATCACTGGTATACGTGTAGGTAGTAAAATTATAGTACACTGTTGATTAACGACCATGTAGAAATAATCGACCATTATTCATGATAAAGGGGTCTTAAAAACTTACCATCCCATTGGTGTGCAGCAGAATTTAACGATATTTTTAGCACCTATATTTTTATATGGGATTTTAGAAAACTTAACGAAGCTGAACATTGCTCTAAAAATCTTCATTTTCCATTTACGATGTTTGTTCTATGAATTGTTTTTTTTTTTTTTTTAACCTCTCTTTCTCACTTTACATACTATAAATTAAAGTTGGTTTTCGTGGCCAAGACTAAGACATGAGGGCTTAGGTAAGTGGCAATTAGACATGCGCAAAACAGTGCGTTATAGAGTGATGTAATATGACATTACATTTCGTACCGAGGAATGTTACATTACACAATGACTCTAAACATGACGCGAAATGACGCGCCACACGACATGGCTATTGTAATGAAATGTTCGGTATATTATGATTTGATGTGACAATCGCCAAACGCAATGAGCCTCGCTGCGCTAGAATTTACACTTGCTTTTGTTATCATATTCTTAAAGTCGATTTCATACTTAACTCCAATCTAAGGAATAATTCAATCAAAAGGGCATTCCAGGCTTAGGAGCAGCAATACACATAGATTGCAATATTGATTTTAAATTATTGACCAAGACTATGAATATTGGCGTATTTAAAAATCGATTTTATAAAGGTTGATTGGTTTTATTTTTTTATACCCAACAATTTTTTCTTAAATTATCACCCTTCTTTTTCTTAATTAATAATTACACAATATTTAAACATACAAAATGACACAACACTCAATATTTGTATCTGTTTAGGTACTGTTTTGCATCGTGGCGCGCGCGGCTTGGCGTTACATTACTTGACCAAGCATAACTGTCATAGTGTCCTAAAGGGCAAGACCGAAAGTCATGAATTCATAATTTAAAACATCACGCGTATCATTTCCGAGATAATACGAACACCGAACAGCGCGCCGCGCGTCATGTTTGAGTGTCATGTGCCATGCTTGATTTCGTCATGTATAATGCTACAGTACGCGGTCGGGTTATATGACGCGCAATGCAATATGAACAATCGCATTACTTACACAAGTCTAGTGGCAATCGCTTTGAAATAGTTTTGTATTCCAACAACGTCACTTTGTCTAGGTCTCAACATCATATTTTCTAGTCTGTGTGACTGCGGTGTTCTTCAAATTTACGCAACAGATTTTTTCCGTTTTTTTTTTTCAGATTTCAGAATTAATTCCGGAAGGTTTCTGTG
The DNA here is from genome assembly GCA_947523025.1 of Dryobota labecula. Classification (NCBI taxonomy): domain Eukaryota; kingdom Metazoa; phylum Arthropoda; class Insecta; order Lepidoptera; family Noctuidae; genus Dryobota; species Dryobota labecula. The sequence continues at coordinate 19,811,055 of OX383284.1, forward strand.
TATACTTATAGTTATAGTATAGTGTTAGTTTAATATTAAAATTATATTTTAATATCACATCTAAATTTATCCATACTAATATTATAAATGTGAAAGTAACTCTGTCTGTCTGTCTGTATGTTACGTTTTCACGCCTAATCCGCTGAACCGATCGTCATAAAATTTTGCAGAGATATAGCCTGGAATATGGAGACGGACATAGGCTACTTTTTTACGCGATAACCGACATCCACGCGGGCGGAGCCGCGGGCAAAAGCTAGTAATATATAAATCAATTGCCGCGCGTTAGTCTCGCAAAAACTCGAAAATGGCTCGGATGATAAAAAAAAAAAAGTTTGATTATGGTGTGTTTGGTGCTTAGGAAAAAAATAGAAAAAGTCGATAATTCAAAATTTTGTCTCACGTGTCATCTAGTAGGTAGGTAACAAATAAATCTTCATGTTTTGTCAAGCCGTAAAATCAGTGCGAAGCAGGGGTGGGTCGCTAAGTCGCTAGTTATTTATTAAGACTCCTAAATCCTCAGGTACGTAATTATAGTCCATAGAGTATCTTGATCTGAAGATCTGAACTTGAATCTCCAACGTTGATCCTTAGAACTAATGAAAATGCAAAGAAACTGTCACATTAAGCAGACACGATAACGTAGTCAGAACAGAATCTAGCGACTTGTCCCTTTAACTCTATTGATCGAATACCCAACCCCCACGCGTAAGAGTAGTCGTGGATAAATACCGAGTCTATTGTACGTATTACTATTCTTAGTCAGAAGTTCTGAACACTTTTACTTCGAGGACCGACCTAGACTGCTTAATTATTTCTCTTGCTATTCTCCCGTATCGATCCCCAATGAAACTGCAACTCTGGGATGTAGACGTCAGCCACATACTCGTGGGTGCTCGGTAGATACCTACATAATGTAATTGTTCTATAGTATGAGAGCGTAGGGTGTTTTGCGATGGTTTTGCACGACCAATGCCCATAATATTATGAAAAATGATTAAGAGATGACTCGTTTAATAGCTCGATTTTGGGTAAAACTAGGAGCTAAGTCTGCAAAATAATGTGTAGTGAATCAAGATGACCGGTTCATTCCACAGTATATGTATGTTCAGCTTGGAAATGCAAGTCACTATTTTCAAATCAGGTTCTTTAAAATTTACAAGAAATAGTGGTCGCTCTCTGTCTCTGCGTTAGTCATAAAATGGTGCGTGACATTTAGCAGGGGCCCGCAACATTCGGGCAGGGGCTCTAAACTTTAAAGCGATGATAAACGCTATAATAAGCTCGTGAATGGGGTCCATTACGGTAACTCGTAGCGAACTCGTAATTTATGTTGTATAACTTCAAACTACCCCACACCCCGCCCTAAGGATTAACGTGCCAGCGAGCTGTATAATTTTACACACAACCATGGATTAAAATAAAGGTTTTCTCTTTATCATAATTTTGGGCTCAGAATCTTGTTTATAGTTGATAGTTTTCATACATGTCTCATCCTTCATGTGTGAAGATGGATATAAAATTAATAATTTAATGGCTTGTTCAGTTCATTAAATATTCAATGGTTTTCCTTATTATCCTTTCCCTTTTTCGGGTCCATTAAGAGATCTTTAAGGTTTGAGGAAAAGTCATTCTAAATCTTCTTATGATGCAAAGGTAAGGGATTTTGCTTCGCGTGACAAAAATAAAGTATAATAATGACGGTGTTTAATGTATGGCTTTTAATGGTTTTGTATTTATCTGGCTTTTACTGAAGCGAAAGTAAACGGAGCGTATTTTATGTAACTCTAGTAATAGCTATTTAAAAAGCAAAAGAAAATCTCAAGTTTATTTAACGTAGGGTAAAGTTTTGATTTCTTAGGAAACTATGGTTAATAGACGTATAAGAAATATTAATGAGCTTTCGAAAAGTTTTTCAGACTTCGGTAGGTACGGTCAGTACTCTGTATTACCCGACCCCTCTTACAAAGAAGAAGAGGGGAAGAGGGGTTGGGCTATGCAGAGTAGGTACCGACTGTACCTACTTCTGACTGAACAAATAAATGAGTAGCTATGTATTGGGGTTGCCTCGCTACTGCAGCGCCTCAGGTATGTTCGCTGAAGCGCGTACCGACTGCTTTCACGCGACCATGCGGGGCGCGTCCTTGGTGCGTAGGGTGTGTGGCAGCACCAATGCCGTCCTGGCGATGATCGCGGACCGGATGGACTGCTCATACATACGGCACTGCTGTGATAGGCATGTTGCCGTCAGCAGGGCCGGGTAGCTATTAAGTCTGCTAGTCTGTCCGGTGCTCATTTTATTTTTATTTTTATTATCCTTTTAGTTGTGTGTTCTGTATTTGTGTGTACTCTGTATATGAGCTAAGGTTGCTCGAAATAAACGTATTTTATTTTATTTTATGTATTATTATGTACATTTTTATTTTCCGAACTAAAAACTCATATTTATGAAAATGAATCAACATCTACAACAAGAATATTTATCCTGAACCTCGTGGAAATTGTTTGTTGTCTATTTTGTTTTTCCTTGTTTCCGTTAATTTGTTCTTTGTTTCCTTTTATTAAATCAAGTTGAAAGCTTTCAGTTCTGCGGTCTTTCTTGCATCGACAAAAGCCTGGAATTAAATGTAGGCATGCCACGTAATAAAGAGGTAGGTATCTACTTATTGGCATTTTCTAGCAACTGAAAAAGAACTAAAACTTAATCCTTATTTCGTTTTTTAATCGAAATCCTATTGAGCTTTTAGCTTTTTTGTTATAGTGTATATTTTTTTGTAATGTGCGTTTTATTTGAGCGGTTATTAATAATAATAATAAAATTTATTCAAAAATAAAAATTGGAAAAATACAGTATAAATCTTATAAATAATGTAGGTATTCAAACATAGATTCGGAATCAGCGCAATAAGCTGATTCCGAATCAATGCTCAACTAAATTTGGACAAAAATTATACTTTCTGCTGTTATTGCACGCGCGACAGAGTTTAACATAAATGTCAGATCCGTCACTGTTCTACGATTATGACGTTAAAGTAATTAAGATTTAATGACGTTTCAATTTACAGTATTTTTACTACAGTATTAGTACTTTACTTGTGTTTACCAAGTGTAAAAACACGCTGTGAATGTGCGTGTAAGCGCAGGAGCTCGCGGTACCGTCCGCGACAATGGCGTAGTTGGAAATGTGTGTGTTATGTGCTGACGTTACTCGTCTTCACGCACAGATTCACAGCGTGTTTGTACTAAGTTTTTCTTAAGATACTATACTGGGAATTAATGTCAAAATTAGTAAAGCAATTAAGAGGTCGTCTATACATTAGGTACAAAGCACTCCTTTATTCAGGGGACTCTGAGTCGCAGCCTTCAGTCGTTTATAACTGAAACGAAACCATACCTCTTGACCTAATTAAATGTAACACAGTTTAAACCAAATAGAATGTTCCATTTAATAATATTTCTACTTTTGACGATACCAGGTAACTTTGTAGGGAGCAAGTCCCAGTTAATATTAACGGGCTTCGCAGCACGAGTTTGCTTTGAACAAACATGGTGCACGTTAGCAAATTCATAACATACGTACCTATATGTATAACAGTCTGTTAGTTGCATAGGAAGGCCGAAGCTTCCAGACAGCGGACAACGTCACATTATTGAATTTCAGTCCAAAACGTCGTTTACAAAAGGCCTTCGAGGAAAAGTTTAAGGAAAATAAATTGTCTTTTAGTTATTCATATTTTGCTGTCGTTCTATTTCTTCACATTTGTTGCTATATTTTTGGATCGAAGCATGCCACGTGGTACCTAGGTATATGACCTCTATCTTATACAAGGTGTAATTGCAATACCTGTAAACCCATTAAGGGGTCATTGTACTCATCATTATGAACAACTTTTACTATGGGGCCGACCCTGAAATTGCGAAATACAAATAACCTGTTCCCTATATTTTGACGACTTAAGCGAACGTAAATGTATCAGTTTTTTTTTGCCCGTAAATTGTGGATACTTTTTTTCCTCGTCTATCCCATGGGGAGTATCTTTGGATAGGCCGTTCAAAAATATTGAGGGTTTGTGAAAACCATTTTTTGATTCAGGGATCCGTTTGCGTAATAATAAGCTTTAAAATGCTCATTTTTGTTTGAGTCAAGTGTAGCCACAAATGTTATTTAATGTTCAAAAAACTGGAAAACGCTTACAACCAGATAATGGATTTTAAATTTTAATGCAGTTTTCACCATTATTTAGTACATTTACACCGAAAAGTTTTTATTCCGTAAAGTTTATGTATGTAACACATTAATATTTTACTTATACATAACACGGAAATCTCGATGTTTTGACATGTCGCCATTGAACCCTTGCGATATTAATTAAATAATTGGAATACCAACCAAAACACACGGCATGAGTTTGACAGTTTGTTAGTTGGTTTTTGTGTTGATTAGCTTTCAGAAACCTAGGACAAATCTTCTATGTACCTATATAACGTGTTAAGCCACAGATATATGCCAGTGACCTTGAGTGGTTAGCTTGCGTGTTCTGTACTGAGCTCATGCAACGCGTCGTAACGTCCAGCCAGTAAATTTAGAACTCGCCCATCTAGGAGCGCTGTCCCAAATAAGACGCATTATTTTCTTCATCAGTTTTTTCTCCGCGTTAGACATATCTTTACAAATTAATTTCACTATTATATATAAACATAATATAAAATATTCATAGATTCATATATTAAGTTATTAAGAAAATGCTTTAATGCCAAATCATTAACACTACTCGTTTAGACGTGATCTTCAGTATAAAATCATTAAAAGTCGGTTATCGTCACCTTAACAGTAAATTGTTAGGCAATCAGTCTCCTTTAGATTCAGAATAGCAACGAGTATCATCAGCTCTGCATGCAGTAAATTATTCCCTCTCTATCGGTGAGGCCCGTGTTACAAATATTCAGATAGCAATCCGTTTATCTGTCTCGTTGCTCTATTTGTCACAAGTGCTTCTACAGAGCATGAGGTCCTGGGTTCGATTCTCAAGTCGGGCAAAGTGTTATTGGGTTTTTCCATCAGGAAATTCAGAAATGTTACATAGGGTGACACAATGGGCGGTCTTATTGCTAAAAGCGATCTTTTACAAACAACCTTTGGATGGATTAAAATAAAAAATAAAATATATATAATATATGATAAAATGATACCTGCAGTATTCTGCAGGTATCATTTTTAGGGTTCCGTAGTCAACAAGGAACCCTTATAGTTTCGTCATGTCCGTCCGTCTGTCCGTCTGTCCGTCCCCAGCTTAGCTCAGAGATTCTTAGTACTAGAAAGCTATAATTCAGCATGGATAGGTACATATTAATCACGCCGACAAAGTGGTAAAATAAAATCATAAAAAAATGGTTATTTAGGGTAGGTACAGTGGGGATGTTTTTTTTTTCACCTACCTTTGGTGAGGGGTATTGTTGGATGGGTCTTTCAAAAATATTGTGGGTTTGTGAAAACAATTTTTCGATTAAGGGATTCGTTTCTGAAATATTAGGCTTTAAAGTGCTAATTTTTGTTAGAGTTAAGTGTCCCCCCCCATGCCAGCTAAATGGTTCTACTTGGATAGGTATGTAAAAAAAATCACAGCAGTAGTATATTTAACGAAGTTAAAAGCAAAACTATCACAGCCAAGTAGGCGTCACAAGTTACCGAGTAATAGTCAACCAACTTACATTAACAATTGAAAAACATGTTCTCTCATACATTCTGTATGGAAAGTTTCTTCATTTCTTCTGAAAAGTACACATGTCATTATAACATGGGATTCAATGGTAATAAATGGAACCCATCGTTAATAACCAAAAAATGGGATCTAAACTGGGATCCAACGAAAATAAATGTCTGAGTGCACGCGTCAGTCGTGACTCACTTAAAATTTTGGTATACGCGCGCGGCTCCGCTAGCAGACGTATTTACCTGTCCGGAACACGCAAACTTATATGCCCTAAAATGTCCGCATTATGTACCTTTCCTCTAAGTACTTTGTTTTATGGATTGTTAATCAATTATTATCATATTACGTAAATTGCAGCATATTGTAAAAAAAATTTTTTAGCTCGAATCACAAACAAACATTGTTATCATGATAAAATTCTAGAAAACAGTTTTATTCTCACCCGTCTGTAGGGATTCCATTTACTTTATAATTAGCACTATCCTCGGAGGATTAAAGTATCCCGTGTTTATGAATAGATAAAAGTCAGTTCTACGTAAAATATGACTACCTACCCGTAGGTAACAAGTTTAAAACGTATACCTACCTACACATAAAAAATATTTAAGTAAGTACTTTCAATCACATTTAATAAATAATGAGACATCAATTAACACAAAATAGTCTTAAAATTATTTAAGAAAATAGATAATAATATGTACAAGTATAAAAAAAGGGAGGGAAAAGAATCAAAGGGCATCAAAAAATTCATCCGCATCGCTGTCAACAGGAAAAGTGCCCAAAAGGCTGGCAGCATTGCCACGTTGTATGGCAATGCTGATTCTTTGGGCAAGAAAAAGGCCAGCCCTCTGGTCACGTGAAGAGTCGACCGACCGCTTGGAGATGTCTCGAAATACCATGTGGGCACTCGGACCCCATGGTCCTAGTGTTTCAACCCCAAACGGCTCAAACATATAGCTCCCAATAAAGTTGTTATATTTACGCCGTTTGAGGTTTTCCGCACCTGCAGCAGCCGCCCCAGCACAGCCTGCCGTGCTAGGAAGATAGGATGGCGCAACACATGTTGCATCCCACACCGAAGGCCGACCCAAATAAATAAATAAATTATTATTTCATTGTGATAACCTTTTAGCAACTGTAACTCATGTAGGTAGGTCAGTTTATTTAATTTATATATGGCATATATCACCTTTCTTTTTTAGGTACGGTTTACCTCTCTCTCTCTCTATACAATGTGTTACTGAATTAATGCACATTATGAAAGTAGTTTGTTCAGAATCGTTTACTGAATCGATTTCGTCGTTTTTAATACAGGTAATTTTTTATCCCAATAATAATTAAAACTATGTAAATTCTCACTTCTGCTGTACAGTCAACAAACCAAAATGGACGAAGTACCTACTACGCTAGTCTCTTAAACGACATACGTGTGCGACTGTGTGCGTTTGTAATGTGGTGTGACCACAATTTTCTCCCAGAATCAGTATAACTAATTTAGTAAATAAACAATGTTTTACACATAATAGTAAAACTTCAGTAAGTGTGTTATAATTATAACATAATATTCTAATTGGGGTGTTTGATAGTTTGCGTTAATTCCGGGTCATGTTGTATATGAATATACGGTACTGCATCTCTACCTACTCATTAACAATGATTGATATTCATTTTGAAACCAATACGTACTTCATTAATAATTTTATAAAGTTTCCAGGAAAATGGAAAACTTGTTCACGTTATTCGTAACCCTCATTACACGGTATTCACATCATTAGTTATATTCATTAGTCGAGCCTCGTTAAATTTAACAATTGTAAAAATACGAAGTTGGAAATCAAATATAAAATGGAAGTTACAGCTTTATTCACGCATATTTTCCCTCTATTGAAGAGCTTAAATGCTTATACGCTCATGTAAGTACTTATTTTGTACCGATTTCTGTAACATTACCCATGGTAGAATGATATGACAATTTCATAGTCGATTATGCTCAGATGATTTCATATTTTATTAAATTGCAAGAATACGAATGTAAAGAAAATATCCAACGACATCATAAAGCTAATTCAAAATAATTTGCCAAAGAACTCTGATATCGATACGATGGCACTCAGAAAGCGGGAACCGAGAACACGTAATTAGCTAATAATGACATCAGTCAATGAGCCAATTACGGAGCGGAGCGGAGCGAGCTTCAACGCAGAGAAATGGCGACCGCAAGCACTGACGAACAATAACTTCGTTACGACTTCCCGCCCCTCGTAAATAAACAAACAACATGAAAAACAAACAAGTTTCAATTATAGTCTCGCTTTCATTCGACTCGTGATTTTCAAGTACGTTTTTTTTTGTTCCCGACAAATTGTATATTTGACTTCAAAGATAGGAAATAAATGTCGCTGCTCTTCTGAACTTTCTAAATTATGAAACTCTTCAGCGTTTATATTGCGTCCTCATGGATAAGATTAAAGTATCTTCGTGTTCTTCATCGCTGTCCACCTGTACTTTGTTTAATGCGTTTGGGTTTTGTTTGATCAATTTTAGTACAAGTTTAAATTTTAGTAGGTACCTTCATTTACCATGAGAAATTAATGATTTTTGCCAATAGGAATCATAGAATAACCTAAATTGTGTACTGAGATTTAAACTGATTCCAAACAGCAACAAGGCCATATTTATTGAATCCACTTAAGTTCTTAATGTTTTTGCGTACACAATAATCAAAGACGACTGAATAGTAAAGGTGATTAAAGGGAGAGCCTAGGCTTTAAGCATTAACAGCATTGGATCAACTATAAATCAATACAAACAAACGTTAAAACAGACAGAAGTACTTCGTTGACAACTTCATCTATTTATTCATAGATACTATGAATCTATTGTATGATGAGAACGTAAGTGTAAAGTCCGTCGCGTCTTTTTGCGGAAGCTGGATCGTCGCCAACGTTCATACAATGTTGTTATGAGATTGTACTGGGTAGTATTACCGTAACAACACAACTTTATTTATGGTGGCAGTGTGTGTCAGTGCCACCCACCGAACAATCCACCGGATTACTAAACCTTTGCCACCACACGTCTTTATTGCGATATCCGATCTTTTCGCCGTCTGTTCGGTTAAGACAACCTCAGTTAGTTTGTGGAATCGTCTATTTTGCGATTACACAGATAATTCGGTTTGAAATTAGCCTTATTTAAAAAAATCTTTTTGACACCGCACGTCTCTGTTTTACACATCTAACATCAGTTATACGTTTATAAGTTAATTCGTTCGAACAACTGCCAAGTACAGCTTCCTTTGCTTTATGCCAAGTTTTTCGTTTAGTAATTGTCATCCGAACATGCCCTTCGTTTGTACTGTCTGTGGATAGATAGATAGATAGATAGATAGATAGAATACTCTTTATTATGTACATTCACTGAAAGAAATATTTAGTCTAACTACTTCGGCTATTTCAGGAATAATCAAAGTTTGACAAGACTTTATAAAAGTTAACTTGATTTAATAAAAGTGATTTGTCTATAAAATACAAAACAACCTTTTGGTTTTGGTTACATGTTGCATAAAGTTATATGGTCACTTTTTTGTGTTACATGTTGACGAAAGTTTGGTTATGTATATAAGTAACCATTTTTTTCAGTGTTGTACCTACACTATAAAAATTACAGATATAAATGTAGAAATCATCATCTTTCTTAGTAAATAGTTCATCATTTCGTATCGCTGAATTCCCCAGCCATCTTAAAACTTCTAAATACTAACAACATCAAATTGTTACTAACTTTAACATCATGACTTATGCTAATTGATGTTTTAGTGGTAGATTCTCTACTCTAATGCCTGTCTTGTACAAACTCGATTTACCGCTTACCTACCCGTATTTACTTAAATTACTTAGCTTAAAGTTGGCTAGTGGAATAACTAGGTACCTACTTACTATCTTCCGTCTTTATACCACTACTAGCTTTTGCCCGCGGCTTCGCCCGCGTGGATGTCGGAAAAAATCCAACGGGAACGTACTACCGGGATTGAAAGTACCCTATGACCGGGATTAACAAAAAATTGAAAATAAAAACTTTTGAGTTATTCAAGGCACGCAGTAAAATTCTGCCCTAAAAACTTAATTCATTCCCCTGTTTGGGATCAATTCTCAAAAACCCCATATATTCGTAATCCTTCTTTTTTTGTCTAAATAGTAAATTTAGTGATTTTTCTTCGAAAATTAAGGACTTTTTCATCTCCCTTTTTAACTCTTCGGGGGTGGAATTATCAAAAACGATGAGACACGTATAAATTAATTTTCAATCATCAGACTAAACACAAAATTTTAAGATCCTAACTTCAAAATTGACGGACTTTCATATAAACTTCCATCCCCTATTTAACCCCTTTAGAGGTGGAATTCCCAAAAATCCTTTCTTAGTGGTTACTTATTCTTCACAAAGAACACTCCCTCCAAGTTTCAAGTCTCTAGGTCCAGCGGTTTGGGCTGTGCGTTGATATATCAGTCAGTCAGGACTTTGAATTTTATATGTATAGATCAAACAATGTTGGTCCCGTACCTACCTATGTACTTATTCTACGTACAGAAATGCTCGGGTTTGAGATGGTTTCCATTAATATACAGCATGTAGCAAATTTTTTTTTCGGTACTGATGGGTCCTGTTCTTGAACTCGATCCCGTATGATGGGAAGCGATGGATGAGGTCTATGATGGAACGAGCGTGCCCAGAAGATGTCTGTTCACACTTGCTTTGAAGGTAGACGAGTTGTATGTAGAAGGGAACACAGACGCTGGCAGAGAGTTCCACACATAAAAACAAAATATTAGGTACTTACCTATGTCATAATATTTATGAATGAAACACGAATACATATGTAAATCTGTTGCCTGCGCCATAATTTTAACAAGTCACATCCCGAATCCATAAAAGCATTGAGCGGTTTTTCCCTAACTTTTTTTTTTAATACATTGGCTTTGCCGACCAATTCGAATCCAATTTACATTTCAATCGGGAGCTTCATGTAAAAACATGAGACTCAGAGAGCATGCCGCTGCGCTGTGGAGGGCTTATGAAATAAAGTAACATTGGGGCGCATATAAGTACCCTATACATTTACAGTAGGTACAGTGAACTTGAGAAAGATGGTTGACAAGAATTAATTTGATTGTCTACAATTTGTGTTCCATAATAGATACTGTAATGTGTAATAATACCATCTCAACATACCATGTAACTATCTATTAGGTTATTACTTATGTTTACGTTTATCATTCTCTTTTAAATAATATATTTCGTTACGGCATGATGTTATCGTACCATCCCACATGTGACTTACCGTCGCCTTCGTGTCTTTATAAATCGTGTGTCAAATATGTGGCCACACTCTTCTCTAAATAATGCTGTCTTGTTTTAAACAGATCTCATGGCTGAACACTGACCCCCAAAATACAGGCAATACGGGCCTAGGCCTAGTTTGGGAGTTCGGATCAGATTTTTTGTAACATAAATTGTAAGATTGTGATTTTCAGTGTCTGTCATATTTTTAATGTATTTTTTTAGTGACAAATAAACGTTCTTTTTTTTTTAACTGTATCAATGTGTAGCTTAAATTGTGTAATTTATGTTTTGTGTCTACACATTGATAAAATAATTATTGAAGAAATAAATAAATTAAATATTGAATTAGAATTCATTCTTGTTGAAGTATACATATTTTCGAGGCTGCCTGTACATGATTTTGTGCGCATTCAAGGAAAAATTCCTCATATCTCATGTGGAGACATAGAAGGTGAGAATTATAAATATTTTTCAGCAAAATTCCTGGTACGGAGCTGTGGCGTGAGTGCCTCGGGTATGTTGCTTACGCTCGTGAGATTTCCAGCGTTCAGACTTATCTGTTTGAATTATTGCTAGTTTTTGTGTATTTTGCCTTGTTTTGGACTGCAGTTTTGAAGATTCTTGAACATAAATTATGTTGGTAAATTGTTACGACTTTGTTTTCCGTTGAAAATTCTTGAAGACTTGTAATTTTGGAGTAGCAGCATATAGCTCCTAGATATTTGACTAATTAAGTGTAAATAAATAGAGCCCAGATAGGTGTAGATCATTGACAAATTCATTTAAAAAAAAAAATACAAAAAAAGCTACAGGCTTTATATTACACACGAATTCTAATGAAGCCATCCATAACCCATTTTAAACTAAAATACACCCTATCTTCTGCTGAATTTCTAGGTAGGGGAGTGTGGTACAAAACGATCCCTCGGGGTAAAACGATTATCTACTGTTTTACCGACATTAGTAGCGTCATCTAGTTGTTTAAGTGAAAATAATCTTCGCCACAACGGTTTTAGCATTCTGTCAAAGTGTCATGGCGGTGTGAGCATCATGGAAGATTTTTTTGTCAAAAAATAAAAATAGTGTTGTTTAATGTAAGGTAAGCAATAATTCAATCTGATGTTGTTTGAGTTTAAGTAATTATAATGTAATAGGAGTGTTTATGTTAGTTTCCAATGTTAACTAACAATATAATCAGCAATTATCGTTGTTGTAAATGAATACCATGAGATTATTATTTGATGTTTTTATAGAGTTACGCATTTGGGGTAAAACGATCCTCTCGTAGGAGGGCAAAATGATCCCAGGGATCATTTTACCCACATTGTTATGTTTATTGTTTGTGGTTTAAAATGCAATATTTTTATAATGTTTTTATTGAACTGGTTAACAATAATTTAGTTAATTACAATAACAACTATCAATCATACATATTGTGTTTTTATATGAAATTAGATTAGTAACTTATCTGATTAACTTTTATTTCAGGAACAATGCCGCGGAATTACGTCAGAAAAACTACGCGCCAAAATTGGAGTGAAAACTCGATGGTCAACGCTTTAGATGCTGTGAAACGTGGCATGCCGTATAAAACTGCCAGTAAGCAATTCTCCGTGCCGATTATGGCACGTAGCACGCAGCTTTTTAATTAATGTCAATGGTAAAATTAAGGTAAAGTTGTATTCAAATATAAGATGCTTAGATCTCACCAAAGCATAATTCATAAGACTTACTGTGATTTTAAATTTTAGAAGAGCTATAACTAAGTTTATAAAAGTAAGTTTTTGTTTTGTACTTAAGACTGAATTTGGACTGGTCGTTTCTGTTATTAAAAAGATTTAATTATTAGAAACATAGTTTAGTTTTTTTACTAAGTGTTTGTACTTGTAAGGTTAAAATTTTTGCTAAAATAAACCACTTTTACTTGAAATTTTATTTTTAGTTTTACCTAACTTTAACAGCGGGGTTAAATGATCCCAGGGATCATATTACCCCAACCCCAGGGATCATTTTAGACATCCTGGTGTACAAAACGATCCTTTACTGTGCCTTGACAAAAATGTATATGTTTTTAGATCTCGTCAATAGAAATGTATTCTACTCTTATTAAATTATAGGCTGATATACTAGCCTTACATAAAACTTATCAATTTCACAAAATTCATTGTATATGTACTTTTTTTATCTATTTTCCCTTAGGGGGATCATTTTGTACCACTCTCCCCTACCTACCTATAAACCAATAAAGATCCAAAACAAGTTGGCATCACGGCCAGTTTCTCTTCACTTAAATATGCATGAAAGAAAATACGTGGCATGTTTCTACGAATATTTCAGTGCACATGAACCACTGCATCGAAGAGTTTAGGGGTGTCACTTGTAAACAGAGATTTAATATTGAAAACCGTTATTCTTGAAACCATAGAATCCAACAATGATATTTATTACTTACTTAAGTATATGGGAGGAGTTCCCGAAGCGTATTAAAGGCCGAGGAGTTGCCTAGGGACCTGAGATAGTTGCCAAAGCGCGGAAAATTTAAGCTTGAGAGACTTGAAGGCTCAGGAGTCGTAGATATGTCAGACGCGTGGGGATTGCAGGTTTTGGTGGTAGCCCTATTTACAGATTAAGTTGCTAAGCGCAGCTCGAGTGCGCGTTGTAAACTAGTTTTATTCGGCCATAACAATACTCTCGTGGGATGCCAGAACATGATTGTATACCTTACGTCCTTCTTTTTCGTGTAATTTGCGAAACGATGGCTTTTATACATCGTTAATTTAGAGTTGTTGATGTTAATGCCCATAAATGCGAGCTTTTGAATTGTCTGTTTGCTTAACGTTTTGTTATGGGGACGGGTATAAATTATTATGTTTACGTGTAAACCGAGGCTTAGTATGTGCTATGAATATTCGTGGATTTCATCATTAGGGACTGTATTTTATAATATGTGTTTATGATTCTGTTCTGTATGTTATATTGCTGGAATAATTATAAGCCATTTATGCAGTTGGCATTTGAGTTTAAATAAATTGGTCTATCAAATATTTGGACAACGTTTTGCATACTCACACACTTGCGCAATTTTAATACGTATATTTCTCATTATTCAGACCTACTAATTCCACTGAAATAAATAGCTTCTATGATAAGCATCGCTTAGGTTTAATAGCATAATCATTTTATTTATTCTCAACCTTCAAAATTACATTACACTCAGTTCAGTCGAATATTTTTTCCAAATCGATCGTGCAACCAAAAAAATTTACATAATCTGTGGAATGATAAAATTTACACTAACTTCTAGTTAATATTCACAGGCGGCTTATCGCGTCAACACCCAATGGGGTCTTTTTATCTCTTTCTATAGATACTGACATGGACTGAGGGGTTCCTTCTGACAGAAATGTACCTAATGTGTATTTTATAGACACGTGTTTCATAAGTAACCTAGGTGACTGTACCTAGGTTACTTATGAAACACGTGTCTATAAAGCATAAATATCTCGGCAGTAATATCTGATATCATGATTCATCCATTAATATCTGTCATCAAGATGATGGCAATATATGTGATCATTTGTGGCGACTAGTGAGCAATGGCAGCACAAATGTGTAACTTCGAAGGAACACCAAAACTATCAGTCTGATGAGACAAGCGACGCCAAAATAATAATTATACTAATTATAATAATAATTATATTATTTTATTAATATAGGATGCTGCATCGGCTTCAAAAATATGTGTCACTTACCTCCACTCAGTTAAATTTAGAAAATGTGATGTCAAGTATTTTTTATCACTACGAGACTGGACTTTCTCGTTGTGATCAAAAATACCTTACATCGCTTACGCAGCATAAAAATATGACAGTACCTATAATCTTTCAAGTTTTCTTCTATATCGCAATCAGTGCCGCTCATATTGCACTAAAATGTGACATCCCACTGGCAGCATAAATATCTGGGGGTAATGTTTCACAGTTTTTTTTTTGGCAACCGAGCCGGTCTTGGCTATTCTGACAGTATCAGGTATAAAATTGATACTCACCTACTTTAAGATGGGTAATTCATATTGGCAGAATAGTCAACATTGGCGGCTCAGTTTTCAGCATTCTAAGAGAGCCGATGCAGCATCCTATATTTTGGCGTCATGTCTCGTCAGATAGTTTTGGTGTTCCTCCAATGTCTCTTATTTGTGCTGCCACTTGTATATATATATGCCTTCTACAAATGATCACATTTATTTGCCATCATCTTGACGATAGATATCTGGATGAATCATGAAGTCAGATATTATTGCCATGCAAGCTATCCACAGTATTATATTCATTCTCGTGACTGTACATTATGTGTAGAAACACGTGGAAAAAATGAAACCTTTTAAACCCATCCATTTTTTTTTCTATTTGGAAATAACACTGCTCGTGTTGGTCGACGCAGTAATCGGTCTCTTTTTGCTCCAGTATTTAATATTTTTCGTTCCAGCGTTTTTTACACGTTTGATAAAACCGAAACTAAAAAGCGCTTATGTTTTAGTGGGATACCTTCGGGGTAGACCGTAAAGTGGGCTACCTTCGGGATAGACCGTGAACGGGGTCTTGTTTTCAACTCCAGGATACAAGACATTTTCATATTCAATACCATTGAAAGCAGCTTAAAGTGTTAGCCTGAATTAGAACTTCCTTATGTTTCACGAATAGAATTTTTAATATCTACAATATAATTAAAAAAAAAAAAAAATGGACTCAAATGTGTATTTGTAACTTTCTTAACGTAAATATTTATGTAAATATATACAGGGTGTAAGGGACAGCCCTCCGCAGACTGACAGGGTGAATTCAGTATATTATCATATTAAGAAGACCGGTACATGAAATTATTTCAGGAACATTATGGGAATCCAATAAACCTGATTTGTTTTATTACCTCACACGCAATGAATCGTTACCGTGGTAAAACGCAGGTAGCGAACGGCAGCGCAGCGAGTGAGTTCGATGAACTCTGTAGCTAGGCAGAAAGTGAACAGCTGATTTCGCGCGTCGTTTGTTAGAGTATATCAACATCCATTGCTGGTTTTTTTATTTTAGCTGTTTTATTTACATAAATGGAGTGCTTCGTACAGAAAATATAATTTTACATTAAAACAATGGAATTGTAACTGAAAAAAACGATAAATAAAAAAAATTAAAACATATTCCTGAGCAAATTTCCAGCGGAATATTATTCAAAATAAGGAGCTGAATGCACCCTGTTAGTTTGCGGAGGGCTGTCCCTTACACCCTGTATACAGTGTTATGCCAAAAACCATGAAAACACACCCTCCGTCTTTTAATCAAGACTTGCTATTACATATATGTTTTGCTAACGAGGTACTTAGCATCACTTTTGCTAGAAGATAGATTTTTGTGAGCAAACGAAGTTACTCATATTTATTTTCTCAGGTTCACAATATTTCAAGGCAAATGGAATGCCCAGACCATATAAATAATTTAAATTTAAACTCAGACAAGGTTGTGTGTGACGTGTTTGAATTTTTATAATGGATCTTGAAGAAATACGTTATTTGACTGAATATTGTAAAAAGTTGTTGGCAAGAGCTTGCTGGCTTGGAATTCGTCAAGGTCCAAGGGTTTCAGTAGGTACGTAAAATATTTGATTGAAAATAACAATAGTCTTTTCTTAAACATGCATGGAAATATTTTCATTATTTTCGAAAAAAGAACACGCGACCTATCAAATTTACGGACAAAGAAAATCAAATCCATTGAAGGAGCGTTTTTTGAATTTGGAACATTACAACGCTCCAGCAATGTTGTATGAAACGGCGTGCTGGGGTTAATATATACTCCTTGATTGGACCTCTTATCATTCTTGGCATACCAAAGTAAATCTCTTTGCTTAGCACAAATTGCGTTCACGTGGCTGTATAGCCATAAATGCGTTTGCCTTTTGACACAGATGACAAATAGAAAAATGGCGGCAAATTCAATTCATCATGAAGTGTTATTTACATACTTAATAAATATAAATTAAATAATTAAAATGAATTCCAACGGTTCAGAGAGTGAAATGGAGATTGATTGTACTCCACCAGATTTAAGATCAGAAGCCAAATTGCCCTAGTAGCATTTTTGTTGGCATTTAGTTGGGCCACTTACTTCTGTAAGTGGCCCAGTAGGCAATGAAAAACCTGTTTCCAGCGAAGTCAAAAGAAAAATACATGAAAGTATGTCTTATTTATTTATTTATTTATTTTTATTTATTTATTTATTTATACAATTTTAAGAAAGCTTACAGACTAATACACGTAAATGGTAACGAAGTAGTAAACATCTGACAATTGCTAATTACAAGCTTCCACATATATATGACAATGTTGTAACACAAGATTAAATTTCCCTGCATTCTTTTGAGAAAAGTGCTATATATGCCTCGGCGGAAATGGAAATTGCCTGTCTCGTATTAGTGAAGTCCTCGCCTACGGCTCGGCCTTCAAACTCATACTCGACCTGCAATTGCTTATTTCCCGGCCTTTGCAATAATGTACTATTATTAGCCTACTGATGTTATCGGTTCATTAGATATAATAATATAAAGACTTTATAACATTTAAGTTACCAAAATAATGTATACAAAGAATCATCATCTTAGTCTGCCAAGCCTTTTCCAAACAAGCCAACTATCTTGGGTTGGCTTCCAGTCTAACTAACCGGATGCAGCTAAATACCAGTATTATACAAAATATTAAGAATATTCATTAATATTTTACGACAAAGATAAAGATGGGAGAGCTTAGCAACTTCTTTAACTTCAAACGTGCTAATTTATTCGACCAGGACGTTTCTATTTCAGTTATAACAGACTTTCAAAACATTTAATTTAATTAATTCTATCAGTATTATGGTAAGTACTATACCTACTAACTAGATTATCAGAAAGCCAGAAACTTTATGCAAAGTAGCAGCTTGACACGGTCCTTGTAACGTGAAGTTCTCACCATGAAAACTTAAATATATAACAGATTAACTGGTTTATTTAAACTATACCTACCCGAAACTGCATGATACTATAATTTTCATAACAGCCTATTCGGTTGCAGTAAGTACTAAGCTACTAACTTATAATTATCATCATCATCATCATCCACAGCCAGAAGACTTCACACACTGAAGGGCATAGGTTTCTCTTTTCTTGTGCCAATCAATCCTTACGCTCCTGTGCCAGCCTCATCCAGGTTCTGCCCGCGATGGCAACAACGTTATAATAATTCATAAAAAAAAAAACACTTTTAATCAAATTTTTATGTACTCGCCTAAGGACCCTCGCCGACGTTCGTATTTGCAGTAAAATAGGGTTTATCGTTCCACAGAAACATTAAATTAGAATTTGAAAATATCTACCCTTCGCTGTGTCATCTACTCGTCGCTTTTGGTCAAGAATTTGTAACAGTATCTAATTTTGGAATATAGCACGAAGATATTTTCTTAATTTTCCCGAAATGTATCTAAAGTTTTCTTTACTGATTTCGACAAAATCTCTTCAGCAGCTACGAACGAAATGGAATATAACTGAATTCCATATCGCTGGACTAGGTCAGGTCAGAACTAAGACACACGTTTTTATTTACGTAAGTAAATACTTATGTATTCTCGGTAGCACCTCCCGAGATAAATAATCCTCAGAATGGACCGTACCTATCTATGCACAAAAAAGGTCATGTCTTCTAAAATGCTGGCATACAAAATTTATACGCACGTAAGGTAGGTGCTTTGTTTTCTCATGTCGGCTGGAAGAGCGCTTGAGGAGTTATTGTTTTCACATGTCATGCGGGAGATATATCGTTCCACGTTCCACCGAAGAAATGAAACAGTTCCTTATATCGCACAGTTTGGATCCCAAGTTTTCATTTACATGTTGATTTTATTTGCTGCGAATGTACCTATATGTCTGCGAGTGGAATATCAATGTGACAATTTAAATGTATATGTTGATATCCCATACATATAAATCTCAGCCCTAAATATTCAAGCTTAACGCCTGTTTATTTTTTCACGATTCACTTTGGCGAGAACTGGATTGTGTGTGCCTTTATTTTTCAGAGACACGTAGGAATTGTGATGGCATTATTAAAATGGGGTTAGAAGCGAAATTAGAAATTCACAGTTGGTACATTATTCTAGTGTTTTGCAAATATTATTTAGTTTTAGTGCAATTTAATGCTGTTTTGCTGTAAGTTGTTGTCATTTTGCGAACTATGAGTGCGTTTCTATAGCCAAAAGTTATTTCAACTTTAGTATAATAACTACTGCTTATTTCACTCTCCTCATGTGATAGCGAAATATTAACGTGTTTATAAACCCAGCATTTGCTGGCTAGAGACACTACTGAAATGAAAGAGAATTAAAACGCTTATTAGAGACACTCGTATTATAAAGCTCCAAAATCCAATAAATATAATTGACGAAGTTATATAATTGACGAAGTTATAAGCTTGTAATACCGTCTAACACACTCAATATTCAAGTTTTACCCTACAAATAGGGTTGCCGAAATTTTCCGTTCATTTATTTGTTGGAATCAAAACATTATAGGTGCTATATTAACGTAGGTCTATCTACTTACCTATGTCTAAAACCAATGACAGTTTTTTATCTAGATTAAAAAAAAATGTTCATCTTCAAGATTCCAGCCACGGTATGTCGATTAATTTAACTTAAACTTGTGATCAATACGAACCACAGCTAAATAAATCTAAAACTTAAGCTCTAACTTCAAATGCTAACTTTACAACTTCGTAAATCAAATGAATACTAAGCAGTTATTCGGACTTCGATAACTAAACATCGAGTACAAATCGAGAGAAACTTTGTTCGAGAATGAAAACCAACGAAATCGACAATGTTTCAGACACTCGTACCTACCGAGTACGTTGTTACGTTTTGTTATTGCACACAGAACCCCTGTTTATGTCTTGGCGAATAACCGCCTCATAAATTTTACGAACTTGGGGGTAATATCGTTTGCTTATTACAACGCGTTTCGTTGGTAACGCAACGTATTAACCGCTCACTACCGCTCGCTAAGACTTATTTGCATAATTTTAATTTTGTTATGTATGATATTAAGTCATTGCACGTAGGTACGTGCCCAGAAAAACCTTCATATTTGAATATGATACACGAAATAACTTTGAAAAAGACGCTTTACAAAATACCTGTCACGTATCCTTTTTTTGCTGAAATATCCTGCCAAACCAGTAAAGAATAGACAAGAAAACAAGTACATAAACAAAGATAACATTCAAAACTCGCCCTGGCGAGCGAACTGAGCAAAAATATGACGAAATCTTCAGGTAAAGGAACAGCAATACAATAAAGAAAACTTAAAATATTCACGAGGCACGCGAATAACAAACAGAACCTCGCAATCGCAAACTTACGTAGGCTTCAGCGGAGTAAACTGTGAGCTTCAGTGGCAAATGGCGGGGCGGGCCGGAGAGACCTGGCCGGCTGCCAAACACACGTTTAGTGGCCACATGCGTATAAAAACTACGACGTTTAACACGCTCTATCTGTTCAAAGCTCAAGGGGCGTTCCGTATTACTTAGCGCTTGCATTATTAGAATTAAATCAGGGCCTCAAGTAACTAGGCCTAGGAAGAGCAGAGCTTACCGTTAGTTTATTTATTCTGAACTTAAGCTGTGACAAATGATTGGATTTTAACTGAAGTTTTCTTATTACAAAATTTAGACAAATTATCAAAAATTTAAATTTGACTCCCTAATACTTGTCCACTGGCTGTAGATACTGGTCGATACCTATATCTTTTATTAGAAAAAAGGTAGTAAAACTTATACTACTTATATGTCATATTCCAGGGCCTCAAGTCTGCTATTACAATAGCGTCAGAATGGTCTATCATTGATTTCATAATTGTTGATTTTGACAAGTTTGGTAATCTACTAATATAATAGCGTCATTATGACTTTCCAATGGTCAGCCACTGACACTCCATTGAAAGAATTGGTAATCTTCAAAAACTTCCTACTAAACTTCCAACTTCCTACTACTTCAGATTTTTTATAACACTAATAAATAATATAATAATAAATAATAATAAATTTTATTCAAAAAATTACAAGGTATAAAAATAAGTACATTTTTGCTTAAATGTAAATTATATTCCTAAGATACTATAAATTAAATCTGGCATGAATAAATGTTCAAAATGCCATTATAATATAATTCTATTACGAGACCATTGACCGACCAATGATCGACCATTAATGATTTAGCAGATTACGAACTTTTTGCAAAATGACAATGGGATCGTGTTGGAGTGACGAATTTATAAAAATAGTAGACTTGGGCCCCTGTTTTGATGCAAATCAGACATTGGTGCCGATTCCCTTGTTCACAAACTAAACTAAATTTAAGTTCAGTGCATCTTTTTCTTTCTATTTCATTAAGAAAAGGACAGAAGATAAATTTTAGTTTAGTCCTGTTAAATTAATCAGCGCTTGACGTAAATTGACGTAATTTTAGTCGGGATGTTTTTAATCACGTCTATACTTGTATGGAGTAGTGACAGGCGCTGATTAATTTGACAGGACTAAACTAAAATTTATCTTCTGTCTTTTTCTTAATGAAATAGAAAGAAAAAGATGGACTGAACTTAAATTTAGTTTAGATTGTGAACAAGGGAATCGGCACCACTTTCTTTTAAAGAAGGCTTTTGCTTTATTTTACGTAAAATTATAATTTTATTATTAAATTCTCGTAATCCAAGCCTAGCTGAAATGGAATTGGGCGGGCAACAGTTACCATACGGGGGGTGCTTGTGGATGGGTGGCGCCACCGAGGACGGCCCAGGAAGAGGTGGCGAGATGACCTAGACGCTTACCGCAAGGGTTGGACCTAGGTAACTCTAGAGAAGGATGCCTGGAAGGATTTGGGGGAAGCCTTTGCTCAGCAGTGAAACAGAATAGGCTGATAAAAAATAAAAAAAACTCGTTATGTTCATCTTAGCAGCAATTTAACGATTGTTTGCTTTAAGGCTCGCGCAGACTGGCGCGATAACGCGGGCGCAACAAGGGTCGCGCTACAAGTCGCGCCCGCGATATCGTGCCAGTCTACGCGAGCATTTTAAACGGTGAGTGTTCTTGGTAATGTTAATATGATATAATTTGCCTCATAAAAACTTCATAAAAGGCTCTTAAATAATTCAATACCACCCAGTAAAGTGAAACGCAAGCCCCAATGCCGTCAACGTTTCCGCCGGAAGAATTTTTAATTATTTTCTTTTAAGTACAAAACAGCTCCAACGCGAACGGTAAAACACGAAACTCGGAACAATAATAACTGAATTATGAACTTGTTTTTCATCCATATTTATACCATGTTATAAAGTAGAACGGTCCGTCTTAAATAAAAAGCGTCTAGAATTAATACACTTTCCACATTACAAATTGCTTTCAATTTAAATGTGTAACGCAAACCATTTATTTCCTTAGCCAGGGTTTCGTGTTTAGCCCTGAAACTATTAATATTATCTCGAACTGCGACTTTTATAGATCTGAATACTAAGAATAAAATAAATACTTATTTCTACTTAAGTTCTTGTTCATATCAGCCATAACTTATGAAGTTGCATAGCAACGACCTGAACTTTGCCATTAGCTACATCACTCATACTTCACACTCTTTGGGGAAGTGAATGATGGTATTGGATGTTTTATTATTGATCATTTTTGGATAGATAGATATTGACACATTTATCCTTTATCTTGGAAGCCAACTATAATTATTTATACACCGTGGCATTTTAGTCGTCTTACAAAGACAGCCTACTTCATGTATCCAATGACTATTAAACATTCATGTAAAAAAATTTTATTTTTGAACATTAGAATTTTTTATTTATTTTTATTAATTATGACGCATGACAAAGTTTAAAACTCCCTGTTACGAGTGCAGTCCGAGCCTTGTGATACAAGGGCGCCGCAGAATGGATTTAGATTAAGTATAAGTTGCAATAGTAAGAAACACATTTTTGCGTTAGGGTGAATGAACTCTGATAAAGATGTCGCCGCTCCATTTCGCGGCGCCCTTGTAACACAAGGCTCGGACTGCACTCGTAATAGGGTGTATTAAATTATGTCATGCGTCATAAATAATAAAAATAAAAAAATATATAAAAAATTGAAAAGTTAAAAAAAAAAAAATTACATGTATGTTTAGTAGGCATTGGATACATGAAGTCGACTGTCTTTGTAAGACGACTAAAATGCCACGGTGTATATTCAACAGTTTATATACCCACATATAAATAGACAAGAATAAAGGAACAAAAAATACGTACAAAGGACGCTTATTGCTAAATAAATCTCTTCCAGCATACCTGCGATAGGAAAGTAGATAAAGATATGTAGAAAATGTACATCATGTATGTCAATGTTCCATCTACGAATTGACGTCAGAATCTTAAAGATAATATCGTGGCAAGCAGCCTGGGTTGGTAAGGTGTTTAAATTTATTAGAATATTAACTGAAACCTGAGACAGCAAGCCAGCTAAAATTTCAAACATCTAATGTTGATAATTTAGAAGCTAACTAAAGTAATAAATGTGTTTTAGTACTAACTAAACCTGCAAACTTCAACGCACTAAGAAAGCCATCTATTTGAGCAACCAACACTTTAGTATAACGTGGGTATAATCTACCTCCACTCGAGAAAAGCCTTTGAATTAAGAGGATTCGTTCTGTTTAACTTATGTACCACCTAACTTTTGACGTGTAAAATGACTTGATATTAGCGGTATATTGAGGGCTTATTTGGACCGAAAATGTTTATATTTGAGAAGCAGAAATAACTGTTGCTAACTGGGAAACACTCCGTTAGGTAGATATTCTTAAGGATGATTTCCACCAAACTTTAAACGGTATTAAATCGTGTACACAGTATTTAAAGTCTATATTGCCAAGCCGTGCACAGTAGCTTGACCGCGGGCGTTTTTCGCGAGACGCGATCGTGGCCGAACGTATGCTACGACGTGCGGTCGGCTCCGCTCGCCTGTCGTTGCATCCGATCGGATCCTTTCAGCTGTCGTCAACGTTAACACGGTAGAAACTATTTCACTAGGCGCAGAAACGGATACGTTCGCAAGCAACGACACGCAGCCGATCGTATGCTTCGACATCCTACCGGACGCGATCGGTTGTTGCCGCAACAGTTCGTATCCTTTCCGATCCGATGCGATGCGAGCCATTTGGTGGAAATCATCCTTTAGACGATATTGTCATGGCAAATTTTTGTTGATCGTCAAGAGAGTTCTATGTCACTTTTCTGGAGAAATAATAGGGAGTTGTTCCAGTTACGTAGGTAATGTTGATAAAGAACTTGAATGTAATCATAGCAATTTACTAAAGCGGTAACAAATACGAATAAGATACAAAGAGCTTTCAACTACAAAAGCCAATAGATTCCGACTAGTATCTATTCGAGTACCACAATGATCTGTAGATCGGATACGTTGCCACTGCGTGTGGTTTCAGGCGTTAGATACTAGTGCACACGGTTGTGGCCACATTTGAATTTCTGCCTAAATTGTAAGTGGGAATCTATGCATAAAGCATAGAACGGAATTCTGACACTGAGTCACGTCCATCGTTACGATAGTATAAGCTAGTAACTTTGGATTAGCTGTCTCATGTTAAATACAAACAATAGACCCACCAAAAATATTTCCATGTAAAGTGTTGGCAAGACGAGAACATTATGTGGCTCGCACTGTCAAAAAGTTATCAGATCTCATGTAAAGCCAAGCTTATTATAACTCTGCATGACCTAACTCTACAAGCCACAAATAATACACAAACCCTACACCTTAGTCAAAATATGTGGCTTGGTCGTTTCGTTAACATGGGCGTAAGGTGAAAAATGTATTCACTGTTCATTACTTTTTTGTTATACAATAGTTCTTGCTTACATACCAAATTTCAGCTTTCTAGGACTTCAGGAAGTACCCTAAGAATTTTGATGATTATCACTGAGTAAGTCAGTGACGAAATTGTTTTTTTTTTATATATCAATAAAATCTAAAGTATAAGAGCTGTGCAATTGAAACTTTATTATGTGTAATAAGTCCACTATTGACATCATATCCCGAGAATTTTGATAAGTATGAGGGTTCAAATAAACGACGATGCGCTTCGGGAAAAGGTAGGTAGTGCCCTTGTGTCTCGTCTTAGCGGGGGCACTGCTGTGCCCCCAGATTACGAAAATAGTTTATGGGTAGTATTTAAACGCAAATAAAAATAAACTATTTCTATTAAAAAATAATCCGAATTCCAATCAAAATTACTGATTGCACAGCAAAATACTCAACTCAAAATATAACTTAATAATAATAGCAACAATTTATATTCATAGTGCACCGCTATTAAATTAAAGTATTAATCTTAAAGTAAAGCTTTTTAATTATCTACAAAAGTGGTATCGAGAGACCTAAACATCGAAGCGGGTCTAAATTTATTTCCAAGTAATAATAATGAGTAGTCGACGGGCCCCCGCTTCACGGGGTCCCTATGACTGGGTGGTTAAAAAGAAAATACCTGGAAGGGAACAGCGGGGTCTTTGTTCGCTCGCTTCGCTCGGTCACTAGATCCCGCCATCCCCTTCGAACCTAACCTGTCCGAGTTGGGGTGCCCCAAATCCCGACTAGTTTATTTGTAGTGAAATAATTTATTTGATGTAAAAAAGTATATAAATGATGGAAATAAATTGATTGGTGATAATTTTTGATGTGCAATTAATAATATCCCATAGTTTATTAGGTACCTAAATCCATAATTCTGTTTCTACCAGACCTGTCATATCGCTTCCTGCCGATTCAAAGCTCGTAACAAAATGTAACACGACGTCTAGGTGAAAAAGGTCGCGAACCAAATAAATTGAGTCCCCCTTTAAAATGTTTATTAAGTTTAAAAAAGCTGTATTGCTCGCGGGTAATTTTGTTTTGAGAGTTTTTTTTTGCTCCACTCGTTGGTCGTAGGCGGGCAATCGTGACGTAGGTCGACATACAATTTCCTGTCTATGGGCCGCTCTGACCGCTGTTCTTTCCCAGGAGATTAAGCTGACAAGCTGGAAATGTTCTCCGGATATAGGATGTCAAGCAGCCAACCTTTGCTCTAGGGCTACCGAAATTGCTTCCGACTAACGCTCGCCTTTGTATCGTTGCATACAGTAGAATTGTTTGAGATTGTACTACAAATATTATTTTAGAAACACCCTCGTAGAATGTCAATAAGTGTTGGCAACTGTTTTCATTGTCGCAGGTCGTAAATAGCTCGTAACGAGCATTGAGACGGAAGCAATGCAATGCAATTTAAACATTGCAACAATGCTGAAGTAGTAAACATGGCTTTATTCTATAGGTGTCTTTTATTTTACCAAGATTTTACGAAACACAACTGTTAGGTACTTTTATTTCTAGACTAATTAAATAGGTACTGAAGATTTTAACGTCATCAATATTTTTATAATTCCCAGACATTTCTGAGAATTTTTCCTTATGAGTTCGTTCATTAGAAGAAATATCCAATTTATAAAATGGACTTAAAATAAGAAAACCTTGTTTCTCTTAGTAAATACACATGAAGTATGAACTTAGGTATACTGACGGTCACACATCGATGGCTACGTAGGAAGCAAGAATCCGTTTCCTCCAATCTATTAACGGAATGGCGCAGGATGTTAAAAGTCCAATAAATTCTAGCGATTCCTTCTTTTAACTCACTAGAAATTAGTTTTTCCATCTGGAATTTATTTGTATCTGTCCGGGGTCTACATATATGCCCGGTTGATGGCAATAGGCTCGCCCAATATTACATGGGACTTAAAACATTATTGGCGAATTGTGGGTGCAGTAAAGATACACTTTTTTTTTTATTAATAAAAAAATTCTTTTTACACAAATTTGTTGACGTTTAAACATACCATCGCGGGTTTAACAGCGGTATGGCCAGAAACGGCAACTCGGTGCCACTGAATAATCCATTCTTCCATTCTTATATTATAAATGTAAAAGTAACTATGTCTATCTGTCTGTCTGTCTGTATGTTACGTTTTCACGCCTAAACCGCTGAACCGATCATCAACAAATTTGGCAGAGACATAGCCTGGGATATGGAGAAGGACATAGGCTACTTTTTTACGCGATAACCGACATCCACGCGGGCGGAGCCGCGGGCAAAAGCTAGTAATAATTATAAATTAATTAACAAGTAGGTGGGTAGGTTGGTACGGTGGCCAGCACTTCAGGCCACACGAAACCGTCAAATCTCTTCAAACGACTTCAAACCTTAAAATTATAAACCTCTGCCTAACCTTTCGGAGAATACAGGCGTGATGTTTATTGTAAAATAACTTTGACTGGTCAATAGGTGTAAGACTCCGCACAAACGGGCCATCGACCACAGCCATCGGTGGCTGTGGTCGGTGGTCCGTTTGCGCGGAGCCTAAGTATTGTGATAGAGATATTTATTCAGTCATGATATTGATTCAGATTTGTTACTGTAGTTGTGGCAACCATGTCATTTGATTTAAATAGATATCAATATTTTTTTAAATCTTTTATACATTATTTCCTAATTTGTGAATGTGAGAACGTTGCAGGCCTAGTCGACTGCAGATTCGTTGACCATTATCTATTCTGTTAAGTACCTACCTGGTAATTGTTGAAAGGTCTACCTACACCTTCCTTCTATACCTATTAACACTATTTAATATTTGAAAATATTGTAAAAAAAAACAATTATTTTTAAAAGAGTACCCGTGGAGTTTCTTGCCGGTTCTTTTCCATAGGAAACGACCAATTGGAACCGTGCACCTAGCTTCTGAAGTTTCATAAGTGCCCATGTAGGTTTATGTGAAATAAAATGTTTTGATTTTGAGAGAGATGGGTAGGTATAGATAAGGTGTTTTCCCTCTAAGAAATTAAGGCCTGTGTTCACCAACATTCAAACCACCGTGCACCGGTTAGGTATTTAAACAGTTGGTTTATGTCAAATTTCCTAAGGCCTGTGTTCACCAACGTTCAAACCACCGGTTAGGTATTTAAACAGTTGGTTTATGTCAAATTTCCTATGAAATTTTGAGTAAACAACTGATTAAATATCTAACAGTTGATTTAAATGTTGGTGAACACAGGCCTAAGAAGTTTTGAGTAAACAACTGATTAAATATCTAAACAATTGATTTAAATGTTGGTGAACGCAGGCCTAAATGTTTTAATCTTAAAACAGGTAGGTTGATGATGTATTGATGTTCCGGTCTACGTAAATGTTTGTTTTATACGTGCAGTTGATCGAGATTTTTCTCAAATTTTAAGAAAGTACCTACTATAATATTTCGAGATTACAATTCCGTTATTGGCATAAGAACTTGTCCCTACTTGGATATTATCTACAGTAGATTATGTCGAATTTATTAGGAACAAGCTCTTTCCAATTAAAAAATGCTTAAGTATATAATCTTCTTAAGAACAAAATGAATTATTCCACAAATTTTTCAAGAATTTTAGTTTACCTTTAGTGACTAAAGGACATAATAAGAAAAATCTTTCTCATCTAAACATTATTTATTAATTAGGCTCTTCAACAATGAGTACACTATTGCTATACAATTAGTACCTAGTATTAATAATTGTGAAACACACTCTCTATCTGTTGTTCGCGTTTATAAATTTAATACCTACTCTTTATTGTACACATTAACAAACAATAACTCGCATTTACCCGATTTGACTTTAAATAAAAATGTTTCAGTTATTATAAGAGCTTCTTCTGTGTTCAAGACGTTAACAACAAATTATTATTTTTTAATCCAGTCGCTCGACTAATCGCAGTCGTCATGGAAAAGATTGAAGTGCCTTGTAAGTGAACGTACATTAAATTATGAAAGCTAAGAGGAAAATACTCCTGCTTTTAGGCTTCCGTAGTCAACAAGGCACCCTTAAAGTTTCGCCTTGTCCGTCTTGTTTGTCCGCAGCTTAGCTCAGAGATTCTTAGTACTAGAAAGCTGTAATTTAGTATGGGTATACATATTAATTACGCCCGCGAGGAGCTCGTGGCTAAGTAATAACAGCCGCACGGGTCGATCCGTCAGGTTAAGCTGCGCTTGCCGGGGTTGGTCCGTGGTTGGGACCATCTTTACATACCGAGACTCCTCCGTGCCTCGGAAAGCACGTTAAGCCGTTGGTCCCGGCTGTCATTCGTGGATCTTTGACAGTCGTTACGGGTCGTCAGAAGCCCAAAAGTCTGACAGCCAGTCTTACCAAGGGGTATCGTGTTACCCAGTTGCTGGGTTGTGGAGGTCAGATAGGCAGTCGCTCCATGTAAAATACTGGTATTCAGCTGCATCCGGTTAGACTGGAAGCCGACCCCAACATAGTTGGGAAAAGGCTAGGCAGATTGATACATATTAATTACGCCGACAAAGTGGTAAAATAAATTCTTGAAATATTTTTTTTTTGGGTATCTCCTCTACCCATAAAGTGGCAATGATATTTTTTTTTCTCTCGTCTATCCCGTGGTGTGGGGTATCGTTTGATAGGCCGTTCTGCAGGTCTGTGAAAACAATTTTTCGATTCAGGGATCTGTTTACATAATATTAAACTTATTTTTGTTAAAGTGTTCTCCCCCCTGCCAACTAAATGGTTGTTTTTGTGGATAGGTATGAGAAAAAAAATACGGCAGTAGTATAAATTATAACAAAGTTAAAAGGAAAAATATCACAGTAGGCTATAAGTACAAGATAACGAGTAATAGTCAACCAACTTACGTTTGCAGTTGGAATGTATGGGAGAACATGTATTTCAACTATAATGTTAAGTTTGTTGCACCCTTCATTGTGCGTGGTGCGACACGCACTTGGCCGGTTTTTCTTTATAGGTAGATTCAAACTCAGACTCAAAGCATTTATTTCAAATAAACCAAATACAGGTACTTTTGAATTGTAAAGGGGTCGGTCAGTCAGAAAGATGAAGCTAGTTGCCCATTCCAAAGCGTAGTAGGTTCCTATGGAGAAGAACGGGCAAGAAACTCCACGGACACTCTTTTAAAACAAAATATTGTTACAAAATATGGGTTACATCATTCATGTTGAAGTTATACATGTGAGAACAATGTAGAAAGACGTGCATTATTATGTAGGAAGGTTACTGGAAATGGAAGGAAATAATATTCATACCTACACTATACGTCTCTCTTCCTTTTCCATATTCACGTACCAACTAAGATATTTACTAAGCAAACTTAATGATATTCTCTTATCGTCAATCAATTTAACCCCAAGGTGACTTGTAAGTAAATTAAATAACATGTTATTTGGCTCTTCTCCTCCGTCCTTAAGCTTACGCTTTCGACACCTCAGAAGATCTAAACTTTGTTGTATTTAATTGATAGGAGACTTGTAAGGATCGCTTAAATAGGAATAAAAATAAATGAAGGAGTTTTCTCAACGTGTTATGTAACATATAGCCTTATACCCTCAAAACCGATGAACACACAAAGTTATTTGATCATTATTAATCCATTGATGAACACGGCTCGATAAATTATATTAATTACGGAAATATCCCATATTAATTTGTTCATTTGGCCATTATGTGGGTACATTACATATAACATTCATAATGATGTTTTCCTTTCTGCGTTCGACACCCGTTGTGTACAAATCTGCGGAATATACAAAGTGCTTTTTTGTGTTACAACGTTCGTTTTCACAGCGCAGGTTTGGTTTTCCGATAGGCAAACGCATCAGCGGAAATGTGACATAAATAATTCAATGAAAGTCGAGCAGATGCCTCGACGAGACCTTGGGCGCAACCCATACAGCAATAGGTTTAGGCAGGTATACTTAAGTGATTCCCTTATGATGCCATATTGAAGGAACCATACCAGACTGGTATTATTTCGTAGCTCTAATGGAATTGGAGCAAATGTACCTACACACTTATACATTTTGCTGAGAAACGTGTAACAGTAAGTGCTTTCAGGCATACCGGCGTCCATTTCACGAAAGCGTATCACGCGAATTATTCCGATTCAACTCTAGTTTTATTACTGTAACAAATCAAAAGTCTATATAACATCAGAGAATAGGGCAATTGACAAATTGAAAACTAAATCGTTGGACAAACGATAATCGCTAGTCATTAAGTAGTTCAGGTCCTAGCATTCAGAGGACGATTGAACCCGAGATTTGTGGACAGCGAGGAAACTTGTCGATTACATACCTACATACTTTTGCGCGAACAAGGAGCAAACGGGGGTAACAGCGGGTTGGAAGCATCACAAATGCATTTTAGATGCGGACCCAGTTGCGGAATAAAAGGAGTGAAGAGTTTCCTGAACGTTCAAATATCCATAGGTTATTTGAAATAAGTACTCGCAGATATTGTAACATGCAGTCGGGGTGTATGGAAAGTGGGTATGTTTTATTCGCTCATACTTCAATGTAGGTCACCGACTCGTGTAAGCTGATGCAATAAGTGTGATTTATATAAAGTTCAAAAGTAGATAATTATAATCTAAAACAGATTGGGTCAAAAGACGGATTTGTTCACTTTTTTTGGCTTTTGGGGCAAATGACACGAGTGAACTCCGAAAACGGCGCTATGATCGGAGGGTTTTTATTTTCTTTAGGCTAATAATAGTAAAAGAGTAAATGTTTTTTTGCTGAAAAGTCGAAAGAGTGAAGAATTATTAAAGATAGGAACGGCGGCCTTCGGTAAGAAATCTTAAAACTATGTAGCTTTCGCCTATCTGCTAAGCACTTACATGAAAACATAATCTATAGTGAAAAATTGGCGTAGGTAGTTTCAATGAATTGAATACAAACTAATTGATTTTGTTAATTAAACTCCGATAAAATGCAATCTTATGTTCATGCGCAATTAAATCGAGGGTCGAAGTTTACTCTGCCAATGTTCTATTTATTTGGAACGTAATAAATAAAGTTCAATGTTTACATAATATTCAGCTAAATAACACCGTTATCCAAAAACATTTACAGTTACGCAATAATTTGTTATTCTTTGATCATTTATGTTCTAAAAATGATTAAAAACAGGCAAAATAAAAATATCTTTTATCGTGTTAAATTGGAAAACAATTAGACGTTACTTACGGTTTACTAATATATAAATACATATTAGAAATTAAAGTTGCTTTTCGTGTCTGTCTGTTTGACAGCGTTGTTCTTCTTAACTACGCAACAGATTTTTTATGTGGTCTTCAGCATTATTTAGAGAATTTATTTTGGAAGGTTTATGTGTACAATACATAATATATTTTATATTAAACTTACACATATATAGTAAAGAAATATCGATTTTTGTAAAGTCGTAAATCCATTGTTATAAGTACCGAATAAACTTTCATATGCATTCAGTTAAAAGCTGATATTTTGACATTATAAACAGACTATTTATAATGTCAAAATATCAGCCATTTATTTGTATATTGTAAGTATATTTAATTGTATAGATAAGCTATATGAGTATTGTTTCTTTAATCTTACAATAATTCAATAATAACGACATTGAACTTACAGTTATTGATATAAGGACATTACACCGCGAGCGAATAAAGTAGTGTAGATAGGTACCTAAAGATCCAATTATACATCATCATTTCAGCCGAAAGACGTCCATTAGTGGATATAGGCCTCCCCCAAGCACCCTCACTTCAAGCGGTTCTGTGCTTCCCGTATCTAGCGGATTCCTGCGGCCTTCACAAGGTCATTGGTCCACCTTTTGGGAGGCCTTCCAACGCTACGTTTTCCGGTACGTGGTCGCCACTCCAGAACCTTTTGGCCCCATCGGCCATCTGTTCTGCGAGCAATGTGCCCTGCCCACTGCTACTTAAGTTTAGAAATTTTTCGGGCTATGTCGGTTACCTTGGTTCTCCTGCGGATCTCTTCATTTCTGATTCGATCACGTGGAAATTCCAAGCATAGCCCGCTCCATTACCCTTTGGGTGACTTTTAGCCTTCTAATAAGGCCCATTGTGAGCGACCACGTTTCAGTGCCATAGGTCATCACTGGTAACACGCATTTGTCAAAGATTATAGATAGAGGGTTATTTTAAATTGGCTAGCTAAACTCCGCAGACGCGATGGGTAGGTATCGATTTGTAAACACGATAAAATAAAAGGATTTTAGGTATGTTTATTTTTTGGAGGTCATTTTTCATTTCTCCTTTCGCAGGTCTGCTGGAAGAAATTTCTAAAGAAATAAGCAGTCCTACCTTTGTACTCAAATCATAATTATGTCGTATCTCTATGTATTTTACTGTGTGTACATAAATAATAAAATAAAGAAATAAATAGTTATAAATTCAACATTAAAGATGTAACTAATATTTTTTTTACAATTTAATTTAAAAGAGTGTCCATGGAGTTTCTTGCCCATTCTTCTTTATAAGTACAGTTAGTAATGGTGGTGGTGGTGGTGGTGGTTAGTGGTGGGTGGTGAGTAATGTTAGTATGGTGGTTAGTACAGGTAGTTCAGTTTGGAATGGGCAAATAGCTTCATATTTTTTACTGACCGACTCCTTGACAATAAATTCAAAAGTGCCTGCAAAATGGTTTAATTGAAATAAGTTATTTGATTTTGAGCTGATTATGATGATGAAAATATCGATAACCATAATGCAAGGGAAGTTTACGCAAAAAAAAAAAAACTAAATTTACACACAGTATACATATAGCTCATGGAAAGCGTTCGGTGACGATGACGCGAGTTCCATGATTTTTGTTCACCCAAAAAGTACACATATACACACAGTATACATATAGCTCATGGAAAGCGTTCGGTGACGATGACGCGAGTTCCATGATTTTTGTTCACCCAAAAAGTACACATATACACACAGTATACATATAGCTCATGGAAAGCGTTCGGTGACGATGACGCGAGTTCCATGATTTTTGTTCACCCAAAAAGTACACATATACACACAGTATACATATAGCTCATGGAAAGAGTTCGGTGACGATGACGCGAGTTCCATGATTTTTGTTCACCCAAAAAGTACACATATACACACAGTATACATATAGCTCATGGAAAGCGTTCGGTGACGATGACGCGAGTTCCATGATTTTTGTTCACCCAAAAAGTACACATATACACACAGTATACATATAGCTCATGGAAAGCGTTCGGTGACGATGACGCGAGTTCCATGATTTTTGTTCACCCAAAAAGTACACATATACACACAGTATACATATAGCTCATGGAAAGCGTTCGGTGACGATGACGCGAGTTCCATGATTTTCGTTCACCCAAAAAGTACACATATATACACAGTATATTTATTTATTTATTTATTTAATACTTTAAGCACAAAACATGTACAGAGGCGGACTTAATGCCATAGGCATTTTCTACCAGTCAACCCTTGGGTGATGCAGAGACATACAGTAGTAGGTGCAATAGCGAAAATTGAGGAATAAATATTCATTTAAATATAAAGATATACATAAACCTATTACAAACTATAAATTCAATATATAAATCTTATTATATATAAATATAAGCACAAATAAATACACATAAATATGTATACTAAAACAAATAAGACACACAATGGGAAAACATTACCGTTATGATGAGTTCCATGATTTTTGTTCACCCAAAAAGGGCTCAACGCGCCTAAATAAGTTTACATTTCGAAAATCATCCAAATAATTATTTTGTGTTTTATCATGTTTAAATACCTATCGGTCTGCAGAGTTTCACTAGCCAATTTAAATAACCTTGTAGAAGTAGGTTCTTATTTATAAAGCCGTTATGTAAAATAGATAGGTAGGTACCATTTAAAATTCTAGGTATTTCAAAGCATTAGGTAAAAGGTATTTACGTTTAGCGATTCTGGAGACATTTAAAGATTATTGGAAAATTTGGGGTGTCAACTCAAAGGAGACATTTAATTTTTGTATGGGACTCCGGCCATAACACGTACGCTTTACAGAACATGGGAAACGGACCCCTGAATACAATAAAAATTGTTTTTTTTTTTTTTTCGTAATAACATAACATATATTTTTTTAAGCATAAAATGTTTGATGTTTGATGTTTGTTATGACAGTTACGAACTTACGACATTGACAGCCAGTCATGACAGGTTTGAGAAATGACGTTTACATATCCATGAATTGTCAAAACTGTAATTGTTATTTTCGATTTCATTTGTTTTTTTTTAAGACATTAGACAAAACTAGGCCCACCCAGACACGATCAAATCTTTTGAACCATTTCTGCGTATAACGACATTCATTTATTTACCTGTGAGTAAAAACAGACGATTTTCAATGAGCAGATAAAACAAATCTCAAAATCTGAATTCAAGTACCGTTAAACAAAGCCAAAGTCAATTCCAAAAACGAGCAGAAATCGCAAAAACCTTTATAAAAAGCCAAAGTCGTAAGAAGTTAAAAAAAAAGAAAGAAAAAAAAAAAACGCAAAAAAACACCGAAAGCCACGAAGTCGAGACGAACGAGTCTGATAGATCAGGGGGCCAAGTCTACTAATGTACAAACGTTGCAATGGTCTCTTCATTGTGAGTTTTTGACAGATTTGCCATACAAACACTGTCAAATACTCACAATGGCGAGACCATTGCAACGTTTGTAAATTAGTAGACTTAGGCCCCAGATGTGATGTCAAATAGCAACACAATGTTTAAAATTTTCGTCCGGAAGTATTTACAAATCTACAATCCACAAAAGAAGATTACTTATTTTGTTTGATGAATCACACTTTCTTATAAATAAATAAAAGTTGTGTAAGATAGCTATCTTACTATCTTATATTAATAGCACAGTAATACATGCCTTTCATATTCATATTTATATAAATAAAGTGTACCTACTTGATATTAATACGTTTTAATGTAACATGATTTCTGGACGAAGCAGTATACAAGTAAGAAGACGCCATGATCAATATAATATGGCAATAATTTGAAAAACTATTATTTTTTGTGTCGAGAATATTCAGGAAAGAATATTTTTTATACATTCGTGGATTTTTTTCCTCTTTTTTCATTACCGTACACTTTATGGCCGAAAATGAAACATCTCCTTTAGTTTAAAAGATGTTTCTATTTAATATTTGTTCACTGAACATCAGCAATATTCTATATCGATGATCGGTTTTCCCTGTGTTAATTAACTTTACGAAATATTCCTTATATCTAGACAGACAACTAGACAGTAAAACACTTAAGTAAATTGGAAAAGTGGTACTCAAGTTTTAAGCCCACTAACAGACAGACAGATAAGTAATTAAGGATAAGAAAGATAACCTACATTCAGAAATTAAGGTTATATAGAACTGCCAAAAAACGACTTGCGTAAGATAAAATACTTTCAAGATAAGCTTAATAATAATCCTAATTCTGGGAATGTACATACGTAAGTATCAATATGAAAAATGCACAATCTTTGCAAAAGCAAGGGTCGGTTCTCAATGTAATAATAAATGAACTTTGATCTCGAATAAAGGCGACCGCGTAGATTAGCTAACCTAATAACGTGCAAACGTTGTGTGCGATCACAGGGTCAGACGCTTGATAAAATTGTGATAATAACTGAACATCGCAGTAGGGCGGAATGTGGGTGAGACGTAATAGATTACTTACTTGTTTCTTTATTTACTGCTAGTTGGAAATGAGCCGTTGTTGGTCCCGGCTGTCATTCTTGGATCTTTGACAATCGGTAGTCAGAAACCCAAAAGTCTGACAACCAAGGGGTATCGTGTTACCTAGTAACCGGGGTGTGGAGGTCAGATAGGCAGTCTCTCCATGTAAAATACTGGTATTCAGATGTGTCTGGTTAGACTCGAAACCGACTCCAACATACAGGAAAGGCTAGGCAGATGATGAGTTGGAAACGAACAAATAAATATATAAGGCTTTCAATTGAACGTATTTAAACGAAAAGGATCCAATCCACACAAAGTCCTTTTAGAGATATTGATGTTTAAAGTTTAGAATATATAACATATTTTATATTTCCGTGCATGTGGGCAGGGGCCCAAGTCTGCTATTTTTATAAATTCGTCACTCCAACACGATCCCATTGTCATTTTGCTAAAAGTTCGTAATCTGCTAAATTCATAATGGTCGATCATTGGTCGGTCAATGGTCTCGTAATAAAATTGTATTACAATGGCATTTTGAACATTTGTTCATGCCAGTTTCATTTATATATATATTTTTACATATTATTTATTAGTGTTATAAGCAATCTGAATGAGTAGGAAGTTGGAAGTTTAGTAGGAAGTTTCATTTGTCATTATGTACGAGATTACCAATTCTTTCAATGGAGTGTCAGTGGCTGACAATTGCAAAGTCATAATGACGCCATTATATTAGTAGATTACCAAACTTGTCAAAATCAACAATTATGAAATCAATGATAGACCATTCTGACACTAATGTAATAGCACACTTGAGGCCCTGGTTCTGAGGTTGATCAAAATGATAAACTGTTGTTTTTTGCTTGGATCTATTTTACTCACCGATAGTATCGATATTTAGACTCAGTTTGGTACACTTAACTCATTTTTGATTAGGTTGTGGATTGGATCCTTTTCGTTTAACTACGTCCAATTTTGTTCGATTGGAGTATGCTTTTATTTTTTGGAACTAGTATGCTGTGTCACGTGAAATGAGTTAAAAACAATAGACAGATGAAGCTGGACAATAAAATATTCACACAGGTACACATTTGTGTATGTATGTTTCATAGTCATACGTCAAAAAACAACATTCTTTTCGTTCCATTTAAAATAAAATATGAAGTTCGGAATTATTATCCAGTGCGAACCGCTTTTGAATGCTGAAAAATAAACTACTCGTAGTTGGAAAGGTGTTTCTAGTAAAAGGCAGCTCGAATGTTTTTTTCTTCGTTGCTCAGCTTTCTTCCGTTTCTTTAGATAAAGAAAAGGCATCCTCCCCAGCTCGTGCTTTTGCGAACTAGTAAGCAACTGTTTTTCAACTTTGTTGTTGTTTTTGAACCAATATTTAAAATTTTAACAGTTTTTTCGCTGAAACTAGATTCCGTTGTGTTGATGGGTTAAGTTTCAGCGCCAAGATTTGATCACTTGCTGACTTGTTTGAAAGTTTGTATTTTTCCTTAAATAGGGACATAGGTACTGCTAACAAAAACAACGGCTTTTACCAGCAAAGCCCAGTTATAAAAGAATGTCAACTTCATAAAATTACACGAGATGAATCGTAAAGTAAAAGATTTACCAATATTTCTATTCTTCCGCAACGAAATTTACCTTCTCATAACAAACTGACACAAATGTCTATTTGCTTACCGAATACAAAGCAACCGTTGAAATCCTGTTCGATCCCTTCGAATACACATTTGAAAACATGGTTGTGACTCGCGTTCAGCCACGCTTAAGTTAATCTGGCGGGCTTTGACGCGATCACTACCAAATCACATCATATGTTCTCATAGTCCAACAACTCGGTCATCCGTACGATTCACATCTACTTCGTTATGCACTAATTAGGAATTTGGAACAACGGAATATTTCACTCAGTATTCCTACTTTGTTAGCTTTATTTTTCACGTACGGCCACCAAATGAAATATGACAAAAACTGCGGAATGAATTCGATCAAAATTCACGTTCGATATTAAATCCTGTCACGAGTCACAATAAACTAACTAGTCACTATTCCCCCGAATCCCCTTTAATCCGCGTGGTTTGGAGCGCAATACCGATGGCAATATGCCGAATTTGTATCGAACAATTCAATTGGTACTGATCAATTTTTTCAACAAACCCTATTTTTTGGACCGACTTTTGTTGATTGTGGAATTCAAATGAATGTCAAATATGTAATTTAATCATTGCCAACATTTGACGGTACATTTTACAATGTGGCATCTATCATTCTGTGTCCAATTTCGACTAAAGCAACGTTATTTAGCTTTGCAACGTTAAATAAAATGTAGGTAGATCCTCCATTTTATTTAGATGTACCACACAGACAATACTAGTTTTGTTAAATTCCAATTGCAATCAAAGCTAGCCGTATTTTAGAAGCAAAAGTAAAATCGTGTCCCGAATACGAGCCATCGGCGTAATCGAACTGGGCTTTTTAACTCCAAGCCAATAGATTTTGTTAGGGTACTTTATTGTGTTTGCGCACATGTCACCTTTTAGATTAAGTAATTTAGTCTCAATCCTGTCTATATAATAGAATAAATTGACGCCGGCTGTATACAATTTAGCGAATTCAATAACGCGTCTGTGAGGATGCATTGTGATGTTGAAAGAGGCACGGGTGTCTCCTCCATTGTACATCTGACGTTTTGGCCCAACCTTATTTGAATTGCGAACACCTCCGAGCGATTCAAAATGGGAACAGAAACGATTTTTTTCTCCTTCATGAATGAGATCAGCGAGATCGGAACATCGTGTTCATGGCACTTAAAAAGTCATAAATTAACGTTGGTCGGCCGCAAGCGGGTGAGATGGGCTTTTACGTGAATAATGACCCCAAAGCAGTTCGCTAAAGGTATCAGAGTGGCTCCTTGAACATTTTTTATCGATTGCAGAAAATTCAATAAAAAAGTTAAATTGAGAACCCTGTTTTAAAAGGAGTTGGAGTAAGTAGGTAGATAACGAAAGCTTTGTCTGATCAAAGCGTAAGATTACATTTTTCAACATTATAATAATATTCTCAAAAAGTTACTCGTGCATAGCCTTTCGCCTGAATAAAATATACGTTAGTTAGTCACACATTAATCAGCATAATTGTATAAGTACGGAAACAAAAGCATAGGTTTTCGCCGGATATATTTTTGATGTGAGGGCTCGGTTTGTTTCTAGGTTTCGTCCAAATTGCCGCGGTGCTCCATGTCGGAGGCACTTAAAGGGCCATAAATTAGTGGTAGCTGCCCACAAACGGCAAGGTGGGTGGTTTGCCACGTGAATAATGGCCACTTCGAGGTCACCGAGCCTCGTAATGTAGAAAATCCGCAATAAACATAATATTATTCGTAAATAATTTTTAATGTTTGTGGCTGAAATGTCTCCATTAAATTTGCTCTTGTCATCGCGGTTCATGTTGTTTCAATGACAGCTGCCTGTTTAATATAGCAAACCGTATAATAATGTAATCCATGAAATATTTGTTTGGCTGTCAGCTCAAATAATGCATGCAACATTTCAGAGGCCTTTAATTACTACATATTACTATGAATTCGAATTTCAATGATCAGTATTATGACTGCTGCACTAGTACCATTGGGTAAAGTCCTAATAAGTAATAACGATACTGTAGTGGTTGATTAGAACCTATTGGCTTTTTCTGCCCGTGGTTTTTGCGGAAAATGGAAACTAATAATTGTATCTACATCCAAACACGCAATATAATTTGAAGCTATTCAGTCCGAATGTTTTGATTATAGTTTGTTTGTTACAAGCTGATGCGAACTACGTTACGTAAACAAGCTGGTATTATTAAATTTACTATATCCACCAATTGGAATAAGTTAAAATTTGCGATGTTACAAAACGTTGTTATTTTACTAATTAATTTGTTTTTGTTGCAGGTAAGCTTTGTTTGGATACACGACAACAGCACGAGTGCTCGCTTTGCGTAAGTATATGTACCTACAAACGTAATAATTAATTACTGAAACTGTTGCAAAACAGATAAAACATCATCCATATAAATTCTAATACGTAGAAAAAAGATCTAGATCTATCCAGCAATATCGGTGCCAAGGTCGTATTTTCACCAAAACAATCGTTTTAATAATAACAAAACAAAGAGACGCGAGTGTCTTGGTAGATAAGTAATTGGGTCAGACGCGGGTCAAGTCTGGTCACCGCGATCTGCTGATAACCCAGCACGCGTTCCAACGACGTCACATCTTAATGCCAAACACGTATCTTCGTTATTATATCGAACTGCCGCATCAAGATGTGGCTGGACGATGGCGGAAATTAGATTGGACCAAATGTGTGCATATATTTCTTCTTTGATTAAGTCTAACCATCTGATGATCATACCGTTCAATCTTAGGTCATTATATGAAACTGGAACCGCAGCTATAATCAACACTGCAATGTTTTCGATTTGTTTATTTGTAATAGAACCTTTTCTTTGTTTGAAAAGCTAGTAAGTCCCCGTATTAGGAACATTCCGCAAAACTAAGACACACCTCTTGACATTTTCTTACTCGTAATTTAGATGACAATAAGTAGTTTTTTTTACGTTTTAATGAACTATCTGCTACAGCAGCTTCCTTGTATAAATTCGCATTATTTAGGAGGCGAATTGCGGTCACTGATAAATGCCAATTTTTCCATTCATATAATTGATTTTTGGTAAATTCTACAAAAATTCTTGATAGAACAATTGAACAGGTCATTAATTTCAATCGATCACCTTGTCATATCAACACTTATTTCAGTTCCGAAATCCTGAAAAGGAAATTGTAACAATAATAGCTGTTATCATTTGTCTCCAAACTTTCCTATTGAACTTTTTATCGAATCAATTTAGCTTGAAATATATATGCTCTTTTTTATCCGGAAAAACATTTTCCCAGGGGCGAGGTGCAGTTAGTGTGTCTATAAACTAACCGTACGTGCGTTATTTTAGTGGTACAAGGATTTATCTTTGTACCTAGACCATTCCACACTTGACTTTCTATTTCCGGTAGATTGCGAGCTGTATCCTGCGGGATCTTCGTTTCGATAAATGAGGAAACGTACTTCCCGTCGGCTTTGTCTTAGCTAAGTGGGATGCTCGCCGATTGAGAGTTCATTCCGCACTCGGGTTCTCAGATCGAATGAACGTCTCTGTGCTAATAGACGTACTTGATTATTAAGACCTTAATAAGCCATTCACTTAGCTGTTAGATAACCGTTATTATATTGAAGCTGGCTACCATTGATGTATTAAAAGAGCTGGCTACTGAATTACTTGAAGATATTCTCCCGGTGGTAACAAACAATACACTGACATTATCGATTCCAATTTATTACAAACATGACACTTTCAAGAAGAAAGTGTTTTATATGTTTTAATATTTTAACGTTACGATAGCGTATGTGTTTCGAGGAAAGCAATATTGTATTGTGCTCAAAGAAAAATATTGCAACGCTGTTCTCGCGCAATTTCGCAGCCATTGCTATTTCATATGGTGCATATTCCGTTCATTTGTTCTGGTTTTTTGCAGATGCTTTCATGGCGTGAATATTCATATTCGGAGGCCGTCATAAATATGTAAACACTTTTGAACTTCTCGCCTAGATGCGCGGCGTGTTTGAAGTGTTGCAGATAACATCTTTGCCTAGGAAGAGCAGAGCTTACTGTTAGTTTATTTATTCTGAACTTGAGCTGTGACAAATGATTGGATATTAACTGAAGTTTTCTTATTACAAAATTTAGACAATTGATCCCTAATACTTGTCCACTGGCTGTAGATACTGGTCAATACCCATATCTTTTATTAGAAAAAAATATAGTAAAGCTTCTACTACTTATAAGTAATATTCCAGGTCTTTTGGAACTCCGCAAAAGCATACAATTATGGTTAACTCAGTTTGATTATCATAGGTTTTTTTATTTTTTTATATAAGTATAGTAGAATAATGAACACCACAATAAATTATACAAACAGTTCCATAAAAGCAATAAAACAATATGAGAGCTTCATAAACACACAAACCAAGCATTGCAAAAATCACCTACTTCATTCAACTTCAAAGGAAATCTGTGTGATTACGTCACACTCATTTCATTATCACATAAAGAAGAGCGGAGCGCGCTTTGCAACTTTAAAGAATGAAACTTTCAGCATAAATTGAGAGTTTCCGAAATAGGGGCGCGCTAACGGCAACTCTATCAGACCACCTGCGTCCAAGATTCGAGAATTTAGATTAGTGCATCACGAGTTGGCGTATTCGCGGAAAGGCAACGTCTCTCAAAGTTTCCTCCCGCGGAAATCGTATAAATGTTAATGAAAGTCAGACGTCTCTAATGAGATTACCGTTCCCGTGAAATTGGATTCGCGTGGGACTTCTTTAATTTTCATTCAACGCGAAAATTAGATAGATTCGGGCGCGACTCGCCTGCCATCTGACTGATTCACATTGAAGGCCTATGAGCTTATTATACCTGTTAGGAGTGCTTTATTCATTTGGAAGTCGCTTTTATTTGCTTCAAGCAAATAAAAGCGACTGAATAATGATATCAATTCTGAGAATTAAGTCGATAATTTGATTCAATATTGCCTTGCTAATATGATTATCGAAGCAAAAACACGATACAAACATACAAATGTATTATCATTTTGAAAATTTATAGAGACGCAGTCAACATATTCGCTGGTTCAATCAGTCAGAAGTCCGGGCACACGTCATGAATATAACAGAGGCATATTGTGCAATATTCACCCCTATATGTAGCTACACCTACATTTATGGAACGTTTTCTGCATGACGACGGTACAGAATGGAGTTACTCCGCATCCAAAGTGTGTTTTTAATACTTCTCCACCCGAACTTTGATATTAGATACTGTTTCAAATTGTTGAGTTTTTCTTTTGTATTTCATGACTCTAAGTCTTAAGAATAACTGTTTCAAGAAAGTTATAACTTATTTACGTTCGTACGTACATAAAACGCGATGCGTAACTGCGTTAGTATTTGGAATGAGGATTTTTAATGTTATTTGGCAAAACTTTGCTGGTTATGAAAATAGAAGATTTACTTATGTATTTGGAATTAGTATGTACATTGTACAGAAACGCGGAGAACCTTGGTCAGTGCGGCGCTAGCCGATCGCTCCGTGTGCCGCAAATTGAGAGGCTATCGGCTCAGTGCAAATTGAAAGCGCTCTCAAATTGCAGCAGACCTTTGTATTTGTAACCAGGGCCGGAGCGTCGAGAATCAATCAGGGTAATGGGGTTTTGTCCGAATCTGCCAGGATTAGTCGCGGTGAGCAACCCTCGCCCACTACGGCAACAGACTTTCCAATCGTATACAATGGCGGCCCTTTGTCGAATTGATTGAATAGCCTTTATCATTTGAATTTCGAACCGTGATCGTAATATGAATCAGATACATTTTAGATACCCAAAAAAGCTGCAGATTTCACTGAATATAATTTTTCAGAATTTCCATTATAATTTGCAACTTTGTTCACGAACTGCAAATTTTGGTAATTTCGTTTTCAGTTATGTTTGAGGTTTAAAAGTACGTTCTCGCCCACCTGGGTTAGGTGTGTTTTTATTTCAAAAACGTTTTTTTATTTTCATTTAACTAGATAATTACCTAAATATTTCAAATGGAATCAAAGTTTTCTATTTATTCAATTCTGTGCATTTTAAATCTTCAATTG
Source organism: Dryobota labecula (assembly GCA_947523025.1). Classification (NCBI taxonomy): domain Eukaryota; kingdom Metazoa; phylum Arthropoda; class Insecta; order Lepidoptera; family Noctuidae; genus Dryobota; species Dryobota labecula. Next base: position 19,855,566 of record OX383284.1, read on the forward strand.
TATGCAAAGCTCCAAACTCTACACTTGATATAGTAACTATCGACATTACCCTGTACCATAATTTTGCGATAGTAGCGTTAAACGATACTGTGATGCGGGACTGGAATACATATATGCAACGGCAATATAAAATTAGTTCGTGGTACAGAGGTCACAATAGACCGTGGATCAAGCAACAGCCGTCGGATCTAAATCTAAATGTTAATGTGGTTGATAGCTACATTGAAGTTCATCCTCCGTCTTCATTAACGACGTAGTCTGAAATTTTGTTTATAGCAAGAATGTAATGAAGTGTAGGTAATGCCATCTATTCATTGGGGCAAGTTATTGTTGCAAACTGCAGCTTAGTGGAGCTTATGTGTACACAATAGTAGTAGTGACCACGTAAGCCCATAACGTGACCCACACAAAGCATTTACAGATTGCGAGCGAGGCTGCGGTGCGCCGCAGCGGGGCACAAAGCTTTGCGAAATGTTCGTTCTCACCGGGCCTAACAATTAGCGTAATAGACGTTTGACCGACCACCTCTCTTGCTTTTGGCTATTGTAAATCACTCCATGCACACATGTGCTCTCAATTAGTTTTATCTGTGGTAAAGATTCGTTTAGACCTGCTTTTAGCTAAAAAAAACTTAGGCCCTACGCGCTTCTCTGAGAATTTTAAATGAAGGCACCCGAAGCGGCGTGTGTTGGTCTTTTTTGCAGAAATAGCTCATACAGTAATTATGTAAGCTAAGAAACAGCAGGAACCGTGCTAACAACCTCAATGTTATAACGAAGGAGATACATAATTGTGTGCTACGGAGCCAAAGTTTCCTTTGTCTAAAACAATGAGTTTCAGTGAGGCAGCTTGCGTCTGTCTAGACTAGGGACAGCTGGTATTGGGGACAGGGCAGAGCGGCATACGAATGAAGAATGGTGGACTGGGGACAACACGTACCTACGTATCGCTTTGTCACGTCACTATTGTACCGCTAAACTGTACCCGACGATATTTTACACTTGGAAATCTTTTACTTGTTCGTTGGAGCTGTTGAACATTAGTTGGAATATATCATACGAGACATTTTCAAACGGAAACGAGAACTCGCGACTAGTTTTACTAAAATAACATTGAAAAGAATTTTACTTAAATGATACTTTTCATAAGGTTGTGCCGACTCGTGCCACAAAAATAAAATCTGGTAATATAAAAGGTTTCGTTAACATGCACCAGAAGCATTTGCTTTTGATGAAAATTTAATGGGTAGGTTAGGCACACGGCTACACATCAAGCTATACATTTCCAGTTTACGCTGACTTCTCATTGTAAGGAAAACCTAAACAATGCGAGATCAGCTTATACTGGAAATGTATAGCTTGATCTGTAGCCGTGCGTACGTTTTTTAAGGAGATTAAAATGTGATAAAACAACAACACTAAGCTTTACCCTCGCTTTCATTATGAGTACTGGACGCCTTTGAAACATATCGCGTCAAGAGCAACCCTCCACTGAAGGGGTCCTTTTAAATGCCACGATAGTGCTAATTAAGTGTGAAGTGTTGTACTAATTACCCCACTATAGAACAAAGAGCGTGTGTACTCCTTTATTAAACAGAGATGGTAGATTGCACCTAGTTTGTAGCTAATATATTCCGGACTAGATTTATAGAGGGTAAACTTAAAACAGTTTTCAAGGCTCTCCCCCACAGGCGCTTTATTATCGGTCGATAATATCGGATGCGTTATTGCGATATCTGTTTTCTGTACGTGTGTGTGTGTAAGTTACACACTGCTGCGATAATAACGGCGCAATAGAAATAGGACGCTTGCGTTCCTCCATCCTGCGATATTCCGATGAGTTCTTAGAACATTTTGTATTAGGACGCGTAAAATCTTACACATACGTGCGTTAATAACGTTAGTACTAGTAGTACCTCAATAATTTGGTTTTACTGACTGTTATTCAATTGGTATTGATTTATCATCAGACGAAGCAGTAGCTATGGAAGATGACCGAAGAAGACGCCTGAAACGATGATTAGCCTGTAGTGTAGGTTACACACACACGTTAGAAATATCGGACGATAAAAACGCAGCTGTGTGGCAAGGAATCGGGACGCATTATCGCAATAACGCATCCGATATTATCGACGTATAGTAACGCGCCTGTGTGAGAGAGCCTTTAAGGATCTTGCTTGCGTTAGCTTGGCTGCGAAGCCCGGTTAGAAATTGCGAGACTAACAGGAACTGTAAACGACGACGGTCGCTGAAAGTTTATAATCAATTCAATCCCGTAACGTTACGTGTTTGTTCAGCTCGTTGTTTAGCAACAAGAAAAGTTAACTACTCTTAACGTTTTCGCTTCCTGAAAAAATGTTGGTAAATGTTTTTAATAAACAGTGGGTATGAGCAACCGAATTTATAATTTTACTCATTCGTTTAAATTATGGCTGGTGTAAATGTCTGTGGGAAACCTCAGTTTTTGGGAATTATGGAAACATGAATTTTGAAATTCCCGGAGTAAAGTTGGGCAGAATGCCGCGTTATTTATGTGGAGTTAGAAAGAAATACTTGTTGCTCTGTGACAAAAATCCACTCTGGTTATAGTCGATTGTTTTTCCAAGAAAACTTTTTATTTCAAATACCCTTTTATTAGGAGTAGGTAGTGCAGTTTTATACTATAAATCCAATTCAAGAACTGGAGTAAAACGGGTGCCTGTTTTCTTTTAATGGTCTCTCATCTATATATTTAATGAAATAGGTCTGTAAATACGTAGATATGTAGGTATAAGGTATAGTGGCCAGCACATCAAGCTACACGAAACTGTCAAATTTCTTCAAACGATTTTAAACTTTAAAATGTTGATGATTAACTTCAAAATCGAACGAGAAAATATGACAGTTTATGGTAACTTGATGTGCTGGCCACCGTACATTGTTCACGTGTTGATATGATTATCCAGAGCTCTGTCTCCTCGGAGTGTATTTATTAGGGATGGGCCGTTTATTCGTTTTATATTCGGTATTCGGCATATTCGGCAGGTTTACCGAATATTTGTATTCGGCCGAATATTCGGCTATATGGAGCCGTGTATGATTTATCATGACTAGAGTGTTAAATGTGTTATTTTTATTAGGTAAGTAATTTACAGTGCAGCTCTATGTTTTTGTCGACACTGTAGCTTTATTTCCAATAACAGTAGATAAAAAAGATGGTTATTAAAAACAAAATATAACTTGTATGCAGGTGTTTCGGGCGAAGTTTTACTCCTTACTAGATGATGCAATAACAACATCTGGTACAGCGGGGGTAGCGGGCGGGAGGGTCCGGTGTCAATCCGCGCACTTTGCGTGAAGAAGTTCAGACCTGTATACTGTTCACGTAAGGGAATCAATTATGCCGAATATTCGGTTCGGTAAAAGTTTTACCGAACATTCGGCCGAATGATTGTATTCGGTGAAACCCATGTTCGGCCATCCCTAGTATTTATTTATTGATTCGCTTAAGCTGAAACAAAACTCAATTTGTTTTATCCCACGCTTATCCCGTCGGTATTATTTTTTGTTTCATAAGCTAACGCTGTTTGCTTAGAAAATAGTTTTAATATTCAAAATGGTTTTAGCTTTCGCTGTTTTGGTGGCCTACTTGCGAAAATTAAATTTCTTCTATATTTATAGATTAAATAAGTATAAAAAGGTCAATGGACTCACTTTGCGTTCCTACAAAATTTAACTTTTTCAGCCTACTCTTGATGATATTACCTATAACAAATGGGTATTTCACAAAAGGAAGGTATTATAGCTTTTATCCAAATAAAACAAAGTTTCTTACATAAGACAAAGCTACACACTGAGAATATACTGAGGATTATTTCCGCCTTATTCCCTACAGCCTAAAGTTTGCACAGTGAAAAAGGCAATTGTTTCTACACGCCAACGCTCGAAACATTTTTACGTTTTGAAAATCAACTCGTTACTTCCCCACGGGTTTAGTCGCTGAAACTTAATATTTTTGCTGAAATTCGCAGCTTTTCGGGAACAAAGGACTGTCAAAATAAACCCAGCTGGACCTTGCGTTCTGTGCAACCTATCGGGTTCTAATTGTTAGGTTCCATGGGGTGATCGAATCCTCGTAAAAAAAACTCTTTTCATTTTCCACAATATTCTGCGATTTAAACGATATTTGGTTTATATTAGCTACAGTATTTTTATTTCATGAAGTGACGCGCGCTATACTTGTGGTTACCAAGTGTGCTGGAGATTTCGGTACCGTCTGAGATAATGGTGAATGAAGGAAGTGTGTCTGTGAGATATGTACTGACGCTACTCGTCTTCACGAACACATTCACAGCGTGTTTATACACTTGGTTACCACAAGTAAAACGCGCGTCGCTTCGAAAGATAAAAATAGGTACTATAATAGGTTCGACCTCCTTATATCTACCTTTTTCGCACTAGTCATTACAACAACAATATCTAAATTAGTCACCTTAATTAATATTAAATCGAGCTCCAACCATTACTCCGAGCTTGTCTAAAATACTTTCCAAGTTAATAACTTAACTCAAATCTAATTTAGTTCCTCGTTCCTACATTAATTTAATTTTCTCGTATCCATTGAGTTCGAGTGACATGAAGTGTTAATCAATTAATTAATGTACAAAGTTCTTGAAAGACGGTAGGTATGTCCCGACGTTTCGAGTTTGTATACTAAATAACTAAGTCGGGTAAGTGTGTAGCAAGTTGGTTCTATAGAAACACATAGATAGTTCACCTACTTATGTAGGAGAGTGGTAGCAAATTCAAGATGTTTTGGTGTTTAATTAATATTGATGTGGAGTCCTTAGGGTATCTTTACGAGCTGATAATATTTAGATAACAACCTTATTAAATCAACAATAGACCATTTATTCTCAGAAGGCCTAAAATACTACTTTGGCTAGACAGGTTGAAAGTAGGACTCGCCCTAAGAGTTTCTTAGCAACTTAGACAAAAAAGCGGCAAGTTCTTGCTATTTTAGCAAAAATTCCTACGATAATAGAATAATATTCTCAACTAAATATAATTTTGGTTGTTTGAATAAAGTGTAGGATGCCCGAAATTCTAATGTTCGCAGTGAGCATGCAAATGTTGAGGTCAGCTTATCCAAACTTTAGAACTATTAAATACGTTAATCACGTACTGAAATAGCTTGCGGGTTTCCATTAAAATATAATTAGTTACGGGTATATGTACTTTTGTTTGAATTTTTTTTCAGTCAGTTTTTCAACGCATGTTATCGGTAGGAGCTAGCTTTAATAGTCAAACAAGATAAAGATGTGGACACTTACTGACATTACATGCATGTTTTTGTAGGTAACTATTTAATTTAAACCTGATTTACACGGTGCGATTGAATTGCCTGTGGCATACCATAACTGGAATAACTAACTCTGGCTAGATTTTATTAATTTTGTGCATGCTTATTAATTAATTCACGTTATCCTATTTTTCTTTTTGGACATTTCTGATATCTTAATTTTCATTGTTGACATTTTTGAAATATTTTATCAATTTAGTAGGTACTTGTTTTGACATTGCAGTTTTTATTTGAAATTTAATAAATTTTCAGGAGAATATTAAGTATATTGATTTATCCAACAAACTTCAATCTTTCTATAATTTTTATTTGATATTGTGAAATGAATAATGAATTCATTCAAATTGGTACTAACATTTGTACGCCTAATGGCAAAGCATAGAGAACTTACAAAATGTAACATCTCACACACCTGTGTATCTGTTGTTTACAAATAAATAATCTGAATCTGAATAAATAATAAAAGTTCCATCATGATCGTAAACAGTGTTTAGACGGAGTAAGGCATTTGTTGCTTCTATTTTATTGTATGATACAGGCAAGAAACTTGCATCATGTAAATCCACACGAAATTTTTAAGGTCATCAGATAACTTGAAGCTTAAAATGCCCATGCATTTCACAACTTTCCTTGACAAATCCTTTACTGTCCAGGCCGCTCGTTTGTGGAATGCATTGCCAGATACAATAAAACGCGCGCAATCGCTGCCTATGTTTAAAAGACTCGTGAAGGAACATTACTTGTTGTTGTGATTTTGTTCTCGTTGTTTACTGTAACTGTACTGTTATACTTTTTATATTTGCACCAATGACAACCCCATTTTATGTCCATAAATTCACTGTCCATGCCAAGGTTGCCTGGAAGAGATCGCAGTATGCGATAAGGCCGCCCATTGTATATTTTATAGTGTATAAGTTTTCTTTTCTTTTGTAATGTGTAATCTGATGTACAATAAAGTATATATAAATAAATAAATAAATAAATAAATGAGGCTTTACTCATAATACAACTCTAAAATCACACGTGGACACTGTATCACTGTTCCACTAAGATAATATGTCTGCTATAACATCACAAATCAAGATGTTGTCATTATGTTTGATTAATTCTGACCATTCCTAGCCTTAATTATGCAAGGTTTAGGTAGCACTTCAGGCTATGTACAGACAACAATAACATAATTACTCCTAACTGCTAAGTGCCAATCAATAGTACATAAGTGGCAACGTATGCTTAGTTTACTTCGCTGTTGTGTTAGTATACCAAGTATTTAGCTCATAAAGCAGTATTTCAACGTGTTATGCACATAAAACGTATAAAACTCCAACAAATTCAACACTGAAATGAAAATAGCGGTATAATAAAATCAGAAGCACTCAAGGCAACAAAAACCGCAGCCTTTGACGCTGAAAGTTAAAGAGCTGCCATCGTTTTACAAAATAACATTATTTGTCCACAATCTTATACGTCATCGCTACACGTTATAAAGGGTCGCTTGTTAACTATAAACGGCAACAAAGAAGCAATGCACAGCAAAGAAACAGACCCAAACAGCGCATTTCACGTGGTACTGGCCAATTTATTTGTGGTTAAGTGCACACAATAAATTTCTCAAATGGCCCGTGCTTACACCGACGAAGGCTGTCTGCTATTTATTTCCTCAGTCCGTGGTTTATCGTCGAACCTACGGACGCATTGTACTAGACAATGGAGCTTAGATTTGTCGCGTGATGTGATAATAAAAACCACCTATTACGCTCTATTTGTCGCTGCAATATACGCTTTATAGCGCTTTTATGGGCGCGCGTAAAGTTAAGCCACTGAGGACGAAACACGTTTACCGTTGACCTTTCTAAATGAAAAGAATGGACTCATCGAAGGGAGTTTACTTTCCAATGTCGGTTCAACTCCCCGAAAATATGATTTTCAGAAAAAAATTCGACGAAAAATCCTAATTGTTTTGGCGTAGAAACCTATGAGCCGATTCGGTAAACAATTAGAGCTCAATCAAAGTAAACAAGGCAACTGCGAACAATGGGCCCCTTAGTGGGTACTGAGCGTTCCTTCAAAACAAAACGGTGTGGTCCACAAATTGATAAAACATCTCTGCTTTACTAAAAGTAGGTGCAGAATTTAAAAGTCCTTAGAATTCAGTTCTAATAATATTTTCTGACATCTACGTGGAAACTTATTCGATCCGAGAAAATGGAATAAAAACTGAATAAGTTGGTGAATAACACCTGCAACGTTGGGTTTCTATGACGACAGTAGATGTCGTGCTATCAAACTGTCACGACAGTTGCGCTGGCGATTTTTGCTATAAAACCGCAACGAGGAAAGTGGAAAGTATTTAAAGAGAAAAATTTGCTTTTTCTTTTTCCATTTTCCATCGCAAAATAAGTGGGTAACTCTTGTTCGTAATAAATAGGTAACATTGTTTGTTTGTAACGTTTCTTTAGTGATGCTGTATGTCGCAGTACCTACCTATTTTAATAAAAGGTAATAGTACATTACTTACCAAGGGCTGTAAAAGAAATTAAGCCCGAAATCGCAGGTATTTGTGTGTTTGTAAATATGCGATAGAGGGCTTTCTTTTTAACTGCCCCTGATGAGTACACAATTTTACGTCTTCACTTGGCCACAATGCAAGTTTTACTGTACGCGTAGTGTGCGGTAAAACTCACATTATGGCCGGGTGTGACGTAAATTAATTTTAAAGTTTAACTTGAAAGACTTTTAATTCAGATAATCTCAATAGCATTTTTAAAGAAATGTAAAAGCCAACAAAAACAGACACAAAAGAAAAAGAGGGGTAAAAAAAAAAGGTCTGGAAAAAGAAACTACATTAATTTATTTTAAATATGCAGTTTCTTCTTATTACCTGTTCGTAATAAAAATATGGGGGTTCGCAAAGCGTTAATGGCCGGTGTTAACGTCGGTATTTATGCACCAGCACGTTAACAAGACAACATTACACTGCAGTGCAAACTTCGTGTCTCAAACTTTATAATTAATGCCCCGTTTTATAATTTGCCCACCGTGCGCAGTATTAAAGTTGCGAGGTGATATTTCGGCCACACGGTGAACAGGGTACCGTACTAGATTAGGGTAAACTTTTAGAAATAACGCATCAAGCTTGGTACAGCAAAATCTATACTAATATTACAAGGAGGTAAAATTTGTGAGTTTGTATGTGGGAGGTAATCTTTGGGACTACTGATCCGTTTCCGAAATCAATAATGGGAAGATTATTACCAAGTGTCATAAGCATAACTTCATAAGATATATTTTATGTTAAAACAAGAAATTTCACGCGGACACGAAGTCGCGGGCAGAAGCTAGTCAATACTAAAGTAGGTACTCAACTAGATTATATCGTAATATTAGGAGCTTATGAAAGTATGACATTTGAATTTAATAATTACGGACACAGATTTATTAATTTTCCATTTCCATTTGAGAATTGAAAATGTTCGTTGAAAATTTTACAATGATAATGTAGTAATCCGAATAATGTTCGTAATAGTTGTTAGTTGAAATGATTATTTACATGAAGAATTTAATCCGTCCATAACCGTTAATTAAAACCACCAGGGTCTGTTTACGACGCAACAATGCAAGCATTTTCTTGATTTTTTCTATCGATATTTCATTTTGCGGTGTGAACAGAGAATTTTAAATTCCTCGGACTCATTGAATTTTCGAGTCCTTTTCTCTCATTCGTATTTTTCAAATCCATACGCACAATACCGTATCAATTTGCGTGAAATCGAAAATGCTCATGACAGCTGCTGTCGTAAAAGTTCATTATTTACGCGAAAATATGGGGAAAAAATAGAATGGACGAATTCAATTGTAAAACCTCTTTTTTAATACGTTTTACTGGGTCTTTTCCTGCTGGTCTTCTAAGTGCCTTTTTACTTATATTTTGCAATTAAATAAAGCTCCGGCTAAGTTAAACCTACTATTTGACTGTCGTATCTGAACTTAAACACGTGATTAAACACACACAAGCATTTAATGCAACATGCTTTTTATTCAGAGTCGTTATTTGCACTGAACTGATTGAGGGACAATGGGGACAACTCTCAAATACAAACACACCCAAAAATGTACTACTATCCCAATATAATGATATGTAATGTAATGTATCTATTCAAACACGAAATATTTTAAGAGATACACCTATAGGTGGTAAAGAAGCCATGGAAACGATTTTTTTAATCTGAGTACCTATATTATTTAAAAAATTAAATCATTTAAAATTACTTGATAATCATATCAAGTAATTTTAAATGATTTAATTTTTAACTATCAAAAGGCACCGCGCTCGTGCCGCCACCATCGCCGCGTCCGGGCGGGTAATTCATAGAATAAAAAAAGTAGGTTAAGTTTTTTTTTGCAAAATGTCTCAAGCAATTATAACCTCACAACCTTATCTATTTCTATCGCGGGAATTCGTGATTATTTCGGTTTCAAAAGTTTGTGAAATCATTAAAGAAGATCAACACTATCTGTCTGTGGTATTATTTCCTGTTTCCTGAATATGTACGAGGAGGAAGGCTTGCCTGAAGATAACGTTACGGTTCCCTCTCCGTCAAATATAATAATAGTATAATATAATTATTATAAATCTGAAAGTTTGTATGTTTACTTTTGATGTTTGAATGTTTGTTACTCAATCACGCAAAAATGACTGAACGGATTTAGATGTGGCACACTGATAGTTTAAAACCTGGATACACAGGATACCTTTTATTTAGCAGTTTGGTAGTTCGTTCCAAAGAGATAATCACCGACGTCAACGCGGGCGAAGTCGCGGGCAAAAGCTAGTATTATATAAAACTTTTAGACGTAGAAAAAGCATCGAGCATGAATTCTACCTAGCTTACTGAAAAAACAACACTCAATAAAATAAACAAAAAGGCTCTCAAATTGGAAGTGTAAAGCTGAACTGGGCAAAATTGCCTGTAACTTGGCGGCGTTTTTCCACCAAAAACTGTAGTATATCTGTGTTAATTTGCTTTCGAAGCCGACCGTAACTACACGTTCAGTGGGCAAGCTTAAGCTTCTAAATGCTGTAAGCTTCGGTTGCAATTTAATTTTGTTGTTGTTGTTGTAATTTCATCGGAAATCCTTATTTAATCACGTAAATACGTCCCTATCTACATTTTAAAGTATCTTTCAAATATACCTGTGTAGATACAAACGCATCAATTCGCATTGTTTAGTATATTGACGAGTCCTACGTAGACTGGTGCAACCCGCAAAATGACGAAAACTGTTTTTTGCATAAAATGTATTAAAATAACCTATATTTTGTATTCTGTAAAATTTATTTTCAAATATCAATTAGTTTCGAAGATACAAACATGTAAACTGATGTAAGTGACATTATTTTAAGCCAAACAACTGTCAACACTGGTGTAAGTTACTTGCACCAATGTAGGTAGTAGTTTGTTATTGATTAGTTTGATATTTTTATATATAAAACATTAATTTACTACACTTACATGTACATTTGCATTTTTTTAATAATAATTTCGGAAATACTGATTAAATATTTAGCAGGTGTGTAGGTAACAAATTCAAGTTGAGAATACTTTTTTTTGTCTTTTTTTATTATTATAGCAGTAAAGTGATTGATAATAATGCCATTTTCTTGGAATACACTTTTATAATACTAAGTAAACTGGTGCAAGGGTTCAAATTCAATAAAAAAAAAATGTTTTTATTATTACAAGCTTTGATAATTTATTAATGTACCTAATTTTTTTTTAATACTTCCTTGTTCCTTAATTTGCAAAACAGCCAGTATACTGTAAACTGGTACAAGTGGTCGCTTATACCAGTTTACTTGTTTTAACACATTAAGAAAAAATAAGCTACATAAATGCATGTCACCCTATTTTCTAAATTATACAAATATTCTGAAATTTAATTATGCAGTATTGTTCTAATAATATTCAAGTATAACATATCAAACATTTCCGTTAAGTTATGTCAAAGTTACAAGCTTTAGAACATTTGAATTGCTCTCTTGTAAAGTTGGGTTTTTGCACTTACACTAGTTTACCTAGGACCCGTCGATATTTGATAGGTTTGAAAATAATAGCTTTTCACTTTATTGGATTCTAAGCCCACAGACAAAGGTAACCTCGCCAAAAATCCTTTTGTATTTCTACCCAAACGCCAGCAAAAGAAAATTCAATAGTATTTTCACGCATTACTAAAATAAGCCCAAATTACAATTTGGTGATTGCAAACCTCTATGGTTTTATTATTTACTTGTACCTACTCGTTCCTTTTGGTACATAAAGATTCTAATACATATTTTCCAACTCAGTGATCCCAATAGCCAGGGTTGCCAGATGGTCGGGATTCGTCTGGATTGTCCCGACGTTTCATATGGTGTCCCGAGTCCCGATAAAACACAAAATGTCCCGACAAAAACTTCTTGTAAAAAAAAAAAACACAAAACAGACATGTGATTGACCGACGTGCTTAATATTTCAACTGATATTGATATACCGATTACTGCTGCCTTAGAGAAACATTTGAACATCTCCCAAAAGAAAAGGGCGAAAAACGAACTGCGTATTTCATTATAAAAAAATTAAAAAAACATTTTGCTTGTAATATTTATTTGTCCCGACAAGAATCCTAAAATCCCGACAGTTTGAAACTTTGTCCAGACATTTTGGTCTTCCCATCTGGTAACCCTACCCACAGCCCATTTACGTAAGCTTATTCTTAGCATTATACGTAATTTTATTTAAATAAGCCGTTTTTCTCAATGCCTAATGGTACGTGAGGGTACAATTTGCAAATCCTAATAACTGACGTCATGTGAAAGCGCACTCCACTTTTCCCGGCGTTGGATTCGAGGGTTCTGCCATATAGAGACCCACGGGAGTCTTTTGGATGCCAAATTGCTTCAGATGACTATTCAATGCGGCCTGGCTTCGGGTTGAAACTGCTTGTCAGGAACTCGCACAAAGCTTCCATTCTGTGCAAGTTTAACCAATTTGTGTTAGTGACGCGTAGACATGTTTCTCGAATAACGTTGCTACTATCTATAGTAGGCAGTACTCTTTCAAGCTGAAACATACAACAATAGCAACCCCGAAATCAGATGTCGTTTCAACGAACTAACTTTCGCATGGCTAATTGCCTTAATTTGGATGGTGCTTCTAACTTTTTATTTACTAAAGAAATCAAATCACAACCAAACTGTCGTTTTCATAAATTGACGCTGATTTCCCAAATGCCGCGAAATTGTGCCAAGTAAATAATAAGTTTTTATTCGATTCTCTTTATTGTTTTGAATTCATTAATTGGTGAAAGTTTTGAGCAGTTAGCGACCTAGACATTCCGTAAATGATCTCAGTTACATGAAATACGCGTCAAGTTCTTGGATCCTAATTGGAAATCAACTATGTACGCGAAACAACAGCACTTAACCATCGTTTGGAAGTTTTGAACCACGAGCCTCGTAATTTATAAAACAAATTTTATTATTCTCTCATTACGTGTATAAAACAACAACACGCGTTAGGCCTGAAAGTGTCGAGTAATTGACTTTGAAATGGGTTTCTTTCATTTCGTTCAAGGCGGATTTTTGAGACGGGTGCAATGTTAGTCGAGTTAATATCTATTGTATAGTTATTTAAAGTTTTCATTCCCATTTAATTTAAGTAATAACAGCCGCATGGATCAATCGATCAGGTTAAGCTACACTTGCCGCGGTTGGTCTGTGCATGGGTGACCATCTTAACTTACCAAGACCCCTTGGAAAGCGAGTTATGCTGTTGGTCCCGGGGGTCATTCGTGGATCTTAGACAGTCGTTACGGGTCGTCAGAAGCCCGAAAGTCTGACAACCAGTCTTACCAAGGGCTATCGTATTACCTAGTAGTAGGTACTGGGTTGTGGAGGTCAGAGAGGCAGTTGACCTATGTAAAATACTGGTATTCAGCTGCATCCGGTTAGGCTAGGCAGGCAGATGATGATAGTTATTTAAAGTTTTAATTCTCATTCAATTTAACTTTTTAATGAATAAAATAGATTGCATATAAGTACAGGTACACTGAAAAAATGCACTCCAATCAAGTGAGTTTTTAGCTTGATTGACGATATCTTGTTTAGATTAATCAAAATCTTAGTTCAGAGGGTTGTCACCGGTCCACTAGCGCCACTCCTTTGAAAACATATTATCTCGTGACTGAGAAGGAATTATGAAAAACGGCTCAATCAACTATATCGGTAAGTGTGTCTAGAATTTTCTAATACTTTTTTTAAAGTTTCATATTAATACACGAAGCAACAAAATTCGATCTAAATAAAAACAGCCACATTCCTCTAGATCGTATTTTGTTGCTTCGTGTTCAAGATAATATGCTTTCAGTAAAACGTGTGCCTTCTAAATAAACGCAGTTATTAGCTGCCACTTACAAGAGCCAAACAAACCTCTCGAAAATTCAATCCAATTAGCATAAAACATCTGGCAAAGAATTTAGAGTTGGCTAGTTACGAACGGGATTGGAGACAAATGAAGCGAGGACAGCACTCGACTTGGTGCTGCGCCCCCGGCACACGGAGCTCCTCTGATGAAATTACACAAATGCTAATGAAAGTCGCGCTGCTCCGGTGAGATTAGCGTCGACTCTGTGAAATTGGACCTGTTTAGAGGCCAATTTCACTGCGATCTGGGAATTAGTTCCAACGTTTTTATTCTTAGATCTTTTTGAAGGCAGTCTTTACACGTCTGTTCTAAACTGTTCCCTTTATCACCACTTGGGTTTGATAAACAAACGCGCTAACGATTGTCAGCTTTATTGTAATCACGCTCAATAGACTCAACAATAAAACGGTCGCGACGCTTTACACCACAAGCCTTCATAAAAGCCGGTGTGGAATAATATTTTACTGGCATAGTTATTAAGCATCGAGTAATTATGTTTACTTTACCTCTTGGCTTGTGTGCGAACATCGCGTCGCCAACTATATTCAGCGTATCTAGTGTGTAATTACATGCCAAAATAAATTATCGCCAACATAAATAACGTAAGTTAATTATAAACACTAAGATGGCGTCATATTATAGTAGTGTTAACCAGGGCAGACAGTTGAACTGTCTGCCCTGGTTAACACTACTATTGTTTGGTAAAGTGACACACAAATAAGGGCTACCTTGCACGCTTGACCGCGTCACCTTACACATGACTTGTGCATGGGGATCTAACGTCAAACAATTTCTAATAACACATAGCTGTCTAACTGCCTTGCTTCATCATAAATCCCTAACGCCAAAATTTTGTTGGCTTAATATACGTTGAGAGAAGATTAAATAGAATATTGAAATTGTTTTAATATGAAGGTTATATAACCAACATCAAATTGCTGTAATTATTTGCTTTGACATAACTTTGATATATTAATGGGAATGAATGATTATTATTTACGACGAAAATAAATTATACCTGACAACATCATTTTTAATATCAGCCGCAAATTAATAAAATTTTGGCGTTTTCGCAATTCATTATTGCTAATTCGACGCTGTAATGCTTCTGGTACTATATTACCTACTGTGGTCACTGTATTGTAATACATGATGTACTCCAATACCCCGATATTGCCATGATGAGACCGCAATCGAATTCGTAGAAATATAATAAAACCAATATACGTTTTACAAAAAAAATTGAATTCGAATTCTGCAATGTTAAATCCTTTGTCTGTACTCTATTATATGTATCGTTCGTCCTATATCACAGTAAATCATTTACACATTCGTAATGCGTGCTCGCATTACGAATGTGTCTGTGAGTTACAACTGTGGACTGTATGTGCTTGACTCTTCATGCAAAATTAAACAATTCCCCACAACTGGGCGACAACGACGTATCCGGATTCCGGACAATCTGATGGTGTCCCCTGTCTAATCTCCCATTTCGGGGTCCCGCGTTCCTCCCTAATCCAGCTCTTCATATTTATCCGAGTTGTCGCCGCCGCGTTAATGAAACTTTTCTTCCCTTTGTTTTCATTATACTTGTATTTGTCCATTACTATAAATATAAGAATTTATGTGGGTTTATTATAGGGAGGTTTCTGTAGCGTGAAATTGCTCATTGGTACTTGGATGAGAAGTTTTGTGTGCGTAGTTGTGAGTACGAAGTCACTAGGCAACTGTTGCTATAATGTTGAAATGGTGAGATCTAACCTAACATTTATTATAAAGGCCATAAAGTGACCCGTTTCTCTTTGGCAGCTTTAACTTTGTTGTGTAATACAAATATTAGTAGGCGGTAAATAGCCGGGCTGATTTTCTTTCAGTTAGTTTCACAATGATAATAATTTGTGTGAAATGCCTTAAGCTTTTATATCCATTGGCTTTAATCTATACTTACTACTTACTTATACTTACTTTAATCTTAATAAAAGCTAAATTGTTTGTTCGAAAGCGCTTCTCTCTGGAACTACCGATCGAATTTGAAAAAATATGGTTGTATTTGATAGCCCAATTCATGACGAAGTTTTAATAAGCTATTTAACATCACGCTATGACCATTAGGAGCTGAGCTGAAAAAAAAGCGGACAAATCACGGACAGAAGTTAGTACTTAATATACAAACAAAATGACTGCTTTTTACGGAATGACGATAATTCGTAGAGTGTAGCATAATAATGCACATTGTGTCATACATAAGGTATTTCATATACAACATAACTAAAGATAAGCTTAAACTTGTAGATAGAGTAGGTTTGTAGGTAGCTACGAAATAGAAAAGTAGCAATAAGTAAAAATTCACTGCAGCAAGTCACGGAATGCAGTTCTCTGCATTCCTCAACCGAGTAGGGGAGAGAGAGACGCTGTTCGGGATGGCGTTAACTTTTTCCTTGAGTATATTAAATTATAAAAGAGTTTATTTCTGTAAGTAGGTTTGTACAAACAGTTTTACACATCAAACATATAAAATAAATAAATAAAGAAACTAGATCAGATCGGCGTTTCGTATCTGACTACTCTGAAAAGAAAGGCCGAAACAAACTCTTAGGTCACAGTCTCTTTTAAAGTCCAGACATCCCAATCACAGTTAATCTTGGTCAGATAATGTGAGGACCATGTTGGTCAAACTGGTGTATTTTTTTTTTTTTTTATTCAAGAG
Organism: Dryobota labecula; assembly: GCA_947523025.1. Lineage (NCBI taxonomy): Eukaryota > Metazoa > Arthropoda > Insecta > Lepidoptera > Noctuidae > Dryobota > Dryobota labecula. The sequence goes on from OX383284.1 coordinate 19,872,075, forward strand.
GAACAACAAACAGGTACAATATAAATACAGAAACAAGAAAATACACAAAAATTTGAGACAATATTGCAGCCCACAACGCTGTTCACAGATTAACAATAGGATACAATACAGTGAGAATAATGAAAATAATCGCTAGGGTTACAAATACAATATATGTATATATTTTACTAACTTATTAAATTAACTTTCGTGTTTAAGATGTATAATACATGTATATAATACTCAAGAATATTCAACAAAAAAGAAAAATATAGAATCAAATTTAAGAAAGCTCCTTAAGTATAAGACTTTTGAACCCATAGGGGAAATGGTCTTTCGAGGAAAGAACCACACAGATTGAGTAGAGCTGTCTAGTCAGTGCACGCATTTGTCAACAATCGTGCAGCTCAACTCAGAACTTAAGGAGCTCAACGATTGACGAACCAAAGAAAGGACATTATTAAGTTACTCAAACTGCCAGACCATGATTAAAACTAACAGAGAAAAAAAAAAAGAAAAAAAAAACATAAACACAACAATGACTCCAATAGTCTTCACATTCACAATAATGAAAATAATATTATAATACTTTAAAAACAAATATTCATGTACATGGAATTATTTTATATGTATTTTGTTTATATAAAATTCATCAGTGTCAATGTGTATAGAAAAATCCGGAAATAATCTTGGTCAGATCATTTTAAGGCCATGTAAATTGGTGTCTGAAATGGTCTTTTGAGGAAAGAACCATGCAGATTTGAGTGGACCTATCCAGTCAGTGCACGCATTTGTCAGTGATCGTGTAGCTCAACTTAAGGAGCTCAACGACTCGACGACCAATACCAAAGAAAGAAAATTTGGGTAGGCCGCATAAAGTATTCAAACTGCAACTATTAACACTAGGGAAACCTGCAGGAAATTCAAGCATGAATTTCATAGTCTCAAGTATGTTCTTTAATTAATTATTGTAGAAAGCTCATTAAATTTTCAAGGAAACCTAATTAAAGGCTGACGAAGTCGACTATACCGTGTTTAATGGAAAAACATATTTTGGGAGTTGAAAACTTCAAAAGGATTCCTATAATTATACTGTTATTTGGTGTCTAAGTTAGTAAAATTATAAGATGTAGCATAATAGATGTAGAACTTGAAACGAGGATTGAGTTTCAACTAATTTCTCCAAAAGTTACAACTTGTTTAGGTACTAAGTAATACCTACGTATCGTGTTAAAATATGTTGTGTTAGGTTAATTGACTATAACTTGAGTAAGGGCCGGTTGTTTCAAACGGTTGGCTAACGCAACATACGTACGTCAAATAATAACGATTACATAATATGATGTTTAACGTTCGTTAAATACAAAGCGTTGTTTCACTGCATAAAAAAAACCGATCGTCAAACTTCAAATGCAGAAGAATAAAATGACGTTAACCAGTGGGTTACTGTAATCGTTATTTTTTGGCCATAATTTTGTGAAACAACGCTTTTTAGGGTACCGTAGTCAACAAGGAACCCTTATAGTTTCGCCATGTCCGTCTGTCTGTCTGTCTGTCTGTCCGCGGTTTAGCTCAAAAACTATTGGTACTAGAAAGTTATAATTTGGCATGAGTGGATATACACGTTAATGACGACGAAAAAGTGGTAAAATAAAATTTAGAAAAAAAAAATACTATTATTTAGGGTACCTCCCTTCCATGTAAAGTGGGGATGTTATTTTTTTTTTTGTTCGTCCTTCCCATAGTGTGGAATATCGTTGGATAGGTCTTTCAATAATATTAGGGGTTTGCGAATACCGTTTTTTTATTAAGTAAACCGTTCGTGACTTATCAAGCTTTAAAGTACCAATTTTCGTAAGAGTCAAGTGTCCCCCCCTCTACCAACGAAACGGTTGTAGTTAGAAATTCAAATGTCACGGCAGTAGTACCTATATATAACGAAGTTAATAGGTAAACTATCACAGCTAAGTATGCTTTACAATTTACCGAGTAATTGGCGACCAACTTACATTTACAGTTAAAAAAATGTTCTCCCGTACATTCTGTATAGGAAAACATGTTTTTCAAGTATATGATAAGTTTTTTCTTGGGATAAATTCATCCCAACTACGGAACTCTTCATTGTGCGTGGTCCGACACGCATTTGGCCGGTTTTTTTGGTTTGACGATAGTTAGCGCCATTTATGACGTACCTATACGCGTGCGTCAAGTGGACGTGAAACAACCAGCCCTTAGTTATGTACATATGTGTTGTTAGTAACGTAACGTAGAGGGGCTTGTGGCTAAGCATTAACAGCCGCACGGGTCGATCGATCAGGTTAAGCTACGCTTGCCGAGGTTGGTCCGTGGATGGGAGACCATCTTTACATACCAAGACTCCTCCGTGCCTCGGAAAGCACGTTAAGCCGTTGGTCCCGGCTGTCATTCGTGTATCTTTGACAGTCGTTACGGGTCGCTAGAAGCTCGAAAGTCTGACAACCAGTCTTACCAAAGGGCATCGTATTTCCCAATTACTGGGTTGTGGAGGTCAGATAGGCAGTTGCTCCATGTAAAATACTGGTAGGTATTCAGTAGCATCCGGTTAGACTGGAAGCCGACCCCAACATAGTTGGGAAAAGGATCTCTATAGCCAACACTTTAACAATATTGTTTTGTAAATTGGAAATGTGAGAAAATGAACTCTGAATTATTTTCAGCGCTCGATAAGAGCTTTTAACGGAGCAAAAAAATTGAAAGTCACTTGAATTTCTTTAAGTGCTAGCCAATGGTTGAGGTCAATTTTTTTTTGTGTAGGTCAGGTACCTACCCAATATAAGTAAGTGCTAGGAAAACTAGGTAATTAGATTTATTACGTTTAAAAGAGCCGCGTGCGACGTCAAAAGACGTTATAAAAGTTGGAAAAGAGTAGGTACTTGATTTTTTTTTGCTGTAAGTTTATAATATTAGGTCGGTAGGTGAAGTCAGGGAAATAAATTGTTTTAGCAAATCCTCCGTACTGAGTACCGTGTGGTACCGGACGTAAAGAATAGCATAACCCTTTTTCTTCCCGGGGGTGTCGTATAAGGCGACTAAGGGATTTACTAGAGAATGGGCAGCAGCGTTCTCTATGCATTTTTCAACACCATACTGCGATCGCCAACCCGCCTGCCAAGCGTGGCGATTATGGCAAACCCCCCCAATTATGCTTATGTCCAGCAGCGGACGTCTTTCGGTAAATTTTTTTTTTTTAATAATAAAATTAATACCTTTTATACATAGCTCAGTTATACAGGGGGAAATTGAATTCATGGGCATCCTCTTAAGGAGTCATTGTACTCATTATTCTGAACAACTTTCACTGGGATAAAACCAGAAATCACGAAAAAAGACTCAGCTCAGCATAGCTCGTCAAAATGTAGGGAACAAATGATATTTTTTTTTGAGATTTCAGGGTTTATCCCAGTGAAAGTTGTTCATAATAATGAGTACAATGACCCCTTAAGAGGATGCCCATGAATTAATTTTCACCCTGTATAACAATTTGGTATTGGTTGTTTATTTAGGTAGGACTAGGAATTAGGAATATAATCAAAGTTGAAACTTAATCTAGTCTTTTTGCAGGAAGACATTTCACATAGACTTTATGAAATACATTTTTTGTTTTATATACTTCTTATTATTACCTAAATGTCATTATGTCTCATGTAAAAATCAGCATAGGTCATCATTTTTATTTCGGTAGGCATCATTATTGGTAGAAATGTAAGTATAACTTAATTAGCTAGCAATCATTTGATGTTCATTTTAGTAAAAAAAAATTTACAATAAATTCACGGCCTGTTTAACAGTTCCGATAAGACCTAACATTTACTAAAATGACATCAAGATATCTGAGTGAACATCTTGAATTGTGTTAAGAAAAAGATGACTGCATTGTTTTAGCAGTGGGCGGGCACTGAGTTCATTTATCTTGTACTTAATTATTTAATTTTCTGACGAGCCACTTGTTATTTGGAGGTTGACGTATGACATTGCGTGTAGGTGAAAGATTAGAAGACTGTCTAGCGTATAATAAAAAGATGACGGGTGGACACCTAAAATGCGTGAGAAAATAATAACGTATATTTACTGTTTATATTCTCATCATAAAATGATTAATATCTGAGGTACTAATTCGTAGAGAAAGGGGCAGTCTTTGGGGACTACCGATAGAAGTGAAATTTAAGTACATAATTATATACACAGTATACATATAGCTCATGGAAAGCGTTCGGTAACGATGACGCGAGTTCCATAAGTTTTATTCACCCAAAAAGTACACATATATACACAGTATACATATAGCTCATGGAAAGCGTTCGGTGATGATGTCGCGAGTTCCATGATTTTTGTTCTCTCAAAAAGTGCTCAACGCGCCGAAAGAAGTTTTCACTTCAGAAAAAAAAAAAATGCTATTCGAGTTTGTTCACCCTAGACAGGATAGAAAAAACGTTATGGTTAAAAGCTCGCTTACAGACTCTTGCTGTACAATTTATCTTCTTAACTTCAGCTGACTGAAGGAAAAATGTTGCTACATACGTATACTATTGTGTGCTAAGCGAAGTGCTTAGCGACCCGTCACAGCGGTAACACTACACTCTACACGTCTTCCCTAAATGGGTCTTTTAAGACGACAACTTCGCATTTATATTACCGACCGTACCACAACACAACTGTTCTAGGGGATCTTGTTCACATGTCTGTTTTGCGACTTGCGGTACAAGCCTGAACAAAAGTGTTACTGTTGAAACCAATGATGTCTCTGTATACGCCCGTCGGACGTTGCCGAATAAAACCGTACAAATTAAAAGACAAACAGCTATTATTTTCCCGGGTTTGTGTTTCCATTTGCGGGAAAAACTGTTCAATTTATGACCTATGTTTAAAAGGTAGATAGAAAGAAATAATAATAAGGCAAAATGCCTAAAATGCAATAATTTTTAAGTAGTCGAGATGGTTAAAATAAACTCACACTAGGGCCTCTGAACTGTAGGTTAGGTTAGGTTAGAACTGTGACCACAAAACGCACGAGCCGAGCGAGCGTAGCGAGCGTGCCACGGTAGCGGCCGGCGAATGCCAGAAACGGTACTCCCTTTTTTCTTCTAAAATAATAGACATATTGCAAGGTAGGCATTGTGCTTCCTAGTCAATATAAGGTTTAGGCAATACTTGGCATTAAGACGTTTTGATTTCTAGTCAGCATGATCATTAAGGTCTATGGCATCACAAACAATTTAGCTTTACAAGGGAAGTGGATGTTTAATTAAATTAGGTAGATCAAAGATGGATTAATTTAGTATGAGCAAGTTCAGATACTAGGTAATCAAGACAGAGTCTCAAATCTAATCATCTAGATACAAGCGTACGTAAGTGATTCGATATTGTTAGAATATATCGATGAAAACATTGTATTTATATGTATTATATAATAAAAGGTTAATGAATCAAAATGAGTATGTTGACACTTCGGAAGACTTGTACACAAAAGAGATATATTCTCAATGGCCCATTCTCTTGATTTATTACGTATCTAGTGAAACTTTGTTTTCTAAAATAAGATAAAAATGTCATGAGTCTCATATTTCACTGTGTTATTGCCCGGCAACGTGGTACACTTTTATCGAAAAACGTTCAGTATTGCAAGTTACGTACATAAATCCAGAGTAATGGTAACATTGTGCATGTAATTAAAAGTTAATAGTTTTCATAAATCAATATTAAATGTTTATTTTCTCGTTCGGTCTCGCTGTAAATAGGATCATTCAATAATACATATTAGCTGTCGTGCCGACCAATAAATATTCATTGAGGCGTTGCATTATATTATGTTACTAGTTGCTACCTGCGGCTTCGCCGGTGTGGCTTTTTCTAAAATTAGGATAAATCCGGGATAGATGCCCCACTTTATGAAATTACTTAATATCATCTCTTGGTACAAAAAGCAAGATTCTTTATTTGTAAAACGGGTAGGTACTTTGGTTTATTATCTTGAAATTTATGAAAGAAATAAACATTATCCGATATTTCCAGAGTATTGGCGATTTCTGCGGACCTCTAAATTTTGGGACAACTATCCCATATAGGGGATAGTTGCTTAATCCATGTAAATTACGTTTAGGATAGATGCCCCGTCGAGAAAGAGGACATTTAGGGTCAGCTCACACCGAGACTCGACGCGACGCGACGATTCTTGAAGAAGCTAGTGGTTTCGCGCTGCGCAGCGTGTCCCCGCGAGACGCATCGCGACGTCGCGAGGCACATCGTGAAGTTGCTGTCAGCACGACTCTTTGCTGCGCAACGAGACATCGCGCGGCGCAGCGGATCGTGTCTACATTCGCCGCGAACTCCCGCCCCATCAACTCTACACGAAATCTGGACAGAAAATAGTAGAGACCAGTCGCCAAGACGGCGTCAGGCTGCACATCGCGGCGTTGCGCTGCGTCACGCGACTTGGCGAGGCGCAGCGCCGCTCTTGCACGCCGCGCTTTCCGGCGAATCCCTGCTAGGTCGCGATACGTCACGCTACGCCGCAAGGCATCTCGAGGCGTAGCGCGGTTTTCGAGTTACCTATCTCAATAAAATATGTATCTTTTTGTGTAGTAAATAAAGTTATATTTTGTATCACTATCTTAAAATGTGCGAGCTGCGACGCGTCGCGTTACGTCTCGGTGTGAGCTGACCCTTAGCCCGTAAAATCTTTGATTGCACCTAGCCGTCCCATGCAATCGCATCGAGACATGCAACACGGTCAACTTAGTTGTAGTTGCAGAATCTCTCGATAGATAAATAAAATAACATGTGTTTCATTTGCGAAACTAGAGTAATTGCAATCAAGGCACCCATCCCACTGGGGCATCTATCCTGGATTTACCCTAGCCTAAGTTAATCCTTATAACATGAGCTATCTGTCAGTGAAAGTCCCGTCAAAATCGGTCCAGCCGTTTCGGCGATTAGCCAGAACAAAAAGACAGACAGACACAAAAATGTTTAAATAAAAAAATAAAAAAAATGTTAAAATTACTGTATTTGCTTTCATAACTATGCATTTAATAAAATCTGTTATTTTGACATTAAAAACAAACACTTCAATTTAATTTATTTGTATAGATTACAACAATAAATGATAGTGCTGTCACACGAGCGAGAGTTCGACGCTTATTGAAAAAGACTTGAATACAGAGACGAATTGGTATGTAGGTACTTAGACAGTACTTTAAAAATGTTCTTCGTCAGACAAGTTATTTCGTCACTAACTGTAAATGATGTTCACAAACCAAGAGGTCAAGCATCCCTTTCAACTGTTTGTCATTATTAAAATGAGTAAACACCTACTACAGGGTGAGACAAATAAATTCATTTCACCCGACAAAGGGCGTCCAAGCTTGGCTAATGAAGAAGGACGTCTTGTTTAATTACCTTTTGTAATTTTTCTTCTAAGCGGGCCAGCGTATAAATTAATTTTCTTTCAGTGGCCCGTCTATGTGCACCATTATGAGGCACTAAGTGAAGCTCTTTTGTTTGATGTAACTTGGCGTGCTTGTTGGAAAGACTTTAAAAATCTTGCTTACAAGGCTAATTTACGACTACACTATTTCGAGGGTTTTACAAGCAAAGTTTGAATATAAACATGTACTTTTATAAAGTTTTGATTATTAAAAAAAAACACGTAATTTTTTATTACAGATGAGGTCGGTGTTACCTAGCCAACTATTATGGGGACGTTAACCGATTTTAATGATTTTATACTGAAGATCACATCTAACCGACTAGTGTTAATGATTTAGAAAAAATATATGTTAAATTAGAGCATTTTCTTAATAACTTAATATGTGAATATTTTAGATTATGTTAATATTCCATAGTGAAATTAATTTGTAAAGTTATATCTAACACGGATAAAAAACTGAGAATCACGCAAAATCTACCAAGCGTATTTTTAGAATATAAAGATAATTTAATTATAGATTTTTTAGTATACGTGTTGTATCAAAATACCTTTGTTTTATGTATAATAAATTAATAATGCGTCTTATTTGGGACAGTGCTCCTAGATGGGCGAGTCCTATTACTGGCTGGACATACGACGTGTTGCGTGAGCTCAGTACAGAACACGCAAGCTAACCACTCAAGGTCACTGGCATATATCTGGGCCTTAAGGCTCCTACAAATAGGCGCACCGTGCGACGCTACACAAAGGCACCGCGTGTCGCGCGACTAACGGTGTCTTTGTGTCGCGCCTGTTTGTAGGAGCCTTTACTCTGAGTAACAAACTCAGAGGTCAGTCTCTTTTAAAGTTCATACAATGACATTGTAATGGTTAGATCATTTATGAGGACCACGAAGGTTAATGATACCAAGTTCAAAATACTCATTTTTGACTTTGAATAAAAGTCAAAATTTTTATTACGCTGTGATTAGATAACCAACTCATTGAAAATAATGAGCTGTAATCTATAAGAACATAAAAACCGGCCAAGTGCGAGTCGGACTCGCGCACGAAGGGTTCCGTACCATTATCTATAAAAACGGCAAAAAAATAACATTTGTTGTATGGGAGCCCCCTTAAATATTTGTTTTATTTTAGCTAATTATTTATTTTTAAAGTGAAAATATAACTAAATATTCTGTGAATATTTCAAGCGTCTACCTGTTGCCGTTATCAATATCGAGCAAAAACGAGCAAAAAAATCACGCTTGTTGTATGGGAGCCTCATTTAATATTTATTTTATTCTGTTTTTTAGTATTTGTTGTTTATAGCGGCAATAGATATACATCCATCTGTGAATATTTCAACTGTCTAACTATCACGGTTCATGAGATACAGCCTGGTGACAGACCGACGGCCGGACAGCGGACTCTTAGTAATAGGGTCCCGTTTTACCCTTTGGGTACGGAACCCTAAAAATCAATTTTTGTGCGTTAGTCTCGCAAAAGCTCGAAAATGGCTCGACCGATTGTGAAGAAACTTTAGTAAGTTGTTGTGTGCGAGCCGGAACAGGATCCTAAGGAAAAAAAAAACCCAACTATGTTGGGGTCGGCTTCCAGTCTAACCGGATGTAGCCGAATACCTTACCTATATATTTACATGGAGCGACTGCCTATCTGCCCTCCACAACCCAGTTACTGGGTAATACGATACCACTTGGTAAGACTGCTTGTCAGACTTTCGGGCTTCTGATCTCCCGTAACGACTGTCAAAGATCCACGAATGTCAGCCGGGACTAACGGCCCGAGACACGGAGGGGCCTTGGTATTATAGAAAGCAATGGCTTTGTGTGATACAAACCAATCCTATAACTGACAAAGTGCTCCATTTTACCGCATGGAAAATAATACTGATGATGTCTCTACATCATCAGTATTATTCCTATTCATTAAGCCTCCCCTAATGGGGGGGGGGGATTGGCCATAATCGCCACGCTTGACAGGCGGGTTGGCGATCGCAGTATGGTGTTAAAAATGCATAGAAAACGCTGCTGCCCATTCTCTAATAAGTCCCTTAGTAGCCTTTTACGACACCCACGGGAGGAAATGGGGTGGTGCTATTCTTTACGGCACCACACGGAACTACGATTACGACACGGTATGAGTTATGCAATGTAAAATTAATGGTAGAGTAATACTCGATCATTAGATCGAGTATTACTCTACCATTAATTGACTTTCGAATATCCCCTATTAAGGGGATATTCGAAAGTCAATCAGTTAAAATAATTGACAACTAATAATATTGTCTCTGCTAATACTGTGAAAGATAAGGCAGAATATAATAATTAATAATATAATCTTGACTTGACTGTGTGTAATAATATTGTCAGCACGATACTGGATGTTGTTATCGAAAAAAAGGAAGTGCGATCGAACAGTTATTGTAAACAAATGAATTATTTAGAGTGCGACTGTTGTTAAAACAATGACGGAATATGTGCAATAATAGTACCTATTAGGTCATCATTTACTAATAGTTTATCATAGGCTAAGTCAGTGATGTATTGGCACAACATACAGTAGCCGGAGGCTATTAATCTTCTACAGATAAAAAAGGAAAATTAATTGAAAGCACAAAAGACAATTCTAGCAAATGCACTGAGCTGCAATTCACTTGTATCTGCAATGGAAATTCAGTCGTGAAGAAAAGAAAAAACTTGGAATTCAAGGATTTTAATGCTTTGCCAGTAGGGCAATTCTCGTATTTTTAAGAACGTTTGCATTCAAATCTCACTTTTAAAGTGTCATAAAAACAGTAATTTTCCAAAATTTTTGAGATTAATTGTCGCTGAAATGAGATTGCGACTTGAATTTGATCGTTCTTAGGGTTCCGTAGTCAACAAGGAACCCTTATAGTTTCACCATGTCCGTCTGTCTGTCTGTCCGCGGCTTAGCTCAGAGATTCTTAATATTGTAATTTGGCATGCATCACGCCGACAAAATGGTAAAATAAAATCTTTAAAAAATAAGTAGATCAAAAAATATATCATCCCTACTTTACCTGTAAGATACCTCCCTTAAAAAAGTGGGGTTGATATATTTTTTTCTCGTCTATCCCATGGTGTGGGGTATCGTTGAATAGGCCGTTGTAATAAAATATTGCGGGTCTCTGAAAACCATTTTTTATAATTCAGTTTGCTTAAGCTTTAAAGTGCTAATATTTGTTAGTCAAATAAGTACGTGAATTTGGCCTTCACGTGATATGATAAGTACAGATTTGGTCATTAAAAATATGCGTATTAGGTAGGCAAATAACATTACTTCTTCTTAATGTACTACCGAGGCTTCAGAGTCTGTTTTCATAACATCACCTAAATCTCTTGGAACATCATAGGCTTCGTTTGAAGAGCTCGCGTAGCAAACTTTTCCAATATTTTTTTATCACGTTTGTCAACTTCCAGGGCCCGTATCACGTCAACAAACAAACAATATTTCCGTGGTGACACGAATTTTTCGAAGTCATTTCCATTCCGGAACGTGTTGCGAAGAATTTCTTACCTATTCGTCAGGAATACGCATGGGACTATTATTTTGTAAGAATAGTTAATTGATGAAGTGCCTGGGTATGTAAGTTATGAGTGTTTTATACGAGTAATGTGACATAAATACATTAACCATCTCACCATGAAGCTTCATAAGAAAATATGTTTCGCGGAAAAAGAACACAAAATAAGAGCATCAACATTTTTTATAGCGCCTCTTCATTATTATGCACGATTTAATTTATTTTCCGATAGTTGCGTTAATTTGAAAACCTATACTTCATTTATTATAACATTAGACAAATAACTGTTCTCATCCTTTCGTTATTTCGATGTAAACGTTTAATAAACTCCGTTATTTCACGATAAATACGAAGCACTGTAATCTATTTACCATTTACATTAAAAAAATAACTCTAAAGTGCAGTAATTTCAACAATATTACACAAATACTGTCGTTATTTAGCCGTTATTTGTCTAATGCTATAGTGAATGAAGTATAGGTAGGTACTTAAGTTAATATTAGCCCAAAAACATGAAGTCGAACCGATATCTAAGTACTTAATAGTGACACATTCTATCTTCATTATCCTCGCCACATCCTTTCTCATTAACACTTACCTAACGATGACAAACCAACTTGAGTAAACAAGGAAGAGTGACCAACTGTCCAGGGAACTCACGAACTTATCCCTCAACTTTTTGTGTGAGAATCGGAAACCTTTCCGATGCGAAGACCCTCGGGAATATTTTATAGAGATTAGAAAATAATCTCTTTCTTTATTTTTCTGTTTATTTTTAGGCTTAATGTTTTTAGAATGAATCAGCTTGGGGAATACGTAGTAGGCTCGTAGGTTATTTTATAAATATCTCATCAATTATTCCACCTACGTTGCTCCTTCATACATAGCTCCACAAACAAGCTTGATATCTTCAAGTTCTTTCATAACATTATGTACTTAATAGCAGGGATGTAACGATACATGAATTTGCCGATACGATACCGATACCGATTATCGAAGTAAATAATCGGCGATACCGATACCGATACCGATATCGATGGCTTAGTAGTTAATACACCCAGTGAATAAAGAATGATGTACTTCATATGCATAAAACTTACTTGTGTTAATTAAATAGAATAAATAGACACTCGATTTTGTAAAATGTGACAAAAATTGAAATAAATAATAATGAAAAATGGCAAATCATAATCAAAGAAAAAAAAATTTTGGTAATTATCAAGCAATCAAATCAAAAGTAAATCAATATTAATAATCAAAGTTCACTTTAGGAAGACTTTTGTTAAGAAAACAAAGTTTATTCAAATTACTAGCAGATAATCTGTTGCGCAAATCATTTTGTATGAGGCGCGTCTTTCTTTTCACGCGCTTTTCAAATGTGATATCGGCTGTGTTTAAATCAGCGATGCCGATATATCGGCCGAAATATCGGTATCGGTATCGGTATCGTTACATCGCCACTTAATAGTATTAGTTATGATTAAAGTCGGTCAGCTGTCTACTCGTAGGCTCGTAGAACGTGTTTCGTATCTGCGCATTTGATAGACATAGATATACACAGATATAGATAGGTACACTGTAAGTGGGTCGTGCGTATCCGGAGGGTCGCTATCGGCAGATATTGTCGCTATTAGTGCATTAAACTGTTACTGTTATTGCACTCTAGCACTATTAGAAAATCTTTATCAACGCGAACGTTCGACTCTGTACCGATAGCCTTTATTGAATTCGTAAATGAGGACAGCACGAACGAGAATAATCTTGTTAAGAAGGGTTATGCCATTGAACTTTTTATCACTGACCAAACTGCTTAAGAGGGCGCTAACCGGTCCACTAGTCCTTTAAAAAAATATTATCTCGTGACTGAGAAGGAATTATGAAAAACGGCTCAAAGTCAACGTCAAATTATTTATTTCAAATAGGCACATAAAAGGCACTTTTGAACATCAAAATTTACAACTATAATAATTGATTCTAGTTGCTTCTTCCAAAAGGTAGTTATTTATGGAGAAGAATGGGCAAGAAACTCCATACTTACTCTTTTAAAATGTTAACAATATTTTGTATACACAATTAAACAATATTATCCCGTGTCTGAGAAGGAATGATGAAAAACGGCTCAATCAGCATAATCAGCATAAAAGGTATTAGAAAATTCTAGACACACTTACCGAGGGTAAGTGTGTCTAGAATTTTCTAATACCTTTTATAAAGTTTCTTGAGACACGAAGCAACAAAATACGATCGAGAGGAATGTGGCCGTTTTTCTTAACATCGAATTTTGTTGCTTCGTGTCTCAATATTAAAAAAAATATTTTCGTAATGGTAATTCACGTAAAATGGCGAAAAAAAGGTTCCATTTTCTTTTAAGTACTGAATTTAAGAAATAATAATTCAAAAATAATCATACCGTAATTATTTTTATAAATTTTCAGTTTTAAACAAAGTTATTAAAATAAGGAGATTTTCTGGTATAAACTATTTTACGAAACTGGTAACAATGCAGGAGGAACCAAACATTTTCACATTTTTTATATCTTCAACAACACTAATATTAAAACTCTCATTCATAGATTCATATTGTATGTAGCATATCTAGCCACATTTTGGATGAAAACGGCTGTAAACTGTTTCGAATGGAAATCGATTTTGGTCTAGCAGTGGACTTAAAAGGGCTGATCATGACGATCATAGGCCGTGTCTCCGACACACTACATAAAACATTGTTTGGCAACGGTATTTTGTTTGCATAGTTCTTATAATTAATTCGCTTTAATTTCATAGATGATTATTTACAAAAAAAAATAATATATATATATATAAAATGTTTTGCACCACTGTCCTGTCATTTTGACAGTCACATTTCTTGACATTACTTTGTTTACATAAATTATCTGAATTAGAGACTTTGATTATAGTATATTAGATTTAGGTATTGTTTTAAAGGAGTGGCGCTAGTGGACCGGTGAGCGCCCTCTTCAAGCGACGATAAGCGACTTTTAATGATTTTATACTGAAGATCACATCTAAACGAGTAGTGTTAATAATTTAGAAAAAAAATAATATGTTAAATTAGCACATTTTCTTAATAACTTAACATACATAGTGAAATTAATTTGTAAAGTTATGTCTAACGTGGATTAAAAACTGAGAATCACTCAAAATCTATCGAGCGTATTTTTCTGAAACCTTTTAAAGATAATGAAACTATTGATCTTATAGTAAACGTGTTCTATTAAAATACCTTTTATGTATAATAAATTAATAATGCGTCTTATTTGGGACAGTGCTCCTGCAGTGCTATTCTGTAGAAATCTCACCGTGAAAACCTAGACGAAGTGAGTTTGAATTAATGAGCTGTCAATAGTGTCATTCCCTAGTCTCAGATGGAATGAAAGTTCACTTCGAGATCACGTCACCTAAGGTTTCACGGTGAGATTTTTACAGAATCGACCGGCTGGATGGGCGAGTCCTATTACTAGCTGGACGTACGACGCGTTGCCTGAGCTCAGTACAGAACACGCAAACTAACCACTCAAGGTCACTGGCATATATCTGCGTCTTAATTTGAATAACCCAATAATGAGTACAAAGTATGAAATAAATGGTGTGTTTACAACTGAATTGCATTACTTTCCAAGTCAATCTAAACGTAATCACAAACTAAAGTTCTCAACTAGTTTCAAAGCCAATGTAAACAAACAATAAAATCACTTAAAACTTTTATCCGCCGCGATGCCAACAATAAAATTAAGGTTTTATGTCCCGTTTAAGGTTTGAACTTTTAACGTATTACATATATTATATATTTCACAGGGAATAAAAGGCGACGTTGGTATACAATGGTGGGGATCGGGGGAGCCTTAATAGTTCTCAATCTTCTATTCGAAGGTCTGTGCAAATCTTTGGGAGCGAGCGGAGTTGGCGACGGAGGCTGTCCCTAAAATATTCGCGTATTACTGGATGTGACAGGCCGGACGCGTCGCCTATTGAGCGCACTCATTAATGATTCATGTGTAGATGACAGGCCGCCATCGATTTTATACCTTCGTACAGGAATAATGCCAATTTGATATCATTCGTTGGTATAAAAATGTGTGTGAATATTTTCAATCCGCTGAGTGTGTTTGAGACGACCTAACTAGGAGCAATCTTGCAGTCAACAGAACTATCCTTACCTATGCTTTTAATTTGGCTAATGCATTGGTATTTGCGTGGTCCTTTCGAAGAATACATTCAATAATCCGTATAGGAATATTTTGGCGTTTGTGTGACCTTAATTATATCTATAAGTGTGTAACTATGCTTATTTCGAGAAAGACACCTGCTTAATAATGTAAACCAAAGAATTGCTTAGTGTTTTTTTGAGATCTATTATTTTTAAAGTCAGCATTTTCTTTAAAAACCCGGACAAGTGTGAGTCGGACTCGCCCACCGAAGGTTCCGTACAAATTTGTAGGTACATATTATAAATAGTTCAGGAATCGAGTCGTGCAATTTTTTTCCGAGCGAAATTCAGTTTCCAAAATCTATAAATAAACACTATATTTTTATGATTTAACTACAAATGTATAGTTTTCAGATTTTTTCCCTGTACTTGTATTATAAGAAAATATTACTTGCCAAATTTCATAGTTCTAGGTCAACGGATAGTGCCCTATATATTTTTATTCCCTTGAGAGTGTCAAAATATACGTTTTTTTCGGTATAAACGGCCGAATCTTTTTTTACGTTATTTTAGAAGTTTGATTTTTTCACAGCTTCAAGGGACTGTATACCTAAGTAGGTATATGGTTTTAATTTCAACTCGATACCTCCACGCGTTCCCGAGATAAAAAGTCTTGACAGACGGACAACAAAGTGATCCTATAAGGGTTCCGTTTTTTCCTTTTGAGGTGTGTGTGCTTGCAAGTGCGTTTCGAACCACGCACAATGAAGAGTTCCGTAGGAAGGATGAATTTATCCCAAGACCAAACTTAACATTGTAGTTGAAAAACAAGTTTTCCCATAATACCAACTGAAAATGTAAGATTGTACACACAATATTGAGAGATTTACCATGTTATATTAAGACCATAGCATACTTAGTTTTCCTGCGATCTATAAGTAAAGAACAATTTTATGTATTTACTTCAAAAATTTTGGCTCAGTAGTTTCGGAGATAAGGGGAGAGAATGGTCAATTTTCATCTGTTTTCTTAAATAACTTTAAAAGTATTTATTTTAAAATTATAAAAAATAAAACAACAGAAATCCTTACAAAATGCCAATATTTGATAGGTATATGTCACATTGTAAATACTTCCTGTGATTTTTTTTTTTAATTTCTAAAATTGACCAAAACTTATTTGTTTTCGTTAAATGTCCGTATTTAGGTCACAAAAGTTCATATGTGTACCAAATTTCAACAATAGATTCGGAGAAAATTGGCTGTGACAGACGGACGGACAGACAGACATACAGACAGAAAAACGAGTGATCCTATAAGGGTTCCGTTTTTTCCTTTTATGTAGGTACGGAACCCTAAAAATGATAGCAGAAATATTTTTCGGACAAATTACACTAAGAGCATCTACGCTAACGTTTTTCTAGCTTCGAAAAATTACACAATAAGGGCGAGGGTAAAAAGGGTCCAAAAGTCGTAGTTTCCATTTTATATAATTTCGTCTGTCACGTCTAGTTAGAATAAATCTGCGTTACTGTCATACTAGACGTTTTTATCTCAAAAGTCAACTGTGAGCAATAACCGAACTGAGTTTAGGAATTGTGCGTCGCGTCGCCATTTTGCCTTCCGAGCTTCTTGAATTGTGGTTCGTATTTCGTAGTTTATATACAGGGTGTTAGGTTAAACGAGGGACATACTTAAAGGGAGTGTAGTACTCATGGAAATGAAGAGGTTTTACTATGGAACAAACTCCGAAATATGAAAAAAAAGGTCAGCTGTTTCTTATATTTTGATCGCGTTGGTATTGCACTTTGTAGGGAACAGCTGACTTACTTATTCCTATTCCGGAATTTGTTCCATAACAAAACTTCTTCATTTTCATGAGTACTACACTCCCTTAAAGTATGTCCCTCGTTTAACCTAACACCCTGTATATTCGCATTCGGTTGAATATAGGATTTATGTTACAAATTAACGAGGGAGTCAGTCAAGTGTCATGACGTCGAGCCTCATTGCTCTAGTAACGTTACACGTATGCGGCTGACACCTACCCTCAGTTTGATCGGTGTGAACACGGAATTTGCGTCACAATACAAGATTTATGTCGAAATTACTAACTAAACATTTCGCTAAACTTCGTGTTTGTATTTGACAATACCGGGTTATTTCCAGAAATAGCTATTTAAAAGTTGAAGGAAAATTCGGTGGAAATACTTCAATCCTTTACCAGGTTCATAACTTCTAACGAAGCCACTCAATTTGAAATTAAAACATTTCTTATGAATGACGGTCTTAGTAAAAATACAATTAATTTTACAGTGTTATTCAATTTAAAATGAATAAAATATAACTACACGCAGTTTAAATTGCTACATAAAAAAACTCAACTCCCATAAGGCACATAACAACGATACATTCGTAACAAAACAATCATCAAACACAACTCGTGGGAGCATTAAAACCTCGGTGAAAACCGAACTTTTTAATTTGAATTACCAAATTCAAAAACAGAATATATTTTTGCATAAAATGTAATAACTCGGGGATATCACTCGGTGGCTATTTCCCTGATGCAATTTTCCGCCCACAACGATAAGATATTATCGGTTATTATTTAGACGCAGTAAAACACAGGCAGATGTTCATCCTGATGTTTATATTTATAGAAGTTTGTGACGACTTATTTTGTTATCATTTTGTGTAATAAAATTTGATTGTTAGAACAATAAATTGGACTTTAGATTGTGGTTTCATTGAGTCATCGATTGAAACAAAAAAAAAAAAACCGGCCAAGTGCGTGTCGGAACACGCACAATGAAGGGTTCCGTACTTGGAAAGAATTTATCCTAAGAACAAACTTAACATTGTAGTTGGTAAACATAATCTCCCATACATTCCAACTGCAAATGTAAGTTTGTACGCACAATATCGAGAGATTTACCATGTTACTTTAAGAACATAGACTTCTTATATATTTTCATGTAATCTATAAGTATAGAACTATTTTCTGTATTTTTTTCGAAATTTTAGGTTCAGTAGTTTCGGAGAAAAGGGGGGGAATGGTCAATTTTCGTCTATTTTCACTTATAAGTTCAAAACAATTTATTTTAAAATTATAAAAAAAATACATTTGAGACCCTCACAGTAAGCCCTTTCATTGATATGTCACACGGTACAGTTTGCAAAACTTTTTATTTTAATTTTCTGGTTTGCCCCCCAAAACTGACCCCAATATTCTAAATTCATTTATTTACGGTTCACGTCTGTGTTTGGGTCACTCAAATTGATATGTATACCAAATTTCGACTTAATCGGTCTATTACATTCGGAGCAAATTGGCTGTGACAGACGGACAGACAGACAGACAGACACACGAGTGATCCTATAAGGGTTTCGTTTTTTCCTTTTGAGGTACGGAACCCTAAAAACGAAAAACTGAAGAATTACCTAACTGAAAAGTATATTTTAGACTAAAACTAAAGTAAGAAAATAAGAACTTACTTACCGACCCACTTTTGCTATTATGCTTAGATGCAATTTTATATGGTTCATAATCGTTTTTTATAGATTTGTACCTGATTTTGGCGTCATTCCCGTCCAACGATCGTATAGGACGGTTTTGATGAGGATTCGCCACCAAGAGAAGATCCTTCAGTTTTCTTCGGCTCTTCCAAACGTACCTACTCATATGTATGTATGTAGGTAGATCACAGTAGATTGTCTCGTATGTTCTTGTTTCCATATGGAACTGTAAAACAAACAACAAAGTAACATATTACTAATTTCCCGCGTCATATTACCTATACACCGACGGAAAGATCCACTCATTGGCGATTATCTATTGACCTACCACACAAAGAAAATTTTAAATGACTCTGATACATAATACAAAGTTGCATTCACGTCCGACTGCGCTATTTATTCTGTACTCAGCTATTTGACTTGCATAAAAGCTGCAGCAATCATGCGCTCCTCAAAGGATTCCAAAAGTAAATAGCATGCAATATATTTACAGAAATTGATATCCATAAAAGTAGCTTGAACTCTTCAAATGAAAACCTATTTTAAATAAACTACATGGGCGTAAATTACGCAAACGCTACAAGGCTATTGCGGTAGATCAGTCTTGATAAATGATGTGTGAAATAGGTTTTCTTGAGTAACTCGAGATACAGACGCCTAACAAAAAACGAAATTGGAAATGTTGGTGCCATATTGTTTTCTAACTTTAGTTTTGCGAGTGAAATAGGTTTCGTGACTCCTTTTTATCTTAAAAATAGCTATAATGGCAGGCTGTTTATTCCTTTTTGGTTTTTGAACAAAACATAGAAGCCAAAGAGCAATTTAGATATTTTCACTAGGTATTTAGTTTATTATTTCTGTGACGTGTTTATTTTTAGGCCTGATCCCTAATTCTGAAAGGGCTCGCATAAAAAGGGATTGGTTAATGAAATCAAAACTCGTTTTTCTGCTTTTTCGTTAATGGAAACACAACTTCTTTTAAAGTTTGACTCGCACACGGTACAAGCGCAGTTTTTCAACGGCATTAAACGTATGCGTAAATTGCGTCAAAGTGATTCACATATTATACAATTATTTATTATATTATATATATTATTTTTTTAATTATATTATTATAGATATTATATTCGCTTTTTGTCTTTGGAGGACGCTGCTTATTCAAATAGTTCAAGTCGTTTGCATTATGTAGGTATTATTTTACTCAAAAAGACATACAACGCTGTAATAAAGAAATCTATTCCTTTGAGAAATAAGACCTCATACAAATGGTTGACACATACCGCTTTTGTTTTGATAATTTTAAATGGGTATCTATTTTAACGATTTTTCTGTCAATATTGTTGGACTTGTATGTAAGTTTAGGAGAGTCCTGTACCATTGCGAGATAGTAATAAACGTCAACCATCCGTGTTAAACGCCCGGCATTAGGGATAACCATTTTTATCATATCTTTGTTTATACACGCCTTTGCGGGTTTTTCCGCGGGTGGCCTAACGATGTTTTCCTTTGCTCGGGAAGTCGGGAGTAGGGAGCAATACAATAAATATATTATGTAGACGTTTAGAAAACTCTAGCTCATTTGCAGTGGGATCGTTAATCATTGTATGTTTTTAGCACATCCTGCGTATACTATATACTTAGAAGGTTATTTATGTAGGTATGCTTTAATTTTACTACCAGAAACAGTAGTTAATTGCCTGTATACTTTACCTGTGTCGAAAACAGTGGATATTTAAAGTCGAACAGATTGCTTCAGATTAATTGAATTTGACTTCAACAAGCTACAGGCAATGCAGATATGTATGCGTTTAATAGGAGCTAAAGGTAGGGTTGCCAGATGGTCGGGATTCGTCTGGATTGTCCCGACATTTCATATGGTGTCCCGAGTCCCGACAAAATACAAAATGTCCCGAAAAACAGCTTCTTGTAAAAAAAAAATGCAAAACAGACATGTAATCTCCCTGTTGCCCGACGTGCTTAATATTTCAAATGATATGGAACAGGATGATATATACCGATTATTGCTGCCTTAGAGAAACATTTGAACACCTTCTAAAAGACAAGGGCGAAAAACTAAATGTGTAGTTCATTATAAAAAAAATATATATATACATTTTGACTGTAATATTTATTTGTCCCGACAAGAATCCTAAAATCCCGACTGTTTGAAACTTTTCCCAGACATTTTGGTCTTCCCATTTGGTAACCCTAACTAAAGGGGATAAACGGGAATCGGATGATTCGGTCTTGCTAGCACTAACCCGTTAATTGGAGAGGGTAAGGCCTCACTCCTATTAGGCTATGGCCGACTGTTTAGCTTGTTACCAGTGTCTGGTGGCCAGGAGGCGAGTCAAATAACAAAGACATAGGTGTGCTGTAAGAACACAATATACTGCAAGAATATGTGCATTTAAATATACAGAGTGATTGCTATAGGGCTCCTCGAAAAGGGGTATACTTATAAGTTAGTACTGTACAAAAAATTAATAGCAAGTATGAAAGAATGTTATACTGAATCTGGGTATTCGATCCCCATAAACAAATCAATCTCCCTAGCATTTTCCCAACTATGTTAGGGTCGGCTTCCAGTCTAACCGGATGCAACTGAATACCAGTATTTTACATGGAGCGACTGCCTATCTGACCTCCACAACCCAGTAACTGGGTAACACGATACCCCTTGAAAAGACTGGTTGTCAGTCTTTTTGGGCTTCTGACGACCCGTAACGACTGTCAAAGATCCACGAATGACAGCAGAGACCAACGGCTTAACGTGCTTTCCGAGCCACGGAGGAGTTTTGGTATGTAAAGATGGTCACCCATCCACGGACCAACCCCGGCAAGCGTAGCTTAGCCTGACGGATCGACCCGTGCGGCTGTTATTACTTAGCCACGAGCTCCTCATTCGATCCCCATAAACGTGGAACTTAAATAACCAATTAAAGTTTACCGTTTCCGATAATGTTTTGTGTGTGTGTGTGTAGATGCTCAACACGTAGTTTTGCGACGATAACCGACTTTTAACGATTTTATACTGAAGATTACGTCTAAACAAGTAGTGGTAATGATTTGGAAAAAAAATGTGTTAAATTAGAGCATTTTCTTAATAACTATATGAATATTTTAGATTATGTTTACATAGTGTAATTAATTTGTAAAGTTATGTCTAACGCGGATAAAAAAATTGATGAGAATCACGCAGAATCTATCATGCGTATTTTTTTTTAAACCTTTACCTTTTTAAAGATAATTTAAGTATTGATCTTTTAGTATATGTACGTGCATTATAAATACCTTTTGTTTTATGAATAATAAATTAACAATGCGTCTTATTTGGGACAGTGCTTCTGGATGGGCGAGTCCTATTACTGGCTGGACGTACGACGCGTTGCGTGAGCTCAGTACAGAACGTGGTACAGAACACGCAAGCTAAACACTCAAGATCACTGATACACATTATCTGCGTCTTAAGTGTCAACATTTATCGGATAGAAGCTTGCCCGTTTATTACGGCCGAAGACAGCAAGGTGTGCAAAGTTAACACTGCCTTGCTGACTTTGCTAAGCCTCTTGGCGAAGTCCAAAATAAGCAAAGTTAATAAACATGATTTGGTATTATGTTGCGGTCACAGTTCACAACCACTACCAGGACAAGATTGTACCAAGTTGGTTGATGAACTTTGTGTACGTAATCGATTTTTTTAACGATACCGATGTTCGATTTTGAGGGTTCCGTATGTCCGAATGAAAAACGGAACCCTTATAGGATCATTCGTATGTCTGTCTGTCTGTCCATCTGTCACAGCCAATTTGCTCCGAATCTAATAGACCGACTAAGTTGAAACTTGATACACATCTCAATATCTGTGACCCAAATATGGA
Source organism: Dryobota labecula (assembly GCA_947523025.1). Taxonomy (NCBI): domain Eukaryota; kingdom Metazoa; phylum Arthropoda; class Insecta; order Lepidoptera; family Noctuidae; genus Dryobota; species Dryobota labecula. The sequence goes on from OX383284.1 coordinate 19,894,633, forward strand.
CGTGTTTATGAATTGTGAATATTTATGGGGATCACTTTTGGGAGTCAAATAAGAAAATAAAAACGTTTTGCAAACTGTACTGTGTGATTTATCAAATGAAAGGGCTTACTGTGAGGGTCTCAAGTATATTTTTTTATAGTATTTAAATAAATAAGTAGTTTTAAAGTTAGTACCTAACTTTAAAACTATTTATTTTAAGAAAATTTATGAAAATTTACCAATTCAAGGTCACGCTTGAATTGGTATCTCCGAAACTAGAGCCAAAAATTTTGAAAAAAACCAAAATAAAATATAGTTCTATACTTATAGATTTTAGGAAGGCCTATAAGATCTGACAATTTTGTTTGTACAATCTTATTTTGGAGTTGGAATGTATGCGAAAACATGTTTTTCAACTACAATGTGAAGTTTGTTTTTGGGATAAATTCATCCCAACTACGGAACCCTTCACTGTGCGTGGTCCGACATACACTTGGCCGGTTTTTTTTTATTCGGTAACTAATTTTGTAGAAGTTGAAATTAGTAATGGTAGAGGAAAGTTCTATGAAATATGTATACAAGGTAGTTTTGAAAGGCCTAATAAGAACGGGTCGTAACAGGATTATTACTAGAATTCCGGAAAATTCTGATCGAAGTTTAGCTAAGTACGTACTACCTACTACTTACTTAAGTTAATTATTTTACGCATAATAATAACATTGATGTGATTTTAAGGAACTTCTTCGCTTCGCTCTTGATAGAGTGGTCGTGGTCACGATGAAGTGTATCCAATCGCAGGGGTAGTCGTAGCTCGCCTAAAGTTCTCTCGCCATCTGGTTCTGTTAGTTGAGAGTCTGGTGCATTAATTAACAGGCCCTCCGAACACGGATTTAATCTGATCAGTCCATCTCATCGGTGACCTCCCGTGTGACCACCCTCTACTCTGCTCTTCACCACTAAACATTCTATGGAGTCATTATTCCGTTTCGAGACATGAACAAAGAACTTCAGTAAGTATTCGAGACTGTACTAGTGCTATTAGATGCTGTTTGATGCTGAGTTCTTGGAGTATGGAAACGTTTATACGGAATTCTGTCTATAAGATCCCATGCATTCTTTTCCAGCACCAAATTTCCAGAGCATCTACTTTATTTTTCCATTTTCTCGTAATGTCGACGTCTCCGCTGCGTACAAAAATATAGGGTACGGATGAGCCTGATCTTAGTGGCTTTAGTAGTATTGCGATTCCTCCATATTTTTTTTAGCTTGTCCATTGTCTCTCTACTCATAGCCATACGCCCGCCGTTACACCTCATCCACGCAGCTGCCATTATTCACTATCATAGCACCAACCAATGTAACTATTTAATGAACTATCGAGATTTGCACAAAATAAAATATTTACCTCGAAGTAAACAAGGTTATTAACTTCTACGTAAAATATCTACATACCTAAGTATGTACATACAAGTACTAACACTGCGTAGGTATACGAAATGTTGCTGTAACATAGAAAAACATAATTAATACCTTAGAGAAATTCAAAATAACCAACAATTAATTAATTATAATTAATTATTGAGCACCCAAAAGGCTTAGGCCCTTTCACTGTAAATTGTGAAAACATTGTAGGTATAAAGAACGTTTGAAATGGTAAATAGCAGTATCAAGACGTTTAAGGTTATTAAATTATTTCAATTAATTAATAATACCTATTTATGTATTTAAAATTACGTATACATACCTGCAAAATTGCAAATAATTGAATACACCAAACTGCTTCTGAGAACCCAAAATGTCACTCTCGAGTTATCTCAACTGAATTAAAAGATTCCAATTTCACTACATAACTAACTAAAATAAAATAATCCAGACTTTCAAATGAATTAAAGTCCTAACTACTCAAATGAAATCTAATAAAAGGAGTGTAAATAAATGTAATTAAATTTCATCAGATGTAATTAAGTTCATTGGAAAGGATCTGACAGGTGTCGTTGACTGATGCAATGTAAGTGGCGCTTGCGCCGAGCTTCGGGCGAATTGCGTGCACCATAATTGTATGGGAAAAGGGACACTGCCTGTCTGATGAAATAAGTGATTATTTCGTATCAGTTAGTGTTTTGTTTTTGTGTGAACGTTGCATCAGATTCAGATGGATAATGGTAACCAGTTTCTGAAGTATTTTAAGTGTGACTTGCAAACGAATTTTCTTGTGGGACAACAATTAATATTTGGTCAATGTGCCCTAATATTATTCTGAAATAGGTTTTCGTGAATGTAATTAGAAGGGTCTAAGAATTATCCACTCATAAACTCATACCATTTTCTTTCGTGTTTTAACTGACACTAGCTACTTGCTTCGTGTAACAATTTGCTAGAATTTGCAAATGAACGGGTAAAGTAAAAGTTTGAGCTTTAACGGAGAAATAAAGGAGATAATCAGAAAAAAAAAAATTGAAATTAAGAAGCCTTTCCTTACGTGTATGTGCTTTGTTCCAGTCTTCACATCAAGCATGGCTGTTGTATGTAGCTCCAAGCAATGCAGATGTATCTAATGTTGGATGAAACCTAGGAGCTCAGCTCATCAGGATACGCCAAGCAGCCTTGTTGAATATCAATGCTGAAAGTGGAGAAGAAAGATGAGAATATATATTAAATTTTAAAATTAAGTACGTATATGAATATAGGCTGTATACTTCAAGTTTTTCTCGAGAACTTAGTCTGATAAATAGAAAACTTTCCTTCTATTATTGTTAAAAACTTGAGAAGTTTATTACAGTTTTACAGCTTAATCGCGTTGTTAAATGTTTATTAAATTGAAGAGGTTTTTAAAAATTACTCTCCGTTTCTCCACACGATATAACTATAACACGAACTTAACTTTTACTCAGCTTTTAGTGGCTAGAAACGCTAACATTCTCGGCCGCGACACAAGTTGATTTCGTAACACCTAATAGGCGATAAAGCATCGATTTTCACACAAAGAGAGGTTAGTGGCGCAACACCGACCCCTTTTCAATAAAATTCACATTTTCTTTCACAAGTCGGGTGTTGGTGCCTGGGTAACATTCATGACGGAGTTTAGTGACTTCCGAAGTAGCAGGTTATCAGACGTGGGGGTGCGGGGGGCGTGTGGGTGCACGGGAGGGGGAGGGAAAAGCTGGATGCTGGTGGTGTATTCGCGCCCCCGCATTCTAGTCCCGGCGCTCGGCGCGCTCGCTCGCGCCTCTTTCCCGCGCGACTCATTACGCGTCGCTGTTCTTATTTTTATTTACTTACGCAGCGTCCGATTACTGCTTTCTATAACGTGTGACGGAGGTTTGTTGTGACTGTTGCAAGTGACGGAGTGATTTTCACGGTTCCTTTTGTCATGAATTTGTGTAAAAACTGCGGCTATAATTTATGGAAATTGTAATTCGTATTGTAATTGTTTCTGAATTTACGTTTAGGTGCGAACATCGAAAACAAATTTTTAAACTTCAATTCTTTTCATAAAACAATTTAATGATAACTTACTATTATTTTGCGAGTTTTTATTGTGTCAACAATGTAGATAATTATTACAACTACAAATAATATTATTTAATAATAATATTATTCGATCTAATGATCTACTCTATCTTTGTTGTCGCGATACTTCTGTTTATTATGAATTTATGATAATTATATGAAGCAATTTCCTGCATAATTTGTTAACCTATCTATCTACCTATTAAAATTGCAGTTTATAAACACGAGTCGATATGCCGCTAAATCCGGCTGGGTCGGTCTGCCTCAAGTGAAACGGCTGCCTTGATCGACCGCTATCTATTAATAATACACATTATTTAGTATCTACTAAATAATCGAAAAATATATGCTACTAATCGACACCCTAGCGTGTATAACTGACAGCATCCGATTTGTATTCATTAGAACGCCAACGTCGAAACGCCTGTCGATATATGCAGTAATTTAGTGCGAAAACAAACACAAACAAAACAGAATTAGGTACGGTAATGAAAATACAGTTTTATTTAACAATGACATTACAGGAATTCGCAATTTGTGACTAGGCGATAGGTACCGTTGTAATTTACACATAGTTTAACTAACATTTGTGCATTCAAAGTTTTAACAAACGTAACAAGCATGGCACAAATGAAAGTAGAACAAGCGAAATTATTAAATTTGCAACCTAAACAAATGTAGGTCGGGGCCGATGAATTAAACATACTGAAGATTTATTGTTCGAATATGTAAATACTGAAAACCGCCAAAATCTTAGATTGAAATCTTGGATCTAAATATTTAATTCATACAAATGTTTTGGTGTGAGAAAATACATCAAATTCTGTTGTTAGACGTGTCGAGACGAGAATCGAGATAAAATATCAATCAATCGTCAAAGTTAAGCGTAGTATGTGTGTATGGGAAGTGATTCCCATGTTCCGTCCTACTCTACTTGTCAGGCACTCGTGCAATGTTGCCTCAGTGCCTTACGCGCACAGAAAAACCATAAAACTGCGCTTTCGATCCGGACCCGCAACTCGTGAGCGAGTTTCTATTTGGGATGATAACCAAGTACAGTCGTGTGCGAAACCCCATGGCCTTTATAATAATAATAATAATTTAATTAAAAATCGTCTAATGGGCCTCTGCGAGTTGGCTTCGACTCCTCGTACGCCTTACAAAGGTCCGGGACCCCAGGGTCCCGAGATATGTAAAATATATAAAAATAATAATAATAATAATACCATTTATTTCAGGCAAAATAGGCCCATAGAAACATACCTTAACCTAACATACATATTTTAATATAAAGCTTGTGTTAATAAAAAGGCTTAAGACTATGTTAGTAGCACTTCACTTTGCACTAGCTGCACTTTGTGCTGTTCTGTGGAACTTGTCCGCGGAAGCGACGGAACACCACGTCTTGCGGCCAAAAGTCTTCTTCCATGACGGTGGGCAGATACAGATTCGGAGCACGCACGATGAACGCCTTGAAGTTGATGTTCCGGTGCGATTCCAGTAACTGCACCCTCGGCGTGTACGTTGTCCTTTATGACTTCGACTCTTAATTGAGGAGTTGAGGACCCTATGTAACATCGCTTTATTTTTCAAGTGCCTTATACTACGCCAAATAGCAACAAGATGTAATCCCATTATATTTTCATTTCAATTTTTTTTTTGATAAAGCCAATTTATTTTCTTATTCCAGTTTTTAATTTGTTTTGCGCATTGAAAATAATGTCAAGTATCCTATTCCGTTCGGAAAAGTTCGTTATTTACGCGGCCCCGTTGATGTTTCCATTGCCGACATAGACTCTCATTAAAAAATAAACATCAAAAGGACAACTTAATCCAAATTTAAACTTGGGGCCTCCCCAAATTGTATTTTAATTGCTGTATTATTACATCAGTTTAGCATCATAGATAAATATAAAAATCAATTGCCGTGCGTTAATTTATTTATTTGTTGAAACTTCATGTACAATCGTGGTACATAGGCGGACTTAATGCCACAACGCATTCTCTACCAGTCAACCTTTGGGTTAAATATAAAAACACTAGCTTTTGCTCGCGGCTCCGCCCGCGTAGATGTCGGTTATCGCGTAAAAAAGTAGCCTATGTCCGTCTCCATATCCCAGGCTACATCTATGCCAAATTTCATGACGATCGGTTCAGCAGTTTAGGCATGAAAACGAAACATACAGACAGACAGACAGAGTTACTTTCACATTTATAATATTAGTATGGATTGTGATAGGGTACAAAAATAATGTCTAAAATACTAACTTCTTGATTACGAGAATTTATATACTTTTATTGATACTAATACACTTATACAAATAAAATAAAATAATACATATTTAATCTCGCAAAAATTCGTTTGACCCGTAACGCGCCCGCGATATCGCGCCAGTCTGCGAGAGCCTTATTTCTTTCTTCGAATTAATTCCAAAAAGTAAGGGGGTAAACTTTGGAGCGAGTTATTTTAAAGTTTTAGACGTGACAAAAATGATGGCAGACCCCTTATTGGCTAGATAAATCGTTGGTACAGCGCTTCAAAATTCTAATTCTATCCAACTGGCGCATATCAAGGATTCTCTTGTAACAAGATAAACGCAAAAAAGTTTATATTCAACGTTTTTGTTAAGAGATACTGCTACAGAAATTCTTGAATGGTGAATTAGTTCAGGCAACCATGTTACCATGGGGGTAAGCAGAAACTATAGAGCGTCACCTGCTACCTACGCTCCTTACACATACTCCTTTTGCTTCGTTAACATTCATACATCTGGTTATATCTACATCTCTATAGTTTCTGCCTACTCCCATGGGAAAAAGGCGTGAGTTTATGTATGTATGTACCATGTTATCAATCCATCATATAAGTTACTAGCTTTTCCCGCGGCGCCGCCCGCGTGGACGTCGGTTATCGCGTAAACGTAGCCTCATATCCTTCTCCATATCTCAGGCTATATCTCTGTCAAATTTCATGATGATAAAATAATAATAAGTAAATAAAATAATAATGAATTAATTTACAAAATAAAGGGTTTTTACAAATGTTACTAAATAAATAATTGTATATAATATATAAAATAATAATTATAATTTTAAATTAAATTCGGTATTAATAAAACAGTATAACTTACTAACTACTTAACAAATAATAAGAGTTATCACATTAAACAGTCAGTGTTCTTCCTCCTCTCTCCTACTTGATCTATGCTGTGCCCGACAGGATCCATAATTGTAACTACCAACTTTAAACATTATGGTATGCAACAAAGAATTGAGAATTGATCCGTTCAGCGGCTTAGGCGTAAAAGCGTTACAGACAGACAGACAGACAGAGTTACTTTCGCATTTATAATATTAGTAGGGATTATTCACAAGAAGAGTGCTTCTATGAAGTACGCCGTACGCGATCGCTAGCCTAAGCTGGATTGACAACTTTCTTAATACGTCCTTATACTCTCATAGCTCTTAATGTATAGGGCCACTTGAGCTTTTTCTATTATAGAAAATAATTCACCGTGGCTTATACCCGGTGATGCTACCAGACAGACTAATAACTTTTTAATAACAATCATGTTCGGAGATTTGAGCAGTAGGTATTCTTTTTTGCCCCACACTTGGAATTTTTCCTGTATTGTGGGTGCGTTTACAAACATTAAAACTTACATACACAAACAGCTCATCAAATCAAATCAAAATATTTTATTTCACATAAACCTACATGGGCACTTATGAAACGACAGAAGCTAGGTGCACGGTTCTAATTAGTCGTTTCCCATGGAGAAGAGCCGGCAAGAAAGTCCACGGTTACTCTTTAAAAAATAATTGGCATTACAATATTATTAAATAAAAGTGATAATAGGTATGGGAGGACAGTGTAGGCCTTTCAATAATTACCAGGTCCTTAACAAAATAGAAAAGTGCCAACAAATCTACACTCTACTAGGCCTACAACGTTCTCACATTCACAAAATAGAAAATAATCTAAGTATATAAAAGATTAATGACATGATTGTAATTACAACTACAGTAACATATCTGAATAAATATCATGTCCACAAAAGCCACTAATAAAGAATTGGAATTCGATTCGTAGGTAAATAATGAAAAGATTATGTCAAGGCTAGGCTAGGCAAGGCGTCAAGCTAGACCCGGAAACAATTATTTGTAGGTTATACAAATATTTATTCCGTGCGGGAATCAAACCCGCGACACGCAGCACAGCAGTCAATCGCTTAACCACGCGCCAACCGTGCCGTCAATTCTTGTTTTAGTGCAGTTTACTTTTAAAAGAAAACGAAGCAGATTACCTAACGATAAAAGATTAATGGAGAATCTTCTTATTTTTTAGACAGTGTTTAGTAACTTCACTTTTGAAGGATAGAATTCCAATCAACTCCGACAGGTTCTGACGAAGTAATCGCGGATTTTATATACGCGAAACTTGCTGTCTAAACCGATCTATGGTACGTTTTCATATTTCGCAATTTACTTCGTTAATATAATAATTTATTCTATAAGGTTTCTCATTATAAATTGGATTATGGGTAGCTCAGGTCAAACGGTGGAGAAATATAAACTAAAACTAAAATTTCTAATGAAATTCTGTTGCTTTATTCAGTTAATTTTGTTTATGAATCGATAAAACTAAAGCTTTATTTTTGGTTGAATATTCCTTGTTTACGTTGATCATTAAATTCCGCAACATAATTTTAGCCCCGGAATGGCGAAAGTTTTAATTTCTAGTGCGGGAGAGCTCCCTAGTTAGGGTAGATTGTAGAACATCTGTCGTTATTTCTGCCATAACAATCGTAGTATCAATTTATTCAGGCATTACCTTGTTATCTACTGCCATGATTTAACATTTTTAGTTTTGAACAAGTTCATTTTGAGTGTAGCTTTTTAAAGTACGATTCTTGTTGTTTTTTTTTTTTGGTTTTTAAATGTAGTAAGTAGGTCGGTAAATCGTTTTAGTTCAGTGGTAGCAGTTACAAACCCAGATTTATCAGAGAGTCCTAAATTCAAAATTCTGTGTGGTGTGGTGAATCAATGTGATCAAACTCAAACTCAAATCATTTATTTAAATTAAACCATTTACAGGCACTTTTGAATTGTCACAGAGTCTGTCAGTAAGAAAAATGAAGCTACATGCCCATTCCAAAGCGTAGTAGGCACCTATGGAGAAGAACGGGCAAGAAACATCATGGACACTCTTTTAAACTAAATTGTTACAATAATATTAGTTACATCTATAATGTTGAATTTATAACTAAATGTGAAAACGATGTAAACATAAAAAATAAAAACTTACACGTTAAAAGCGTCCAGAGTAGGTACAGCAAATAGAAACAAAATAAAATAATTAAAATAACCCGTGGCAGCTAAGAGATATCTTTTGGGAAGCTGCGTTGCTATGTTATTGTTACTGTTTCGGTACTATTACTGTTAGATACATGGGTAACCATCACTGATTGTTTAATCAGCAAGTACAAGTACGCCAATATTGTTATTCATGTATGCATAGATACACGATGCGTCTCCATACATAGAATACATACTAACGATCCAGCTCAAAATCGAATGTGGAATTGGGATAGAACTCCAATTTCATTCTCTGACAAAGCCACGAGTAAACCATGTTTTTCATCGTATGCGCACTTATAACCTTGACATTTTTGCTAACGGGCGAATACCTTATGTAATATGGAGGTGCTTAAGAATCCATCTCAGTAACATGCAAAATTGTTCGCGGGATCATCCCCGGTTTTATCAACGCAAATGTAAAAAAAGTAACAGAGGTGAGATCAGAAACGTTTTTTGAATATGATTACTGACATGTATCAAATCTACATACCTACCTCTTGAAAAAACAGAAGCTAATAAAAATATTGCCTCAATCGCGGTAACATAAGAAATGTCGCGGATTAATCCGCAAAAAGTAACGTAATGTATTTTTTATTTTTTATGCTTTAACTAATTGTGCCTATGCCCTAAATGTTACGACACACTTGTACTCTATTTGAAATAAGATTAGACATTTAAATAAACCTTTTATACAGTCCGTTCAACCGATTTTGACTTCTATTGTGTTGATGGCATGAGATATGATAGCTGCAGTAAACAATTGGTATTGTATCCACTTTTTTGCTTTCAATGCCATCCTTATGCCTACGGAATATGAGTCAAAATCGGTTGAACGGACTGTAAAAAACGTTAATTTAAATGTGTAATCTTATTTCAAATGGAGTATAGGTCGAAAGTTCAAGCGTTATTTGAACTTTGACATTGACATAGTCTAGCAGCGATTTTGAGAAACAAAATTTGACTTTGAAGATAGCTAAGAACTGATTTTGTTGCTTTATTTTACACTTGCACACAAAAAAAATATTAATGTTGGTTTTTGTGCAACACTGAGTGTAATCAGCAGTGTAATGCAACATGGTATCTCGGACGATGACCGAACATTAAATGTAGTGAGTAACAGTGCAAAGTCCTTCTTTGGATTGATCGTGCCGCTATCACTGTGTATAAGCATCCACATTCGCGAAGTTACCATACGTTCCCCTTATCAATTAAATTGTATGTTTCTATAGTTTTTACCCGACCTATTTTTAACCATTTGTGAGTTCGACAGTACCTTCATATTCATATTAGGGTCTACTGCATTACAATCATCATTATGTACATGTAAACACCAAATTTTCGCCGTAAATTGAACACAATCAATAAAAGAACAAACAGAATGTAAAGTCTAAAACGAATTGGACGTCCAATATGATATCGTATGCAAATGGATGCACGAGTGATTTGCATATTGTGTTGTAAAAGGGTTTGAATGGTGACCAACTGACCTGTGACCCCAAATTCTTATTTTCAATTAAAAACGTCGTTAAATTCGACGTCATTCGTCTACACGGTAAGCGTATTGTTTTAGCTTCAATGGACATCGATGCTGACCTAAGTATTAGGCGAAAAGTAAAAAATATAAAATTTAATAACAACAGTCGATATGTCGTGGGACACCAGTACGCTAATTGCGTTATAACACTTATAACACAGTATCAATCGTAATCTGAATGGTTTTGAAGCATATCGCTAATCCATATGTTCGAAAAATTTGTCCGCTCAACAAAATCAAGCAATGAATGTTGTTGAACTGTCAAAATTGAACCCATCCCTACTGATAGTGTATTAACCAATTACCCCAGTTAGAACGAAATTATTTTCGCTTTTGCACACATGGCGAATGAGAGCTAGAACACTTTTTTCGGTCTAGCTCTCATTCGCCAAGTGTGCAGAGTGTAAAAAAATAAATCAACATTTCAGGCATGACAGTAACAATCTCAAATACCGGTCCCTCGTAGCATTACGAAAGAATTTTTTGCGATTGTAAAAATAAGTGATCCCTTTCCGTAAATTGCATACGTTGGAAGAAAAAATAATGATTGTCATTCCCTTCGTTTGTGATATATAAATCTGAATTTGAATATATTACGCTTTCGGTGGCAGGATCGAGGATCAAACGGATTAGTAGATATGTAAAATGCTTTAAATTGAGTCTTGTTTGGAAGGCAAAGAAACCTTCTTACGAAGTAATATGGAATTATGCGAGGGTAGGCTATGGGTATCAATTTACATCTTTTTTCTGATGAAGCTTATCCAAGTTGGTACTGCTTTTAGATTTTCGTATTGAAGTAATTATATTGCATGATCTGCCAGTTCAATATGCAAAGACTTTACCTGTTAGGACTTGCTGAGTATCCATCATGTGACAATAGAGTGCCAGGAAATTAAGTTCCAAATTTCAAAAAATAAAAGAGTAAATTATTCCACCCCTCTATCACCATTAATCCTCGTAAATTTTTCTAGGCGATCTTAAGCCGCCTGCTAGTGACACCCAGTTCTGTTCCATTCAAATAAGTAAAGGGGGCGTGGCGTAAAGGATACGGATTGGTGTGAATTTCGCAGAGGTTGTTAATTATATGGTCTTCAGTGTCGATCGCAAGCTCCTTGCGGTTTCAAGGAAAATTACGACTCACGTACATGCCTCGTTTAACACGCGTTCAGTTTAATCAAGACGTAAAAAAGGAAATTCGGAGGTCTGGCTCGAACATTTATTTCTCAACGTACAATTTGTTATTTTTACTTAAATGTAGGTATACAACGTATTTTTTTTTTTAAACCTATAACTCTAGGGTTATATAGTCTTTAAGTAAAAATAATACAAAAAATCCTAGAATATTTATGTCTTTCAAAAATGCATAGTTTCGAAGATATCATCAATCATAATTAATTTAGCGAATCGTTACTTTTGCGACGTGCCAAACTTGATGAAACTGAGATTCTCGATGTGTGTAGGTATCTAAGTTTCATTGATAAATACGAGTAAAGGCTCGTACAGACTAGTGCGATATCGCGGGCGCGACGCGACACTAGTAGCACAATTTCTTTGTCGGTGCCTGTCGCGGCCGCGATATCGCGCGAGTCTGTACGAGCCTTAATTCATTCTCTTTAATGAGAAGGAATTACTACCAATCATTCATATTTAAAGCTAAGAAAATGCGACGTAGTAATATTTCTCGTAAGAGTGTTTTACATTACTAATCGTGACTTTGCTGAATTATTTTTTATGAAAAATGAAAAAAAAAATGAAAGTTAATTGAAAAATAATTCATATGCCAGTTGATTCTTTGATTTGGTCACATTCATACCCTAGAGTAATGGGATATAAAAAAAAACACCTTGTTTATATAATTATATTACTAGCTTTTGCCCGCGGCTTCGCTCGCGTTAATTTAGAATTTGACAATCAATTCGGATTAAAACTCACTACTAAATTTTCTATATAATTCAATAATGATTCGAAAGACACGTGGCGCCATCTATTATCATAAGAACGTTATTATTGTTTTCCTCGGGAACAGTGTTTTTTTTTTTTCGGGATGAAAGGTATCCTATGTCCGTTTCTGTACACCTGACAACGTATATGCAAAATTTCATGATGATCAGTTCAGTGGTTTAGGCATGAAAAAGTAACAAACAAATTTACTTCCGCATTTATAATATTAGTTAGGACGGAAAACGTGTAAGAGGAATACGGAGGTTGACTTCGATACTGTAAAATTTAAATAATTTTCAAGTAGGAAAAGTAGGAAAATAAGCGGAAAATAATCATCTATTTTCCAGCCCAGGAAAAATTAATAAGCAGCCAAAGTAATGATAGGTAACAATTTCAGGGATTCCCAATAGTGGTTATTCTAATTACTTCCGCCGCGCCGGCTCTGTTTACCTTTTAATCGAGGAAAGCAAATATACTTTTCTCGCACTGACTCTTATTCTCTCTCGATATTCTAGAATATTAGGCGGTGAGTTGATTTACTTCTCAAACTTTAATTACCTGCTACAAACTTATCTAAATCTTCGATCCTAACTAATATATAAATGCGAAAGTAACTTTGTTTATTACCTTTGCACATTTATAGATATTTTTGTTTTTTATACGTCATTCATTATGGAAATAAAGAGGCTATAATAATAACAATAATTTGTTTAAGATAGATAGGTATTACCTGAGTATTTTTAATTATTAGAAAAGATACCTACATCGCACCCCCGGTGCAACACTGTCACTTATGCAAAAAGTAACTTTTTCAGGAAAAGTATTTTAAACTGATGTATCTTATCATATACATAGTTGATGGCACTTCCTGATTTAGGGAAGATGAATAGGTTATATCCTGACGTGTTCTTTTAAGTTTATAATAAAATAAATGAAACCAAATAATTAAAATTAATACACTTCTCCTGAAGCATAAGTATTTTATAGTTTGCATAAGTGACAGTGTTGCACCGGGGGTGCGACATATTTTGGTCTTATGAAAGACCCCAATGACTATTATTTGGGTCCAAATATTATACAATATGACCCGGAATTAACGTACACCACCAAACACCCCAATTAACACCCTAATTATTAATAGTATAAATGCGAAAGTAAGTTTGTTTGTTACATTTTCTCACCTAAACCACTGAACCGATCATCTTGAAATTTTGCATATACGTAGTCAGGTGTAGAAAAACAGATATAGGGTATCTACCTTACATTCCTGAAAAAAGTACTTTTCCCGAGGAAAACAACACTAACGTTATTTTGATAATATATATATATCGCGCCACGTGCCTTTCGTATCATGATGGAATTATTTTATAGAAACTTTAGTAGTGTGTTAAGAGTTAGAGCGAGCAGAGTACAATCCGAATTGATTGTCAAATTCTAAATTAATGCGAGAGAGAATGTCAAATTCTATAAAACACAAAGTATCTATGTAGATACATAGATACTTTGTGTTTTATAGAATTTGACATTCTCTTTTAGAGAGACATCTCTCATTCTTTTAGAGAGACATTCTCTTTTCGAGAGAGAATGTCAAATTCTATAAAACACAAAGTATCTATGTAGATACATAGATACTTTGTGTTATAGAATTTGATATTCTCTCTCGCATTAATTAAGAGTTTGACAATCAATTAGGATTGTACTCTGTTTGCTCTAACTCTTATGTCCGTTATAGACTTTGAAACTCCTGAACGGATCCTGAAAATTCTTTTTGCATTTGATAGCCCAATTGTTGAGGAAAGTTATTGGCTATTTATTATCACGCTACGATGCTTAGGAGCCGGGCAAAAAGAAAAAGAAAAAGAAAAGTTAGAAAGGACACGGATTCTGAAAACTAGCGTAGTAGCACACGCCGGGTATCCGCTAGTTAAGATATAATTACAAAATTAAGAGAGAATCATAAGTATCTGAATAAAACTTCACACAATTTTTAAACGAACTTTAAATGAAAAAGTTGTGAAAGCGGTTAATAGCATTTTTTTTCTTTTTATTTTACACTTGTACTTGTCAAGTACTTCTAATACAATTCTAGTTAATTGTCTGCAAAGTTCGAGTTAATGAGTTTTGTTCTATAACTCATTTTTCTAAAGCTTTTCATTACCGATCCATAAACAACTTTAAAGTAAGTTACACAACTTATAAGTGCGAAGTTATGAACGTATTTCTAGACTGGCATGAATTAAAATTGTGGCTGGCTCTGGTATTCTGATTGGGCAATGAAAATTTTTAACTATCCATAACGGTTGATCATTATTTGTACAATCAAACTCGTTTAGATCAGCTCTCCCGCAATGTGGGGAGAGTCCGAATAGAATAATGGCGCGGTGTAATTGACGGGTCCCTGAAGTTTGGGTAATTAATTTTCGACCCGCGCCGATCTATCAGAGTTTACATAGAATTAATAAGGATTTGGGAAGGGCGATAAACGTGCCTTTTTAGACAGCGGCCACACTTGCGCGCATGGTTTCGACAGGGCAGGCCCCGCTGTCGAAACACGCCTAATTTGCATGCAAAACTTTTCATCAAAGTTATAATCCGCGCCACAATATTGGCAACTTGGCGAACAAATCACTTCTCGGTGTTACCTAATTCGAGTATAACGTTTCATTAAGCTGTGATTACGTCAAGGTAAGCGATATGCATATGGCGCTAAATCATTAGCTGTCTTGGTTATATTAGGTACAGTTACTTGTAATTAGCAAGTCAACATTACAGTTTTAAAGTTTTGGTTCTGAATCGTTAAGAAAATGTATTAATTAAGTGGATATCATTATTTGCAGCAGCTTTAGCTTACAAGTTATCCAAGGTTAAGTAAAATAATATGTAATCTGTTTATCAAAAGGAGAATTATCAACAACAACAAAAAAACCGGCCAAGTGCATGTCGGACCACGCACAATGAAGGGTTCCGTAGTAGGAATGAATTTATCCCAAGAACAAACTTATCATGTAGTTGAAAAACATGTTTTCCTATACAGAATGTATGGGAGAACATTTTTTTCAACTGTACATGTAAGTTGGTCGCCAATTACTCGGTAAATTATAAAGCCTACTTAGCTGTGATAGTTTTTCTTTTAACTGCATTATATATAGGTACTACTGCTGTGACATTTGAATTTCTAACTACAACCGTTTAGTTGGTAGAGGGTGGGACACTTGACTCTAACGAAAATTGGTACTTTTAAGCTTGATAAGTCACGAACGGTTTACTTAATCAAATACGGTCTTCCCAAACCCCTAATATTTTTGAAAGACCTATCCAACGGTGTCCCATATTATGGAAAGGAAGAAAAAAAATATATTATCATCCCCACTTTACATGTAGGGGAGGTACCTACCCTAAATAATTGTTTTTTATTTTACCACTTTTTCGGCGTCATTAACGTGTATACTCATGCCAAATTACAACTTTCTAATACCAATAGTTTTTGAGCTAAACCGCGGACAGACAGACGGACATGGCGAAACTATAAGGGTTCCTTGTTGACTACGGAACCCTAAAAAATGGTACCAATCTGCGGATACTCAAATAGCATGTGTTCATTGCTTTTGACAATAAGTCTCTTTTACACTATCAGCTAAAGAAGTGAAGATTTAACTTAAAAAAACTTGGACAAAGATCTTTTTAAAATTTCAAAGCGCAATAAATTATTGTCTAACGCCGAAAATCCGCGGCCACCGACACAGACCGTTTATTTTTTTCTTCTTCTGTCTCACCGTCTTGTGTATCGCTTAATGTAGATAAAATAAAACTGTATCTTCATAAATTTTGTTTACCTGCCTTGCGTCCAATAAAATTTTGTATACAGAGCCTTTCGTTTATCTTATTTAATATTTTATTTGATAAATGTAGGTAATGTAGACTGCTCGTACATATTTAAATAGCGTATGTGCGGAGTCCAAGTTAGCATTCAGCGCGCTGAGTTATTCAGAAGTAAAATTTTGCGAAATACAGTGTACCACAAGCTCGTCCAATTTCATACGCTAATTTGACTCACTGGTGCCGAATCCCTTGTTCACAAACTAAACTAAATTTAAGTTCAGTGCATCTTTTTCTTTCTATTTCATTATAAAAAGGACAGAAGATAAATTTTAGTTTAGTCCTGTCAAATTAATCAGCGCTTGACGTAAACTGACGTAATTTTAGTCGGCAAGTTTTTAATCACGTCTAAAACTTGTATGGAGTAGTGACAGGCGCTGATTAATTTGACAGGACTAAACTAAAATTTATCTTCTGTCCTTTTCTTAATGAAATAGAAAGCAAAAGATGCACTGAACTTAAATTTAGTTTAGTTTGTGAACAAGGGAATCGGCACCACTGTCTAGGAATTAAATTAGGCTGTAACGCTTGTGGACTGCCCACAAGTTTCTAGGAGGTCGGTATCTATTGCAGTTGTAGCGCAGAAATCCTTATCAAAGATTGATTGCTTAATCAAACCATCGTGGACCTAACCGGCCCTGGGATGCTAGGAATTATTAATGCACTTGTTTGCTTTGCCCGCACACCTTAATTGTAACTGACGGTTGTTGTTTATTCACGTTTCACCTGTCCATTTACGAGATACTTCGCTAAGAGAAAGTTATTAGTTCTAATGTTGCTCATGTGGCGGTATTATTAGTTTACAGCCGAGTAAGTATCGTGTGTTGTGTGGAGTGACGAGAATGGATAAAGTCAGAAATGAGTATATAAGGGGAAGTTTGAAAATGGCGCCTGTGACAGAAAAGTTGAAAGGACGTCGTTTGGCATGGTATGGGCATGTGATGAGGAGGGAGGAAACGCATGTGACGAGGAGAGTGATGAAGATAAATGTGGATGGATGGAGAGGGAGAGGAATGCCCAAAAAAATATGGATGGATTGTGTCAAGAATGATATGAGGGAGAAGGGAGTCAATGATAGAGTGACGGTAGACAGGGGGGAATGGAAAAAGAAAACGTGTTGCGCCGACCCCAAGTAACATGGGACAAGGGCAGGAAGATGATGATGAACCGAGTAGTTATCGTATGAATTTATTGCTGGAACTGACAATTATTAGTCATTATATTTTGATACACGTGGTTATTTTAGTGGTTTAACGACCAACATAACATAACATCACGCTTGTATTCCCCGAAGGGTTAGGCAGACATGTACCTTTAGTATACCCTCATTCGCCAGTTATGTTTTAGTCCTACGTAATAGGGGGCCAGCCTATAAATCATCCGGGCACAAATCCAGGCTCCGGGCTGCAGGTATTAAGGGCCGGTTGTTTCAAACGGTTGGTTAACGTAACATACGTACGTCAAATAATAACGATTACATATGATGTTTAATGTTCGTTAAATACAAAGCGTTGTTTCACTGCATAAAAAACCGATCGTCAAACTTCAAATGTAGAAGAATAAAATGACGTTAACCAGTGGGTTACTGTAATCGTTATTTTTTAACGAACGTTAAGGGCATAATTTTGTTAAACAACGCTTTTTTTGGTTTGACGATTGTTAGCGCCATTTATGACGTATACGCGTGCGCCAAGTGGATGTGAAACAACCCGCCCTTAGTCTGAACGGCCCAAAGCGAATGGACCGCGGGCCATTTGACCGTAACCAAAAATCGTCTACGTTCCAAATGACAGGAGATAAAATGATTTAAAAATGAATTTAAAGGGACACTGGCTTATATTGTGATAGTCGCATAGTTTATGAATTTTAAATATTTAAATATTTACTTATTTGAAATCATCTAAATAAACAGAATAGATCTTCATAACCGGTTGACATGACTTCAGATAGTTAGCAGGAGACTCCCTGGGCGGCGGGAATCGATAGCCAATTCCCGGCCACCGTAGGCGCGGGCTTGCGGACGGCGAGCAATGGGCAGCTCGCTGTCCGGTAAGGACCAGCCGGTCGATTCTGTAAAAATCTCACCGTGAAAACTCGGGTTAAGTGAACTTGCAGTGAAATGTAATTCCACTCTGATGCTAGGGATTGACACTTCAAGCTCCCTTCACCTAAGTTCTCACGGTTAGATTTTTACAGAATAGCAGAACAAGCCCGGGTCGACGGCGCGTTGTACTCCACGCGCGCCTCTGAGAGATGTTAGCACGAACTGACGGGGTCCATTAGGACCGATGCCTGCTAGGGTTGCAGGTTTGTCCGAAAGGGATACCGTGGCCCTGGCACACAGGCAACTGAAGGAACACGGGTGGGTTTTAGTCAGTAAAGGTTTGACACGCCCTCCCGCTCCACCCAGAGCGAGAGAAGTTATTTTATAATTTCCCACCCAAAAAAAAAAGGTAGCTAGCATGGTTTTTACTAAATCTTATTGTTTAATTGTAATGTTTTATATTTTGTTGATTTGTTTCTTTAAAATAATATTGATTTTTATTTAAAATTATTTACTTACCAAATTTAACTTTTGTAAACATTTTATATTATTGTTGGTTAGTTTTCTAAAAAGGTAATGCAAATCCAAGAAAAAAATTAAAACTTTTGTTTCAACTTCTTAACTTTTGCACCCGAATGAACTTGATGTAGATTATGACATTTTTGTTTACAAATTTTGATCAGCGGTCCTTTGGGACGCAGACGATTTTTGTTTACGGTCGAATGGCCCTGGGGCCATTCGGTTTGGGCCGTTTAGACAAAATACCCGGCCTGCTACATTCCAGATGGAAAAACCCAATAACACTTTGCCCGACCCGGGAATCGAATCGAATGACCTTATGATCACCAGTAGCGCTTGCGACCACTAGACCAAAGAGGCAGTCCACCAATTAGAAACGACCAATTAGAAAGAAAATACATTTCGCAATGAACCGTTTCTTTGGATATCCTTAGAACATTGCAACATTTGGGTTACCTACCTACATTTATAGGATAAAAGTATTATCCGAAGGGTATTACGGTCGTTTGTGGCCTCGTACAACTCATACATATGGGAAAATATTATTAGAGTGCATATTCAAGTCGACGATCTTCGCAACACACTTACCTATACTTACTCTATTTGAAATAAGATTAGACATTTAAATAAAACTTTTTACAGTCCGTTCAACCGATTTTGACTCTATTGCGTAGGCATAAGGATGGCATTGAAAGCAAAAAAAGTGGTTACAATACCAACTGTTAACTGCAACTGCCGTTTGTCATGCCACCAATGCAACAAAAGTCAAAATCAGTTGAACGGGCTGTAAAAAACCGGCCAAGTGCGTGTCGGACCACGTACAATTAAGGGTTCCGTAGTTGGGATGAATTTATCCCAAAAACAAACTTATCATGTAGTTGAAAAACATGTTTTCCTATACAGAATGTAAGGGAAAACATTTTTTTCAACTGTAAATGTAAGTTGGTTGCCAATTACTCGGTAAATTGTAAAGCCTACTTAACTGTGATAGTTTTCCTTTTAACTTCGTTATTTAGAGGTACTACTGCCGTGAAATTTGAATTTCTAACTACAACCGTTTAGTTAGTAGATGGGGGGGGGGGACTTGACTCTAACGAAAATTGGTACTTTAAAGCTTGATAAGTCACGAACGGTTTGCTTAATCAAAAAACGGTCTACCCAACCCCTAAAATTTTTAAAAGACCTATCCTTCGATATCTCACAATATGGGAAGGACGAAAAAAAATATCATTCCCACTTTACATACCTATAGGGGAGGTGCCCTAAATAATTGTTTATTTCAAAATTTTATTTTACCACTTTTTTGGCGCCATTAACGTATACTCATGCCAAATTACAACTTTCTAGTTCTAATAGTTTTTGAGCTAAACCGCGGACATGGCGAAACTATAAGGGTTCCTTGTTGACTACGGAACCCTAAAAAAGGTTTATTTTGATGTCTAATCTTATTGCAAACGGAGTATAACTACATCTATAGGATAAAAGTATTATCCGAAGGGTATTACGGTCGTTTGTGGCCTCGTATAGCTCTTACATATGGGGCAATAGTATTAGAGTGCACTTAGACTATTCAAGTCGACGATATTCGCAACACACTTACTTACGTAGGTATCTATTTAAATAAGTAGCTCTTATATCCCGTAACACAGGATAATCCTAGCATGGACGTCATAATCTCATTTGTGTTATCTATTAAAATGTAAGTACATAGGTAGGTATATAAACTTTTTGGTCCAAAAACAACGAAGATGATGATTAAGTACTTAAGATATACAACGAATTCCAAAAAAACAAATATATATTTAGTGGGAAATTAAGACAATATTTGTACCTACCTTTTGACAAAGTAACCGACATTTATTTGATTTTCGCTGTCTCTAGAGAATACTCCACGAGGTAATTACTTCGACATTGCTCGAGTTTTTGCGACCGACCTACCCACACATTTGTAATGGCGGAAACGAAAGACGTAATTATTACCTACTTCTTACGATACAATTTCTTTCAAAGCCCTTTGCTATCATAGATACATTGTCGATGGTTAAAATGTATAACTTAAGAGGGTTGTCACCGGCCTACCGTCCTACGTGACTGAGAAGTAATTATGAAAAACGGCTCAATCAACTATATCAGTGTGTCTCGAATTTTCTAATACCTTTTTTAAAGTTTCTTAATGGGACACGAAGCAACAAAATTCGATCTAAATAAAAACGGCCACATTCATCTAGATCGTATTTCGTTGCTCCGTGGCTCAATATGAAACTTTATAAAAGGTATTAGAAAATTCTAGACATACTTACTGAGGTATCTTATTGAGCCGTTTTTCATAATTCCTTCTGTCACGATTTTTTTTTAAGGGGTTATTTATATAGCTCTCGCTCTGAACATCTATGCTCAGCTGGGTAACAAAGCTAATCTAGTTACAGTAGAAACCTGTTTTGTCACGTTAGTAGCTACTCTGTTCTAGCCAATTGTCCTGAATGTTTCTGATTGAATTATGTTCAATTTCTGTCGTAAAAGCGAATTTCCCCATTAAAATGTACAGCATTCGCTTGTTCATTCATACCTAGATACCAATTATAAAATGTCACGTCTCTCTGTATGTCTGTCAGTTAGTGTGCCTTCGAGAACCAGCTATTAAGGCGAGGTTCTTCGAGCGTGCATTTTTGTTCTAGAGATGGCAGCTGGGCGCGAGTAAATTGTGTCGTAAATTTCGTTAATTTTGGGTTGAAAATGATATGTTTTACGATATTAACAATGCTAAACCCGACGGACATTACATCATCATAAACGTTTATTTTGATGTGATTTTCAATACATATGTGGTATAATACTGAAATAAAATTATTTTAATCTACAAAATAAGGGTATGTTTGGATTTTTTTCTATCGAGCGAACTTTATCCAATTATGTAACGAGTACCGGACGTACCTACAAAAAGGTCTCAAAAGCAACATATAATTTTTTCACGTGTGATTACCGTTTCTAAATAAATTAACATTAAAATTACATTTCCTAGAGGTTAACTTGAAGAACCTCGCCTTAAATTATACGTGTTATATTATCATACATAATGTTCTCTGGCTACGTTTTAGGCTCCCAAGATTTTGAAGATAAGGCACAGCTATTAAAATAATAATACCTAAGTACAAATAAACTTTTGAGCTTAGCCAGCTTTTTTATCTCCACATTCATCGTCCAAGATAAAACCTAAATCGAAAATATATACATTTTAGATCAAAAGCAATAAGGCTACGTATAATTTTGCGGTGAAACTATAAACAAACTATTCCGTACATAATCTCTGACCCCATTTAGAGGAGCCGCCCCCGAATTGTAAATAACTAGGTATCACGTGGTTCCGAATCACGACGTGAATGGAGAAATTTATTACAGTCACAGAGAAAAAAAAAGAGCGTTTTTATTACCGGAGAAATAGGTTTTAGGTTATTTGTTAATGAGAACCTTTACGAGGTGCTGAAAGCGTGGGTGGAGATGGGTGATAATGGAACCTACACAATAAGACTGTTACAAAAAAAAAAAATATATATCCTCGTGAGACCCAGACACATTTTGGGTTCATTAAGCATTAAAACCGAACAGTCCGTTTAAATGGACAAAAATTTTATAGTGCTTAAGTCCCGAGACTTGTTGTTGAAAATTTGACATGTTAGAGTTATTAGTTTGAAGTGAGACTTTCAGGGCATAGTTATGATAATAAATAGATGCCGTTTTATATAAAAAAATTAGTCAATAATTTGTCCGCCAGAATGACCTTTAGGTTAGAATGACTTTTAATCAAATAATATATTGAAATCCGTCCTTTCGTCCGGAAATTGGTAGAAATATCTAAAGATTACAGCCTAATTTAAAAAAAATATGAATGATTTCGTAATATGTCCATTTAAACGGCTAGTAGGCCTTAATACGAACTCATCCCGTAAAAGCTGTGGGTTTGAGTCGCCATCTTTATTTTGGGTATTTAAAGGGCGCGTCGGCCTCACGAGGATATAACTCTATGAACCAGTCAAGTAAAGTTAGTATATTAATTGTTTTACTTTGGTATTGTCCTTATTTATTTATTTATTTATCATTTACTAGCTTTTGCCCGCGGATGTCGGTTCGAGCCTATGTCCTTTTCCATATCCCAGGCTATATATCTGCCAAATTTCATGACGACAGGTTCAGCGGTTTAGGCGTGAAAACGTAACATACAGACAGACAGACAGACAGACCGACAGACAGACAGAGTTAGTTTCACATTTATATTTTTTTATATTATTATGGATATATACTTTATTGTACACCACAAAAATACATAACAAAAAAATAAATCAAACAATACAAAGTAAAGCGGCCTAATCACTTTCTGCGATATGTTCCAGGCAACGATGGAATGGATAGTAATTTGCCTGGTCTTAAAATGGGGCTGTCGTTGGTGCAAATAATAAGTACTCGTACCTATATAATATACTAAAATAGATACACAGACATATTCATATCCTAAATTATAGCTACATAAATACATACATACTAAATATATATAAGCAATGAAAATAAATGAAGACTATAGATAATTACACTACTATTACTCCTTAGTTGACTTATGAGAACATTGCACGGCTGCAATATGCATAGATTCCAGTACCAGTTGTATAGAATATCCGACTAACTACGAACACCAATACTGTATTTTTAGGTAGTGGTAGTCGGTATTTGTATAAATGATTCCGAACTATGTCAGGGCTGTTCGGGAATGACTGCGTTGTGATCGAGTCACTCTCAATGGGGAAAATCGAGTGGCATCCGAGTGTTTGCCGAGCGTATGTGCAATGTATCAAAACGTATCGATGTCGCTGCCGATAATATCGATATCGAGCGGGAAAATGATCGAGTTTTCATATTAGCCACCACTAATGTGCGGTAGGTTGAGAACACCTCTTTTGCCTTTGCCGACGTAACGAGCACTCACGCTCAAGGCTGAGCTACTATTGTACACTTCAATCGTGTTACAAGGATTTTTAATATAATATACTCCATTTACTATAAGCATTAGATAAATAACGGCTAAATAACGACAGTTATTGTGTAATATTGTTGAAATTACTGCACTATAGAGATATTTTTTTAATGTAAATGGTAAATAGATTACAGTGCTTTGTATTTATCGTGAAATAACGGAGTTTATTAAACGTTTACATCGAAATAACGAAAGGGTGAAAACAGTTATTTGTCTAATCCATACTTCCATACTAATCTACTCTCTGTCTGTCTGTATGTTACGTTTTCACGCCTAAACCGCTGAACCGATCGTCATGAAATTTGGCAGAGATATAGCCTGGGATATGGAGAAGGACATAGGCTACTTTTTTACGCGATAACCGACATCTACGCGCGCGGAGCCGCGGGCAAAAGCTAGTATTAAATAAAATTATCACATGCAGAAACAAAACATTCAAAAGCCTAATTAAAATTGAAGTGAAAAGTTAGTTCAAGAGTCAAATTAATTTAAAATATGTCAACAAATAAATACAATGTCAAATTTAAATCAATTATGTAAAATTCAGTGTCAAGAAAATTTAAACAATTGACAGTATAAATTCATAAAGGTCCTAGTGTTTAAATCAAAAGATAATTTATCATATCTACTATATAAAAATAAGTCGGGTTTTCCTTCCTGACGCTATAACTCCAGAACGCACGAACTGATTTCCACGGTTTTGCATTCTTTGGAAAGGTCTCGGGCTCCGTGAGGTTTATAGCAACTTTTTTTTTATTTATTTTTTTATTGTTTTTACGAAAAATTTGGGTAGGGTAGAGTAGGGTAGGGTAGGTAGGTAGGTAGGTAGATAGGGTAGGGTAGGGTAGGGTAGGGTAGGTAGGTAGGTAGGGTAGGGTAGGGTAGGGTAGTAGGGTAGGGTAGGGTAGGTAGGTAGGTAGGTAGGGTAGGGTAGAGTAGTGGAGTTTATACTATAGCTTTTGACAGAACGAAGTCTGTCGGGTCAGCTAGTATTTTATATTTTTCACTGCTATTATTATAGGTGTGGATTATAATGAAGTACCTATAGGTAACCCAAATAGCCACGCTTATTCGAGAATAGGAATTTTTGCCTTCTTAGAATAATTACCAACATAATTTCGTACGAACAAGTAATATTTTACGGTCAACTTTCAGAAAGTGACCTCCGTGAGACAAAGGGTCGATGGGATTATCCCGACTACCTTTTAATACAGGTAGAGGTCCCAGTACTCCCAGTGGATTCATAATTTAACTCTGAACTTCTGATACACTAGTCTGCACACTATTGGCCTGTCGGATTCGTTAATCTTTATTATCTGATGTTCAGAATCTGTTAGAAGTTTATAACTTTAGTTAGAATATTCCAGATTTATATCAAAGATATCTGTAACTATGCGACCCACATAAATTGCGTCGTGAAATCATTTATTTATCACATTTCAATTCAAATTGTCGTGATTCTATCATGATAAGCCCCAGTAAACAAATTAGGACTAGTACCAAACAGCGAATGGCCCAGTTACACGCGTAGGGCTGGTAACGACGTTAAAAAAGGAACCGTGAAAATCACTGAACTTTCGCACGTGTGTACTTGGTATTATAATTCTTACTCTTTCACGTCCTCATTTGTATACATTTTATCTTCTAGTGAATTGAGTGCTACACGGTATACATAGACTTTAGAGTGGAGAAGACAATATGGCGTGTTCTTGGATTATTTGTTTGGTAGCGGTAGCGGTGACGGCGGATGCCACGCTATATGACGACGACTACGACACCTACACGAAAGCGTATGACTACAAAAATGCAGGTAATTTTAATGGTTTCACTACTTTATTCTGAACTACATTATAGTTTATGCGACCAATTTGATTTTCACCGTTATGCCTCTCAGTCGAACCGAATGGCGTCTATTCCGAACTATACCCAAAGTCTCTAATTCAGATAATTTATGTAAACAAAGTAATGTCAAGAAATGTCACTGTCAAAATGACAGGACAGTGGTTCAAAACATTTTATCAATATTTTTTTTTTGTAATTAATCATCTATAAAATTAAAGTGAATTAATTATAAGAACTATGCAAACAAAATACCGTTGCCAAAAAATGTTTTGTGTAGTCTGTCGGAGACACGGCCTATGATTATCATAATCTGCCCTTTTAAGTCCACTGCTAGACGTAAACCTCCCAAAATCGATTTCATCTCGTAACAGTTTACAGCCGTTTTCATCCAAAATGAAATATACTACTTACAATAAGAATCTATGAATGAGAGTTGTAATATTAGTGTTGTTGAAGATGTAAAAAAAAAAATTGTTTGGATCTCCTGCATTGTTACCAGTATCATAAAATATTTTATACCAGAAAATCTCCATTTTTTTATAACTTTGTTGAAAACCGAAAATGGTCAAAAATAATTACGGTATGATTATTTTTTAATTATTATTTCTTAATATCAGTACCTACTTAAAAGACAATGGAACCTTCTTTTCGCCATTTTGTGTGAATTACCATTACGAAGATATTTTTTGATATGTTATCCCATTTGTTTACATAAATTATCTGAATTTGAGACTTTGGGTATACATAATAATTTATGCGACCAATTTGATTTTCACCGTTATGCCTCTCAGTCGAACCGAATGGCGTCCTCTCAATTGAGTTTTGTAACGAAGCCTTCAAGGCAATAGTCGCCGGAGCCTCTAACTAGATTTTCGCAACTGCCTAAGGGAATAGATTTGAACAATGCCTCTGTATTTAGTTTTGACTAGGTACATATATTTAGGTACTCATCGTAGATACCTACCACCGTATGGAGGTAACTATACCTATGTAAGTATTACACAGCTCAGTTATAAATTAATTATCGAATACTTCATAAAATACCTACGGTCTAATCATTTTAAAGCTAGTCTTAATTCGTAGAGTCGAACAGGGTTTGAATAAAACATGTGCCAGAGTTGTCTAGTTACACTAAAACACTAATACCTGTTAAAGCGGAGCTCCGGTAGATTGTTTTAATACAATTTAGTACAGACATGTCTGTAAACTCGCTCATTTACTTATATAATTTTAATAGTACGCACAAAATGTAATACCTACGACTGAAAATCTGGGAAACTTGGTAATTACATTACGCGATGGTGATTTCAAAAATAAAATAAAATAAAAGTTGAAGGGCTAAACTGCATCCTTGGCTTCTTTTCTGCTACGTTATAATAGCGCAAGACGGCATAATTGTTTTTTTCGCGGAGCTTCGTACGCTGTCACAATAAGAGCGCAATTGTTGGCCGGTATAGCAAATTTCGGTTGACCAGGGGCCTAAGTCTACTAATTTACAAACGTTGCAATTGTCTCGCCATTGTGAGTATTTGACAGTGTTTGTATGGCAAATCTGTCAAAAACTCACAATGAAGAGACCTTTGCAACGTTTGTACATTAGTAGACTTGGCTCCCAGGGCCTCAAGACTGTTATTACAATAGTGTCAGAATGGTCTATCATTGATTTCATAATTGTCGATTTTGACAAGTTTGGTAATCTACTAATATAATGGCGTCATTATGACTTTCCAATGGTCAGCCACTGACACTCGATTGAAAGAATTGGTAATCTCGTACATAATGACAAATGAAACTTCCAACTTTCTACTACTTCAGATTGCTTAGGTATAACACTAATAAATAATATGTAAAAATATATATAAGTGAAATCTGGCATGAATAAATGTTCAAAATGCCATTGTAATACAATTCTATTACGAGACCATTGACCGACCAATGATCAACCATTATGAATTTAGCAGATTACGAACTTTTAGCAAAATGACAATGGGATCGTGTTGGAGTGACGAATTTATAAAAATAGTAGACTTGGGCCCCAGAGCGTTTGCTCATAAGTAAGGCGCGCCTGCCCCGCCCACAAGGCCCTTCTAACCTCTTTTATGTGTTTTGTGGGACCAACTGAGGTTTGAGTGCAAGAAAAGCCGGAAAATACTGCTTACGCTGTCCTACATGTCAAACTTTTTACTCGGTGTTTTTTTAATGAAGTTAACATTTATCATAAATCACATACGAAAATGTTATTACACGGTTTTGGTACAACATGTTGACAATACGACATGGCAACAGCACAAACAGTCAAATTCGTAGGCAATCCGCGTCGTAGCAGCTGTGACGCTCACCGCGTTTCCGTAGCTGTAGCGTAGCGCTACGCATGTAGAAAACCAATCTTCAACTTTTCGTAGAGCTCGGTTTCGCGCACCAACTCAATTTCATTTCTGATTGGTCAACAAGGTGTCAATGGCTGTTCCGCTTTGTTGTTCACCTTAATTCGGGCAACATAATAGACAGAGCGCGCAATATGTAAGTTGAGAGGCGAATAACATATGCAAGTGCGCTCCAAAGCTCCCAGTTACGTCGGTAACGAATGCACTCATCGCTGTTGGCTGCAAGTAAGGCCCGGTAATACAATTTCCCGCTGCTCTGACGCTATTGCCATCTTGGGGACAATTTGGCCTAATGCAACTCACGTTTGGAACGAACAATGTTTAAAATGTTTCGCAGAAATAGCTGTAGTCGGCAACGAAGGAAATTGAAACTTTGAATATACTTTTTAATTCCCCTTGCACAATGAAAGTGTATTTTCAGCCACAAACACATATAAATGACCTCGATTACAATAGTTCAGTATGAACACAGAACACGCACGTACCTATAAGCTCAAAGAAATTTCACAGTGACAGAAAAAATAGAAACCCACAACGAACTCGTTTTGAATACACGCGTACATACCCTACATACACAGTTTGTTACAAAGCTCTTTGAAACATAAAACCCTTGTTCAGTTACCTTTATTCTTTTGAAGCTTGCTTATAAAACCTGTGATATTTTAACGTAGAAGTCACTAGATCAATAATCTGGTTTAACAAAATCCTATTATTTGATTTAGATATTGGCGTTTTGAAATCAACGTATGAAATAAAATGATATAGTAAGTACTTTCTTGATAAAAAACGTTGTCTACAATTATTTTTAGTTTTCCATACAATTTTGGACTGTTACAAAGCGATAGAGTTTTGCAATAATTTGTATTGAGACTCGGAGGATTTTCGGAAGCTGTAAAACACCTCTTCCTCATACAATAATGGCGTATACTGCAATTATAAAATCCAATTTCAACCCAATTGGTGAAACATTGCTGTATAAATTTCATCTCTGGTGAGGCCACCGGATAAATATGAAACAATTATTATTTATTAACCAGGACATCATTATTTAAATTAAACTGCACCATTGAAAACGCTTCATTGAAACATGAACCTGTTACAAGACAAGGATTTGCAACTACTAAAGTCAAATTGATCATCAATATTGAGAGTATTAACCCCAAATCGACATATTGTTCTTAGCAACAAAGTACCTACTTAAACAGCTTGGCAACTTCAAACACAATAATGTTATCGGCAAAACGAAACTCGAAAACTGAGTGTGTGCGATTGAATGTGAACACGATATGTCATTACATCAATGAGAATCGTAGATACGGAGGGCTCCAGAGGCAATTTCGCGGACGGCAATTTTTGTCGTCATTTCGCGTTAGAGTGATTTCGTTCCACGAGAAGACATAGCTGTCGAACTAGCTTATCGGACGGGTGCAGGTCGACGTATCTTCGATTTACCCACTGTGGCTGTGGCTCAGTACCGACATTTATGGCCTTTTCTTGCGGACTCGATTAGTGATTCACATCTCTATTGGTCGTAGAACAACTGCGTGTCTAAATTGCGCCTGACAGGACCGTTCGGCTAATGGGACCGTACCCGTTGGATTAATTAACTGTACACTGTCGAATAATCTCTTTGTTCTCTAGTAACCAAATGTATGGATACTTACACAAAGGTTAATTAGCAAAATTAACTGCGATAATTGTCTATTAAATATCTGATGCTACATTCTAGTTTGGATTTTGTGAAATGTTTGGCTTTGCATAATGAATGTGCGTTCGTTTATAAATTATATGCAGTGATATCTTTGAGAGCGTAAAATGCACAGAAATGTTTCTAGGAATAGAGAATTTTGTCATCAGCTGAGTTAAATAGCTATCGCTATAGCAGTTGGGAATCTCACGTAAAACATTAATGAGAAAGTTGGCGCGATAAGCGGGCTTCAAACAAGAATTGAAGCAGGCTAAGAAGAAGCTCCCATTAACATTCCAGCGTGAAGGGGGCAATAATGTGGGTGTTACACGGTGAACGTTTCACTCGAGCAAATGGCTGCGCTACCGGGATATGGGTATACTATTACGAATAGAACACCGGGGAATACCAGCTTCGGTCACTACTATCGAGTATACCAAAGCTATATGTACTTCGGCTGCATACGGGTATATCCTTCGAACTGCAAAGACAGCAAGAATGAAAGTATGAGAATGAGAATATGATGATTATTTCGACGGTTTTTAAAAAGGTTCGATTTACTAGAAAGACTTTACTTTGTTTTATTTTTATTAAATTTCCGAGAAATTGCTAAGTATGTACCTTACCTCGCCGTTTCTGGAACTCTATTTACCAAAGCCTTAGTTATTTGATATTAATGTATTTAATATGTAACTTTCCAAGTTAAAACGTAAGTCTTTTAAGTCTAACCTAATACTAGGAGTCCTAGATGTTCACTTTCGGAGGAAAGCTCTTTGTTTATGTACGTATTTATGCTGTACACCGCTGTATTACCGCTTCATCCGGTTAAATAAGCTTCAAAACGAACAAAAATTCGTCGATGCGACTTTAAGACCTCTTATGTGTCACTTTTGGCAAAATCACTTTTTTACGCCAGCCTTTTTCACATTTTGAAGCTCTATCAAATGCAAAAACACTCATGTGTATACGACGATCTAATCGTCATTTCTTTACCAATTTCAAGATCTATAATGTGCTTCCTAATAAAATGTTGGTGTTTAAATTATCGATTTTCTCATAAAGTAGAATTTTACGCATAAGAGGTCTTAAAGTCGCAATGACGAATTGTCGTTTGAAATCTACGTATACCTATGTAGGTTCCTACATATAACATCATAATTAATATGATAAAATTCAATTCACGTAGGTACTTTGTACATCGTAGAACAAAGATATCGCACGAAGTTTTATACTTAATGTAAAACGTGAAAAGATTATAAAGACAGAGAACGAATATAAACTGTAACGAGAAGAAGACTAATGCATGCAAACGTACACAAGTTACAACCTAATATTACCGGCGGGTACACAAACGTTACAGTAAATTCAAGGGTAAAATTAGTCAACAGTTTGTAACTGAAGTGTACCTATTGTTAGTGAAGTTTTTTACGGCGAGTACGGTGCGAAATACCACTTTACGTTCCAACAATCTCTGATGGTACACTTGAATTTATCGCGTGGGTTACAGTAAAAGGGCTACGTAGTCGGCGGTGGCGGCAAGGCGATATTATTCGGCAGGGGTGCGTTTTGTTTACAAATTGCTTGGCGGCGCGTGCCCGCCCCTGCCTCGCCTCAAACCACCCCGAGATAAAGCGGCTGCTGCTACCCGCCGATAATTTTCTTAAACCTTGTTTTATACGCACGTTGAACGGTGATTTCAGCCGTAAATGGATTGATCCAGTTTACGGCATCCCCTGCCTTGGTTGATGGAAATTAGAGCGATGCCGTAAAGTGGATGTAATAACGGAATTTTTGCAAAAATATTATTACATTAATGTTGATTTTCTTTTTTGCTTCAGTTTATGTATGACAAGAGTTACCAGTCATTTTACTTATATCTACTAGGTATTTGGGTTTTTGACAGTTTAATTCAAAACTTTTGAATTGTTTCTGAAATTGCTTGTAGCGAACAGAGATTACTTAATATTAAATTATTCTCTTCATAAATATTCTAAACTGGCAGAATATGCTAAAAATACATGGTTTCTACATAATGTGTAGCGTAGTTCAATATAAGTGAAGATTAAAGACCCTCGGAAGCGTCAACATGGTCCCCGTCACATCTTTCAAATAAATTAAAAAGGAGTAAGATCCTTCTCGGGGTGTCACCTCGTTAAATATTAACATCTACAAATGTATACTTAAGGTTCATTTTACTTTGACGTTTAAGAGTTACAAAAATATTTATCAACAAAATTGCGTTTGGCCGAGAAGTAATGAAAAATTCACCCTTGACACGACCTGTGTAACTAAACATTTAACGATATTGCTGGATACTGTTGTCTTCTATTTGATTAAGTTTACGCTTTGTGTTCTGCACGGTTCCATTCAATTAATTTTATCTTTTTTCTTTACAGAAAGTCGCACTTGTACGCAGTCAGAGTTCCGATGCAAGACAGGAAGATGTATTCCGCTGTCCTGGCACTGTGACAATGAAAAAGACTGCCCTGACGGTTCAGACGAGGAGCCCGGCACTTGCAGTCAGTATCACACTTTATTGCCCACCCTCACTCGCACGAGTAAACTTGCCAAATAACAAACACTTTTATAGTCCTTTTACTACTTTTGAAGCGAGTAATTTTGGTACAAATATGAAACAGGAATTTAATAACAAAGTTCTAAACCGTATAATGAAAATATTATGAGACCGGGAAATAATTATGTATACGTTTGTAAGTAAATTCTATGAATGAGTAGGTATTAAGTTTTCTTGTTAACAGTAAAAGGAACGTCAACTTTGCCTCGCCGTCTACTTAGTTTATATTTTGTGTGTGGAAAATAAGCAAACACTGTTATTTTGGCAAATTTACTTTAGGGTCGAGTTGGCAGTCAGTCGCCTATTGTTTAGACGTAGAACAATGAAAAAACAAGGTCGCAAAATGACAAAGCCAGCAAGGGTATGAAAACTGGACGATCCTGTGATCCCAACCCGAGTTATCCCTTGTTATTAGAAACCGAAAACTTTTTATTAACAGTAATTCGGATTTAAACAATCTGCGGCCACTGCGGTGATGAACATTCATCATTCAGTTCAATTTTCTTAACTAAAAAGCATAATGGGCCGTTATTATTAAAACGGTGAGTCACAAAAGGATTTTAAATAATAAAACTCATAACAATCTATCTAAAAAGTATTGTACGTACTTAAAAAAATCCTTAGGCACACTACTATTTAAAACTGATTTTTATTCTTACACCGCTATAAAATCTAACTCGAGTAATTGCTTGATAACCAACATTCAAACAGTAAATTTGGCGCCAGGCGGTCAACGTAATGGGATGGCATCAATTCAAGAACTGAAACCGTAAAAAATAATTATCTAACAATTTATGAGCAAAGTTTTGAAATACGCGTATTTTGTCCTCAGTGGGACTTCCAACGTAGATTAAAATCTTAATTACGACCAAGTTTTCAGGATTAAGTTTATAATCTTTGCCCCCGCTCACCTGTTTTAGGAAAAATCAAAATTTAGGATCACATTTCAATCAAAATGTTTCATCTTTATACTTATCTAAGCAGTAGGTACTTAATCAAATATTTAAATTGTATTTTACAGCTAACGAGAAGGCTCGTATCCTCTATGTAAAATGTCATTACAGAAATTTAAATATAGCCCTATAAGTAAGTCGGTAAACGTAATGTGAAAAATGTGAATATTCACAAAGACGAGAGGGTCCCCAAATGAATTTTTACCGAGAGCCTGCGGTATTTAAATAAAACACGTAATACGAATTTAAGCATTCCATGGGGTGCTTAGAGGATCGCGTTAATTTATTTATGGTTGATACATGAGATAACGGACTAGTTGGACTTGTTCATGTCGAGCCGACGGGCAAATTGGCAATATGAGGTAGGTACTGAAAATGGCAGTCTATAATAAGTTGAAATGTCGATCGATTCGGCGGTTTCCGCACGGTGGCGACCATGGAGTTCGGTTGCCGACTGCCGTAATCCCCAAACTCTCCACCTTGTCACAAGTTTCAAGGCGCGTAATCCTCTTTATGTGAAACACTTGTCTGTGCTTGAGCGCTTTCTTTGAATATAAGAATTTTCTTTTCAATAGGTATGAAAATGTAGTTCAGTAACATTCTAGCGAAAATGACATGGATGATATGAAAATTTTATAGTTTTCATATCGGAGCCGTGATCGATCTAGCTGAAAATAGTGGCGCCTTAGAGATTTGTGTTCTTGGTATGAAATATGAGATGCTGATAGGTATTTCACCCCCACAATCCATGGAGGTAGGTAAAATGTCTCAATTTTTAGGGTTTATTTTCCAACGAATTATAAATATAATGTCTAAAAATAGATACCTAAGCCCGAAAAGGACAGTGTATAAACGACTGCCCACCCTATTATTCAAATGTGAAACAAGTAGAAAATTGCGCGTTCGCTTTTTTCGTTTGTCGATCCATGGGAGGGTTACGCTATAAATTGCGATTTTTATCACCGACACTTTTCAATATAAGTGACCCGTAAAATTAACATGAGCCTTTTCACGATTTAGGATACGTATGTATAGGCAGTTATTATGATAGATATCACTGCCAGTAATAGACTCGTTCGCACATCTTGAAAGAAAGAAAGAAAGAAAGAAAATGTATTTATTGGGACTTATACAGGGATACGTATGTATAGGCAGTTATTATGATAGATATCACTGCCAGTAATAGACTTGTTCGCACATCTTGAAATAAAGAAGGAAAGAAAGAAAAAGTATTTATTGGGACTTATACAGCAAGTTCATACACTCATAGTAACACAAATAAAAACAAAAGTAAAATGAAAACAAAACCTGTACGGGGCCAAAAGGCTCCTATCTCAGCATGATGCTGCGACATTTAAAAATAAGTGTCGCAGCGCTGGTATTCCGATAGGGCCCGATGTGATAGATAAGTAACTGTTGTTACGTCGGGTACTGACGTGGATTACAATGATTTTTTTACTAAATATATATATATCGCACCTTTGGGAACAAAGCGTCACTTCTGCAAGTTTTTGCAAAAACAACTTAAATATGCAGAAAAACCGCCATAATCGACTTTATATACACAGCACGCTTGTCCGTGAAGAACTAATCAATTTAAGACTGAGAATCGCCTTAGGACTCTAAAACAGTACAGAGTTATTAAAAAATTAGGGGAAAAAAAATGCTCTTCCTGTAAAGTTGGAAAACATGCAGAAATGACCCTTTGTTCCCAAAGGTGCGATATATATATATATTTTTTTTTTTGTTATTTCACACATATATTTCTTTTTTTTTCCTTTTTTTCTGTATCTGTCCGCGACCGTGTCCGTGTCCGTGAAAAAAAAAATATATATATAGTAAAAAAATCATTGTAATCCGCGTCAGTACCCGACGTAACAACAGTTACTTATCTATGCCTTAAGTGTCTGTGGCATGATGAATAAATAGACCGTGCACAAAGGCGTTGTTTTGCCTATGAAATATTGCGGATTCAAAACATGTTTAAGACTGATACCAAATGCCTAAGTTAGCACTAAAATCCCATTATCATTACATACATAGATTATTTTTAAAGTAAAAAATCTTATTAGTCTAGTTATTAATCATGCTACCTTTCGAATTATCATTTGTAATGCAAGCAAGCATTGTCAACAAAACTCCTTATAAAAAAGGTTGAACCAGCGTCAAAGGGACTTTTAATTCCTTGTTTTTCTCAAACTGCAACGGTGTGTATAAAAAGCTTGTGAAAGTTTGCGAAGGTTTTATTTCAGCGGAGGTGGGGTTATGGCAACCGCGGGCATAACTTTGTACACTTAGAGCCACTGTAAGTCGTCCCACATAATGGAAAATCCTTTTTTATTTGGCAGGGACACGCAATGTTTTGTAGGCGACAATGTGGAAGGTGGTTATATATATCAAGTTTATATATGTAATCTGGCTTTGTTGTCCTTGTTGACAAATGTATTTATCGCCCAGGCTTCAACTGTTATTTTCCAGGATAAGTAAGGTTTATGGTGCCATGTCCCGAGCATAGTAGGAGCCAGTCCTAAGCTTGTGTATATTATCCATCTGGATATTATATCTCTGTCATTCGACGTATTTAGGTTGCACATTATTTACGTATAGTGTGACAAATGCTATCCAATATAGGTTTACGACATCAATCATGTTTGGAAATTATCGGCTAATATGAAGTCATCCCTCAATGTCTTTTGCAGTTTCTAGTGTTATAAACATTGTTTGAATATACAAAATATAATACCATTTCAATCCAATTTTATGAAAAGTTTTGGAAGAGGGATAAGGTTAATTTGGAAATGAAAAAAAATTAATAATAATAATAATAATTGAACGTAGGTAAGTGCATACATATCCTCTCAATAATCATAAATTAATAGAACGTATCGACACCTGCAAGGAATAACATTGTAACTAATATTTAGTAACTTTACAGGAGAGCGCATCAAAGATCTCTCAGATTTCGGTTAAGTCTTATTGCCAATCAACCTTGAAAATATGAGTCAACGAGGGATTAGCTACACTTTCGTATGATTATATTATTGTATATATGTATATTTTAAGACTTTTTTGACGCGCTCTCCTGTTACTAAATCTTAGTTACAATGTTATTCCTTGCAGGTGTTGGTATATTACCCAATTGTAAAACAAAAACACTTTTAATGTAGGTAACGGCTTTATTCTTTTTATACAACTTAAATGCATTAAAGTAAGTAGATATACGTACAGCTGACAGAAACTTTTGAGCGCGGGTCACTAAAGCTTTCTCAATTTGCGTTTGTTGAATTTCGTTAGCGCCGTCGCAAAACAACATTACACTCTAATAAGAGGACTGTTTAGAATCATTAATTACGTTTTAGCCGTGCCCGTGCTTAGCATTACCATTTATTATATCGCTAAAGCACTTGGCTAGCATATTAAACGCGTTTGCTTTGTCAACTTAAGTTGCTACTGATAGCCTCGTTCCAAGTCAGTCCGTTTGCCAAGATTAATTACATTAGTGTAAATTGTTTATATTGCGAGCCCCCTGATTTATTTGTCTGATCGCAAATAGTTTAATGCTGTTAAATTGTTTGCTCCTCGACTGAAGTTCTGCAAATAGTTTTCAAGTAAAGCGCTCAGGGCAACGTTATCGATGCTAAACATTGCAAAGTTACTTTGACGGCAAAAACACTGAAGTCAATATCATAAAATAACCCTAATAAAAGAGTGGAGATAAAAGGATCATTTTTATGTGAGAAATTCGATATCAATCAAAATTTCGTACACAGCTACGGAAAGGCGTTGTCCGGAGCACAAATTTGTGTGCACGACCGGCCAGTGCATACCAATCTCGTGGAAATGTGACGATGTGGCCGACTGTATCGACGGCTCTGACGAACACCAGTGTGGTAAGAGCATGGTCTCGCAACGGATCAAAAGCATGATACCAACAACAATTGGCATGTCGGTATACCTGGTTCATATTTAGGATCGATATAAGCATAAGCATGCGAATATAAACGCACATTTTACGACCGCTATAAACTTCTTCGTTTTTGATCAAAATTACAGATAAGATTTTCTGTGATACTCACGGTTACTTTATAACTTTTCTATTTTATTGCCCGAATCGATTACTAGACAAGGCTTAAATAAAACAAAGGAAACACGCAATTATGGTTGAAGTTTAAGAAAAATAAAGTAAAAGAAAATAATTATTTTAATAACGACCTCAAAGTTATTGGTTTAGTTAGAAAATTATCTCCTTATATATATTTAACGAAAAAATAGAGCCGAAGGGCTTAGAAGAAAGTAGGAAGGATAAGGCGAAAACGGATATCAGAATCCCTGGAGGGATTTGTGTACCTTAACGTGTCAGTTAATATTCGCATCGTACTTAGCATGTGCATGAATGGGTTGACAGAGGTGAAGTCGTGCGGGCCAGAGGAGTTCACTTGCAGAGGAAGAGATGGCGAGTGTGTCCCGCTGACGTGGATGTGCGACGACAACGCAGACTGTTCCGACGGATCTGATGAGAAAGCATGCAGTAAGGGTTTTAACATACAATGCAAGAGTAATTATGTAGAGGAGAAAGGCTACTCAAGGCCCGCAAAACTTTTAGCAGGAAATCTTTGAGGTTACAAGCTATCGCTTCCTCTTTCGGTGTCGCAACTTTTTCTATAAACATGAAAGAGATGGCAAGACTTTGCCGGGTATGCATTTTCTGCTGCTATCATTTCAGCGGCGGCGTGACTCTTCAAAGTTAATTACGTTTATACGCTTTCATAATTAATTAATTACTCCTGAATTGTTTATTCACATTACACTTTACATTTTATACCTGGGTCAGCATTTATGAGTATATCAAAAACATTATGGTAATTCATTAAAACATTATTCACTCATTGGTGACCATTAATATTGTATCTAAATTGTATTATTTTATCGGCTAGTTATATTCTGGAAATTGCATGATGCCGACCTAAATGTATTATCTTCTATTTTAAGTTAAAATAATGTAGTACAAAGAGCACATTATAATTTGTTTATAGCGTTCTCAGATATCTCTAGTGTTCCCTTTACCTAATTATTTCATTCAATGTTATTATTTCATTAACAGTGTGACATTATGTCATGTGACACAGATTTTATTATTATTAATGGTGACAATCGCGGCTACTACGCAAGACGCACTGGGTTCGATTCCCAATTCACTAAAATAAGATTTTTTTAAACTAACTCAACAGAGGTGGAATGTGGGACATTGCTATCTCCATACCTAAAATTGATTAGATAATACATAAATGCCATGTTTTATTATATTTTTGCAACACAAACTTCACGATCAACTTTTAACTATTCGTCCTCAGTATCGGCAGCACCAATCAATCATGGGGTCGGACCCAACTAAACTCTGTGTATTCTATCAACGCTCGGCTCATCCATCTATAAATTCTTATCTTTCCGCACTGGGCGGGCGAGGCGTGAGCGATGATGTTGCGTGCCTAGTTCAATACACGTGGAGCTTTCCTTACGCCCGAAAGCCTCATCATGATTATGTCATCGTTTATCTTATTAGGTATCTACTTTATTCTTCTAGAAATTCCGGGGCAGTACAAATTGGCCTTTTAATGTTCTGCGTCTGTTTTGGGTTGCGGTGTTCATTCTGAATTTTTGTGATATCAGAATACATGAAGGAGACCGTAAGTATATTTATGTAGTACAACACTGAGTTACGTAATTTAAGTTCAGATAGGGTAACTTTGACAACTAGAAATATCTGAGAATTAAGGGTTTTCTTTTTCTAGTTCATGAACTATAAAGTACCGCAAGTTCTTTTATTTTCATGTTAAATTAGTCGAACTACTTCATTAGATTCGCTTAAAATGTTAACTGACTGAGAAGAATTTGAATTACCTACGCTGCATATTATGCGCAATTCGTTTTAAATTAGGTGTGCTCTTGGTACTCATGACTTCTTGACTCTTCATTATATTTGTATTTGTTGCAGTGTACCAGCAAATTGGAAATGTTTAATACTTCGAAATAAGTTCTCCTTTGATAAAAAATCGCTTTGTTCTTTTTTTTTTCAATTTAAATTAAGGCTAAAGTAGGTACCTAATTTATCAGTTTATTGTTAGACAGTGTTTATTTCAAATTTGATTCATTTCAAAGGATTGGTGAAAATATTAGACATGAGCGTCTTGTCTGTGTAAACTTAATTAAAACTGTGTCTAATGTTTTGAGTTAAGTAGGCCTTTAATGAATTGAACTTTTTGAAATAGTTTTTGACACCATTTAAGACTTCTCTTTAAGGGTTATTTGAAAACCATTGAAGTGATTCAAGTACTAAAGCATTTCATCATCTTATTATGACGAGCAAATGTATCCAATTTAGCTGTTACACTGCGTTTTGTGTCTTTATTCCAACTTATGTGCAATTCGACCGGGTTATTTTCAACGAAATTTTTAATATATCATCTTGGAACATCGCGATAATGTCAATTATGATGAATAACTCTACCATCCGATTACCATGACATGATATATCAAAAACTACGTTAAAAACACAACCCATACACCAATACTCTCACAAATAAGTCTTAACCTGGCTTACCAGATGAGACGTGTCGCTCGGACGAGTTTACCTGCGGGAATGGCAAGTGCATCCAGTTGCGTTGGGTGTGCGATGGCGATGACGACTGCGGAGACGACAGTGACGAGGTCAAATGTCCTGCACCGACCTGCCAGCCGCAGACGCACTTCTCTTGTGGAAATGGACACTGCATATCCGCGTGGTGGCGCTGCGATGGGACTGAAGACTGTCCCGATGGAAGCGATGAAGTGGTAAGTTTTTATAGCAATCAAGATATATTAGAAGCACAAGCTGAGTTAATATAGAGGCTAAGGAAAGTAAGCTTGTTAGTCAGGTAATCATAACACAAACTTATTAAGTTAAATATTAAAGCTAAGTAAAGCTACTCTGATTTTAAGGCAAGCATAGGCTGAAATAAGTGCTGCGTATCGAGCAAATCAGCAATTATGGTTCAATACATAATATAGATAACATGAATAGATGATTACTGCTTACCCTCTTAATCTCGCAGTCAATTATTGCGACACTCCCCGGAAGTGATAGTGTAGTCTACACGCAGCGGCGACCACCCAGCAGCTGGTACATTAATTACATTCATAAAAGGCTTATCTGAAAACAATAATTGTTGTAACTGGGCCTAATCTAATCAATGGTTTAAACTCATTAAATAATAAATGATTTAATCAAAGCTAAATGTAGCGAGAGATAAAATGTAAATTACCTAAGTGCGTGTACGGCCACCCATAAAGGGTTCCGTAATGAAAGCAAATTAGGCTTATTCGGATGAGCTAATAACTACTGAATCGCATTTGAACAGAGGGCCAAGTCTACTAATGTACAAACATTGCAATGGTCTCTTCATTGTGAGTTTCTGACAGATTTGCCATACAAACACTGTCAAATACTCACAATGGCGAGACCATTGCAACGTTTGTAAATTAGTAGACTTAGGCCCAGGTCTATTGCTATAAATTTTAAAAATTTCGTCGTTTAATTATGCACAGATAAAAAAAAAAAGTCTGTATAAAAGAAATTGTAAAGAACACAATAAAATCCTGACACCACTAACCAAATCAATTCACTTTTCAGGGCTGTACAGCGACTCCAAAGGTCCGATCACCATGCATATCATCAGAGTTCGAATGCAAGGACCGTATGACTTGCGTCCACAAGGCTTGGGTGTGTGATGGCGACCGGGACTGTCCTGACGGAGGAGATGAAGATCCTCAGTTGTGCCGTGGGAACGTCACCTGCAGACTGGACCAATTTCAGTGCAAAGACCACAGCTGTATCCCTGGAGCGTTATACTGCAATGGAGACAAGGACTGCCCTGATGGCAGCGATGAATTGAACTGCAGTAAGTATTCTTTTATTTAAATACTAGCTGCGCCCCGCGGTGTTACCCGCGAACACTACATTTTGTCGAGATAAAAAGTAGCCTATGTGTAAATCCAGGGTGTCAGCTACGTTCATACCAAATTTTATAAAAATTGGTCCAGCCGTTTGAGCGTGAAGATGAAACAAACATACACACACACTCACAAACTTTCGCCTTTATAATATTAGTGGGATAAAGTTGCGATCTAGATATAAAAAGTCTACCATTATGTCAGAGTAGTGCGCCGTCTGATGTAGTTTTT
Organism: Dryobota labecula; assembly: GCA_947523025.1. Taxonomy (NCBI): domain Eukaryota; kingdom Metazoa; phylum Arthropoda; class Insecta; order Lepidoptera; family Noctuidae; genus Dryobota; species Dryobota labecula. Next base: position 19,936,075 of record OX383284.1, read on the forward strand.
GACGTTCTCCAAGTCTGCATAGCCCATTTAAAATAAACATTTGCTGAATACATTATATTCCCGCCCATCACAAAGTTTCAAATATCAAACGATATGAATCATCCTAAACAAAGTTAGGGCAAGGGTCGCTTCTCGAAGTTGTGAAGGAGTGTCTATCTAGTGCAAGTCATCCAGCTCGGTATACACAACCTTGAGAAAGAAGCCGACAGAAGCATCCAGTTGGGTTGGGCAGCGTTTGGGAATCTTCATCACGTCTTCTCGTAGCCTATCCAGGAATGTTTGAAGACACTGATAGTCAGTCTGGTCCACAAATTCAAGGTCGCTCAGCGGGTTGTGCTCGGAGTTCCTAGAAGGATAAAATCAGAAATGAAATTATCCGGAAAAGAACTGGAGTTACCGACATACATAGCTTGCAGGGTAAGCAAAGCTGAAGCTGAAGTTGCAGTGGGTTAGCCATGTTTGTCAAAGGACCGATGACCGGTGGAGCAGACGAGTCCAGGAGTGGAGATCGTTTATCGGCAAGCTTACCGTGAGACGACCCGACCGACGACCTTAAGAAAGTGGCTGGGACAGACTGGATGCGGAAGGAGGAAGACAGGGTATTGTGGCGCATCCTGGGAGAGACCTATGTCCAGCAATGGACTGCGATAGGCTGTGTTGATCCAAACAAAATTAATGTTCTCATATCTCCTAAATGTTAACAGACGTGCAATTTAGTTATTATCTCATTCACGAAGCTAAACAAACACATTTATTTGCATTTTGAACTTGTATTAACTAAACTAATTCATAAACCCTCTTTACATTACAGCAATACTGAAGACCGTATGCGACAAAAAGACAGAATTCGACTGCGGGGCTGGCATGTGCATTCCCCTTTCAAAGGTTTGCGATAAGCATCCTGACTGCCCGAACTTTGAAGACGAGCCTCGAGATAGGTGTGGCGAGAATGAATGCGCGAAGAACAATGGAGGATGCACGCAGAAATGTGTGGACACCCCCGTCGGATACTACTGCGATTGTGACAAGGGGTACAAGCTTGTGGACAATAGGACTTGCGAAGGTGAGAACATTTTATGGCACGAAATTGAGAAGTCAATGAAAGCCTAATTTCGAGATTCGATTATGGGGTCCTATATGATTCCCAGTTGAATATTAATAGATTCACTCAGAAATTGAGATCAACTAACCGCTTAATCATCCCGTTATAATTACCACCTTTTTGAAGATGACGGGCAAACAAAAACATAGTAATAGCAATAGTCTATTTATTTGTCAGAATATTGTTACAGAGTTGTTACATACATTTTTAAAAGTTCATAATATTCTGCCGTTTCCGGCGTACAAATACATTTTCAGGATTTTGGTTAGATTATTAGATATATCATCGAATAAAATAAAAAAGGATAAAATTCAAATTGCAAATTAGTCAATATTAGGTATGGAGATATCAAAAGCATTAAATTAAGTCATAGAGATAATAAATATTTAAGTCAACTTTTCATTCATAAAATCATCAGTCGAGTAGTAGCATTTAGCTAAGAGATAATTGAATAATTTACATTTAAATGTCCTAAAGTCAAGAGTTTAAAAAAAATCTGGTAGTTTATTATAAACTTTGATCGCCATACAGAATACATTGTTAGCAAATAGTTGATTATTTCGTATAGGTACACGAAGCATGTGAATTTTGCGGCTCGGTCTGGATACAAGATCATTATGCAATTGAAATTTATTCTTATTTTGGTATACAAACATCAAAAATATATAGAGCTGGGAGTAGTAATATATTTTTTTTTTTTAATAATGGAACACAGCTGTCCAGTGGGTGCACTCCACATATTGAGCGGATGCATTTATTTTGTTCATAAAGTAATAACAGCCGCACGGTTCGATTGATCAGTTTATGCTATAATAATCGGCACGAGTCGTGAGCACAGATGGACAGTAGTGGGGGCAAGTTTGCGCATGTACACTTTCGACTAAATAAAAATGACACGGGAGAGTCCAACAGACGATGAGTATCGACTGACGAACCAATCGCATGCAGCTCAGGGCCCCCCGGCTTCTTCATTCCGCCAAAGAGACCTAAAAATTTATTTCTGCGCAGGTGTCAGTTTGTGCTCACGACTCATGCCGCTTACTATACGCTTGCCATGGTTGGTTCGTGGATGGGTGACCATCTTTACATAACAAGACCCCTCCGTGCCCCGGAAAGCACGTTAAGCAGTTGGTCCCGGCTGTCATTCGTGGATCTTTGGCAGTCGTTACGGGTCGTCAGAAGCCCGAAAGTCTGACAGCCAGTCTTACCAAGGGGTATCGTATTACCCATTTACTGGTTTGTGAAGGTCAGATAGGCAGTCAGGTTGGACTGGAAGCCGACCCCAACATATTGGGAAAAGGCTAGGCAGATGATGATTGAAGATGACCTGCCTGCAAACGGTGCTAAAATGGTTTTAGCATTCATAGAACTACACTATGCGATCTGTGAACGCTGCATCTATCTTAGTTAGATTTTTTTTGACTGACATTAGACTAGGCTCGGTGCTGCAACTAGCAAGATAGCATGAAAAAGGTTCATGTCATGTGTTTTAGATACCTTGATATTTAATATAAATAATAATAAGTAGCCCGGCCCCTAAAAATAACAATTATGACTCATTAATGACCCAAACAATTTGTTTGTTTATATTTATTCGTACAGTCATAACCTAATTAGCATAATAATGTCAATCGAATTAAGATTATTTTCATTAAAAGCAGTTGATATAAAAGAGATAAAATAAAATCTGAATTTATCGTAAAAACCATCGAATCCATAGCTTCTTTCTACGAATGTGATGTTATCAAATGATTGGTTAAGGAAAATATTCAATTTGGCTAAGTCCTTAGTACCTTTTCGTAGTAGTACCTATTAATAGATCGGGATAAAATCTGGTATCGATCTAAATTTTGTTGTTGCTTTTAAAATGGGTTATTAATAGATATAAATCCTATCAGAGTGGGTTGATTCATGAATAAGTCAGCTCAGAAATTACTTATACATAACATCTCTGAGATATTCCCTTGGTTACATTTAACGACTCCCACGCACCAGGAAATATTTACATTGAAAAACCTCTCAACAAAAGGAAATATTTTCTTAAAATAAATATTTATTTTTAAACCCTCTTCTTCGACTCCGACAAGGTATATAAAGATCAAATATTTATAAAAATCTGTTTGTGAACACAATAAAGTATTGAGTATATCTTAGATTGTTTCGATGACTAAACTTAATTTTCCAGACGTAGACGAGTGTTCGGATCCCGGCGCCTGTTCCCAGATGTGCATCAACGAAAAAGGCACGTTCAAATGCGAGTGCCACGCAGGTTACGCCCGAGACCCTCGGGATCGCACCAGGTGTAAGGCCACGGAAGGGCACCCATCACTCCTGTTCGCAAGGAGGTTCGACATCCGCAAGATAAGCCTGGACCACCACGAGATGGTTGCTATCGTCAATGACACGAAGTCGGCTACTGCGCTAGATTACGTCTTCAGAACCGGAATGATCTTCTGGAGTGATGTTACGGATGAGAAGATTTATAAGTTAGTATTTTTTTGAACAAGCTGTTACCCGCGTGGCTTTTTCTAAAATAAAAGTGCTCAGCGTTACATCAGCTATCTGCCAGTGAAGTCCCGTCAAAATCGGTCCAGGCGGAACAAACCGTCAGACAGACACAGACAAAAAAAAATTGCTTTTTTGTTAAGTATATGTACCGTATAGGTATACTTCCATAAGCATTTACTAAAAACATGTTATTTTGACATTACGAAGGACACTTTAATTTTATTTATTTGTATAAATATTGATTTAAATCTACATTGTGTCACGATTTGATATTAGGGATAAGAAACAACAAAATGTCAAGGTTACATGTACTTTTTGTTCTGCTCCAGTTTTCGCACTCATAATTATCAACCCATTGCAAAAAAAATGCGGTTTAAAAAAGAAAAGACAACAATTCAAAGATGATATTCTTTTTCCACGCTGACCATTGTTGTCAAAACAAAGGTCGTCATAGTTGATGTAGTAAAAGATAATTTTTACCATCCATTACGGTAAAAAAAAGCCACTGAACTCGCATGACACTGTTATTGTTTACATTATTACAATGAGATAATAAATTACATATGTAAATATTTTACATGGTAATAAAAAAGTATTTTTATCGCGTCTAAGAATAATAATGACGTCATATTATCAACTAAATGCTTTTACAGAATGTGTATATAGAGACCTATTTATATGCAAACTATTTATAATACCTACTTGGGAACATTGAATACTTATGTTTTTACCCGACTGCCAAGGAAGGGTTATGTTTTTACTTTATTACCTACGCGGTGTAATGTTACACGTGGATTCAAGTCACCATTAGTCCTCTGAAATATCAAATTGCAGTTATAAATTATATTATGCACTGACACTCATAAAACAACTTCAAATAATGACCGCTCATTAGGAACTACTTGAAAAAACGTGGCAGTGCACGTGGATTGTTATTGGTTTGTTTTAAAAGTATTGAATCGAAATCTTACAAAACTTTTAAATATCGACGGTGAAGTGCAATAACACCTAACTGATAAACTCAAAAATGTACACAAACTGAATGAGGATGCATACATGGAGGTAATACCTACCATAAAATAGGCACGTTGGTTTAGCTGGAGGTATTTCCACATATTAGTTTCATCATCATCATTTCAGCCGAAAGACGTCCACTGCTGGACATAGGCCCCAAGCACCGCCACTTCGACCGGTTCTGTGCTTCCCGCATCCAGCGGATTCCTGCCGCTTTCATAAGGTCATCGGTCCACCTTGTGGGAGGCCTTCCAACGCTACGTCTTCCGGTACGCGGTCGCCACTCCAGAACCTTTCGGCCCCAACGGCCATCTGTTCTGCGCGCAATGTGCCCTGCCCATTGCCACTTAAGTTTGGCAATTCATCGAGCTATGTCGGTTACCTTGGTTCTCCTGCGGATCTCTTCATTTCTGATTCGATCACGTAGGGAAACTCCAAGCATAGCCCTCTCCATTGCCCTTTGAGTGATTTTTAGCCTTCTAATAAGGCCCATTGTGAGCGACCACGTTTCAGTGCCATATTTCATCACTGTCATATTAGTTTAAAAACTAAAAATATAGTTAGGAGATTTCACTAAAACATGCGAATAACGCCTTTAACTTCAAAATAATAAAAAAAAAGAATTTTAGAAAAATGTAAGTTAGGAGACACACTACCGTCGATATGATTAAAAACTTATATCAACCCACTTCATTTATCTCTACTTCACTTAACAATTGTTTCTTAACTCAGGGCGCCAATCGACGAGGGTACACAGCGAACAGTTGTCATCGGAGACCAGCTCATCACATCAGATGGTCTCGCGGTCGACTGGATCTACAACCATCTGTACTGGACCGATACCGGCAAGAACCACATTGAGCTGTCAGACCTGCAAGGAAACATGAGGAAAATCCTCATCAGGGACCAGCTTGAAGAACCTAGAGCTATTGCGCTTAACCCTATAGATGGGTGAGTATTTACACAGACGCTAACATCAACTGTCAAAACCGTCTTTAACAAAACTGTGCTGACGCAGGCCCAGTGCCGGTTTTATTATAACCGGCGCCCTGGGAGAGGTTTCCATGGCACCCCCTTTCTAAGTATTTGTGGCGGTATCAACAACGCCACATGTGAACTACGCATCAAAAACCTGACGTCACAAATTCTGCATCGCGCTATCAGAGTTTACGGCGCGACTAGCATATATACAACATCCCGACATCAACCGTTAGGCAGTTGCCCACCAGACACAACACCCGTCTGGTCGGCGGATCCTCCCTTTACTATATAGAGTATGAGTGAACTTTACACCCATCCTCATACCTCTAAATTGGTGACCCCGAACATGGACATTAGCGTAGCCTTCGTGCAACTACTTCAGCGTGACGTCATCCATCACTTCCTCAAGCTTTCAAGGGGCGAGTCACACAGCCAGAAAAAAAAAAAACTCTTCTAGACTTTATATCAGCAAACTCTCTTAATAAGGCATCGAAGTCTTAAGTTATCTGTAATTTCATTTTCGATTGACAAAGTTGCCAATCTCCATTGAGATATTGTCGATCGCAGATAGGTTTTTATCAGCTTAAGCTTAGAAATACTCCTTTCCCCACTACCGCTACCGATACAGGTATAGTGACCAATATTCTCAATGGAAGGACGAGACGGGAATCCAGACATGAAGGGCCTTCAGCGCCCCTTCATGCCTGGCACCCTTGGGCGGTCGACCAACCGCGCCCTGTCCTAACACCGCTATTGCGCAGGCCATTACCAATCCGCTACCACATCCACTTAAAAGTTGTCTTTTTTACAATATGAGAAACCCTAGGGATTTTCCTCTACCACAGATATGCGTTTACAAACACTAATAATACCTACGCAAACAGCGAGCACGGTAAATACAATCTGAATGCAATAGGTACAAATTATTTTTCCGTGCGGATTTTTTTTTAATTTAAACTTTGCCCCACACCAAATTTCACCCACCCAATTTCTCCGGTATTGTGGGTGCTTTACAAACATTTAAACTCACATACACAAACAGCCAAAATTGAACCTACGACCCGTAACGTACTAGCCAGTCGCTCAGCTACTACGTCGATCATGCCATCACGCTGTCGGTAGCTGTTAAGTTAATTTGCCTATAATAGTAATAGTTGCCACGCACAACACACGGGTTGGAGACCAAAACAATACAAAGTATTAATATATGCAAGAATTTGAACAAGGAAATTCACAAAACATTAGGTTACATTACCATTACTTACTTATCTGCATAAGAATAGTATTACTAACTTATTTTTAGCACATAACAGTCATAATATACATAAATAGCTTCTGCCTGCGACTTTTGAAAATTCTTGTTCCCCCGACCCATAGCCCACCCGCGATATTATTTTGTTTTTTATGACTCGGCTCCTAATGGTGCTAGCGTGATGTTAAATAGCCTATAACCGGTATCCTGCCTTTTCGCCGAAAATTGTTTGGCAGATTATCACTTGCCAACCAACGTTTCGCCGATGTTTCACTTTCACAACGAACGATTAGCAAATTTTTGTATGACAACGTTTCATTTGGTAGAATTATTGTTAAGCTGATTATTATAATGACACAAAACGTTTGGGACATTTATCATTTGTCAAACATTTCACTAGGCCACACAACTATTAGACGAATGACGTTTTTTCAGTGTAATTTTTACGTACATTTTACATAGGTTAGGTTAGAGTATGACAAACAATGCACGAGCCGAGCGAGCGTAGCGAGCGTGCCGCGAGAGCGGCCGGCGATGTGCCCGAAGCGAATCGCTTTTGTAAAAGGAAACAGTTAGGTTAGGACACATTATAGATAAAGTATAAAAATAAAAAAATAAAAAAATTACAATAACTAAATGTAAATGAATATTATGCAAACTAAAACATGCTGCTACTTGAAAGTTGGCATTTAAAAAAGTGTCATTATGAAAAGCATACCAAACAGTTGGTAACTGTGAGGTTAGGAAATAAAACAAAATTATATGATAAGTTGGCAAATGATTACTCGGCGAAATAAAATTCTGCGAAACGTTAGTTCAACTTCTATCAAATAGACCACTTATATTTGACGGCACGGCTGGCGCAGTGGTTAAGCGATTGACTGCTGCGCCGCGTGTCGCGGGTTCGATTCCCGCACGTAACAAATATTTTTATGACCTACAAGTAGTTGTTACGGGTCTGGCTGTTTGTGTATGTGGGTTTAAATGTTTGTAAACGTCCCCTCCATACAGGAGAAATTACTAGAGTGGAGTAAAGTAAAAAAAATATATGAAAAAACTGATTTTTATCTATGCAAACTTCGGAGATAAGGGGTACAGTAGAGGGAACGGTATTTTTTTTTCGTCGAAATTCGAAAACTGTGCGACCTAAAAAAAAAAACATAAGGGTTCCATTTTACCATTTTGGTACGGAACCCTAAAAAACAATTAACAGAAATTAATGAGGAAAATGTGGTATGAAAATAATGAACATTACCTATGAAATCACAGGTGACACGATATACGACAAGGCACAAGGTACTATATTTACTCAATAATGCAAACGCACTCTGCTGTTGATTTCCACTGTAAATGTCATACTTACATATAATTTTCCTTCCTTGGTACAAGTTAAAGCATTCCTCTTGATAGGTTTTCCCGTAAAAGTAAATCGAGCGCAATGCACATAAAATACCTGCTAAATATGTGCTGTACAAAACCAATAGGTAATTAAACAGACACACACTCGCCATCAAACGTAAAAGTTTGGCGAGTTTAGAATTAAGTAACACCTCTGTGTAATAATTAAAAAAAAAAAAAAAAAAAAAACAATAAAAAAAAAAACTCAAAACACTTTTGTTAAACATTCAATTTTCCCAGAGATATAACTTTCACTTGTAAACGATTCAAGAAGACAGTAATAATTTACTACACTATTTGAAGTAGCTCGTTCGATATTATCAACTAGCTGTTGCCCGCGGCATCGCCCGCGCCCGCGTGTCTTAGTTACTCCTTGTAACATCAGCTATCTGCTAGTGAAAGTCCCGTCAACATCTGTCCAGCCGTTTCCGAGATTAGCCGGAACAAACAGGCAGTATTTTTTTTTTTAGTGCTTCGTTTAAACTTTCGTAAGCATTTGCTAAAAAGTTGTTATATTATATTACAAACAGACACGTCAATTTTTTTATTTTTTATTTATCATAATCATTAATCCCGTAATATCTTCCCACTATTATCAGTCGTGCTGTGTTTTCTGAACGAAATAGAAGGTTAAAAATTCCAACAAACCAAAGGACAACTTTCAAATAAGAAGCTTAGGTAACAGTTTAAGAGGAAACACGTTCACGAGGTCATTCAGTCCAATACACACGTAATCCTGTATTTTCTACTTGGGTAATAGATCAAATATTTTTTACGAAACAATTTATATCTACCACGGCCGTGTTCGTATCTTTGGTTTCTTTTTCTATATTTTTTTTTCCAAAATTAATTTAACTTATTGACCGCTTCAGTCGGATTAATACGACAAATGTTTTCGTGCGCGTGCCGCTTCAGTCGTATTTATACGACTTAGAACCTATGTTCGTTTTTTTTGTTTTTATTGCAAGACCCTATTCGTCGTAGAATTTATTTGTCGTTTTATGAGCTGGGGCACGGCAATTGATATATAACGAAGCGGTCAGTAGGTTAAGTACACCAAAAAACAAAATCATAGGGATGTCCCTATGATACATAGGTATACATTATATCGTAAAAAAATATTTGCTCTAATAACATTAACCAGGGAGGGGAGGTATGGAATGAACGCCAGCGACGACATGACCACGTTTCTTCATAACCTTTATTTTCTAGTACCGGCACGATATATACAGGGTTATTTTAAATTGGCTAGCTAAACTTCGCAGACGCGATGGGTATCGATATCTAAACACAGTTATAACGTAAAACAGAGCTGCTATTAGCTAAAAATGAAGAAAATTTCGCGGCTATATCGGATGTTCCCCTTAAGTATTTAGGAAGTCCCACACTATTCGTACCCCTCCCGAAATTAAAGCGAATAATTGCAAAACTGAAAGTAACAAAATTACAGTAATTTTATCGATACAAATACCTTTTAACCGTAACATACATGAACAATTAATGTGTATGTGAGTGTTCATGATTTAAGTGCGTGTGGTTTATTTGTGTGCGTAATACGCGTACGTATTGGTCTCTTGCTTGTAGTGGAGTTAGAAAGTGGGAGACGAGTGGCGACACGCGTTTTAATAGAAATCAGGATTTATTTCCTTTCTAACCTCTTTTATCTGTTTTGTGATCATAATTCACGATTCAAACGATGGATGTAAGTGATTCTTACTAATTTATTTAAATGGATCAGCTAATAGGTACCTAATAAAAGACTGGCCACTAACGGGTGGTAGGTGCGCAAAAACGTCAGGGAGTAAATGTTTCCGTGGGACTACAAAGTATCTACTACTACTACTAGTACTATCGTACCAAATGAAGAAAGCGAGGGGAGGACTAACCTAACCGGTGACTAATTACTTAGTTCTTCTTTGTCAACACGGATATTAATAAAAAACTACACATCTTTTTAACATCATTCCACACGAATTCGTCATAAATAAACCGCTACTCCACAATTTAAAACATGGTCGGTAGCAATCAGCTCCATAAAATGCCATTGACTGAAGGCAAATTCGCTAAATTGACTAAAGAATGTCGACTTATTTCGGGTCGTCGCAACGTATTGCAATAGGAATCACTATTCGTTGACACAATTGACGTAAGTGGAGTTATTGATTGTATTTACCCAAAAGGTCATGTACACCATTGTAGAATCAATATATCAACAAACTGCGATGTAAATTAGAGCCCTGCTTAACGCTATCATACAAAACCTGATCAGTTCTTCATTCAGATCCGCCTCAGCTCCTAAAAATCCGTAACATTTATGTGTTATCTCAAATTATGACTAAAGGAGTCTGGCCAAACTGCCGCAGGTTGACCTGATCAGTTAGGCCTTTCCATGTATGCATAGGCCTTATAGATTAGGGCAGGAAATTTCCACCAATTCGCATCAATTAGCAAGCAAGCGTAAAACTCAATTCGAATGGTATCAGATCTGAATACAACAATGTTTACGTTAAAAATGTTATAATTTTATTGTTACCAAACCACATGAATTCCATTTGATTTCAAACTGTCTAATTTATTTGGTAACCGAATATAATTTATGTGCATTTGTTATGTATATTGAAATCGTTCATACGACATTTATGCTAAGCAGACTGTAATATTTTTTTTCTAAATAGCTAATTAAATATTTCTACAATTATTTATTTCTTACTTTAGCTGGATGTACTGGACCGACTGGGGTCAGGTACCGAAGATCGAGCGAGCGGGTATGGATGGCTCCCACAGACAAACCATCGTATCTTATGACGTCAAATGGCCCAATGGCCTCACATTGGACCTTGTGCGCAAACGCGTTTATTGGGTGAGTGGAAAAATAAGATAGTCTGTTATAAGAAGTTGAATACATTAAGAAGAGTGTCAAAGAAGCGGTTTTCTACCTTGTGCCTTTTTTTTCAGTTTTTCCCTACTTTAAGCTATTAATTACCTGCTAAAACAGTGGTTTTTGATAAAAGCATAAAAAATACCTAATGGTTTATGAAAAACAAATGACGTTTGAACGTCCGATGCCATACGTCATACAGTATTTAACAATAACAAGCAAAAGATACAGAATCGAACAATATAATAAATATCGGTTTTCTCAACGCTAAATATACCTATAGCGCACCATAAGTACTTAATTTCACCCAATGGCATTAGATATAAACTTAATTAGCATTATCATGAGCAAAATCAAGTGTTATGAATTAATTATTAAAACTATGATAAATAATTGATATTGATTTATTTGATATTGATTAATTATTATTATGATAACTCGACAATCATTTAACTTTTTAATTCGACAAGGTGATTCATCGATAGGACGATTATTATAAATTTTATAAACAATCTGCCCTGTCTTCGCACGGGTGCAATCTACTAATGTGGCAACATGTCAAAACACAGATTTGAATGCTATATCTCAGTCAAATATTAATGTAATATAAAAATAAACCTTCCAGAATAAATCAATTAAGTGATTGTAAAATCCGCATCAAAATCCATTGTGTAGTTTAGAAGAACTAAGCGGGTAACTGCATAGTTCTGTGTAAAAAGAGAGACGCGAAAAGCTACTTTATTTCATACTATGTATAGATTTAGATGCTATACCGCTACTATTTTACAATCTATTCGAATAGAATGCTAAGAGTCACTGAACTTAAATGTTTGTTCAGGTGGATGCCAAAATGAACATGATTTCTTCGTGCAACTACGACGGTACCGGGCGCAGGGTGATCCTGTACTCCACAGATGTGCTACGTCATCCCTTCTCCATCACCACATTCGAAGACTGGGTCTACTGGACTGACTGGGACAAAGCTGCCGTCTACCGCGCAAATAAGTTCAACGGAAAAGACATTGAAGCTATTACTCCTACTCATAACGTAAGTTGAACACTGCAGCCCGGGTAAAAAAGATGATACAGACATGAGAATGATATCGGAACAAATTAGAATGAGAAAGTTTTTGAACCTTGAACTTAAAAGGGAATTCTACCCAATGAATAAGAACGTGTGGAAAAAACGACCGTAGCAAGTCAGATTTCCCAATATCGAAAAGCACTCAAACAAATATTTCGTAGTAGTTAAGGCCTTGTGCAAATGACTAAAACTAAAATGTTAACAATCTGATTAAGAGGATGCTCATAGGTCCACTAGCGCCCTTTAAAAAAATATTATCTCGTGACTGAGAAGGAATTTTGAAAACTTTTTAACAAAAAAAAAAAAAAAAAAACAACCGACTTTACTTTTTTATTTTTCTCTTTTTAGTTATGGTACCTACCCCACAACAATTCGATTACCACTACTTGATACACCGCACAAACAACAGTGACACAAGATAATATAGTCCTCCTTATCGATTTCGATAACGGCGACCCCTAGAAATCAATTCCTTGCGTGTGCCCTTAGATGACTCGCTAGACCGAATTTAGTTTTGAACACCCGGTCGCAACCAGAACAATAAAGTTGGCCTGCAGTGTTGTATGTATATGTGTAGGAGGGCTTAGGTCTCTCTTTACGTATTTGACGCTTCCCGATGATTACTTCATGTCGCTTCAAGCTACAAGATAATACGAAGTGGATTAAATACGTATTATCGAAGCTGATTCAAAAACGACCCAAGCAAAGTTAATAAAAATCATTTAAAAACTATTTATAGCCCGAGTGCATCTCGTGACAATTCCAATAAGCCCAAACACGGCTAGTATACGTTGTTTTATTACGGAGTTCCGGTGCATACCTTCCGGCTTCATCTTCAGATCAGTTTTATTTATTTAGTCTTTATTATATTTATTCAGAATTATTTATTTCAATTTGCTTCATAGTCGCTTAACTATCTTAATCGAGATATCTCGATTAAGATAGTTAAATAATTATCATTGGGGAGTTCCGGTGGCCATTTGTGTTCTTCTTCATCAGTTCCACTTCATCAAATGATAGTTTCTGAATGCAAATGCTTGAGTTGTTGATGAAAATACAAAAATCGCTATATGTTTGCCTATAAAATTTGAGGAGTTCCCTCAATTCCTCATGGATCGCACCATCAGAACTGAATTTTGAAATAGTAAGTATATCCTTTCAAATAAAAAAAATAATTTTCCAAATCGGTTCATAAACGACGAAGCACTGAGGTAACAAAAAAATAAAAATAAAACAACTGAAGAGCACCTCCTCCTTTTTGGAAAGTCGGTAAAAAAGCGGCTCAATCAGCAACCTCGGTGTGTCTAGAATTTTCTTATACCTACCTTATATTAAGTTTCATATTGAGACACGAAGCAACAAAATACTCGTACGATCTAGATTGCTGATTGAGCCGTTTCTCAAAATTACTTCTCAGTCACGAGATAATATTATTTTAAAGGAGTGGCGCTAGTGGACCGGTGAGCGCCCTCTTAACGCGTTTAAAGCCAATTTATGCGATTTTTGGTCATTACCGAAAACGAGATATCGGATAGTCTCCTTGACATCGACTTTTGAATTAACACTCGTGTTCTGAGTGTCGCATTCTACACAAAATTTCAAAAAAAGAGCGAAGTGGAGGAGTACAATAAGGAAGTCTGACCTTGAGTTTGGTGTATTTTTGATTTTGGGAGGATAAATAGATAAATAAATTGGCGAGAACCTTGTAAAATGAATATTTTTAAACAAGTACCAGGTTGTTTTTAATTTCCTATAGTAAATTCGTTTCTCATCTCGATATCGACGATTAACGTAATTTATTGAGAACTTCACACATTCTTATTTTTTTTTATGAATATGCATTCTAGCGTTTAAAACATTGTAATATTTTGCATGTCAATTAGGAACTTAATTACTGACTTTATAACATACAATAATTATGAATAATTTCCAGAAACGACCGGTCATTGAGTTTTTGATAAACAATGTTTTGGCCAGTAGTTTTTCAGCACCTGCAGCAGCATTTACAAATAAGTTAGCACTAGCCCACAAACAATTACTATCGGTACTTTAAGAATTGCGTTATCTTTTATCATTTTACATATATTAACTAGTTTAATAACAGTATCAATGGTTTCTAAGCAGTCAGACCCAACCAGAGTCTTGAACGAAACATTTATCACTGCTTTTTCCACCTTCTGTTACTACATCTCTGTTAACATTGACAGCTCCAAAACCCCATGGTTATCCACGTCTACCACCCGTACCGCCAACCCGATGGCGTCAACCATTGTGCTGCCGTCAATGGCCACTGCTCTCACCTTTGTCTACCGGCGCCACGCATCGGGGCCCATTCACCACGCGTCTCCTGCGCTTGCCCCAACGGACTAAGACTGCTACCCGACAACCAGATGTGCGTCGAAGACAGTAAGTGTATTTCCATTCTTTGGCTAATCTTTAACTTTTTTACAGGAGCGTTTTCGCTATATGAGCCGATGGTTGGTCTTTGCCCAATATTATTTTTTACGTTGAATATAAGGTACCCTTCGTATCTAACGTAGGCGGTGTGTGAGACGTGGACGCTGCGCTAGCGTTGCGACTACACTACTACTTTTGATACTATCATTTTGGCAGACGTCGTCGCATAGAAATGGTGGTATCAAAAGTCGCAGATACTGATACTCTCGCATCTGGCGTTGACAGACGTCGTCGCGTAGACAAGTATCGCAAGATATCTGAGAACTTTAATTTTAATGAGCATTTGTTTGCTTGAGGTTGTAACTTGTAAACATCAAAAAGCTGAAAGACTTTTATAGCTTTTGATTTGCGTTGTGTCAGTTTCTAAAAATCTCCTAATTGTATAGAAGAAAACATTAACAATGCTGCTGATATAATCTTACCCAATGCAGAGTAGGTACCTACTGCACAATGTGTGTTGTTAACTTTTGATTGTATTTTATTTAACACAAAATTAACAATTACAGGACGTATGATTGTCTTAATAATGCAAATAATGCATTGTCTTAAAAGCAGCAAAAAATCAAACAATGTAACTTATTCTCTATTTTCTTTGCATTAATATAGTAATCTTACAGTCTTACTTTTTACTTTAGAACCAATTTTTTTTTTTTTTTTTTTTAATGTTAGTAGCAATTTGACCGCCATTAACTATGTCTGTGCATAAAATGATACCTTTACTTTTTGTTTTAAATTATTATTTTGTCAAAAACAATTTATATGAGAAATACTAAACCATGCCAAAACACGTGAACGGCCAGATCTTAAATTTCATGTGTTTAATATTCCGTAAACTTTACTATTTTCCTATTTTCTCACGATTCAGACAGGTCTGAATCGTGAGAAAATAGTAAAGTTTTAAATTATTATTTTGTCAACGACAATTTATATGAGAAATACTAAACCATGCCAAAACACGTGAACGGCCAGATCTTAAATTTCATGTGTTTAATATTCCGTAAACTTTACTATTTTCTCACGATTCAATCAGGTCTGAATCGTGAGAAAATACGGTTTGATGTATGCAAATAAAACAATGTTGAGATATGATTTTCTGGATACCAAGGCAATACGTAGAAAAACCGTTTCAGTTCAATGAAAAAACAACAATATTCATACGCATTATTTATTTATTTAATACTTTAGCACAAAAAAAAATGTACAGAGGCGGACTTAATGCCATAGGCATTTTCTACCAGTCAACCTTTCACGCATTAGTAATTCGGCTACTATTTTTATCACCACTGTTGATTGTGTATGAAAAAAGTTGTTATTTGTATGGTTAAAATTAGCACCTCGTACGACACGAGGCTCCCTCTATTACGATGATAATTAAAATGTACAAACACATCAGGGTCTCAGTTAAAAAAATGCAAAAAGGCAAATTGGCATTGAATCAAATATTTAGATTAGCTCGGTATTCAAGAGCATAGACAGTCTGGCATATGTCTGTGCGATTCTTTACTTCAAAATGGCTTATTTTACCTGTAGGCAGGTGGGCCAAGTTTCATACGACTCCGTAATATGGAGTGTATGTAGTACTTGAAACAATGTACAATAAAACAATCACAATGGGAAAATTTGCTTGATGCTGGTACGATTGTCTATCAGAACCATTAGTGATACCTTAACGATAATGCGGTACATCGAGTCTTAAAAAGAGACTGTCAGACATATATGGAAGACAGAGACGAAGCACTACAATGCCAAACTTTTCTATACTAATTATTAAAAAGAGTTAAAGTTTGTATGTTCGGATGTACGAGGTAATCTTCGAAACTACTCATCCGATTTTAACAATTGTTTCACGAATAGAAAGCTTCTTAAATAAAAAAAACATATACTGTAAGACATGTATGGGAGATAGAAACGAAGCACTACAATGCCAAGCTTTTCTACATTAATATTAAAAAGAGGTAAAGTTTGTAAGTTTGGATAAAGGAGGTTATCTCCGAAACTTCTGATCCGATTAAAAAAAATCTTTCACTGATAGAAAGCTACACTATTGCCGAGTGCTATATGATATACTTCATGGTATAGTTCGCTTCCACCCGGACGGAGTCGCGGACACAAGCGAGTTCTTTATAAAACTCGACGTGTCATATTAACGGCTGCTTACTGTACGCGTTATACGCTTAGGTTTTCCAGCATTTTCCGAATTGCTTAGGTACTTCATGTTTGCAGATGTTTAGATAGGTAATATAAGATAGATAGAATACTATTTATTATGTACACCATAAAAATTACAGATATACAAATGTAGAACTGTTACATAGGTTGTCACAATGGGCGGTCTTATCGCTAAAAGCGATCTTTTACAGACAACCTTTGGATAGATCAAAAGTAGGAGAGACAATACTGCAGGTAGTCAGTGGTGTACCATTTACATATACAATAAATATATACATACATACATAAAGCATATAGGTACTTATCCATATAAATATATATACAGACAATAATAAACATGATACAAGAGCAAGGAACTTTAAGTAATGATGATGCTTAAGGAGAGAGGAAGTGATTTTTAACCAGAATTTTAAAAGTGGACAAAGATTGAGCACGCCTTATCGACACGGGCAAGGCATTCCATAACCGTACTACTTGAACTGTAAAAGACTTGTCATAAAAGCTAGTGGAATGCATTGGCATCTCTAGTCTCAAGTTTTCCGATGTCCTCAGATATCTATTATGTGTGTCATGAAGGAACTTGAAACGTTCTTTAAGATAAGGGGGGGTAGTAGGATTGAACAGAATACTGTAGAGCTGAAATAAGGTATGAAAATTCCGGCGAAGACGTATGGGAAGCCACTTGAGCTTTGTACGAAGTTTAGAAATGTGATCATATTTGCGCAGGCCAAACATAAATCCTACTATTACACTATACTATTTCTTTAATAATCCGTAGATTATTTAAACAATTGGGTGTTTACGTTACATTTGCGTAATAAGCAGGTGGCGAAATCGTAAATATGAATTTCAGTATCGTGATCACTTTTATAAGAAGCTTAATTTTAATGCGTAGGTATTAGTGACGTGATTTCGGATAGATGAAACGTGTATTGTGTATGAATGATTGTGATAAAATGATAAGCCATTGCCATTAGGAATTTTCATTCAATCTTTATTAATTTGTTGACTTTTTTTTTCAAACTTATATCGTACTAGCTATTGGCCGCGGCTCCGTCCACAAAAAACCGTCCGTAAAAAGTAGCCTATGTCCTTCTGCATATCCCAGGCTATATCTCTGCCAAATTTCATGACGATCTGATCAGCGGTTTAGGCGTGAAAACGTAACAGACAGACAGAGTTACTTTCAAATTTATAATATTAGTATGGAGTATGGATTGACGTAAAAGCGTGTTAATTTACAATTATATCGGAAGAAACCGGTTTTTGTTTGCGTCTTTCTTTGAGTATATTTGGAAGCCGATATTTTTTTCTACACCTACTGTTTTACCCAATAAATTGTTTAATGAAAAACATTGCGTAGAAGAATACACAAAAATACTGGATTGATGTAAAAAGATTCTCAAGGACATAAGGAAGCAATTACATTTTAATTATTGTAAGTACTTATATGCTTTCATTTGCATTTGTAATGTTTAAGACTGTTGTTTTGTACTGCGCATTCACTTAACACCTGGAAATGCATATATGTACTGTGTTTTGCAATAAATATTTGAATTTGAATTTGAAGATTCTTATCAAGGGTCTAGCTGGAGTGGTCAACTCAGACGAATTTGCAATGCATCGTGATTTAGCACTTTATACCTCCTTAATATGTGAAGGACTAGCCAACATTTCAGAACAGGGTTTTTAGTACCTATAATATTGGGGTTTATTCATAAACGTTGCTTAAAGTTAAGTGACGTTCAAATGTCAAAAATGTATGATTAAACAGTCGCTAATCATTACTTAACTTTAAGCAGCGTTTATAAATAAACCCCATTATATTGTTACTAAGCTTTTTGCTTTTTTTCCGCATGTCATAAATTAATGAAATCGATAAATAAGAATAACA
Organism: Dryobota labecula; assembly: GCA_947523025.1. Lineage (NCBI taxonomy): Eukaryota > Metazoa > Arthropoda > Insecta > Lepidoptera > Noctuidae > Dryobota > Dryobota labecula. Next base: position 19,954,812 of record OX383284.1, read on the forward strand.
AAAAAAAAAAAAAACGTTACATGCCTAGTTGAAAATTGCAAAGGTTCGTGACTTTGCACTTTGTTTTTTTATATGGATCTGCTCTAAAAGTCTAATGGAAGCTATCGTTTTTGTGCTCACTAGTTGGCGCCACTGGCGAGTAAGGTCCTGTCAGTAGTTTCAAGAGCGCATACATCGGTCCACTAGCGCCACTCCTATTAAAAAATATTATCTCGTGACTGAGAAGGAATTATGAAAAACGGCTCAACAGCGACCTCGGTGTGTCTAGAATGTTCTAATACCTTTTATAAAGTTTCATATTGAGATACGAAGCAACAAAATTCATTCTAAAGAAAAACGGCTACATTCCTTTAGATTGTATTTTGTTGCTTCGTGTCTCAATATGAAACTTTATAAAATGTATTAGAACATTCTAGACACACTCCGAGGTCGCTGTTGAGCCGTTTTTAATAATTCCTTCTCAGTCACGAGATAATATTTTTTTAAAGGAGTGACTCTAGTGGACCCTTGTACGCCCTCTTAATTAGGTACTCATTACTTCATAAAATGTTTATTTTATTACATTTTAAGATATAAAATGAATATTTACATTATAATGTTCCTAAAATTGGCAAACATTAAGTAGACAAATATTATTCTTCCTACAAGTGCTACGAAATTAGATTGTAAGTTGTTAGTTAAAGAAAGCAATTAAAATTTTAAAATAATTAAAAAATATAATAATTAAAATAATAATATAATTATTAATTAATTAAATATTTACATTTTAATAAGTAATTGCAGACACTTCCTGGTAGGTAATACCCAAGTAAGTCAAGATCTAGACACGAATTAGCGGATAAAATAAAGATAAGTAAAAGTAACTGACGGCGAATTAATCATAAATATTTGTACGTGCTGATAAGCCAGAATTATAAATGAACACTTGGTTAATCCATTTATTAATAAAGCATTGTTCAAAATAAGGATAAATAAATAAAAAGGAACTACAAATAGGTATTTTATGCGATAGCATGGTGTGCCTGCCTATGATTTGGGGAAGGAAGTAACGATTCCGTAGAAATCCGTACTATATGAGAAAAACCCAATTATTATTTATATGTTTTACATGATTTAATAATGCACATTATATTCTTAATGAGTTAGAACCAAAAAATAAAAAGTAAATACTATGAGATTCCGACGAAACTTGCATTCACGTGATCCAATTAAAATAATAGTATCTAATGGCCCAAGATAGAAAGATAGATAGAATACTCTTTATTATGTACACCATAAAAATTACAGATATAAATGTAGAACTGTTACATAGGGTGTCACAATGGGCGGTCTTATCGCTAAAAGCGATCTTTTACAGACAACCTTTGGATGGATCATAAAGTAGAAGGACAGACAATACTGCAGGTAGTCAGTGGTTTACCATTTACATAATATGTAAATGGTATTTATATATTATAAGTATATAAAATAAATACATACATACATAAAGCATACATAGATACTTATCCATATATATATGCACGCCAAGGCACCTTAGAGTTTTGGATTCATGTGGATATTGTTTAAGTATCACTTGCTTGAAAAACGGTAAAGGAAAACATCGCGAAGAAACCCCTGAGAGATATTTCTCGACGGCATGTGTAGACAAGTCCATGCCCATGGGTGGCATAAAAACACTGACACCATGTTAGTCATTAACCACACAAAAAGCAGCACGATACCGAATAGAAAAAGAAAAGAAAGAAAGAAAGAAAACACGTTTATTTGCGGCAAACATGACGCAGAGAAAGAACACAAACACAAAAATAACAAGTTGGGGGAAAATATGCGCCACACCCACGCAAAACGGCTAGTACCTGCACTGCTAAGCACATGTTCGCAACTTATAGTCGTTAGGAACAGAAACAGTTACCTTAGCCGAAATTGGCATGGGATGTAATTAGAGATCGGATATTCGGATACATATTTAGCTAAAGTTAATTTTTGGCTATGAAATTATTGAAGCGGTTTCTTAATTTTTTGTTTTGTTAAAGTAAATCCCGGAATCCCAAAAAATCCGGAAAAATCGAATACCGACTTCTTAAACATGTGGTATTATTTAAATTTACACCATGAGCTAGCATTCGATTGTATAGTCAAAAAGTAGTAAATTTATCAATTACGAAAACTCGAGATTTTTTCGTCGATACAAAAGTAAATTCCACATTAGCTAACACCTGAACGTAAGTAAATATATGTTCGATTCTATAATCAGAACTCTAAATTCGTCGATCCCGGAATCGCGGGTTTTTTTTTTTAATACAAAAGTGCAGTATATAATAGCCAACACTTCAACGATTATCCGATCTGTAATAATAATATGCAATGTTTAGTTCAATATAATGACGTATTACATAAATCACTTCCATTGAGGGTGTAGAAAACGGTTGCAAAATTCCTATAGGTAATTCATCGTATTGTTTTGCCGCAAATTTTCCGGCTCTCGTGGAAACAGCGTTCAATTTGTCTACTGCACTTGTACGATTGGTGGAAGATTACCACAAACAGATAATCAGATACTGTATCTAGTTCTGTTTTCTTTCACCCAGAATTCAGTAGGGAAATATTGCCTTTAGGAAAGTTAGGAACAAAAACGTCCGTAGTCAATGTAATATTGTATAAAATAGTGTAGTTCCAAGTTCTTCTATGCGTTATGTTATGAAAATATACAACTACAGATCATCTGTTTAAGATGTAGGTCCGTTCATTGCATACATTCATCTGTTGATTAAAGTACAATTGAGTGGGTCAATAAAAAATAAATTTATTACGATTGGTAACGTTTAGTAATGATTGATTGTGTGCCCAATCAATAAGACGCTACCAAGTACTTGTTACGTAGTGTTTTTAAACAAGGAAGCTGGGGGCCAAGTCTACTAATGTACAAACGTTGCAATGGTCTCTTCATTGTGAGTTTTTGACAGATTTGCCATACAAACACTGTCAAATACTCACAATGAAGAGACCATTGCAACGTTTGTATACCGTTGTAACTGTTTACATGTACAAATATGGAACTTCTTTAAAAAATATTCTGCCGTGTATGCAGCTGAACATAATTTTCGTTTTTTGAAGTAATTTATAGACCTTTAAAGATCAAGGTGAGGAGAATGTAAAATTGATACTACTAGGTTTCAATGTAGGTTCAATCGTTTAAGAGAGTTAACTGTTGAATGTTTATAACTTCTTTCATGGAAAGGTCATCAAACCTTTTTAGTCACACCATCACGCCATTGCATTGCGTCAGATAGCGTGACATTAGAGGAAAACAAACGAGACCCGTAAATTCGGTCCTTGTGACGATCATTTTCGTAATATCATTGCACAGACAAGGCCACTAGAACATTGATGTGAATTTTAAAAATACTTGGCCGAATCAGTTAGCGGCCCGAACACGTAATGGGCCACGTCACTAGATGACGACACATCGTACGATATTTTTTATCACTGGTAAATTTTAGTATGACTGATCCGTTACGAAGAACTTCCATGTTTTCGTTGGAATATACCGCGCCTACGCCTTATCTCATTCTTTTGATCATTCGAATTAATAGTTACAATTATTACTCATAATTGTTTATAAGCAAATCGTTATCATAAGAAATGCTTTACGTGTAGATATCGAGTATCGCGTGTTGTGGTGATTTGTAATGTGTATTTACCTACATAAATCACGTAACAGAAATATTGATTAGGGCGATAATTTTGGCGCAATTGGCGGATTTACTATAAGTAAATAAAGCATTTTGGCTTTATATGTCTGTTTTTTTTTTTTAATCGTAGCACCAAGGACACGGAGTCATTTTATTAATTAATCATCAGACAAATTTTGAAATACAAGTAGATAACTAAGTAAGCTAAGCTTTGAGGCAGGAAAAAAATAGTCACATCTGTTTGTAACTCCTTGGTAATCACGGAATCTATATCAATGACTCACTTTTATAGTTTTTCTTTTAAGCTGTAAGGCTTGTGACCTCATACATAGGTACTTATGCACCGAACAGAACTACTTGATGTGCTCGCACTCGTGTGGAAACATAGAACGCCCAATAGTCTAACAGTTGGCGAATAAGGCGACGTGACGTCACGGCATCACGCCACCTTTTGTTCAGTGGTTCTACCTGCGATCAGGCACGCCGCATGCGCATGCTAGCAACGATGTTACCTCACACCTGGGCTGCTTACTAGAAAATATGTTAATTATTTTACTAAAAGGTATTAGGTATTGATTTAAACTGAAATTAATTGAGGAATGCCAATGATACATGATTCTGAATAACATGTTTTTTTTAATAGAATTTGCCTTACACATTAAGTAGTCCGTGTATTTTCAGAATTGTTTAATATTCTATGGTAATGGAGTATAAAAAATGTATACTTAGGTACGAAGAAAGCAGAAGAAGATTAAATGGTCAATATGGTGCGGTTAAAATTAACCAGAGCATGGTTTGTAAGCGCGAGCCAGATCGCGCTCAGTTAAATTGACAGAACAATCCGGTGGTGGGACGTCAATGGCGGTTACACGCGACCGGTTTTCGGCCTGTCTCATTCCGTTTCGGAAACCCGTACGTGTCGCGTGTGCCGTGCCTATTTAAGTGAAATTGTTTCGTTGTGATCAATATACAAAAATACTACCCACTTACGGAAAATGAAAACAAGAATTTATCAATAAGGAAGCATTTTAAGTTGTTTATTTCATAAAATCTACAGATTCAATAAAACCAGATGTGGAGGTGCATAATAAACCGACCATTGGTTCAAATGAAACCATAGTTATTGAAGAAAAACCTGTAACCAGTGAGTATTTTGGAGACATACATTCAATTTATCGTTCAACCAGTTTACCCCCTTGATCTGTCTCACATGAGTTTGTTAATTAATCAGATTCGTGACGTTTGAAATGTTGCCTTTAATCGAATTCACCGAAATGAAAGTGAACGTGGTAGATATATAACTAACCTTGCTTTCAGTAATAGTTAAGAGAAAATGTCCATAGTTTCAGTATTTTGCTGTGTCGATCAAACGCCACGATTTTGATTAAAGATTGCTTCATGGATGGGTTGAATCATTTAATCACATCGTTTGATAAGATAAACTATCGCCCATATATACACATAAGGTAATGGGTATCGAACATCACTAATACTCATCAGGCCATCAACTAACAACAGTTCATTGTGATGATCAATCAATATCTGTGTGTCTTCAACTTGGGATTCCTTGACTGATTTGCAGGGCATGCCAATCTGCTAGTTGTCAAACAGATGTATAGCTATTTTGAATGCGAATGATTATCGGGGAAGCTTGACACATATGGTGAATTACAAAAGAGAAGGGCTAAGCCTTCTCTTGAAGTTGGGACGTGCCCTCCTGAAGAGTGAAGATAGTACTGAGGAGCCTGAGGAAACAGAGGGACTAATCCCTGCGCCCCTGACGGACCCTGAAGCTGAGCCAATGAAGGCGTATTGGGAAGCTGATCAACGAGATCTGGGAAAAAGGAATCAGCCATTTATAGATCTGTTCTTGAAAGGAGAGGCTCTGGAGAGGATACCAGACGCCACGGAAGAGCCCGTCAAAGAATCTCATTATAATTTTGAAAAAATCTCTTTGGTTCATTTACCAGATGCCCTGAAAAACTTAAATATTGAGGGTAACGTATTATAACTTTATTTACTTTGTGCTAAAGTCGGAAACATCACACTTTCGATGACGGGAAGACACACAGATTCATTATGAGCTGGGTGCATGTCGCATACACTTCCGTTTGTCTACTAATAATTAACAAATTTTATCGCAACTAACAACATTATTCCAGGTGATTCGGATACAATAGTTTTAAATTAGTAGCTATATTTTACTGAACACAATTACGACAAATTTGTATCATTAAAAATAAACAAATTAAAACTGAATTGTCATTTTAGAATATTCCAGCGTTATTTGAAATAATACCAAGTCACTCGGCATAAAGATTAACTCGATACCAACATTATATTCTGATTTATTATGCCAGGGTTTTGTTATGTAAATATCGGAACACCACCCATCCTGTCCTGTTTTATTTGATACGATCATTCCTTGTAAACTATATTTTATTGCAACATTACTCATAATACCAAACAAAAAAGAAAACATCTGTAATGTGAAAGTAGGTTAGGATATTTCAGTTAAATAGTATTAGTTGGCACGTTTCATTGACAGTAGCTGTAAATAGAATGCCTAGTGAGATCGGGTTAAGCGCCCACACAAATATAAAGTTAAATTGACAATTAGATGTAAGAGAATTGACCGGGGGCGCTCCCGCCCTGTGTATTCAACACGCCTATGTGGAAATACGTCAATCTATAAGGCTATTGTCGTCATACTTCTTCAAATGTTTGTAAGTTGTTCACAATGAACTTGTCAGCGAGGATGGACGTCCAATATTGTGTACATAAGCTGTTTCAACTACCAGGAAATTTGTTCTTGCAAATGATTTTTTCTATGCGAAGCCTAAACAACCTTTTGTCATTATTATTTGCACCTTCTAGTTGAGTTTTAACAAAATCGTTTTCTTTCATTTCTTCACTTGTCTATGTTCTTCATTTGTCTCTGTTGCTTTCAATTTAACATTTTCACAAATCACCTTTCTTTTCTGCTTTTTGGTGAAAGTTTCATTTTATTTATAAAAAACCAACACAACAGTTGTAATTAACCATAACCCTAATTACGTTTAAAAGCTTTGTAACGTTTATCTGTTATTCAAATCTAAGTAAGTTAAACAATTGTATCTGTACCTATGGTTCATTTACAATTGAATTTGTGCAATCAATTATCAGTACATAGCTAACTTTCGCTTCATTTGTCTTGCATATCAATGAACACGTTGCAAAGGTTTAAAGAACTGTTAAACGTGTCACCTGACAATGTAATAACAATTGTTTTTTTATTCATTCTAGGTGTCCCTGAAACACCCAAGACTGGTACAGGAATCTCAAGCAGTGGCCGCGATGCCGGCATGGTCGCAGGCGTTGTGGTGGCAGTAATTTCTGGAATTATCATATTGGCAGCACTGGTAAGCACCCAATTTGTACCTGGAACTTTCTAGTAATCTTCCGGTAACAACAATAGTCATTGAACGACACCCAAATAGATGGTCAGGTAAAAAATGGGCCACCGAAATGTACCGTTGGAATGTGTTTAAAGAAACAGCATGTTGAAATGGACACTCCAGTTTTGTTTACTACTAATTCCTAGATCTACGACTACGACCTAGATCATAATTGTCTCGTATAGAATATCACTATGTTGCCACCCAAGTTTAATACTCGGACATGAAAAAGAATCTGCAAGTTATGCCAATGCATTTACAGTTCTAAGAAACGTGTGTGTAGTGAGTTTCTTTATCTCGAACATTCCAATACGTATGATAGGTTTTTGGTTTATTTCTGAATTCAGTTGTGTTTGTATTTTATTTTAAACATTACATTTCGATTCGGCGAACTCGCTTCTGTCGACTTATCAAAATCAAGGATCGTAAACAATAATTATTGGGATGAGATGGTAATATTGGGGATTTATGTATACATACCTACTAAGATACGTCAAAAAATTAAAGATCACAGTTTAAGATAATTTCGATGCCGATTAATTAAAATATTGGGGTCATACGTCAACGTTTACAAGGACATCGATCGGAAAATACCAAAATCCGAACCTAAAAATGACGCAAGTGATACTTCACTTGCGTTATTTTTAGGCGCGGATTTTGGTCTTCTTATTTCTAATTATTCAATTAAACTTATCTCGCGTAAAATGTCTTTAGTGCGATAATATCACTAATTGATTATGATTAATGAAGGTACGCCGTACGCACTAGTTTGACTAAGCCGTTCGCGGTTAGACGCAAATGTAAATTCCAACCTGTAACAGTCATAACGGTCGTGACGTTAAGGAAATTTGTAGATTGTGACACTAATGAATAAATTGCTTTGGTTAATATCTCAGTACCGTTAAATTGCATCTTAGTAACCGCTCTAATAGACATCAATTGTTTCTATTTCTTTGATGATGTAACTTTTTCGACCTTCCTCGAGATCTTGCCCAGATGTATCTTGTCTATTAAAAATCACGTGTAAAATTAATGTTAACTACTCGTTTCAGATCGCAGTGCTTATGTACAAACACTACGTGAACCGTAATCACACATCTATGAACTTCGACAACCCGGTGTACCGCAAGACGACAGAGGACCAATTTGCGCTCGAGAAGAATGGCTACGCACCGGGCAGCAAGCTGTACCCCAGCACCGTGGGCGAAGAGGTGAGAGCACTAACTGCTATGGAGTGTACGCTTAACATACAAAACAGTCTAAGATAAGTCGCACAAGGATGCACTGCCCTCCGCCAAGCCAATTAACGAGCTAGTGTCTCATACCACTAACTCAATTCTTCTTTTCGTATATTTTTACTGTAAACTAAGAACATTATTTTAAAAACATCACTCCGACTTCTTGTGTAAAATGAATGTAACTTGGCCAAAATGATAATTGTTGTAAATATCAATGAAAACTAGCATTATTTTACTATAGTAAAGATTATTATAAGGTCTGCCTAAGACATTTTAAACTTGATGTATTTAGAGTTATTATATTTACTAGAGATTGTTTTAAGGATTTATAGGAAATATTTTCGTTTAGATTTAAAAGGTTGTGGCAATTTATAATGTGCCAACATTTTTACCGCATCAGTATTAAATTATAGTTGCCAAATTATTGGCTCTAAGTGGTAGGTGTAAAATGCTGTAAATAGTCCCTTTTAAATAGCAAATATGATTTTTGTAATCTGCCTAAAGCTTAACATAGACTTTACTAATAATATTTTACTGCCGAAATATTTATTTTTCATGCGTAAACATGCGAGGGCATTAATAATGGTAAGTTTTAGTAGACTGAACTTAGGCGTTTAGATTAATTAATTTTACGTGACAGTGCGATTTAGTTGCATTTCGTTGGTTCTTAGATGTTTTGTTGAAGCTATGTTTAACAATGTTCGTGATGACTAATATGTATTTTCTCTTTGCAGGCCCAAGAACCTCTCAACACACCGGGTACAAATGACTTTGTATAGTGTACAAGCTGGAAGTAAATACAGTATAATGTCATTGAATGTGAAAAGAAAGAGAAGGACATGTGATACTTAAAATAGTGTTATCCAGTGAATGGGACTTAAGCTAACATTTTTGTAGTAAACTCTAAAAATAGTTAGCGTTAGTGCAGTGAAGTGAAAGCTTATTGGAACAAAGTTCTGTTTGCTGTCATGCCTCGCGACGGGATGGATCTCAAAATTACGATTATTTCATCAGCTGTCATATCACGAGTTTCGGTTTTTTACACAGCTACAGAGAAAGGATTTGTGAAAGTGTATTGCTCCGAGCGTAAGTTTTAATTTTACATCTATACAATATACCAAATGCGACAATATAGTGATAGCAAATCTAAATTTGTTGGACGATTTGCATCCATTGATTGTAATTTGAACACAATCGCAGTGTTCAGTCAGGAAATGATTCGCCAAAGATAGTGTTGGACAGCTTGCACTATCTTTTCCTATATCTGTGTTTTGCAAGTAAAGAGATCTTGGTAATGCTTTTGTAATATCTGTATCACATAAATAGACGTTAGAAGGGACATGTTTGCTCTAATTTTCTCTTTACACTGTGAATAGTATAAACATTCTTAAATATTGCTTTATCGAATGCCTGGTGCATTGTAATTATTTATATAGAGTTTACAATTTTTTATTCCACTTTAGTTTATAATGTTAATATTATACACCTATACAGCAATCTTAAACTCTAGATTTCCGCATTCAGAGAGAATGAAAAGCTCATGTTTCATAATGAAATGTACTTAGTTAGTAATTTGTCATGTTTTCCTAAATAATTTTAAAATTGAACTGATTCTGCATATTTGAATATGAAAGTACCCAAGTATTTACTTGGGTTTTAAAAGTAAATAATTGATTTATTTATCGCGATAACACACTAGTAAATGTAGGCTAATATAACAGTTAAATGTGCCAATTTTAGTAAAATTTACAATTGTGTCGCCAAATTGTATTGTTCTATACTTAATAGTAGTTGAATTCTCATACGATATACCTATTTGTTGCGTCGGTAATTTATTTGTACTATATGAAATTTTTATTATTAGCATAGTACAGTTTTAATATGAATTTATATTTTATGTACCAGTTGAGTTTTACCATCGAACATTTTTATGTATTTATATATATTTAATAGCAATGAACGCATAGTATTTGGAATGTGACTTTGTCAAGCAAAATCCTGCCAAATCCTTTAAATATAAATTATTACTCTATTTGTAATGTAATTCAATTACATTAATACATACTTGATGCACATTTCATACAATATGCCTAGCTCAATAAGTGTGGTCACTAAAATAAATTATTGTGTAAATATTGTCAGTAAAATATATGTAAAAGGTGTTAATACTATGTCTTTTATTTACTACTGTCTTTTTATTTGCCTCTTATTATCTTCGGATACCGACAAGTCCTAGAACCAAAAATTCGAAGACATGTGTCATCCACCAACCCGCTCTGGGCCCGCGTGGATTATAGCCCACTCCTAACAGAGAGTAGGCCTACGTCCCAGCAGTGGAACGTTATTTATGCTTATGCTAACTTCGAAATGCCAAAATCTCATTACTCTAGTTTACACATCAAAAGGTTAATGAAAACGATTCAGTTACCGCACTGGGTCTACGTGGTGGATTATGGCCCCCTCCTGAGGAGGCCTGCGTTCCAGCAGTGGAACGTTATTGGCTGATTATGCTTATGCTATCTTCGAAATGTCAAAAGCTCACTACTCTAGTTCACTTAACATCAAAAGGTTGTTGAAAACGATTCAGTTACCCGCACTGGGCCCGCGTAGTGGATTATGGCCCACTCCTTATAACAGAGAGAAGGTCTGCGTCCCAGCAGTGGAACGTTATTGGCTGATTATGCTTATGCTATCTTCGAAATGTCAAAAGCTTACTTCTAGTTCAAACAACATCAAAAGGTTCTTGAAAACGATTAGTTACCCGCACTGGGCCCGCGTGGTGGATTATGGCCCACTCCTTACAGAGAGGATGCCTGTGTCCCAGCAGTGGAACGGTATTGGCTGATTATACTATCTTCGAAATGTCAAAAACTCACTACTCTAGTTCACACAAAATCACAAGGTCGATGAAAACGATTCAGTGACCAGCACTGGGTCCGCGTGGTGGATTATGGCCCACTCCTAACAGAGAGGCCCGTGTCCCAGCAGTAGAACGTTATTGGCTGATTATACTATCTTCGAAATGGAAAAAGCTCACTATTCTAGTTCACACAAGACAACATCAAAAGGTTGTTGAAAACGATTCAGTTACCGCACTGGGTCCGCGTGGTGGATTATGGCCCACTCCTAACAGAGAGGAGCCCTGTGTTCCAGCAGTGGAATGTTATTGGCTGATTATGCTTATGCTAACTTCGAAATGTCAAAAGCTCATTACTCTAGTTCACACAACATCAAAAGGTCGTTGAAAACGATTCAGTTTGCAGCCTGCACTTATTTGGAGCCTTCTAATACAGGCATTGTTTGCCTAAAAGGAGGCTCCAAACACGTTTAAATGTAAAATGTATTTTTCTATTTGTCACAATAAACTATTTTGTATTTTGTATAAATCTCCTGTGAAATTTCATCTCAAGACAGACAGATCTTTGGAAAGGCTTTAGACCAGGGATCGCCAATTAGTTTCATTGGGGGTCCATTTAAAACAATCATATGACTTTCACGGTCCATGGTAGACCAAAGCTAGAAAACTAGAATAAAAAATAAAAAAATTAACGAGAAGAAATCTGAAAGTAATCAACAAATGTAATGGACAAAAATAACAAGAGTAATTAATATTAATGTGAAAATGACATTTTTTACTTTGATCTTATCTGTCTGAAGTCTGAGTAAAGTCTAAAACACAAAATTTTATAAAAAAAAAAAAACAAAAAAAAAAATATTTTATTTAAATTTTATTTATTTATTTATTTATATATACTTTATTGTACATCAGATTACACATAACAAAAGAAAAAAAAAATTGTTTTATTATTTTTTATTTAAATTTTATTATTGTTAAAAAAAAAAAAAAAAATATTTTATTTTATTTTATTATTGTTTTAGTTATAGGTCCGCACAAAATAGGTCGGCGGTCCGCCGTTTGGTGACACCTGCTTAAGACTGTATGCTGTTTTACTATTCGATATTGCATAGTAGGTACCCTATGCTGTAGTCTCACACGTTTAATCCGGAGGCAATAATATCCAACCATTATTTTAGAGACGTTGTCACCATGGAAGATGATATTGTGTTGATAGAATATGAATTAAAACATTAAATATAATCACGTGGTTTATTGTACTATAACAACTAAGCTACATGTACGGTATACAGGCGGAAAATATATACTATGAATATTCATCACGCTATAACCATTGCGGGGTAGGAAATCACGAGCTGAATCCCTGACATACCCTTATATACATCTCATTAGCATTGTCATTCCTCACCCAGCATATCGTTATTATAAGGAGGTATTAAACTTACAAATATTTAAATAATATAAGTTATTAATGCTATTTACAGCCACACTGTTGTGAACAGTCCTTTGTTTAACATACCGTACATTTTATGCGAGGTTATTAAATTAAACTTAATAAAAATAATTATTATTATTGAAGTTAATTAAAAGTATAAAAAAGTAGAATTAACTAGACTATATCATTCATCGCTGGCGCATACTGACAGCAAAATAATTATTAGCTAACGTACGAAAGACATTTAAGGTGAAAGCGCCAGGCTAGTTCGCGAAATTCAATTCAATTAATGAAGTATCAGTTTGTATGTATGTTCATTTGAATATGATTCCCGACCGAAACAAATCTGTATTTACAGAATTATAATAATTAAAATTATCAATACAACTCTCTAAGTTCATATTACCCCACTGAATGATTATTTCATGAAATCATTACATTTGTGGGCAATTCTATCTTAATATGAAACTAGTCGATACTTTTTCCATACAAATTTCGGGGGGGTATTACTCCACTGTTTGACATTGTACATCCAAAGTTAAACATGATATCGTTTCGTATTATTATTAATGTTTTCTGTACGGAAGCAGAATATTAAAATAAAAAGCCATTAAAAAGTTATGAGCCAACAAAGATTCGTTTTTCCGCAACTTTGGGCGTAAATAAGTAATAAAAGAAGTGTAAAATCTCCAAAACAAAGTCCTCTCCGACAAAGCTCAATTATCGAAGATTTCAATAAACTTTATTCGTAATTGATTTATCCAGTAGTTTTTTCATAAAACTCAACCTTCCAAAGGACTTTTCGTATTTTTTTACGCGCGCGGTTTACTATGAATTATCGTGCATTTCATTCAACACACGATGACGGACACGGTGCAAGGTGAGACAGCGTGCTTTTTGGCCACGCCCACCAGTGAGTTCGAGCCCGCGACTAGTTGGTTCTTAAGGAGTTGTATTGCAGATTAATGATTATAATTCTGTAAATACATACTTGTTACGGTCGCGACTCATATTTCAATCAACATATACCCAGACACTGAGCTGCAAATTATAGTAAGAAAATTCGAATTTCGCAAACTCCCTTAGCGCTTCCCCCTTAATGGAAAATTAACTAACGCACAAAGTTTGATACGCCACAAACATGAGGTACCGCAAAGAGATAAAAACTTAGCTATGTTACGTGCGGAATCTTAAAAAAAACTCTAACTATTATATACCTTAATTGTTACCGAGGTGACACAGTATTCGTTTCGTAAAAATAGTAATTAACATAGGTATTATAAGTACCTACGTGATTCTTATGGAAAGTAGGCTAGACAATAAATGACCACAATGAAAATTAGTTTCAATGACATACGTGAGTTAAATTATTGTTTATTTTACTTGTACTATGCTCAGTAAATACTTGAAAGGTACATAAAAAATTAGTTTGTGTGTTACATACTATATTAATGCTGATATCTATGTTATATTTTCAATATCAATGCAATCGATATCTCGAGGTAGATAAACGAAATGCATATATCTAGAACTTCCGCGTTATTATCAAGGTTTTATTGTTTGGTTTTATGTTTCGGTGAAATGAAAAACTTAAACAACAAAAATGAAGAAAAAACCCTAAGTAGGAATTGTTAAACCTATCATCATTGAATAAAGTAACGAATGAGTGATTTATTAGGAAATAAATTCCAAATACAATCCTGTACTCCTACTTCGAGCCACTGTGCAATTCCATGTGAGGTATTAAGCCCTAAAACATCAAAATAATGATGAGTCAAAGAAAAAGTTTATAAGCAGTGTTGAAGCCGACATACTAGCCATCATTTTGATATCATCATAGTATCGAATTTGAATTCACGACCAATGACAAAGCTATAGATTTCTATACAAAAAGTGCAAGGTGGTTCGATTTAGGACTCGGAGAGTGTATCATAAGCAAACGCATCATACAGATTTTCAATAACAGAATTTCTTTTAAATTTGCAACAATAAACGAAAAACAACAAGAATTCTAAAGCCAACATTATTTTAAAATCACAAAATCAGTGTTAATTTTTGGTTCTAAATCACATTATAAATAAATTTAACAACTTATCACAACTTGTATTCGTATGACGCACTATCACTGTTCTCAAGTGATGTGTCTAACTTATTATACTTTCTTACATAAATTATTACTATGATAAAATTTTACTCCATTCAGTCAACTATTGTGTTGGGATTTATTATTATTACAACATAACATCGCGTATGTATTCCCCAAAGGATTAGGCTAATGGTACACCCACATTATTTTCGCCAGTAATTTTTAAGTCCCATGTAATACCTATTGCCATCAACTGGGTATAGACACTGCGGGCTGCAACTGAGAAATTCCTATTATTTATTTCTAATTCGTTTTTCGGTGTTATAAAACTTAAATTAAGTTAAGCCAGATTGCCATAGATCTCCAAAAATGCTGTTATGTCTTAATATTCATTGATCTGACAAAATTAAATACAATAAGCGACTATTTTGAATATACACCATGCATTTTTAGTGGCTTGAAAATCATTTTGATACACTGTATTTGCAAGTCATTAAAAATACACGGTGTATAATAATTATAATTAATTAATAATAATTATTTATTTATTTATGTGGTAATTAATTATAATTAACTACACTTCAAAGCTAGGTCCTATTGGTACTTTCTAAAACTAAATTCTAACTAAACAAATTACTATTACAAGCTACAATTAACTAATTGACTAGTAGGAATCTCATCGTCACTCACGCGCAGTCTCCTCTTCATGTATTCAATTCCGTTTATTTTAATGTCACTTTCTTTGATATCTGTCACTCCATTGGCTGAATGAGGTAATTTGTATGCTTCATACTGTTTGGTGATGTGTTTCTTGTATTTTTGGAATGTATTCGCTGCGATGTGCTGTCGGGCGTGGCGGAACAGCTGATCAAAGTGGTGGAGATTGTGGCTGGAAGGTGAGATTGGTAGGTATAAATAATGGGTAAGTTTAATAGTTGTCTAGTAAAATTATACAACATTTCCCGAAATAAATGCACACTACCAAACACCCCAATTAGAATATTATGTTATTATCATAATACAAACACAGAATTTTTACTATTATGTATAAAACATTGTTTGTTTATCAAATTAGTTACACTGATTGTGGGAGAAAATTGTGGCCACATTACAAATCTACGCACGCACAGGGTCGTAGAGTAGTAGGTACTTCGTCCATTATGGCACAGTAGAAATATGGACAGTATGGAAACTAAGCCAATTTTTTTAAATAATTACCTACGCTCCATTGGAACGTTAAGGTTGGCACTCTTAATATTTGTAAAATTGAAAAGTGTTTTATTGGAACGAAGTTCTTTAACGCGGCTTGCGGTAGAAGTTGACTGGTAGAAATCGTCACGCGAAAAAGCGTTCCTACATGACATGCGACACCCTCTTCCATGCGACTTTCTTAAAAAGAAAAAAAAGAAAAAAACTTAAAAAGAACAAAAACGAAGATTATATAAATCAAAAAGCTATGCGGGCGATGCCGCGGGAAGGAGCTAGCCTGCCCGCGGCTTCGCCCGCATAGCTTTTTATAAAATAAAAGCAGCCTTAGTTACTCCTTATAACATCAGCTATCTGCAAGTGAAAGTCCCGTCAAAATCGGTCCAGCCATTTCGGAGATTAGCCGGAACTAACAGATAGACAGACAAAAATTATATTGTTATAAGTACAGTTTATACTTTCAAATACCTATGCATTTAGTAAAAAGCTAAAAGCTGTTATTTTGACATTACAAACAGACACTTCGTTTTTATTTATTTGTATATAGATTGGTCTGGTGGTGGCAAGCGCTACTGGCTAAGGTCCTGGTTTATATTCCCAAGTCAGACAAAGTGTTATTGGGTTTTTAGCTAGCTTCTGTCCCGCGACTTCATCCACGTGAAATTTCGGCCCCCGACCTTCCGTATCACATTCACATCCTCTTCGCCTTCCCCCCGCGCTATTACTTCGTTTCACATTGCGTTCTTTGTGACTTTTTTTTGCCCGACCCACCTTAGGGTCGCAGCTTGATGTTAAATAGCCTATAACCTTGTCCAGGAATTGGGCTAAATCATTTTCAGAATCCAATCAGTAGTTTCAGAAATTCAAACAAATTTTACCTCTTTATAATATTAGTATAGAAGTATAGATTAAAATTTACATTACAAACATTATAATTAACATTATTACATTTACATTTATGTAATGTTTTTTTTTTGTAGATAATTAACTTGAAAAGATCGCGGACGGTCCGTGGCGCAAGAGATTAACGTATTACACGACCACTCGTCTCGACACGGCACCCGCGAGTGAAAGCACTGCCACGCTCGTTTTTTTGTCTCGTCGATGCGTGCTGTCTGTATGAGTGTGCCGTTTTGAACATTTGTTCGTAGTTTCTGTACTGTCCATATTTATATTGTGATTTGGGTTTGTTTTGTCTGTACAGCGGAAGTTTGACTGTAATTTACGTAGTATTTTTTTTTAATTACTGATTGGGACTGCTCTTGACCTTGAGCTTGATGGAAAGCGATGGATGAGGTCTATGATGGAACGAGCGTGCCCAGAAGATGCCTGTTCACTCTTGCTTTAAAGGATGGGTTATACAGGAAAAGTTTTTAATCAGTGCGCAAATTTTGACAAATTAAAACTTAAACGTGTTTTATTATACACCTATTTCTTATTTTGATATGTCTTAGTACAAAAAGAATAAGTAATCGTTAACGAAAGATGTTTATTTTGAAACTGATATAATGGATACTCGTCGCGCAACGCGCCGGCAGCGCGGTCGGTGAAGCGTAACGAAGTAGTAAGTACCTATCAGCTGTGCGCTCGTCCATTGATATTATTACGAATAGATTGTATCCATATTTTGCTGATTTCAAGTGGACCAAAAAAAAAGTATTGAAGAAATAATGGCAATGTGTTCTATTACTGATACTGAACCACCGAAAAAATTTGCGCATAAATTTGGTTAAAAACTTATCCTGTATTTGGAAAGGAACACAAACGCTGGCAGAGTCAACAGACTGCAGTTGCAGCTGACAGAGGCAGAGGCATTGACATTCATACTTACATGTTCAATAACACAGATGACAGCATCTCTCTAGTATTTAAAAGATGGCGGATATACGCCCGCGTATGTTTCTTACAAGTTAAACATTCGCATCCTTCTAATACTGGGGAGAAATCTTCTTTGTACCTGTAATTTAAATATGAATTACCTTAAAATTTGTTTATGAAGATGTTATTATGTTGTTCTGTAGTTAGTACTAACTTTTTACCAATACAGGAAATCCAACACAAAAAGTTAATGGTAAAACATCAAACAAAAAGTATCTACAAAAAAGGTAGTGATGTTTAAGTAATTAACTTCCAAAAATAGGAAATAGTAGGTTATGTGTGATTTAAATAATTCATCAATAATGATTTACATCTAAAAATAAGCTCACATAAGGTTCAATTTGGCAAGTTCCATGAAAAAATACTTAAGGATTAATAATTGATAAGCTTAATTAAAATACTTTGAGGAGTTCTTCCTCAAATATCAGAACATTTATTCTACCGGAAACTTAGAACTTTTATTCATATAGATTTACTAGCTGCTGACCGCGGCTTCGCTCGCGTGGCTTTTCTTAAATAAAAGTAGCTTAAGTTAATCCTTATAACATCAGCTACCTGCCAGTGAGTCTCGTCAAAATCGGTCCAGCAGTTTCGGAGAGTAGCCGGAACAAACAGACAGACAGACAGACAGACCGCCAAACAGACAGACAGATAAAATTGTAAAAAAGTTTTTTTTTCTGTTATAAGTACCGTTTATACTTTCATATGCTGAAGTATAAAAAAGCTGTTATTTCAATTTTATTTATTTGTATAGATGTATAGATAAAAGCACAGAATATGTTACGGTGTTGATTATGTAATCAGTAACGTAACAACTAGCTTCTGCGATGCTGCAAGCAACAAGCGAGAGGTCGCCGCAGCGGCAATGACCAGATCACATATCACGTGCGGACGAAAACTCGTGGACTAACACGTGCGCTTTGACCTCAAAATTTAGTCATTTTAGGCGCTGATGCGATGCAGCAAGGCCGCTGGTTCGTTCGGAAAATTGCAGTTGGTTATACATTGGACTTCGGTGTGATAAGAACATGTTTGTAAATCGAACAAGTTTGTATATGGTCATTTCAAAGTTCGAAGTCCAGACATCGTACAGGTACACCCGTTTACAGCCAGCCACAAGAAACAAAACCTTTGACCTTGTTTAAAAAAAAAAAACTCGAGGAAAACGTTTAAAAATAAAACCGTTCATTACTATGCAAATGAGGAAGATCAAGGAAAAAGGGCAAAAGATCAAACATACCTTTCGTCATTGAGATCTAAGATACACGGTTCAGTACTTCGTCGGTCTGTGTCGAAGTTTAGCGTCAGTACATGTCCTGTGTTGCTGAGCTTGGTGGGGTATGATCCGTCAAACACGTCCCAGCCGTGTTCGATAGCTGCTACTATGATCGCTGGGTTCCAACAACCTTCTACTATTCGTAGCAAGTCTTTTGGTAGCGCGTCCTGGTATTGTGCAAAAATAATGTCTCAATCAGGGTGCGAAAAAAAAAAAAAACTATTTTTATAATAAATATCAATAAACCGATTATTTTATATATATCCAGTGGCGTATTTTAAGATTCAGCGCCCCGGGCCTGCAGGGTTTGCCGCCCCATAAATTAACGGAAAAGAGCAAAACATTTTAATCATAAAATAAAATCCAGTAGCACAATCCATATTTATAGTCCCTACTAAACCCGAACTTCCAAGTCGCGACGCGCGACAGAGTCCGACGGACATACCGCCGCCGCGCCGTCGCCGCCCGCCGCTGGCGCGCCTGTCAGTTATACGATTGCCCCGCGTCTTGATGTCTATCAAACTTACAACCAAATGAGTTGTAGTTTTTTGTTAATTAAGTAGGCTTTTTTTTTTCTTCAGGCATAAGGCATCGTGCGGCTTGCGCCGCCCCTGGCAGCCTGCCGCCCCGGGCCATGGCCCTTTTGGCCCTAGGGTAAATACGCCCCTGTATATATCGGATATTTATATCCAGGCCAAGAAAAAGAAGCGAATTTTATTCTGTAAGGGGATTAAACACTTAAAAATATGAAAGGAATTTGTAAAATAATATAATTGTCAAATTACCACATTTTTTATTTAAAAAAAGTAACAAAAGAATTAGTGTTTATTTGAGAAAGAATTTTTTAATTAACACTTAAAAAAAAAAACAAGTACCTATTATTATAATAATCTTCATTTGTTTGTGAGATAATTCAACTAATTTTATTAATAATTTGTAAACATACTAAATTAATAAGTAAATTATTCTGAATTGTAGTTTTTCGCTACGTGTTGCCAGGGTAAACATTAATCTCCAAAATTTTTTGTTCAGAAGACAGGAAAAAATTTATTGATATATATCAAGACAAAAATCAATTGATATATGTATATCGTGATATATATCCGCTGATATACATATATCGAACTCTGGTCTCAATACTTTGTTTCTTGATGTAGATTCATTCGTATGACTATAGTATGAAAGGTCCCTTCTCCAACTTTGTATTGCCATGACGCTGCGTAAAGGGGAGCAGGCCTAATTCCCCGCAGTGTGGGTTGAATACGAATTTACAAACAAATTATTTATTTCTGTTCTATGATGCTGAGTTGTCAGAGTACCTAGTTTGCAGCATCTTGGAATTCCCTAAAAATACTGTAATGCTATAAGGGCGTTAACTGACCCATCCAACAATCTCAAAGATTGTTTACTATAGGGAAAATCAGTCAGTGGAAGTTTTATGGACTGATAAAAAATCCTTATCTACTTTAACAATATGCGTGTCTACAGTTTTTTCGGTAACGTCATATTTTTTATCGTAAAATGCGAGCGTAATGATGTTTATTATACCTACGTAACATAGTACCTACGTCTTACCATACCTATTCAAGGTGAAAAATTACGAATTATAATAGTGTTACGTAAACTATTTGCTAACCATGTGTGTTTTAGAATAAGTTGACTTGCGTAGACCCGTTTGGTAAACAAAATTTTAAACTGACACGTAGTGTACGCTGAGTTAAATAATGAATTGTGTACGGAAAAGTTTCATTAATACTCATTGATGGATAAAAAAAAACGGCCATGTGCGTGTCGGATCGCGCACAATGAAGGGTTCCGTAGCTGGTAGCGCCAATAGTTCGAGTGCCTAAATAGGTTCTTTCACCCGAGGTAAACACTCTGCTTTTTATTTCGAATATGAGGAAAGTGAATAAAAGCCTGATTTGTTTAACAAATACATTATCTGAATCTGATGAACTCATTTTATACAAATAGGTATACGTAAATAATTGGCACACGACAAAACAACTGAAGATCGAATTGCCGATATTTTTTTTTTCGGTGGTATTCTACCAGCCAGTATTTTTTATCATTCATGATGGTAAATATTTAGCTCAAACGTCATGTTACATAATTGTTGATCAAAATTTTTTCATTACAGTTTTCGCCGCGATTTAACAGCGGCTGTATAAAAAGTTGGGACATTGCATGCATAGTTTTTTTTTTTTTGTCATTAAAAAAATCGGAAAATCGTTTTCTAGGGACGTAAAGTAAAGTTTTCATCCCTCTGATCAGGTAACTTCAAGCGTAATTTCCAAATATTAGAAATGACAAAGGTTGTATTACCGCTGACTAATCAGAGGTGTGGGATTAGCACAATCCATTCTGATGTCAGCAATAACACGAAATATTGCATCATGCATGAGTTAGGAATGTAGGTGATGATGTGTACAAAAGTTATGTTCTTTTTAATTATTTTTTCCTGGTATATATCTGTTGAAACGAATAATAGATGCAGCTTCTACTTGCGTTTCAATCAATTTAAGTAAATAAAAATGAAAAGCTGTTCGTTGGTAAGCGCGTCACTTGAGAACGGCTGGATCGAGTTGGCTATTTTTTGTTCGTATGTAACAGTGCGAATAAGGTTTTAAGGAAAAGAAAAATTGTAAAAACTAAAAGTCCTTTTTATGGGATTTTTGTATGAACTATTGTTTGGACAGGACAATTTTTGTCGGGTGAGCTATAGTAGGTACTCAAATGCAATTGTATTTATTTTGTTTTGTCACAGCATCAATTAACTTAAGGAAGTGGCGGAGCGACTAACTTTGCCATGACGGTTTATGTAGGCGGCGGGACATCAAAAATTAAAGTCGCATCGGCAATACTTGGTTCCATTATTTACGCAAGCTGTTTGAACATATGTTGCTTAAAAAAAAGCATAATTACGTAAATATTTTATGTGATCCACGCAAAACTCGTTATTTTGTGTGTCAGAAAACATATGTCAACAACAAACATACAAACATATGTTCTCAACTGCTTTAGCACAGATTTGAAGGTCAGTCATTGTCTTACAGGCTACATTGCTCATACAAAAAGAAAACTACTATTACTTATTATTTCAAATAATCATTGAAGAAAAAGCTAATGAATTAACTTCAAATACTTACACCAACTGTCTTTAAAATATCATCTAATTTCTGTGTTGCCAAATTGTCCGATTCTTCTTTTGCATCCGTTATTCCTGCCAAAGCTACTCCGGTCAGAGTATCTTTATGTTTCAGCACATGACTGATGGATTCATTACTTTTTTTAGGCATCCCAGTGGCTACCACCACACCTGGAAAATACATCAATGAGATTTCAGAGGTTTTTATTATGAGAAAAATTTAAGACTCAAGGGGGAAAGCGCTAAGATAGCTCTCGAAGTTCAAATATTCTTACGTTTTTATGCAATTTGCAGGTCATTGGTAGGTTGTATCATGATCAAAATATGATTCGTGACCATAACAAGTATATAAACAGAATTATAATCATTAGAATCAGTAATACAATTCCCTAAAATAGAATTGCCTTCAAATGTAATGATTTCATTAAATAATCATTTAACAGGATGTCTTGGTCACCTGCCAGGGTTGCGGGTTTGTCCGAAAGGGATACTGTGGCCCTGGCACACAGGCAACTGAAGGAACACGGGTGGGTTTTAGTCAGTAAAAGACTGACACGCCCTCCTGCTCCGCCCTGGGCGGGAGAAGTTATTTGATAATTACCCACATAAAAAAAAGGTGTCTTGGTCTTAGACAGTTGTATTGATGATTTTAATGAATGTAATTCTGTAAATACATACTAGTTACGGTCGCGAATCATATTTTGATCAACATACAATCTAATACTGCCTGTAAATGGCATAAAACGTAAGAAAATTTGAATATTTCTGGCGGTTTCGCCTTAAGTACACATAATTATTATCTGTTCAGCATAGTTATGTCTGTCTGTTAACTTACTAGAGAGGAACATAGAAAAATACATATTTGAGTAAAAAATATTACACTCAGACTGTGGCGAAAACCGCAGGTAGAATGTGAGGGTTGTCACCAGTCCACTAGCACCACTCCTTTAAAAACATATTATCTCGGGACTGAGAAGGAATTATGAAAAACAGCTCAATCAACTATCTCGGTAAGTGTGTCTAGAATTTTGACACGAAGCAACAAAATTCGATCTTAATGAAAACGGCCACATCCCTCTAGATTATTTTGTCGTTTCGTGTCTCAATATGAAACTTTATAAAAGGTATTAGAAAATTCTAGACACACCGAGATAGTTGATTGAGCCGTTTTTCATAATTCCCTCTCAGATACAAGATAATGTTTTTGAAGGAGTGCATAGTACAGCACACATTGAATTTGCCATGCCTATGCTACCTATTTTGTAATCTACTGAAAAATTTATGGGTAACGCAGTAATTACTCATACTAACCAATGAGAGCACTATCTCGAAGCTGCTTTGAAGCCTTATATCGATTCACACAAGTATCCAACATATTGCAGGTCCTATCCAAAGACTTCAGAATTCTCTTTTGCCCCTCATTGAGTGATGTTCGGCCATCTGCAATCGCCAAAATTATTTCTGGTTTGTACACTTCCATCAAATCCATATATCTGAAAATTCATTCAATTTGGAGCAGTGAGATAAGTATTGTTCGACATTATAGCTAATAGCAAGTTTCATTATTCATGACACAATGATAGTTTAATGTTAATAATTATGTTGGCATTTGAAGAAAACTTGTACACACAAAGTTTGATCATATTATCAGAAAAGGTGTTTATTTATTTTGTCTCATAATGTTTTTTTACATATTCCCTGCTTCTTAAGTTATTGTACAGGCCTTACCTCTCCGCATTAACCATTTTCTTTCCATTCTTGGTCCAAAGAGGTACTTTGTCAAGCTCAAAATGTCCAGAAGGGGTTGGTTCACTCATGTTATGTGATGTCACACAAGCTAGATGTTCTGGCAAGCCAGCAAACTTGGCAACCCCTTCTCCTTGAGCCTTCATACCTGGCTCTAATTGTAAGGAGTTTGATACTGGCACCCATAACAGTTGTGGGGTTGAAAACACTTTGGATAATACCTCTGCGGTGATATGGGATACACTGCCACCCTGAAAAAGTAAACATTCTATTTTAAAACATGTTCTTTTTACAAATTAAACTTATTATTATAAAGAGGGTCGAGTACATTTTGTGACTTTATGTATATGTGGAGGGTAATCCCTGGAACCACAGCACCTATTTGAAAAATTCTTTCACCATTGGAAAGGTACATTATTCCAGATGGACATAGGCTAGTAATAATATATAAACATATACAAAAACCAAATACCTACTTAATACTACTAATGAAAATAATATTATCATGAATTTGTGCAAGCCTAGTACTTTTTGTTAGGTTATTGCTCAGAACTTGTGCACATGGTGTTGTGAACAGAATACCGTCTTGACATGTAAATTGCACCTGTGCAAAGCTAGAGCGGGTTGCTAGTTAATAAATAAATTGACAGGTGTTGGTTTTTAGTATGCAAGAACAGCCCAGTTTCTCAAAGCATTACTAAGAGCACGAGTTATAAAATTTTGTTTTGTAACCCTTATTTTTTTTATTTCCATTATTTTTTTGTGTGAATGAGCCACAGATTCCCCGTAAATCAGAGAGGATTAGCGTAAGGGACCAGTAGCTCCAACCCAGCAGTGGGTGGATACAAGCTGGTTAAGGCTTTATTATGACACTGTTACAAGGAAAATGCAATGGGAAATTCATACCAGAAGCTTGACCTCTATCAATTTATTTGCAATTTAGCTTAAAGATTGTACAGGCAGACTGTAATGTATATCATAAGAGCCTTATGTAATAACCACAATAGTCAATAGTAAATCAATATTTTGAACAGTATACCTGAGTTAACAGCGCTGCTGTTGGAGTTTCAATAACAGTGCTCGGAGATTTCAAAAATCCAGTCAGAGTACCGATACGTTCACCACCACAGCTTACTTGTTTGATTGCAAAACGCATTTTCATGAAAATCTTACGCTTAATTAACAATGTCAGTAACTTTATTTACACTTATTTACGCGCTTTTCGTGCGTAGCTCTAACCTCCAAAATAAATATTGCCGAATGTCAAGTCAACTGTCACTGGAGTTGCCAGCTTTAAAACAATGTAACGTTGCCAATGTGCAACCATTTCATGAAAAAAAAAAAAAATCTTTTGAATCTTTAGGTTTTAGTAAAATGTAAATAAGGATAAAAGAAAATTCAAAATAGTAAAAGGTGATCAAATCTTTAACCGGTCTTTCCTGTGGTTGCCTTATGCTCATATCGAAACTTAATGCCTCCAGCATTATCTGGGGAATTTAAAGCTACTGGCTCAGCTATAGCGCGGGCTGGCGCTTCGCTTACGAGCAAGGGTTGGGAGGTTACAGATTGTGAGCGGTTCAGATATAAGGCAAAGAGACAGTCCAGGGACATGATGACCTTAGCATCAAGCACTTGCAGTTCACAGCAAGGGCGTCACAAAGGGGGGGGGGGGGCAGGGAGGGGCAGCTGCCCCCTCCTAGAGATTCAAATAAATTGTACCCACATGCAAAGCAACCAAAATCCTAAGAAGCATTATGGGGGGAAATCGCCTCAATGGTCTGGCCATGATTAGTGTAGGTACACAGAAAACTTATCAATGAAAACTTACAAAATGTTCATAATCAAATGGTCGAGAAGTTTACAAAAAAAACCATGGAAGATTATGTTTTAATTAACTCAAAAAAGGGTCTCGCTCTAACACTTTATTATTAAAATATTGTAACTTTAGTCCGTTTTCTAATAAATACAATGGTGTCGATTCCTTTGTTCACAAACTAAACTAAATTTAAGTTCAGTGCATCTTTTTCTTTCTATTTACTTATGAAAAGGACAGAAGATAAATTTTAGTTTAGTCCTGTCAAATTAATCAGCGCCTGTCACTACTCCATACAAGTTTAGACGCGATTAAAAACTTGCCTACTAAAATTACGTCAATTTACGTCAAGCGCTGATTAATTTGACAGGACTAAACTAAAATGTATCTTCTGTCCTTTTCTTAATGAAATAGAAAGAAAAAGATGCACTGAACTTAAATTTAGTTTAGTTTGTGAACAAGGGAATCGGCACCAGTAACTTGGTTTACAAGTTTTATTTATTAGACAGTTATAGAGCTCGTGGTGCTTTACACATTGGACTTTGTACCGTTCAATTAGGTACAATCGTCGCGGCCGTACAGGTAAGACTCGACTACAGCTTCATGTGCTCTTGATTGTACCTACCTTCAATTCATACTTTTCCCATCCACCATATCAACTTGCCTCTCTCTGGGAAATCGGCTGGCGACGCCCTTGTTTCACAGGTGTTCATTTACTTAGGGTGTTGGTCATGTTTTTCAATTTGTGTATAAGCCATTCATATTTACCCAAGGAGCTTATGAAGACCACTGATAAACCGATAGGTAGACCTTAAAAATAAGACGGGTGATGCCTCCGACGGGAACAACTACAGACCTATCTCATTGGCTACGGTCATCGCCAAAGTGCTGGATGGTTTGCTTGACAGTTACCTAAGCGAGCATAAAGATCTGCACGAGGCCCAGTTTGGTTTTAGGGCTGGGCAATCGACTGAAACTGCGGTACCTACTGCGACTCAAGCATACTGTCCAGTAGTATGTTACAAGGAAAACGCCTATAAATGGTTGTTTTTTGGACCTGTCGAAGGCATTTGACCTTGTGTTTTATAACGTGTTGTGGGCTAAGCTCCGGGGAGAAACCAACACACCCAGAAATATGATAAATATTTTAAGACTAGCTTTTGCCCGAGGCTCCGCCCGCGTAGATGTCGGTTATCGCGTAAAAAAAGTAGCCTATGTCCGTCTCCATATCCCAGGCTATATCTCTGCCAAATTTCATGACGATCGGTTCAGCGGTTTAGGCGTGAAAACGTAACATACAGACAGACAGACAGACAGAGTTACTTTCACATTTATAATATTAGTATGGATTAGTATGGATATTGGTAGGGCAAACAAACCAATAATGTTAAATGGGCGGGCTCATGTTCGTCAGAGTATAAGGTTAGAGTGTGGAGTGGGACAGGGAGGCGTGACTTCACCACGACTCTTCAACCTATACGTTAATGGACTGGTAGGTGAGCTTAGCGGGGCTGGTGTCGACTGTTTAGTGGATTGTATTTGTATGAACAACATGAGTTTTTCCGAAGACATGGTGCAGCTGAGCCCATTAAGGTCAAAGCCCTTAACATCTTCAGAGTGATCTGTGAGAGGTATGCGGGGTCTCATGGCGTCAGGTATGGTTATGACTTAATGATGACACTGTTATAAGGAAAATCATCATCATCATCATCATTTCAGCCGGAAGACGTCCGGTTGGTGGTTTGCCATAATCGCCACGCTTGGCAGGCGGGTTGGCGATCGCAGTATGGTGTTAAAAATGCATAGAGAACGCTGCTGCCCCTTCTCTAGTAAGTCCCTTAGTCGCCTTTTACGACACCCATGGGAGAAAATGGGGGAAATAAAAATGCAATGGGAAAATCATAACAGAAGCTTGTAAGAAGAGTGAACTACTTATATTCAGGCGGGTAATAAGAGTCCGAAAATCGGTCCACCGGTCAGACTTGGAGGAATATCTATAAGTAGGGTCACCAAATTCGAGTACAGTCGCCAGCACATAGTTACTACAAACTGTAAACATTTCTCATTCGATTTTGAACTTAAATAACAACCTTTTAAAGTTTAAAATCGTTTCGAGATTTGACAGTTTTGTATAACCTGATGTGCTGGTGACTGTACCTACCTTGGGCAACTGGATTTTCGAGGACCTCTCAGATGATTTGGATATTGAGCGGGAACTCGGGCATCAATATGCTGGCGCGCAGGTTTGCAAGGTGCACAAAAGAGGTTAAAATTGGCAATTTTGCCATTTTGTATTTGAGGTTTTTCACCTAAAATTTAGATTTTCTAACTAAACCTGACAATTTTTAATCGCGATTAAAAATTAAATAATTAAAAGTTACTTGATAATATGATTAATAATACTCATTAATATCAAAATTCACCGCGCTCGTAACGCCACCGACGCCGCGTCTGGGCGTGTCATTCATAGAATAAATAAGTAAAGGTTTCTTTTGCAAAATGTCTCAAGCAATTTTAAAATTTTAATAATTATGTAAAAATAAAAAAAATAAAAAAAATAGAATAAAAAAATTGCTGCTTTCACGTTTTTACCACCTATAGATGTTTCTCTTAAAATATTTCGTGTTTGAATAGATACACCCTATATACACATGAGAGCTTTCAGCTATGCCTTTGGGTTGGCATTAACACACACATGCTTTGCTTTTGGTGTTGCAGATTTTCAGAGGTGCGTGGCGGTAGCCACTACCTACTTACCCGTTATATGGTATTGTCTGTTTGATAACAAATAATTTATAAAAGTAAACTGCAACTTCAACTCAATGTTGCACTTACTGCCAAAAAGTGCGGCTGCAACCGCGGAATTTAACTTCAACAAGAGCAATCACAAATAGAAATCCTACACATCAGGGCCTCAAGTCTGCTATTACAATAGTGTCAGAATGGTCTCTTCATCGTAAGTTTTTGACAGATTTGCCATACAAACACTGTCAAATATTCACAATGGCGAGACCATTCTGACACTATTGTAATAGCAGACTTGAGGCCCTGTAGGAAGGTTTTTACCGATTTCTGGTACATAGGAACGTAATTATTTATCACGCTATTCACAAAATAGGCTTTTCAGCGGCCATTATTATAAGTACCCTTTGGGAGGGTGGTCCCACAGAAGGGTATCCACCCTTTTACGTCTCATTGTTTCAAAGAATGTTGCGAGATCTAATGGATATATTAATTAAGTTTGCTCATTTACGACGGATACAGTACTTTGTAGCATTAATTATAACTGAAAAGCCCCTTTGAATAAGTGGGTACACAGCAGGAAGTTTATTTTTAAGAAAGCCATACGGCAATGCAGTTCGTTTCATTTCGTATTCCATGCCTTTGGGCATTTCATCATTTATTCATTTTCATATCATTTCAGAGGGGAGTGTTTTATAGCACGCTGGAAGTTTATTCACAGTTTATTAGGTACGTACTTGGCGTCAAACTTAGGTAAGTACTTATTTGCCTAAATTAATATTTTAAGTAAGTACGTAGTTTTTTTTTTTACATACTTCCTTGACATAATCTTTTCATTATTTGACATTATTTTCCTACAAATCGAATTCCAATTCTTTATTAGTGGCTTTTGTGGACATGATATTTATTCAGATATGTTAGTGTATTTGTAATTGCAATCATGTCCTTAAAATTTTTTAAACTTAGATTATTTTCTATTTTGTGAATGTGAGAACGTTGTAGGTCTAGTAGAGTGTAGATTTGTTGGCACTTTTCGATTTTGTTAAATACCTGGTAATTGTTGAAAGGCCTACACTGTCCTCCCATACCTATTATCACTGTTATTTGATAATATTGTAAAGCCAATTATTTTTAAAAGAGTAACCGTGGAGTTTCTTGCCGGCTCTTCTCCATAGGAAACGACTAATTGGAACCGTGCACCTAGCTTCTGACGTTTCATAAGTGGCCATGTAGGTTTATGTGAAATTAAATATTTAGTATTTTTTTTTGGTATCTACGCTATATCTGCCTGCTTTTTCCCAATTATGTTCGGGTTGGCTTCCAGTCTAACCGGCTGTAGCTGAAAACCAGTATTTTACATGGAGCGACTGTCTATCTGACCTCCATAACCCAGTTACTGGGTAATACGATACCCCTTGGTGAGACTGGTTGTCAGACTTTCGGGCTTCTGACGACTCGTAACGACTGTCAAAGATCCACGAATGACAGCCGGGACCAACGGCTCAATAACGTGCTTTCCGAGGCACGGAGGAGTCTCGGTATGTATGGATGGTCATTGGTCACCCATCCGCGGACCAACCGTGGCAAGCGTAGCTTAATCTGATCGATCGACCTGTGCGGCTGTTATTACTTAGCCACGAGCCCCTCAAGTCTTAAGTAAGTACCTACTGTGAGTATTAAATTAACAGTGGTTATTATAGCCTGTGCTTTTCATATTCCATACCCTTCGATCAATAATAGCACTGCTATTAATACCAGTTATCGAAGTTCATACCAGTACATAAGGTCTTAACTTAATTATTATAAGGCTACCTACTAGGAGCGTTTGTGTAGGGTAATTTTTTAAATATGCATGAGGGTTAATTGGGAATAATTCTTCAAGAACATTGCTTTAACTCCTATTTTACATTTATCGTACCTACGGCATGCTTACCACCAGTTTTTTAAAGTAATATTGTGATGTGGTTGTCAAGATCGTTTATTAGTCCCATTGAATAGTTTTACTGCATTGATGGGCAAAGTTCCTACATCTCCAAACTGCACGGAATGCAATGTGGTCGGAGACGCTTTTCTTATTACGGTGGAGTGTGTCCGGAACGGAGCGGAAAGATATTTGATTCGAGACCAATTTCATATTAATTTGTCAATTAGGAGAATGTAATATTATTTTAGCTTTTCCAGCATCCAAAGCCGCTAAAATATTATATAAATTCATTGATGTATAAAAAGGTATACCTAAATTAGTTAATTTATGTTAAGCTTTGCATGTAACAAAAGTCTTCTTGTCTATGTGTGTGTACATAAACTGTTGAATAAATAAATAAAGGTTTCCTAAGCTACTCGTATATTTTCACTCTTTGATCAAAACTTCGTTAGTAAATAAATAGTTCATCATCTGCCTAGCTTAATACTAAATAAACACTCATTTAAAAAAGAGTGTTTCTTTAGTAATCGTCAATTTTACGAATTTTGGTCCTCTAGACTAGACAGGACCAACACCCAGAGTGGTATAAATATACCTACTAATTAGTCTCTAATATTTTTTCATCGTCCTAAATAAGGTTTGTGGATCCTCAAACAGATAGGTACTAGGTACAAACTAATACCTTTAGGCACGGCTCCTTCTTCATTGCAAAGTCCTTAATTACATTTTCATACGACGAAAAAATCGCTAGACCAGATAATATTTCTTGACCCATCGTCGAGCGCAGAAAAGTCTTAATCAATTTGAGCTTACTGAATGCTCTCTTGTCGAACAGGAAGCAAGTCACTGGCATCGCTAAAAATTAGTTATAGCCATTACTATGTATGTTGGAAAACATTTCCTTTAACCTTTTGGCCGCCACGTCAAAAAAGCAAAAACGTACGTGCCCCCTCGGCGCCAAGATACGAATTCATCCTTTCGAGTTTTTGCCATCTTATGTTAATATAGATGAAATATGAAGAAAGAAGTTCTACTAATATAAATTAGGATGAGTCAAGGAACATAAATAGCAAAGGAAATAAAAAAAAAACAATGTTGTTTTATGAGCTTTATTTACAGATTTACGTATAAAAGTCTGTCATGTACTCGTGACCGAGGCGTGCTGGGCACATTTTGGTTTGTCATAAATACATGACTGTGGCGGTCAAAAGGAAAGCGTCAGGGTAGCCCGCGAAGTACAAATCTTCATACGTTTTTTGCAATTTGCAGGTCAGTATCAGGTTGTATGTTGATCTAAATATGATTCGCGTCCGTATCAAATATATAATTATTTACAGAATTATAATCATAAAAATCATCAATACAACTCTATAAGTTCATATAATCTGATGGGATGACTATTTCTGAAATGGTCGTTCAATCAGATTATACGAACACTAACAGCCCGTCCCGGCTTCGCACGGATAAGACTCATTTTTCTACACCTTCGGTTACATTGTTCAAATTTTACCAAGGATCCCTAATTTTTTTCAAAATGAAATGTAGCCTATATCAAATTGGAAGAATGTAGCATTCTATTGGTGAAAGAATTTTTTAAATCGGCCCAGTACTTTTTGAGCCTATTCATTACAAACATACAAACATACAAAAATAGGTACAAATCTTTCCTCTTTATAATATTAGTGTAGATGTAGATAAGGGCTAAAGTCGAATAATTAATTCAATGGAGTAATCTGACATGCGCTAGCTGTCACTTTCCGTAATAAAATGGTCATATTTATTGTAATGGTGATCGTTTAGTTTAATTGATTTATAAAGTGTAAAATATATGTATTGTATAAGTGTAAAAGTCTAGAATACAATACATACATATTTCCTTATTATTTAAAAATGTGATAGCTAGCATCTGTCAGTTTCCTTCAGTGAATTAATAATTCGACTTTAGGTACCCTGACCATTCCCCCATATGGCGAAAGCGCCAGGGTAGCCCACAATATTCTTTCTTACGTTTTTGCAATTAGGGTCAGTATTAGGTTGTAAGTTGATCAAAATATGATTCACGACCGTAACAAGACTGTATTCAGAACTAAATATAATCATTACAATCATCAATACAGCAGGGGGCCAAGTCTACTAATGTACAAACGTTGCAATGGTCTCTTCATTGTGAGTTTTTGACAGATTTGCCACACAAACACTGTCAAATACTCACAATGGCGAGACCATTGCAACGTTTGTAAATTAGTAGACTTAGGCCCCTGTTTATGAACAAAAAATCCTATTGAATGACTATTTCATGAAATCATTAGATACATTTGAGGGCAATTCTAACTTAAGAAGTTTGAATTTCGTTTTTGACAAAAATATTTATCTACCATCGAGGAAAGTTATAACTACGCAATTTGAAAACAAAATCCAGGGCCTCTAGTCTCTCGAATGGTCTCACCATTGTGAGTATTTGACAGTGTTTGTATGGCAAATCTGTCAAAAACTCACAATGAAGAGACCATTCTGACACTATTGTAATAGCAGACTTGAGGCCCTGTGAACACGATGACCACATCTATTAACGCCCCGTTTTGCGTCGATCAATGAAACAGTAATATTTTTCTCGTTTTAGTTTTTTTGATGTCCGTGTTTTTTGTAGGCTCTGTTACAATGATTGGTTGATCACAGATGTCTGACCTTTTTTCGACCACTAGGAATAGAACAAAAGAAACAAGATGAGAAAACCAGCGCTGGGGCTCTGTCTTGCATAGAGTTGCAGCATAATGCTGAGCGATAGCCGTTTTGCGTGGATGTGACACATTTTTCCCCCATAGTTCTCAAATTATAATTTTTTGTGTTTATGTTCTTTATTGCGTCATGTTTACCGCAAATAAACGTTTTTTCTTCCTTTCTTTCTTTCAGAAAGTTTTTAATATTAATATAGTCCTTACGGTGCTTAGATATGCTTTTCCTCGATAGTACTTAGCGTTATATTGTACGGTGGTACAGATTCGGAACCCTTCGTGTCCGAGTCCGACTCGCACTTGGCCGCTTTTTTTAGTAGGCATCTAGGGTTGGCTGCCGCGTCATAAGGCAGTATCATTACCACTGAATATTATTTATTCATAGCCGTTTATTTTAACTTCAGACCGTTTACCGAGCCACTGCTAAGATATTAATTTTGAGCCCTAGGTTTAAATGACTGCTTGAAAGCTTTGTTAAATACCAAGGACTTGTCGTGGTAAACTTTAATACCAAAACGTTATGAGATTCAGTGTTTAACGAGCATTTCGATGGCGGTATAAAATTTTGTTTAACCTAGGCAAGGTAATCGTGGATCTTGGTAGCCTCCGCCATTAAATGTGAGGTCACGTAAGCTGAAGTTCAGTTTTAATATAAAAACTTATTTATTTATATACTTTATTGTTCACCAGATTTATACATTACAAAAATAAAACACTAAAAAATACACTGTGGCATTTTAGTCGTCTTACAAAAGAAGTCCACTCAATGTATCCGACATAAAATACCTCTAGGCGTGATTAAAAATTTGTTACCATTAATTAAAATAATAGGTGCAAAGAAAAATAAATAATGCATTAGAATTATGAACATTCTGTTTATAATGTTTACGTATTAAACGGTAGAACATACCTACCCAGCGCACGAGCGAGTAGATCATTCCATCGCTGGCTTACCCAATCAAGCACAGTCCACGTTGACTGTCATCCAATGAGAAGTTCTAACGCTATGCGGCGCGTGCCACGCCCCCACCCCTTTCACAAAAAAATAGGTGAAGGTCACTCTCACAGTGTCTCAGTTGCGTCCGAATATCGGAAGTGTAAGTGCGCGTGCGCGCGCTACCGGTTATCGACCATTGTTCGCGATCGCTAGAGAGATTAGGTACCTACCTACTTCACAATGAGTGATATGAACTATCAATTCTCGAATATCGAGTACCTGCACATGGTACTCCTGTACGCAATAATGGATTATTTTGAACGACACCCGCGCACAGGTAAAGCTTAACTAACTACTTGCATGTTTAAACAAAAAGTGATCATTTGTAAATACGTAATACGTAATTAGTGTAAATAATTCAGTTGATTCCAATTTTTTAAATACGCCGGAAACAATTTACGTACTGCCAGTTTCATTAACTATCTTTTGTTTTGTTATTTGCCCAGGCTAGAGATCGAAATTCTGGATTTTTAACGTACGTAGGTACCCGAGTCAAATTTCTATCTGTCGAACGAAAACAAATTTATCAGTTATTGAAATCGGCCGTATGTTTGTAACTTAAATCGTACCTCTTTTAATAATCTGCACTTAGTATGTACTTACTCGTATCTATCTTACACAACTTAGTTTGGGTTAAATATCCTTACAAACTACTACATACATACCGAGAACATTAAGGTTGCAATAGTAAGAAACACATTTTTACACTAAGGTGAATGAACTCTGATAAACATGTGGCCGCTCCATTCCGCGCGACCTTGAAACGCTAAAACGCTCGTGGCTACTTTGGTGTCACTTTTTTGCCAAGGCTCTGACCGCGCGCTCGTAACAGGGTGTTTCAAATTGCGTCATGCGTCATACTTATTTAGTACTCTTAAATTTTTTGAATTATTCAAATGGTTTTTATTTTGTTATTTTTTGTTATGAATGATTAGTAGTCATTGGATACATGAAGTGGGCTGCCGTTGTAAGACGGTTAAAATGCCACGGTGTATACAATGGGCGGCCTTATCACTTACTGCGATCTCTTCCAGGCAACCTTAGAATGGACAGTGATTTTCTCGACATAAAATGTGCTTGTCATTGGTGCAAATAAAAAGTATATAAGTACAATATACTATAACAAATACACAGATATATGCTATATAAGCTTTTGCCCATGGCTCTGTCCGTGTGGATGTCGGTTATCGCGTAAAAAAGTAGCCTATGTCCTTCTCCATATCCCAGGCTATATCTCTAAATAAACTACTACTACTAGGCTAAATTTCATGACGATCGATTCCGCGGTTAAGGCGTGAAAACGTAACGGACGGACAGATAGACAGAGTTACGTTCATCATTCATCATCATCATTTCAGCCGAAAGACGTCCACTGTTGGACATAGGCCTCCTCCAAAAGGGGGGGATTTGCCATAATCGCCACGCTTGGCAGGCGGGTTGGCGATCGCAGTATGGTGTAAAATTGCATAGAGAACGCTGCTGCCCATTCTCTTGTAAGTCCCTCAGTCGCCTTTTACGACACCCAAGGGAGGAAATGGGATAGTGCTATTCTTTACGTCCGGCACCACACGGGACGGAGAGTGCGCGGGGTGCAGTCCTCACGGGAGTTACTTTCACATTTATAATATTAGTATGGATAATAAATACATAGGTAGATACATACATTATGATACTAACTGTAAATGCAACGAAAATAAATGAAGACTATGGATTATTACAGCTAACAACAAGAACAAAATCACAACGACCATTAATGTTCCTTCACCAGTCTTTTAAATACAAGCAACGATTACGCGCGTTTTATTGGAACTGGCAATGCATTCCACAAACGAGCGACCTGTACAGTTAAGGATTTGTAAAGGTAAGTTAAAACTTGAGTAGGTAAACGGCGTCAAAGCAACTAGGAACTTTTTCGAGACACAAACTTCCTTGGAACCCTAATATTAATGTATGCAAGCTAATTTGTGAGTCACACTCAGGATTTTAATGCGGGCGGGAGTGGAAAAACCTAGTTTACGGTAGGAAAGCTGGTAAAAAGTTAGCATAAAAATTTTTTCGTATGTGTAGGCGTGGTCATGCCCCGCGCGTCGGTGCATTAATGCCTTACAACTTAATGCTAGCTTGCACGCGGACCACTCGTGCCAGTAACGAGTCTATTCAAAGAATATGTCATGGATCATGTTTGGTGACGTTTTTGCCTGCGTTGATTGTGACTTTTAGAGGCTGGCGATGTTTGTTTTGTGACCGTTGATCTATTTAAAAAATCTATGATACGTCATCTGCAAATAACGCCGTCTTAGCTTGATTTTGAAGAAATTGAGGTAAATTGATAATGTAAACTAAAAAGAGGAATGGACCCAATATCGAACCCTAAGGAAAGCCCATTTTCATTTCAGACCCTTATGAGTTTATGCCGTTTACCTGAACTTTAACCTTCTTATCCGTCAGGTATGATTTTAGTAAATCAACAGCTATATTCTTAATCCCATAGTGCTCCAGTTTCAGCGGAAGTGTCTCATGGTTTATGCAATCGAACGCCTTAGAGAGGTTGCAAAAGATTCCAATGGCATCTTGCTTCTTTTCAAGCGTTAAAAATGTTCTTTATTAGGGTAACACCTGCCTCAGTTGTACAACGCTCTTTGGTGAAATTATACTGTTATTCATGAAAGATGGAATTTTTGTGACTGGATCTTGACACTGCAGAATTAATAGTTACCTACCAGTCTACCTAAAAGCGGTAACTATTGTAGTTGATATTGATTGCCTCAAAACATAATCGATGGTCGATCGATGAATGTAATTCAGCTGCCATGCACCGGGCTGGATCGATCTGAACAGTCGATGTCATCAATTGATTGACTGCAATCTATAGTTGGACCTTTAGGTAGGTAACTATAGTATCTATTGGGTAATAAACTGTAAAGATGTGAATTGTATTAACTTAAACAACCGTCATGTTTTTAGATCTTATACAGGGTTATTAATAAAACAGCCAACCTCTCATAACTATAAATCAATATGTCTAGCCTTTTCCCAACTATGTTGGAGTCAGCTTCAAGTCTAACCGGATGCAGCTGAATACCAGTATTTCCCACGGAGCGACTGCCTATCTAACCTCCACTACCCAGTCACTGGGTAACACGACACCTTTGGTAAGACTGGTGTCAGACTTTCGGGCTTCTGACTACCCATAATGACTGTCAAAGATCCACAAATGACAGCCGGAACCACGTGCTAACGTAACCGGCTTAACGTGCTTTCCAAGGCACGGAGGTGTCTCGGTATATAAAGATGGTCACCCATCCACGGACCAACGCCGGCAAGCGTTGCTTAACCTGATGGATAAACCCGTGCGGCTGTTATTACTTAGCCATGAGCTGCTTAGAACTATAAATCACTATCACTATCACTATCACTATCACTATCACTATCACTACATATTATAAAACAAAGTCCTCCGCCGCGTCTGTCTGTCTGTCTGTCTGTTCGCGATAAACTCAAAAGTCACTGTGCTATGCTTTCTCAACGGCTTCGGGAATGATGACAACGTGGAAGGTAAGTTTCGTTTTTTAAATTTATTTACACACATATAACCAGACAAGAAGGAACAGAAAAATACGTACAAAGGTGATGCTTATTTCTAATGAAATCTCTTCCAGCACACCATTTTTTTTAATACTAGGGCATCTCAGAGTTAACCTTGAAAGGTTGAGATTCTTTAACCGGACTTTCCTGTGGTTGCCTTAAGCTCCTAACGAAACTTAATGCCTCCAGCCAGGGCGCAAAAACTTATAAACTAATCGACTGCGCGCTAAGGGCACCCCCTGTGGGGTACGAGCCTTGGCTTAGGGCAGAGTCGGAGGGAGGATGGCAAGAGACCGACGGTGGCTGGATAAAATCAGGGTTATGATTATTATCTGGGGGATTTAAAGCTACAGGCTCAGCTATAGCGCGGGCTGGCACTTCGCTTACGAGCAAGGGTCGGGGAGGACTATTAAGTCGGGGATTTCGCGCAGGGCCTCGGCGGCGAAGTTTACCTGCGATAGGAAAGTAGATATAGAGATGTAGACAACGTGTGTAGAAGAGAAAAAATATATACCTACATAAAATCAAAATAGCTATACACTAATACTTATAAACATACAAAAAGAGAATATACTTACATACATACTTCCAAAATAAATATCACTCAAATATACACTTAGAACTACAATGTAATGGAAAATAATAAATACATAATAATATGCAACTATGACGAAGTGGAAAGATAGTGATCTTTTACTCTTCTTTTAGCGCTTTTCTCAGCAAATGCAAATGTGTGTCCCCTCTGCATAGTTTACCTAAAGTCTTTACTCTTTCAGCAGCTGGTGGCTAAAAGTCTGAAAGCCTTTGTGCCTCGGTGGAATCTAGGGCCACTTGCGCAGCGTATGTGTATACTCGCCTTTATTTTTGTTTACACTTTGTATTATATATGCATGCGTGGATTATTTTTAAGGTGCTTTAAATCCTTTTTTTTTTGTATACATTGTTTTTAAATGGAATGTGGATTTGGATTAAAAAATACACAATGGAAATATTTATTAATGTGTGGTCGTTTCATTTCCATGTTTATCAAGCTTTTTTCATGATTATGCCTTTTACATTGTTTTGTATCTTCACAGAACTTTTCGATTCTTATCTTAGGGCACTTGCCATGAAAATACAATTTCTGATGAGTAATTCAAAGTACCTATTACATTTTCGAAATATGTGCTAAGTGCTTACAATCTGTCTATATCCATACTAATATTATAAATGTGAAAGTAACTCTGTCTGTCTTTTTGTCTGTCGGCCTGTCTGTCTGTATGTTACGTTTTCACGCCGAAACCGCTGAACAGATGGTCATGAAATTTGCTAGAGATATGGAGAAGGACATAGGCTACTTTTTTACGCGATAGCCGACATCCACGCGGGCGGAGCCGCGGGCAAAAGCTAGTTATATATAAAACGCGAAGTATGTATCTACCTATGTCCGTTATAAACTTTAAAAGTAAAACTACTGGACGGATTTTGAAAATACTTTTGCATTTGATAGCACAATTCTTGAGGAAGGTTAGGTTAAGAAAAAAAAAAGTCAGAAAGAACCCGGATTCTGATTTTTTAATGCGTAGTAGCACACGCCGGGTATCCGCTAGTTACCTATAAAAAAAGGACTAACTTACCATGCAAATCCAACCTATTTATCCCTTGTTAACTAAACCAACTCTGGAGTCATGCTTAGGTACATAATGTAACTACAGGATACTACACCACTGTCTGGAACAGCCGCCATATTTGTTTAGACAATGACGAACGCAAGTGCTTCCCAAAGGGCCGCATACACGTCAGCTTTTACATAATAAGTTAGTGTGTACCAAACACTAGCCACTAATTTCTTTAGGGCGTGGGTAATTGTCCCACGTGGCCCTTCTACACATATGATATTAATCTTCACATAACTCAGTTCAAAACCAACATCCATACTTAATATTATAAATGTGAAAGTAACTCTGCCTGTTTGTCTGTATGTTATGTTTTCACGGCTAAGCCGCTGAACCGATTGTCATGAAATTTATGTTAATCACAGAAAATAAAAATTAATATCATAAAAAATATAAATTATACAGTTAAATTAGCAACCAACTAGCTAGCTATCACAGCTAGCTATCTATCTAAGTAAGCAGTTAGCTATCTAACACATAATACATTTATGCATCATTGCTACAGTTTTAATTTATTTTACCTGTTGTGGTATTGTAATTTTATTCTCGGTACATTGATGTCTTCACATATAATGATAGATATCAATGATGTATACAAATTATTGTAAAACAGTTTAAAAGAGTAACGATGGAGCTTCTTGCCCATTCTTCTCCATACGAAACTACCTTTTGGATGGGGAACTAGAATACATTTTATTTCCTTGTAAATTTTGACGTTTAAAAGTGCCATTTATGTGCCTAATGTCAAAAACAGCTTTTAGTAAATGCATATGAAAGTACATACGGTACTGATAACAAAAAACCGGTCAAGCGCGAGTCGGACTCGCGCACCGGGAGTTCCGTACCATCATTTATATAGCTTCATTCGTATAGGTAGGTACCTAAATAGTTCCGTGCCCAGAAAAAACTACAACTGTGCTTCACCCAAAGCAACCTGCAAGTAGGTAGGAAGGAGGAAATTTTGGTTGTTAACCGTGAAATGTTTTTAAATTTTCAAGGCGAGGATTGCAGTTTTAGGTCAGCGCCATCTCTTGATCGATAGTAGAACTAATGTAATTTTTGTTGATGATTTCTGAAAAAGTGTGCTATTTGGAGACATCGTTTTATTTCTTATGTAATCTTTACATAAACTTCTATATAATTTCAGATTTTTCTCTCTGCAAACTTCAGAGATAAGGGTGGGGAACCGTATTTTTTTTTTACATGTTTGTCAAAAGTCGAAAACAACGCGGCCTAAAAAAATGTTTGAGAATTTGCAAATAGCGCTCTTTCATTATGATACCCCATATGCCCTAGTAGCCCCACTTAAAATTTTTAAGACCCCATAGAATAAAAAAAAAATCTTTCTTTTTTGTAAAATAGTTGGATAAACGTCATCTAAAATTATTCCAAATTTCAAGTTGATAGCATTAGTAGTTCTTGAGATATCCAGCTGTGACAGACAGACTGAGTCGCACCATAAGGGTTCCTTTTTACCATTTTGGTACGGAACAATTTTAAAATGTTTGCCTGCATGTCTGTCTGTTTGTTCCGGCTAATATCTGAAACGGCTGAACCGATTTTGACGGGACTTTCTACTGGCAGATAGCTGATGTTATAAGGAGTAACTTTACTTTTATTTCGACTAGCTGATACACGCGGGTTCGCCCGCGTCGATAAAAAATGTAACATTACAAACAGACACTTCAATTTGAATATAAAACGCCACGCGGGTGTAGCCGCGGACAGTAACTAGTTTGAAATAAATGCTTTGACTTTTGACTTTTAAACAGGGCCCTCAGGTAATGTATGTAACTTTATCAACATGTTAACTTGTCGTCTTATTTACAAATGTAATATTCTACTTTTCTCACAAGACTGTATATTTAAATTACTTCTCTCAAAGCGGGATTACGTTTAGCTGAGGTTAAGAGGCAAAATTTCACTTAAGTCTCTCTCGCATCTTGTAATTTCTTATAACTTAACCAACGCAGTCGGCTTCACGTTGCATTAATGTTAATACTTTCGTATTAACTCACGTTTATACGACCTACATCGCAAAGCTTTGAGAAAAAATACTTATCTACCTATGTATTTACGTAGGATGTTGCTGTATGAGCTTTCAGATTGTATTAAGAAGATAACCATGATGGAAGCACCTTTTTCGTATTATGTTTGTCGTTTACATAATTATTTTGACATTTTCATCGAGTAAAGATTTTGTGTCTTGTGGCTGGCTGTAAACGGTTGTACGATGTTTGGACTTCGAACTTTGAAATGACCATAGACAAACTCGTTCGATTTACAAACATGTGTTTATCACACCGAAGTCCAAAGTATAACTGCAATTTTCCGATCGAAACAGCGGCTTTGCTGCATCGCATGTACGTGTAAGTCCACAAGTTTTCGTTCGCACGTGATATGTGATCTGGTGATTGCCGCTGCGGCGACCTCTCGCTTGATGCTTGCAGCATCGCAGCAGCTAGTCGTTACGTTACTGATTACATAGTCAACACCGTAAAGCTGCTTTCAGACTACGCTATAATATAATAGCATATAGGTAGTATATAGCTCATAGCACAACAATATCGCGCACCATACATTCCAATAATATATAGTACAGTACAGTGTGAACGTGTTCATAACAATGTATGGTGCGCGATATTGTTGTGCTTTGAGCTATACTATATACTATTATATTTATTATAGCGTAGTCTGAAAGCAGCTTTACATATTCTGTGCTTTAATCTATAGGTATCTATAACTGCCTACAAATCAATAAATGTTAAGTGTATGTTGTAATGACAAAATAACAGCTTTTTACTAATTGTTTAAATTACACTTATAACAAAAAAAACAATAAAAAAAAATTGTTTTGTCTTTCTGTCTGTTTGTTCCGGCTAATCTCCTAAACGGGTGGTCCAGTTTTAACGTGATTTTCACTGGCAGATAGCTGATTTTATATGGAGTAACTAAAGCTACTTTTATTTTAAAAAGAGTCACGTGCGCGACGCCGTAGTTGTGAATTATAATGCCACATTCATCATCATGATCATCATAACAGTCCGACTTTACCCTCGCTGAGCATAGGCCGCTCTTTTCTTGTGCCAATCCCCACGCTCCTGTGCCAGTTCCATTTTGACAATTCAGCAACATTCATTGCGTTATTTACAGACAAATTTGTTCAGCAGACAAATTTTTCGAACATATGAAGCAATGGATTAGCAATATCCTTCAAACTCATTCAGATTGTGCTTGATAGTGCGTTATGCGTTAGGTTGCACGTTAAACTAGCAATGGAAACAATTTCGTCTGAACATCTCGCTGCCCTCCATACAAATGCAAAAAAAGACAGAAAAATAAGATTTAGTATGAATATGCTGGCAGCTATAGCTAATTATAACTAGTAATCATTCAAGTCACATAATAATTCAACACCGCTGAAATAAGCTTGGAATATGTGCACAATTTCTGAGCATAAACACCTAATGTAACATTGAATCGTTCATTTAATTACACTGAATAACATCGTCCTGTTAGTACTAACGAATAACAGAAGCAGGTAGTAACAACGACACCGAGAAATTAGCAAATGGAGTGCTATTAGGTAGGTACTAACGTTTTGGTACCAAAACTAGGTGAAATTGTGATGTGTCTGATGAAAAGTAACACCTAGAAGCTGGTGTTAGTATTGTGAGTGTGACAGAATGATCAGGACAGGATCAAGGTTATAGGTACCTATATGTTGCCAATAAATGTTAGTTACGTCTCACAGATTTTTGAGAATATTGCTTTATAGTCGAATTATTAATCCACTGGAGGAAACTGACCGGTGCTAGCCTGCTATCACTATGTTAAATAATAAGGAAATATTTATTGTATTTTAGACTTTTACACTTATACAACACATATATTATACATTTATTTTACACTTTATAAATCAATTAAACTAAATGATCACCATTACAAAAGTCATGACCATTTTATTACACAAAGTGACAGCTAGCACATGTCAGATTACTTTAGTGAATTAATTATTCGACTTTAGCTCTTCATTTGATAACACTCTGTGTCTAATTGTCACAACAAATTATACAAATGGGAATTAGAAAATGAACTAGACAATACCTAAATCCATGTACATTGTTTCTCTGAAGGTATAGCCTAAAGCCAATAATAGTTACTGTGAGTAATTTCAATTAGATGTTGGTTATGACAAGGTATTTGAAATTGTTTTAAGTTTGATTTAGAAATATCTTTCACCAAAATGAGCACTGTATAATGCGGCTGGAATTTGATTATATTTGTATTTTTAGTTTCTATGTACAACTCAATATGTATTTCAATTAGTTCTAGTAAATTAGGTTTTTAATTGCTTAGTCATTTTAACATGTAAGGTTTTATCCGCAACTTTAAATAAATTATAGGATGAGAAAAAGGTCACGGATGTTATCATGAATATCTAGAAACTCTAGTAGGTAGACAAGCCTACAGTACCTACCTAGGTAAGTAGCTAGGTTCGCAGGTACCTTCAAGTTTAGTAGCAGAAGACTGAAAATAATTTAAAGAAAAGTCTATTTTCCATAAAAAACACCAGCTAAGTATAATATCTACTTGGTTTTATCACCTAAACATATACGACAATGAGTTTATATTTTACACAGATGTCGTTTACATGCTATTCTTGAAAGATTTGGTAGCAAGCATTTGTTCCAGAAAATTATTTTGTTACTTATTTTTTCCTCTGTTTTAGTCGGTAGCTCGCAAACCAATTCTCGAGTTGAGCGAAACCTCTTTATAATGTCATGTTCAGCTACTAAAATGTTTTACGAATCCTGAGTCAGTTAAAAATTAAATTTTTAATGAAGATTTATATATAAGGATTATATTTTGGTACAGTCCATCTGGGGAATGCTTTAAAAAAAGTGAGCATATATAATTGTTCAAAATTCGAATGTGAAACAGCCACTAGATACAAGGGAATTGTTATACTAGAAAATATATGCTCAGCTATTCTATGTATATGGGGTTGTCTTTGGATTGCATTTTTATTTATGCAAGCAAGATTTAAGCGGGACAAGGTTAAAAGTGAGTTTTACAACACAATTTTATGTATAATCCAAACTATAAGTAAGCCAATATTAAACTAGAAGTGGCCGTAAAACTGTGTAGTTTACCAAACATAAGAAACGGAAAGGCCGGAATAAAAAGTTACGGACCCGAATTCGACAATGGAGTAAAATTCGTTCCCATTAAACGAAGGTCGAAACGCATTAGTATTAAAAATTTACGCTATGAAAAATATGTTTGCGGGCTAAACCAACCTTGACTAAATATTTTATTCCCATTTATCAGCGGAGCGTGTTCCATAAATGTCAGAAAAACCTTCGATGTGTTGTAATACATGGGAGACACGTGACGTTAGTTACGGCGACAGTCGACAGGACTTGGAATCTCGACATCGAAGATAAATC
Organism: Dryobota labecula; assembly: GCA_947523025.1. NCBI lineage: Eukaryota > Metazoa > Arthropoda > Insecta > Lepidoptera > Noctuidae > Dryobota > Dryobota labecula. The sequence goes on from OX383284.1 coordinate 19,999,712, forward strand.
ATGTAAAACTTGAGTAAGCCACTCTCGCTGGTTATAAAGTAAAAGTCAATGCGATGTTTTTATATTGCCCCAAATTCAAATCTGCGATTTCAGATAAAAGATTTCAGTTTTTAATCTTATAGTCTCATTTAGCTGATAGTTACATTCATTTGGGTTTTTATGTTAATAAAATCTTTACTTAACATTTTTCTGTGACTAGTCAAGTCGTTTTTTTGTAGTGAAAATTTCTTTAGGCGCGTTGAGCGATTTTTGGTAGGGGAAAACTTATGGGTTCGCGATCGTCACCGAA